>CM039677.1:108734493-109980115 GCA_022496015.1 Hordeum marinum | reverse complement strand
GCTTACCTTTTTTGCACACCCTAGAAACCTCCTGCCGCTATCAGTGGATTGAAATGCCACGAACTTCTCACAGGGGGCTCGATGCTCACAACGTGCAGGATGATTCAAAGCCAGGCCGCTCCATTCCCTACACTCCATGGTCGGAGGTGCCTAAAGATAATGAAAATGATTTCAATTTCTATTGGGAACAGAAATTCCCCTTTCTACCTATAACCCTAACCCTAGATGCACATGAGCAGAAACTAACCTGGGTCACACAGTCATCGTTAGATGACGAGGAGTCAGAACCATCACACCAAGAAACCATGGCAGCGACAGCGATGGCGGACGACGGCGGTGGCGGACGACGGCGGCGGCAGGTGCGGTGCGAGGGGAAAAGAAACAGAGAAGGGAAGTGAAAGCAAGCAGCACGCACGGGGCCAGTGGGCTTAACCAGCGACGGTGACAGCCGTTTGGGCGCGGCCGTTAGCGCTGGCCACGTGGCTCCGACGGGTGGGCCAGTCCTGTTAGTTTTTAGGACAGTGCAGTAGCCACTCAGGATGCAGAACCAACGTCGCGCAGATCGCGCATGCCTGCCCCCACATCTGACGAGTGGTGTTTGGCGCTATGGTACGATCCGACGACGAACGTTCAACGCTAGGGTTTGGAGGGGTTATGAACCAGTCAACAGGGTTATTAGGGTTTGACCAGATTACAAATGACCATAACTAAATTACAAAAAATCACAAAAATATAAAAAAACGCAGTTCATCCCTTTATGAGACCTAGTTACCATAAAAAATATAAACTCGGTATAGGGAAGTTTTTTTAAAAAATCATTTATTGAAGTGATCTATCGAAATCAAGTTCAAATGTTTTAAGAAATTCAAAAAAACATAATGTTAGAATTCTTGCGCAAATAGCCGTCATATGTGACAAGGTTATGAGAAAAAATATATAAACTTGGTGTAGGTCATTTTCATGAAAAAAGCTACACACAAATGAGCTATCATGTATGAAGATGTCCAGAGTTCGTAGAATAGGGAGAGGGGGTTTAGGATTTTTAAAAAATTCAAAAAAATAAAAGAAATCAAAAAAATCACCAAAGCTTCATTTTGGAGTGAATAAGAAGGATCTGAACTTACTTTTTCATTTTCATATCTAAAACATGTTATTTGACGGTTTTGAATTAATAGCATATTTTTTCAAAAAAATGTAGTAATATGAATATTAATCAATAAATAGTGAGACTTCGTTTTTACCCTATATATATGGAACAAGTGTTAATAAAAAAATATGCCTCATTTAGATAAGGTCAAAAAAAACTTGATTACAAATAGGGTTGTTTACCCTAGCTTTCGAGCTCGTTTCTAGAATATTTCTCATACGGACTGTCCGCCTAAGAATATTGGACTTCAAATGTTCGATCAAATACATTGCACAGAGCAATGAACCTCCAATGTTGGTTCAACTTCAACTCTGGCTTGAATTCAAATTTTGGCTCAAATTCAATATTGATTAAAATTCAAATTTTGATGGAAATTTTAATTCTGACTCAAATAAGATACCAAAGTACAAGCAACATTATTACAACTAATAAGTTTTCACAATAGCTCAAATTGACAACACAAACATCTTAATTCAAATCTTCGACTTGCTCCTTGTGTTCGCAGCTGGCTTCACCGTCTTGCCCATGGTTTCCCTAGTTGAGATGCTCTTTTCATTTAGACTCTTGTTCCTTTTGATCTTTACTTGGGATTTTGGTAATGGAGGTGCTGATGGAGTAGTTCCACTCGTTGAGCACTTGACGACCATTTGACGGTCATTTGTGTGTTCAATAATCTTTAAAGGCACAACTGGAACAATTACCCCCTCCTCTTGCTCTCTTATAGCTTCAAAACCATCAAAGGCCATGGTTTCAAAATCTTCACTTTCTTCATCTCTAGGCCTTTTCTCCCTGGAGCTGGTAAATAAAATTATAAGCCATAGGTAAAAAAGAGAACAAATGCAAACAAAATGGGTAGCTGCATTCTACAATGCAAACACATACCAAGGTGCTGGTACTACTTCATTTGCTCCTGCATTCTCCACTGCATCTTCAATCTCCATTGCTGCTGCATTCTCCACTGCATTGGCTGATGTCCATCTTTCCTCCTCTCGGAATGATGCATCCACTAGATTGGTACAAAGCCTAGCAATATGCCCTAGAACTCCACATTTTTTGCAAGCACGCTTCTTTGGTAGACGACCCTCCTCACCTGCTCTAATCCTGTTTTTCCTTGGTCTTCCTGGTGGTCTACTCAATACAGGAGCGTGGAATTTGAACCCTGGATCTACTATGTTCCTTTGATCTTTTCCCAAGAGTGCAGGCACATTGTCAGCATAAGCAACCATAAATTTGGCAACAGAGAAATACTTAGAGCAATATTGATCAACTTCACCATCTGCACCCCCGATAACAGTCATCAGATGTAGGGCATGTATGCATGGCTTCCCACGGATCTGTCATTGCCTACAATTACATTCTCTAGTAGTTAGGTTCACAGGATACCTCCATATCCTATTTTTACTGTCAGTATAGGTAACCTCTCCCTCATATGTACCAGATCGAATACATTTAATCTTTAGTCCTCTTGCCTTCAAGTGCAATGCCTTAATCAGTAATGGGAGCATTTGATGACCAACATACTGTGTTTCTGCAATTCTTTTGCGAAGAGCCATCTTTATCATGATCATCTGCCTCATCTTGTCAAATGCTTGCCACAACAAGAGCCCTTTCACTGACTTGAACTTTGCATTGAAGCATTCTGCAAGGTTATTGGTCACATAATCTACTTTGCAGATTTTGTTGAATTTGCTTCTTGACCACACCTTGCCATGATGTGCATCCATGTGCTCCTTCACAAGAGGATTTTGAGCATACAACACTCTCAAATGGTGTTCATGCTTCCTTTTGCTGAATGTGTATGATGTTGGCCATAAGTTCTCATCATAAACTTTACCTTTGAACTTCTTTTTGAAATTATGCGCTAGGTGTCGCATACATTCCCTATGCTCCACTCCAGGGAATACAATTTCTACCGCACTCTCTAAACCCTTGCAAGCATATGTGTGTATAGCTAAACCTAGGGGTGTGCATATAATGTTGTGCAACTGCTACAGAAACCAGACCCAACTTTCCTCAGAATCCGCCTCCACCACACGAAATGCAACTGGGAATAGCCAGTTGTGTCCATCAATTGCAGAAGCTGCTACTAGCTGTCCTCTCCATCTTCCAGACAAATGTGTAGCATCTACAGCCAAATAGGGCTTGCAACCATCTAGAAACCCCTGCCAGCAAGCCTTGAAACAAACAAAAGCCCTTCTAAAGCACTCCTTATCAAATGACTTCCCTTTTATTTTGAATGGAACTGTGTGCTTGTCAATCTCTACAACACTCCCTGGACTAGCCATCTCCACTTCACCTTTGAAAGTGTAAAGCAGCTGAAAACTATCATTCCATTGTCCATTAATTCTGTCAAGAGCCCTTTCCCTAGCATTGAAAATTCTCATGTAAGGAATTTCTATCTTGTACTTCTCAAAAAGCTTTCCATGGAGTGTTGTTGGACCAAGTCCATGTTCTTCTCTAAGCTAATCCAATATAGCATCTGCCACCCACCTAGTTTTTGCTAGCTTGGTTTTGGCCTTCCCCCCTCCCCCTCCAGGTGGACAGGTATGCTTGTGTGGGTTTTTCTTTATCTGAAACAAAATAAAAGGGTAAAAAACAGTTAAGAAACATTACTCAATGATCTGAAACTAAATTACTAACTGAACTTGGATTACCTGAATCAATTTGCTCTTTATCATACGAGATGCATGCAACCTCCACCTACACCTATCATATGGACAAAAAACTGTGAAACTTTTTGGCTCACTCCTTCTAATCTTATAAGTGTTTTCATATAGAATGCACCATGTTTTCATTGCATTCCGATAGTCCACCATTGATTGGAAAATGGTACCTACAGTAAGCTCAGGTTATTCCCTATTCCACTCATTTGTTGGCATGTCCTCACCATCGTATTCATTCTCGATTAAGCTGTCCATGTTCTCCTCCTTCTCTTCGTCGCTAGTGTCATCAAACCTAGCTTGGCTGATGGGCTCCTCCAGATATTCATCATTCACTGCTTGCTGACTGGCTACATCGACCAGTTCAGGGTACATCATCTCGTCTTCATCATCATTTTTAGGCACTTCCTCGTCAGGTTCTGCATCTTCCTCTTCACCAACTGCAGAAGGTACACGAGAAGCAGCACCTGAATCGGCAACAAAATTGGGAGCAGGCATGTTGTGGCTCCATGAACCACTTGCTTTACTTGGTGTCGACCTACAAAGAGTGTCGGGGTGCTGGCTATTAGCAGAGACAGATGATGTCTGAACTCCCTTCCCCTTCCCCTTCACCCGTTCTACGCATGGCTGAAGCACATTGTTTGGAGTTTACCAAATCGGCAGCCAGCATTCCGAGTAAAAAAGCAATGCCATATGATCGTCGCAAGTCAGTGGGAGAAATCTTTGCTCGTCACTGTTGAAGTAATTCAGTGCAACCGCATTGGCATCGCTCCAGGGATAGGTGTTTTGGAGCTCAGCTCGCAAAACTTTGAAAGATATGCTGGTTTCTACCACTTTGGGATAGAAAAATGATGAAATCAAATGCGGTTTAGTACCACGCAGCACACTAGTTTCCATTCTAATCGCCAACCGGAAAGCCAGTGCGGGATCAATCCTATTTTGTTCAAATAAAGGCTTTAGTTAGGCCGGGTAAAATCGAGCAAAAATTCGAACGATTCAAGCAAACAGAAGTCAAATACGACCTATAATATGACTTAGAACGTCAAATCGAGGGGGAACGATGCTTACCCATGTGTAATCCATGAATTATCTGCCGCGGATTCGACCCAATCCTCTCCACGGTCGACTGCCTTCCGGGCGTCCTCACTCAACATCTCTACGTAATCCCAGATGAGGAGGTGGGCTATATCTGGCGGAGGTGCGGCATCGCCGATGAACGGAATAGGGGTATAGGGTGGAGGAAACAATGGCGGTGGACGCAGCATGATGCCGGCAGAGGGGGCGGGGCGACGCAGTGCGGTGCGGCCTATCTCGATCTGTTTCAGATTCAGACAAGCTGCCCAGTACGTGTCTCCTTGCGATCCCACCCGTCAGCGAGCAACAATCAAACGAAGACTCGGCCCCACTCATCAGCAATTGACGGTCAATGCACGGTCAAGATGGCAAACGTCTGCTATCAGCATTTGTGAGAGTTTCAGCTAAAGAATAGGGGAAAAGTGAGCAAAAGTTTGGAGCGTGGGGAAAACTGAGCACAACTAAGGAACCAGGGGCACTAAATTAAATATTCCATCATTTTATAGCAACTTTATATCATTTTTTGGGACTAACCTATTGACATAGTGCCAAAGTATCAGTTGTTGTTTTCGCTTGTTTTTTACTTCGCAGAAAATCAGTACCAAACGAAGCCCAACCATCGTGAAAATTTTTGGAGAATTTTTTGGGGCTAGAAGACACCAAATGGGCTAGAGAAGTGCCAGAGAGGAAGGCCGAGGTGGGGAACACCCACCAGGGCGCGCCATAGGCCATCGTTCATCCACCAGAGCAAAGCCATCATTCATCATGTTTTTATACATGTCACGCTAGATAATTGCACATCCCGGTACACTGCCAGAGGCATTCATATAGAGTCGTATGTTCCTATTAGTTCTTCACATTGATTTGCAAGTAAATAAAAGTGTGATCATCATCCTTATTAGAGCATTGTCCCGGTGAGGAAAGGATGATTCCCCCACAAGTCTGGATGAGACTCCGGATGAAAAATAAAATAAAAACGAGGAAGGCCAAATGACCCCATCATATAAAAATTGAATGGGGAGGCAAAAGGAAAAAAGAAATAAAAAAATCCCACCATGAAAAAATAAAAATAAAATAAATGAGATAAAAGGAGAGAAGGGGCTTTGCTACTATCCTTCACCACACTTGTGCCTCAAAGTGGCACTATGTTCTTCATATATAGAGTCTCTTATGTTGTCACTTCCATATGCTAGTGGGAGTTACCTTTTAATATTAAACTTGGCTTGTATATTGCGATGACGGGCTTTCTCAAATGCCAGAGGTCTTCATGAGCAAGCAAGCAGTTGGATGCACACCCACTTAACTTCAATTGAGCTTTCATACACTTATAGCTCTAGTGCATCATTTGCATGGCAATCCCTACTCCTTGCATTGACATCTATCGATGATCATCTCCATAGCTTGTTGATACACCTAGTTGATGTGAGACTATCTTCTCCACTTTTTACCCCTTTGATATCTACCATCATATTCTATTCCACCTATATGTTATGTCATATGGTTCACACCCATGTATTCCATGAAGAATAAAAGTTGATGCATATTGAAAAGGTACCATCCAATTACCTGACTTGGACACCATGGTGCTTGACATTTGTATTGATGTGGTGAAAACGGAGTCATGCCTTGCTAATATAATAAGATGAGTGGGGGTAAACATTCTTTTAGGATCGTATACTTTGAAAAATCAATGATTTTGTTTCTTATACTTATAAATATTATTTTGTTGTTGTTTGTTAATTCATCATTTCTCAGTGAGCATATATACAAAATATTACATAATGGGTAGCATGTCAAATCAAAAATTCTGTTTTTATCATTTACCTACTCGAGGACGAGCAGGAATTAAGCTTGTGGATGCTGATACGTCTCCAATGTATCTATAATTTTTAATTGTTCAATGCTAATTTATTATCATTCTATGATACTTTTTGGGCATTTGTTTACAAATTAATAATATTTTTGAGAACTAACCTATTGACCCAGTGGCCAGTATTAGTTGATGTTTTCTGCATATTTTTCACTTTTCAGGTTTACACTACCAAACGAAGTCCAATTGCCATGAAACTTTTTAATGATATTTTCTAGACCAAAAGAAGACCTAGAAGCTTCGGGAGGAGGATGGGAGAGGCACGAGGGACCCACAAGCCACCAAGGCGCGCCACCAAGGGCGCGCCCTGATGGCTTGTGCCTCCCTTGTGCGCCTCCCGACGCCCCTCTTTGGCCTATGAATTCTCATATATTCCCCAAACCCCGCGAGCGCTCCCAAAACACTTTTTTCGCCGCCACAAGTCTCTGTTCCGACGAGAGATCATCTACACCTCCGTTCCGGCACCCTGTCGGAGGGGAGATCGATCACGAAGGGCCTCTTCATCAACCTTGATGCCCTCACCATGATGTATGAGTAGTTCACAACACACCTACAGGTCCGTAGGTAGTACCTAGATGGCAATCTCTCTCTCTCTCTCTCTCGGTTGATCTTCAATACCATGTTCATCGCATCTTTGCCTCGATCTATCTGATGTAATCCCTTTGTATGGTGTGTTTGTTGGGATCTGATGAATTGTTAGTTTATGTTCAGATTATTCATGAAAAGTATTTGAGTCAAACCTGAATACTAAGATTCTTATTTGCACGATCATTATAGCTTCGTAATGCTCTCCGATCTATTGAGATAGTTTGGCCAACTAGATTGATATTTCTTCGGTGAGAGTGCTGCGTTGTAGTAGGTTCAACCTGACGAGTTTCTATATCCCAGTGACAGAAGGGGGCAAATTGCGTCTTTGTGTTGTCGCTACTAGGAATAAAATGATGGGGTTTATTCATATTGATTGAGTTTACTTTGTCTACATCATGTGATCGTTCTTTAAGCATTTCTCTGTTTTACTTAATACTCTAGATGCATGCTGGATAGCGGTCGATGAGTGGAGTAATAGTGATAGGTGCAGGCAGGAGTCGACATGTTTTCGACGTGATGCCTATATACACATGACCATTTCCATGAAAATCGCATAACTATTCGCTTTTCTATCAATTTCCCAACAGTAATGTGTTTACCCACTGTATGCTATTTCTATGAGAGATGCCACTAGAGAACTCTATGGCCCCCGGGTCTATTCACTTATATATTCAAAAGCGCTATTACTACCTTGTTGTTATTTTATTTTGCAATTTACAATTATCTACACAACTCACTTTCTTGGAAATAACGAGATCAAGGTGATCGACAACCCTCTTGCCGGCGTTGGGTGCAAATTGTTTGTTCTTTTGTGTGCAGCCGTTGAAGACGATTGAGGATTGATATTCCTGTTGGTTCGATAAACCTTCATTTCATAACCGAGGGAAATACGTGCCCACATTGTGCTGTAATATCCTGTTCCTTTTCACGGAAAACTCGACGCAGGTCACAAGTATCAACGAAGCAGGCCGACTCCCCTACTGGAGGCTGACTGGTCGTGCTAGACGGCTTCCCGGCTGGCTGCAGCGGGCGGCCGGTGGTGTCAGCGTCCGTCCAATCCATCCGTACCAAGTACATGGACAAGATGTCTCACACGTCATGGAGGGCGTGGCTACAGTGCCGTCGGTACCACTGACCATGACGGGGAGCTCGACACCGTAGGAGCGTCGTGCTACCGACTCCATGACGTTGTAACCTACATGCTACAGTAACAGGCAGGCAACGGGCCCCACGGCCGACGAGACCCGGCAGCCGACGGGCCCCACGGCCGATAGGATCCCACAGCCGGGAACACTGGCAGTAGGGGCCCATCCCCATTTCTTATGCATTTTGTAACCTGGGAAGACCGATTATAAGACCTCCCAGGAGCCCCCTAGGAGGGGTCGGTCATTTGATCATTCACACACACGCGCGCACGCGCACACACACAACAAGGAAGATAATAGAGCTTAGAGCCCTCTTCTTCCTCCTCCGATACAGCTCCAGGAGCAACCATGTACGCCTAGTGCTCATCAGTGATATCCTTGCAGGAGTAGGGGTGTTACCTCCATACGAGGGCCTCGAACCCGGGTATGTTGTTGTGTCCATCGGTGCTCGTGCCTACACCCGCATCCTGAGATCGGTGGTGGCCTCAAACCACTCGATAAGCCACCCGATGACATCTGTAGTAGAAATACCACGACACGACTGAGAGGAGTAGACAACACCAACGTGCGCCACCCACCGTGCCCGAGGCTGCCACCTCAGATCCGGGAAAAACCAACCTCACATGTTGCACACCTGCAACAGGGCGCAAGTGCACAGCTGGCCATCCTAGCTGCCGTAACGGCGCAACACCACCGCTTACTACAAACAAGCCGTCCGCCGACGGACGCCCATCGAGGGACACACACATCTCTGCCCCTATGGCCAAATCTGAAGATGACTCCAGTTCGGAAGGCTCCCCGATGCTAGATCGAGAGGCACAAACGCCATCGCGTTACCACTAGGATGCCATAACAAGAGATTGACAGTCCATGGACAGTCGAGCCGCTGGAGATAGAAGGAACACGTATTGAAGGAGCACGCCGTCGAAAGGAGGTCGGGACCTACCACGGGAAGGAAGCACGAGGGGAGTAGGAGGAAGAGGCACTCGATGATGACGACGAGGAGGAGGAACACGAGGAGGAGCTGTGTGATGGCGACAAGGGTCTCCCCATGAGTCGCGAGAGCGACCCGCAGGAAGCGGGTAGGAGACCCTATCTGTTTCCTCATGATAAGAAATATTAACATGTTATAAAAGATCCCTAAAAGAATGTCAAAAAAAAAGAATATTAAAAGCTGTCATTCAGACATTAAGTGGGTTCTTGTCAGGCTGCGCTGTGAGGAATACAAGAACTGCTGACACGTTAAAACGGAAAATTCTCGTGACAGGAACGTGACGCCCGATCATTTTATATTCCATTCCTGTCAGCGGCGACAACACCAACACCAGCCCACCGAAAAAGGAAAACAAATTCCATCTCGCGCTGCATCTTATCGCCTTCCTTGCCCCTCCGCGACCGCAGGGGCCGCCCTCCGTCCCGCGCCGCTTCCAAAACTCCAAATCGGAATCTCCTCCCTCCCTCCCCGCGACAGCCCGGCACACGCGCACCCGGCCGTGATCCGCCACCTTCAGCCGCGCGCGCCAGACGTCATGCAAGGTACAACAAATCCCAGCCGAGAAATCGCTCCCTTTCTCCACGCAGCTGGTTTCTTGGTTTGTTGTGTCTCCGGCGTGCATTCTTCTCCGTTCTTCCCAGTCCTCTGCCGAGGTCGGGTTTCTCGAGGTGGGGCTGTTGACTGTCGTTATCGCCGTCGATCTTGGGATGGGGTTTTTGTTGCCGAATTGGGAGCTGTTGGGAGGTGGAGTGGAGATGCTATAGATTTGAGACCTGGGAGTAGTTTCTGTGTAATGCTCGTATCATTTTATGCCCTGTCATCATGGGCTATTTCTCGTTTATTGGCGATGGATTTGCGCGAATCTAACTTGGAATGTGCTCCATGGGTGGATCCTACGAAGCAGCACAGGTGGTTGCTTATTTTATTCAGTTATTATCTTATTAAAGAATTCACCTGCTGCTTATTTTATCAGAAAAATATGTGTTCCCAGGACGCGTTTTAATTCGTACCATTCTCATTTGCAGTTATGTGTTGCATTTTGAAAACAATTCATAGTATTAGTATTCATTGTGATAATTATTGCTGGTGGTTGAATAAAGTGCCATAGCTTCCATGGTAGCCATGGGGGTTGGGCTACTTCTGCTGCCGTGCAGGTATAATTGGGGTTTTGCAGTTGTCGCTTGTGACTTCTGATGCCTGTCGTACAATGATTGGGTTTCTTACATGGAGGGCTCGAAATGTCTTGATGATAAGATCGAGTTGGGAAACTATATATGTCCTTGTTGGTGATACATGTCACTTATATCCGACTGTCTTTGGTTCTTGTCTCTGCTATTTTCATTCTGTTTCATCTCCACTGCTATTGCCTGCATCTGTTATGTGGTAATTTGGGTAGTTGCGCTCTTGATCTTTTGGGCTCATCAATGCACAGTCGTTCTGTTGCTTTTTGGGCTTGTTGTATGTGGCTGCTTTTGCTCTTCTGTTTGGTGATGATTCTTGACATCTTGATTTTCTTCAGGAACTTTTTAGCTTCCTATGGAACTGTAACCGAAGCTTGAGATTTGATGCACTGGAATGTTGTTAACAAGGTTCAGAGCTACTTGAACTGTGGTATCCATTCTACATCACAGGTATATGTTTCACTGTTAGCAGATGTGTCTGTTGGTGTAAGTGTCATTCAGAATGACTTGATTAATTTCCAGTACCTAACTGTTCTATTATATTTCCATTTTGATGATATGCAGATTTCTTTCCTTGCCAAGATGGGAGTTTACCTCAGTACGCCAAAGACCGATAAACTTTCCGAAGACGGGGAAAACGATAAACTCAAATTTGGTCTTTCATCTATGCAAGGATGGCGTGCAAGCATGGAAGATGCTGTGAGTTTTCCACTTCAAGGCTATTCTGATTGTTTGATGTCACTTAACAACATTGAACATCGAGTCTTTTTTTCTAGAATGCGTACCTTGATGCGCGTTGTTGTGTATTAGAAGAAAAACGTCAGTAAGGCTTATAAAGTACAAGGAACAAATGGTGGGAATGACCAAAGGAAAACAAAGACAAAAAAAGAGGAAACCAAAACAACATTGAGCTCATGAAAGTGTTTTTTCTACTCCCACGGACATTGCACCCATGACCGAGAACATAGCAAAAAAAAAATCTGAAACTTTGTGGCTTCGATTATGACCAAATGGTTTAGGTGCTTGCAAAATCTGTTGGCCAAATGAAATCCGAGGAGCTCTGTACAAGAAAAACAAAATTTGTGCTCAAACACATGTCCACTGTTTGAGCAGAATTTGTATTTCGTTTGTGTGGAGATCATTTGACGTTATTTGGCCACTAAGCTTTGCAAGCACCTAAAATATTTGTTCATAATCAGTGCCACGAAGTTTCAGATTTTTTTTGCTACTTGTTTTGATTTACTGTTCATCATGGGGTGTAATAAACTTGGGTGTAGCTACTACTTATCCTTGAGCTCATTTCTTAATAGAAACCTTGTTATCATGATCCAACTTTCTTATCATGATCATACTTAGTACCTGAAAATAATGCTGATACTTTGAAGCTGGTGGGGCCACACATTCTAGTTTTGACTTTGACTAGTGCTTCTATGCTCTCTCAACTAGTTTAAAGCCGGCACTGTAGAACACATTAAACTAAATGCTTTATTCACAACCACCCCTCCCTGTGACATAATGTTGCTACAGGATTTGTCCAATCTAGTTCCTGAGAGCTGTACAAAACATTAAAACGAATGCCTGATTCGCAACCACTAACTACTCCAGTTACTTTATGTGGCTTCAGGATTTGTCCAATCTAGGTCCCGAGAGAGCATAGAAGCACTGTTATTTATCTTCCACGGCAACTTGGCTTTGACTTTGTGGGCACATGAAACATTTGATGCGTTATTTATTTTCACCACAAAGAGATGCCCATTTCCAGTATCCAAAATTGTTCATTTAATGAATTGACACAGAATAGGTATGCTATTGTTTTTTTTGTCATAGTTTCAGGCTTTCAGTTTAATAACAATCATCAATTGACGCTCTTGTTTATTAATCTTTCCAGAGTCTGATGAATCAATGTTGCAGTAATAGTAGTGGTGCTTTTCATATGTGCTGTTGCTTTAGCACAGTGATCTGACCTATTTTTCTGTTGCACAATAAAGCATTGTTCACTTCCAAATGCTGCAATTTTGTTGATATATAAACTAAACATGTTTCTGAAATATTGCAAAAGAAAAACATATTTCTGAAATCTTTCTCTCATGTAGTGTTTAATGTCCTGTATAATTTTTCAGCATTCAGCATTGCTAGATCTTGACAATGAGACGGCATTCTTTGGTGTTTTTGATGGCCACGGAGGTAAGCATTACTTGCAAAGATTGGTGCTTTTCTTGTTTGTACCTTAAAACCAGGTCTTTCAAATGTTGCACATCCTGATATTTCTTGCATTTTGCAGGAAGGGTGGTTGCCAAATTCTGTGCAAAATATCTACACTCTCAAGTTCTCAAAAGTGAAGCATATTCTTCTGGTGACCTAGGAACTGCTGTTCATAAAGCTTTCTTTAGGTATATGGGTCATTGGATCACCACATGAAACAATATATAGATTTGGCATTTGTTTTGATGTTACTGACAGCATCGACATGATAAAGACTAATTTTGTTTTGTTACTTCAGAATGGATGAAATGATGCGAGGACAGAGAGGTTGGAGAGAACTATCTGCACTAGGAGATAAGATGAACAAGTTCAGTGGCATGATAGAAGGGTTGATTTGGTCTCCGAGAGGCAGTGATCCGAAGAATGCAGAAGATGACTGGGCTCTTGAGGAGGTATATATGCAATGGGAGTACAACCCTACTTGATATTGTAAAATAAAGAAACACATAATATGATACTGTTGATGTGTGGACCTCATTTGTGTTTGATTCTTGAAAGAGTTTCATAAGCTTTGGCAGGTGCAACAATTTCAAAACCTTAATGTTATAAAACGTAAACTTGTGCAATTTAGACTATTATGCAAAGTTATTTTTTGAAAAATGTAAGACTTAAGGCTGTGTTGTCAAAACGGTGTTCACGCTGCACAGTGATATAAATGTGACAGTACAATTCGGTGCTTAGTCATTGAATATAGCATTTTATGGATATTCTGAGCATCTCGAAGTATCATCAATTGTTGCCTCTATTGTTTTAAAAAGATACTGATGTCCACCACACCTAACCTTTCAGTTAGAACTCTTGGGTGACTGTTTTTCTTTTTTACCATGCATTGCCTCAAGAAGTGGCTTTACTGCTTTAGAGACGATCCTTTGTTAGTTATAGCTATCCCAACTGAAAGGGAAGAGTATTCAGATATTCCTATTCTGGTTACTTATATCTGGGGTTTCTTCTGTGTACATCTTGCTCTCGTGTTTTGTTTATACTAGATTGTATCGTGTAGTTATATCCATGCTTTGGTGATGTTTGTCAATCAGCACCATATTTGCTACAAGATAATAGCCAGAGGAAATTGACAAATTGCATGTAAGTTCAACGTATTGGCGGTGATCACATATAGATGTGGGGGTTCATACATAATTGTGTGGTTTATTTGTTTGTGTGATGTTTGCTTAGCTTTTGCGCTGCATTGCAGTACTACCAACCTGCAAGCTAAGAACAAAAAGTAATGGCTATTTTTATAAGTTTCTTTGTCTTGAAGATGCAGTTACTATGTCACTGCCATTTTTATGTATGCTTAATTTTGTATTTGGGCCACTAAGCCATCTCACACTGATAATCTTTGAACAGGGACCCCACTCTGACTTTGATGGGCCAACATGTGGAAGTACAGCATGCGTAGCACTAGTAAGGAATAACCAACTTGTCGTGGCAAACGCTGGTGATTCCCGGTGTGTTATTTCTAGGGCTGGCCAGGTATGTATTCTCATTCCTGCTATTAGTCACATAATCTTTCCTATTTATAAAGATTTGAGTTGGTGGTGAATTCACCCACCATCACCACCTCTTCCACCTTCTCCAATTGTTTATTACACATGGGACCGGCTGCAGTTAACCTCCACGCTGCACGCTCTTATTCATTCTCACACATGGGACCCACTGCAACCCACCTCCACACCACAGTGTTCCATCCACCATCCTCACGCTAGAGTAAAAAATGCAGCTCATCTTCACACCATACCTCTAGAAACACCCTCGTTTATCCATCGACCCTAGAGCATTCATATCCATTATGGGAAATATTTTTCATACAATCTACAGGCTCAGTTTGTTTGGGGAAAAAGGATCCATCTTCTCCTGACGACCTCCACCATGCCGATGTGGTGCTCAAACTCTTAATTACCATGGGGCCCCTCCGGTTTCTACGCCACTCAGTCGATGAACGCCTCGCCATCTTCGCGCCCATGGCGGCGCAGGCGGCGACCAGTTGCTCTGCTTTCGGAGCCGGAATCCCATACCGGAGTGCACCAAGAGGGGCAGCCCGGTGACCGGCCTCTGCCGGCGAGCCGGCCTGCTGTGCAGGCGAGCAGCGACTGTGCCTGCGAGGGCGGCCTGCTTGCAGCTGTGCAGACGAGCGCAGGCGTGCGCGGTATGTAGGGCCAGCTTGTCTGATGATGCACGAATGCTGTTTATCGGTGTGGTTGCGTCGGCGTCAGCAAGTGAGGCATCACAGTGCAGCTGCGCGTCGGGCACCAACCGAAAAAAGGATGCATGGTATTGTTCAGATATGCACTGCTGCTGTTGCTTTGTGAAGGAGCAAGCTAAATTAGATGACCCAAATTAAATAAGTTTCTGAATGACTTGATTAATTTAGACAGGCTTGGTGTACGAGTAGAAGATGGTCTCCCGCGTCTTCTCCTTGCTGAGTTTAAAGGCTTCATTAACAGAGCAGAAAAGATAGACGCGGAAGCTTACTTACAGCTTCCCTCTAAATTGTCAGGTCACATCGTTTTGGTATTGCAGTTGTGCATCGGAAGTGTTTGATCATATGTGTAAAAAGCTAGACGACTCAGCCCTCTTCTCATCTCAAAGCTCGACCTCTGCCACTACTACTGTGTCCTATTTTAGGGTAGCTGGTGGAGATGATAATTTCTTGATGCCCTAAAACCACTTCTTCGTGTCCCGATTTGTACTCTAAATATTTTTACTAGGTCTGCCTTTAATTAACTAGACCATGGCCTCCATACTAAGCACTTTACTAGGATGCACTTTGACCCAAATATCATAGCTACACATGAACTAATACAAAGGTAATAGGAAATTTGGTTGAACTTATGTTATTATTTGCTTCATTTGGTATATGAAATACTTGTAAATAATTTTGTGTATGATCAATGATGATCTCCTTGGACCAACATCTCCATGAATCAAATGAATATGAAGAATCGATTCTTACCATAACAGGACAATGTTTTACTTAATCTAGGTCGAGTTGCTTTTTTGGGTTGTGTTACTTTGCTTTTTGTTAAAGTGCTTAATTTACAAAAAAGTGTTCCTTATTGTAACTGAAACTAAGTTTCACCTATAAAGTGCTCAAGGTGGCATAATGGCAAGAACACTTCAATGCCACATCAAGTTGGTATGTTTTCTTGATCGAAGGAGAAATGTAACAACTTTGAGGCATGTTGCATCCACAAATAATTATGCACATGTGTTAGCTAAGGTTCGATGTAATCCTAATGCATCTGGTGTGTGGCTCCACATATCTCTGATGGTGTTTATAGCGTCATTGTACAAAAAGGTTCTTTTTTTATGTGATTAAAACCAAACCTTCTCTCAAACAAAATACTTAGTAATACATTTGGCTTTGTATTTCTGTTATTCCAATTAATTCCATGTGATTCCGTGGCATAGCACGGGCATCTTACTAGTTAGTCATAAAGATATGTCTGACAGTCAGACTGTCTGTTCTGTGTCACATCCATGGCAGGCATACAATTTGTCCAGAGACCACAAGCCAGAGCTTGTAGCTGAGAGAGAAAGAATACTAAAAGCAGGCGGGTTCATACGTATGGGGCGGATAAATGGAAGTTTGAACTTAGCAAGAGCGATTGGTGTGCATTTTTTCTTCCCTTTTATTAGTATGTTCTGCCTTGTTTTGGTGTCTTACCTATATGATTACCTTTGTGTAGGAGATATGGAATTTAAGCAGAACAAGTTCTTGCCTCCTGAGAAGCAAATAGTGACTTCAAATCCTGACATCAATGTTGTAAGCTCTCTAAATGCTGGCACCACCTTAAATTTCCACACTTAATCATGATATGCAATGATCCTTATGCTACATTCTAAGATAATGCAATCTCGTTTTTAGGTGGAGCTTTGCAATGAGGATGACTTTCTTGTTTTAGCATGTGATGGCATTTGGTAAGGCTCTCCACCTGCAGTGTGTTTAGCAACACTTTCCGCTCTCTCGTTTCATGTGCAGCTGAAGTGCATAACTTAGTAGCAGCTAGGTGCTATGCTTCATCTGGCCTATTGCACTCGAGTCCTAACAGAAGCAACACATTTATTTAACAAACAGGGACTGTTTGTCAAGCCAACAGTTGGTGGACTTCATCCATGAGCATATACACACGGTGAGTGCCAAGTTATTTTCCTATCAAAACAATTTACTTTGGAGGAGATTACGCTGTGCGTTTGTCAAATAGTACTACTTGTTTTGTTTAACAACGACACAAAAATGCAGGAGAGCAGCCTTTCTGCAGTGTGTGAAAGAGTGCTCGACAGATGCTTGGCTCCATCAACAATGGGCGGACACGGATGCGACAACATGACCATGATCTTGGTGCAGTTCAAAAAACCAGTCAGTGACAAGAAAAAGGCTGACGTGGGAGAGCAATCTGCGAAAGGCAAGGAAGAGTCTTGAGGTTCAGCGAGTGTGCGCGTTAATGGTAAGGTTTGGCGACCACTGGTGCTGAGGTCTACTGTTCTTGACGCTGGCTAGGATGCAAAGTTGTCAATGTGAAATTGTGTGCACTCTGTGGCTGGGGTATGACTGTATATCAGTCAATTGCTGTGGTTGGCTTGCATTCTGCCTGCGAACCTTGGATAAATCACATCGTTTGGTGCAACTGTAAAATCCTGGCACTTGGCTTCTGTCAGCCGCTCTGTTCATCCCTTGTACAAGCCATGGTTCGGATCATCATCCACGCCTCCCAAATCCATCAATTTGGGATGTTTTGTTGTGTTATAGTTTGTGTGTATGCTGTAAACGTGGCTGGGGTGTTCCTTTGTTTTTTGGTGGTATATTCCATGCCTTAGAGGTTGTGGCTGTTGTTTTGATCTTGTAATGTATCAGATCTGAATCTTTGCCACGAATATATTCGTAGTTTGCTAAGATAATATCTAGCCTATATTTTATTTTTCATATTTCAAGATAGGTCAGAATCAGTTTGGAGTTGCAATTAATCAAGAAATTGTTTAATGGTTTATGCATGCAATAGTTCATATGAACTTGACCCTAAATAAACCTGTCATGATTGTCAAACTTTCAGTTAAAGTTTGGGAATAATTATTAGACAGGGAAACAACCCTCTGATGCACATATAATTCTGATAAGGGGTCAGGGTGTTCCCCCTACATGAATGTTTTAAGATCTGCCTGAATAAACCAGGACGGTATCGATATATGGCCTGTCTAGGACTAGAACTACAAGGCGCATTCGACTAGGAAACAAAGCCAGTCAGCCATCTCTACACAAAACCCAAACATAAAATTTTACAGTGCAGGTTTCACTTAGGGTTACGGCTGTGAGAATTCTGTTTCGCCTTCTCTATCAGGGGCTTCAGTTGCTGCTTCTCCTCGAGGATTTTGAGGAAATTGAACAAGAAAGGCACGTAGTTGTGCTTCCTCCTGATGTTCTCTGTCTTCCACTTCTTTGCCTTCTCTTCCTCCATTATGATCTTCTCGGTCACGGCCTCAATCTGAGCAGCAACCTCTGCAAGTGACCGCTCAACGGATGGCCTTTGCCGATTGGCAGAAGGATCGCCCATTTGTGATAAGAGGTTCTCCCTCTTCCTCTGAAGTTCCTTGAGCTCCATGATGAAAATTTCCTTCCGGTTCTTTGTGATAGCCATGACACTGAACCTTATCTCATTCTGAGAGAATTTATCAATGCGTTCCTGTATGACAGGCTGCACCATCTTCAGCCACCCCATCTCCCCAATACCACCTGGGCATTTTCCCAGGCTAATCGGTCCTTCCTTTAGTCCATCAAGCTCATACAGGACGTCGTCAACAGGAACATAGCTAATGAAATGGTAGACATCATCATCCTTGGATTTCTGTTCCTCAGAGTAGTCATCTGACCTTGCAAACGAGTTACTGGTTATACGAATGCTTTCACAATTCACTATAGCCAATCCTTTGAGCTCTGGTGGCATGTCCTTTGCAAACTCCTTGAGCTTTTTGAGGTCCTCGCTAAGGGTGATGCCAGAAGAGTTCAACAGAACAGAAACAATAGCTTGGGTTGCACATGCACTGTTTATTATCTACGAGTAAAAAATAATTGGTTATAAAACTGATGAAGAGTAAACGCGGCACAAACAAACTCAATCAACGTAACTACCCTGACCTGATTAGCAAAGAACAGATTTGGGACCGCATCCTTGATAACAGGGCGCTCATCTTTTTCTGGAGGTCGCCATTTGTACAGAATTATAAGCCCATAAATTGGCCTGCAAAAACACCAATTTGTTTGACACAGTTGATTCAGGAAAAATGACATTCATGGTAATGGGCAGCAGGGATAGCATACTGAAGATCATTGAGGGCATCAAGATCGAGTGAGTAGAGTTCATCAACCTGTTAAGGAAGAATATCATAGAATATTATAAAATAACAGCTTTTAAGGAGGTAAAAAGATTCTCATGTTTCGTAGAAAGAAGCACATGTAGAAACCAGAAACAGATTATTAGCTCTGAAACATAAACCAGATTGTTGTGCCACATTTTCTTAAAGAAAAGCATCGTTGTGCTAATCGAGAAGCCTATAAGTCAACCAGATAATGAAATAGAAAAGCATGCTTAATTTTCCTGCTTGGTCAAAATAGCAAGTTTTTTATCGTATGGGAGCGCTGAATGTAAAAATATTCTGATCCTTGTACTAATGCATCGAGTGATTAGTGCCCCTCAAGGGCCCAGCTGACTTATGAAAAAAAAGTGAACTCATGGTAGGTGATTACTTACTTGGAGACCCTTCAATTGCAACTGTTGCAACAGCTCCGTAAAAACACCTACACAGTATGCAGAGGTTTAGAGTTTTTCCTCTTTCCTTGGAGAAGAGTAAAGGCAGAAATTAACAATGTTCTAGTTACAACATGTAGCTAACATATAATAGCATGCTTGGGAAGATAAGTCCAGTTTTTTTTCACCATTCCAATGACACTTGTTAAGAGAGGGGGAATCAATACACTTGAGTAACTTGGTACGGGAGGAATTTCCTCTTGACTCACAATGAAGACACATTAGTGCTGTAATTTTTGAATTGCAAACAACCATTTTACTAGCCATGTCCATAGTTAACTTCGAACAACAACCTACTCGGCAAGCCTCTGTAGGACTACAAACAACCCGAGTAAATAGCTGGGCACTCTCCTGAGGTGAAATAGGCGACACTGCACATGTCTCAATCTTCTATGACTATTAAACACAAAATTAAACAGTTATATTAAGTAACAGCTCACAACACGAAGGTCTAAGATGCCACCAACACCACACATGATGGTTTCTGGCATATCCATACACATCTAGTAAATTACCGGTAAACCAGGAACAAGTAGCACCAGCGAGGACTAATGACCATGGAGGAGCCTTATCAGTACACCGCAAAACGGAATGCACAGAGCAAACCTAGTTCAACCAGTACCAAGTAATCCTTTCATTCAGTTATAAAAGCAAATTTTACCAGGGTCATTCTCGATTGGCGCCCAAGACATGTCGACGAGCCCGCTGCAAACCTGCAATCAATAGCAGGGGCGGATCTAGACACCAAAAATTTCTGGAGATTAGCTCGGGATTGAAGTAATCACTGGATGCGTAAAGTTCATACCTCGAAACCGAAGTCCAAGATTGCGGGTGGGGAGGAGATAGCTGGGACGCTGCGAGACAGGGAGGGCGCCGGCGACGAGGCGCGTGACGGGCAGAGGGCGGGCGCGGCGGCAGTTCTAGGGCACAGCGGCGGTGGACTGGAGCTTGGGTAGGTCAGAAGGGAGGAGAGATACGGGATGGTGGAGAGGAACTAAGGAAAAAAAAAAGTCGACGCCGTGGAGGTCTGGACATACCTGGCCAAACGGGCCGGCCCGCTGGTAATCGTGTCCGGCACGGTCCGGCCCGCCACGGCACGATTACTAATCAGGCCCGGCCCGCGTGCTCGGGGTGTCGGCCCAGGCACGGCCCGTTTGCTAATCGGGCTGGCCTGTCGGCACGTCAGGCCTGCTAATATGCCTACTATTTGACGCATTGAGCGTTTTTTAGTCTATTTTTACTTATTGGACCATATAAAAAATAAAAATAAATAAAAAAAGCTAATCGGGCCGTGCCGTGCCGGCCCGCGTGCTGAGGGTGGCGGCCCAGGCACGGCCCAAGGCGGGCCGCGGGCCTGGCACGGTCCGTTTAGCTCGTGTCGGGCCGTGCCGCGTGCCGTGCGGGCGCGGCGTGCCGTTGGGCCGGCCCGTTAAACCTGGTCCGTTTGGCCAGGTATAGATATGGAGGAGATGGATTTGGATCGCTCAGATGGTTGGGCCCAGGACTAATGGAGGACGGACGACAGAGATTTGACTTTGGTCAGTGCTATGCGCCGACACGCGGGCCGGAACTTTTGGCCGACCGCACGCGGCTCGTTTCATCCGTCAGATCGGATCTGGTTTGACCGTCAGATCTGTTCATGCAGTAAAAATTCTCGATGCAGCAAATTTCGGTCACGGATGTAGCAAAAATATGGTTGTAGCAAAAAAAATATCAACATGATCGTAGTAAAAAAACGACGCTGATGATGCATGGTAGCAAAACAAAATATGGGTTGTAACAAAACAATCCGGTGAACTTGGGTTGCAACTCTGATGAACGTGTATGTAGATTTTTTTAATGAATGGTTGTAACAAAAAATGATACCGGTTGTAACAAAAAATGACACTGGTTGTAGCCAAAAAATCCGACGAAGTCGGGTTGCAACTAAACGTGGATGCAACTTTTTTAGTGAACAAAAAATATAGCAAAAATCACCAACGGTTGCAGCAAAAATCCTGTCGGCAGTAGCAAAAAAAAGATAACAGTTGCAGCAATGACGCCTCGTAGCAAAAAAGAAAGGGGGTCCACGCACGGGATTGCACGACGCGCGCAAGACCGGTCGAAGCGTTCGGCCGGCGCGCCGTCGGGAAACGTTTCCTTTGACTTTGTATTGTAAAACGGTCTACTTTCTTTGTCTCGGTGTATAATCAGATTTTTCCAAAACACTTACTATCAATTTTTTGCTAGCTTTTAGAATAAGTTACAAAATAAGCTTCCTTCTAACCAGCTTATTATAGAACACCGACCAAATTTATTTTTGTAGAAACCTAGTACTAATTAAGACCTCATTAGCAAGCTTCTCAAAAAATAAGCCAAAAACTATTTTTAACTTATTCTAGAAGCCCAGAAAAGATCCCAAAGAACTGTTCCTTATTCGCCATGCATTAATTCTCACCTCGTTTCTTATTTCTAGATGAGAATAAAGGAATCGACCAATAGAAATGTGGGGTGTTTGTGTTTTAATTGACTTGAGACTATCTAGCACCGCATGCATTGGTCAGTTTATTACATGCAATGAAAATAATTAGTTAATAAATATTAAGGTGTTGTTTGGTTTCCAGCCACATTTTGTCACACTTTGCCATAACTTACCTTAGACAAGTTTGACAAAGTTAGGTGTGTGTTTGGTTCTAGCCACACTTAAGGCAAACATTTTTTAATGAGTAGTAAACCCCACATGTCATAGACACAAAAAGTGTGACAAGATTCCCGTAGACAAGCCAAAGTGTGGCTGACAATTTGAGCAACTCAAATGAAACAAGTATGGCAAATATGGCAAAAATAATGTGGCAAGATATGGCAAAGATAGTTACAATCCAAACAGCTCCTAAGTCCTCTTGTTTTCCACTTCATCTTGGTTGCAGTGCACAACATAAGATGACTTATGCATCGGGACGAAGAAAATATAACACAAATAGTCACAAGCCTCCGCAACGATTTATAGCTCCCTGCCGTCGGATCGTACGCGCAGGATCCCAAGTCGAGAATGCTCTACCTTTTTTAGTAGTTGGGCGTACAAATTGTTCTAGCCATAGCAAATGAAGTATTGCACGTATGCAACAGCGAACACAAGAAGAATTGTTTTTCTTTGTAGCAGTCCTATTGCAATTGATTGACCGAATAACTACCATTTTCTTCATACAATAAGCATTATTAAGGAAGCCGCTATATTATGATTTGGCTCAAATACGGACGTACTCGAAGATGAAAGATGGTAGTTCTGCATTTTAGGTAACATTGGTTCCTCAATGTCTTCTAAAAGAAGTTCCTAAAATTCTTAATAGCACACAAGGAAATTTGTATAAAATTAGCGTTGTTCTATAATCCTTATCAAGATCCTCCAATAGTAGATTTAGATATAATCAAAATTCCGAGTGATTGAATCAGGCATGTCCTGTAACTAGCATACTCCAAATAAAAGAAGTTGCCAACTAGAGTTTCAATGTTCTCTCAAAGTCCTTTTCAAGGAATTTAACATGTGCTTCTGTTAGTTTACATGTTGACTAACATTGTGATATTTGTGACTACTTACATGTGTACTAATTTATATTCTACATGCATCGCTCTGTTCAATCCAAAATGCAATGGTATATATAGTTATATACTCATAATATATCTATTTTTCACGCCTTGCCAATTTCACTTCTTGTTTGTCTTAATGTTATTCTACAACCAACATATCTGCATGCTATCTTATGTCAGGATTTGTTAATGTCATGTTTCTCGGCTCCTTCAAGTGTATTATTATTCATTTTAGATCATGTTTGCAAATCTTCAATTACAGAAAAGTTACTTCCTAAATATATTGCTTGATCCTTTGTTGGTTTCTAAGAATATCTTGTGTGAGATTGGACATGATGGAAATCTGGGTAATTATTGTTTTTGCTGGTTTTGTGAGTCTGGTGTGATATTAGGGCTGATGGTATTCTGAGTAATTACATTTTGACAACCTAAGTTGGTTGTCCGATTCGTGATGCAACCAAATGAAGAAAAATGGAAATGAATGTGATGGTGAGATCCCTAATTTTGTTGTAGGTGAAGCAAGTCTTATTGGTTGATTGTTTGGTATAAGCAAGTCTGCATATATTGGTTAGAATGCATAATGTTTACTTGAGTCTATAGCCTATGCAAAATATTTGAAGTTGTCACTAAAGTTGAACCAACTTGTTTCTACAGATGCATGAGGATATACGATAGAAAAAACAAAGTAAAGAATATCAAAGAAAATTTTGTTGTCATTTGATCAAGCTAATATGAAGAAAGAAGGTATATATAGAAATACGAAGAAAACAAGTTTAGATAAAAGCTTGGGAGTATCCAAATAACCTTTCCTGTGACAACACTGGCGCCATTTCTCTAGCCAAGGAGCCCAGGTTTCACAAAAGGACCAGACACATTAAGCGTCGTTTCAATTCCATTCGCGATTACATCAAGGAGGAGGACATACATATTTGCAAAGTACATACAAATCTAAATGTTGCAGACCCGTTGACTAAGCCTCTTCCACGAGCAAAACATGATCAGCACCAAAACTCTATGGGCGTTAGATTCATTACAATGTAAATCATATGGTGATCTGAGCTAGATTATTGACTCTAGTGCAATTGGGAAACTGTTGGAAATATGCCCTAGAGGCAATAATATAGTGGTTATTATTATATTTCCTTATTCATGATAACCGTTTATTATCCATGCTAGAATTGCATTGACTGGAAACTCAGATACATGTGTGGATATATAGATAAACACTATGTCCCTAGTGAGCCTCTACTTGACTAGCTCGTTGATCAAAGATGGTCAAGTTTTCCTGACCATATAAATGAGTTGTCATTTGATGACAGGATCACATCATTAGGAGAATGATGTGATGGACAAGACCCAACCATAAGCATAGCATATGATCATGTTAGTTTATTGCTACTGCTTTATCCATGTCAAGTATCTGTTCCTATGACCATGAGATCCCGCAACTCCCTGACACCGTAGGAATTCCTTGTGTGCATCAAATGTCACAATGTAACTGGGTGACTATAAAGGTGCTCTACATGTATCTCCGAGGGTGTCTGTTGGGTATCGTGGATCGAGACTGGGATTTATCACTATATGACAGAGAGGTATCTCTGGGCCCACTTGGTAATATAACATCACAAGAAGCTTGCAAGCAATGCGACTAAGGAGTTAGTCGCGGGATTTTGTATTACGGAACGAGTAAAGAGACTTGCCGGTAACGAGATTGAACCAGGTATTGAGATACCTACGATCGAATCTCGGGCAAGTAACATATCGATGGACAAAGGGAACTACATAAGAGATTGATTGAATCCTTGACATCTTGGTTCGACCGATAAAGATCTTCGTAGAATATGTAGGAACCAATATGGGCATCTAGGTCCCGCTATTGCTTATTGACCGGAGAGTGTCTCGGTCATGTCTACATCTTTCTCGAACCCGTAGGGTCTCCACACTTAACGCTCGGTGACGATATAATATTGTTGAGTTATATATGTAGTCGACCGAAGGTTGTTCAGAGTCCCGGATGAGATCTCGGACGCCACGAGGAGTTTTGAAATGGTCCGGAGGTAAAGATTTATATATATGAAAGTGGTATTCAAGTTTCGGAAAGGTTTCGGGTGTTTTCGGCATTGTATCGGGAGTGCCGAAAGAGTTCTAGGGGTCCATAGAGAGGGTCCCACCCTTCCCGATGGGCCACATGGGCTTAAGAGGTGGCGCACTAACCCCTGGTGGGCTGGGCAACTGACCCCTAAGGGTCCCATGCGCCCAAGGTGGGATGTGCCCTAGAGGAGAGGGACTCCTCCCTAGGGCGCCCACCTCCCTTGTGGGAGGTGGACTCCTCCCCTTCGGCCGGCCGACCCTCCTTGGAGGAGGGGCTAGGGCCAACACCTTACCTACCCCTCCTACTATATATAGAAAGGGAGAGGGAGGGCAGCCGCACCCCTTAGCCACAACGCATCCCTTCCCCTCTCTCTAGTAGATCTTCTCCCTCATTCTTGTCACGGCAACGCTTGGTGAAGCCCTGCCGGGACACCTCTACCACCATCGCCACCACGTCGCTGTGCTGCCGGAGAACTCATGTACTGCTTCACCCTCGCTTGCTGGATTAAGGAGGTGGAGATGTCATCGAGCTGTACGTGTGTTGAACGTGGAGGTGACGTCCGTTCGGCACTAGATCGGGACGGATCATGATTGGATCGCGAAGACGTTTGACTACATCAACCGTGTTTCTTAACGCTTCCCGCTTAGCGATCTACAAGGGTATGTAGATCCACTCTCCCTCTCGTAGCTGTTGATCGCCATAGATAGATCTTGGGTGTTCGTAGGATTTTTTTTGTTTCCCATGCAACATTCCCCAACAGACACCTCTCTCTCTCTAAGCATGTTGTCGATTATCGAGTTTGGCTTTCGCTTGAGGACAAGCAAGGTCTAATCTTGGGGGAGTTGATATGTCCATTTTGCATCCTGTTTTCCTACTGTTATTTATAATGCTTTTGGTCATTATTTAACTTTATGATGCAATTCTAATGCTTTTTCTCTCTTAATTTGCAAGATTTGCATGGAGAGGGAAATTACTGACGGCTGGAATTGTGGACCTAAAAAGCTACAACAGATATAGTTGTTCTACGGAGCTCCAAATGACATGAAATTGAAAAATACTGGAATGAAGGACTACCAAAGGGGGCCCACCTACTATCCACACGACCAAGGTTGTCAGAATCGCGATTTTGTTATACGATTCTACGACTTTACGATCAAAACTAACCTACGATTTTAGTTCGTGGAATCTACGTTTCTAAGATCCTGATAGTGAAGATTCTACGATTTGCGGTCCTACCACCGGAGTTCCAATCCGATTCAAAATCACAATTCTAACAACCTTGCACACGACAACAGGGCGTGACCCCCCCATGGCGTGCCCTGTTGCCTTGTACGGCCCACAACAGGCCTTCGGTGCCCCCCTTTGGCTATATGAGGTCTTTTGACCTAGAAAAAAATTAGGAGAGGACTTTCGGGATGAAAACACTGTCGTCTCGAGGTGGAACATAGGCAAGATCACTTTTGCTCTCCAGCAGAATGATTTCGTCGGGATAATTCCCTCCGGGAGGGGGAAATCGAAGCCTTCTTCTTCACCAACACTTCCTCCATCATGGGAGGATCAGTCTTCATCAACATCTTCACTAGCACCATCTCATCTCAAACCCTAGTTCATCTCTTGTATTCAATATTTGTCTCAAAACCTCATATTGGTACATGTGGGTTACTAGTAGTGTTGATTACATCTTTTAGTTGATGCTAGTTGCTTTATTTGGAGGAAGATTATATGTTCAGATCCTTAAGATATTCAATACACCTCTGATCTTGAACATGAATATGATTTTTGAGAAGTTACTTTTGTTCTTGAGGACATGGGAGAAGTCTTGTTAAGGTAAATCATGTGAAGTTGGTATTCGTTCAATATTTTTATGATATGTATGATGTTCTTCCTCTAGTGGTGTTATGTGAATGTCGACTACATGACACTTCACCATCTTCGGGCCTAGGGGAAGGCATTGGGGAGTAATAAGTAGATGATGGGTTGCGAGAGTGACAAAAGCTTAAACCCTAGTTTATGTGTTATTCCGTAAGGGGATGATTTGGATCCATATGTTCCATGATATGTTTAGATTTATATTAATTCTTCTTTCGTAGTTGTGGATGCTTGCGAGATGCGCTAATGATAATAGGGTTGTTTGTTCAAGTAAGAACATCACCCTAGCACCGGTCCACCCACATATCAAATTACCCAAGTAATGAATGCGAATCAATGAAAGCACAACTTCTCCCTAGGTGGTTTTGGTAATTAATAACAACATATATTTCGTCGGACTAATGTTTCCACTAAGTATATTTCAGGAAAAGTTCAATGTTATGATTAGCAAAGGATTGCGAGGAGACCCCAAGATGCAAGCATAGTATTGGCCAAGCTACAAGCATGAAGACTCTACGTTTTACTTTGTGAGAAATCAATTTGAGTCCATAGGAAAGTCAATACTATCAAAAGGGGGTGAGGTATTAATGGTGAATGAAATGCTCAAAATGATCAAATGTTAGTCACCAAAAACACCCACAAGCTCTCCCACAAAGATACTATCCTAGAACCTACCACTCATAATCGGTGCCACCAACAATTCCATATCGGCTACACCGAATCAAAACCCTAGACAAAAACCCTAACCAAAACCCACTTGGTATTAACAACTTCCACTTCGGTGCAACCGAGTTCCAGTGACCAACTTCCTGTTACCCGTTTCACAAGAATCGAAATTTCCGAGAATTGTGAATCGGTCGCACAGAAACGCCAAAGTTGCCACATTTTGACTAGTCGATGCAACCGAGTTTTCACTTTGGTTTCACCAAGTTGGGAAATAATGTTGTAACAGTTGGATTTTTGGGCATGCCTATATATACCCCTCCACCACATCACACTCACAACAGAAGCACTCAGAACAGGCCCACACTTCCCATATCCAAATTTCTAAGAGAGAACCACCTACCCTTGTGTTGATGTCAAGATCATCCACTCCAACCATATGGATCTTGATTTCTAGCCTTCCCAAGTTGCTTTCCATCAAATCAATCTTTTTTACCCAAGACAAATCTATGAGAGAGTGATTGAGTGTTGAGGATACTATCATTTGAAACACAAGAACACGGAGTTCATCGTTACTATTGAGCCTATTACCTTTTGGAGGGTGGTGCCTCCTAGATTGGTTAGGTGTCACTTGGGAGCCTCCTACTTCGTGCTGTGGAGTTGAACCAAGAAGTTTGTAAGGGCAAGGAGATCGCCTACTTCGTGAAGATCTACCCCGAGTTAGGCTAGTACTCCGTGGACGTAGGCCATCATGGTATAAACAAGGTTGATTCTTCATGGAAACCTTCGTGGGTGGAGCCCTCTGTGGACTCTCGTGACCGTTACCCTCCGTGGGTTGAAGTCTCCATAAACGTGGATGTACGATAGTGCCACCTATCGAAACCACGGGAAAAATCTTCGTGTCTACAATCGTGTTTGATCTTCCTACCCTCATCCTTTTACATATGCTTGTCTTTACTTTCCACCGCAATACTTGTAGACATGCATGTGTAGGGTGTACTTGATATGCTAGAATTGCTAAAATCTGCCAACCAATTAACTTGGGAAAAGGCTAGGTTTTTATTTGGTCAAGTAGTCTAATCACCTCCTCTAGACCTACTTTCGATCCCTACAAGTGGTATCAGAGCTTTGCTCCCCATTGCATTGGTTGATATGTACGAAGGTACCGGCTTCGTCAGGGAATCTAAGTTTGATGTGATTCAAAGTCAAGTTGACAAGTTAAAGATGAAGGATGGTGAAGGAGTTGCCGAAATGTACTCTAGGCTTGCTCTCATCACAAATGAGATTGTTGGATTAGGAAGCGAAGAAATGATTGATAAATTCATCATCAAGAAGATACTTAGAGCCTTGGATGGAAAGTATGACACCGTGTGCACATTGATCCAAATGATGCCAAACTACAAAGATCTCAAGCCTACAGAAGTGATTGGAAGGATGGTTGCTCATGGGATGTCACTCAAGGACAAGGAAGAACTTCACAACAAGTCAAGCGGTGCTTACAAAGCCTCAAGTGACACTCCTGCTACATCAAGCGACAACCTTGTTACCAGTTAAGAGATAAGCCTCATGGTCAAGAAATTCAACAAGTTTTACAAGAGTAGAGGCAAAGAGAGAAACTCTAACTCAAGATACAAAGAAAAGCATTCATCTAGTCGTGACTGAAATTGTTACAATTGTGGAAGGCATGAACACTACTCCAATGAGTGCACGCCCCCACAAAAGAAGGGAAGAGACACCTAGAAGAAGAGCTCAAGAGATGACTTACCTCAAAGAGAGAGAAGGAGTAGAGATGATCGTTATGAACGAAGACCCTCCCGGAGAAGAAAAGACTCAGAGAAGAAGGACAAGTACACCAAGAGCTACACAATAATAAGACATCAAGCTCATCTTGGTGAATGGGTTTCTGGCTCTAAATCCGACAACCACTCCGAGAGAAGCTATCACCCCGACTCCGACTATAGTCAAGATGAAGGTGTTGCCGGACTTGCACTCGCTTCCTCCAACTCCTACGACATATTTGATTCACCAAATGAAGGGAGTGGAAGTTGATTCATGGCTAAAGGCCCCAAGGTATCACACCCCGAATCCCTTGACTTTAATAGTGATGAGGATAAGCTACTTGGAGATGATGACTTGCTATTTGACAAATCTAGTGATATTTGTCAAAATGAACTTGTTAGTAATACTTTAGTCAAGATAAGTCGTGTGATAATGATAAGTTAGAAATAGAGCGACTAACTAAAGAACTAAACACTCTTAAGTTAGCCCACGAGTCTACTCTAGAAGATCATAGAGAAGCTCCGCTTCGACAAGCTCAATTTGGAGCAAGAGCATGCATTCCTTAAAGCTATTAATGACGATCTTCGAAAGAGGACTTCCTATTATCTAACCAAACGACTACTCCTGTCTACATTAATTCCACAAGTTAAGGCTAAGCAAACTAGTAACAAAGGAAAGAAAGGTTCTTCATCTAGTAGCAATAAAAATGGTAAATCCAATGATGCTGCTTCTAGTAGTTGTATTGATTCCACTAACGATTCTCTTAGCCAAGTTACACTTGAGCAAGAAAATGATCAATTGAAAGGGATTAAATAAAAAAGGTATCTACAAAAGTCTTACCGAATGTAAGAAATTTGAGGAAATTGTACGCAAGCATGGAGGATACGGGAAGAACCATGTCATTGGCTACTTCAACACCAATGGAGTTGAATGGGAAAAAGGTCAATACCCCAAGCCTAAATTTGTTCCCCAAAAGGAGAAGTATGAGCACACTCTTTCCAAGGGAACAAAAGCTCAAGATGACCTTCCACCATAAGACCACAAGCTCAAGGGTAAGGACAAGCTTCAAGAGGAGATTAACTCATACGAAGATGAATCCCAAGCCATGGTCAAGTGGGTTCCCAAGGCTAGTACAAGCTCAACTTCTTCAAGTGCTACTTCAACTCCCAGGATTCCCATCAAGTTGATGTGGATCCCAAAGAAGAAGAACTAGAGAAGTTCTTGAGGGGTGACTCTGCCAACAAAATTCACTCACATTCATTTTTGGGAAGGACTATTTGCAATCAACTCCAACTTTATGCAATACTTCAAGGAGTCACACATTCCCTGAAAGGTAAGTAATGGACAAGGTAATTAATGAATCCATGGACATCATAATGTATGCTTTGCACTCCATGTCCATGGATATCCTTGTATTTGTCTCTTGTGCGGGACTAACCCATGTAGGTGAGAAAAGTTAGAAACAACGAGGATTGCTCCCAACTCAAGATGATCTTCATCTACTATGAGTATCCACCACTACATCACCCACATGAAGTCTTCTACGACAAAGCCCAAGTTTAGTCTATCCCTCTTAGGGGGGATGTCACATCAAGGCGGGGCTTTACTCTAAGACTTGAGTTAAAAGAACCTCTTAAAGATGTGAACACATTAAATGCTTTATGTAAAAGTGGTAACCCCACTTGTGCTTAAACGATGAGTATGACCTATGATTAAGTATTCTCACTTGGCTCCTAAGTCAATATACTCATATATAGATGACTCCATCATCGCCAAAGTTCTTGATAGATACTAGAGTCGTTTTGCATGTTTGCCATATTTAATTTGACACCTTATTGTGTGAGCATGTTGGTATGCTTTCTTTTCTCATTCGAGGATATCAAATTGTTGTTATTTGTCTTTCAATTTTATCTCGCCAATTGGATATACAAGAATGCCTAGGACCCCTCTCTAGCTATCTATGCTTTCTTGTCTCAAACTCTATTCATGCTACATCACAAAATTTGAGCAAGCACTTCTCGAATCCTATGTGTGTGGAGCACTCAGATTTCCGTTTTGTCAAGAGCTAACCACCAAAACTTCCCAAGTGAAACTCGGTGAAACAAACACAAACATCTTGGTCTCACCGATGCCTAGGGTTGATATGGTTTTCCCATCTCGGTAACACTGATTCCATATTCTCGGCTTCACCAAGTTTCCCTGTCAACTAATAGTTGATGAACTCGGTGGCACTGATAATTTTGAACCGGTGTCACCAACAGCGAGGGATATATATTGCGGCGGACCCGACTTTTGAAATCAAACCTTCAAACGTCCGTTTCCTCCAAACCCTAGCTACCGCTCGTGAACCCCTGGTCGTCGCCCTTGCCTCCCCGTGCACCCTTGCTGCTAGGATCCTCGCCGTCGACGGAATCATCACCACCGTCATCACCATAGCGGACTCTTCACCAAATTAGGGTGAGATTCTGATCCCCTTTGCGCTCCTTGATCTAATTCTTGAGCATTAGGGTTGTTTTATCGATATGCCATCGTTTGAGATTGATCCATCCTCAAAAAACTTCCATTAGAGTAGATGGACGAAAGTTTTTAGAGTTGAGTTTCCGCCATGTGCGTCTCGGTGACACTAATTTGGAATTATCGGTCTTACCGATATGTGGATTAGGGAAACCGAGAACGCTCTCGGTGGAACCAGTGCCTCTTTTTGGTCTCATCGAAAAGGGCTACCAAGTTCCTGTAACAGGAGAGTGTCTGTTTTGGTGGCTCCGATTTTTCTAAATTGGTGGTACTAAAACCCACTTCGCTGAAATTCAAAACTAACATTTTGAGTTCAAATTTGAGAAAAACTTATGTATTTTGTGATGCTCAACCTCTCTGCTCTACTATGCTCTATTCACAGGGCCAACATGTCAGGATTAGATGACAATCATAACAACTTTAGAGAAAGGAATGTGGAGATGAGTTCACGCACGAGCCGTGAGGGGAGTTCATCTTCCTATGATGATAACCCTAGCTTACCTGAATTGCCCAAGGCTGCCACCAGGGCAAGAAAGAAATTGAATTTTAATGAGGAGGATTCTGATTTTATGCTAGAGGAAGAAGCTACCAAGAGACAGAAAGAGAAGGATGCCAAGAGCACAACAACAGATGCCACTTCCTCCAAGAGACTTGTCAAGAAGGTCTATGCAAGTACTGATGCTATGAGGGCACCTGAGAGTGCTAGGGCCAACACCTCAGTTTCGGTTGAGCCAGCCAAGAGCTCCATGCCTAAGAAGGTAGGAGAGAAGAAAAGAGCAAGGAAGAGAATTGCCAATGTCATTGGTAGACCTACATCTACGTATGAGGATCCAGCTGAAGCTGAAGAGGTGGATGTGGAGGAAGAGCCACCTGCCCAGACTCCTCCTGCAAAAAAGAAGAAGCTCCTTGCTGATGTTATTCCTAAGCAACCTTCTTCAAGCAAAAAATCTACACCCAAGAAGTCAACTACTCCAAACTCCAAGAAGACCACTAGAGACATCCCTCTAGCTTCCAAGAACAAGACATCAACTTCCAAAAATGCTGAGGAAGACTTGCCAGCGTTGAGGAAGCTCAAGCCCCATCTGCGAGAGCATAATGATGCTCATCCTTTGGCTGAGGACATGCAGAAGAGGAAGGACTCATGGCTGAGATTGTGGAGAGCAAATGACCCTATGCCTCCAAGAGAAGGACTGTTGTGGATGCCAGATTCCACACCAAGGAACAACATGACTTCTATGAGACTGTCCTTTTGGGCAAGAGCCCAACAGTCAGTGACATGAGATATGTCGACTGGGCCTTCATCAAGGAAAATGAAGATTAATTTCCAATGTGCAAGATAATTTCTAGTGCATTGACATTGCAAACTTTGTTGGGAGAGAGTTCACTGCCTGGAATGATGAGATGATCATGTAGTTCTACTCTACTGCTCACTTTTATCCAGATGGCAGGATTTGTGGATGACTAAGGGTACAAGGTACCAATCTACTGTTGATGAGTGGGCTACCATCTTAGGAGCTCCAATAGTTGCGTAAGGTGACTTGGACGTATATGCTGAAGCCAAGATGAGTCACAACTGTTGGGGAACGTCGCATGGGAAACAAAAATTTTCCTACGTTCATGCAAGACCTATCCATGGTGATGAGCATCTACGAGAGGGAGAGTGGATCTACATACCCTTGTAGATCGCTAAGCAGGAAGCGTTAAGAAACGCGGTTGGTGTAGACGAACGTCTTCGCGATCCAAATCGCCGAGCGTCCCACGATCTCATTACGATCCGTCCCGCGATCCAATCACGATCCGTCCCGCGAACTCATCACGATCCGTCCTGTGATCTCATCACGATCCGTCTTGCGATCTTGATCATGGTCCTTCTGATCTAGCGCCGAACGGACGGCACCTCCGTGTTCAGCACATGTATAGCTTGATGACGATCTCTGCCTTCTTGATCCAGCAAGAGGGAGCGGAGAGGTAGACGAGTTCTCCAGCAGCATGATGGCGTCGCGGCGATGGTGGTGGAGCAATTCCGACAGGGCTTCGCCTAAGCACTGCAGAAAACCGATCTAGAGGAGAAACTATGCACTAGAGGAACGGGTAGCACGTGGCTGAAAATCTAGTGCAAAACCCCTAAAACCTCTAGTATATATAAGAGGAAGAGAGGAGGAGGCTTGGCCCTCAAGGGGCCAGCCCTTGGTTCGGCCGAATCAAGGAGGAGAGGAGGACTCCTCCTCCAATCCTAGTAGGACTAGGATTCCTCCCTATTTTGCCTTTTTTCCACCTTTTTCTCTTTGGGTTTTCTCCCCTAGCCGCATGGGCCTTGTGTGGGACTTCCACCAGCCCACTAAGGGCTGGTATTCACTCTCCCACAGCCCATGTAGCCTCTTGGGTCGAAATACCCCTCCCGATGGTCTCCCGGTACACTACCCGCACTCCTGATACACTACCGACGAGCCCAAAACTTTTCCGACGACCAAAATAGGACTTACTATATATCAATCTTTACCTCCGCACCATTCCGGAGCTCCTCGTGACATCCGGGTTCTCATCCAGGACTCCAAACAACCTTCGGTCACCACCATGCATAACTCTATACTACCGAAACGTCACCAAACCTTAAGTGTGCAGACCCTGCGGGTTCGAGAACTATGTAGACATGACCGAGACACCTCTACGGTCAATAACCAATAGCGGGACCTGGATGCCCATATTCGTTCCTACATATTTTACAAAGATCTTTATCAGTCGAACCTCTATGTCAAGGATTCAGTTAATCCCATATGATGTTCCCTTTGTTCTTCGGTATGTCACTTGCCCGAGATTCGATCGTCGGTATCTCCATACCTAGTTCAACCTTGTTACCGGAAAGTCTCTTCACTCATTACGTAATACAAGATACCGTGATTAACACTTAGTCACATTGCTTGCAAGGCTTATTGTGATGTTGTATTACCGAGTGGGCCCTAAGACACCTCTCCGTCACATGGAGTAACAAATCCCACTCTTGATCCATGCCAACCCAATAGACACCCTCGGAGATACCTATAGAGCACCTTTATAGTTACCCAGTTATGTTACGACGTTTGATACACACAAGGCACTCTTCCGGTGTCTGTGAGTTGCATGATCTCATACATAGAAACATATACTTGACATGCAGAAAACAGTAGCAATAAACTAACACGATCATATGCTACGTTTGTAGTTTGGGTCTTGTCCATCACACCATTCTCCTAATGATGTGATCCCATTATCAAATGACATCTCATGTCCATGTCTAGGAAACCTTAACCATCTTTGATCAACGAGCTAGTCTATTAGAGGCATAGTAGGGACATGGTTTTTGTCTATGTATCCACACATGCATCTAAGTCTCCGATCAATACAATTATAGCATGGATAATAAACGATTATAATGAACAAGGAAATATGATAATAACTAATTTATTATTGCCTCTAGGGCATATTTCCAACAGTCTCCCACTTGCACTAGAGTCAATAATCTAGTTCACATCACCATGTGATTCGCATTGTTATGAATCTAACACCCAATGAGTTCTAGGGCTCGATCATGCTTTGCATGTGAGAGAGGTCTTATAGTCAATGGGTCCGTGACATTCAGATCATGTGTACTTTGCAAATCTCTATGTCAAACCGTAAACATTGCTACCACACTCCACTTGGTACTATTCCAAATGGCTGCTCCACTATACGTATCCGGATTGCTACTAAGAGTCATCCAGATTAGTGTTAAAGCTTGCATCGATGTAACTCTTTACGACGAACCCTTTATCACCTCCATAATCTATAAAAATTTCCTTAGTCCTCTAGTTACTAAGGATAATTTTGACCGCTGTCCAGTGATCCATTCTTGGACCACTCTTGTACCCCTTAACAGACTCATGGCAAGGCACACACAGGTGCGGTACACAACATGGCATAATATAGAGCCTATGGCTAAGGCATAGGGGACGACGTTCGTCCTTTCTCTTTCTTCTACCGTTGTCGAGTTTTGAGTCTCACTCAACTTCACACCTTGCAAATCAGGCAAGAACTCTTTCTCTGACTGATCCATTTTGAACTCTTTCAAAATCTTGTCAAGGTATGTACTCCTTGAAAGTCTCATCAAGCATCTTGATCTATCTCTATAGATCTTGATGCTCAACAATTAGGTAGCTTAATCCAGGTCTTCCTTTGAAAAAACTCTTTTCAAACAACCGTTTATGCTTTCCAGAAATTCTACATAATTTCCGATCAACAATATGTCAACCACATATGTTTACCAGAAACTCTATAGTGCTCCCACTCACTTTATTGTAAATACAAGTTTCTCATAAACTTTGTATAGACTCAAAAACTTTGATCACCTCATCAAAGTGTATATTCCAACTCCAAGATGCTTGCTTTAGTTCATAGAAGGATCACTGAAGCTTGCACACCTTTTAGCATCCTTAGGATTGACAAAACCTTCTGGTTGTATCGCATACAAACTTTCCTCAAGTAAACCGTTAAGGAAACGATGTTTTGACATCCATCTGCCAGCTTTCATAATTGAAAAATGCAGCAACTGCTAACATAATTCCAACAGACTTTAGCATTGCTACGAGTGAGAAAGTCTCATCGTAGTCAACTCCTTGAACTTGTCGTAAACTTCTTTGCAACAAGTCGAGCTTTATAAATGGTGACATTTACCACTAGCGTCTGTCTTCATCTTAAAGGTCCATTTGTACTCGACGACCTACCGTCCAACGAGCAAGTCTACCAAAGTCTATACTTGGTTTTCATACATGGATCCTTTCTCGGATTTCATGGCCTCTAATCATTTGTCAGAATCCAGACCCATCATCGCTTCTCCACAGCTCTTAGGTCCATCGTTGTCCAACAACATGACCTCCAGGACAGGGTTGTCGTACCGCTCAGGAGCAGTACACATCCTTGTCGACCTATGAGGTTCGATAGTAACTTGATCCGAAGCTTCATGATCATCATCATTAACTTCCTCTTAAACTAATGTAGGCTTCACAGAAACATCTTCCTGCACTGCGCTACTCTTTGGTTGAACAAAGGTTCAACAACCTCATCAAGTTCTATCTTCCTCCCACTCAATTCTTTCGAGAGAAACTTTTTCTCGGGAAAGGACCCGTTTTAGCAACAAACACTTTATGCTTGGTTCTGAGATAGAAGGTTCACCCAACTGTTCCTAGGGTAATCTATGAAGATGCATTTGTCCGCTTTGGGTTCGAGCTCATTAGGTGAAAACATTTTTCCACACAAGCGTCGCAGCCCCAAACATTAAGAAATGACAACTTGGGTTTCTATCAAACCCTAATTCACATGGTGTCATCTCAATAGATTTAGATGGTGCCCTATTTAAAGTGAATGTAGTTGTCTCTAATGTATAACCCCAAAATTATAATAGCAAAACGATATGAGACATCATAGCACGCACCATATCCAATAGAGCACGACTATGATATTCGGACACACCATCACACTATGGTGTTCCAGGTGGCGTGAGTTGTGAAACAACTTTCACATTGTCTAAAGTTGTATGCCAAACTTGTAACTCAGATATTCACCTCCACGATCATATCGCAGACATCTTCTTGTCATGATGATCTTTAAACTTCAACTCTGAATTTGCTTGAACCTCTCAAATGATTCAGACTTGTGTTTCATTAAGTAAATATACACTATATCTACTCAAATCATTAGTGAAGGTAAGAAAATAACGATATCCACCACACGCTACAAGACTCATTGGATTGCATACATTAACATGTATCATTTCCAATAAATCACTTGCCCGCTCCATCAAACCAGAAAATGGGGTCCTTAGTCATCTTGACCAAGAGGCATGGTTCGCATGTCTCAACCGATTTGAAATTGAATGAGTCCAAAGATCCATCAGCATGGAGTTTCTTCATGCGATTTATACCCATATGACATTTAGCACCAGTGCCACAAGTATGTGGTACTATCATTACTAACTTTGTATCTTTTGGCATCAATGTTATGAAGATGTGTATTACTACGATCAAGATTCAAAAAACCATTCTCACTGGCTGCATGACCATTGAAGGTGTTATTCATGTAAACAAAATAACCATTATTCTCTAACTTAAATGAATAACCGTGTTGCAATAAACACGATCTAATCATGTTCATGCTTAACGCAAACACCAAATTACATTTATTTAGGTTTGTCACTAATCCCGAAGGTAGAGAGAGCGTGCGATGTTGATCACATCAACTTTGGAAACATTTCCAACACACATCGTCACCTCACACTTAGCTAGTCTCTGTTTATTCCGTAGCTTTTAGTTTGAGTTACTAACATTTAGCAACCGAACCGGTATCCAATACCGAGGTGCTACTAGGAGTACTAGCATGGTACACATCAATAACACGTATATCAAATATACTTCTGTCGACGTTGCCAGCCTACTTATCTACCAAGTATCTAGGGTTGTTCCGCTTCAGCGACCGCTCTCCTCATAATTGAAGCACTTAGTCTCGGGTTTGGGTTGAACTTTGGGTTGCTTCATTGGAGCAGCAACTGACTTGCCATCCATGAAGTTTCCCTCCTTGCCATTGTCCTTCTCGAAACTAGTGGTTTTTACTAACCATCAACACTTGACGCTCCTTCTTGATTTCTACCTTCGCGGTGTCAAACATCGCGAATAGCTCAGGGATCATTATTTCTATCCCTGGCATTTTATAGTTCATCACCAATTTCTAGTAGCTTAGTGACAGTGACTTGGAGAACTATATTAATCACTATCTTATCTGCAAGATTAACTCCCACTCGATTCAAGCGATTGTAGCACCCAGACAATCTGAGCACATGCTCAACGATTGAGCTATTCTCCTTCATCTTGCAGACAAATAATCTCGTTGGAGATCTCATATCTTGCAACACGGGCATGAGCCTGAGATCCTAATTTCAGCTCTTAGAACATCTCATACGTTCCGTTCAAAATGTTTTAGAGCCTCAATTCTAAGCCGTAATGCATGACACACTAAACTATAAGGTAGTCATTAGAACGTGCCTGACAGATGTTCACAACATCTACAGACGATGCTAGAGGGGTTGGCGCACCGAGCGATGCATTAAGGACATAAGCCTTCTGTGCAGCAATGAGGACAATTCTCAGATCATGGAGCCAGTCCATAATATTGCTACCATTATCTTTTGACTCTATTTCTCTAGGAACATATAAAAATACAAGGGAGCTACAACGCGAGCTAGTTATCTACAACATAATTTGCAAAGATACTACTGACTAAGTTCATGATAATGAGTTCAGTTAATCATATTACTTAAGAACTCCCACTCAAATTGACATCCCTCCGGTCATTCCAGTGATACATGATCCAAATTCACCATCTCAAGTCCGATCATCACGTGATTTGAGGTGGTTTCAATGGTGAACATCATCGTGTTGATCATATCTACTATATGACTCATGTTCGACCTTTCGGTCTCTTGTGTTCCGAGGCCATGTCTGTACATGCTAGGCTCGTCAAGTTTAACCCGAGTGTTCTGCATGTGCAACACTGGCTTGCACCCGTTGTATGTGAACGTAGAGTCTATCACACCCGATCATCACGTGGTGTCTCGACACGATGAACTTTCAAAACGGTGCACACTCGGGGAGAACACAATTTATCTTGAAATTAAGTGAGGGATCACCTTATAATGCTACCGTTGTCCTAAGAAAAACGAGGTGCATAAAAGGATTAACATCACATGCAAATCATAAGTGACATGATATGGCCATGAACTTGTGCTTTTGATCTCCATCTTGAAAGCACCGGCATGATCTCTATCATCACCGGCATGACACCATGATCTCCATCATCTTGATCTCCATCAATGTGTTGCCATCGGGGTTGTCGCACCCACCATGCTTCTACTACTATTGCTACCGTTTAGCGATAAAGTAAAGCATTACATAACGCTTAATGATTGACACGCAGGTCATACAATAATTAAAGACAACCCTATGGCTCCTGCCGGTTGCCATACTCATCGACATGCAAGTTGTGATATTCTATACAACATATGATCATCTCATACATCACATATATATCATCATGTAATTGGCCATATCACATCACGACATACCCTGCAAAAACAAGTTAGACGTCCTCTAATTGTTGTTGCATGTTTTACGTGGCTGCTACGGATATCTAGCAAGAACAATTCTCACCTACGCATAGACCACAACGGTGATACATAAGTTGCTTTTAAACCTTCTCAAGGACCGCCTTTGTCGAATCCGATCCAACTAAAGTAGGAGAAACTTCCACCCGCCAGCCATCTTTTGCAACAAGTTGCAGTTGAGGGAACCAGTCTCTCGTAAGCGTACGAGTAATGTTGGTTCGGGCCACTTCATCCCACAATATCGCTGAACCAAAACATGACCAAGGGAGGAAGCAATCTAAGCATCAACGCCCGCAAACTCTTTGTGTTCTACTTGAGATCTCATCTACACATAGACCTAGCTCTAATACCACCGTTGGGGAACGTCGCATGGGAAACAAAAATTTTCCTACATTCATGCAAGACCTATCCATGGTGATGAGAATCTACGAGAGGGAGAGTGGATCTACATACCCTTGTAGACCGCTAAGTGGGAAGCGTTAAGAAACACGGTTGGTGTAGTCGAACGTCTTCGCGATCCAAATCGCCGAGCGTCTCGCGATCTCATCACGATCCGTCTCGCGATCCAATCATGATCCGTCCTGCGAACTCATCACGATCTGTCCTGCAAACTCATCACGATCCGTCTGGTGATCTCATCATGATCCATCTCGCGATCTTGATCACGATCCTTCTGATCTAGCGCCGAACGGACGACACCTCCGTGTTCAGCACACATATAGCTTGATGACGATCTCCGCCTTCTTGATCCAGCAAGAGGGAGCAGAGAGGTAGATGAGTTCTCCGGCAGCATGATGGCGCCGCGGCGATGGTGGTGGAGCAATTCCCGTAGGGCTTCGCCTAAGCACTGCAGAAAACCGATCTAGAGGAGAAACTATGCACTAGAGGAATGGGTAGAACGTGGCTGAAAATCTAGTGCAAAACCCCTAAAACCTCTAGTATATATAAGAGGAAGATAGGAGGAGGCTTGGACCTCAAGGGGCTAGCCCTTGGTTTGGCCAAATCAAGGAGGAGAGGAGGACTTCTCCTCTAATCCTAGTAGGACTAGGATTCCTCCCTATTTTGCCTTTTTTCCACCTTTTTCTCTTTGGGTTTTCTTCCCTAGCCGCATGGACCTTGTGTGGGACTTCCACCAGCCTAGTAAGGGCTGGTATTCACTCTCCCACAACCCATGTAGCCTCTTGGGTCGAAATACCCCTCCCGATGGTCTCCCGGTACACTACCGGCACTCCCGATACACTACCGATGAGCCCGAAACTTTTTTGGTGACCAAAATAGGACTTTATATATATAAATCTTTACCTCTGGACCATTTCGGAGCTCCTCATGGCGTACGGGATCTCATCCGGGACTCCGAACAACCTTCAGTCACCACCATGCATAACTCTATACTACCGAAACGTCACCAAACCTTAAGTGTGCAGACCCTGCGGGTTCGAGAACTATGTAGACATGACCAAGACACCTCTATGGTCAATAACCAATAGCGGGACCTGGATGCCCATATTCGTTCCTACATATTCTACGAAGATCTTTATCGGTCGAACCTCTATGTCAAGGATTCAGTTAATCCCGTATGATGTTCCCTTTGTTCTTTGGTATGTCACTTGCCCGAGATTCGATCGTCGGTATCTCCATACCTAGTTCAACCTCGTTACCAGCAAGTCTCTTTACTCATTCCGTAATACAAGATCCCGTGACTAACACTTAGTCACGTTGCTTGCAAGGCTTACTGTGATGTTGTATTACCGAGTGGGCCCTAAGACACCTCTCCGTCACACGGAGTAACAAATCCCAGTTTTGATCCATGCCAACCCATCAGACACCCTCGAAGATACCTGTAGAGCACCTTTATAGTCACCCAGTTATGTTGCGACGTTTGATACACACAAGGCACTCTTCCAGTGTCCATGAGTTGCATGATCTCATGGTCATAGAAACATATACTTGACATGCATAAAACAATAGCAATAAACTGACACGATCATATGCTACGTTTGTAGTTTGGGTCTTGTCCATCACACCATTCTCCTAATGATGTGATCCCGTTATCAAATGACATCTCATGTCCATGGCTAGGAAACCTTAACCATCTTTGATCAACGAGCTAGTCTATTAGAGGCATACTAGGGACATGGTTTTTGTCTATGTATCCACACATGCATCTAAGTCTCCGATCAATACAATTATAGCATGGATAATAAACGATTATCATGAACAAGGAAATATGATAATAACTAATTTATTATTGCCTCTAGGGCATATTTCCAACAACAACTCCATGGAAAATATGTACAAGGTGATTCATGTGGATTATGTGCATTCACATAAATTTGGCTCTGTTTACTATCTACAAGCAGGGTTGCGTACAACCGTCACCATTCTGAGATATACATTGATGCCCAAGTTAGGAGATTACAAGATGATTTGAGGTTACTCAATCAACATGCTGCACCATATTGACACCCACACCAGGTTCAGGGTGATGGATCTTATTATTGAGATTGTGAAGAGGACAACTGCAGACTAGAAGAGATCTTGTGGATATGCACCGTACATTCAGATGCTCATTAACTCTAAGTTAGAGAAGAATGTATATGCACTTCATTGCCCTCATTTGCCACTCCAGCCAGAGTTAGAGGATAATGTTGTGGTGATGGATCCAAGTCATCCCACTTCATCTACTGCACAGGCAGAGGCAGAGGCAGCCAGAGCCGCTAGTGCTCGGGTGCCTAGGACAAGGAGTGAACAAATGGATCTTCTGCTTAGCACAGTTCAGGGGATGCAGAATGACATCAAGACCATCCTGCGTAATCAGGGGAGTTTTGTGAGGATCATGGAGGACAAGTTTTCAACGCTGAACAACAAAGTGGATGGGCTAACCAAAATTGTGGATGAACTCAAGAAGGAAGTGGATGCAGTTCCTATACCCCACACTTTAGACTCAGGTGATGATGACGATAGGATTCCACCCCTGAGGACCAACACTTAGTTCACAACTCAAGCCAGAACCCCTACAATGCTTTCTCTAGAGTCGAGGCCTTCCTCTTCAGCACCTGCAGCAACTCCATCAGCTCCAGTGTCTACTCCACCACCTCAGAGGACTTCAGCTGAAGCATTTGCAGATGCTGTTATCTCGACTCCATCGACTACCACAGGAGGAGATCGTGCCCATAGTGAATAGTATCTCTATAACTTTGAACTTTTTGGTAACTTGTTGCCGAAGGGGCAGATGTTATAGATCATAGGCTTCGAGAGAGAGAGAGCATTGCATTTTGATCCCTCTCTACTTTTCAAAACATTTGGTTTATCGTTTGGTGTTGCCAACTTTTGTCGGTGTTTGATCATATACTCTAGTGTGATGTTTGGTGTGATGTGCTTATGTAATTCACTCATATTAACTTTCGTGCACCACCAAGTTGTATGTGACATGGAGGAGTGACCCATGATCCTAATCAATTGTGCATTTGCATTCAAACACAAATTTAAAATAATGCACAAATTTAGGGGGACCTCTTGCTTATCACATACCTCTCAAAGCGACAATGCAATTCATTGATTATATCTCTAATGAAGCTTTGATCTATATGTTGTCATCACTTACCAAAAAGGGGGAGATTGAAAGCACAACTTCTCCCTAGGTGGTTTTGGTAATTAATAACAACATATATTTCATTGGACTAATGTTTCCACTAAGTATATTTTAGGAAAAGTTCAATGTTATGATTGGCAAAGGATAGTGAGGCGACCCTAAGATGCAAGCATAGGATTGGCCAAGCTACAAGCATGAAGACTCTACATTTTAATTTGTGAGAAATCACTTTGAGTCCATAGGAAAGTCAATACTATCAAAAGAGGGTGAGTTATTGATGGTGAATGAAATTATCAAAATGATGAAGTGTTAGTCACCAAAAACACCCACAAGCTCTCCCACAAAGATTCTGTCCTAGAACCTAGCACTCAAAATCAGTGCCACTAACAATTCCATATCATCTACACCGAGTTAAAACCCTATACAAAAACCCTAGCCAAAATCCACTTCTCAGTACTACCAACTTCCACTTCGGTGCAACCGAGTTCTAGTGACCAACTTCCTGTTACCTGTTTCACAAGAATCAAAATTTACGAGAATTGTGAATCAGTCTCACCGAGTTGTGTAACTACCCTCGACCACTCATATCGATTCCACAGAGAATTCTATATCGGTCTCACCGAAACGCCAAAGTTGCCATATTTTGCACTAGTCTGTGCAATCGAGTTTTCACTTCGGTTTCACCGAGTTGGGCAATAATGTTGTAACAGTTGGATTTTTGGAGATGCCTATATTTACCCCTCCACCACATCCCACTCGCAAGAGAAGCACTCAGAACCACCTACCCTTGTGTTGAGGTCAAGATTAACCACTCCAACCATATGGATCTTGATTTCTAGCCTCCCCAAGTTGCTTTCCACCCAACCAATCACTTCTACCCAAGACAAATCTGTGAGAGTGATTGAGTGTCGAGAAGACTATCATTTGAAACACAAGAGCAAGGAGTTCATCGTTACTATCGATCTTATTACCTTTTGGAGGGTGGTGCCTCCTAGATTGGTTAGGTGTCTCTTGGGAGCCTCCTACTTCGTGTTGTGGAGTTGAACCAAGAAGTTTGTAAGGTCAAGGAGATCGCCTACTTCGTGAAGATCTACCACGAGTTAGGCTAGTCCTCCATGGACGTAGGCCATCATGGTATACAAGGTTGATTCTTCGTGGAACCCTTCGTGGGTGGAGCCCTCCGTGGACTCTCGCGACCGTTACCCTCCGTGGGTTGAAGTCTCCATAAATGTGGATGTACAATAGCGCCACCTATCAAAACCACGGCAAAAATCTCCGTGTCTTCTTTAATCTCTTATTTGCATGATTACATATAGCCTCGTATTTCTTCTTCGAATCTTTGGTTTAGTTAGGCCAACTAGATCGATTTTTCTTGCCATGGGAGGAGGTGCTTTGTGATGGGTTTGATCTTGCGGTGTTCTTTCCCAGTGACAGAAAGGACAGCAAGACACACATGTATCGTTGCCGTTAAGGATAACAAGATGGGGTCTATTCCTACATGAATATGTCTTGTCGACATCATGTCACCGTTCTTATTGCATAACTCCGTTTCTCCATGAACTTAATACACTAGATGCATGCTGGATAGCGGTCGATGTGTAGAGTAATAGAAGTAGATGCAAAATCGTTTCGGTCTACTTATCTTGGACGTGATGCCTATATAATGATCATTCCCTGGATATCGTCATGATTATTTGATCTTCTATAAATTGCCCAATAGTAATTTGTTCACCCATCGTGTGCTATATTCATGAGAGAAGCCACTAGTGAAACCTACGGACCCTGAGTCCACTTTTCCAACATATTTCTTATTGATCTACTATTTGCATCTTTTGTTTTTCAGATCTATTAATCCAAAAAACCAAAAATACCTTGCTGCACTTATTATTATTATTTTACTTTGTGTTCTTGCGAGATCTATTTGCCAAAACTACCATTACCTAATCTATCTTATTACCGTAGGGAGTGTGACAACCTCTCTTTCATGTCGGGTTGCAAGTATTTGTTGTTTGTGTGCAAGTGTGTTTACGTGGGTGCGTGATCTTCCTCTACGGATTGATATCTTGGTTTCATAACTGAGGGAAATACTTACTGTTGCTGTGCTGCATCATCCCTTCCTCTTTTGGGAATTACTGATGTAGTCTCAAGCCACATCAATGGACCAGAGGGGGAACTCTCCTCCCATCTAGGGAGAGGCCAAGAAAGAAGAAGTAGGAGGGGGGCTCTCTCCCCCTCTCTCTTGGTGGCGCCGGAACGCCACCTTGGCAATCATCGTGAAGGCGATCTACATCAACAATCTTGCCGCCGTCAATACCAACTCTCTCCCCCTCTTGCAACAGTGTAACACCTCTCTTCCCCGCTGTAATCTCTACTTAAACATGGTGCTAAACTACATATATTATTTCCCAATGATATTTGGCTATCCTATGATGTTTGAGTAGATCTCTTTTGTCCTATTTGGTTAATTTTGGTATGATGTTATGGATGTGAGTCGTATGTTGATATGTTGTCGTCCTATGGTGCCCTTCGTGTCGCGCAAACATGAGGGATCCACGATGTAGGGTGTTGCAATATGTTCATGATTTGCCTATGGTGGGTTGCGTGAGTGAGAGAAGCACAAACCCGAGTAGGTGGGTTGTTGCATATGGGAGTAAAGAGGACTCGATACTTAATTCTATGGTTGGGTTTTACCTTAATGATCTTTAGTAGTTGCGGATGCTTGCTAGAGTTCCAATCATAAGTTCATATGATCCAAGTAGAGAAAGTATGTTAGCTCATGCCTCTCCCTCGTTGCATATAACAAGTATCTATCATATCATATTCAATTGCCTAGGGACAATCTTTCTCTTGTGATACAAAAATCTTGCTACTGCACTACTAAGTTTATTTTCTTACAAAGTACCCATAGTTTTATTCTCGCAACGTAGTTTCATTCCTGTTCTAGATAAAGCAAACGTTAAGGGTGCGTAGAGTTATATCGGTGGTTGATAAAACTTGAGGGAATATTTGTTCTACCTTTAGCTCCTCGTTGGGTTCGAACTCTTACTTATCAAAAATGGCTACAAACGACCCCCTACACTTGTGGGTTATCAAGACCTTTTTCTTGCGCCATTGCCTGGGAGCAATAACCTGGGGTGAATATTCTCGCATGTGCTTGTTTGCTTTATCACTAAGTAATTTTTATTTTCTGTTTTTAGTTGTTTTAGATCTTTAGTTATGGATATGGAACACGAAACACCCAAAAAATTAGTGGTACTTTCTACTCTTGGGGATGGGGAACCTCCTAAAACCCTGGATGCTAGTTATGTGAAACACGTTAATTACTCCTCCGATAATGCCGAGAAATCCTCAAGGAACTTTATAATGGGATACACATTGGATCATCGTGAGTACTTTAGGGATTATCGCTTATCTCAAAAAGGGAAACACCTATGGGATCAAATTAGAATACCAGAATGGTTTGCTTGGGATGCATGCTTGAAATGTGATTATACTTGTTGCTCTAGGATAGAGGCTCCGCCACCTCCCCTTTCAATGTAAGTTTAGTGATAATGAAACCTTGTCTTCTTATGCTAAAGGTATTTATGATTACTATGATGTGGAACGAATAGAAGAATTTGTTACTTTTAAAGGTGCCTATGAAATTGCTTCTTTGATTGAAAAGTATGATGATGATGTTTCTTACGAATCTGAAATTCTTGCCATACTTAAATATTTTTATGATAATTATGAATGCAATACTGATATTATTGAATTTATTGAGAGAATGTCCGTTGCCTTGGAAGATACTAATATTTTGCAGGGACCTATGGAGGAAGAAGTTGCTGAAATTGTGAGCTCATTAGATGAAAAAGACGAGGAGGAGAGCGAAGAACAAAAGGAGGAAGAGCGGATTGATCACCCGTGCCCAACTTCTAATGAGAGAAACTCTTCAACTCATACATTTTTTTATTACCCTTCATGCTTACCGAAGGATGAATGCTATGATAATTGCTATAATCCCGTGGATTCATTTGAAATATCCCTTTTTGATGAACTTGATGTTTGCTATGCTTGTGGCCAGGATGCTAATATGAATTATGCCTACAAACATGAACTTGCTATAGTTCCTTATGTTAAGAATGAAATTGTTTCTATTGCACCCACACATGATAGTCCTATTATGTTTTTGAATTCTCCCAACTACACTATATCGAAGAAGTTTGCTCTTGTTAAGGATTATATTGATGGGTTGTGTCTTGCTACTACACATGATGATTTTGATGAATATAATATGCATGTGCTTTCTGCTCCTACTTGCAATTATTATGAGATAGGAACTACATCTTCACCTCTATGTTTCCAATACTATAAAATTGCAAGGAACTACTTATGCTATGCATTGGCCTTTAATTAATGTGAATGAATTGTTCTTTTATGATATGCTGATGCATATCAAAAGAGTTAGACTTCATCATTGCATGATACATATCACTCTATGCTCACTACTAAATTACAAATCATTGTTAATTAAAATTGTTTTTGATATACCTTGGGATCCGGGTGGATCTACTACTTGAGCACTTTATGCCTAGCTTAATGGCTTTAAAAAAAGCGCTGCCAGGGAGACAACCCGGAAGTTTTAGAGAGTCATTTATTTTTGTTGTGTGCTTTTATAAAGTTTTAAAACAAAAAAATATATATAGGGGAACCTAAAACTTCACAAAAGGAAAGGTGAAAGTGAGAGAGATGATGAGCATTGTCGAAGTGGGGGACGTCCTTGAACTTTTGTTCATTCCCATGGAAACTACTTGAATCACAGAAAAATTTCCAACAAAAACAATTATCCCCTTGTAAAAATCCATTGTATTATAAAAATATTTTGCCAAGATTTGCCTTTAGGATGATTAGATTGCTTGTTGGTATGTGCCGTGTAAAACAGAAACTTTGGCTGTAGTGCGTGAATTTTCATTTTTTACTGGTAGGTTAGAAGTTTCTGAAATTTTTACAAAGTATTTATATATAAAATCTTTATTTCTTCCTAATTTTTCATAATTTGTGGAGTTACATAAGTATGGTCAAAGTTCAGATTACTACAGACTGTTCTGTTTAAGACATATTCTGTTTTTGATGCATTGTGTTGCTTGTTTTGATGAAACTATCAATTTTATCGGTGGTGTAAGCCGTAGAAAAGTACTAATACAACATGTATAATGCAAATATAAAATATGAATTGGTTTGCAACAGTACTTAAGGTAGTATTTTGCTTTATTATACTAACAGATCTTACCAGTCTTTTGTTAAGTTTTGTGTGGATGAAGTGTTCGAAGATCGAGGAGGTCTTGATATCAGGAGAAGAAGGAGAGGCAAGAGTTCAAGCTTGGAGATGACCAAGGCACCCTAAGTAAATATACAAGGATACTCAAGTTTGTAAGCTTGGGTATGCCCCGGAAGGCATCCCATCTTTCTTCAACAAGTATCGGTATGTTTTCAGATTCGTTTCATTTATGTGATATGTGGAAATCTTGGAGCGTCTTTTGCGTTTAGTTTATGCACCATGATGGTATTAGATAGTCCATGGTTGATTTACAGAATGCTCATTTCACTTCACTTATATTTTTGAGTATGGCTTTATAGAATGCTTCATGTGCTTCACTTATATCATTTGAAGTTTGGATTGCCTGTTTCTCTTCACATAGAAAAACCGTTATTTGAAGAATGCTCTTTTGATTCACTTATATTTATTAGAACATGCTATTTTGTAGAAAGAATTAAACTCTCTTGCTTCACTTATATCTATTTAGAGAGTCATCAGGAATTGGTCATTTGCATAGTTAGTCATAAAATCCTACATAAAACTTATGGATCACTAAATATGATACGTTTGATTCCTTGCAATAGTTTTGCGATATAGAGATGATGATATGTGGGAGGTACTAGTGGATGATCGTGTTTATTAATATATTGGTTTTAAGGTTTTTGATTCCCGAAGCATGCATGTATAGTCTCCCGTTATGCCAGGAAGCTGGAGCACAATTTATTCTTGATTGTCTATCTTTGTGTGAAGGTCGGCGGCGCACGATGGTTAAATCCTACCATCCTCCCCCTAGGGGCATGCATAGTAATACTTTGCTTCGAGGTCTAATAAAATTTTGCAATAAGTATGTGAGTTCTTTATGACTAATGTGAGTCCATGGATTATACACACTCTTACCTTTCCGCAATTTGCTAGCCTCTACGGTACCGCGCATTGCCCTTTCTCACCTCGAGAGTCGGTGCAAACTTCACTGGTGCATCCAAACCCTGTGATATGATAGGCTGTATCACACATAAGCCTTATTATATCTTCCTCAAAACAGCCACCATACCTACCTATTATGGCATTTCCATAGCCATTCCGAGATATATTGCCATGCAAGTTTCACTGCTTTTGTTTTGATGACTTGAGCATTAATTGTCATATTGCTTTACATGATCGTAAGATAGCTAGCATGATATTTCCATGGCTTGTCCACTTCTTGAAATCTTTGATATGCTAGATCATTGCACATCATTAATATGGAGTCATATTTTTTCTAGGTATCTAGTTGTAATCTTGAGTTATAAGTAAATAGAAGTGTGATGATTTATTCATTATAAAAGCATGTCCCAGTGAGGAACGGATGATGGAAACTATGACTCCCCCACAAGTCGAGATGAGGCTCCAAACAAAGAAAAAAGAAAAAAAGATACAAAGAGAGAAGGGGCATGCTAATTCCACACTTGTCCTTCAAAGTAGCACCATGTTTTTCATATAGAGAGTCTCCTTTGTTGTCACTTTCATATACTAGTGAGAATTTTTCATTTAGAGTTAGATGCATACGCACTTACTTTTCATACGGAGCTTTCATACACTTATAGATCTTAGTGCATCCGTTGCATGGAAATCCCTACTCCTCGCATTGATATCTACTGATGGGCATCTCCATAGCCCATTGATACGCTGAGTTGATGCGAGACTTTCTTATCCACTTACCCCTTTGAAACCTACCACCATATTCTATTCCATCCATAGTGCTTTATCCATGGCTTGCTCTCATGTATTACGTGAGAGTTGAAAATGCTGAAGCGCGTTAAAAAGTATGAATCAATTGCTTGGCTGACACAAAGGTAGTACATGATTTATACTTTGTGTTAAGAAGACAATGCATGACAAGGCTATATGATTTTGTAGGGATAGCATTATTTAGCCTTGATACTTTGAAAGACATGGTTGTTTGTTGGGCCTGAGTATTAATGTCTTCATGTCAAAACTAGACTATTTCTTTGAATCACTCATGTCTTAATATTCATGCCATGGCTAGATATATGATCAAGATTATGCTACGTAGCATTCCACATCAAAAAATTATCTTTTTTTATCATTTACTAATCAAGGACAAGCATGAATTAAGCTTGGGGATGCTGATATGTCTCCGTTGTATCTATAATTTTTGATTGTTTCATGCCAATATTATACAACTTTCACATATTTTGGCAACCATTTGTATGATTTATTGGACTAACCTATTGATCTAGTGCCTAGTGCCGGTTTTTGTTTTTTGTGTGTTTTTTGTTTCATATAAATTCCATATCAAACAAAGTCCAAAAGTGATAAAAAATTATGGAGATTTTTTGGAATATTTATGAATTTTGGGAAGTGGAATCAACGCAAACGGAGTCCCATAGCCTCCACCCTCTACCAGGGCGCGACCTAGAGCCCAAATGTGGCCTGCTGGACCATGCACACGTCGTATGTCGGTTGGATCTCTTTTGCAGGCACATGAAAGCTAATTTTTGGATAAAAATCCCCTCAAACTTTTAGCCCGATCGGAGTTATGGATCTCCAGGAATATAAGAAACGGTTTTCGGCCAGAAAACAGGAACGCGAAACATAAGAGAACAGAGAGGGAGATCCAATCTAGGAGGGGATCCCTCCCCTCCGCCTCCATGGAGGCCATGGACCAAAGGGGTAACTAGCCTCCCATCTAGGGGGAGGCCAAGGAATAAGAAGAAGGAGGGGGTCTCTCCCCCTCTCTCCTGACGGCACCGGAACACCGCCGGGGCAATCATCGTGACAACGATCTACATCAACAATCTTGCTGCCGTCAACACCAACTCTCCCCCTCTTGCAGAGTTGTAACACCTCTCTTCATCGTTGTAATCTCTACTTAAACATGGTGCTCAACAAAATATATTATTTCCCAATGATATTTGTCTATCCTATGATGTTTGAGTAGATCTCTTTTGTCCTATTGGTTAATTGTGGTATGATGTTATGGATGTGAATCATATGTTGATATGGTGTTGTCCTATGGTGCCCTCCGTGTCGCGCAAACGTGAGGGATCCACAATGTAGGGTGTTGCAATATGTTCATGATTTGCCTCTAGTGGGTTGCATGAGTGACAGAAGCACAAACCTAAGTAGGTGGGTTGTTGCATATGGGAGTAAGAGGACTTGATACTTAATGCTATGGTTGGGTTTTACCTTAATGATCTTTAGTAGTTGCGGATGCTTGCTAGAGTTCCAATCATAAGTGCATATGATCCAAGTAGAGAAAGTATGTTAGCTCATGCATCTCCCTCATTGCATATAACAAGTATCTATCGTATCATATTCAATTGCCTAGGGACAATCTTTCTCTTGTGATACAAAAAGCTTGCTACTGCACTACTAAGTTTATTTTCTTACAAAGTACCCGTAGCTTTATTCCCGAAAAGTAGTTTCATTCTTGTTCTAGATAAAGAAAACATTAAGTGTGCATAGAGTTGTAATGATGGTTGATAGAACTTGAGGGAATATTTTTTCTACCTTTAGCTCCTCGTTGGGTTCGACACTCTTACTTATCGAATAAGGCTAGAAATGACCTCCTACACTTGTGGGTTATCAAGTCTCTTGGAAAGAATTAAATGCAACTCTGAAGATTGGTAACTCGACGAAGGTATTGAGTCAGGTATTAGTCTTGAGTTTGATTGTGTTAAATCTTTTATGAATACCGATGCTTTTCACAAGTTTAGCACTAAATATGGACTTGACTCTGAGACAGTAGCCGCTTTTGTGAATCACTTGTTGTTCATGTTGATCTCCCTAAGGAGAAGTTGTTTAAATATCACCCCCCTATTAAAAAAGAAACTGAAGAACCGGTCATAGCTAAAGAAGAAACTATCATTTACAATGTTGATCCAGTTGTGCCTACTACTTATATTGAAAACCCACCTTTCCCTGTTAGGATAAAGGAACATGCTAACGTATCAACTGTGGTTCGCAAGAGTAATATTAGAACACCTAAGCCCTCTGAACAAATTAAGGTAGAACCTAGTGTTGCCATGGTTAAAGATCTCTTGGTAGAAAATATTGAGGGGCATGTTATTTACTTCTGTGATGAAGCTACTGGAATTACTAAACCCGATGAAAAAGATAAACATAGACCCGTAGTTGGCACACCTGTTGTATCGGTTAAAATAGGAGATCATTGTTATCATGGCTTATGTGATTTGGGTGCTAGTGTGAGTGCTATTCCTTTTACTCTATACCAATAAATTATGAATGACATAGCACCTGCTGAAATAAAAGATATTGATGTTACTATTAAACTTGATAATAGAGACACCATCAGAACACTTGGTATTGTTAGAGATGTTGAAGCCTTGCGTGGAAAAAAAATATCCTACTGATTTTCTAGTTCTTGGTTCCCCACAAGATGACTTTTGTCCCATTATGTTTGGTAGACCTTTCTTGAACATTGTTAATGCTAAGATATATTGTAAAAAAGGAAACAGTCAATGTTAATTTTGGTGATTTGTCTCATGATTTTAATTTTTCCAAGTTTAGTAGACAACCTCGTGATAAAGAATTACCTAGTAAGGGTGAAATAATTGGTCTTGCTTCTATTGCGGTTCCTTCTACTGATCCACTAGAACAATATTTGCTAGAGCATGAAAATGATATGCACTTGCGTGAAAGAAATGAAATAGATAATATTTTCTTTAAACAAAAACCTCTACTAAAACACAATTTGCCTGTTGAAACTCTAGGAGGTCCTCCTCCACCTAAAGGTGATCCTGTGTTTGAATTAAAATAATTACCACACACTCTGAAGTATGCTTATCTTGAGGACAAAAAGATATATCCTGTTATTATTAGTGCTAACTTTTCAGAACATGAAGAAGAAAGATTATTAAAAATTCCTAGGAATTACCGGGCTGCCATTGGATATACTCTTGAAGATCTTAAGAGCATTAGTCCCACTTTATGTTAGCACAAGATCAATATGGAACCTGATGCTAAACCCGTTGTTGATCATCAATGACGATTAAATCCTAAGATGAAAGAAGTGGTAAGAATTGAAATATTAAAGCTTTTGGAAGCAGGTATAATCTATCCCATAGCTGATAGTAGATGGGTAAGTCCCATTCATTGTGTCCCTAAGAAAGGAGGTGTTACTTTTGTTCCTAATGATAAAAATGAACTTATCCCACAGAGAATTGTTACTGGCTATAGAATGGTAATTGATTTTAGAAAATTAAATAAAGCTACTAGAAATGATCATTACCCTCTACCTTTCATTTATCAAATGCTTGAAAGATTATCTAAGCACACACACTTTTGTTTCCTGGATGGATATTCTTGTTTCTCTCAAATACCCATGTCACAATCTGATCAAGAGAAAACCACCTTTACTTGTACTTTTGGAACCTATGCTTATAGACGTATGCCTTTTGGTTTATGCAATGTACCTGCTACCTTTCAAAGATGTATGACTGCTATATTCTCTGATTTTTGTGAAAAGCTTGTCGAGGTTTTCATGGATGATTTTTCCGTTTACGGAACTTTTTTTGATGATTGCTTAAGGAACCTTGATCGAGTTTTGAAGAGATGTGAACAAACTAATCTCGTCTTGAATTTGGAGAAGTGCCACTTTATGGTTAATGAAGGTGTTGTCTTGGGACATAAAATCTTTGTACGAGGTCTTGAGGTGGATCAAGCTAAAGTTGATGCAATTGAGAAAATGCCATGTCCTAAAGATATTAAAGGTATTCGAAGTTTCCTTGGTCATGCTGGTTTCTATAGGAGGTTTATTAAAGACTTCTCAAAAAATTCTAGGCCTCTTATTAATATTTTACATAAGGATATTCCCTTTGTTTTTGATGATGATTGTGTGGAAGCCTTAACCACCGCACCTATTGTTCAACCACCTTATTGGAACTTGCCTTTTGAAATTATGTGTGATCCTAGTGATTATGATGGTGGTGCTCTTTTGGGACAAAGAGTTGGTAAGAAATTAAATGTTATCCATTATGCTAGCAAAACTCTAGACAGTGCCCAAAGAAATTATGCTACTACTGAAAAAGAATTTTTTGCAGTTGTGTTTGCTTGTGATAAATTTAGATCTTACATTGTTGATTCCAAAATTATTGTTTAGACTGATCACGCTGTTATTAAATATCTTATGGAAAAGAAAGATGCTAAACCTAGACTCATTAGGTGGGTTCTCTTGCTTCAAGAATTTGATTTACATATCACTGATAGGAAAGGAGCCGAGAACCCCGTAGCTGATAACTTGTCTATGTTAGAAATGACCCACTACCTATCGATGATAGTTTTCTTGATGAGCAATTAGCTGCAATAAATGTCTCTCAAAACACTCCTTGGTATGATGATTATGCTAATTATATTGTTGCTAGATATATACCACCTAGCTTCACATACCAACAAAAGAAAAAAATTCTTCTATGATTTAAGACATTACTTTTGGGATGACCCACATAAGTTACAATACTAAAGTGGCAAGAGTTTATGTTTTGTCCTTTTTTGACTTTTTTTAACTGTCCAACAAAATTTACCGCTTAAGACAATGTAAATATCTCCACATGGGCCCGTTACTCACCGCTAGTCTTTGCTCCTTCCTTATCCATTCTGAAAGAGATAACGGAGAGCCAGAGAAGGTTGAGAAAAAAGGGGAGCCTCCTGTTCACCTCCATCAGTCCATCACTACCACGCCTTCCCATCGTTCGCCGCCGGAGTCCTCCATCGGCCGTTGCCAGCGCAACTCCCCGGCTGCGCTCCCCACCCCACCTACCTCGTCATCTCTCCGTTCTAGAAGGCGGCAACACGTTACCGCGCGATAGAGGCTGAGAAAGCTAGTGCATGGGGCGGCTTTCGCGGGGCAGGCGGGCATCCCTTAAGTGTGCCTTCCTCTATCCTAGCATGACCCGATCGCTTGGGGTTGGCTCTTCGCTCCTACGGCCCGTCCCTCCCTTCTCTCAAGCGGCGGCTGCGACCGTCCTTGCCGTAGAAAGGTACAACCATGAGATGCACATAGAACTCTCCTACATGGTTTGATGCAGTGTAGGCCTCTTTATCACGTATAGGAATTTTCAGAATCAATACTCCTTCCACCTCTATACTAATTGGCAACCAACTTGCTATGATCCACTTTTGTTCAATACAAATTCACATGTTTGCTAAATCACTTACTCCCTGTGTAACATGTGTACGGTTTGAACATAAAGTTAATTAACACTCCATTGCCCATGCATTTTATTTTTTGCTTGGTCCAGTGTCTCATGAAAAATCTAGGAAGAGGACACCAAATATAGCTCTAGTCTTTTTATCTATCTAGGCTTTTCTGACATAATTGGAAGTAGCTAATTGCACCTAAAAGTGTGTTTGTGTGGTTTGCTTTTATCATTTTGGGCAACTAATGGAGAGTTTACTAAGGTTGTGAGGCCGTGAACATGACAATGTTCCGTATTGCTGCTGCATTGCTCGGATTTCCAAAAATAATTAAGAAAGTAATGAACATCATGCCCTATTTTGACAGCCAAATATTGCTCCTATCCGAAGTTCATATTTGAGATGCACTTCCATGTTTGTGAGACCAATACATGGAGAAAGTCTACCATATCAGTTTATTGAAAATGGAGGAAAGGGGTATGAAAGGAATGTGCCAACATGTACACTGTGGTGCCTATAGGTTATTTGAAAAATTTCTAATTTGACATTACTGTTTCTTGTGTTAATTAACTAATATGAAAACTTGCGACTCTCGATGCTTTCAGTTGGACAAGCATTCCATATATTTCTAAGCTAACACTTACATCATACAAAATGGAGATGGATCGATTGTTATTTCTTTGCTTCTCAATAATTCTTAATGTCTACAGTCCTATGTATACATAGTAGTTTTCCACCTAAGTCAGGAGCAGATATATTGTTCTTTATTGAACAACAATAGGTTGTAGGGCATGATATGATATATTTTCTAGTGCATTTTGTCCACGATTGACGTTCACGTCTACTTATGTATCAACCAATTTATAAATTAATTGTATGTTTTTAGACGATTTATGTCTGCCCATGCAATACAACATGTGTTGTTTCTGTTTTATTTCAATGCCATTTTTTGCTTGCATTGCAGGTAAGAGACTGAGAAAGATATACATTAAATATTCACTGTGTTTCTACTTGCTACTTTTATTCATTAGGTTCATGTCAGATCTCATTACAAGTACTTTCCTTTGGCAGTATGTTTGCTCTTGCTTTTACTTACAATTCTCTGTTGCATGTATAGAGATATTGTATGACAATCGCAAGCTACAATCTAGATTCATTGATGGTAAAGCCTATTCTTCATCATTGCGGAGTACTGTAAATACAAGGTAGATACTCATTTGCAGCTTTTATTTTTGTTAACACTAAATATGTCATTGGTGATGATATGTCCATTTTGCATCATGCTTTTATATTGATATTTATTGCATTATAGGCTGTTATTACACATTATGGTACCATACTTATGCCTTTTCTCTCTTATTTTACAAGGTTTACATGAAGAGGGAGAATGCTGACAACTAGAATTCTGGACCGAAAAAGAAGCAAATCTGAGAGACCTATTCTCCACAACTCCAAAAGTCCTAAAAAGTTACAAAGAATTATTTTGGAATATACAAAAATATTGGGCGAAAGAAATACCAGAGGGGTCCCACTAGGAGGTCACAAGTCTGCCAGGTGCGACCTACCCCCTCGCCACGCCTAGGTGGTTTGTGGGCCCCCTAGCAGGTCTCTGATGCCCATCTTCTGCTATATGAAGGGATTTGACCTGGAAAAAATAATCAGAAGAGAGCTTTCGGGACGAAGCGCCGCCGTCTCTAGGCGGAACTTGGGCAGAACCAATCTAGAGCTCTGATGGAGCTGTTCTGCTAGGGAAACTTCCCTCCCGGAGGGGGAAATCGAAGCCATCGTCATCACCAACGATCCTCTCATTGAGAGGGGGTCAATCTCCATCAACATATTAACTGGCACCATCTCCTCTCCAAACCCTAGTTCATCTCTTGTATCCAATCTTTGTCTGAAACCTCATATTGGTACCTGTGGGTTGCTAGTAGTGTTGATTACTCCTTGTAGTTAATGCTAGTTGGTTTACTTGCTGGAAGATCATATGTTAAGATCCTCTATGATAATTAATACTCCTCTGATTATGAACATGAACATGCTTTGTGAGTAGTTACATTTGTTCCTAAGGACATGGGATAAGTCTTGTTATAAGTAAGCATGTGAATTTGGTATTCGTTTGATATTTTGGTGAGATGTATGTTGTCTCTTCTCTAGTGGTGTTATGTGAACGTCGACTACATAACTTAACCATTATTTGGGCCTAGGGGAAGGCATTGTAAGTAATAAGTAGATGATGGGTTGCTAAAGGTACAAAAGCTTAAACCCTAGTTTATGCGTTGCTTCGTAAGGGGCTGATTTGGATCCATATGTTTCATGCTATGGTTAGATTTATCTTAATTCTTCTTTCGTAGTTGTAGATTCTTGCGAGAGAGGTTAATCATAAGTGGGAGGTTTGTCCAAGTAAGGGCAACACACAAGCACCGCTCCACCCACATATCAAATTATCAAAGTAACGAACGCGAATCAAATGAGCATGATGAAAACTAGCTTGACAGAAATTCGCATGTGACCTCCGGAGCGCTTAACTTTATATAAGAGTTTCTCCAGGCCTGTCCTTTGCTACAAAAAGGATTGGGATACCTTGCTGCACCTTTGCTACACTTGGTACTTGTTACTTGTTACAAATTATCTTATTACAAAACTATCTGTTACCGATAATTTCAGTGCTTGTAGAGAATACCTTACTGAAAACCGCTTGTCATTTCCTTCTGCTCCTCGTTGGGTTCGACACTCTTACTTATAGAAAGGAATACGATAGATCCCCTATACTTGTGGGTCATCAAGAATCTTCTCTAGCGCCGTTGCCGGGGAGTGAAGCACCTTTGGTGAGTGGAATCTGGTAAGGAGAATTTATATAGTGTGCTGAAATTTACTATCACTTGTTACTATGGAAAATAATCCTTTGAGGGGCTTGTTCGGGGTATCTTCACCTCGACCGGAAGCACAAAGAGTTTCTGCTCAACCTACTGAACCTAATGAAAATATTTATTATGAAATTCCTTCGGGTATGATAGACAAACTACTAGCTAATCCATATGCAGGAGATGAAACACTACATCGTGATTTGCATCTAATCTATGTGGATTATTTAAGCTTGCAGGTCTGCCCAAGGATCATATCAAGAAGAAGGTATTTCCTTTATCTTTGAAGGATAAGGCATTGACATGGTATAGGCTATGTGATGATATTGGATCATGGAGCTACAACCGACTGAAAATGGAATTTCATCAGAAGTTTTATCCTATGCATCTAGTTCATTGTGATCAGAATTATATCTATAATTTTTGGCCTCGTGAAGGAGAAATAATCTCTCAAGCTTGGGGGAGGCTTAAGTCAATGTTATATTCATGCCCCAATCATGAGCTCTCGAGAGAAATTATTATTCAGAATTATTATGCTTGGCTTTCTCGTAATGATCAATCCATGCTCGATACTTCTTGTACTGGTTCCTATATGAAGAAAGATATTGACTTCAAATGGGATTTATTGGAAAGAATTAAATGCAAATCTGAAGATTGGAAACTCGATGAAGGTAAGGAGTCAGGTATAAACCTTAAGTTTGATTGTGTTAAATCCTTTGTAGACACCGATGCTTTTCCTAAATTTAGCACTAAATATCGACTTGACTTTGAGATAGTAGCTTCTTTCTATGAATCCTTTGCTGCTCATGTTGACCTCCCAATGGAGAAGTGGTTTAAATATCATCCTCTCATTGAAGTGAAAGTAATTTAACCTATTAAAGTTGAAGAAGAAACTATTACTTATAATGTTGATCCTGTTATTCCTACTGCTTATATTGAGAAACCACCTTTCCCCATTAGAATAAAGGAACATGCTAAAGCTTCAATTGTGGTTCCTAAGAGCTATGTTAGAACAGCTACACCTCCTGAACAAATTAAAGTTGAACCTAGTATTTCTATGGTTAAAGATATCTTGGTTGATAATATTGATGGGCATGTTATTCATTTATGTGATGAAGCTGCTAGAATTGCTAGACTCGATGCTAAAGATAAACATAGACCTATTGTTGGCATGTATGTTGTTTATGTTAAAATAGGAGATCATTTTTATCATGGATTATGTGACGTGGGTGCTAGAGTGAGTGCAATTCCCTTTACCTTATATCAAGAAATTATGAATGATATTGCACCAACTGAGTTAGAGGAAATTGATGTTACCATTAAGCTTGCTAATAGAGATACTATAGCACCATTTGGGATTGTTAGAGATGTTGAAGTCTTGTGTGGGAAAATAAAATATCCTACTGATTTCCTTTTCCTTGGTTCGCCACAAGATGATTTTTGTCCCATTATATTTGGTAGACCTTTCTGAATACTGTTAATGCCAAGATAAACTATGAGAAAGAAACTGTTACTGTAAGTTTTGGGGATGCGTCTCATGAGTTTAATTTCTCTAAATTTCGTAGACCACCCCATGATAAAGAATTGCCTAGTAAGGATGAAATCATTGGTGTTGCTTCTATTGTTGTGCCTCCTACTGATCCCTTAGAACAATATTTGCTAGACCATGAAAACAATATGCATATGAATGAAGGGAATGAAATAGATAAGATTTTCTTTGATCAACATCCTATTTTGAAACACAACTTGCTTGTTGAAATACTTGGGGATCCCCTCCTCCCAAGGGTGATCCCGTGTTTGAGCTTAAACAATTACCGGATACTCTGAAATATGCTTATCTTGATGAAAATAAGATATATCCTGTTATTATTAGTGCTAACCTCTCAGAGCATGAAGAAAAGGGATTATTGAAAACTCCGAGGAAGCATCGTGCTACTATTGGATATACTCTTGATGATCTTAAGGGCATTAGTCCCACTCTATGTCAGCATAAAATCAATATGGAGCCTGATGCTAAACTAGTTGTTGATGACCAATGGCGATTAAATCCTAAAATTGAAGAAGTGGTAAGAAATGAAATATTAAAGCTTCTGGGGGCAGGTATAATTTATCCTATTGCTGATAGTAGATGGGTTAGTCCCGTCCATTCTGTCCCTAAGAAAGGAGGTATTACCGTAGTTCCTAATGATAAAAATGAATTGATCTCGCAAAGAATTGTTACAGGGTATAGAATGGTAATTGATTGTAGGAAATTAAACAAAGCTACTAGGAAAGATCATTACCCTCTACCTTTTATTGATCAAATGCTAGAAAGACTATCCAAACACACACATTTTTTGCTTTCTAGATGGTTATTCCGGTTTCTCTCAAATACCCGTGTCAAAAGAGGACCAAGAGAAGACCACTTTTACTTGCCCTTTCGGTACCTTTGCTTATAGACGCATGCCTTTTGGTTTACGCAATGCACTTGCTACCTTTCAAAGATGTATGACTGCTATATTCTCTGATTTTGTGAAAGGATTGTTGAAGTTTTTATGGATGATTTTTCCTTTTACGAAACTTATTTTGATGATTGCTTGAGAAACCTTGATCGATTTTTGCAGAGATGCGAAGAAACTAATATTGTCTTGAATTGGGAGAAGTGCCACTTTATGGTTAATGAAGGTATTGTCTTGGGACACAAAATCTCCGAAAGAGGTATTGAAGTTGATAAAGCTAAAGTTGATGCTATTGAAAAAATGCCTTGTCCTACGGGTATCAGAGGTATAAGAAGTTTCCTTGGACATGTTGATTTCCATAGGAGGTTTATTAAAGACTTATCTAAGATTTCTAGGCCTCCAACTAATCTTTTGCAAAAAGATGTTCCATTCGTTTTCGATGATGATTGTGTAGAAGCATTTGAAATTCTTAAGAATGCCTTGATTTCTGCACCTCTTGTTCAACCACCTGATTGGAACCTACCCTTTGAAATTATGTGTGATCTAGTGATTATGCCGTTGGTGCTATTCTAGGACAAAGAGTTGATAAGAAATTAAATGTTATCCATTATGCTAGTAAAACTCTAGACAACGCTCAAAGAAACTATGCTACGAGTGAAAAGGAATTTTTAGCAGTTGTGTTTGCTTGTGATAAGTTCAGACCTTGTATTGTTGATTCCAAAGTAACTGTTGACACTGATCATGCTGCTATTAAATATCCTATGGAAAATAAAGATGCTAAACCAAGACTTATTAGATGGGTTCTTCTGCTACAAGAATTTGATCTACATAGTATTGATAGAAAGGGTGCTAATAACCCCGTAGCGGACAACTTGTCTAGGTTAGAAAATGTTCTTGATGACCCACTACCTATTGATGATACCTTTCCTGATGAACAATAAGTTTTCATAAATGCTTCGCGTAGTGTTCCATGGTATGCTGCTTATGCTAATTACATTGTTGCTAAATTTATACCGCTTAGTTTCACATACCAACAAAAGAAAAGTTCTTCTATGTTTTAAGACATTACTTTTGGGATGATCCTATTGGAAATATGCCCTAGAGGCAATAAAAAATTGGTTATTATCATATTCCCTTGTTCATGATAATCGTTTATTATCCATGCTATAATTGTGTTGATCGGAAACTCAGATACATGTGTGGATACATAGACAACACCATGTCCCTAGTATGCCTCTAATAGACTAGCTCGTTGATCAAATATGGATATGGTTTCCTAGTCATGGACATGAGATGTCATTTGATAATGGGATCACGTCATTAGGAGAATGATGTGATGGACAAGACCCAAACTACAAACGTAGCATATGACCGTGTCAGTTTATTGCTACTGTTTTCTGCATGTCAAGTATTTGTTCCTATGACCATGAGATCATGCAACTCACTAACACCGGAGGAGTACCTTGTGTGTATCAAACATCGCAATGTAACTAGGTGACTATAAAGGTGCTCTACAGGTATCTCCGAGGGTGTCTGTTGGGTTGGCATGGATCAAGACTGGGATTTGTTACTCCGTGTGAAGGAGAGGTATCTCAGGGCCCACTCGGTAATACAACATCACAATAAGCCTTGCAAGCAATGTGACTAAGTGTTAGTCATGGGATCTTGTATTACGTAACGAGTAAAGAGACTTGCCAGTAACAAGGTTGAACTAGGTATGGAGATACCGATGATCGAATGTCGGGCAAGTAACATACCGAAGAACAAAGGGAACATCATACGGGATTAACTGAATCCTTGACAAAGAGGTTCGACCGATAAAGATCTTCATAGAATATGTAGGAACCAATATGGTCATCCAGGTCCCGCTATTGCTTATTGACTGTAGAGGTGTCTCGGTCATGTCTACATAGTTCTCGAACCCGTAGGGTTTGCACACTTAAGGTTCGGTGACGTTTCGGTAATATAGAGTTATGGATGGTGGTGACTGAAGATTGTTCGGAGTCCCGGATGAGACCCTGGACGTCACGAGGATCTCTGGAATGGTCCAGAGGTAAAGATTGATATATAGGAAGTCCTATTTTGGTCGCCGGAAAAGTTTCGGGCTCATCGGTAGTGTACCGGGAGTGCCGGTAGTGTACCGGGAGACCATCAGGAGGGGTATTTCGACCCAAGAGTCTACATGGTGTGTGGGAGAGTGAATACCAGCCCTTAGTGGGCTGGTGGAAGTCCCACACAAGGCCCATGCGGCTGGGAAAGAAAAGCCCAAATAGAAAAGGTGGAAAAAGGCAAAAAAGGCAAAAAAGGAAGGAGTCCTAGTCCTACTAGGATTGGAGGAGGATTCCTCCTCTCCTATCCACTTTGGCCGAAGCCTCCTAGGGATGGACCTTTGTCCAAGCCTCCTCCTCTCTTCCTCTTATATATAGTAGAGGTTTTAGGGTTTTTGGCACAAGATTTCAGCCACGTGCAACCCTACCCTCTAGTTCGTAGTTTCTCCTCTAGATCGGTTTTCAGCGGTGGTTAGGCAAAGCCTTGCTGGAATAGCTCCACCACCATCGCCGCAACGCCGCCGCGCTTTCGGAGAACTCATCTACATCTCCACTCCCTTTTTCTGGATCAAGAAGGTGGAGGTCGTCATCGAGCTGTACGTGTGCTTAACATGGAGGTGCCGTCCGTTCGGCGCTAGATCGGAAGGACCGTTATCAAGATTGCAAGATGGATCGTGATGAGATCGCAGGACGGATCGTGATGAGTTCACGGGACGGATCGTGATTGGATCATAGGATGGATCGTGATGAGATCGCGGGATGCTCGGCGATTTGGATCATGAAGACGTTCGACTACACCAACCGCGTTTCTTAACGCTTCCCGCTTAGCGATCTACAAGGGTATGTAGATCCACTCTCCTTTACTTTATCGCTAAACTGTAGCAATAGTAGTAGAAGCATGGTGGGCGCGACAACCCCGATGGCGACACGTTGATGGAGATCAAGATGATGGAGATCATGGTGTCATGCCGGTGACGATGGAGTGTTGGGGAATGTTGCATGGGAAACAAAATTTTTCCTACGCACACGCAAGATCTATCCATGGTGATGAGCATATATGAGAGGGAGAGTGGATCTACATACCCTTGTAGATCGCTAAGCGGGAAGAGTTAAGAAACGCGGTTGGTGTAGTCGAACGTCTTCACGATCCAAATCGTCGAGCATCTAGCGATCTCATCACGATCTGTTCTGCGATCCAATCACAATCCGTCCCACGAACTCATCACGATCCGTCCCATGATCTCATCATGATCCGTCTCGTGATCTTGATCACGGTCCTTCCGATCTAGCGCCAAACGGACGACACCTCCGCGTTCAGCACACGTACAACTCGATAACGATCTCCACCTTCTTGATCTAGCAAGAGGGAGTGGATAGGTAGATGAGTTCTCCGGCAGCACGACGGTGTTGTGGAGATGGTGGTGGAGCTATTCCAGCAGGGCTTTGCCTAAGCACCGCTAAAATCCGATCTAGAGGAGAAACTGCGATCTAGAGGAGAGGTAGCATGTGGCTATTAGGGTTAGCTTTTTCCTGTAAATCCTCTAGTATATATAGGAGGGAGCGAGGGGAGGATGCAGCCTCAAACCCTCAAGGTTTGGTCGAAATTTGAGGTGGAGGAGTCCTACTCCAATCCTATTAGGAGTAGGATTCCTCCTTTCCACTTGGAAACTCTTTCCACCTCTCCACCTTTGGATTTTTTCCTTCTCAAACCACTCCAGCCGCATGGGCCCTTAGAGGAGGCTTTGGCCAGACCACCAAGGGCTGGTTTAACTCCTCCCACAGCCCATGTAGCCTCTTGGGTCGAAATACCTCTCCCGATGGTCCCCCGGTACACTACCGACACTCCCGGTACACTACAGATGAGCCCGAAACTTTTCCGGCGACCAAAACAGGACTTCCTATATATCAATATTTACCTCCGGACCATTCCAGAGCTCCTCGTGACATCCAGAATATCATCTTGGACTCCAAACAACCTTCGGTCACCACCATACATAACTTTATACTACCGAAACGTCACCGAACCTTAAGTGTGCAGACCCTGCGGGTTCGAGAACTATGTAGACATGACCGAGACACCTCTACGGTCAATAAGCAATAGTGGGACTTGGATGCCCATATTGGTTCCTACATATTCTATGAAGATCTTTATCGGTCGAACCTCTATGTCAAGGATTCAGTTAATCCGGTATGATGTTCCCTTTGTTCTTCGGTATGTTACTTGCCCGAGATTCGATTGTCGGTATCTCCATACCTAGTTCAACCTCATTACCGGCAAGTCTCTTTACTCGTTCCGTAATACAAGATCCCCATTACTAACACTTAGTCACATTGCTTGCAAGGCTTATTGTGATGTTGTATTACTGAGTGGGCCCTGAGATACCTCTCCGTCACACGAAGTAACAAACCAGTCTTGATCCATGTCAACCCAAAAGACACCCTCGGAGATACCTGTAGAGCACCTTTATAGTCACCCAGTTACATTGCGATGTTTGATACACACAAGGTAATCCTCCGGTGTTAGTGAGTTGCATGATCTCATGGTCATAGGAACAAATACTTGACATGCAGAAAACAGTAGCAATAAACTGACACGATCATATGCTACGTTTGTAGTTTGGATCTTGTCCATCACATCATTCTCCTAATGACGTGATCCCGTTATCAAATGACGTCTCATGTCAATGACTACGAAACCATAGCCATCTTTGATCAACGAGCTAGTCTATTAGAGGCATACTAGGGACATGGTGTTGTCTATGTATCCACACATGTATCTAAGTTTCCGATCAACACAATTATAGCATGGATAATAAACGATTATCATGAACAAGGAAATATGATAATAACTAATTTATTATTGCCTCTAGGGCATATTTCCAACAGTCTCCCACTTGCACTAGAGTCAATAATCTAGTTCACATCACCATGTGATTCGCATTGTTATGAATCTAACACCCAATGAGTTCTGGGGCTCGATCATGCTTTGCATGTGAGAGAGGTCTTATAGTCAATGGGTCTGCGACATTCAGATCCGTGTGTACTTTGCAAATCTCTAAGTCAAAACGTAAATACTGCTACCACACTCCACTTGGTACTATTCCAAATGGCTGCTCCACTATACGTATCCAGATTGCTACTATGAGTTATCCGGATTGGTGTTAAAGCTTGCATCGACGTAACTCTTTACGATGAACTCTTTGTCACCTCCATAATCGAGAAACATCTCCTTAGTCTAATAGTTACTAAGGATAATCTTGACCGCTGTCCAGTGATCCACTCATGGATCACTCTTGTACCCCTTGATGGACTCATGGCAAGGCACACATAGGTGCGGTACACAGCATGGCATAATATAGAGCCTATGGCTAAGGTATAGTGGACGACGTTCGTCCTTTCTCTTTCTTCTGCCGTTGTCGAGCTTTGAGTCTCACTCAACTTCACACCTTACAAATCAGGCGAGAACTCTTTCTCTAACTGATCCATTTTGAAGTCTTTCAAAATCTTGTCAAGGTATGTACTCATTGAAAGTCTCATCAAGCATCTTGATCTATCTCTATAGATCTTGATGCTTAACAATTAGGTAGCTTTATCCAGGTCTTCCTTTGAAAACCTCTTTTCAAACAACTGTTTATGCTTTCCAGAAATTGTACATCATTTCCGATCAACAATATGTCAACCACATATGCTTACCAGAAACTCTATAGTGCTCCCACTCACTTTATTGCAAATACAAGTTTCTCATAAACTTAGTATAGACTCAAAAACTTTGATCACCTCATCAAAGTGTATATTCCAATTCCGAGATGCTTGCTTTATTCCATAGAAGGATCACTGAAGCTTGCTCACCTTTTAGCATCCTTAGGACTGACAAAACCTTCTGGTTGTATCACATACAACCTTTCCTCAAGTAAACCGTTAAGGAAACGATGTTTTGACATCCATCTGCCAGATTTCATAATTGAAAAATGCAGCAACTACTAACATAATTCCAATAGACTTTAGCATCACTACGAGTGAGAAAGTCTCATCGTACTCAACTCCTTGAACTTGCGGGAAACTTCTTTGCGACAAGTCGAGCTTTATAAATGGTGACATTCACCATCAGCGTCTGTCTTCATTTTAAAGGTCCATTTGTACTCGACGACCTGCCATCCAACGAGCAAGTCTAAAAAGTCTATACTTGGTTTTCATACATGGATCCTTTCTCGGATTTCATGGCCTCTAACCATTTATCAGAATCCGGGCCCATCATTGCTTCTCGATAGCTCATAGGTTCATCGTTGTCCAACAACATGACCTCTAAGACAGGGTTGTCATACCACTCAGGAGCAGTACACGTCCTTGTCGATCTACGAGGTTTGATAGTAACTTGATCCGAAGCTTCATGATCATCATCATTAACTTCCTCTTCAACTAATGTAGGCTTCACAGAAACATCTTCCTGTGCTACGCTACTCTCTCGTTGAAACAAAGATTCAACAACCTCATCAAGTTCTATCTTCCTCCCACTCAATTCTTTTGAGAGAAACTTTTTCTCGAGAAAGGACCCGGTTTCAGCAACAAACATTTTCTGCTTGGATCTGAGATAGAAGGTTCACCCAACTGTTCTTAGGGTATTCTATGAAGATGCATTTGTCTGCTTTGGGTTCGACCTCATTAGGTGAAAACATTTTCCACAGAAGCATCGCAGCCCCAAACATTAAGAAATGACAGCTTAGGTTTCTATCAAACCATAATTCACACGGTGTCATCTCAACTGATTTAGATGGTGCCCTATTTAAAGTGAATGTAGTTGTCTCTAATGCATAACCCCAAAATTATAGTAACAAAACAATATGAGACATCATAGCACGCACATATCCAATAGAGCACGACTATGATGTTCGGACACACCATCACACTATAGTGTTCCAGGTGGCGTGTGTTGTGAAACAACTTTCACATTGTCTAAAGTTGTATGCTAAACTCGTAACTCAGATATTCACCTCCACGATCATATCACAGACATTTTTATCTTCTTGTCACGATGATCTTAAACTTCACTCTTTATTTGCTTGAAACTTTCAAACGATTCAGACTTGTGTTTCATTAAGTAAACATACACTATATCTACTCAAATCATCAGTGAATGTAAGAAAATAATGATATCCACCGCACGCTACAAGACTCATTGGATTGCATACATCAACATGTATCATTTCCAATAAATCACTTGCTCGCTCCATCGGAAAACGGGGTCCTTAGTCATATTGCCCAAGATGCATGGTTCACATGTCTCAACCGATTTGAAATCGAATGAGTCCAAAGATCCATAAGCATGGAGTTTCTTCATGCACTTTATACCAATATGACATTTAGCGGCAGTGCCACAAGTATGTGGTACTATCATTATTAACTTTGTATCTTTTGGCATCATATGTTATGAACATGTGTATTACTACGATCAAGATTCAACAAACCAATCTTACTGGGTGCATGACCATTGAAGGTATCATTCATGTAAACAGAATAACCATTATTCTCTAACTTAAATGAATAACCATGTTGCAATAAAAACGATCTAATCATGCTCATGCTCAACGCAAAACACCAAATAACATTTATTTAGGTTCATCACTAATCCCGAAGGTAGAGAGAGCATGCGATGTTGATCACATCAACCTTGGGAACATTTCCAACACACATCATCACCTCACCCTTAGCTAGTTCTCCGTTTATTCCATAGCTTTTACTTCGAGTTACTAACATTTAGCAACTGAACCGGTGTCCAATACCCAGGTGCTAGTAGGAGTACTAGCAAGGTACACATCAATAACACGTATATCAAATATACTTGTGTCGACTTTGCCAGCCTTCATATCTACCAAGTATATAGGGTTGTTCCGCTTCAGCGACCGCTCACCTCATAATAGAAGCACTTAGTCTCGGGTTTGGGTTCAACTTTGGTTTGCTTCACTGGATTAGCAACTGACTTGCCATCCATGAAGTTTCCCTCCTTGCCCTTGCCCTTCTCGAAACTAGTGATTTTACTAACCATCAACACTTGATGCTCCTTCTTGATTTCTACCTTCGTGGTGTAAAACATCGTGAATAGCTCAAGGATCATTATTTCTATCCCTGGCATTTTATAGTTCATCACCAAGTTCTAGTAGCTTAGTTAAAGTGACTTGAGAACTATATCAATCACTATCTTATCTCGAAGATTAACTCCCACTCGATATAAGCGATTGTAGCACCGAGGCAATCTGAGCACATGCTCAACGATTGAGCTATTCTCCTTCATCTTGCAGACAAAGAATGTTGTTGGAGATCTCATATCTCACAACACGGGCGCGAGCCTGAGATCCCAATTTCAGCTCTTAGAACATCTCATATGTTCTGTGACGTTCAAAACGTTTCGGAGCCTCAATTCTATGCCATAATGCATAACGCACTAAACTATCAAGTAGTTATCGGAACGTGCCTGTTAGATGTTCACAACATCTACAAACGACGCTAGAGGGGGTGGCGCACTGAGTGGTGCATTAAAGACATAAGCCTTCTATGCAGCAATGTCAAATACAAGGGATTCTCCTCATTGCTGCACAGAAGGCTTATGTCCTTCATGCACTGCTCGGTGCGCCACCCCCTCTAGCGTCGTCTGTAGATGTTGTGAACATCTGACAGGCATATTCCAATGACTACTTGATAGTTTAGTGCGTCATGCATTACGGCTTAGAATTGAGGCTCCAAAACATTTTGAACGTCACAGAACATATGAGATGTTCTAAGAGATGAAATTGGGATCTCATGCTCGTGCCCATGTTGTGAGATATGGGATCTCCAACAAGATTCTTTGCCTGCAAGATGAAGGAGAATAGCTCAATCGTTAAGCATGTGCTCAGATTGTCTGGGTGCTACAATCGCTTGAATCGAGTGGGAGTTGATCTTCCAGATAAGATAGTGATTGATATAGTTCTCCAAGTCACTGTCAGTAAGCTACTAGAACTTGGTGATGAACTATAAAATGCCAGGGATAGAAATAAAGATCCCTGAGCTATTCACAATGTTTGACACCGCGAAGGTAGACATCAAGAAGGAGCATCAAGTGTTGATGGTTAGTAAAACCACTAGTTTCGAGAAGGGCAAGGGCAAGGAGGGAAACTTCATGGATGGCAAGTCAGTTGCTGCTCCAGTGAAGCAACCCAAAGTTGAACCCAAGCCCGAGACTAAGTGCTTCTATTATGAGGTGAGCGGTCGCTGAAGCGGAACAACCCTAGATACTTGGTAGATAAGAAGGCTGGCAACGTCAACACAAGTGTATTTGATATACGTGTTATTGATGTGTACCTTGCTAGTACTCCTAATAGCAGCTGGGTATTGGATACCGGTTCGATTGCTAAATGTTAGTAACACGAAGTAAAAGCTATGGAATAAACGGAGACTAGCTAAGGGTGAGGTGACGATGTGTGTTGGAAATGTTTCCAAGGTTGATGTGATCAACATCGCATGCTCTCTCTACCTTCGGGATTAGTGATGAACCTAAATAAATGGTATTTGGTGTTTTGCGTTGAGCATGAACGTGATTAGATCGTTTTTATTGTAACATGGTTATTCATTTAAGTTAGAGAATATTTGTTATTCTGTTTACATGAATAATACCTTCAATGGTCATGCATCCAGTGAGAATGGTTTGTTGAATCTTGATCATAGTAATACACATGTTCATAACATTGATGCCAAAATATACAAAGTTAATAATGATAGTACCACATACTTGTGGCACTGCCGCTAAATGTCATATTGGTATAAAGCGCATGAAGAAACTCCATGTTGATGGATCTTTGGACTCATTCAATTTCGAATTGGTTGAGACATGCGAACCATGCCTCTTGGGCAAGATGACTAAGGACCGCGTTTTCCAGATTGATGGAGCGGGCAAGTGATTTATTGGAAATGATAAATGTTGATGTATGTAATCCAATGAGTCTTGTAGCGTGCGGTGGATATCTTTATTTTCTTACCTTCACTGATGATTTGAGTAGATATAGTGTATGTTTACTTAATGAAACACAAGTCTGAATCGTTTGAAAAGTTCAAGCAAATTCAGAGTGAAGTTTAAGATCATCGTGACAAGAAGATAAAAATGTCTGCGATATGATCGTGGGGGTGAATATCTGAGTTACGAGTTTGGCATACAACTTTAGACAATGTGAAAGTCGTTTCACAACTCACACCGCCTAGAACACCATAGTGTGATGGTGTGTCCGAACGTCATAGTCATGCTCTATTGGATATGGTGCGTGCTATGATGTCTCTTATTGTTTTGCTACTATAGTTTTGGGGTTATGCATTAGAGACAACTACATTCACTTTAAATAGGGCACCATCTAAATCTGTTGAGATGACACCATGTGAATTATGGTTTGATAGAAACCTAAGCTATCATTTCTTAATGTTTGGGGCTGCAACGCTTGTGTGGAAAAATGTTTTCACCTAATGAGCTTGAACCCAAAGCGGATAAATGCATCTTCATAGATTACCCTGAGAACAGTTGGGTGAACCTTCTATCTCAGATCCAAGCATAAAGTGTTTGTTGCTAAAACGGGTCCTTTCCCGAGAAAAAGTTTCTCTTGAAAGAATTTAGTGGGAGGAAGATAGAACTTGATGATGTTGTTGAACCTTTGTTTCAACCAGAGAGTAGCGCAGCGTAGAAAGATGTTTCTGTGGAACCTACGTCAGTTGAAGAGGAAGTAAATGATGATGATCATAAAGCTTTGTATAGAGTTACTATCGAACCTCGTAGGTCAACAAGGATGCGTACTGCTCCTGAGTGGTACGACAACCCTGTCTTTTAGGTCATGTTGTTGGACAACGATGAACCTACGAGAACAGGCGTTAGAACAAATGCAAAGAAGGGTACATGAGGGTGGAATAAAAATCAAAAATATGGAGAAGCAATGATGGAGGCCTAGATTCCGACAAATGGTTAGAGGCCATGAAATCCGAGAAAGGATCCATGTTTGAAAACCAAGCATAGACTTTGGTAGGCTTGCTCGTTGGACGGCAGGTCATCGAGTACAAATGGACCTTTGAGATGAAGACATACACTGATGGTAAATGTCACCATTTATAAAGCTCGACTTGTCACAAAGAAGTTTCCGACAAGTTCAAAGAGTTGACTATGATGAGACTTTCTCACTCGTAGCAATGTTAAAGTCTATTGGAATTATGTTTGTAGTTGTTGCATTTTTCAATTATGAAATCTGGCAAATGGATTACAAAACACCGTTTCCTTAACAGTTTACTTGAGGAAAAGTTGTATGTGAGACAACCAGAAGGTTGTCAGTCCTATGGATGCTAAAAGGTTAGCAAGCTTCAGTGATCCTTCTATGGACTGAAGCAAGCATCTCGGAGTTGTAATATACACTTTGATGAGGTGATCAAAGTTTTTGAGTCTATACGAAGTTTATGAGAAACTTGTATTTACGATAAAGTGAGTGGGAGCACTATAGAGTTTCTGATTAGCATATGTGGTTGACATATTATTGATCAGAAATGATGTAGAATTTCTAGAAAGCATAAAGGGTTGTTTGAAAGGAGTTTTTAAATGGAAGACCTGGATAAAGCTACCTAATTGTTGAGCATCAAGATCTATAGAGATAGATCAAGATGCTTGATGAGACTTTGAATGAGTACATACCTTGACAAGATTTTGAAAGAGTTCAAAATGGATTGGTCAGAGAGAAGTGTTCTCACCTGCTTTGTAAGGTGTGAAGTTGAGTGAGACTCAAATCTCGACCACGGCAGAAGAAAGAGAAAGGACGAATGTTGTCCCCTATGCCTTAGCCATAGGCTCTGTATAGTATGCCATGCTGTGTACCGCACCTGTGTGTGCCTTGCCATGAGTCCGTCAAGGGGTACAAGAGTGATCCAGGAGTGGATCACTGGACAGCGGTCAAGATCATCCTTAGTACCTAAAGGAGTAAGGAAATGTTTCTCGATTATGGAGGTAAGAAAGAGTTCATCATAGAGAGTTATGTCGATGTAAGATTTGACACCAATCCGGATGACTCTTTGTAGCAATCCGGATACGTATAGTAGAGCAGCCATTTGGAATAGCTCCAAGTGGAGGGTGGTAGTAGTGTTTACAGCTTGACATAGATATTTTCAAAGTACACACGGATCTAAATGTCGCAGACCCGTTGACTATAAGACCTCTCTCACATGTAAAGCATGACCGAGCCCTAGAACTCATTGGGTGTTAGATTCATAACAATGCAAATCACACGGTGATGTGAACTAGATTATTAACTCTAGTGCAAGTGGGAGGCTATTGGAAATATTCCCTAGAGTCAATAATAAATTGGTTATTATCATATTTCCTTGTTCATGATAATCGTTTATTATCCATGCTATAATTGTGTTGATCAAAAACTCAGATACATGTGTGGATACATAGACAACACCATGTCCCTAGTATGCCTCTAATAGACTAGCTCGTTGATCAAAGATGGATATGGTTTCCTAGTCCTGGACATGAGATGTCATTTGATAACGAGATCACGCCATTAGGAGAATGATGTGATGGAGAAGACCCAAACTACAAACGTAGCATATGATCATGTCAGTTTATTGCCACTGTTTTCTGCATGTCAAGTATTTGTTCCTATGACCATGAGATCATGCAACTCACTGAGACCGGAGGAGTACCTTGTGTGTATCAAACATCACAACATAACTAGGTGACTATAAAGGTGCTCTATAGGTATCTTCGAGGGTGTCTGTTGGGTTGGCATGGATCAAGACTGGGATTTGTTACTCCGTGTGAAGGAGAGGTATCTCAGGGCCCACTCAGTAATACAACATCACAATAAGCCTTGCAAGCAATGTGACTAAGTGTTAGTCACGAGCTCTTGTATTACGGAACGAGTAAAGAGACTTGCCGGTAATGAGGTTGAACTAGGTATGGAGATACCGACGATCGAATCTCGGGAAAGTAACATACCGAAGAACAAAGGGAACATCATACGGGATTAACTGAATCCTTTACATAGAGGTTCGACCGATAAAGATCTTCGTAGAATATGTAGGAACCAATGTGGGCATCCAGGTCCCGCTATTGGTTATTGACCATAGAGGTGTCTCAGTCATGTCTACATAGTTCTCGAACCCGCATGGTCTGCACACTTAAGGTTCGGTGACGTTTCAGTAGTATAGAGTTACGCATGGTGGTGAACGAAGATTGTTCGGAGTCCCGGATGAGACCCCGAATGTCATGAGGATCTCTGGAATGGTCCGGAGGTAAAGATTGATATATAGGAAGTCCTATTTTGGTCACCGGAAAAGTTTCGGGCTCGTCGGTAGTGTACCGGGAGTCCCGGTAGTCTACCGAGAGACCATCGGGAGGGGTATTTCGACCCAAGAGGCTACATGGGCTGTGGGAGAGTGAATACCAGCCCTTAGTGGGCTTGTGGAAGTCCCACAGAAGGCCCTTAGTGGGCTTGTTTGAAAAGATGGAAAAAGGCAAAAAAGGAAGGAGTCCTTGTCCTACTAGGATTGGAGGAGGATTCCTCCTCTCCTATCCACTTCGGCCGAAGCCTCCTAGGGCTGGCCCTTTGTCGAAGCCTCCTCCTCTATTCCTCTTATATATACTAGAGGTTTTAGGATTTTTGGCACAAGATTTCAGCCACGTGCAACCCTACCCTCTAGTTCGTAGTTTCTCCTCTAGATCGGTTTTCAGCGGTGCTTAGGCGAAGCCCTGCTGGAATAGCTCCACCACCATCGCTGCAATGCCGTCGCCCTGCCAGAGAACTCATCTACCTCTCTGCTCCCTCTTGCTGGATCAAGAAGGAGGAGATCGTCATCAAGCTGTACGTGTGCTGAACGCGGAGGTGCCGTCCGTTCGGCGCTAGATCGGAAGGACCATGATCAAGATTGCGAGACAGATCGTGATGAGATCGCGGGAAGGATCGTGATGAGTTCGCGGGACGGATCGTGATTGGATCGCGGGACGGATCATGATGAGATCGCAGGATGCTCGGCGATTTGGATCGCGAAGACGTTCGACTACACCAACTGCGTTTCTTAACGCTTCCCGCTTAGCGATCTACAAGGTTATGTAGATCCACTCTCCCTCTCGTAGATGCTCATCACCATGGATAGATCTTGCGTGTGTGTAGGATTTTTTTCCCATGCAACGTTCCCCAACAGATCCACATCTTTATAAAGGAGTATATGGTGTTATTAGACGTTGTGTACCTGAGCATGAATAGGAACATGTCCTACACAAGTGTCATTCCGAGGCCTACAGAGGACACCATGCTGGAGATAGAATTGCACACAAGGTATTACAATCTGGTTTTTATTGGCTTACTCTCTTCAAGGATGCTTGTAAGTTTGTCTTGTCTTGTGCTGAATGTCAAAGAATTGGCAATATTAGTAGACGTCAGGAAATGCCTATGAATTACTCTCTTGTTATTGAACCATTTGATGTTTGGTGTTTTGATTATATGGGACCTTTTCCAAAGTCCAACGTGTATACTCATATTCTAGTTGCTGTTGATTATGTTACTAAGTGGGTAGAAGTTATTCAAACTAGTAGTTCTAATCATAACACCTCTATTAAAATGCTGAAATAAGTTATTTTCCCTAGATTTGGAGTCCCTAGATATTTAATGACTGATGGTGGTTCACACTTTATTCATGGGGCTTTCCATAAATTGTTTGCTAAGTATGACGTTAATCATAGAATTGCATCCCCTTATCACCCTAAGTCTAGTGGTCAAGTAGAATTAAGAAATAGAGAGATTAAATTGATCTTTCAAAAGACTGGTAATAGATCTAGAGAGTATTGGTCTAAGAAACTTGATGATGCATTATGGGCTTATAGAACTGCTTACAAAAACCCTATGGGTATGTCTCCATATAAAATGGTTTATGGTAAAGCATGTCACTTACCTCTTGTAACATCCCAAAATTCTATTTGGAATGTTATGAAATATAACTATGCATCATCATAACATTGTTTGAATGAAATGAATTGTTAAAGTTTTTCTTCTGGATTTCTAAAAGGCCACATTCATTTTTTCTATTTACTTGTTTCCCCTACTTTGAAAACCCTTGGAATTATTCATAAAAAGAGAGGAGTAACATGACACTCCACACCAAGGGCATCTTTGTGAAATATTAGAACAATAAAACCAGGGGGTTATTTGAAAATTTATTGCAAAAGAATTTAAAATCGATTTAGGCATTTTCTGAAAATAATTATTTTTAAAGTATTCATTTGGCCATGGAAAAATGTTCATTTAATAGCATTTATTCCCCTGATCAATTTGATATATATATCTTCAAATTTTGGAAATGTTTTGAATGCCTTAATGAGATTTTAATTCTCTAGAAAATAGAAAAGGAAATGAATTTAAATGTTTTAATTAGAAAACCGGCCGACCCACCAGCCTTTACTCCCCGAGATCGCTCCGGATCGGTCACCGACGCGCTGACGCCGCCCTCTCCCTCATTGACGAGCGGACCCCACCGTCCGACAGCGCCATCACAACGCTCATCTCCCTCCCCGCGTCCCCCGACCTCGCCGGAGATCCCACCTCCCCGGATCTCGCTCTCCTGTCCCTCTCTCGACCCCGCGCCGCGCCTATATAAAGCCCTGCCCTCGCCGCGCTCCATTTCACCCCCGAAACCCCACTCCCCTCGCCAGAACATCGCCCTCGGACCTCGCCGGAGTTCGGCACCCCACCGAAGCTCTCTGAGCTCGACGCCGTCGACCTGTCGTCCCCAGCCCCAACCGACGCCACCAATCGTCGCCGGAGCTTCGCCGTTGTCGCCTGGACCCTTCGGACACCGCCCTCGACCACCACACCATCGTCTCTACCCACCCCCAACATCCGGCCACCGTCGACCTCGCCGGAACCCCGACTCCACCTCTATAAGCCCCCCCTCTCCATAGCCGTTAGATCTAGGATCAACGGATCGGATTAGAAAGATTAAAACGGCGAACCGTTTTCTTTTACGCTTCGGTTGTCCGCCGCAAACACCACACGCGTGATTTTTCGACCAATAGGAAGCCGCCACGTCACCCCTGTCCGATAGCTAAATAAATTTTCTTTTCTGTTTCTGTTTTAGAAAACAAAATGTGTTCTGTTTTTATTTTTATTATATCTTTTAAAATATTTAGTGTATTTGCATGATTCTTTTTGCAACATGTCACAAATTTCATGTAGTTTATGTCTATAGTCTTAGTTTTGAAATTTGAACTTTTAAATTTGAATTTTTTTAAATTTGATCAAATCACTAAAACTTGAATAACTTAAGTTTAAAAACTTATTTTTGAGTGATTCTTTTTGCCACTATTTTGTATTGGTTAGGTTTATCACCCAACACTGTTTGAGAATTTTTAGTAAATTTTAGATTAAGGTTTTTAGTAAAAACAGATTCTGTTTAGTTTCTTCTTAGTGTTTAATTGAATTGTTTTCATTCTAGTTTTACTTGATTTTGTTCTAGTTTAACTTTTTATTTTAGTTTATTTAGTTCTGTTGTTAAACATTAGGTGAACTATTTTTTTTATAAAAATATTTTTATTTTGTTTTGTGCTCTAGTTTAAATAGGTAAACTTTGTTTCACCATGAGTATTGTAAAAAAATGTTTTGTACTAATCCTTTTTGCACAAAACTTTTATAATGAAATACTTCCTGTTTTCTAATAAAATTTTTATATTTAATTTTCTGTTATCTAATGGTTAGTTGCTGAAAACAAATTTTGTTTTGTTATGTCTTAGTAAAAAGTTTGGCACCAAAACTTTTAGAGTCTTCTACTTTGTTTTGGTTTCTTTCTTTTAATTTTGCTATTGATTGTTGTTGTATTATTAGTTACCTTGTTGTTGAGTGAATTGTATGGTGGTTATTCTTGTTGTGTGCTTTGTTTGATTCGTTAGATCATTCGGAGTGCGAAGCTTGTTATCTAGAGTCACTTGAGTACGAGGATCGTCAGCAAGGCAAGTCACTTTGATCATGTTTACCCATGTTTTATTTGCATTAGTTCTACCATCTCCCCAATTGCATGCAAAGTAGGTAATTTGGAAACTTGGTTACTTGATGTAGTATCATGTGGTAGGCACCCCTCAACCCTTTGACACATTGGCCCCGGGAAACGTTGATTTAATTTTGCTATGCTATTAGTAGACGGGGTTCGTTGTGTGATTCATGAGAGTTGTGAGTTAATAACTACAAAACCTACATGATGATCAAGACTTCAAGACTCCGAGTTTTCAACATACCTCTGGGTGGATGATGGTTGAACGGCGCCCTGGAGAAGCCAGTGGTTAGCCTAGGTGTTGCTGGAGAAGTGCCAGTATTCACGCGGAAAGGTCCACCCAGGCACAAAGAGATGGATGGATGCTTCAAGACCCAAGGCTTACCTGCACAGCCACAAGCCATTATGGGCTCTGGCTTGGTTGGATATTGTGGTGACCTTGGACAGGCGGTGCTACGAGATGTAGAAGAATGGTAGGAAAGGATGGGCACCGACAGAGTCTCAGGGAAACCCTTTAGAAGACCATGTTTTGGTCATCCGTTTTCTCAAAGACCCTGAAGTGCGAGAAATTCAACAGAGGCGATCAAATCTTGTGGGGAACTTGTGCAAAACTCTGTAGAGTACCCAAACCTAATCGATTAGCCGTGTCCACGGTCATGGACAGTTTGAGCCAAAGGAACTGAAACTACGTGGAACTCTCAACACAAAGTATTATAATGATGTGGGTATTAATGACAACTTGGGTATGAGAATTGGTTGGTGGAACCATCTCATTAATCAACCAACAATGTAGTAATAACTTCTGCTTTGCCCTCTCTAGTTGTAGGAAAAAATGGCTTTATGCAAAACTTACTACCCCACCTGCCATATATGCATATAGAAGATATGAGTATTTTACCCCCTTTTTTGTGACATTGCCAGCATATTCAATATGCTGACCTACACGACTGGAACGTATCATGTTGCAGAGTATTTTTCCGACCAGGAGTGAGGATACGCTCTACGCTCGGTGAGATGCCCTTAGAGTCAGATGGACTCAACTACCTTTGAAGCTTCCACATGACTTTGGTTTAGTTTATCTCATGAGTTGGCCTTCAGCCACTTTATTGTAATCTTTATTGTAATAAAGAACTCAATATGAGCTTTTCGATTAATAAAGCTGTGTAATTTCACTTTGATATATACATTGATGTACCGTGTGTGTACCAGCATGATCTTGGGATGGTACGGAAACACCAGAGATTTGACCTTTCAGGTCGGGTCGCTACAGAAATGGTATGAGAGCACATGCTGACCGTAGGACGTAACCCCTAGGATTGGAAAAGCCTTAGGATTTTTTCTTTTGTCTTTAAAATTCTTATATTCTCATCTGTTCATTTTTGACTTCCCTTCCATTATTTCAACCTTTCTAGATGGCCACCTTCACCCCAGTTTTGTTCACGGAGTTTTGCCAGCCTGACACGACGATGCCATTTGGCAAAGAGATGGTGAAGATCATCAGGGACGTAAGGATCGCTTTGCCAAGCATCACCGGGACTCCTATCATGTCTTTTCCACAAGACGGTCGCTACAGGATCGAGGTGCACATCCCCGGAAAGACCTTTGAAAATCGTAAAGAACCCATCGACTTCAAGTTTGTGGCACCCAGCTGGATGCTTGGGAGGGACATGGCGATTCACTATGCCCTTGGACGTATTTAGGAGGAATACAGGGGTGGTCCCATTTCGCTAGGACTCAACATGGTTTGTCGCAGGGATGCCAATGGAAATATCATAAACACTCCCACTGAAGACTCCACCATTTCCTATATCCAGACTTTGGAGACTCACATCAGGACCTTGGAGCTTCGGGTATGCGCAGACACAAAGATGATCAAGACGCTGATGAATCGCGAGCTTGACCTCGAGGCTGACCTACGGAAAGCCAAGTATGAGCATGAGCATGAAGTGAAGGATTTCTTGGAGAGGATCGAGAAGCTGAACACTCGCATTGCTACTCTGGAGGAACAGCTGGACATGGGAGAAAATCTTCACCCAGAAGGAGACATGGCTCCCTTGATGAGCAATGATGATGACTATGAGGAGAGCGCCACTGGAGGAGGCCACATTACCATGGAATTTTGAGGAGAACTTTAGTCATGCCCCCATGTATCTTTAAATTTCATCGTTAGAACATAGGTCGATGCCTAGTTTATTTGGAGACTTGTATCTCGATGTTTGAACCTTGAGTTGAATAAATGAATGAGTGTTTGGTGTGATATGTTTGTTGCATTGCATATGGGTAGTGAAATTTTCCTTTAGGACCTTGTTCTATTCTAATTCTCACCTCTCTGAAAACAGCAAGATGCCTCCGTGACGTGAGCCCGATTTCACCTTCCCGTCGGAACTCACACAACTTCTCCAGCAGCAGAATGCCCTAATGCAGCTGTTGATCCAGAACCAGAACAACAACCACAACAACCACCCTCCACCTCAGGGCATCAACCTCACCCGTTTTCTGAGGCTGAATCCACCAACTTTCTCTAGCAGCACTGAGCCCATTGTGGCGGATGATTGGCTCCGCAAGATGGAGAGGCAACTCATCACCGCTGGATGCACTGAGGCTGAAAAGGTGCGCTTTGCTGCCCATCAACTGGAGGGACCAAAAACTTCATGGTGGGAGAACTACACCACCACGTACCCCATTGCTGATGTGACTTGGGAGTAGTTCAAGCTAGCTTTCCGCACCGCTCATGTCTCAGCTGGAGCCATGAGTCTGAAGAAGCGTGAGTTTCGCAACTTACGCCAGGGGAACCGCTCTGTGGCCCAGTATGTGGATGAATTCAGCATGTTGGCTTGTTATGCACTAGGAGATGTGGCCGATGATGCAGCCAAACAGGAGAAGTTCCTGGAAGGACTTAACGATGAGTTGAGCTTGCAGATGATGGTGGCTACTTGCAACAACTACCAGGAGCTAGTAGACAAGGCCCTCATCTTGGAAGGGAAGCAGCAGCAAATTGAAAACCGCAAGAGGAAGTATGGACAGGGGAAGTCTAACTCTGGAGCTCAACAGAAGCCCTGCTACTCCCCGTACTCAGGGAATACCGGATCAGGAACCGGTAAGTATGGAGGACACACTCATCACGTGCACAACCATGGAGGAAATGGGAATAATTGTCCCAACAATGGCAACTTCAAGAATGGCAATGGAAGTGGGAATGGCAACCAGCACCGTCCCGCTCCAGCTCAGAAGGATCTGAAGCATATCACCTGCTTCAAGTGCCAGAAGACAGGGCACTATGCCACTGAATGTCCCCAGAACAAGCTAAGAAGCCAAATCCTTTCCCCCATGCTCAGGTGAACCACATTGATGTGGAAGAAGTCTATGATCAGCTCGAGACTGTGGTTGGTAAGTTTTTATTGCATTCACGTCCAGTTATGGTACTTTTTGATTCTAGTGCAACTCATTCATTCATATCAAGGGTAGTTGTGGAAAAGTATGGTTTACCCACCAGAACCCTTAGTCAGCCCATTAAGGTCAATTCCCCAGTAGGTATGATGATGGCAGGGATAGGATGCCACGCATTGAAACTCCATATAGGAAACCATGTTTTTCCCACCGACCTCATCATCTTAGATCCCAGGGATTGGATGCAATGCTAGGCATGGATTGGATGACCAAGTATGAAGGAAACCTTGATTGCCCCAGCAAGTCTATTTTGCTCACCACCCTAGAGAACAAGAGGATTAAGTATGTATCCCGACGCATACAGATGAGTGCTCGGTTAAATTCTCTCACAGGAGTGGTTTAGGGGGAAGTGCCGGTGGTACAAGACTTTCCAAATGTATTCCCGGAGGAATTACCAGGCATGCCACCAGATAGAGAGATTGAATTTCTGATAGTCACTACCAGGAACAACCCCAATTTCCAAGAGACCATATCGGATGCCCGCAAATGATTTGGAAGAAATCAAGAAGCAGATTAAGGAGTTATTGGACAAAGGGTATATTCGCCCAAGTTCTTCACCTTGGGGAGCCCCAGTTCTTTTGGTGGAGAAGAAGGATAAAACCTTGAGGATGGTAGTCGATTATCGTGCATTGAATGAGGTGACTATCAAGAGCAAGTACCCTCTGCTGATGATTAATGACTTGTTCGATCAACTAGTGGGGGCCAAAGTATTCTCCAAGATCAATCTTCGATTAGGGTATCACCAATTGAAAATTCGTGAACAGGATATACCCAAAACAGCCTTCACGACAAGGTATGGCCTATATGAGTATACAATCATGTCTTTTGGTTTGACTAATGCTCCTGCCTACTTCGTGAATATGATGAACAAAGTGTTTATGGAATATCTGGACAAGTTTGTCGTGGTGTTCATTGATGACATTTTGATATTCTCCAAGAGTGAGGAAGAACACAAGGAACACTTGCATTTAGTTCTGGAGAAGCTTAGAGAGCATCAGTTATATGCCAAGTTTAGTAAATGTGAATTCTGGCTGACGGAAGTCGGATTCCTTGGACATGTTATTTCTGGAGATGGAATAGTAGTGGACCCCGCTAAGGTTGAAGTAGTCACCGAGTGGAAGTCACCCACCTCAGTTAAGGAGATTCGCAGTTTTCTCGGACTTGCCGGATATTACCGGAGGTTCATTGAGAATTTCTCAAAGATTGCCAAACCCATGACGGAATTGTTGAAGAAAGAGTCTAAGTATATTTGGACTGAGGAATGTGAAACCAGTTTCCAGGAGTTGAAGAAACGTTTGGTCACAACCCCAGTGTTGATTTTGCCAAATGTTCGACAGGACTTCCAGGTTTATTGTGATGCTTCACATCAAGGACTTGGAGGAGTACTCATGCAGGAAGGAAAAGTTGTAGCCTATGCATCCAGACAGCTACGACCTCATGAGTTGAACTATGCCGCCCATGATTTGGAGCTAGCAGCCGTAGTGCACGCACTCAAGACCTAGAGACATTTCCTTATCGAAAATAGTTGTGATGTTTACACTGATCATAAAAGCCTGAAGTATATCTTCACACAGAAGGAGTTGAACCTCAGACAGAGGAGATGGCTAGAGTTAATCAAGGACTATGACATGAGATTGCATTATCATCCAGGAAAGGCAAATGTTGTAGTAGATGCTTTGAGTCGGAAGAGTTATGTGAACACACTCATAGCAGGAGGATTACCCCAGGAATTAGCCGATGATCTCAGAGAGCTCCAGCTAGAGATAGTTCCAAAAGGATATGTTGCCACACTAGAGATCCAGTCCACCTTGACCGAAAGAATTCGTGAAGCCCAGAAATCGGACAAGGAGGTAGCTGAGATAAAGCAGAGAATGAAGGATGGAAAAGCTAAAGACTTTCATGAAGATGAACAAGGTACTCTATGGTTTGAGAACCGAATCTATGTGTCCAATGACCCAGAGCTTAGGAAGTTGATACTTCAAGAAGCCCATGATTCACCTTACTCGATACACCCAGGCAACACCAAGATGTATCTGGATTTGAAGAAAAGTTACTGGTGGACAGGTATGAAGAAGGATATTGCCGAACATGTTGTGGTATGTGATGTTTGTCAGCGAGTAAAGGCGGAACATGAGAAACCAGCAGGGTTACTCCAACCTTTGCCAATACCCAAGTGGAAATGGGATAAGCTTGGTATGGATTTCATCACAGGATTACCCAGGACTCGTTCAGGTTATGATTCCATCTGGGTAGTGGTCGATCGCTCGACCAAGGTGGCTCATTTCATTCTAGTGAAGACCACCTATACCAGTGCTAAGTTAGCCAAGATATATATGACCAGGATCGTATGTCTGCATGGAGTTCCGAGGAGTATCGTGTCAGATAGAGGAACACAATTTACCTCAAAGTTTTGGCATCAGTTACATGAAACTTTGGGTACAAGGCTGGAATTCAGTACAACTTTTCATCTGCAGACCGACGGACAGACTGAGAGAGTCAACCAGATTCTGGAGGACATGTTGAGAGCTTGTGCGCTAGAGTATGGATCTAGTTGGGAGGACAACTTACCTTATGCAGAGTTCTCGTACAACAACAGTTATCAGACGAGTCTGAAGATGGCCCCTTTTGAAGCTCTATACAGAAGGAGGTGCAGAACACCATTGATGTGGGATGGTGTTGGAGACCGAAAGCTTTTTGGTCCCGATCTTATCCGAGATTCTGAAGAAAAGGTCAAACTGATTCGAGACCAACTCAAGATAGCCCAATCCAGGCAGAAGAGCTATGCTGACAGCAAACGCAAGGAAGTGATGTATGAAGTGGGATACCGAGCATACCTTCATGTGTCCCCACTTCGAGGAATCAAGAGGTTTGGTGTTAAAGGAAAGTTAGCACCCAGATTCATAGGCCCCTACAAAATTCTTGAATGTAGAGGCGAAGTTGCATACAAATTGGAATTGCCAGAAGCATTGTCCGGAGTTCATGATGTTTTCCATGTTTCTCAGCTCATGAAATGCCACGCTGAGATGGCTAATATTCCTTTGAGAGACACAGTGCCCCTAGAGGCCATATAGCTGGACAGTGATCATACTTACGAGGAGAAGCCTATCAGAATCCTCGAGACTACCAACAGAGTTACCCGTAGCAAGACCATCAAGTTTTGTAAGGTTTTGTGGAGTCACCACACCGAGGAGGAAGCCACCTGGGAACACGAAGAAGATCTTCGTTGAGACCACCCTCACGTATTTTCTAGCCAACCCGAATCTCAAGGGCGATATTCATCTTAAGGTGGGTAGGTTTGTAACATCCCAAAATTCTATTTTGGGATGTTATGAAATACAACTATGCATCATCATAACATTGTTTGAATGAAATGAATTGTTGAAGTTTTTCTTCTAGATTTCTAAAAGGCTACTTTCATTTTTTTCTATTTACTTGTTTCCCCTACTTTGAAAACCCTTGGAATTATTCATAAAAAGAGAGGAGTAACATGACACTCCACACTAGGGGCATCTTTGTGAAATATTAGAACAATAAAACCAGGGGGTTATTTGAAAATTTATTGCAAAAGAATTTAAGATCGATTTAGGCATTTTCTGAAAATAAATATTTTTTAAAGTATTCATTTGGCCGTGGAAAAATGTTCATTTAATGTCATTTATTCCCCTGATCAATTTGATATATATATCTTCAAATTTTGGAAATGTTTTGAATGCCTTAATGAGATTTTAATTCTCTAGAAAATAGAAAAGGAAACGAATTTAAATGTTTTAATAAGAAAACCGGCCAGCCCACCAGCCTTTACTCCCCGAGATCGCTCCGGATCGGTCACCGACGTGCTGACGCCGCCCTCTCCCTCACTGACGAGCGGACCCCACTGTCTGACAGCGCCATCACAGCGCTCATCTCCTTCTCTGTGTCCCCCAACCTCGCCAAAGATCCCTCCTCCCCGGATCTCGCTCCCCTTTCCCTCTCTCGCCCCCGCGCCACGCCTATATAAAGCCCTGCCCTCGCCGCGCTCCATTCCACCCCCGAAACCCCACTCCCCTTGCCAGAACATCGCCCCCGCACCTCGCCGGAGTTCGGCGCCCCACCGAAGCTCTCTGAGGTCGACGCCGTCGGCCCTGTCGTCCCCAGCCCCAACCGACACCACCAATCATCGCCGGAGCTTCGCCGTCGTCGCCTGGACCCTTTGGACGCCGCCCTCGACCACCACACCATCGTCTCTACCCACCCCCAACATCCGGCCACCGTCGACCTCGCCGGAACCCCGACCTCCACCTCTATAAGCCCCACAACCTCTCCATAGCCGTTAGATCTATGATCAACGGATCGGATTAGAAAGATTAAAATGGCGAACCGTTTTCTTTTACGCTTCGGTCATCTGCCGCAAACACCACACGCGTGATTTTTTGACCAATAGGAAGCCGCCACGTTACCCCTATCCGATAGCTAAATAAATTTTCTTTTCTGTTTCTGTTTTAGAAAACAGAATGTGTTCTGTTTTTATTTTTACTATATCTTTTAAAATATTTAGAGTTCTTGCATGACTCTTTTTGCAACATGTCACAAATTTCATGTAGTTTCTGTCTGTAGTCTTAGTTTTCAAATTTGAACTTTTAAATTTGAATTTTGTTAAATTTGATCAAATCACTAAAACTTGAATAACTTGAGTTTAAAAACTTATTTTTGAGTGATTCTTTTGCCACTATTTTGTATTGGTTAGGTTTATCATCCAGCACTATTTGAGAATTTTTAGTAAATTTTAGATTAAGTTTTTTAGTAAAAACAGATTCTGTTTAGTTTTTCTTAGTGTTTAATTGAATTGTTTTCATTCTAGTTTTAGTTGATTTTGTTCTAGTTTAACTTTTTATTTTAGTTTATTTAGTTCTGTTGTTAAACATTAGGTGAACTATTTTTTTTATAATTTTTTTTATTTTGTTTTGTGCTCTAGTTTAAATAGGTAAACTTTGTTTCACCATGAGTATTGTAAAAAAATGTTTTGTACTAATCCTTTTTGCACAAAACTTTTATAATGAAATACTTCCTGTTTTTTAATAAAATTTTTGTATTTACTTTTCTGTTATATAGTTAGTTGCTGAAAACAAATTTTGTTTTGTTATGTCTTAGTAGAAAGTTTGTCACCAAAACTTTTAGAGTCTTCTACTTTGTTTTGGTTTCTTTATTTTAATTTTGCTATTGATTGTTGTTGTATTATTAGTTACCTTGCTGTTGAGTGAATTGTATGGTGGTTATGCTTATTGTGTGCTTCGTTTGATTCGTTAGATCATTCGGAGTGCGAAGCTTGTTATCTAGAGTCACTTGAGTACGAGGATCGTCAGCAAGGCAAGTCACTTTGATCATGTTTACCCATGTTTTATTTGCATTAGTTCTACCATCTCCCCAATTGCATGCAAAGTAGGTAATTTGGAAACTTGGTTACTTGATTTAGTATCATGTGGTAGGCACCCCTCAACCCTTTGACACATTGGCCCCGAGAAATGTTGATTTAATTTTGCTATGCTATTAGTAGACGGGGTTGGTTGTGTGATTCACGAGAGTTGTGAGTTAATAATTACAAAACCTACATGATGATCAAGACTTCAAGACTCCGAGTTTTCAACATACCTCTGGGTGGATGATGGTTGAACGGTGCCCTAGAGAAGCCAGTGGTTAGCCTAGGTGTTGCTGGAGAAGTGCCAGTATTCACGCGGAAAGGTCCACCCATGCACAAAGAGATGGATGGATGCTTCAAGACCCAAGGCTTACCTACATAGCCACAAGCCATTATGGGCTCTGGCTTGGTTGGATATCGTGGTGACCTTGGACAGGTGGTGCTACGAGATGTAGAAGAACGGTAGGAAAGGATGGGCACCGACAAAGTCCCAGGGAAACCCTTTAGAAGACCATGTTTTGGTCATCCGTTTTCTCAAACACCCTGAAGTGCGAGAAATTCAACGGAGGTGATCAAATCTTGTGGGGAACGTGTGCTAAACTCTGTAGAGTACCCAAACCTAATCGATTAGCCGTGTCCACGGTCATGGACAGTTTGAGCCAAAGGAACTGAAACTATCTGGAACTCTCAACACAAAGTATTATAATGATGTGGGTGTTAATGACAACTTGGGTATGAGAGTTAGTTGGTGGAACCATCTCATTAATCAACCAACAATGTAGTAATAACTTTTGCTTTGCCCTCTGTTGTTGTAGGACAAATTAGCTTTATGCAAAACTTACTACCCCACCTGCCATATATGCATATAGAAAACATGATTATTTTACCCCCTTTTTCGTGACATTGCCAGCATATTCAATATGCTGACCTACACGGCTGCAATGTATCATGTTGCAGAGTATTTTTCCGACCAAGAGTGAGGATACGCTCTACGCTCGGTGAGATGCCCTTGGAGTCAGATGGACTCAACTACCTTTGAAGCTTCCGCAAGACTTTTGTTTAGTTTATCTCATGAGTTGCCGTTCAACCACTTTATTGTAATATTTATTGTAATAAAGAACTCGATATGAGATTTTCGATTAATAAATCTGTGTGATTTCACTTTGATATACATTGATGTACCGTGTGTGTACCAGCATGATCTTGGGATGGTACGGAAACACCGGAGATTCGACCTTTCAGGTTGGGTCGCTACACCTCTAGAACTAGAGCATAAAGCTTATTGGGCAATCAAAGAGCTCAATTATGATTTCAAACTTGTTGGTGAGAAGAGGTTATTTGACATTAGCTCACTTGATGAATGGAGGAACTAGGCCTATGAGAATGCCAAGTTGTTTAAAGAAAAATTTAAGAGATGGCATGATAAAAGGATACCAAAGCATGAATGCAATGTAGGTGACCATGTCTTCCTATACAATTCTTGATTAAGATTTTTTGCAGGAAAACTTCTCTCTAAATGGGAAGGGCCTTACATTGTTGAGGAAGTATATCGTTCTGGTACTATCAAGATCAACAACGCCGAAGGCACAAATACAAAGGTGGTAAACGGGCAAAGAGTCAAACATTATATCTCAGGTACTCCCATAAATGTTGAAACCAATATTATCCATACCATAACTCTGGAGGAGTACATTAGGAGACTTACCGGAATGTTTCAGACTCCGAAAAGGAATAGGTATGTGGTACAGTAAGCAAACCGACTCCAAAACTTTCCCAATATCATTTTTTCTCAGTTTTGGATTATTTAATAAATTAGGAAAATTTAAAGTAGTTCGAAAAGTGCACAAGGAGGCGACAAGCCTGCAGGGCGGGTCCTACCCCCTGGTCGCGCCCCTATGGCTTGTGGCCACCCCGTGCACTCCCCGGACTTTGTTTTCTTGTGGTACACTCCTTTGGGTCGGCAAAAATTCATTATATAATCTCCCGAAGGCTTGGACTTTCGTATCACGACAATAACTCCTGTTTTCGTTTTGAGCTATTTCTGCAGCAGATTTAGTGCAAGATGTCTTTGCAAGAGTCGATTAGGGAGAGTCGTGTCTCTCACCCGGCAACGGGGCCCTAAGCATACATCGAAGCCAATCACTTTGGGAAGGCCGCGTAGGAAGAGATGAAGGCTGACTTGAAAATGGTGGAGACCAAGAAGTTACTACTCGTCTACATCTTGGAGTCATGTTGGAGGAACTTCGGAGCTCAGCAATTCCGAAGTCGGTCATGCCTCCCAATGCTAGATTTCTTACTTATGAAAATATGAAAAATAGTGTTGCTTTTTCTCCCGCAGCAATGAAACGTCCATGCGTGATGGGGTCCCTAACCATCACTGGAAAGCTTCGCAAGTAGATAATGGATCTAAGGCAGCAAAATAACAAGCTTGAGGAGGAGAATCACATTTTGAGGGGCATCATCGCCAAGAATATAACACCATCACCTCCGAAGAAGGACATCTAAACACATGGGTATGTGCACTCCCCTTGGTTTGTGCCAAGCTTGGGGGAGGTGCCCCGGTATCGTATCACCATCACGCCTTTTACTTTTCTTGTTTTTCCTAGTTCGATCCTTTTGGTTATATCTTGATCTAGTAGAATAAAGTTTTAGTATGATCTAGCTTTGAGTTTTGCTTTATGTTCCCCTTATGTAAGCGAGTCCAAGAGTTATATAATAACATAGTAGTTTTTATGTGAGGGCTTTGCTTGCTTGCTATGATCTTGAGAAAAATAAATAAGAAATAAAAGGATACTATTATAAAAGCAAAGAATATATATGATGATATTATGGGGAGTGATGACTTCACATATAAGAGGTATGTCAATTGAAATTTGTTGAGAGTTGACAAACATAGCGATTAGTCATTGGTGCAATTAAAAGGAAGTAATAAATAAAGAGAGGTTCACGTATAAATATATTATCTTGGACATCTTTTATGATTGTGAGCACTCATTAAAATATTATATGTTAAGAATTTGATGTTGGACAAGGAAGACAACATAATGGGTTATGTTTGCTTATTTCCGAATAGAAGTTATATGATTATAGATCCTCCAACAGGTAGTGCTTGCTGCCACCTCATACTAGTCAATATTTCCGTACCAAGTAGAGATACTACTTGTGCATCCAAACACCCTCAACCCAGTTTTACCATGAGAGTCCACCAAACCTACCTATGGATTGAGTAAGATCCTTCAAGTAAGTTGTCATTGGTGCAAAAAGCAATAAGAATTGCTCCTAAATATGTATGATCTTTTATTGTAAGGGAAAATAAGCATTGTATGAACTTGTGATAGTAAAGAAATAAAAGCGACGGACTTAATAATAAAGGTTGCTATCACAAAGGGCAATACAACGTGGCATTCCTTTGCATTAAGGGTTCGCACATCCAAAAACAAAAAGCGCATGACAACCTATGCTTCCCTCTGCGAAGGGCCTATCTGTTACTTTTACTTCTTAAGTACTTACCTTTATGCAAGAGTCATGGTGATCTTCACCACTTCCTATATTATGATTTTTTTGGTTGGCAAGCATTATGTGTTGGGGAATGATCTCAACACATATATCCACTCGGATGTGGGTGATCATTAGTTATTATTGTTGACATCACCCTTGAGGTGAATAGTTGGGAGGCGAAACTGTAAGCCCCTATCTTTCTCTGTGTTCAATTGAAGATTCAACCTCATGAGTATCGCGTGAGTGTTAGCAATTATGAAAGATTAAAAGATGATTGAGTATGTGGATTTGCTTTACAAGCTCTTATATTGACTCTTTCCGATGTTATGATAAATTGCAAATTGCTTCAATGACTGAGAGCATAGTTTGCTGGTTATCAGTAGAGTTCATGGTTCATACTTTATCTTGTGAATGAATTGTTACTCTAGTATAAGGAATTATATATCACTAAGTATTGTTGTTCTAAAGATGATCATGATGCCTTCATGTCCGTATTTCATTTTATCGACACCTCTATCTCTAAACTTGTGGGCATATTTATCGATCTCGGCTTTCGCTTGAGGACAAGCGAGGTCTAAGCTTGGGGGAGTTGATACGTCCATTTTGCATCATGATTTCATACTGGTATTTATTGCATTATGGGATGTTATTACATGTTATGGTACAATACTTATGCCTTTTCTCTCTTACTTTACAAGGTTTACATGAAGAGGGAGAATGCCGGTAGCTGGAATTCTGGACTGGAAAAGGAGCAAATCCGAGAGACCTATTCCACACAAATCCAAAAGTCCTTAAAAGTTATGGAGAATATTTGTAATATATAAAAAATATTGGGCAAAACAAATACAAGAGGGGGCCCCACCAAGAGGTCACAAGCCTGCGAGGCGCGGCCTACCCCCTAGTCGCGCCTAGGTAGCTTCTAGGCCCCCTGGTAGGTCTCTGGTGCCCATCTTCTGCTACATGAAGGGTTTTGAGATGGAAAAAAAATCAGAAGAGAGCTTTTGGGACGAAGCGCCACCGTCTCGAGACGGAACTTGGGCAGAACCAATCTAGAGCTCCAGCGGAGCTATTATGCTGTGGAAACTTCCCTCCCGGAGGGGGAAATCGAAGTCATCTTCATATCCAACCATCCTACCATTGAGAGGGGGTCAATCTCAATCAACATCTTCACCAGCACCATATCCTCTCCAAACCCTAGTTCATCTCTTGTATCTGATCTTTGTCTCAAACCTCAGATTGGTACCTATGGGTTGCTAGTAGTGTTGATTACTCCTTGTAGTTGATGCTAGTTGGTTTAATTGGTGGAAGATCATATGTTCATATAATTTATGATAATTAATACTCCTCTGATTAAGAACATGAACACGCTTTGTGAGTAGTTACGGTTGTTCCTGAGGACATGGGATAAGTCTTGTTATAAGTAAGCATGTGAATTTGGTATTCGTTCTATATTTTGATGAGATGTATGTTGTCTCTCCTCTAGTGGTGTTATGTGAACGTCGACTACATAACACTTCACCATTATTTGGGACTAGGGGAAGGCATTGGGAAGTAATAAGTAGATGATGGGTTGCTAGAGTGACAGAAGCTTAAACCCTAGCTTATGTGTTGGTTCGTATGGGGATGATTTGGATCCATATGTTTCATGCTATGGTTAGATTTATCTTAATTCTTCTTTCGTAGTTGCGGATGCTTGCGAGAGAGGTTAGTCATACATGGGAGGTTTGTCCAACTAAGGGAAACACCCAAGCAATGGTCCACCAACATATCAAATTATCAAAGTAACGAACGCGAATCAAATGAGCATAATGAAAACTAGCTTGACAGAAATTCCCATGTGTCCTCGGGAGCGCTTCACTTTATATAAGAGTTTGTCCAGGCCTGTCCTTTGCTACAAAAAGGATTGGTCTACCTTGCTTCACCTTTGCTACACTTGTTACTTGTTACTCGTTACAAATTATCTTATCAAAAAACTATCTGTTACCAATAATTTCAGTGCTTGCAGAGAATACCTTACTGAAAACCGCTTGTCATTTCCTTCTGTTCCTTGTTGGGTTCGACACTCTTACTTATCGAAAGGACTATGATAGATCTCCTATACTTGTGTGTTATCAGTGTAACATTCTTACCAAGGACAATTAATGATTACAATATTTTTCATACAATATTTTCTTGGATGTTGTATTTTCTTGTCAGTTCTGATGCATGTGAAGAACGTTAGACGATATTTGACCTTCACATTTGCTTATTGTTTTGATGTGCTTGCATTTTGACACCAAGCTTGGTTAATATTTTTTCCAAGTTTCAAATACTAATAGTGAACCCATAATATGTATGCTCCCAGCCATGGGGTGAGGGAGCTGACAGACGGACGAAACATAGTCAGTGCAAAATAACTTGCTAAAAGTTTTGTCATTGGCCTTTGATTACTTCATGTTAAAGTTCATATTGAAGAAAAACCAATATTTTTTATAGTACTAATAACTAAGAATCCTTCATAAAAATTATCTCTCAAACACCTTCCATCTTAAAAATAAAATGATAAATACTTCTACATGTTCTCCTACTCATACTTCCATTGCTCCCCTAATTATATGTTCATTCTTTCACTAGATAGTGACCATCATGATGGGTAGTGAGTTGAAATAGACAACATTATTCCATGAAAGTGATCACAAGTTTGTATCTCTTCCACCAACGGATTTGCAATACTTCTCTGGTGCTTTGTTCTCTAACATGACATATATTCCACACCATTATCTTTCATGAAACGGATATGAAACACTTACAACGAGTGTGCATCCCTAACACTATGGGAAACAATTGGTCGAATGATGAAGTTGTTGTAGTCATGTTCCTGGGCATGCTGGTAGATCAACTTTCAAGTGTCATTATGTTCCTGAGCATGCTGGTGGACCAACTTTCATGTGTCATTAATGCATATGTAGTAATTATCCATTGCTTGGGATTACAATACAGTGTTGTGCAAATTATCATGCTTAATAGTTTTATTTTCATTTCTTTAAGAAACTATGTTTTCAGGTTGGTAAGATAGAAGTTGACTGAAGATTGGTTGTTTTGATAGTCATGCAGACTCTTTCAACTTAGTGTCTATGTACATTCATTTGTTTTGTTCTGGATAAACATGGTTGTTTCTTCATTTTACATCTGTGTATCTTTGTTTTGTCCTAATAAACATAGAGAAGGCACTTCTATTGTATGAGTTCACCGAATACCAGTGATAGTCTTCTATTTCTCCTCTTGCCGATGTTTTAGTGTTCATCTTTTGGAATCCAATTATATAAATCACCTATTATTTCACTTGAGACACAAATATTAGGTGCATGCTACACTATCAGCTTTGCTAGCATCCAACAGTGCTAAAAGTAATATTTTGGTTTCCCTTCTGTCCTGTGGATAAAAAACAAATGACTAAGAGTGGCATAAGTGCAGCCAGAAACCAAAGTTCACATATAAGAAACACGGACCATCAAAGGGATTGCAGCCAACATTTTTATGTTTTCTCAATGTTCTTTTTTTGTTTTCTACTACAAAATACGACACCCCCTATGACCATGCACAAGTGCAAATAAAAAAAATCAGTCACGGGTGCGGCATGCGTCGCACGTCATTGTCGCTAGTCTTTATAAAGAAGGAGTAGATCATATTATTAGACGTTGTGTACCTGAGCATGAACAAGAAAAAATCCTATAGAAATGTCATTCCGAAGCTTATGGAGGACATCACGCGGGAGATAGAACTGCTCATAAGGTATTGGAATCTAGTCTTTATCCGCCTACTCTCTTCAAGGATTCCCGTAAGTTTGTCTTGTCTTGTGATGAATGTCAAATAATTAATAATATCGGTAAGCATCACAAAATGCCTAGGAATTATTCACTTGTTGTTGAACCATTTGATGTTTGGGGTTTTGATTATATGCGACCTTTTCCTTCCTCTAATGGGTATACTCATATTTTGGTTGCTGTTGATTATGTCACTAAGTGGGTGGAAGCTATTCTAACTAGTAGTGCTGATCATAACACTTCCATTAAAATGCTTAAAGAAGTTATTTTCCCGAGGTTTGGAGTTCCTAGATATGTAATGACTGATGGTGGTTCACATTTTATCCATGGCGCTTTCCGTAAAATGCTTGCTAAACATGATGTTAACCATAGAATTGCATCACCCTATCATCCTCAATCTAGTGGTCAAGTTGAACTTAGCAACAGAGAAATAAAATTAATATTACAAAAAACTGTCAACATGTCTCGAAATAATTGGTCTAAGAAATTAGATGATGCACTTCGGGCCTATAGAACAATTTATAAAAATCCTATGGGTATATCTCCATAGAAGATGGTATATGGGAAATCTTGTCATTTGCCTCTAAAGTTAGAACATAAAGCATTTTGGGCAATTAAAGAACTCAATTATGACTTCAAACTTGTCGGTGAAAAGAGCTTATTTCATATCAGCTCATTAGATGAATGGAGAACCCAAGCTTACGAAAATGCCAAGCTATTTAAAGAAAAAGTTAAAAGATGGCATTACAAAAGAATCCAAAAGCGAGAATTCAAAGTTGGGGAATATGTTCTTTTGTACAATTCTCATTTCAGATTTTTTGCAGGAAAACTTCTCTCCAAATGGGAAGGACCATATGTTATCGAAGAAGTTTATCGCTCTGGAGCTATCAAGATTAATAATGCCGAAGGTACTAACCCGAAGGTGGTGAATGGACACAGAATTAAACACTATATCTCAGGTATGCCTATTAATGTTGACAACAACATTATCCAAACCATGATACCAGAGGAACACATAAGAGAAACCTTCCGAAACACTCAAGAATCGTAAAAAAGAAGAGGTACGTGGTACGGTAAGTAAACAAACTCTGAAAAATCCGCAAAAATATTTTTTATCTGTTTTGGAATATTTTAAATTTTTGGAAAATAAAAAATTAACAGGAAGGCAACTAAGCTGAGTGTCGGTGTCAAAACCGGCGGATCTCGGGTAGGGGGTCCCAAGCCGTGAGACTAGGATTGATGGTAACATGAGACGAAGGAAACGATGTTTACTCAGGTTTGGGCCCTCCTATGGAGGTAAAACCTACGTCCTGCTTGATTATATTGATGATATGAAGGTTACATAGTTGATCCACCCTCGAGATCGAATAGCTAAACCCTAGATGAGTTTCTATGCCTTACAATCTAAAACCCTTCGGCTGATATAGACGCCTGGGGGGTACTAAGGTTTACACGTGGTCGGTTGCACATTGAATGAAAAACATGCCTATCTAATGTCGAAAACTTGGAGGACACGCCACAACTCCTTGAAGCATCCACCCTGGCGACGTGGCCTTTGATCTTCCAATGCTCAGCCAGTGCCCATATAGTTCGGCCCATGAGAAACAGGTCGGCCATTCGAGGACCCCTTTAACCAGGACTCCCTCAGTAGCCCTCGGACTAGCCTCCAGCGCCGACGTATATCTGGACAATCTTACGAATCGAAGTCTTCGGCTTGCGAGGCAAGTCCCTCTATCCCTTCTTGTTCGGCAACCATCCTGTCATCGGTGTAATCCCAAGCGTCATGAACTTGCAGTGCCCATTGTAATAACTGTCAGTGTTTATTGATCCTCGCGCGCCGAGGGGAGATGAGCAGTTCAATGGCTTTTTACAAGACTGCCCCTCCCACAAAGGAGGCACCACCCATTTAAACAAATTGAATCGTGGTCTAGGCCACATCCTCTTCTTCCTCCCCATCAGAAAAAACTTTCAATGAGAGATCACCACAAGAGCATGGAGAGCGCCCCCAGCTCTTCCTCGAGCCCTTATGGCTCCCGTCCCGGGGATTGGACAAGCTATTCTGTATCCCTCCTTCGACTATGCAACCTCGAGACCCAATGGTATCTTCCTTCCTTGGATCTAGCGGTTATCTGCGCCGGTTTGACTTCTTTCAATGGCGAAGCCTTCACGGAAAACTTCCCCAATCCTCAAAAGGGAGAGCGAGTATGTTTCGTGCCCTTCCTCTTGCGGGGTCTTAGATTCCTCATTCATCCATTCCTGAGGGGATTATTGGAGTTCTATGGGATCTAGCTCCACGATCTCACCCCAGGATCCATTCTGCATATCTCGGGCTTCGTCGCCCTTTGCGAGATGTTCCTGGGATGCGAGCCACACTTTGAATTGTGGAGGACGTACTTCTGCCTCGTCCCTCGCACTCCGGATAAGACAATTTTAGAGTTCTTAGGAGCCGAAGTATGCCGCATAGCCGGGACGGGGTATCTAATGGGGACACCGAAAGAGTCCATAGAACGGTCTTTGGAATGGTTCTATATCGACGATGTTCCCCTATTCGATCCAGCTCGGAGGGTCTTGCCCAAATACTCCGATGCCCCCTTGAGTAAAAGGTACAACTGGCGACCGAAGAGCTCATCCCAAGAGGACGGCATTGAAGTGCAACGCTTGGCTGCCCATGTAAGGGTACTAGCCCATCATAGGTTGACCATGATAGATGTCATGGCCGCCGCCATCACCCGGTGCGTTCATCCTCTTCAGCAAAGAATACACCCTTTGTGGTGTTACAATGGGACAAGTGACACCACTTGCTCCCAACGGCTGGGCCCTACCAATCAAACGTCCTTAGCCGCCACACTTGCCGACCTATACAAAGGGGAGAAAGAAGACTTTGTTCAGCTACCGACCAAGGAGGGCTATTCAAGTCACAATCCCATCGAATGGGTGAGCCTTTCGACCCTATGACCCGAATTCGGGTTTTCAATTTGTCCCTTTTTGACTAAAGCCTTTAATTTGTGTGAACAAGAACGAAGGAGCTTCATCAAGATAGTTAACTGTCCGCCCCCAACCCGAGAACTATTCTCACGACGATGATCCAGGTTTTCATGATGACCCGGATCTATCAGTTGAGTTTGAAGACGGGGTCTTTTACCAGGAGAGCCTCGACCGCTCCAAGGTGGCTATCATAGCCGATTACCCCAGATAATTCCCTTCCCTTGCTACAGGCAAGAAGAAGAAAAAATCGTCCCGCAAAAGGCAAGTAACCTCCATTGACCCAAAGCCACTGGCTCCTGCTCCCAAGAGTCCTCAGACCACGCAACAAGCATTGACTATGGCGACAATGTTCAGACAGGGTAGCAACAGGGATCCTCAGGTGAGCCAGTCATGGGGACAAGCCCGCCCATTCGTTCAACTCAAAGGTACTTTGTTCGTCTGCTTAATTTATCATTACAATCGATAGGACCTCAAAGCAGATATCATGTCAGAATACTTAGGTGACGAGTTCAACCATCTCATGTCGAGGATGCCGCTAGGGTGTCCGGCAATGCTCATAATTCCACATCTTCTGCTCATGCCGAACCCGTTGCGGAGGTCACTGTGGTCAATCAGGCCACTGAAGACTCCGGGGACGCGGTATTAGTTACCAAATCTGAGGTAGAGAGCGCCATGAATCCCTGGTAGCAATGAGAAGCCCTGCGCCACCTAGTGCTCTCCGAACAAGAGTTCAATGCACTATGCTCGGCTGACGCACACATTGGAGCTGCCCGAGCTGGGTTCGGTGAAGCCATGAAACTGGTATCGTCCAGCCTGTAGGTGAGTAATCGACTATAAGAATCTGAAGACCCATGTAAACCCAGTAGCCCCCGAGCCTTAAATTGGTCGGAACAACCGAATTAAGGGTCTGCGTATTATTTTACTGCTGATGCAGGCCTCAAGGCAGAACAGCGAGCAACTGGCCAAGGAACTGGAGGCGAGCCAAGCCCAGTTGGAAACCATGAAAGCCGAATTGGATCACGTGAAGATTTATACCCGTGAGGCACATGGTGAGTATACCTGTTCTGCTGATCTTAGTATATAACCCCATGCCGATGCAAGGGTACTTTATAGCAGCTGAATCAATAGGGCAATTGCAAAAATATTTAGATGCAGACCGAGAATCTCAGTGGTATGCCGAGTCCCAGCATGAGGCCAGCTGCCTTTTGGTGCAACGAAACCTAGAAGATAAGAAACATCTCTAGGCGGAGAACAAGCAGCAGGCCGAAGAAATTGGGAGCTTGAGGACTCAATTGACTCAGGCCCAATAAGAGAACCAGAAATTGCAGAGGGCTATGTTCGGTAAGTGTGATTCTAACACCGGATGATACTTCTTATTATGAAGCGTAATGGACATGCCTTGACTCATGTATAGGTCTCCTAACTCGGCGCCCCGAAGAAGAGATTGGATCCTACCGGGGAAGCCTTTCGAAGGAACTCTCCGCCGTTCATGAGCGGGCTCGAAAGGCTATGAGGAGTATGATAAAAGCGTTATCGCATGCTGATACGTCCATTTTGCATCATGATTTTATATTGATATTTATTGCATTATGGGCTGTTATTACACATTTTGGTACAATACTTATGCTTTTTCTCTCTTATTTTACAAGGTCTACATGAAGAGGGAGAATGCCAGCAGCTAGAATTCTGGACTAGAAAAGGAGCAAATCTGAGATACCTATTCTATGCAACTCCAAAAGTCCTGAAAATCTACGGAGAATTATTTTGGAATATATAAAAAATACTGGGCGAAAGAAGTACATCAGGAGGCCCACCAGGGAGCCACAAGTCTGCTAGCCGTGCCCCTGGCCCCGGCTAGCGAGCTTGTGGCCCACCTGGAAGCCCTCCGATGCCCAGCTTCCACTATATGGAGGGTTTCATCGAGGATAAAATCATAAGAGAACTTTGGAGACGAAGCGTTGCCGTCTCGAGGCGGAACTTGGGCAGAACTAACCTAGAGCTCCGGCGGGGCGATCCTACCGGTGAAACTTCCCTCCGGGAGGGGGAAATCAAAGCCCTCGTCGTCACCAACGATCCTCTCATCGAGAGGGGGTCAATATCCATCAACATCTTCACAAGCACCCAAAGTTGTCAGAATCGCGATTCTGAACCGGATCTTAACTCCGTTGCTAGGATCGTGAATCATATAATCGTAACTATCAGGATCATAGAAACTTAGATTCTATGAGAAAAATCGTAGAATCGGAGGGGCTAATGTGGATCATAAGATCGTAAGATTCTAAGACTTGAGTCGTGATTCTGACAAATTTGCCAGAACCATCTCCTCTCCAAACCCTAGTTCAGATCTTATCCGATCTTTGTCTCAAAACCTCAGATTAGTACCTGTGGGTTGCTAGTAGTGTTGATTGCTTCTTTTAGTTGATGCTAGTTGGTTTAATTGGTGGAATATTATATGTTCAGATCCTTGATCATCACTTATACTCCTCTAGGTATGAACATGAATATGTTTTGTGAGTAGTTACGTTTGTTCCCAAGGACATGGGATAAGTCTTGTTATAAGTAATCATGTCAATTTGGTATTTATTCCATATTTTGATGAGATGTATGTTGTCTCTCCTCTAGTGGTGTTATGTGAACATTGACTACATAACACTTCACCATTGTTTGGGCCTTGAGGAAGGCATTGGGAAGTAATAAGTATATGATGGGTTGCTAGAGTGACAGAATCTTAAACCCTAGTTTATGTGTTGCTTCGTAAGGGGCTGATTTGGATCCACATGTTTCATGCTATGGTTAGATTTATCTTAATTCTTCTTTTGTACTTGCGGATTCCTGCGGGAGGGGTTAATCATAAGTGGGAGGCTTGTCCAAGTAAGGGAAGCACCCAAGCACCGGTCCACCCACATATCAAATTATCAAAGTAGCAAACGCGAATCAAGTGAGCATGATGAAAACTAACTTGACATAAATTCCCATGTTTCCTCGGGAGCACTTTGCTTTATATAAGAGTTTGTCCAGGCTTGTCCTTTGCTATAAAAAGGATTGGGCCACCTTGCCGCACCTTTGTTACAGTTTTTACTTGCTACCCGTTACAAATTATCTTATCACAAAACTATCTGTTACCGATAATTTCAGTGCTTGTAGAGAATACCTTACTGAGAACCGCTTGTCATTTCCTTCTGCTCCTCATTGGGTTTGGCACTCTTACTTATCTAAAGGACTACGATAGATCCCCTATACTTGTGGGTCGTCAAGACTCTTTTCTGGCACTGTTGCCGGGGAGTGAATCGCCTTTGGTGAGTGGAGCTTGGTAAGGAAAAATTTATATAGTGTGCTGAAATCTACTGTCACTTGTTACTATGGAAAGTAATACTTTGAGGGGCTTGTTTGGGGTATCTTCATCTCGACTAGAAACACAAAGAGATGTCCCTCAACCTACTGAACCTACTGAAAATATTTATTATGAAATTCCTTCGGGTATGATAGAGAAACTGCTAGCTAATCCTTATGCAGGAGATGGAACACTATATCCTGATTTGCATGTAATCTATGTGGATGAAGTTTGTGGATTATTTAAGCTTGTAGGTCTCCCCGAGGACCATGTCAAGAAGAAGGTCTTTCCTTTATCTTTGAAGGAGAAGGCATTGAAATGGTATAGGCTATGTGATGATATTGGATCATGGAGCTACAACCGGTTGAAAATGGAATTTCATCAGAATTTCTATCCTATGCATCTAGTTTATCGTGATCATAATTATATTTATAATTTTTGGCCTCGTGAAGGAGAAAGAATCGCTCAAGCTTGGGGGAGGCTTAAGTCAATGTTATATTCATGCCCCAATCATGAGCTTTTGAGACAAATTATTATTCAGAATTTTTATGCTCGACTTTCTCGTAATGATCAATCCATGCTCGATACTTCTTGTGCAGGTTCTTTTATGAAGAAAGATATTGAATTAAAATGGAATTTATTGGAAATAATTAAATGCAACTCTGAATATTGGGAACTCAATGAAGGTAAGGAGTCTGGTATAAATCTTAAGTTTGATTATGTTAAATCCTTAATGGACACCGCTGCTTTTCGTGAATTTAGCACTAAATATGGAGTTGACTCTGAGATAGTAGCTTGTTTCTATGAATATTTTGCTACTCATGTTGATATCCCTAAGGAGAAGTGGTTTAAATATCATCCTCCCATTGAAGTGAAAGTAGTGGAACCTATTAAAGTTGAAGAGAAAATTATTACTTACAATGTTGATCCTGTTATCCCTACTGCTTACATCGAGAAACCACATTTCCCTGTTAGGATAAAGGAACATGCTAAGGCTTCAACTGTGGTTCGTAAGAGTTGTATTAGAACACCTACACCCCCTGAACAAATTAAAGTTGAACCTAGGGTTGCTATGGTTAAAGATATCTTTGTTGATAATATAGATGGGCATGTTATTCATTTCTGTGATGAAGCTGCTAGAATTGCTAGACCTGATACTAAGCATAAACATAGACCAGTTGTTGGCATGCCCGTTGTTTCTGTTAAAATAGGAGATCATTGTTATCATGGCTTATGTGATATGGGTGCTAGCGTAAGTGTAATTCCCTATTCCTTATACGAAGAAATCATGCATGATATTGCACAAGTTGAACTAGAGGATATCGATGTTACTATTAAGCTTGCTAATAGAGACACTATTGCACCAATGGGAATTTTTAGAGATGTTGAAGTATTGTGTGGGAAAGTAAAGTATCCTACTGATTTTCTTGTTCTTGGTTCCCCACAAGATAATTTTTGGCCCATTATATTTGGCAGACCATTCTTGAATACTGTTAATGCTAAGATTGATTATGAGAAAGAAATAGTTACTGTGAGGTTTGGGGATGTGTCTCATGAGTTTAATTTCTCTAAATTTCGTAGACAACCCCATGACAAGGAATTGCTTAGTAAAGATGAAATTATTGGTCTCGCTTCTATTGCTGTGCCTCCTACTGATCCCTTAGAACAATATTTGCTAGACCATGAAAATGATATGAATATGCATGAGAGGAATGAAATAGATGAAATTTTCTTTGAGCAGCAGCCTATTTTGAAACATAACTTACCTGTTGAAATACTTGGGGATCCTCCTCCACCCATGGGTGATCCTGTGTTTGAGCTTAAGAAATTACCCGATACGTTGAAATATGCTTATCTTGATGAAAAGGAGATATATCCTGTTATTATTAGTGCTAACCTTTCAGAGCATGAAGAAAATATATTATTGAAAACTCTGAGGAAGAACCGTGCTGATATTGGTTATACTCTTGATGATCTTAAGGGCATTAGTCCCACTCTATGCTAGCATAAAATTAAAATGGAACATGATGCCAAACCAGTTATTGATCACCAACGATGATTGAACCCTAAGATGAAAGAAGTGGTAAGAAAAGAAGTACTAAAGCTTCTGGAGGTAGGTATAATTTATCCTATTGCTGATAGTAGATGGGTTAGTACCGTCCATTGTGTCCCTAAGAAGGGAGGTATTACCGTTGTTACTAATGATAAAAATGAATTGACCCCGGAAAGAATTGTTACAGGTTATAGAATGGTAATTTATTTTAGGAAATTAAATAAAGATACTAAGAAAGATCATTAACATTTATCTTTTATTGATCAAATGCTAGAAATATTATGCAAACATACTCATTTTTTCTTTCTAGATGATAACTCAGTTTTTTCTCAAATACCTGTATCAAGCCAGGATCAAGAAAAAACCACTTTTACTTGCCCTTTCGGTACCTTTGCTTATAGACGTATGCCTTTTGGTTTATGCAATGCACCTGGTACCTTTCAAAGATGTATGATGGCTATATTATCTAACTTTTGTGAAAAGATTCTTGAGGTTTTCATGAATGATTTTTCCGTTTACGGAACTTCATTTGATGATTGTTTGAGCAACCTTGATCGAGTTTTGGAGAGATGTGAAGAAACTAATCTTGTCTTGAATTGGGAAAAGTGCCAGTTTATGGTTAATGAAGGTATTGTCTTGGGGCACAAGGTCTCCGAAAGAGGTATTGAAGTTGATAAAGCTAAAGTTGATGCTATTGAAAAATTGTCGTGCCCTACAGATATCAAAGGTATAAGAAGTTTCTGTGGTCATGCTGGTTTCTATAGGAGGTTTATCAAAGATTTCTCTAAGATTTCTAGGCCTCTCACAAACCTTTTTCAAAAATATGTTCCGTTTGTTTTTGATGATGATTGCGTAGAAGCATTTGAAATTCTTAAGAATGCCTTGATTACCGCACCTATTGTTCAGCCACCCGACTGGAACCTACGTTTTGAAATTATGTATGATGCTAGTGATTATGCTGTTGGTGCTGTTCTCGGACAAAGAGTCGATAAGAAATTAAATGTTATCCATTATGCTAGTAAAACTCTAGACAGTGCTCAAAGAAACTATGCTAATAATGAAAAGGGATTTCTAGCAATTGTGTTTGCTTGTGATAAGTTTTGACCTTATAATGTTGATTCCAAAGTAACTGTTCACACCGATCATGCTGCTATTAAATACCTAACGGAGAAGAAATATGCTAAACCTAGAGTTATCAGGTGGGTCCTTCCGCTCTAAGAATTTGATTTGCATATCATTGATAGAAAGGGTGCTGATAACCCTGTGGCAGATAACTGGTCTAGGTTAGAAAATGTTCTTGATGACCCACTACCTATTGATGATAGCTTCCCTGATGAACAATTAGCTGTCGTGAATACTTCACATAATGCTCCTTGGTATGCTGATTACGCCAATTACATTGTTGCTAAATTTATACCTCCTAGTTTCACATACCAACAAAAGAAAAAGTTCTTCTATGATCTAAGGCATTACTTTTGGGATGACCCGTGTATTTATAAAGAAGGAGTAGATGGTATTATTAGACGTTGTGTACCTGAGCATGAACAGGAACAGATCTTACGCAAGTTTCACTCCGAAGCCTATGGAGGACATCACGCTGGAGATAGAACTGCACACAAGGTATTACAATCTGGGTTTTATTGGCCTACTCTCTTCAAGGATGCTCGTAAGTTTGTCCTATCCTATGATCAATGTCAAAGAATTGGTAACATTTGTAGACGTCAGGAAATGCCTATGAATTACTCTCTTGTTATCGAACCATTTGATGTTTGGGGCTTTGATTATATTGGGCCTTTTCCACAATCTAACAGGTATACCCATATTCTAGTTGCTCTTGATTATGTCACTAAGTGGGTAGAAGCTATTCCAACTAGTAGCGCTGATCATAACACTTCTATTAAAATGCTTAAAGAAGTTATTTTCCCTAGATTTGGAGTCCCTAGGTATTTGATGACTGATGGTGGTTCACATTTTATTCATGGTGCTTTTTGTAAATTGCTTGCTAAATATGATGTTAATCATAGTGTTGCATCTCCTTATCATCCTCGGTCTAGTGGTCAAGTAGAATTGAGCAATAGATAGATTAAATTGATTTTGCAAAAGATTGTTTATAAATCTAGGAAGAATTGGTCTAAGAAACTCGATGATGCATTGCGGGCTTATATAACTGCTTACAAAAATCCTATGGGTATGTCCCCGTATAAGATAGTTTATGGTAAAGCATGTCACTTACCTCTAGAGCTAGAACATAAGGCTTATTGGGCAATCAAAGAGCTCAATTATGATTTCAAACTTGCTGGTGAGAAGAGGTTATTTGACATTAGCTCACTTGATGAATGGAGAACCCAAGCCTATGAGAATGCTAAGTTGTTTAAAGAAAAGGTTAAGAGATGGCATGATAGAAGGATACAAAAGCGTGAGTTTAATGTAGGTGATCATGTCTTGCTATACAATTCTTGTTTAAGATTTTTTGCAGGAAAACTTCTCTCTAAATGGGAAGGTCTTTATGTCATCGAAGAGGTATATCGTTCCGGTGCCATGAAGATTAACAATGCCGAAGGCACAAACCCGAAGGTGGTGAACGGTCAAAGAATCAAACATTATATTTTAGGTACTCCCATAAATGTTGACACCAATATCATCAATACCATAACTCAGGAGGAGTACATTAGGGAGACTTACCGGAACATTTCAGACTCGAAAAGGAATAGGTATGTGGTACGGTAAGTAAAAAGACTACAAAACTTTTTCTATGAAAATTTTCATCTGTTTTGGAATAGTTAAAAAATTAGGAAAATTTAAAGTAGCCCGAATAGTGCACGAGGAAGCGACAAGCCTGCTCAGCGCGACCACCCGCCTGGCCGCGCCCCTAGGTCTTGCGGGCACCTCGTGCACCACCCGGACTCTGTTTTCTTGTGGCATATTTCTTTGGGTCAGTAAAAATTCATTATATAATCTCCCGAAGGTTTTGACTCTCGTATCATGACAATACCTCCTGTTTTCTCTTTTGAGCTGTTTCTGTAGCAGATTTAGGTCAACATGGCGTCCCCAAGTGTTTCGAAGGACAAGTTCTTTGAGAAGGCCATCAGCCCTTACCTTGCGGAGGTCCTACAACACCCTCAAACCATTGAGGTGCATGAGGGGGTGCTGCACATCTGTGATGTGAAGGGGCCAAAGAAAACCAGAAGCATGGAGACAAGGCTTGAAGCAATGGAGCAACATGTCTTCAAGTGCCAAGGGTTGGTGGAACGGGGACTCGATGCTAATCAGATGATGATCGCGAAGTTTACCCATAAACATAAGCTGGACACCAATGATGTTGTGGATCACATCTTCAAGCTTTACGAGGGAATCGAGCACCTCCAAGCCCAGATCCACGACCTGCAAAACCAAAACTGTGAGTATGAATACAAATTTAAGAGAATGAGTTTGGCTGCAGATTTGAGGATTCCGGAGACTCGTTCATCCTTTTATGATGGTGAGCCTATGCCTTGGAAAATGGAGGACAAGCTTCCAACCTCATCAACAACTCCCACATCATCACCTCGAAGCCAGACAACTAAACACATGGGTACGGGCACTCCCCTTGGCTTGTGCCAAGCTTGGGGGAGGTGCCCCGGTATCATATCACCACCACATCTTTCATTTTATTTTGATTTTGATTTTGATTTTCATCATCTTTTCTTAGTTCAATCCTTTTGGTTATATCTTGATCTAGTAGAATAAAGTTTTCGTGTGATCTAGTTTTGAGTCTTTGCTTTATGATTCCCCCTATGTAAGCAAGTTAGTGAGTTCTATAATGAAAAGTGCTTTTGAGTTGAGGGCCTTGCTTGGTATGATTTTAATCTTGAGAAAGATGAAGTAGAAAGAAGTGTAGAATAAAAGAAAAGATTACATATGAAAATCTTATGGGGAGTGATGACTTCACGTATAAAAAGTATGTCGATTGAAACCTGTTGTGGGTTGACAAACATAGCTGTTGGTCATTGGGGCAATTAAAAGGAAGTGATAAAGAAAGAGAGGTTTGCATATAAATATATTATCTTGGACATCTTTTATGATTGTGAACACTCATTAAAGTATTATATGCTAAGAAGTTGATGTTGGACAAGAAAGATAACATAATGGTTTATGTTTGCTTATTTCTGAATAGAAGTTACATTGTAATAGATCCCTAACATGTGTCGCTTGCTTCCACCTCATATTAGCCAAAACTTCCGCACCAAGTAGAGATACTACTTGTGCATCCAAACACCCTTAACCCAGTTTTGCCATGAGAGTCCACCATACCTACCTAAGGATAGAATAAGATCCTTCAAGTAAGTTGTCATCGGTGCAGGCAATAAAAATTGCTCTCTAAATATGTGTGATCTATTAGTGTGAGGAAAATAAATTTTATACGAACTTGTGATAGGGAAGACATAAAAGCGACAAACTGCATAATAAAGTTCTCTATCACAAGGGGCAGTATAAAGTTATGTTCTTTTGAATTAAGAGATTGTGCATCCAATTATAAAAGCGCATGACAACCTCTGCTTCCCTCTATGAAGGGCCTATCTGTTACTTTTATTTTCTAGTACTTACCTTTATGTAAGAGTCGTGGTGATCTCAATCACCTTCGTTATTTTCGCCTTCATCTTCTTGCAAGTGCCACAGGTTGGGGAATGATCTAGGCACATATATCAACTTGGAAGTGTGTGAGCATGAGTTATTACTATTGATGTTACCCTTGAGGTAAATAGTTGGGAGGCAACACTATAAGCCCCTAACTTTCTCTGTGTCCAATTGAAACTTTGAACTCATAGGTACCTCATGAGTGTTAGCAATTGTGAAAGACTAAAAGATGATTGAGTATGTGGGTTTGCTTTACAATCTCTTATATTGACTCTTTCCTACGTTATGATAAATTGGAATTGCTTCAATGACTGAGATCATAGTTTGTCAGTTCTCAATAGAGTTCTTGATTCATACTTTGCCATTGTGAATGAATTGTTACTTTAGCATAAGAAATTATATGTCAAAATATATTTATGTTCTAAATATGATCATGATGTCCTCATGTCCGTATTTTATTTTTCTCGACACCTCTATCTCTAAAGATGTGGGCATATTTATCGATTTTGGCTTTCGCTTGAGGACAAGCGAGGTCTAAGCTTGGGGGAGTTGATACGTACATTTTGCATCATGATTTAATATTGACATTTATTGCATCATGGGCAGTTATTACACATTTTGGTACAATACTTATGCCTTTTGTCTCTTATTTTACAAGGTCTACATGAATAGGGAGAATGCCGACAGCTGGAATTCTGGACTGGAAAAGGAGCAAATATGAGATACCTATTATGCGCAACTCCAAAAGTCTTTAAAGTCTATGGAGAATTATTTTGGAATATATAAAAAATACTGGGCATAAGAAGTACACCAGGAGGCTGACCAGGGAGCCACAAGCCTGGCTAGCGAGCTTGTGGCCCACCTGGAAGCCCTCCAGTGCCCATCTTCTGCTATATGGAGGTTTTCGTCGAGGAAAAAATCATAAGAGACCTTTTGGGACGAAGCACCACCGTCTTAAGGAGGAACTTGGGTAAAACAAATCTAGAGCTCCGGCAGGGCGATCCTGTCGATGAAAGTTCCCTCCGGGAGGGGGAAATCGAAGCCCTCGTCATCACCAATGATCCTCTCATCGAGAGGGGGTCAATCTCCATCAACGTCTTCACCAACACCATCTCCTCTCCAAACCCTAGTTCATCTCTTGTATCCGATCTTTGTCTCAAAACCTCAGATTGGTACCTGTGGGTTGCTATTAGTGTTGATTGCATCTTGTAGTTGATGCTAGTTGGTTTACTTGGTGGAAGATTATATGTTCACATCCCTGATCATCACTTATACTGCTGTAATTATGAACATGAATATGTTTTGTGAGTAGTTACGTTTGTTCCTGAGGACATGGGATAAGTCTTGTTATAAGTAATCATGTGAATTTGGTATTCGTTCGATATTTTGATGAGATGTATGTTGTCTCTCCTCTAGTGGTGTTATGTGAACATCGACTACATAACACTTCACCATTGTTTGGGCCTAGAGGAAGGCATTGGGAAGTAATAAGTAGATGATGGGTTGCTAGAGTGACAAAAGCTTAAGCCCTAGTTTATGCATTGCTTCGTAAGGGGCTGATTTGGATCCACATGTTTCATGCTATGGTTAGATTTATCTTAATTCTTCTTTCATAGTTGCGGATGCTTGCGGGAGGGGTTAACCATAAGTGGGAGGGTTGTCCAAGTAAGGGTATCACCCAAGCACTGGTCCACACACATATCAAATTATCAAAGTAGCGAACGCTAATCAAGTGAGCATGATGAAAACTAACTTGACATAAATTCCCATGTGTCCTTGAGAGCACTTTGCTTTATATAAGAGTTTTTCTAGGCTTTTCCTTTGCTATAAAAAGGATTGGGCCACCTTGCTACACCTTTGTTACAATTGTTACTTGCTACCTGTTACGAATTATCTTATCACAAAACTATCTGTTACCGATAATTTCAGTGCTTGCAGAGAATACCTTACTGAGAACTGCTTGCCATTTCCTTGTGCTCCTCGTTGGGTTCGACACTCTTACTTATCGAAAGGACTACGATAGGTCCCCTATACTTGTGGGTCATGACATGCCAAGCATCTTCCGAAAGGGATGGCCGAACTCGTTGATCGATTCAAGTTACGGAAGTCATCGGCCTGGCGGGAGGGAGCATGAGAGGCGTGGGCAATGATCAAGACGTGATATAACGGCCTTAATCCCGAGCATATGGCTCTAGTTGGGCAAGCAGGGCATGATGGGCAAGAAATTCCGCTTCACTTGGTGTACGACCAAGTGATGCCAGCCGCTCGTCTCTTGCAGGAAGATTTCTCCCTGATACGTCTCCAATGTATCTATAATTTATGAAGTATTCATGCCATGTTTACAATAATTTTATATGATTTTGGTATGATTTTAATAGAACTAACCTGGACTGACGTTGTCTTCAACAAAACTACCGCGGTGTTGTTTTTGTGCAGAAATAAAACTCCTCAGAATGGGCTGAAAATTTACGGATAATATTTTTGGAAAATATAAAAAATACTGGAGCAATGAGTTGGGCCAGGAAGTGCGAGAGAAGGCCATAAGCCTGCTGGGTGCGGCCACCCCCTAGGCCGCGCCCCTATGGCTTGTGGACTCCTCGAGCACCCCCTTGACGTGAGACCGACGCCAAAAATTACTATAAATACTAAAACCTCCAGAAATAAACCTAGATCGGGAGTTTCGCCGACGCAAGCCTCTGTAGCCACGAAAAACAATTTGGGAGCCCTTTATGACACCCTGCCGGAGGGGAAAACCATCACCGAAGGCCATCTTCATCATCCTGGTGGTCTCCATGATGAGGAGGAAGTAGTTCACCCTCAGGGCTGAGGGTATGTACCAGTAGCTATGTGTTGTATCTCTCTCTCCCTCTCGTGTTCTTGAGATGGCACGACCTTGATGTACAGCGAGATTTGTTGATATAGATGAACCATATGGAGTTTTCTCCTCTCTATCTTCTTGTGATGAATTGAGTTTTCCCTTTGAAATTTTCTTCTTGGATTCAGTCCTTAAGGATTTGAGAACACTTGATGTATGTCTTGCGATGGGATATCCGTGGTGACAATGGGATGTTATATTGATCCACTTGATGTATGTTTTGGTGATCAACTTGCGGGTTCCGTGACCTTGGGAATCTATGCATAGGGGTTGGAATATGTTTTCGTCTTGAATCTCCGGTAGAAACTTTGGGGCACTCTTTGAAATTCTTTGTGTTGGATTGAACATGATGAATCTGAAATTGTGTGATGCATATCGTATAATCAAGCCCATGGGTACTCCTGGTGACATTAGAGTATCTAGGTGACATTAGGGTTTTGGTTGATGTGTGTCTTAAGGTCTTATTTTAATACTAACTCTAGGGCTGTTCGTGACACTTATAGGGATAACTCATAAGATTGATCGGAAAAGATAATTTTGAGGTGGTTTCGTACCCTACAATAGTTTCTTCGCTAGTTCTCCGCTATTTGTGACTTTGGAGTGAACTCTTTGTCGCACGAGAGGTATTTACATATGATTCAACTATGTCAGTATTGTTGAGAGAAATTGCACTAGTGAAAGTATGAACCCTAGGCCTTGTTTCTAAGCATTACAACTGTTTGTGCTCACTTTTATCATTAGTTACCTTGCTGTTTTTATATTTTCATATTGCAAAAACCTATATCTACCATCCATATTGCACTTGTATCACCATCTCTTTGTGGAACTAGTGCACCTATACAATTTCCCATTGTATTAGGTGTGTTGGGGACAGAAGATATTTCTTATATTTGATTGCAAGGTTGTTTGAGAGAGACCATCTTCATCCTACAACTCCCACGGACCAATAAACCTTAGTTCATCCACTTGAGGGAAAATTTTCACTGTCCTACAAAACTCTGCGCTTGGAGGCCCAACATGAGTCTACAAGAAGAAGGTTGCATAGTAGACATCAAGCTCTTTTTTGGCGCCGTTGCTGGGGAGGTGAGTGCTTGAAGGTATATATTTAGATCTTGCAATTGAATATTTTAGTTTCTTGTTTTCCACTAGTTTGGTTTTATAAAAGAAAACTACAAAACAAAATATGGAATTGAGGTTGCCTCATATGCTTCATCTTTTTAATGTCTTTCGTGAAAATGATGGAAAAGAAAATTGTGCTCCAGTGTTAGAAGAAGAAGTTATTAAAATGTTTGGCTGATAGAAATATTATTAGTATGAATTTTCTGAATATTCATGATGCTAATGAGATGCAAATCCACAAGCTTGGGGATGCTATGTTTGATGAATATGATATTTTTAGTGCCCCAATTTTTGATGAGCAAAACTATTATGATGATGGCATGCCTCCTATCTATGATGATTATTGTGATGACACATATGCTATAAAGAGTAATGACAACCATGAAACCTATTATCATGATTTTAATATTCAATGTGGTTATGTCAATCAAGTGTCACATGATAGTTGTTTTTTTGAGTTTGCTCCCACTACTTTGCATGAGATTTTTTTTGCTTGTGTGGGTAGTAATAAAAATTCTATGCTTGTGCATCATGAAAATAATGATTTATGTGCTGGTTATATTGTGGAATGCCTTCATGATGTTGCTAAAAATTATTATGAGGGAGGAACATATGCTTGTAGGAATTGCAATAATATCAAGTTTCCTCTCTATGTGTTCAAGGTTTTGAAGTTATGCTTGTTTTTCCTTCCTATGCTAGATGATTCTTGTTACCATAAAATGTTTGCTCAAAAAAACCCTATGCATAGTAAGTGGGTTAGACTTAAATTTGCTTCTCATGAGATTTTTGATGCTCTCTTGCATGTTTCAATTACTATTCCAATGTGAGCATCATTGAAATCACCATGTCTTGCCAAAAGGCATTAAAGAAAAGCACTTGTTGGGAGACAACCCAACACTTTTACTTTGTATTTTTGTGTGTTCCCATGATTAAGATACTTAATCATGTTTTTTGTCTTTTATTTCAATAATGTGCCAAGTAAATCCTTTGGGATAGCGTGGATACTTGCTTGTTTGATTCTGTGCAAGAACAAATAGTTTTGCGTCCAGTATATGAATTATCTGATTTTAATGTAAAGTAAAAAATTATGATATTTTTACACACCCTTTATATGCAAATTACGTGAGCTTTACTAATTTTTCAGAATTTTTAGAGTCAGGGAAATATGGTGGTCGTTCAGATCTTTATAGACTGTTCTGTTTTTTATAGATTCTATTTTGCATGCATAGTTTGCTTGTTTTAGTATTCCCATAGCTTATATTCGGTGATATAAATTGTGGTAATGATGGAATACAATAGGTATTATGTGATAACAATTACTAATCTTGTCTTGACTGTACCTAAGTGAATGATCTATCTTTATTACACTAACCCTTCTCACAAAGTTTCGTTAAGTTTTGTGTGATTGAAGTTTTCAAGTTTTGGGTGAGGCACCGATATGAGGAGAATAAGGAGTGGCAAGAAACTAATATTTGGGATGCCCATGTCACCCCAAGGTAACATCCAAGGAATATTCAAGCGCCTATGGTTGGGGATGCCTCGGAAGGCATCCCCTCTTTCGTCTTCAACACTATCGGTATATCTTACTTGGATCTATATTTTTATTCATCACATAATATGATTTTTTTCTTGGAGAGTCATTTTTTATCTATTAGTTGTTATTTATAATCTTTTTTTCAATAAAAAGTTCCAAGAATTGCCTTTAGGATGCTTGCATTGCATGTTTGATGTGTGCTGTGTAAAAATAGAAACTTTTTTTGTAGTGTTTGCATTTTAATATTTTACTGGAACGTGGAAAGTTTCTAAATTTTTTAAAAATGATTTGCATATAAATTATTTAGCTTCTCCTAATTTTTCATCATTTTTAGAGTTACATAAGTACACTGGTTTGACAAATTTTGGCAGACTGTTATGTTTAGATAGATTGCTGTCATAGTTTTGTTATCTACTTATCCTATAGTTTCCATAGCCTATATTGGTAGCTATAAATTGTGTAAATGATAGTATATATTACCTAATGTTTGAAAATTATTGTGCAACTTGTCTTGGCATTACTTGAAGTGTTGATTTGTTCTTATGTGTACTAACCTATCTCACGAGTTCTTTTTTAGTTTTGTATGGATGAAGTTTTTGAGAATAGGTGAAACCGGGATATGAGAGGACTGAACAAGATACAAAATATCAAGCTTGGGGATGACCAAGGCACCCCAAGTAAATGTTTCAAGAAATCTCAAGCATCTAAGCTTGGGGATGCTACGTACCCCACCTCTCTTCGTGAACTATCGGTTAGCCTATGTTGAGCCTAAATTTTTATTCGTTCACATGACGTGTCCTATTATTGGAGTGCTATTTTTATTTTGATTGCTGTTTAAATAAATATTCAGATATGAAATTCTTTATTTAGAGAGAGAGAGAAAGTCCTCACATAGCTACTTAATTGTTTGACTACTCATTGATCTTCACTTATATGTTTTGGATTAGTTTTGTCATTTACTCTTGTGCGTCACTTATATCCTATGAGTAAATGGTTGGATTAATTGAATATTATAAATATTAAATTATATATGTTTCATATGCTTATCCCATGGGGAGTAATAACTTCACATATAATAAGTATAGGTGGTAAAATTTATTGAAAGTTAGCAAACACCGCATTGGTCACTTGAACAATTCATGAAAGAATATTGAAGGAAGAGAGATTTCACATATAAATATACTATATTGGACATATTCTATGATTGTGAATACCCATTAATTATTTTCAAACTTGAGCAAATTAGTTGAAGTTGGACAAGGAAGACAACATAATGAGTTATGCTTGGGTATAGTTGTATAGAAGTTATATTGTTATGGATCCTCCAACATGTGGTGCTTGTTTCCACCTCATACTAACCAAAACTTCCGCACCAAGTAGAAATACTACTTGTGCATCCAAACACCCTTAAACTCAAAGTTGTTCCATATGAGTCCACCATACCTACCTATATGCGGTATTTACCTGCCGTTCCAAGTAAATTTGCATGTGCCGAACTCTAAACCTTCAAATAATATTCTATTTTGTATGCCTGAATCGCTCATATAGTGACTAGGGGCTGTCAGTATATTCCATGATAGGTGTGTTATTCTCACGATATGTGTTTATTCACTATCATTCACGAGAAAGTGGCTGGTATTCGGGATGCCCAGTTCCATGCTCAAAAATCGCATCAAGATATAATGAAACAAAACTTCCCCAGGATTGTTGTTTATATGGATGGTACCCATTGATTTCGTCTCGACGTGGAGTGTGATTGATTGGTGGAGGGGGAGTAAAAACTTTACAATTCTATTTGGGAACCGCCTATAATGTATCTAGCATGGAAGATACCGAGATCTCTCAGTTGTTATGTTGACAATGAAAGCGTACCACTCAAAATTATTATTCATCTTTGTTTTAAAAGCTCGAGCTCTGGCACCTCTGGAAATCAATGGTTCCCTATGCGAAGGGCCTATCGTTTACTTTCTAGTACTTACCTTTATACAAGAATCGTGGTGATCTTCACTACTTCCTATATTTGCCTTTTTCTCTTGGAAATCATGATGTGGTGGGGAAAGATCCAAGCATATATGGCCATTCAAGTATATTTGATCATGAATTATTATTGTTGAAAATTATCTATATGATAAGTATATTGGGAGGCGAAACATTAAGCCCCTATCTTTCTATGTGTTCGACGGATGCCATTTGCTCTAAAAATATGGTTTGAGTGTTATCAATCATGGAAGACTATATGATAGTTGAGTATGTGGAATTTGTTAAATCAAAGCTCTTACATAGACCCTTCTCGAAAATAAGATGAATTGCAATTGTTTGGTGACTGAAAGCATAGTTTGTTAGTTTTCAAGAAACTTCCCGGTCTATACTTTAACATGTGAATAGCTTGTTACTGATCATGAGAAGTTTTATGAGATGGGCTATTGTTTATGATATATAATGATGATAGAAAAAAGTGATTGAAATTATCATTGATCAAACTTGTGCACCTTCTAGCATTCACATTTCATAAATTATTTCTTTTATCATTTACCTACTCGAGGACAAGCGAGAATTAAGCTTGGGAATGTCGATATGTCTCCAATGTATCTATAATTTATGAAGTAGTCATGCCATTTTTACAATAATTCTATATGATTTTGGTATGATTTTATTAGAACTAACCCGGACTGACGCTGTTTTTAGCATAACTACCATGGTGTTGTTTTTGTGCAGAAATAAAAGTCCTCGGAATTGACTGAAAATTTACGAAGAATATTTTTGGAAAATCTAGAAAATACTGGAGCGAAGAGTTGGGCCAGGAAGTGGACGAGGAGGCCACAAGCCTGCTGGGCACGACCATCCCCTAGGTCGCGCCCCTGTGGCTTGTGGACTCCTCAAGCACCCCCTTGACGTCACACCGACGCCAAAAATTCCTATAAATACTAAAACCTCAAGAAAGAAACCTAGATCAGGAGTTCTGCTGTTGCAAGCCTCTATAGCCACAAAAAACCAATCGGGAGTTGTCGGTGCACTAGAGTTTTGGGCTCTCTAGTGCCCCTTACTCGTGCACGGGCAGTAGTAGCCACCCTCGCGACAAGGCCCGACAGGGAGCCGCTAGATACAAATACAGAAGAATCAAGACCCCCAACAAGGCCTTGCCGGGATGGCCATCAAACCCTCAGGCAAGGCGAAGCCCCGATAGGACCCGGTAAGGAGAAGCCCCGACAAGACCCCGCCAGCGCAGAGGCCAGGTGTGGCCCCACTTGGGCATGTGTTGCGGCGCCGGCTATGGAGGGGCTAAGCGGTGCCGATGGGACAGGCTCCTGTCCTGTCCCATAGACAGTCAGAGATGCCTGACAGCGCATTAAATGCGTCTGTCCTACTCCGTCAGTGTTAGGTATGATAGCACTGTAGCTCTGTACACCCCATGTACGCATTGTATGCCACTATTGGGATCCCCTTCTAGAGTATAAAAGGAGGCCCAGGGCATTACAGTAGAGGACTTTCCGACTTTTTTCGACTTCTAGACTTTTGGACCTTGAGATCCTCTTAGGCCCATTTTGCATGAGTAGTAGCTGCATACTATAGCTACTGCCCAGAACTTGAGCTAGAACTCATCCAATACAACCAATAATCTTGGTGGCCCGAACCTGGGTAAAATCCCGCGTGCTAGTCACCTGATCTGCTCTCTGTGCGAGCCTTCTTCCCCGCCGAACCGTAAAGGGATCCCTCCAATTCCATAGTTGTCGTCCCCATCGACATCTTTGGCATGCGAGGTAGGGGATAAGGTCACGGGGACCTGATCTGGTGATCAACGTGCCGGTTCCTTCATAATCGTCATCAACATTCGCCATGGCCCCCAAAAGGAAGGGCCTAATGGCGATTGGCCCTCCATGTCCGCTGTCCCTGTAGGTACGCAGACATGTGACGGTATAGATGCGGGTGGAGGAGGAGGCGGAGGTTCAGAGCTTCCGCAATGTTCCGGTGATCAAGGCCAAGGAAGCGGCGACGCCCGCCATGGAGACGGTCATGGCGGCAGCGGGAACCCCCGCACCGCTGGGTCTCAGGATGGAGCTATACCACCTGCGAGTGGTATGGTGAACTCCGAGGATAGAAGGGTACCTTCCAAGACGCCCATGCCGGTTCATAGGCCGCGGCCTTCCCAGGACGCGCGAAGAGCAGCACCACGGTGCCCACATTTCCCAACGTCCCCACGGAAAAGCTCTTGCGCATCATTGCCAAGGTGCGCGGGACCAGCATGCTCGCCAGCATGCTAATGGGAGTGGCATGCCATCGCGGGACGGCGACGGAGCTCCTTCTAACACCGTTAGTAGTTAGAGGACCTCACGTTCTTCGCGCTGTTTGCTGCCGTCCGCGTCGGAAGAAGCAATGGCGTGGGCACAACTACTCCTAAACTTCCCTCCTGCTGCGGAGAAGCTCGACGAGTGGAGAGCTACCATTCAGAGCCTCCTTAGCCTCGTAGACAGGTTTCGATCCATCGAGCCAGTGCACGCCAATGGTGAGAAGGCTGGAGGTGGTGCGACCAGGGTGCACTCTCCTCCACAGTAGCAACGCCGGTCACCGACTCGACGGACCGACGCTTGCGATGGTTATTCGACGGCGTTGTCTGATCCACGAACATGCCGCGACCAACGTCAAGTTCTTCAGGAGCGGAGCAAGGAAGACGCTCGAACTATAATTGAGAGGCGGCGGGAAGTTCGCCATCAATATGATAAGTGCGTGGGCCCACTGTAGACATGTCTGCGCCAGGGTATCCTTTGAACCTACCTTATGAGGTGGGATGCCCAGCGTTTACCCGTGAGCTGCAGAAAGTCTAGTGTCCCAACTCCCGCACGTTCAAGCTGGAGGTCCCGGAGAAGTATGATGGCAAGACTCACCCGTCAGAGTTCTTGAGCATCTACACCATTGCGGTGTAGGCTGCCGAGGCTCGCGACGATAAGATACTCGCCAACTACTTCCCGTTGGTGCTTAAGCCCAACGTGAGGTCATGGTTGATGCACCTGTCGGAGAAATCCATCACCTCCTGGGCAGACCTGTGCCATGAGTTTGTTGGCGCCTTTACCGAAGGCCACCAAGCTCCTAGGAAGAAAGCGATTTGCACATCATTCCCCAAAAGGAGGGCGAGACTTTGCGCACGTACATCCAAAGGTTCAGCCGCGTGCACCACAACATACCAAAAGTTTGTCATGCTGATGTTATCAACGCGTTCCATCATAACATGTGCAATCGCAAGATGCGGGAAGAGCTAGCGATGAACAAGGTCAGGGATGTTGCCAAGCTCTATGCTTTAGCAGATAAATGTACACGGGCTGAAGAAGGGAGGAGGCTCCCCGGTGAGGACGCTGGCGCAGGTGTCGACTCTGAGGATGAAGACACCCCACCCCAACAAAGAAAGGTTGGCGGCATAACAAGAATTGCAAGGGGAAGGCCGTGCTTGTCGTTGAGGGACCCGACAACCCCGGTACCACCAAGAAGGGCAAGGTTAATGACCCAGGCAAGGATGTTGCCAGGTGCGCCTCCTGCCAGGCGATGGCGGCTGCCGGCAAGCCAAAAGGTTCCGTCAAGCAGTATTGCAAGATCCATCGCACCAAGGGCCACGATCTCCAGGACTTCCGGCAAGTTGAGCAACTTGCCGAGAAGAAAAAAGCCGAGTACGAGAGGCGAGACAAGGAGAAGGGCCAGGATGGTCCGGAGGGGTCCGACAAGAAGCGCATTGGCCGAGGAGGTCGCCATGGCAAGCCCAAACAACAAAAAGACCGGCCCGCTCGAGGCCGCGACAAGCAAGAGGGTGATGATGATGACGTCGAAGGGGACGACGAGTCCAGCGAGCTGAGTTCCATAAGGCTACATAGATGATGTGCATCGAGGGAGGTGCATCGTCGCATTCCTCTCACCACCAACTTAAATTGTGGGTGCACGAGGTTAACACGGTGGAGCCGTCTATCGATGCCCTGAGACCTCTTAAGTGGTCCAACACTCCTATCATTTTCGATGCCGAGGATCACCCTGATCGCACAACTGCGGTAGGGTGCCTGCCATTGTTGGTTTTTCCAACAATATGCAACCTCAAGATGACGAAGAAGCTGGTTGATAGTGGGGCCAACCTGAACCTAATCTTGCATGAGGTCATCCAGAGGCTGCAAATTCCTAATGAAGATCTCGAGCCGACAGGCGCTTTCCAAGCGGTTAATTCAGGGAGGACTCAGCCGAAGGGCAAGATCACACTACCGAAGACGTTTGGCAGTGATATAAATTTCAGGACAGAGAAGATCGTTTTTGATGTTGCTAAGATCTCCTTGCCATACAATGGTATCCTTGGTCGCCCAGTGCTGGCCAAGTTCATGGCGGCCATCCACTTCGCCTACAATGTGCTGAAGATCCCCGGGCCAATGAGCATCATCACGATCAACTCCGACAAGAAAGGCGCACTTATTTGCACCGACCAACTCTACCGGGAGGCAGTTGCAGCACCTATCGCCAAGGCACTTGCTCCTGCCGCTGAAGCTCCCGGGGGGAAGAAGACCGGCAAGGCCTCTGGCGTACATTCCGACAAGCGCGCCTCCTCGGGGTGTTGTGCTCCTGTTGACGATATGCCAGAGAGATCCACTGGCAAGAGCAAGAAGTCCAAGGTAGATCCGCCAGAGACTAAGAAGGTGCCCGCTAAGGAGGATGGTACGGGAGGAACTTTCACCATAAGTTCCACCCTTGAGGACAAATAGGAAAGCACGCTCGTCGCCTTCCTACGGGCGAATGTCGATGTGTTTGCATGGAAACCATCTGATATCCCCGGTGTTCCCAGGAAGGTGATTGAGCACCACCTTGCCATCTGTCCACACGCGTTGCCCATCAAGCAAAAGGTCAGGAAGCAAGCTTTAGAGCGGAAAGAATTTATTGCCGAAGAGATCAAGAAATTAGAAGCGACTGGCTTGATCAGAGGAGTACTTCATCCAACATGGTTGGCCAATCCAGTTGTAGTGCACAAGGCGAATGGAAAGTGGAGGCTGTGTATTGACTTGACAAACATCAATAAAGTCTGCCCCAAAGATCCTTTTCCCTTGCTGCGCATTAACCAGATTGTGGACTCCACCACTGGCTATGTATGGACAAGGAAGATGAGGAGAAGACCGCATTTATCACCCCATGTGCTACGTATTGCTTTTTTGCGTATGCCTTTCGGATTGAAAAGTGCTGGTTCTACATTTGCAAGAGCGGTTCAGGTTGGTTTTGAGCCCCAGCTACATAGAAATATGGAGGCTTATATGGATGACATAGTGGTCAAAACCAAGGACAAGGCTACACTCATATCAAACCTAGAAGAAACATTTACAAATCTGCGATCCACATGAAGCTCAACCCTGAGAAGTGTGTGTTCAGCTTCCCATCCGGCAAGCACCTTGGGTTCTTTGTATCTCAACGTGGAATTGAAGCAAATACTAACAAGATCAAAGAAATTGAGAAAATTGAAGCACCAAGACGTGTCAAGGATGTGCGTCGTCTTGCCGGTTGTGTTGCTGCTCTGAGTAGGTTCATCTCAAAATCTGCTGAGTGCGCCCTGCCCTTTTTCAAAATCTTGAAGAAGGCAGGTCCGATGAAATGGACTCCAGAAGCGGAGGCGGTGCTACAAGATTTGAAGAAGTACCTCTCCTCTCTGTCAGTCCTAGTCATGCCAAAACTACAAGAGCCGTTGCTGCTATATCTAGCGGTAACAAAACAGGCGGTGAGTGCTGCACTAGTGGCTGAAAGAGAAGTTGATGAAGAAGCAACGACAGTGGCAGGATTGCCAAGCGACAAGCCAGGATATTCCTCGGTAGAGTCTGGTGTCGACAAAGCAGGATATCCGCAGTCAAATGGAACAATTCAGAAGAGGAAGGTGGTGTAGCGCCTAGGTTTTTTTTCTAGCTACCTTTTGCAGGGGGCTAGGTCAATTTATTCTAGTGTGCTGAAGTTGCTCTTCAACCTCCTTATGGCCTCAAGGAAGCTGCGCCATTACTTCCAGGAACATGAGATCACCGTTGTCACCCGCTTTCTGTTACAACGGATTCTGTGGAACTCAGACGCTACTAGCAGGATTGTGGAGTGGGCTTTGGAACTGTCAAGCTTTGGTCTCAAGTTTGAAAGTACTTCGACCATCCAGAGCAGAGCCTTGGCGGGGTTCATTGTGGAATGGACCCCAATGCCAGATGAAGAAGTTCCAGAGTCAACTCTCCCCGGCGAGGAAACCAATCAAGAGTGGATCATGTATTTTGATGGAGCTTTCTTGCTGCAAGGCGTCCGTGCTGGATTGCTGCTTGTCCCACCCAACGGAGAGCACCTCAAATATGTGATTCAGATTCACTTTCCTCGGGAGAGGTTGACGACCAATACTGATGAATACGAAGGGCTGCTTGCTGGTCTCAAGATCATGACAAACCTTGGGATTGAGAAACTTATTGTCAGGGATGATTCTCAACTTGTTGTCAGGCAGGTGAATAAGGATTATCAGACTCCATTGATGGAAGCTTATGTAGATGAAGTGAGGAAGTTGGAAGAACATTTTAAGGGTATGCAAATGGAGCATTTTCCACATGCAGAGAACAACATTGCTGATGGCCTGCCAAAGTGTGATGCCCTTAAGTTGCCTGTGGAACTAGGGACTTTCGTGCTCCGACTGACCCAATCATCCGTGACACCATTGACTGGACAAGAGAAAAGAAGAAAGTTGAGTTCCGGCAAGTACTTCCCGGCAGAGCTCCCAGAAGTCACCGGCAAGGAAGTTGCCGGGGACAATGCCAGGCTTGTCGGTGAGCGTCGCGCTCTGGGAGAACCTCAGGCTCTTGCCGTGGAAGCGCACGCTCCCCCCAGGCTTGACAGGGGGCAACAGGCTCCGGCAGGACCTCAAGCCCTTGCTGTTGAGACAAATGCTTCCCCGACAGAAGATATGCCGTTAGTCCTTGTTGTCGAGCCCCAGGCTCCAGCATGGGCACAACACCTCGTCCATTTCCTTCAAACAGGAGAACTCTTTGAGGAACAAGAGGAAGTAGAGAAAGTAGCCCATTGGTCTAATATGTACCAGTTCGTGGTAAACATCCTGTACAGAAAGAGGCCGAATGGTGTGAAACTCAAGTGCATTTCTCGGGAGGATGGACTGAAGCTGTTGGCAGAGATACGTGGAGGCATATGTGGCTCCCACATAGGATCAAGAGCACTTGACGGTAAGGCATTCCAGCAAGGTTTCTTTTGGCCCAGTGCCATCCAAGATGCAACTGCGCTAGTAACCAAGTGTGAAGCATGCTAGTTTCCTTCAAAGAAATTGCATCAACCAACTCAAGCCCTTCACACAATCCCTCTCTCCTGGCCATTTTCGGTCTGGGGGCTCGACATCTTGGGCCCCTTCCCCCGTGCTACCAGGGGCTTTGAGTACTTGTATGTTCCAATCGACAAGTTCACAAAGAGGCCAGAAGTGGAAGCAGTGAGAAAGGTGATAGCACAGTCAACCGTCAAGTTAATCAAAGGACTAGTTTGCCGTTTTGGTGTACCAAACAGGGTCATAACTGACAACGACGCATAGTTCACGAGCCGTCCCTTCATGCAGTACGTCCAAGACCTTAACAACAAGATCTGTTTTTCTTCTGTTGCCCATCCAAGGAGAAACGCCCAGGTGGAAAGGGCTAATGCTGAAGTGCTGAGAGGCCTCAAGAAAAAACTTTTGACAAGCTGCACAAGTGTGGAAGGCACTGGATTGATGAGTTGCCGGTGGTTCTTTGGTTAATCAGGACGACATCAAATCAAGCTACTGGCCATACACCCTTCTCCCTCGTATATGGGGCGGCAACGATTCTCCCCACGAAACTCATATACGGGTCACCTCGAGTGCTCGCTTATGATGAGCTTGAGCAAGAGCAATTATGGCAAGATGACGTGACGCACCTTGATTAAGACCGTCTTCAGGCTGCTGTGAGAGTTGCATGCTACCAGCAAGCTTTGCGCCACTATCATAGCCGCAAAGTTAATGCCCGAAGTCTTGAGGAAGGCGACCTTGTTCTTCGGCGTGTTCAGTCCGCCAAGAATTCCAACAAGTTGACGCCAAAGTGGGAAGGCACTTATCGGGTAGTGCGAGTCACCAATCCTGGTGCAGTCCGCCTGGAGACCGAATATGGCATCCCAGTAAGTAACTCCTGGAATATCGAACATCTTCGTAAGTTCTACCCATGAAGCGCGGTTGCCGGGTCTCCTGGCAACCACCTTTTGTACAAGTTGATACATCCATTTTGCATCATGCTTTTATATTGATATTTACTACATTACGGGCTATTATTATACATTTTGGCACAATACTTATGCCTTTTCTCTCTTGTTTTACAAGGTTTACATGAAGAGGGAGAATGGCGACAGCTGGAGTTCTGGACTAGAAAAGGAGCAAATCTGAGATACCTATTCTGCACAACTCCAAAAGTCCTGAAATTCTACAGAGAATTATTTTGGAATATATAACAAATATTGGGCGAAAGAAATACATCAGGGGGCCCACCAGGCAACCACAAGCCTGGAGGGCGCGCCCTACCCCCTAGGCGCCCCTAAGGCTTGTGGACCACCTGGCAGCCCTCGGATGCCCATCTTCTGCTATATGGAGGGTTTCGACCTGGAAAAAATCATAACAGAGCTTTCGGGATAAAGCGCTGCCGTCTCGAGGTGGAACTTGGGCAGAACCAATCTAGAGCTCCGGCAGGACGATCTTGCCAGGGAAACTTCCCTCCCGGAGGGGGAAATCGAAGCCATTGTCATCACCAATGATCCTCTCAACAAGAGGGGATCAATCTTCATCAACATCTTCATCAACACCATCTCCTTTGCAAGCCCTAGTTCATCTCTTGTATCCGATCTTTGTCTCAAAACCTCAGATTGGTACCTGTGCGTTGCTAGTAGTGTTGATTACTCCTTGTAGTTGATGCTAGTTGGTTTACTTGGTGGAAGATCATATGTTCAGATCCTTGATCATCATTAATACTCCTATGATTATGAACATGAATATGCTTTGTGAGTAGTTATGTTTGTTCCTGAGGACATGGGATAAGTCTTGTTATAAGTAATCATGTGAAGTTGGTATTCGTTCTATATTTTGATGAGATGTATGTTGTCTCTCCTCTAGTGGTGTCATGTGAACGTCGACTACATGATACTTCACCATTGTTTGGGCCTAGAGGAAGGCATTGGGAAGTAATAAGTAGATGATGGGTTGCTAGAGTGACAGAAGCTTAAACCCTAGTTTATGCGTTACTTCGTAAGGTGCTGATTTGGATCCACATGTTTCATGCTATGGTTAGATTTATCTTAATTATTCCTTCATAGTTGCAGATGCTTGCGAGAGGGGTTAATCATAAGTGGGTGGCTTGTCCAAGTAAGGGCAGCATCCAAGAACCGGTCCACCCACATATCAAATTATAAAAGTAACAAACGTGAATCATATGAGCATGATGAAAACTAGCTTGAGAGAAATTCCTATGTGTCCTCGGGAGCGCCTTGCTTTATATAAGAGTTTTTCCAGGCTTGTTGTTTGCTATAAAAGGATTGGTCCACCTTGCTGCACCTTTGAAACTATTATTACTTGCTACCCGTTATGAATTATCTTATCACAAAACTATCTGTTACCGATAATTTCAGTGCTTGCAGAGAACACCTTACCGAGAACCGCTTGTCATTTCATTCTGCTCCTCGTTGGGTTCGAAACTCTTACTTATCGACAGGACTACGATTGATCCCCTATACTTGTGGGTCATCAAGACTCTTTTCTGGCGCCATTGCCGGGGAGTGAAGCACCTTTGGTGAGTGGAAGTTGGTAAGGAAAAATTTATATTGTGAGCTGAAATTTACTGTCACTTGTTACTATGGAAAGTAATCCTTTGAGGGGCTTGTTCGGGGTATCTTCACCTCAACCAGAAAGACAAATGGTTGTCCCTCAACCTACTGAATCTACTGAAAATGTTTATTATGAAATTCCTTCGGGTATGATAGAGAAACTGCTGGCTAATCCTTATGCAGGAGATGGAACACTACATTTTGATTTGAATCTAATCTATGTGGATGAAGTTTGTGGATTATTTAAGCTGGCAGGTCTAGCCGAGGATCACGTCAAGAAGAAGGCCTTTCCTTTATCTTTGAAGGAGAAGGCATTGACATGGTATAGGCTATGTGATGATATTGGATCATGGAGCTACAACCGATTGAAAATGGAATTTCATTAGGAGTTCTATCCTATGCCTCTAGTTCATCGTGATCGGAATTATATTTATAATTTTTGGCATTGTGAAGGAGAAAGAATCGCTCAAGCTTGGGGGAGGCTTAAGTCAATGTTATATTCATGCCCTAATCATGAGAGAAATTATTATTCAAAAACTTTAATGCTTGGCTTTCTCGTAATGATCAATCCATGCACACTTCTTGTGTTGGTTCCTATTGAAGAAGGATATTGACTTCAAATGGGATTTATTGGAATGAATTAAACGCAACTCAGAAGATTGGGAACTCGACGAAGGTAAGGAGCCAAGTATAAACCTTAAGTTTGATTGTGTTAAATCCTTTATAGACACCGATGCTTTTCGTGAATTTAGCACTAAATATGGACTTGACTCTGACATAGTAGCTTTTTCTATGAATCTTTTGCTACTCATGTTGATCTCCCTAAGGAGAAGTGGTTTAAATATCATCCTCCCATTGAAGTGAAAGTAGTTGAACCTATTAAAGTTGAAGAGGAAACTATTACTTATAATGTTGATCCTGTTATTCCTACTGCCTACATTGACAAACCGCCCTTCCCTATTAGGATAAAGGAACATGCTAAAGCTTCAACTGTGGTTCGTAAGGGTTGTATTAGAACACCTACACCCCCCTGAACAAATTAAAGTTGAACCTAGTATTGCTATGGTTAAAGATCTCTTGGTTGATAATATTGATGTGCATGTTATTCATTTATGTGATGAAGCGGCTAGAATTGCTAGACCTGGTACTAAGAGTAAACATAGACCAATTGTTGATGTGCCTATTGTTTCTATTAAAATCGGAGATCATTGTTATCATTGCTTGTGTGATATGGGCGCTAGCGTAAGTGCAATTCCCTTTTCCTTATACAAAGAAATCATGCATGATATTGCACCAGTTGAACTAGAGGAAATTGATGTTACTATTAAGCTTGCTAATAGAGACACTATTGCACCGATGGGGATTGTTAGAGATGTTGAAATCTGGTGTGGGGAAATACAATATCCTAGTGTTTTTCTTGTTCTTGGTTCCCCACAAGATGATTTTTGTCCCATTATATTTGGCAGACCTTTCTTGAACAGTGTTAATGCTAGGATTTATTGTGAGAAAGAAACAGTTACTGTTAGTTTTGGGGATGTGTATCATGAGTTCAATTTCTCTAAGTTTCATAGAAAACCCCAAGACAAATAATTGCCTAGTAAATATGAAATTATTAGTCTTGTTTCTATTGCTGTGGCGCCTACCGATCCTTTAGAACTATATTTGCTAGACCATGAAAATGATATGCGTATGAATGAGAGGAATGAAATAGATAAAATTTTCTTTGTTTAGCAACCTATTTTGAAACACAACTTACCTGTTGAAATACTTGGGGATCCTCCTCCACCCAAGGGTGATCCCATGTTTGAGCTCAAACAATTACCCAATACATTGAAATATGCTTATCTTGATGAAAAGGAGATATATCCTGTTATTATTAGTGCTAACCTCTCAGAGCATGAAGAAAATAGATTATTGAAAACTTTGAGGAAGCACCGTGCTGCTATTGGTTATGCTCTTGATGATCTTAACGGCATTAGTCCCACTCTATGTCAGCATAAAATTAATATGGAGCCTGATGCCAAACCAATTATTAATCACCAACGACAATTGAACCCTAAGATGAAAGAAGTGGTAAGAAAAGAAATACTAAAGCTTCTGGAGACAAGTATAATTTATCCTGTTGCTGATAGTAGATGGGTTAGTCCCGTTCATTGTGTCCCTAAGAAGGGAGGTATTACCATTGTTCCTAATGATAAAAATGAATTGATCCCACAAAGAATTGTTACAGGTTATAGGATGGTAATTGATTTTAGAAAATTAAATAAAGCTACTCAGAAAGATCATTACCCTTTACCTTTTATTGATGAAATGCTAGAAAGACTATCCAAATATACTCATTTTTTGCTTTCTAGATGGTTACTCTGGTTTCTCTCAAATACATGTACCAAGAGAGGATCAAGAAAAAACCACTTTTACTTGCCCTTTCGGTACCTTTGCTTATAGAAGTATGCCTTTTGGTTTGTGCAATGCACCTGCTACCTTTCAAAGATGTATGATGGTTATATTCTCTGACTTTTGTGAAAAGATTCTTAAGGTTTTCAAGGATGATTTTTCCATTTACGGAACTTCATTTGATGATTGTTTGAGCAACCTTGATCGAGTTTTGGAGAGATGTGAAGAAACTAATCTTGTCTTGAATTGGGAAAAGTGCCACTTTATGGTTAATGAAGGTATTATCTTGGGGCACAAGGTCTCCTAAAGAGGTATTGAAGTTGATAAAGCTAAAGTTTATGCTATTGAAAAAATGTCGTGCCCTACGGATATCAAAGGTATAAGAAGTTTCCTTGGTCATGCTGGTTTCTATCGGAGGTTTATCAAAGATTTCTCTAAGATTTCTAGGCCTCTCACAAATCTTTTGCAAAAAGATGTTCCATTTGTTTTTGATGATGATTGTGTAGAAGCATTTGAAATTCTTAAGAATGCCTTGATTACCGCTCCTGTTGTTCAACCACCCGACTGGAACCTACCTTTGAGATTATGTGTGATGCCAGTGATTATGATGTTGGTGCTGTTCTAGGACAAAGAGTTGATAACAAATTAAATGTTATCCAATATGCTAGTGAAACTCTAGACAGTGCTCAAGGAAACTATGCTACAACTGAAAAGGAATTTTTAGCGGTCGTGTTTGCTTGTGATAAGTTCAGACCTTATATTGTTGATTCCAAAGTAACTATTCACACCGATCATGCTGCTATTAAGTACCTTATGGAAAAGAAAGATGCTAAACCTAGACTTATTAGGTGGTACCTTCTGCTACAAGAATTTGATTTGCCTATTATTTATAGAAAGGGTGTTAATAACCCTGTGGCCGATAACTTGTCTAGGTTAGAAAATGGTCCTTATGACCCACTACTTATTGATCATAGCTTTCCTGATGAACAATTAGCTGTCGTAAATGCTTCACACAATGCTCCATGGTATGCTGATTATGCCAATTACATTTTTGCTAATTTCATACCGCCTACTTTCACATACCAACAAAATAAAAAGTTCTTCTATGATTTAAGGCATTACTTTTGGGATGATCCACACCTTTATAAAGAAGGAGTAGATGGTATTATTAGACATTGTGTATCTAAGCATGAACAAGAACGGATCTTACGCAAGTGTCACTCCGAAGCCTATGGAGGACACCACGCTGGAGATAGAACGACACATAAGGTACTACAATCTGGGTTTTATTGGCCTACTCTCTTCAAGGATGCTCGCAAGTTTGTTAGCCTTGTGATGAATGTCAAAGAGTTGGTAATATTAGTAGACGTCAGGAAATGCCTATGAATTACTCTATTGTTATCGAACCATTTGATGTTTGGGGTTTTGATTATATGGGGCCTTTTCCACAATCTAAGGGTATACTCATATTCTAGTTGCTGTTGACTATGTTACTAAGTGGGTAGAAGCTATTCCAACTAGTAGCGCTGATCATAACACTTCTATTAAAATACTTAAAGAAGTTATTTTCCCTAGATTTGGAGTCCCTAGATATTTGATGACTGATGGTGGTTCAGACTTTATTCATGGTGCTTTCCTTAAAATTGCTCGCTAGATATGATGTTAATCATAGAATTGCATTTCCTTGTCATCCTCAGTTTAGTGGTCAAGTAGAATTGAGCAATAGAGAAATTAAATTGATTTTGTAGAAGACTGTCAATAGATCTAGGAAGAATTGGTCTAAGAAACTTGATTGTGCATTGTGGGCTTACAGAACTGCTTACAAAAACCCTATGGGTATGTCTCCGTATAAGATGGTTTATGGTAAAGCATGTCACTTATCTCTAGAACTAGAACATAAAGCTTATTGGGCAATCAAAGAGATCAATTATGATTTCAAACATGCTGGTGAGAAGAGGTTATTTGACATTAGCTCACTTGATGAATGGAGAACCCAAGCCCATGAGAATGTCAAGTTGTTTAAATAAAAGGTTAAGAGATGGCATGATAGAAGGATAAAAAAGAGTCCATTTAATGTAGGTGATCATGTCTTGCTATACATTTCTCGTTTAAGATTTTTTGTAAGAAAACTTCTCTCTAAATGGAAAGTTCCTTACGTTATCGAGGAGGTATACTGTTCTGGTGCCATCAAGATTAATAACACTAATGGCACAAACCCGAAGGTGGTGAATGGTCAAAGAATCAAACATTATATCTCATGTAATCCCATAAATGTTGAAACCAATATCATTGAAACCATAACTCCAGAGGAGTACATTAGGGAGACTTACTAGAACATTTCAGACTCTAAATGGGAATAGGTATGTGGTACGGTAAGTAAATAGACTCCAACACTTTTTCAATGGCAATTTTTATATGTTTTGGAATATTTAAAAAATTAGGAAAATTTAAAGTAGTCAGTATAGTGAGCGAGGAGACGACAAGCCTGGGGGGCGTGCCCTACCCCCCTGGGCGCGCCCCTGTGGCTTGTGGTCACCTCGTGAACCATTCGGACTCCATTTTCTTGTGGTATACTCCTTCGGGTCAGTAAAAACTCATTATATGATCTCCCAAAGGTTTTGGCTCTCGTATCACGACAATACCTCCTGTTTTCTTTTTAAGCTGTTTCTGCGGCAGATTTAGAGCAAGATGTCTTTGCAAGAGTCGGTCGGGGAGAACCGCTTTGGGCAGGCTACGAAAGAAGAGATGGAGGCTTGAAAAGGATAGATGCCATAGAGGAATACCAAGAAGTTACCTCTCATCCACAACCTAGAGCCATGCTGGAAGAACTTTAGAGCTCAGCGATTCCGAATTCGGTTATCCCTTCCAATACTAAATTTCTTACTTTAAAAAATATGAAAATGAGTGTTGCTTCTTCCCTTGTAGCAATGAAACATCCATGGGTTAATGGCGCTCTAACCATCAGTGGAAAACTTCACAAGGAAATAACGGTTCTCAAACAACAAAATAACAAGCTTGAGGAGGAGAATCACATTCTGAGGGGCATAATCACCAAGAATATAACATCACCACCTCCGAAGCAAGACAACTAAACACATGGTATGGGCACTCCTGGTGTCTTGCGCCAAGCTTGGGGGAGGTGCCCCGGTATCGTATCATCACCACATCTTTTACTTTTACTTTTATCGTTTTTCTTAGTTCAATCCTTTTGGTTATATCTTGATCTAGTAGAATAAAGTTTTTGGGTGATCTATTTTTGATTTTTTGCTTGATGGTTCCTCCTACGTAAGCAAGTCCAAGAATTATATAATAAAAAGTAATTTTGAGTAGAGGGCTTTGCTTGTTTGGTATGATCTTGATCTTGAGAAAGATGAAGTAGAAAGAAGTATAGAATAAAAGCAAAGAGTATATATGATGATCTTATGGGGAGTGATGACTTCACATATAAGAAGTATGTCGATGGAAACCTGTTGTGGGTTGACAAACATAGCTGTTGGTCATTGGGGCAATTAAAAGGAAGTAATAAAGAAGGAGAGGTTCATATATATATATATATATATATATATATTATCTTGGACATGTTTTATGATTATGAGCACTCATTAAAATATAATATGTTAAGAAGTTGTTGTTGGACAAGGAAGACAACTTAATGGTTTATGTTTGCTTATTTCCGAATAGAAGTTATATTGTTATAGATCCCTCAACATGTGTCGCTTGCTTCCACCTCATATCAGCCAAACATTCCGCACCAAGTAGAGATACTACTTGTGCAGACAAACACCCTTAACCCAGTTTTGCCATAAGAGTCCACCATACCTACCTACGGATTGATTAAGATCCTTCAAGCAAGTTGTCATCGATGCAGGCAATAAAAATTGCTCTCTAAATATGTGTGATCTATTACTGTGAGGAAAATAAACTTCATAAGAACTTGTGATAGGGAAGAAATAAAAGCGAAGGACTGCATAATAAAGTTCTTTATCACCAGGGGCAATTTAAAGTGACATTCTTTTGCATTAAGGGATTGTGCATCCAACTATAAAAGCGCATGACGACCTCTACTTCCCTTTGCAAAGGGCCTATTTGTTACTTTTATTTTCTAGTACTCACCTTTATGCAAGAGTCATGGTGATCTCCATCACTTTCTCTATTTTGCCTTTATCTTCTGGTAAGCGTCATGTGTTGGGGAATGATCTAGACACATATATCCATTCGGAAGTGGACGAGCATGAGTTATTACTGTTGACATTACCCTTGAGGTAAATAGTTGGGAGGCAACACTATAAGCCCCTATCTTTCTCTATGTCCGATTGAAGCCTTGAACTCATAGGTACCTCATGAGGGTTAGCAATTGTGAAAGAATAAAAGATGATTGAGTATGTGGATTTGCTTTACAAGCTCTTAATGACTCTTTCCTATGTTATTATAAATTGGAATTGCTTCAATGACTGAGATCATAGTTTGTCGGTTCTCAATAGAGTTCTTGATTCGTACTTTACCATTGTGAATGAATTGTTACTTTAGCATAAGAAATTATATGTCAATATATGTTGCTGTTCTAAAGATGATCATGATGCCTTCATGTCCGTATTTTATTTTATCGACACCTCTATCTCTAAACATGTGGGCATATTTATCGATGTCAGCTTCCGCTTGAGGACAAGCGAGGTCTACGATTGGGGGAGTTGATATGTCCATTTTGCATCATGCTTTTATATTGATATTTACTACATTATGGGCTGTTATTACACATTTTGGCACAATACTTCTGCCTTTTATCTCTTATTTTACAAGGTTTACATGAAGAGGGAGAATGCCGGCACCTGGACTTCTGTACTGGAATAGGAGAAACTCTGAGATACCTATTCTGCACAACTCCAAAAGTCCTGAAAATCTACGGAGAATTATTTTGGAATATATAAAAATTATTGTGTGAAACAAATACATCAGGGGGGCCACCAGGCAGCCACAAGCCTGGAGGGCGCGCCCTACCCCGCTGGGCGCGCCTCCGAGGCTTGTGGCCCACCTAGCGGCCCTCTGATGCCCATCATCTGCTATATGGAGGGTTTCGACCTAGAAAAAAAAATTCATAACAGAGCTTTCGAGACGAAGCGCCATCGTCTCAAGGCAGAACTTGGGCAGAACCAATCTAGAGCTCCGGCAGGGCAATCCTGCCGGGGAAACGTCCCTCCCGGAGGGGGAAATCGAAGCCATCATCATCGTGAACGGTCCTCTCATCGAGAGGGGGTCAATCTTCATCAACATCTTCATTAGCACCATCTCCTCTCCAAACCCTAGTTCATCTCTTGTATCCGATCTTTGTCTCAAAACCTCAGATTGGTACATGTGGGTTGCTAGTTGTGTTGATTACTCCTTGTAGTTGAGGCTAGTTGGTTTACTTGGTGGAAGATCATATGTTCAGATCCTTGATCATCATTAATACTCCTCTGATTATGAACATGAATATGCTTTGTGAGTAGTTACATTTTTTCCTGAGGACATGGGATAAGTCTTGTCATAAGTAATCATGTGAATTTGGTATTCGTTCGATATTTTGATGAGATGTATGTTGTCTCTCCTCTAGTGGTATCATGTGAACATCGACTACATGAGACTTCACCATTGTTTGGGCATAGAGGAAGGCATTGGGAAGTAATAATTAGATTATGGGTTGCTAGAGTGACAGAAGCTTAACCCTAGTTTATGCGTTGCTTAGTAAGGGGCTAATTTGGATCCACATGTTTCATGCTATGGTTAGATTTATCTTAATTCTTCTTTCGTAGTTGTGTATGCTGGCGACAAGGGTTAATCATAAGTGGGGGGATTTTCCGAGTAAGGACAGCACCCAAGCACTGGTCCACCCACATATCAAATTATCAAAGTAACGAACATGAATCATATGCGCATGATGAAAACTAGCTTGACAGAAATTCCCATGTGTCCTCAGGAGCGTTTTTCTTTATATAAGAGTTTCTCCAGGCTTGTCCTTTGCTATAAAAAGGATTGGGCGACCTTGCTGCACATTTGTTACAATTATTACTTGCTACCCGTTAGGAATTATCTTGTCACCAAACTATCTGTTACCGATAATTTCAGTGCTTGCAGAGAACACCTTACCAAGAACCGCTTGTCCTTTCCGTCTGCTCCTCGTTGGGTTTGACACTCTTACTTATTGAAAGGACTATGATAGATCCCCTATAATTGTGGGTGATCACAAGTCTAGTCGCGGAAGCATGTAATGCTTGGTACAAAGCCAGGCGCAAACCCTGTGCGTAGTTGAATAAAGCTAAGTGTTTGGCAAATCTTGTTGATTCTCATGTTTACTTATGTACATGTTTGTCTGAGATATTGCATTGCACTTACTCCTGGCAAGAGCTAACGGACCGCGAGGTTCCACATCCATATTTTCTCTTCTTTCTTTTTCTCAAAGGACAGAAGGTTACCTCGCATGCAACTTTGCCAGGGGGGATGGTGGTATGGATTCCTACGGGCGACGTTCAAAGAAAAAAAATCTTGCCGGAAGGAGTACGGCAACGAAAAGATAAGTTGCAAAACCAAAGTGAATTCTTACTGTGGAATTATTTTGCTTGGATGATTTCGACTTTTGTATGGAAAACCTGCATGCACGGGAACCTTGCCGTGATTGGCTGCGCCCTCACTCTGTTTCGGGTCCGCTCAATGGCTTAAGTGTCTGCGCCCATGCTCTTGCTTCATTTCAAGTCCACTTAATGACTCAAGTGGCTGTGCTCGCACCCTTATTCTGTTTCGAGCATGATCAACAGCTTAAGCGGTCGCGCCAAGGACGCCAAGATATCTTGCCGGCAGTGGCACCGCCAGTAGGCTGCTCAGGACCCTTCCTCAAAGCACTCGCGGTAGGGCTACACACACCGGCAAATTCTTCCAAAAAGGCATAGGGAAAGTTCCATGCAAAGAAACAGTCTAACAAGGAAGATAATATACAATTATTCAAAATAGTGTGAAATTTATATAAGATGTCGCCTCTTACTATGTACATCTTTATTTGACTTTCTCCCCTAGGGAGATTACAAGAAGAAAAAGATGGAAAGAGGAGGCAGACTACAAGAAGAGAAAGATAGAAAGGGGCCTCCAACGAGAGCCTGGCCCCTCCTGGAACAACATTGCACGGAGGAGAGGGCCAGCATTGCACAGAGGAGAAGACCAGCACTGCATGGACGAGAAGGGGCGCCCAAGAAGTCGAAGTCCATGGGCCTGCCGGAAGATCCAACTGGAAGATGCGGCAGCGCCGAGGACAAAGGCCCCCGGCAAGATTGTCCTGCCGGGAGGGGGAGGGGCGTGAGGCTGACGATGATGGTGCGACCGCTAATCAGTCACAACTTAGGTCGTCGTATTCCGACTTGACGGCCTAGAGCTCGAACTCATCGTTGCTTTCACCGACACTGTCCTCCTCGTTGCTGCTGCTCGAGGACGAGCTTTTGGTGTCGCTCGAGCTCTTTTCGCAACAGCTAAGATGGACGCCTGAGCGCCCATAAATTTTGACGGATAGCAGATTGGCCTTCGTCATTTTGAAACGAAGGACATGCCCTTCCTGGAGGTTCTAGGAGCGGGTGAAGGTCTTCCAGCCGTGCCTGAGGAACATGACGCGACTTGCTGGGTACTCGACATCTACCCGCGTCGTGCCGTTACAACAACCATGCGCCTGTAACCATAGGACAGGCGGCTCATCAACCTCCATCACCCTGGCGAAGGGGCGAGGGAGGCGCAGATGGCTCCAGAGGGGACCACCCAGTTCGAGGATGAACTCCAGCGCCGTCCCCTCAACGTGGGTCTCCTAAAGGAAGAGACCTGGTGTCATAGGAGGAGGTGGGACGGCGCTCCGCCTCCCCCGACCTTGGCTTCCATGATGGCCATGACCCCTCGCACCTCTTCCACCACACGCACTCGAGCCATCCTCCGCCTTTATGGCTGAAGCAGTGGCATGATCCCAACAAGAACTCCTCCTTGGAGCTGAGGACGGTGGCCGCCCTCTCCCCCTGTTCATGGCTAAGGGCGAGCACCACTCGAAGGTTTGGAAGACATGGAAGGGCAAGATATGGAGGTTCACGCTCGAAGGAGGGAGGAAGGATGGATGAGCACCACCCTCGCTACCCCTCAATTTATAGAGGGATGCGTGGGGGCTGGCTCTCCCCCGCTCCAAGGGTCACCGCCACCTCCTCCCATAGTGGCGCCCTTGATCACGGGGCAAACAACAACCACCCCATTGCTCCAATCCATGGCGCTGCAGTTACGACCTCTCCCAGGACTTTAAGTCACAGGCGCACCATTGTTGGCTTCCCGCTATGCATGCGGCGCGAGTGGTGGACACAACCTGACACAGTAATCGAAAAATTGATGGCCGCGCTACGCACGTATCCCATGTCCCGCATTGAATGGGTGTCATGGGGAGGCATAGTAAGCGCAATGATCACAACCATAAGCTCCTACCATGTGTGCCCATGCACTTTTTGGGCCTAGCCCAATAACACCTCGCACTGTGTGTGGCCCAGGCCCGGGGGCTCCTGTCAATGCACTAGAGTTTTGGGCTCTCTAGTGCCCCTTACTAGTGCACGGGTAGTAGTATCCACCCTTGCAACAAGGCTCGACAGGGAGCCGCTAGATACAAATATAGGAGAATCAAGACCCCCGGCAAGGCCTTGCCGGGATGGCCATCAAACAGTCAGGCAAGGTGAAGCCCCGGTAGGTCCTGGCAAGGTGAAACCCACGCAAGACCCCACCAGTGCAGAGGCCAGGTGTTGCCCCGCCTGGGCATGTGTCGCGGCGCCGGCTATGGAGGGGATAAGCGGTGCCGATGGGACGGGCTCCTGTCACGTCCCATAGACAGTCAGAGATGCCTGACGATGCATTAAATGCGCCTATCCTACTTTGTTAGTGTTAGGTATGATAGCTCTGTAGCTCTATACACCCCGTGTATGCACTGTACGCCACTGTTGGGATCCCCATCTAGAGTATAAAAGGAGGCCCGGGACGTTACAGTCGAGGACTTTCCGACTTTTTTGACTTTTAGACTTTTGGACCTTGAGATCCTCTCAGGCCCATTCTGCATGAGTAGTAGCTGCATACTGTAGCTCTCCCAGAACCTGAGCTCGAACTCATCCAATACAACCAAGCAGGAGTAGGGTTTTACGCATCTTGGCAGCCCGAACCTGGGTAAACTACCGCGTGCTAGTCATCTGATCTACTCTCTATGCGAGCCTTCCTCCCCGCCGAACCGTAAAGGGACCCCTCGGATCCCAGAGGTGTCATCCACATAGGAGCCCTTTCCGGCACCCTGCAGGAGGGGGGAAACCATCATCGAAGGCCATCTTCATCATCTCGGCGGTCTCCATGATGAGGAGGGAGTAGTTCACCCTCAGGGCTGAGGGTATGTACCAGTAGCTATGTGTTGGATCTCTTTCTCTCTCGTGTTCTTGAGATGGCACGATCTTGATGTACCGCGAGCTTTATTGATATAGATGAATCATATGGAGTTTTCCCCTCTCTAACTTCTTGTGATGAATTGAGTTTTCCCTTTGAAGTTTTCTTATCGGATTGAGTCTTTAAGGATTCGAAAACACTTGATGTATGTCTTGTGATGGGATATCCATGGTGACAATGGGATGTTCTATTGATCCACTTGATGTATGTTTTGGTGATCAACATGTGGGTTTCGTGACCTTGGGAATCTATGCATAGGGGTTGGCACATGTTTCTGTATTGAATCTCCAGTAGAAACTTTGGGGCACTCTTTGAAGTTCTTTGTGTTGGATTGAACATGATGAATCTGAAGTTGTGTGATGCATACTGTATAATCAATCCCATGGGTACTCGTGGTGACATTGGAGTATCTAGGTGACATTAGGGTTTTGGTTGATGTGTGTCTTAAGGTGTTATTTTAGTACGAACTCTAGGGCTGTTCGTGACACTTATAGGGATAGCTCATAAGATTGATCGGAAAAGATAACTTTGAGGTGGTTTGGTACCCTACAATAATTTCTTCATTAGTTCTCCGCTATTTATGACTTTGGAGTGAACTCTTTGTCACACGAGAGGTATTTACATATGATTCAACTATGTTAGTATTGTTGAAAGAAATTGCACTAGTGAAAGTATGAACCCTAGGCCTTGTTTCTAAGCATTGCAATACCGTTTGTGCTCATGTTTATCATTAGTTACCTTTCTGTTTTTATATTTTCAGATTGCAAAAACCTATATCTACCATCCATATTGAACTTGTATCACCATCTCTTCGCCGAACTAGCGCACCTATACAATTTGCCATTGTATTGGGTGTGTTGGGGACACTAGATATTTCTTGTATTTGATTGCAGGGTTGTTTGAGAGAGACCATCATCATCCTACACCTCCCACGGATTGATAAACCTTAGGTCATCCAGTTGAGGGAGAATTTCCACTATCCTACAAAAGTTTGCGCTTGGGGTCCCAACACGAGTCTACAAGAAGAAGCTTGCATAGTAGACATCACTCCCTGGATGCCTTAATAGACAATATCGACTAGCAGCCAGATATATGATAGTATGTAACTATGTACTGATAATAAATTTTTGTATCTGCCTATGTTGTAAACTTTGTCTTAACTGGCCATCGGCTTCGACCTCCCGTGCTAAGAGCTTGGGAGTGTTCCTTAAAATATCACTTGAGAAGAGTGAATTATGTTCGGGGAACTAGGAAATCCGGCCATTTGGTGCGAACAGACAAAAAGCACACAAGGAGATATGTTATTTTACTGCTTAGCGTAAGAAACATCTTCCGAAGAAAATAGTACCTCTATCGATACCTTTATGCAGGCTGCTACGTAAATCATAGATAGTAAGGCCGTATGCTGCTAGTATGCGACTAATGGCTTTCGTGAGAAAAGAAGCCCGAGTAATGGTGACAATGACCATAATATTTTTTGTTTCTTCCGTCGTAGTCGACCAATTTTCTGCTGAAGATAGCAAGCTTTTGGCTTCACTCGTTCGAGGTACGTATCCGGATGACCCGGTCATAACAATCGTAGAGGTTCTCCCTTTACCCTCTAGCCGAACATTCATGAACGTAGAGGGTAAGCACATGAGCGAGGTAACCCAGCTTGGTAAAAATCTTAGTTCGAATTGATGCATATAATGGCTTAAAATCAACAAGGGAAACATGCATACACAATAAATGTGGATAGATGCTTAGAGTATAAAAGTATTGCCTTTGGGAAGAAGCCCCCAAGTTCTGTGTTCAGGTTTAACAATTAAAGATGTATGACAAAAATCTTAATACAAGATCGGTTGAACCGAACATAGACTTGGGAAGAAAAGGAAAAAAATAAAACCTGCCAAAAATCAAGGTGGGAGGGAAAGGAAAAAATAAAGAAAAAGGTGGTAAAAGGGTAAAGAGTATGACGACACCGGTTTATCCGTAGAAGCGCCGAAGACGAGCTACATTCCACGGGTTTGGTTCAAGGCGGTTATCCGACGGGTTTCAAAGATGGTAAGCCCCTCACGTGAGTACATCGTCGATTATGAAGGGGCCCTCCCATCAGGGGTTAAGTTTATGCTTCTGCTTCTTCGGGAGCCGTAAGACAACTTCCCCCACATTATACGCTTTTGGCTTGACCTCCCTGCTCTGGTAACGTCGGGCCTTCTATTGGTAAAAGCTAGAGAGAGCCCGAGCTATGTCGCATTCTCCTTCTAAGGCGTCTAGGTCGTCCTGCCGATCTAACTCGACCTCCTTTTCCTCGTACATGCGCACCCTTGGTGCATCGTTGTCACGCCCAAGATGCGATCATATCCTTATTTCAGCGCGAGGGCCTCGATAGGGATAGAAACACATCTCGTCGTGTTGCAAGAATGGATATCATTAGAAGTACATGTATAGAAGAGATGAGTATATGGAATTTGCTTACACTCGCCACAAGCTACATCAGAGTCACATAAATACAACAACATATTCAGACATCATACAGAAGAGTAGGGTCCGACTACGGACGAAAACAAATGACAAAATGACATCCATCCTTGCTATCCCAGGCTGCCGCCTGGAACCCATCCTAGATTGATGAAGAAGAAGAAGAAGAACTCCAAATCAAACAAGCATCACGCTCACGTCAAATCATCACATTACCTGTACCTTCAACTATTGTTGTAGTAATCTGTGAGCCACAGGGACTCAACAATCTCATTTCCAAGGGTATCAAGACTATTAAAGCTTAATGGGAGAGGTATGGTTAAGTGGTGAGGCTGCAGCAAGCGACTAGGCATTTATTTGAGTGGCTAGCTTACGAATACAGAAAGTAAGGTATGGTGGTCTACGCATAACGCACGTGAACTAGTAATGATGACTAACTGATCCTGAACACCTACTTACGTCAATCATAACCCCGCCATGTTCTCTCTCGGATAAGGACTCACGAGAAGAGACAGTCATGGTTACGCACATAGTTGGTGTATTTTATTTGAGTTTACTTCAAGTTTACTATGACCGGGTGTTAAACAAAGTATCCAAGTTTGCCACATAGTCGCGGGCACGGCTTTCCGAACGATTTAACCCTGCAGGGGTGCTCCAACTCATCCATCACAAATTAACCACATGCCGCGGGAATAACCTCGACCACGGATCTCGTGATCATCCTAGGCAATTCCAAAGGAAATCTGACACCTCGAGATAGCCCGAAGAAGATCAGAGTTCCTCATGCAAGACCTCCCGACGTGTCGACGAACCCGATAAGAGCCGCGTATCTCATTCTTAGGACACGATCGGATGGGACTAGCTACAGGCAAAGCAATCCCCGAGTTTCCTCGAGGCGGCCCCGCAGGCAGCCCGTTTTGGACCAACACTCATGAGGAGCATTGGCATGGGTTGTTGATTAATTATCCATGGGGTGATCATGCCCTATGCAAATTTTAGTTGTTATTAAGCAAATAGTACCAATGTTGGGCCTTGCCAAACAAGCTTTATCCTAAAACGAGGATCAAGGGGGGTCCCCATAACAACCCCAAGCATGTTAGGAGCACTCAATTATGGAACATAACAAGGGTTCACAAGTAACTGGGGCGGCAAGAGTGGAACAAAACACCGAGAAAAACACCAAGCCTTCCACCCTTTACCAAGTGTATAAGTGCATTAAATTAAATAGCAATAATATTGTGATAACAAAAGAATGTCCATGTTGTCACATGGAAGCAATTGCACCTGCAGCTAGAAAGGCTATAAGAAGGGTTGAGCAAGCGGTAACATAGCCAAACAAAGGTTGCTAGGAAGGTAGAGGGTTAGAGGCTTTCATGGCAATGTTGGGAGGCTTGACAAACAAGTGGTAGGTAGCGAGACATAACGATAAAAGCGGGACAACTAGCATGGCAATGATAGTAGTGGTATCTAGGGAAATGTGTCATCTTGCCCGAAATCCCGCTCGAAAGAAGATCGATTCCATGAAGAAGACGGGCCAACTTAGTCGATCGAATCCTCAGACTCTGAACGGTTGAGGAACTCTATTGATAAGAAGCAAACCGAAAACAACAATCAACACAAGATACACCACAACAGATGCATGACATGATGCGCAAACAAATATGATGCATGTTCGGTTTAATATGCAACGCATGGCAAAACACATCAAACAACTACTACACATTAAAGTGAAGCTCAGTATGCAACGAGTTGCATATTGACGAAACTCCACGTTCGAATTATTTAGTTCACTCCCATTTAGGTACTCATCAATATTAAATGTTGGTTAACATGGCAAACGGTGAAGCACAAACAACTACAACATCTAGGCATTTTAAATGAGGTCGAAAGCAATATATATCATTTTCGAAACAAACCCATATGCATATTATGAATTTGTTCCAGATCTGTCCAAACCACATTTTATAGTTGTTAAACAGCAAAACAAATGTCACCATGAGATTGTACACATTTTTCTAGCCAAGTTACATATGTAAAACATTTTCAATGGAGCTACGGTTCAGAAGTTACTAAATAAATCATTTTCACATGGCATTAATGCAAAAACAATGGAAACAACAAGTAAATCATTTTTATCATATGTGAAAGTTGGTTATTGTGAATCTACACAAAATTTTAGTCAAGTTTCATATATAAAGTTTTTTACATGCGATGCATGGATGAGAAGTTATTAAATGCATGAAGTTCGGGGTCTAATGTGCCATTTTACAATTCACTAGATAATTGGACAAATTCGCAGAACAGGAAAACACCACAATGGGCCAATCTGGCTGGCCCAGCAAAGCATAGGAGTGAAACATAGCAATGCAGCGCCTCGGGCGCGGGATAGGGCGGCTGGGGGGTTAGCTCACCTAGTGGGCTCGACCGAGGACGAGGGAGGCTGGAGCTGGCTTGGGCCAATGGGGCGGCTGGGCCGCGTAGGCCCACTCGCGGGTGAGCGGCCTGGCGTTGGCGACGTGGAGCATCGGTCTCCTCCTGCTCGATCTAGAGGAGAGACAGGGCCAATGGCGGGGCTCTCGGCGGAGGACAGCAGAGGCGGCGAATCTTGCCGGGGGACCTCGGCATCCAGCGGCTCCTGGCCGGATCCGGCTGGAGATGGGCCAGAGGCGAGGCGGTCGGAGGCTTCGATCCATGGCGGTGGGGGCGAGCTTGGCGGCGGGCTGGCAAGGTCGGGGCCGGTCTGCGGTGGAGCACGGCGCGGCATGGTGGAGCAGGGCGCGAGGGGGCGGTGCAGAGGTGCTCCACCAAGCTCCGGCGAGGGGCCGGCCGATGGGAGGTGGTGCGGCGCTCTGTGGCCACGGGACTCGGGGGCGAGCGCTACGGGGAGCTCGAGGCTCTGGGCAGAGGCGGCTCTTCGGGCCCAGGGCGGGCCCGGATGGGCTTCGGCAGGCCTCGCGGCTGAGGTGGGAGGAGAGGCGTGGGTGGGTGGCGGCTGGTGGGGGTTTGGCATGGGCTTCAAGGAGGGATTAGGGTTTAGGTCCAAATTACGAAGGGGAAGGGTCTATTTATAGTTTTGGGGCAAGGGTTTGGACGTTTTGCTTCGTTTTCGGACCGTTCAATCTTGATCGGACGGCCTGGAAGCGGATGTGGGGCTAGGTGGGATGCGGTGGCTGTGTAGATGGGATAGGTCTGAGATGAGAGGGAAGGTGGCAGCCCGTGACAGAGTTTAAAACACCAAAAAATGTCCAACGAATAGACTGATGACCGCACCGCTACGGTTGACCGTTCGGGTATCAAACGAACTCGGAATGCGACGAAATTTGGCAGGCAGTCTACCTACAATATAATAAGACCGCACACCAACTTTCAACCCAATCCGAAAATATTTTAAAGGCACTTTTAAAAACAATATTTTCCAATGCCGCGGGCACGTGGGTGTGTGGTTGGTCTCAAAACAGGCAATGACAAGAACGGACAAACTGGCGACTATGAATGGATGCAAGTTTTCCAAAACGAGTGACGATGCTATGCAGATGATGCGAAAGATGCGATGATGAATGCAACAACCAGACGAAACACAGACGAGAATGGGATTAAAAGGGGAATCTTCTGGAGCGTCGGTCCCGGGCTGTTACAGTCGTGAATAATGTTACAAGGGAGGACTGCTTCTACCCCGTAGACCATGAAGAACAGTGTGTATACCGTTGATTTGTTTGGGGTGGTGCGCAGGCCCCACAGAACAGGGTCAAGATCTTCTGCCCAACGACAGTCAGACTCATGTAGAGATCAGGCCAAACATGGTTTAATGCAACTCATGATGAGGCCGTTTGCTCATTCGACTTGTCCATTGGTCTACGGGTGATACACCAATGCATAATTGAGCTTTATGCCCATTTTTGCGCACCAGTCTTTGACCTCTTGGGCTGTGAAGTTGGATCCATTGTCTGTTATTATACTGTGTGGGACGCCGTAACGGTGTACCACGCCAGATATAAAGTCGATTACTGGTCCGGACTTGGCTGACTTGACAGGTTTTGCCTCTATCTATTTGGTTGAGTTTGTACACCATGACCAGTAGGCTTTATTCTTCTTGGTCCCCTCTTTAAGTGGTCTGACCACATCCAACCCCCAGACCGCAAAGGGCCATATAATCGGAATAGCCCGAAAAGCTGTTGGGGGCATGTGACTTTGATTTGCAAAAATTGGACACCCCACGCAGTGTTTGACAAGTGACTTGGGTCCGCTCGAGCAATGGGCCAGAAGAAACCAACCCGGAAGGCCTTGCTAACTAAGGCTCTTGCTGCGGCGTGATGGCCGCCCATCCCTGTGTGGACTTTGGCTAAGAGCTGGCGTCCTTCTGCCTCAGATATGCACCGCTATAGTATTCCGATGGTGCTTTTCTTGTATAACTCACCCTCGTGGACTTTACAGAATTTGGATCGCCAAATTATGCGTCACGCCTTCGTCTGATCGTTGGGGAGTTTTTTGTGAAGAAGGTAGGCGAGGAAGGGCTCGGTCCATGGCGCGATTACTGCCATGACCTCATGAGCCAAAGGCATTTCGTCCATTATGGAGCCACTGATGATTTGGTTGTCTGGTTCGTTTGCAGGGGGAACAACCTCTTCCGCATTGGTGAGACCGGCGCCCTTATTATCGTCCTGCCAAACCACTGATCGCTTCAAGAGTCGTTCCTGGAAAGTGTTTTTTGGGACAGGGTCGCGTTTGGCCTCCATGCAGGCCAGTATGTGGGCGGCTTGGTTGTTGTCTCTAGCGACATGGTGGAATTCTAGCCCCTCGAACCGTGCGGATATCTTGAGGACATCGTTTCTGTATGCCACCATCTTCGGATTTTTGGCATCAAATTCGTCGTTGATTTGGGAGATGACCATGTTGGAGTCTCCTCGCACCTCTAGCCGTTGTATGCCCATTGATGCTGCCATCCGAAGACCGTGCAGTGCTTCGTATTCAGCTGCATTGTTGGAATTGACATACATGATCTGCAACACGTATCGAACATTGTCGCCTGTGGGGGATGTGAGAATAACTCCAGCCCCAAGTCCGGCCAAAGTTTTGGATCCATCGAAGTACATCGTCCAATGGTAGTATGTACTATATTCCATGGGGATCTCGGCCTTTGTCCATTCGACGAGGAAATCTGCCAGCACCTGAGATTTGATAGCTCATCGTGGCTTGTAGGCAATTTCCAAGGGAAGCAGCTCAATGTCCCATTTGGCTATGCGGCCGGTGGTGTCCCTGTTGTTGGTTATATCGTTCAGGGGTACTTCGGATGCCACTGTAACCGTACACTCTTGAAAGTAGTGTCTAAGTTTCCGTGATGCCTTAAATACTGTATAGGATATCTTCTGGTAGTGCGGGTATCTGGACTTGCACTGCATTAGTACTTCTGACACGTAATAGACCGGCTTCTGTATCAAGAATTTGTGTCCCTCCTCCTCTCGTTCGATGACGAGCACTACGGTAACGACTTGGTTGGTGGCTGATATGTATAATACCATGGGTTCACCAGCACCTGGTGCTGTGAGTATGGGGTTACTTGCCAGCAGTGTTTTAATTTATTCTAGCTGCTGCTTCATTGGTCCATTCGAAATTGTTGGTCCGTTTCAGCAGTCTGTAGAGCAGTAAAGCCTTTTCCTCGAGGCGGGAGATAAAGCGGCTTAGCGCCACCATGCAACCAGCCAGCCTCTGGACATGCAACAGGGCGCGGATCTTAGTTGGATTCACTTCTATTCCTCTATGGGAAATGATGAATCCAAGCAGTTGACCAGCAGGAACTCCGAATACACATTTCATTGGATTGAGTCGTATATCATACTCACATAGGCTGACAAAGGTTTGCCTTAGGTCGTCGATCAGCTAGCTGACGTGTTTGTTTTGATTACCACATCGTCCAAGTATGCTTTGACTGTTTTACCGACTTGTTTTGCGAGACAAGTCTGGATCATTCGTTGGTACGTAGCCCTAGCGTTTTTTAGCCCAAAAGGCATCATGTTGAAACAGAATGGCCCGTAAGGGGTGATGAATGCGGTTGTAGCTTGATATGATTTCTTCATTTTAATCTGATGGTATTCGGAATAAGTGTCAAGGAAACACAATGAGTCGTGTCCGGCTGTGGCGTCAATAATCTGGTCTATATGTGGTAAGGGGAAAGGGTCCTTAGGGGAGGCCTTATTGAGGTCTCTAAAGTCGACGCCCAGCCGCCAGGATTTGTCTTTCTTTGGTACCATCACCAGGTTTGCCAACCATTCGGGGTGTTTAATCTCCCGAATGAATCCAGCCTCTAGCAGTTTGGCTATTTCTTCACACATAGCTTGTCGTTTGGGCTTGGAAAAGCGGCACAGAGTTTGTTTAACGGGCTTAAAGCGTGCGGTGATGTTCAAACTATGTTCTGCTAGCCTCCGTGGGATTCCAGGCAAATCAGAAGGATGCCAGGAAAAGATGTCCCAGTTTTCTTGTAAGAATGCTCGCAGCGCTTCATCCATTATGGGGTCCAGCTGAGATCCGATGGACGCTGTCTTATTGGGGTCCGTCGGGTGTACCTGAAATTTAAAGATTTCATCTGCAGGTTTAAAGGACGTGGGTTTGGGCCTTTTGCTAAGGATCACATCGTCCGTGTCTATTATTGACCGAAGTGAGGTCAGTTCTTCTACAACGAAGGTCTCAGCTAGTGCCTCGAAGGCGAGTGTTGCTGTTTTGTTTTCAGCTCGAAGGGCTATATTCGGATCACTGGCGATTGTGATTACCCCGTTTGGTCCCAGCATCTTGAGCTTCATATACTCCTAATGTGTTATAGCCTAGAGTTTTGTCAAGGCATCATGTCCCAGCAGGGCATGGTAGCCACTAGAGAAGGGCACGATATGGAAGAGAAGTTCTTTGGATCAGTAGTTTTCGGGCGTGCCATACACTACGTCCATGGCGATACGTCCTGAATAACGCGCCTCTTTCCCAGGAATGATCCCCCAAAATGTTGTGTTGCTATGCTTGGCGCAAGATCGATCAAACTGCATTTTTTCCAGGGTATCTTTGTAGATAAGGTTTAAACCACTGTCTCCATCCATTAGCACTTTGTGCAACCTGAAGCCATCGACGATGGGGTTTAGGACCAGTGCGGCCGGTGTATGACCGAGACGAATGGCTGGTTGGTCAGTATCTCCGAAGGTGATGGGTATGTCTGCCCATGCACTTGTTACTGCCACATGATAGACCTGTTCGAGTTCTCTAAGAGCTCTTTTCCTCCTGTTCCTCAAGGGGAATGTTTCGTAGATCGTCAGAACTTCGGCGTTGTATTCTGGTGGCGATGTGGAGCTCCTATTTGGCGGTAGTGCCTCAAGAATATCTTCACCGCTTTTTGCAACCTGCCTGATGACCCAGCAAGCTCTAAGGCTATGAGTCGGGCTTGTGTTTAGCAATACAAAATGTATAGGGCATGGTGTATCCAATAGTCCATCAAGGACAGTCCTGACCCCTGTAAGGGGCCTATTTCTCTTTTCGGCAGGGTCGAGTTTGCCTGGCCACTTCAGAGGTATCCTCTTTTTCCGATCTCCTCTGGTGTACTCGGTAAAGGTTTGTTCTAAAAAATAGCCTTTGGCTTGCCAGGCACTTTCCATGGCACAATATTTTTTTACCAAGTCCGACAGCTCGGTGAAGTCATGAATGTGTCGACGAGCCAGGGCGTTGAGAATCCCTTCGTCATGGAAATTGCGATTCAAGGTTGCCATTATCTCCTGGTCACTAAGACATCGTACTTTGTTTCTAGAGAGGAGGTGTCTATCCCAAAAATAATGAACCGACTCTCCTGATAATTATTGAAAATCTCGTAAGTCCGAAGACTTGCACTCTCCTGCGATACTTGAGTGATCGGCTTGGGTGGTGGGTGGGTATTTTTTTTGATTGCATGCCACGATGTGAGTCCGAAATTACGGGCTCCGAATTGTGTGCTAGATCAGGGACCAATACCAATCTATCTCCAGAGCGAACTCCGGGGTCAAGGTTGCAAGCGAGATCTTGATGATTGGAGATTGGGGTATAAACCGTTTTTAATTCCGGTCGTTGGGGGGACGAGCCTCCAGCCGGAGACTCGATGGTGGTGACTAAGTGAGTGACCGTGGGGATGAGAATCTCCCTATCGTCGGGTTTAAGCTCGAGCCAGTCGTAGACCGGGGTCTGGTCGTCAGTCATACGCATGGTCTGAATTCGATCAAATAGCTCGTTTAGAAACGAGGCGACGGTAGGATGCGTGTCGCTGAAGCGAGTCGGGTTGATATGCGGCATCACGGTTCTAGAGTCGCATGAAGGCAGATCCAGGTCCTATTCGGCCATAGTGGATCCGGTCACAATGACCGGATTGGGTGTTCCATACAGCCCGAGGGTGACGACCTCCTCAGAGATGGGGCTCGATGTCTCCGGCGTCGAGGCGTCGGGATTTGCGGGCTCCTCCATAAGGGTTGAGGGTCATATCCAGACAAGTTCTCCCCACGAATCAACGACAAACTCTAGGGTTCCGAATCCGATTCCTTGATCGGGGCAAAGCTTCCGATCTGTCCAAGGTGGCCGGTCGGGTCGGCATGCGACAAGACGTTGTCACTTGTGAAGATCTGATCTGGGATGAGAATATCCTGGTTGCATATCTTGTTGCTTGTGACAAGGCGAGCCATCAATTCCTTTGGCGATCACAGTGGAACTCTTAATGAAAGCACCAATCTCGGTGTCAAAACTGGTGGATCACGGGTAGGGGGTCCCGAGCTATGAGACTAGGATCGATGGTAACACGGGACAAAAGAGACGATGTTTACCCAGGTTCAGGCCCTCCTATGGAGGTAAAACCCTATGTCCTGCTTGATTATATTGATGATATGAAGGTTACAGAGTTGATCTACCTCGAGATCGAATAGCTAAACCCTAGATGAGTTTCTCTGCCTTACAATCTAAAACCCTCCGGCTTATATAGACGCCCGGGGGTACTAGGGTTTACACATGGTCGGTTGCACATCGAAGGAAAAACATGCCTATCTACTATCAAAGACTTGGAGGACACGCCACGACTCCTTGAAGCTTCCACCCTGGTGACGGGGACTTTGATCTTCCAATGCACAGCCAGCGGCCCATATAGTCCGACCCATTAGAAATGGGTCGGCCATCCGAGGACCCCTTAAACTAGGACTCCCTTAGTGAGCACGATACACCAGGGCACGCCTTCCCTACCTAGCAATCCCTGGTGGGTGGTGCCTACCTCGGGAACCTTCCCGACTCCATTTTCCTTCCGTTTGCTTGATTTTCAAGAATAAAATTCTCTCTCTATATATTCCCTATTGTTTTGACCACCACATCGCGAGGTTTTCCTCTCTTCTTGTTTCGTGTTGTTTTCCTAGCAGATCTATCAAGCTAGGCATCATGTCTTCTTCCTACCCCAATAGTGTAGAAGAGGATGCTTGGTTAATGAAGATGGAGCTGAAGAGAGAAGAGCCAAAAGAAGCCAATAATGAGGACAGGGCAAGGAAGCTATGCAGGATCAAGCCCTAGAAGGAGGGCAACCCATGCCCATAGAAGAGGAGGAAGAAGAAGATCTCCTCCTACCTTATTATGATCACCTCACCCTATTGAAATTGAATCTTTTAGGGCCTTTGAAGCGGTTCATGTTCAGAATAAGTTTCTCACTCGTGAAAATATTTTTCTATAGGAGCACATCATCTCCCTTAGGAATGTCATCCATAAATTGAAGTATTTACTGGAGCTAAAGTGTGACACTTCATCACCACCACCTTCATCATTAGCAGGACCAAAGGAGACTTGAATACACGGGTATGGGCACTCCCCTTGGCTTGAGCCAAGCTTGGGGGAGGTGCCCCGGTATCATATCACCATCACTTTTTACCTTTGCTTTCTATTTTGATCCTTAGCTTTTTCATGATTTAGTTGAATAAAAGTTTAGTATGATCTATTTTCGAGTGCTAGTTCCGTGATCTACCTATCTATGTAATCGAGTGAGAGTTATATAATAATGTTTAGTTTGAGCTTTTGCCTCTTCACTTTTGCATTCATAATAAGAGAAAATAAATGAGAAAATATCATATGCCAATCTTATGGTGAGTAATGACATGACATAAACAAAAGTGTAAGTAGTAAAATTTATTGGAGATTGACAAACATAACATTAGTCAAAGATGCAATTCATGAAAGAATTAATTAGGGAAGATAAGATTCACATGCAAATACACTATCATGGACATCTTTTATGATTGTGAGCCCCCATTAAATATTGTATGCCAAAATTGTTGATGTTGGGCAAGGAAGACTGTTGGAAATATGCCCTAGAGGCAATAATAAATTAGTTATTATCATATTTCCTTGTTCATGATAATCGTTTATTATCCATGCTATAATTGTATTGATCGGAGACTTAAATGCATGTGTGGATACATAGACAAAACCATGTCCCTAGTATGCCTCTAATGGACTAGCTCGTTGATCAAAGGATGGTTAAGGTTTCCTAGCCATGGACATGAGATGTCATTTGATAACGGGATCACATCATTAGGAGAATGATGTGATGGATAAGACCCAAACTACAAACATAGCATATGATCGTGTCAGTTTATTGCTACTGTTTTTTGCATGTCAAGTATATGTTCCTATGACCATGAGATCATGCAACTCACAGATATCGGAGGAGTGCCTTGTGTGTATCAAACGTCGCAACGTAACTGGGTGACTACAAAGGTGCTCTACAGGTATCTCCGATGGTGTCTGTTGAGTTGGCATGGATCGAGACTGGGATTTGTTACTCCGTATGACGGAGAGGTATCTCGGGGCCCACTCGGTAATACAACATCACAATGAGCCTTGCAAGCAATGTGACTAATTGTTAGTTGAGGGATCTTGTATTATGGAACGAGTAAAGATACTTGCCGGTAACGAGGTTGAACTAGGTATGGAGATACCGACGATCGAATCTCGGGCAAGTAACATATCGAAGAACAAAGGGAACGTTATACGGGATTAACTGAATCCTTGACATAAAGGTTCGACCGATAAAGATCTTCGTAGAATATGTAGGAACCAATGTGGACGTCCAGGTCCCGCCATTGGTTATTGACTATAGAGGTGTCTCGGTCATGTCTACATAGTTCTCGAACCCGCAGGGTCTGCACACTTAAGGTTCGGTGACGTTTCGGTAGTGTAGAGTTATGTATGGTGGTGACCGAAGGTTGTTCGGAGTACCGGATGAGATCCCGGATGTCACGAGGAGCTCCGGAATGGTCCGGAGGTAAAGATTCATATATAGGAAGTCCCAGTTTGGTTTCCGGAAAAGTTTCGGGCTCATCGGTAGTGTACCGGGAGTATCGGTAGTGTACCGGGAGTGCCGGTAGTGTACGGGGGACCTCCGGGAGGGGTATTTCGACCCCAAGAGGTCCATGGGCTGTGGGAGAATAATAACCAGCCCTTAGTGGGCTGGGAAAACAGCCACAAAGGCCCATGGCGCAGGAGAGAAAGTCCTAAAGCAAAAAGTGGAAAATCAGCCAATAGGAGGCAATCCTACTCCAACTAGGATTGGAGGTGAAGTAGGATTGCTCCCACCTCCTATTTCGGCCGACCCAAAGGCCTTGGCTGCCTCTCCTCTCCTCTCCTCCTATATATACTAGTGGATTGGGTGGTTTTTGGACAGAATTTCTGGCCACGTGCTACCCGTTTCACCGGTGCACAGTTTCTCCTCTAGATCGGTTTTCCGCAGCGCTTATGCGAAGCCCTGCCGGAATCACTCCACCACCATCACCGGAGCGCGGTCACGCTGCCGGTGAACTCTCTCTCCTCTCCACCTCCTCTCCCTGGATCGAGATGGTGGAGATCGTCATCAAGCTGCACGTGTGCTGAACGCGGAGGTGCCGTCCGGTCGGCGCTAGATCGGAAGGACCGTGATCGAGATCGCGAGACAGTTCGTGATGAGATCGCGGAACGGATCGTGATGAGTTCGCGGGACAGATCGTGATCAAGATCGTGAGACGGATTGTGATGAGATCGCGGGACGGATCGTGATGAGTTCACGGGACGGATCGTGATTGGATCGCGGGACGGATCGTGATGAGATCGCGGGACGCTCGGCGATTTGGATCGCGAAGATGTTCGACTACACCAACCGCGTTTCTTAACGCTTCCCGCTTAGCGATCTACAAGGGTATGTAGATCCACTCTCCCTCTCGTAAATGCTCATCACCATGGATAGGTTTGCGTGTGCGTAGGAAAATTTTTGTTTCCCATGCGACGTTCCCCAACAGTGGTATCAGAGCTAGGTTGATGGTTCGATGAGATCTCGAGTAGAACACAAAAGGTTTGTGGGCGTTGATGCTTAGATTGCTTCCTCCCTTGGTCGGACTTTGGTTCAGCGGGATTGTGAGATGAAGCGGCCCGGACCAACATTACTCGTACGCTTACGAGACACCGGTTCCCTCGATGCAACTTGTTGCTTAGATGGCTTGCGGGTGACAGTTTCTCTCACTTTAGTTGGATCGGATCCGACAAAGGCGGTCCTTGAGAAGGTTGAAAAGCAATCTATGTATCACCATTGTGGTTTATGCGTAGGTGAGAATCGTTCTTGCTAGATACCCATAGCAGCCACGTAAAACTTGCAACAACAATTAAAGGACGTCTAACTTGTTTTTGCAGGGTATGTTGTGATGTGATATGGCCAATTACATGATGAGATATATGTGATGTATGAGATGATCATGTGATGTATAGAATTTCACGACTTGCATGTCATTGAATATGGCAACCGGCAGGAGCCATAGGGTTGTCTTTAATTATTGTATGACCTGCGTGTCAATCATTAAGCGCTATGTAATGCTTTACTTTATCGCTACGGTAGCAATGGTAGTAGAAGCATGTAGGGCGTGACAACCCCGATGGCGACACGTTGATGGAGATCAAGATGATGGAGATCATGGTGTCATGCCGGTGATGATGGAGATCAAAAGCACAAGATCATGGCCATATCATGTCACTTATGATTTGCATGTGATGTTAATCCTTTTATGCACCTTGTTTTGCTTAGGACGACGGTAGCATTATAAGGTGATCCCTCACTTAATTTCAAGATAAACTGTGTTCTCCCCGAGTGTGCACCGTTGCGAAAGTTCGTCGTGTTGAGACACCACGTGATGATCGGGTGTGATAGACTCTACGTTCACATACAACGGGTGCAAGCCAGATTTGCACGCGCAGAACACTCGGGTTAAACTTGACGAGCCTAGCATGTACAGACATGGCCTCGGAACACAAGAGACCGAAAGGTCGAGCATGAGTCATATAGTGGATATGATCAACATAATGATGTTCACCATTGAAGCCACCTTAACTCACGTGATGATCGGACTTGAGTTGGTGAATTTGGATCATGTACCACTCGAATGACCCGAGGGATGTCAATTTGAGTGGGAGTTCTGAAGTAATATGATTAATTGAACTCATTATCATGAACATAGTCAAAGTGTCTTTGCAAATTATGTTGTAGATTACTAGCTCGCGCTGTAGCTCCCTTGTATTTTTATATGTTCCTAGAGAAATAGAGTTGAAAGATGTTGGTAGCAATATTGCGGACTGGGTCTGTGATCTGAGGATTGTCCTCATTGCTGCACAGAAGGCTTATGTCCTTAATGCACCTCTTGGTGCTCCACCCCCTCTAGCGTCGTCTATAGATGTTGTGAACATCTGACAAGCACGTTTCGATGACTACTTGATAGTTTAGTGCGTCATGCATTACGGCTTAGAATTGAGGCTCGGAAACGTTTTGAGCGTCACGGAACATATGAGATGTTCTAGGAGCAGAGATTGTGATCTCAGGCTCGTGCCTGTGTTGCGAGATATGAGATCTACAACAAGATTCTTTGCTTGTAAGATGAAGGAGAATAGCTCAATTGTTGAGCATGTACTCAGATTGTCTGGGTACTACAATCGCTTGAATCAAGTGGGAGTTGATCTTTCAGATAAGATAGTGATTGATATAGTTCTCCAAGTCACTGTCACTAAAGCTACTAGAACTTAGTGATGAACTATAATACACCAGGGATAGAAGTATTGATCCCTGAGCTGTTCGCGATGTTTGACACCGCGAAGGTAGAAATCAAGAAGGAGCGTCAAGTGTTGATGGTTAATCAAACCACTAGTTTTGAAAAGGGCAAGAGCAAGGAGGGAAACTTCATGGATAGCAAGTCAGTTGCTGCTCCAGTGAAGCAACCCAAAGTTGAACTCAAACCCGAGACTAAGTGCTTCTATTATGAGGTGAGAGGTCGCTGAAGCGGAACAACCCTAGATACTTGGTAGATAAGAAGGCTGGCAACATCGACAGAAGTATATTTCATATACGAGTTATTGATGTGTACCTTGCTAGTACTCCTAGTAGCACCTGGGTATTGGATACCGGTTCGGTTGCTAAATGTTAGTAACTCGAAATAAAAGCTACGGAATAAACAGAGAACTAGCTAAGGGTGAGGTGACGATGTGTGTTGGAAATGTTTCCAAGGTTGATGTGATCAACATCGCACGCTCTCTCTACCTTCAGGATTAGTGACGAACCTAAATAAATGTTATTTGGTGTTTTGCGTTGAGCATGAACATGATTAGATCATGTTTGTTGCAATACGGTTATTCATTTAAGTCAGAGAATAATAGTTATTCTGGTTACATGAATAATACCTTCAATGGTCATGCACCCAGTGAGAATGGTTTGTTGAAATCTTGATCGTGGTAGTACACATGTTCATAACATTGATGTCAAAAGATACAAAGTTAATAATGATAGTACCACATACTTGTGGCACTGCCGCTAAATGTCATATTGGTATAAAGCGCATGTAGAAACTCCATGCTGATGGATATTTGGACTCATCGATTTCGAATCGGTTGAGACATGCGAACCATGCCTCTTGGGCAAGATGACTAAAGGACCCCGTTGGATGGAGCGGGCAAGTGATTCATTGGAAATGATACATGTTGATGTATGCAATCTAGTGAGTCTTGTAGCGTGCAGTGGATATCGTTATTTTCTTACCTTCACTGATGATTTGAGTAGATATAGTGTATATTTACTTAATGAAACACAAGTCTGAATCGTTTGAAAGGTTCAAGCAAATTCAGAAGTTTAAAGATCATCGTGACAAGAAGATAAAAATGACTGCGATATGATCGTGGAGGTGAATATCTGAGTCACGAGTTTGGCATACAACTTAAGACAATGTGAAAGTTGTTTCACAACTAAACGCCACCTGGAACACCATAGTGTGATGGTGTGTCCGAACATCATAGTTATGCTCTATTGGACATGGTGCGTAATATGATGTCTCTTGTCGTTTTACTACTATAATTTTGGGGTTATGCATTAGAGACAACTACATTCACTTTAAATAGGGCACCATCTAAATCCGTTGAGATGACACCATGTGAATTATGGTTTGACAGAAACCTAAGCTGTCATTTCTTAATATTTTGGGATGTGACACTTGTGTGGAAAATGTTTTCACCTAATGAGGTCGAACCCAAGGCGGACAAATTGCATCTTCATAGAATACCCTAAGATCAGTTGGGTGAACCTTCAATCTCAGATCCTAGTGCAAAATGTTTGTTGCTTAAACGGATCCTTTCTCGAGGAAATGTTTCTCTCGAAAGAATTGAGTGGGAGGAAGATAGAACTTGATGAGTTGTTAAACCTTTGTTCAACCAGAGAGTAGCGCAGCGCAGAAAGATGTTTCTGTGAAGCCTACGTTAGTTGAAGAGGAAGTTAATGATGATGATCATGAAGCTTCAGGATCAAGTTACTATCGAACTTCGTAGGTCGACAAGGATGTGTACTGCTCCTGAGCGGTACGACAACTCTGTCTTGGAGGTCATGTTGTTGGACAACGATGAACCTACGAGCTATGGAGAAGCGATGATGGGCCCAGATTCCGACAAATGGTTGGAGGCCATGAAATCCGAGATAGGATCCATGTATTAAAACCAAGTGTAGACTTTGGTAGACTTGCTCATTGGACGGCAGGTCGTTGAGTACAAATGGATCTTTAAAATGAAGACAGACACTGATGGTGAATGTCACTATTTGTAAAGCTCGACTTGTTGCAAAGATGTTTGTGACAAGTTCAAGGAGTTGACTACGATGAGACTTTCTCACTCGTAGTGGTGCTAAAGTCTGTTGGAATTATGTTAGCAGTTGCTGTGTTTTCAATTATGAAATCTGGCAGATGGATGTCAAAACATCGTTTCCTTAACAGTTTACTTGAGGAAAGGTTGTATGTGATACAACCAGAAGGTTTTGTCAGGCCTAAGGATGCTAAAAGGTGTGCAAGCTTCGGTGATCCTTCCATGGACTGAAGCAAGCATCTCGGAGTTGGAATATACGCTTTGATGAGGTGATCAAAGTTTTGATGTTTATACAAAGTTTACGAGAAACTTGTATTTGCAATAAAGTGAGTGGGAGCACTATAGAATTTCTGATAAGTATATGTGGATGACATATTGTTGATCAGAAAAAATGTAGAGTTTCTGGAAAGTATAAAACGGTCATTTGGAAAGTAATTTTCAAAGGAAGACCTGGATAGAGCTACCTAATTGTTGAGCATCAAAATCTATAGAGATAGATCAAGATGCTTGATGAGACTTTCAATGAGTGTATACCTTGACAAGATTTTGAAAGAGTTCAAAATGGATCAGCCAGAGAAATAGTTCTCGTCTGATTTGTAAGGTGTGAATTTGAGTGAGACTCAAAGCTCGACAACGGCAGAAGAAAGAGAAAGGACGAACGTCGTCCCCTATGCCTTAGCCATAGGCTCTATATTATGCGATGCTGTGTACCGCACCTATGTGTGCCTTGCCATGAGTCTGTCAAGGGGTACAAGAGTGGTCCAGGAGTGGATCACTGGACAGCGGTCGGAATTATCCTTAGTAACCAGAGGACTAAGGAAATGTTTCTTGATTGTGGAGGTGATAAAGAGTTCGTCGTAAAGAGTTACATCGATGCAAGCTTTAACACCTATCCGGATGACTAGTAGTAGCAATCTGGATACGTATAGTGGAGCAGCCATTTGGAAATAGTACCAAGCGGAGTGTGGTAGCAGTGTTTACGGTTTGACATAGAGATTTGCAAAGTACACACGGATCTGAATATCGCAGACCCGTTGACTATAAGACCTCTCTCACATGGAAAGCATGATCGAGCCCCAAACCTCATTGGGTGTTAGATTCATAACAATGCGAATCACATGGTGATGTTAACTAGATTATTGACTCTAGTGCAAGTGGGATACTGTTGGAAATATGCCCTAGAGGCAATAATAAATTAGTTATTATCATATTTCCTTGTTCATGATAATTGTTTATTATCCATGCTATAATTGTATTGATCGGAGACTTAAATGCATGTGTGGATACATAGACAAAACCATGTCCCTAGTATGCCTCTAATGGACTAGCTCGCTGATCAAAGGATGGTTAAGGTTTCCTAGCCATGGACATGAGATGTCATTTGATAACGGGATCACATCATTAGGAGAATGATGTGATGGATAAGACCCAAACTACAAACATAGCATATGATCGTGTCAGTTTATTGCTACTGTTTTCTGCATGTCAAGTATATGTTCCTATGACCATGAGATCATGCAACTCACAGATATCTGAGGAGTGCCTTGTGTGTATCAAATGTCGCAACGTAACTGGGTGACTATAAAGGTGCTCTACAGGTATCTCCGATGGTGTCTGTTGAGTTGGCATGGATCAAGACTGGGATTTGTTACTCCGTATGACGGAGAGGTATCTCGGGGCCCACTCGGTAATACAACATCACAATGAGCCTTGCAAGCAATGTGACTAATTGTTAGTTGCGGGATCTTGTATTATGGAACGAGTAAAGAGACTTGCCGGTAACGAGGTTGAACTAGGTATGGAGATACCGACGATCGAATCTCGGGCAAGTAACATACCGAAGAACAAAGGGAACGTTATACGGGATTAACTGAATCCTTGACATAGAGGTTCGACCGATAAAGATCTTCGTAGAATATGTAGGAACCAATGTGGACGTCCAGGTCCCGCCATTGGTTATTGACTGTAGAGGTGTCTCGGTCATGTCTACATAGTTCTCGAACCCGCAGGGTCTGCACACTTAAGGTTCGGTGACGTTTCGGTAGTGTAGAATTATGTATGGTGGTGACCGAAGGTTGTTCGGAGTCCCAAATGAGATCCCGGATGTCACGAGGAGCTCCGGAATGGTCCGGAGGTAAAGATTCATATATAGGAAGTCCCAGTTTGGTTTCCAGAAAAGTTTCGGGCTCATCGGTAGTGTACCGGGAGTATCGGTAGTGTACCGGGAGTGCCGGTAGTGTACCGGGGGACCTCCGGGAGGGGTATTTCGACCCCAAGAGGTCCATGGGCTGTGGGAGAATAATAACCAGCCCTTAGTGGGCTGGGAAAACAGCCACAAAGGCCCATTGCGCAGGAGAGAAAGTCCTAAAGCAAAAAGTGGAAAATCAGCCAATAGGAGGCAATCCTACTCCAACTAGGATTGGAGGTGAAGTAGGATTGCTCCCACCTCCTATTTCGGCCAACCCAAAGGCCTTGGCTGCCTCTCCTCTCCTCTCCTCCTATATATACTAGTGTATTGGGTGGTTTTTGGACAGAATTTCCGGCCACGTGCTACCCGTTTCACCGGTGCACAGTTTCTCCTCTAGATCGGTTTTCCGTAGCGCTTAGGCGAAGCCCTGCCGGAATCACTCCACCACCATCACCGGAGCGCGTTCACGCTGCCGGTGAACTCTCTCTCCTCTCCACCTCCTCTCGCTGGATCGAGATGGTGGAGATCATCATCAAGTTGCACGTGTGCTAAACGCGGAGGTGCCGTCCGTTCGGCGCTAGATCGGAAGGACCGTGATCGAGATCGCGAGACAGTTCGTGATGAGATCGCGGAACGGATCGTGATGAGTTCGTGGGACAGATCGTGATCAAGATCGTGAGACGGATTGTGATGAGATCGCGGGACGGATCGTGATGAGTTCACGGGACGGATCGTGATTGGATCGCGGGACGGATCATGATGAGATCGCGGGACGCTCGGCGATTTGGATCGCGAAGATGTTCGACTACACCAACCGCGTTTCTTAACGCTTCCTGCTTAGCGATCTACAAGGGTATGTAGATCCACTCTCCCTCTCGTAGATGCTCATCACCATGGATAGGTTTGCGTGTGCGTAGGAAAATTTTTGTTTCCCATGCGACGTTCCCCAACAAAGACAACTAATGATTTATGCTTGTTCATATTCACATAGAAGTTATATTGTGATAGATACTTTAACATATGGTGCTTGCTCAATATCTTTGCTAGCCAAAAATTCCACACTAAGTAGAGATACTACTTGTGCATCCAAAAACCCCAAACTCATATTTGAGAGTCCACCATACCTACATATGTATTGAATAAGATCCTTCAAGTAAGTTGTCATCAGTGCACTAAGGCAATAAAAATTGCTTCTAAAAGTGTTGGATCAATTAGTGTAAGAGAAAATTGAGCGTTGCATGAACTTGTGATGGCAAAGTAATAAAAGCGACAGGCTGCATAATAAAGGTTGTTATCACAAGGGGCAATACAACTTGACGTTCTTTTGCGCTAAGGGATTTGGGATACAAACTAAAAAGCGGATGACAACCTCTGCTTCCCTCTGCGAAGGGCCTATCTTTCACTTTTAAGTCTATACTTTTATGCAAGAGTCAAAGTATTCTTCCCTGTTCCTTTTTATTTTTCTACTTTTGCAAGCATCATGTGGTGAGGAAAGATCTAGGCACATATATCCAGTTGGATATGAGTGAGCATGAGTTAGTATTGTTGACATCACCCTTAAGGTGAATACATTGGGAGGTGAAACTATAAGCCCCTATCTTTCTATGTGTCCGGTTGAAACTTTTTGCTCATGGGCATGCTGTGAGTGTTAGCAATCATACAAGACTAAATGATGGTTGAGTATGTGGACTTGCCAAAAAGAGCCTACATGAGACTCTTCCTGAAAATATGATGAATTGTAGTTGCAAAATTGATTGAGAACTTAGTTTGTTGGTTTCCAATAAGGTTTATGCTTTATACTTCCACGTTGTGATGAATTTTTACTTGCTCATAAGAAGTTATATGATGTTGTTATGAAATAAAATTTATATGAAAGAGTTATATGTGAAAGTTTGTTGTTGTTATGAAAATAAGCACGATGCTACTAGATCTGTATTTTGTTTTTATCGACACCTCTCTCTTAAACCATGTGGACACGTTCTTCGATATTGGCTTTCGCTTGGGGACAAGCGAGGTCTAAGCTTGGGGGAGTTGATACGTCCATTTTGCATCAGGTTTTCCTACTGTTATTTATAATGTATTTATGCATAATAATGTTTCGGGGAGTAATTCTAATGCCTTTTCTCTCATAATTTGCAAGGTATACACAAAGAGGGAGAATACCGACAGCTGGAATTCAGGACCTGAAAAAGCATATCAAAGATACCTATCCTGCACATCCCCAATGAAGATGAAACTTTACGGGGATTTTTTATTGCTTATATTAAAAATACTGGAGCAAAAATCTACCAGAGGGGGGACACATGGTGAGGAACATACACCAGGGCGTGCCAGGCCCCCCAAGCGCGCCCTGGTGGGTGGTCCTCATCTTGGCCCACCTCCGGAACCCATCTTCTGGTATAAATTTTGGTTTAACCTAGAAAAATCAAAACAGGACTTTCAGGACGAAATGCCGCCGTCTCGAGGCGAAACTTGGGCAGGAGCACTTTTGCCCTCCAGCGGAGCGATTCCGCCAAGGGAACTTCCCTCCTGAAGGGGGAAATAGAAGCCATCATCATCACCAACAACCCTCTCATCTTGGGGTCTCCATTCTTCATAAACATCTTGAACAACACCATCTCCTCTCAAACCCTAGTTCATCTCTTGTGATCAATCTTTGTACCGGAACCTCAGATTGATACCTGTGGGTGACTAGTAGTGTTGATTACCTTGTGTATTTGATTGCTATATGGTTTATTTGGTGGAATATTATATGTTCATATCCATTATGCTATTCAATACACCTCTGGTCTTCAGCATGGGTATTATTTGTGAGTAGTTACCTTTGTTCTTGAGGTCATGGGAGAAGTCATGTTGCAAGTAATCACGTGAAATTGATATGTGTTCGATATTTTGATGATATGTATGTTCTGATTCCCTTAGTGGTGTCATGTGAATGTAAACTACATGACACTTCACCATCCTTGTGCCTAAGGGAATGATCTATCTTTACTACACTAACCCATCTCACGAAGTTCCCTTAAGATTTGTGTGATTGAAGTTTTCAAGGTTTGGGTGATATACCGATATGAGGTGAATAAGGAGAATCAAGGACCTAATCTTGGGGATTACCAAGGTACCCCCAAGGTAATATCCAAGGAATAGTCAAGCGTTTAAGCTTGGGGATGCCCCGGAAGGCGTCCCCTCTTTCGTCTCCAACATTATAGGTATACATTACTTGAAGCTATATCTTTAGTCATCACATGGTATGTGTTTTTCTTGGAGCGTCATTTTATTTTGTTGTTATCTGTTATATGTTATTTACAATCTTCTTTTTCAATAAAAATTTCCAAGAATTGCCTCTTAGGATGCTTGAGTTACATGTTTGATGTGTGCTATATAAAAACAGAAACGTTTCTTGTAGTGTTTGAATTTTTGTATTTTACTGGAATGTGGAAAGTTTATGAAAAAATTTATACAGTATTTTCATATAGATTATTTCTCATCTACTAAATGTTTAGAATTTTTTGAGTTACAGAAGTACACTGGTTTAATAGATTGCTAGAGACTGTTCTGTTTGGACAGATTATTGTCATAGTTTTGTAATCTACTTATCCTATAGTTTCCATAGCATATATTGGTAGATATAAATTGTGGAAACGATAGTAAACATTAGATGATGTTTTGAAATTATTGTGCAACTTGTCTTGGCAGTACATGAAGTGTGGATTTATTCTTATGTGTACTAACCTATCTCACGAGTTCTTTTCGAGTTTTGTGTGGATTAAGTTTTTGAGAATAGGTGAAACCGTGATAGGAGAGGATTGAACAAGATAAAAAAGCTCAATCTTGTGGATTACCAAGACAGCCCAAGTAAACATTTCAAGAAGTATCAAGCATCTAAGCTTGGGGATGCTATGCGTCCCACCTCTCTTCATCAACAACTATCGGTTAGCCTATGTTGAGCCTAAATTTTTCTTTGTCCACAAGATATGTGCTATTCTTGGAGTGATATTTATATTTTTCTTGCTTTTTTAAATAAAATACTCAGATATGAAAATATTTATAGATAGAGAGTCCTCACATAGCTACTTTATTGTTTGACTACTCATTGATCTTCACTTATATCTTTTTGAAGAGTAGTTTAATGTTTACTCTTGTGCTTCACTTATATCCTAAGAGTAAATTGTGAATGAATGAAATATAATAAATATGAAATTATCAATGTGCTTTATGCTCAGTAGTAGCTTCACATCTGGTTTATAAAGTAAAACCCATTGAGGTTTGACAATCATCAAATTGGTCATATAAGGAATTCATGAATGATTAGTATAAAAAGAGAACTTTCACATACAAATATATTATCTTGGACATCTTCTATGATTGTGAATACCCATTAATTATTTCAAACTTTTGGAAATTAGTTGAAGTTGGACAAGGAAGACAACTTAATGAGTTATGGTTGTGTATATTTGCATAGAAGTTATATTGTTATGGATCCTCCAACATGTGGTGCTTGTTTAGAACCTTTTGCTAGCCAAAAAATCGTACTAAGTAGAGATACTACTTGTGCATCCAAAAACCCTTAAACCCAATTTCTTTCCATGAGAGCCCACTATACCTACCTATATATGGTATTTCACTACCATTCCAAGTAAGTTTGCATGGGCCACCTCTAAACATTTCAAACGAGCATCTGTTTTGTGTGCCTGGACCACTCATGGAGGGACGGGGGTGGTCAGTATCTTCCAGTTTAAGCAGGTTATTCTCATGACGAGTGTTTATTCACTCATCCTTGCACAAGAGGGGCGATAATAGGGATTCAGTCTCGAAATAAAAAATGCAAATAAATAAACAAAACTCCCCCATGAATGTTGTTGGTATGGACGATACCCATGGATTGGGCTAGCTGTGGAGTGTGTTTGTTGCTGGTGGGAGTAAACATTTACTTTCATCGCTTGGGAACCGTCGCTAATTGATATGTCTGCAACGTATCTATAATTTTTGATTGTTCCATGCTATTATATTATCTGTTTTGAATGTTTATATGCATTAATATGCTATTTTATATTATTTTTTGGACTAACCTATTAACCTAGAGCCTAGTCCCAGTTTATGTTTTTTCCTTGTTTTTGGGTATTCTAGATAAGGGATATTAAACGGAGTCCAAACGGAATAAAATCTGCGCGATGATTTTTCTTGGACCAGAAGACATCTACCAGACTTAGAGAGGAAGGCAGAAGACCTACCAGGAGGTCACAAGCCACCCTAGCGCGGCCAGGGGGTGCCCCTGGCTTGTGGCCCCCCAAGTAGGTCTCCTAACCCTAAACTTCGGCCTATAAATTCTCAAATATTCCCCGAATACCAAAAGGAGCCAGTATACTACTTTTCCACCGTCGGAAGTCTCCGTTCCCGAGAGATCCAATCTTGGAGCCGTTTTCGGTAATCTGTCGGAGGGGGGATTCGATCGCGGAGGGCATATACATCAACTCCATTGCCCCTCCGGTGATGCATGAGTAGTCCACCATAGACCTACGGGGCCATAGCTAGTAGCTAGATGGCTTCTTCTCTCTCTTTGTGCTTCAATACCATGTTCTCCATGATCTTCATAGGGATATATCCGATGTAATACTCTTTTGCGGTGTGTTTGTCGATATCCAATGAATTGTGGGTTTATGATAAGCTTATCTATGAATATTATTTGGTTCTTCTCTGAATTCTTATATGCATGATTTCATATCTTTGCAAGTCTCTTCAAGTTATTGTCTTGGTTTGGCCGACTAGATTGGTAATTCTTGCAATGGGAGAAGTGCTTAGTTTTGGGTTCAATCTTGCGGTGTCCTCACCCAGTGACAAAGTAGGGGTAGCGAGGCACATATTGTATTGTTGCCATCAAGGGTAAAAAGATGGGGTTTTCATCATATTGCTTGAGTTTATCCCTCTACATCATGTGATCTTACCTAATGCGTTACTGTGTCCTTCATGAACTTAATACTCTAGATGCAGGCAGGAGTCGGTCGATGTGTGGAGTAATAGTAGTAGATGCAGAATTGTTTCGATCTACTTGACACGGACGTGATGCCTATATGCATAATCATTGCCTTGGATATCATCATAACTATGTGCTTTTCTATCAATTGCTCGACAATAATTTGTTCACCCATCGTGTTATTTTCCTTGAAGAGAGAAGCCTCTAGTGAAACATATGGCCCCCGGGTCTATTTTCCATATTATACTTTCAGTTCTATATACCAACAATACCAAAAATACCGTGCTGCAATTTTATTTACCTTTTACTTTCTGCAATCTTCCATATATGTGTCTATCAGATCTAATCCTTGCAAGTAATCGTGAAGGGATTGGCAACCCCTTTACAGTGTTGGGTGCAAGTGTTTGATTGTTTCTGTAGGTGCATAAATTGGTGACTTGCTTGTTCCTGCTACTGGATTGATACCTTGGTTCTCAACAACTAAGGGTAATACTTATCTACTTTGCCGCATCACCCTTTACTCTTCAAGGGAAAACCAACGCAAGCTCAAAAAGTATCACTAATGTGTTTAACATGGAAGATGATGATAACTCTTGGTCGTAACGTTGACAGGAAGGGTGCACCTCCCAAAATTATATTTATCTCCGATTTAATCTTTGAGCTCTAGCACTACTCCCCTCTACGAAGGGCCTATCTTTCACGTTTTAGTATATAATTTTATGCAAGAGTCAATAGTATGCATTCTCATTTCAACCTCAATTATTCTCTAGTTGGCAAGCATCATGTGGTGGGGACAGATCTAGGCACATATGGCCATCCAAATATATTTGATCATGACTTATTATTGTTGACAATTATCTCTATGATAAATGAGTTGGGAGGCAAAACATTAAGCCCCTATGTTTCTCTGTGTTCGATGGATGCCATTTGTTCTTAAAATATGCTTTGAGTACTAGCAATCATAGATGACTATATGACGATTGAGTATGTGGAGCTCTCACTTAGACTTTGTTGAGAATAAGTTGAATAGCAATTGTTTCGTGACTAAAAACATATGTTGTTATGTTTCAAGAAAAGTCATTGTTTGAACCATAACATGTGAATTGGTTGCTACTTTATCATGATGAGTTTTATGAGAAAGAGTTGTTGTAATGATGCTACAAAAAGTGGTTGAAATTATCATTGATCAAACTTATGCACTATGCTAGAATTCACACTTCATAAATTATTTCTTTTATCATTTACCTACTCAAGGATGAGTAGGAATTAAGCTTGCAGATGCTGGCACGTCTCCAACGTATCTATAATTAATGAAGTATTCATGCCATATTCACCTATGTTCGCAATACTTTTATATGGTTTTGATGCACTTTATATGATTTATTTAGAACTAACCCGGACTGAGGTTGTTTTTAGTAGACCTACCATGGTGTTGTTTTTTGTGCAGAAATAAAAGTTCTCCAAATGCAACGAAACTTTTTGACGATTTTTGGAACAAAAGAGACACTAGAAGCTTTGTGGGAGGGCCAGAAGAGCCACGAGGTGGGCACCACCCACCAGGGCGCGCTAGCCCCCTCAAGCATGCCCTGGTGTCTTTTGGTCCACTCGTGGCCCATCTTCGTGCGAAACCAACGCCCAAAAATCCTATATATTTAGAAACCTCCAGAAATAGCCCTAAATCAGAAGTTCTGCCACCGCAAATCTCTGTATCAACAAAAAACCCATCTGGAGGGGTTCCAGTACCCTGCCGTAGAGGGTAGATCATCTCTGAAGGCCATCTTCATCATCCTTATGGTCTCCATGATAAGGAGGGAGTAGTCCACCCTCGGGGCTAACGGTTTGTACCAATAGTTATGTGTTCATTCTCTCCCTCTGTCTCTCTCTCGTGTTCTTGAGATGGCACGACTTGATGTATCACGGGCTTTGTTAATATAGTTGGATCATATGGTGTTTCCCCTCTTTATCTTGTTTTGATGGAGTGAATTTTCCCTTTGTGATTTTGTTATTACCGGATTGAATACTTTTATGGATTGGAGAGCACTTGATGTATGTCTTACATGCGGATACCCGTAGTGACATTGGGGTATTCAAGTGATTCACTTGATATATGTTATGGCATCAACTTGCAGATTACAGTGACCTTGGGGATATATGCATAGGGGTTAATTTCACGTTTTCATACCATGTTCTCCGATAGAAATCTTTGGGCACTCTTTGAGGTTCTTTGTGTTGGATTGAGTATTATGAATCTAAATTTGTTTGATGCGTATCGTATAATTAACTCATGGATACTTGTGGTGACATTGGTGTATCTATGTGACATTAGAGTTGGTTGGTGCGTATCATATGGTGTTATTCTAGTACGAAGTCTTAGATAGATCGACCGGAAAGGATAACTTGGTGTTATTTTAGTACGAAATCTTGGATAGATCGATTGGAACGGAAAACTTTAAGGTGGTTTCGTACCCTAAAAACAATTTATTCGTATGTTCTCCGCTAGATAAGAACTTTGGAGTGATTCTTCCTTTTACGTTGAGGGATGGTTATATGATCCAATTATATTAGCATTGTTGAGAGATTGCACTAGCGAAAGTACGGACCCCATTCCTTGTTTTCAAGCATTGCAATATCGTTTGTGCTCACTTTTGTTACTTGCTACCTTGCTGTTTTTTTATTGTTACTATTACAAAATCAATATCTACTGTCATTAATACACTTGTATCACCATCTCTTCACCGAACTAGTGCACCTATACAGTTTACCATTGTATTTGGTGTGTTGGGGACACAAGAGGTCTTTTATTATTTGGTTGCAGGGTTGTTTGAGAGAGACCATCTTGATCCTATGACTCCGACGGATTGGTAAACAATAGGTCATCCACTTGAGGGAAATTTCCTACTGTCCTACAAAACTCTACGCTTGAAGACCCAACACGAGTCTACAAGAACAAGTTGTGTAGTAGACATCAGTCTCGCTTCGAATATTTCTAAACATGTGGGATTCTATAGGCCATGAATTAAGGCAAAAGGAGCTATGAGGGACCCGCAAGTCGCGGGCACCCCTAGCTTGTGGGGCCCTTGTGGGTCTTCTCGTCCTCCCTCGAAGCTTCTAGGGTTTCTTGTTGTCGAGAAAAATGTCAAAAAAGTTTCATCGTGTTTGGACTTCCCTAGGTTTGTTTTTATGCGAAGCAACAAACATGCAAAAAATAGGAACTAACGTTAGGCACTAAATTAATAGGTTAGTCCATAAAAATGATATAAATGACACATAAAGCATAAAAAAGTGATAACATAATACCATTTAACAATAAAAATTATAGAGACATTGGGTACGTATCGCTCTATATATTTGGATGTCGTGGTCTGCCTGGATGGTACCGAGTTGCCTCAGTTATTCCAAGTAAGAGTCTCTGGATCCAATGGTTCAGGTGATGTACCATGGCGGATTGTGGTTAGCCTCTCTATAGACTTTGTTTCTGGGTTGACCTGGACGGTAAATATAGTCATTGTCTGTTGTTGGTAAATGTAAGGGGCAGAAACAAACGGGATACAAACATATCTAGGCCATTTATGAGAAAAATACTTCTAATAGTATTTGGTTTTATGTTTAAAATAGTACACTTAATCTCCAGGATGCAGTTGGTCTCTGCACCAATTGATGCAATAGGTATTTGGACTTTCTAGTCTGCCAAGATATCACACGTCCCCTCAGTTGTTTCGAGTAGGAGTACCCTGATCCATCAGTAGTGTGGGTCACCTACCAATTGATCTGGCAGCTGCGAGCCATAGTTGTCCTGTACCATTGAGTGTGGGAGTCTTTGGATGGTCGAGAAGAACTCGTGGGTTTGTTTTTGAGAGTTTGTTGATCATTAAATTTGGTAGTTGCAAACAATGCTAGGAAAATACTCCCTAGCTTGTGATTGTTATGAGAGAGCCGTAATCATGATCGGATGATCAACTTTATGGCTATTACACATGTTGAATTGGTACTAAAGGAGAAGGCTTATACCCAACGGATAAGGAAGTATGGAAGATCCCACAAAATGAGATGACCAAAAAAGTTGTCCAAACCCAATTGGTCTCTACACCATTGGCGCAATGGGTCATCGAGAAGATTCACAAGACAGGGAGAGTCTGATCTACGAGAACGTGTAGCCGCAACATATTTAGTCTGGATAGATATTGTGAGACATGCCATCCATCTAGGTGCAATATCAAAAAGTCGAGCACGCATTATCGATATTGTAGACCCAGCTGGTTGCATTTGTCCCTAGTGTACGAGCGACCCTTTCTTGGATTTTCGGCGACCCAAATGCTGCCTTTTCCTGCACAAGTGATGGATCACTAGAAGAGTATGTCTAGAGGGGGGTGAATAGACTACTAGCAGGAAATTAAAACTACCTCAACCATAAGATTAAGGGTTGGCAGTTTTAGCATATATAGAAAGTCTAGATCACCCTACACATGGATGTCATCAAGTATAGCAGTGGAAAGTAAAGACATTGCACATGTCATAAAGGAGTGGACATAGGGAGATCAAACGCATGATGGACACGATGATTTGGCCCATGGTTCTGATAGGTGGTGATATCGTACGTCCACGTTTATGGAGTCTTCAACCTGTAGGATCGAAAGTAGGTCTAGAGGGGGGTGATTAGACGACTTGACCAAATAAAACTATGCTTTTCCCCAATTTTAATCCTTGGCAAGTTTTAGCATTCATAACATATCAAGTACACCCTACACATGCAATTCCAAGAGTATAGCAGCAGAAAGTAACAACAACCATGAGTAAAAGGATAGGGTAGGAAGATCAAACGCAATTGTAGACACGACGATTTTTCCCGTGGTTTCGATAGGTGGTGCTATCGTACATCCATGTTCATGATGTCTTCAATCCATGGAGGGTAACGGTCGCGAGAATCCACGGAGGGCTCTACCCACGAAGGGTTCCACGAAGAAGCAACCTTGACTATACCATGACGGCCTACGTCAACGGATGACTAGCCTTACTCGGGGCAGATCTTCACGAAGTAGGTGATCTCCTTGCCCTTACAAACTTCTTGGTTCACTCCACAACACGAAGTAGGAGGCTCCCAAGCGACACCTAACCAATCTAGGAGGCACCACCCTCCAAAAGGTTATAGGCTCGATAATGACAATGAACTCCTTGCTCTTGTGCTTCAAGATGATAGACTCCTCAACACACAATCACTCTCTCATAGATTTGGCTTGGTAGAAGAGATGGGATTGGTGGAAAGCAACTTGGGGACGCTAGAAATCACGATCCAAATGGTTGGAGTGGAAGATCTTGACCTCAACACAAGGGTAGGTGATTCTCTCTTAGAAAATCTGATAGGATAGGTATGTAATAGTTCTAAGTGCTTCTCTTTCGAGTGGGTGGTGGTGAAGGGGTATATATAGGCATCCCCAAAAATCCAACCGTGACACACAAAATGACCAACTCGGTGACACCGAAATGTTATTCTCGGTGGTACCGGAGTGACCAAAAGGTGGCAACTTTTGAATCTCGATGAGACCGATATAGGAATCTCAGTTGCACCGACAAGGTGACCAACGGTCAGAACTGACAAACTCGGTGACGCCGATTCAACATTCTCGGTCGGACTGAAAGTGTGAACTTGTGTAACAGAAAGTTGGCAACCCTACTCGGTGGCATCGAAAGCAGTGTCGACTGCACCGAAGTGGCTAGGGTTGGCTGAGTCTGTCTAGGGTTTCGAATTGGTGGCACCAGGATAGGAAAGTTGGTTGCACCAATTTTGAGTGTTTGGCTAGAGACAGACTTTGGTGGGAGAGTTTGTGTATATTTTTGGTGTCTATTACTTGTGCACGTATGAGCATATTGTTCACCATCAAAACCTTACACCCTTTTAATAGTATTGGCTTTCCTATGGACTCAAAGTGATTTCTCACAAATGTAAAATGTAGAGTCCTCTTGCTTGAAGCTTGGCCAACCTATTTCCTTTAACCTTGGGGTACTTCCATAGTCTCCTCAATCCTTTTGCCATCCTTATCATTGAACTTCTCCTGAAATATACTTGGTAGAGACATTACTTCAATGACTTATATGTTGTTATTAATAACCAAAACCACCAAGGGAGCAAATGTGCTTTCAATCTCCCCCTTTTTGGTAATTGATGACAACATATAGATCAAAGCTTCGACAAGATATAATCAATGAATGTAATCGTGGCATTGAGAAGTATGTGATAAGTAAGAGCTCCCCCTAAATTTGTGCATTATTTTAAATTTGCGTTGAAATGCAAATGCACAATCGATTAGGTACATGGGTCACTTCTTACATGTCACATACCACTTGGTGGTGTGAAAGAATAATTAGAATGAACATCATAGCACAACACAATCAACCAAAGATGAATGATCATCACATAAGCATTAAGATGATAGGAAATAGTAACATCACACATTAAAGCGTATGATCAAACATCATCAAGCGTGTATCAAAAGCAACCAAAAGTGTATCACGGCAACCAAAAGTAATTGTTTTCGAAAACAAGCAACGAACACCAAACGCTCTCTCACTCGAAGCCTAAAGATCTATATACACTTCTCCCCCTTTGGCAACAAGTTACCAAAAAGTTCAAAGGCATATATCTAAGCGTTCTTGGGCTGATCTCCTCCGGTTGTTGATGAAGGAGTCGAGAGAACAACATCGGCGAAGATCTCTGTAGGTGTCGTGGCTAGAGCTGGAGTAGACACTGGAGGTACTGGAGCTAATGCAACAGGAATTGTGCTAACAGTAGCAGGAGCTGATGAAGAGGGCCTCAAGTATGGTGCAGGCACTGTAGCTGATCTAGCCTGAGTAGTGAACTGTGTGCTTGGCCCGAGAGGTGATCCATCCTCATCATCATCATCATAAGAAGAAGAAGTAGAAGAGACCCTAGGGATGTGCACTGAGTCAACTTCCTTCTGAAGCTCTAGAATAGTCTTTGTCACCTTGTCCACCTTATCACCAAGAGTCTTGATCCTTGCCTCAAAGATCCTCACGAGACTGTTCTAGTTGTCCAGAATCCCCTTGATATCCTTTTGCATGCCATGAACTGCTGAGATCAAAAGATCCATTTGCTCGTTTCTGGATCTGGGGGCTTGAGCACTAGTGGCTCGAACTGCTGTTGCACACTATTGGAATCAGCATATTTGTCGTCTGCTAGCTGACGGCAAAGAAGGTCTTTGCCATCAGCTTGCAGAAAGCTAACGACAAAGATGCTGCTGACGGCAAACATCATGTTTGCTGTCAGCCAGCTCTTTGTCGTCTGCTAGCGGACGACATAGAAGCTTTACCGTCAGCTAGCAGACGGCAAAGAGCCTAGGTACCGCACTGCTAACGGCCACTTTCTTTGCCGTCCGCTAGCAGACGATAAAGCTTCTTTGCCGTCTGCTAGCAAACATCAAAGAAAGTGGTTGTTAGTAGTCCGGTACCTAGGCTCTTTGCCGTCTGCTAGCATATGGCAAAGAGATGACCTAAATATCTCTCTCCCCTCTCTCTTTCTCTCTCTCCCCCTCTCTCTTTCGCCTCTCTCACCCTCGTTCCCGAGCCGCCACCGCATCACCGCCCGGCCGACCCGCCCCGCCCCGCCGCGCTTCCGCCGCTCCTCCCTGCACCACCCCTCGCCACGGCCGCCCCTCCCCACAGCCACCCCTCGCCTACTCCGGACGTCATCTCCTCCCCCGCCTCCGGTGCCGGCTAGCCTCCCAGCCACCCCCTCCCCTCATTGGCTCCCTGCACCGCCCCCTTACCGGACCTCCTCCCTGCGCCACCCCTCGTCGCTGCCACCCCTCACCGCGACGACCCCTCCCCCGCCCCCGGTGCCGCCCCCTCCCTAGTGTACACCCCTCCCTCGCCTCCGGCACCGGCCATCCTCACAGCCACCCCCTCCCCTCACTAGATCCCGGTGCCACCCCCTCCTCCCGCCGCCCAGGCCGCCCCCAACTCCGGTGAGTGCAAGCCCCACCCCCACCCCTCACCTTTTTTCTGCTTTTTTCTTTTAAATTAGATAGTTAATTTAGATAGTTAGTTTATTTTTTGTTTTTACTGTTAAATTAGGTAGTTAGTTTATTTTCTATTTTTTCTGTTCAATTAGATAGTTAAAATAGATAGTTAGTTAAAAAACATAGATAGAAAACAAAACTTAGATAGAAAAAAACTACTTAGAAGAAAAGAAGAGAAGAAAAAACTAGAAGAAGAAGAAGAAGAAGAAGAAGAAGAAGAAGAAGAAGAAGAAAAAGAAAGAGGAGAGGAGGAGAAGGAGCGGAGGAAAAATGAGAAGAAGAAGAAAAAGAAGAAGAAAAGGAAGAAGAAGAAGATAAGGAGCAGAAGAAGAAAGAGGAGAGGAGGAGAAGAAGACACCCTGACCCCCAACCCCCAACACCTCTTCGGCCTCCTGCTAACCGAAAAGGTGCTCCTCGGCCTTCCAGAGGCCACAAGGTCATAGTTTTTTAAATTATGAGTTAGGTCATATATATATTCCGATTCTAGCTATTATGAAAAACATCATATTTGTGTTGATCGAGTTTCATTTCAATGTGCAGTTGTTTCGTTGCTGCCAGGGACTGTTGTTCGACGACCTCCCGTGCATTTGACGAGCTCCCCTGCTGCGTTTGTTGGTGAGCACAAATGACATCTTGTCCCCCGACACCCTTAAAAAAATTCCCCTATTCCGGTCTTCGTGCCGATGAAACTTGCTAGCTATAGGTGTCTTCAATCATCAGTATGCGGGACCACTATGCATCTCCCGTTCGAAAGGGTTACATCTATAAATATGCATTCATTAGCATATTTATAACCGTGATTCTTTCGAATTATCCAACGTTATCCATGGACAGCCTGAGTATGTGTAGATTGGGTTCGTTTTCCCATATGCTCTGCTTCGGATCCGATGTAGAATTTCGTCAGTGCCTCCTTGTTGTTCTCCGGGTACACATCCTCTCTGCTTATTGTCGAGACGTGTATCAGGAGAACAGCGGGGCGGTGCTGCCGAAATTGTGTGTCGGATCCGGAGCCGAGCATGGGAAAACAAACCCAATCTACACATACTCGGGTGGGATTAGGACCTATCTTTACCTACTAGCGTCTAGGTTGCATCAACGTAATAAAACTGACAAACTCTATCAACAGATGAATATGGTTTGCTGAATTATGTATATATTTTATGTGTGTCCAGTAGCTAGGCAAGATGAGTGATCGTGGGTGGATGTACACCGGTCACACTAGTCAGAAAGACATGACCCGTGAAAGGATAACAGAAACCAAGGAGTTTGTGAGAGTCGCATTTGCAAATGGACAGAAAACAACCTGGTGCCCTTGTATCGATTGCGACAACTTTAATAAGAAGTCAGAGTTTGAAATGATCAAACACGTGCAGAAGTGGGGTTTTATGCCTAATTATACGGTCTGGACATTTCATGGTGAGTCTGCCCAACGTGCCAGAGCTGAGGTGGTTCGTCGTTACACCGACGAGCATGGTACTGGGATTGAAGACATGGTGCAAGAGTTTGATGATGCTCGGGATTCAGATGATGAGATGGAGGAATCTGCAAAGGCCTTTTATGAAATGTTGGAGTCTTCAAAATGTCCTCTCCACGAGCACATTGAGCTTTGTCAGCTGGATGCCATCGCGCAAGTAATGGCTCTGAAGACTCAGTTCAACCTGGGCAGAGAATGCTACGACATGATGATGACGATATTTGGACGCTTTCTACCCAAAGGCCATGTATTGCCAGCAAACCTATACCAGTCGGACAAAATCCTACGTGCGCTTAAGATGCCCTATGAGAAGATAGATGCTTGTGAGAATGGATGTGCCTTATTTAGGCTTGAGTATGCGGGCTTGAACTATTGCCCCATTTGCAATGCTTCCAGGTATGTTCTGGTAGACAACGGTATGGGTGAGAAGAGTCAGACCAAAATCCCCATTAATGTTCTTCGGTATCTGCCAATCATACCAAGACTTCAACGTCTTTTCATGGTCGAAGAGACGGCCAGACAGATGACGTGGCATAAATTGGGCAAAAGAATAGAACTAGATGCAGATGGGAATCCGACGTTGGGACACACTTCAGACGCTTTTACATGGAAGCACTTCGATGCATTACATAAGGATAAAGCGGCAGATCCAAGGCATCCTCGAGTTGCCATCAGCATGGATGGGTTCAATGTGTATGGTATGACGGTAGCACAATACAATTGTTGGCCTGTATTTGTCATTCCACTCAATCTCCCCCCGAAGAGATTATGAAAAGAAACGACATTTTCCTAACGTTGATAATTCCAGGGCCCAAATATCCGGGGAAGAATATGAGTGTGTACATGCAGCTGCTTAAGGATGAATTGCAAGAAGCCTGGGATAACGGGATCAAGACATACGACGCCACTACCAAAAAGAACTTCAAAATGCATGTGTGGTACATGTACTCGTCGCATGATTTGTCGGTGTATGCGTTATTCGTTGGCTGGTGTGTGCATGGAAGGTTTCCATGCCCAACATGCAAGGCAGCTCTTGAGTTCCATTGGCTGCAGGCGGGTCGCAAGTTTTCTTGCTTCGACATGCATAGACAGTTCCTGGATCCTGACCATAAGTTCAGAAAAGACAAGAAGAATTTCATCAAAGGTAGAGTTGTCAAAAACACTGCACCACCTACATTGACAGGCCAACAGATCTTGGATCAGATAGACGCTCTCGAGCCGGATCAAGATCGTCCAGGCTATTTCAAAGGGTATAATACGGAACACGCCTGGACTCACAAGATATGTTTGTGTGATCTGCCTTACTTTAAAGACCTCCTTTGCCCACACAACATCGACGTGATGCACATTGAAAAGAATATCACGGAGGCCCTTTTTGGTACATTGTTCAGCGTAGAGGGGAAGCCGAAGGATAATCCTAAGGCTAGAGTCGATCAGGAGGCTCTATGTGATAGACCGTTACAAAACATTCGACAACCAAAAGGAAAGAAAAATTGGAGGAAGCCAAAGGCATGGTTCAATCTTGGAAGGCCAGCTATGAGGGAAATGATCTTGTGGGTGAAAATGTAGTTGATGTTCCTCGATGGGAAAGCAGCGAATCTAAAGAGGGGAGCGATTCTTGACAAATTGAAAATATTTGGTCTCAAGAGTCATGATTGGCACATATGGCTTGAGCGGGTAATGTCGGTGATGTTGCATGGCTTTATCCCTGAGGATGAATGGCTAGTACTGGCAGAGCTGAGCTATTTCTTTTGTGCTCTTTGTGCGAAAGAACTATCGCCTGACGTGCTAGACGAACTGGAAGAGTTGGCGCCGGCGTTGATCTGCAAGTTAGAAAAGATCTTTCCACCGGGCTTCTTTATTCCAATGCAGCATTTGATTTTGCATCTCCTGACCAAGACAAGATTGGGGAGGGGTGCAAAATCATTGGTGCTTCGCAACTGAGAGGATGCAGAAGACGCTTCGAGCAAAATGTAAAAATAAACATAGAGTTAAAGCATCGATTGTCAAGGCATTCATTACCGAGGAGGCAGCAAACTTTGTGACAACACACTACAAAGCCAAGAATCGTCATTTTCATAATCCGAAGCCTCGGTACAATGATGGCGACCGTTAAAAAGGTCAATCCAACCTCAGCCTATTCAAAGGGAAGCTCGCACCAGCCGGTGCTTCGAAAGCAATAGCGTTGGATGTCGAAGAATGGCGGACCATTTCGTTGTATTTCTTCAACAACCTAATAGAAGTGCGGCCGTACATCGAGTAAGTTCTCGGTACATTGTTTCGCAACTTATAATTCCTTACAAATGCTCTTATTCCCGGATATGTGATACAGTCGATACGTCGCCAAATTCTCGGATGGAGTAGTGATCCAAAAGGATTCCATCGAAGAGTATGAGCTTCTGGCAAAGCATGGAGGCGGCTATCCCGGTTTCATCTCTTGGTTCAAGCAAACGATAATTTCCATTAGACGATTTCATTTCTTTGCCTAGTTTGCGGATAATGCAACAATCCTTTCGTATTAAACTTGTTGGCTAATGCAGAGTCTATGGACTCCGAATTGAGAGAAGTCGTTAATGGTTTTGACTATAAGGTCCGTTCCTTTGACAAATACGACATCAACGGGTATCGCTTTCGTACTTTTGGCAAAGAGCTATCTATGGCCGACCGAATGTCTACAAATTGTTGTGTCCCCGCTGTTGGCGAAGGAGGGGTCGAGTATTATGGAAGAGTTGAAGCAATTTATGAACTTACATTCTTTGGTGAAAACTCACCAAACGTCATAGTCTTCAAATCTTATTGGTTCCAGCCGAAGGAGACTAGAAGGACTCATGAACATATAGGGCTAGTCAAAATCAAACAAAGCACCCATTCAGACGTTCCCGATGTCTATATTACGGCTCAATAGGCGACCCAAGTTTTCTATCTATTGTGGGCCTGCCAAACGGATCCAAATCTGAAAGGTTGGGATGTCGTTTATGATGTGCCACCACATTTTAGACCACCTCCCCTCAATGAAGATGATTATGAACCTCACATTAACCCAGACACATATGAAGGAGAACTCTTCCAAGAAACACGTGTTTCCAAAAAACATTTCATGAACCGCTCTACTTCACCCCAGAACATTGAGGTCGATAGCAACAGTGAATCCGACTTCACCCCCTAGCCGGAACAAGAAGAGACGGAAGAAGAAGAGGTTACTGTTGTAGATGACCTGTCAATGCTTGACTAATTACATAGAGGCCTTCCACATGTTGATGCATTTATTGATGATGTTGATGAGCACGTCATTACTGATAGTGATGATGATTATGCATTTATTGATCCCGGAGCATATATAGACGATGAAGATTAATATTAGTAATATGAGGTATTCGATTATTATTATGTACATATATATTATTAATTAGTTCATGTTATTAGGTATTCAATTTTTTATGTTGAACTAATTTCGTTCACTCTTTGTCATTGCAGGTGTTGACAGATGGTGGGCGCGGGTTGAGAGCGCTCTGGGCCTCCTTCCTCGGTGTGTGCTGGGAGGGGTGCTATTATTCCATCCCAGCAACTCCGGAGAGCGCTGGTACACAGTATGCAGACACCGGCGGGCGCTTCTTCTTCGACCGGGAGAGGTCGAGGGAAGACGAAGAGAGGTGCTAGAAGTAGGAAGGCTGTTGCGCCTTCCTCGCCGCCACCCCCAGCTAATTCGCCCGACCACGGGAGTGCTCCGTCTCAGGTGGACCCGTCTGACTTGGACCCGTCTCAGACTTCGGTCGCCGAGCCTCGGGTCGACGAGCCTCGGGGCACCAAGCCTTCGTCCCAGGAGACTCTGGTCCCAGAGTCTTCATCCCAGGAGACTCGGGTCCCAGAGTCTTCGTCCCACGTAACTCCGGAGGCTAGTGGCCATGCTGATGGTGACAAGGACAACTTGTTTGAGGACACCTATAGCGAGGGTGAGCTGGTTGAGGAGGGAAAGAAGGTCTACCAACATGGTTGTACAAAGCTCCCGCCCATGCCGACGACCCGCGATCAGAGGTGGTTGATTGAGCCTAATGCGGAGCAGTAAGTGCATTTACTCTTTTTTAACCTTTTTCCTTCATGTTTCTTAAAATTAATATCTAATGTGTTGGCCTTGTCATACTGCAGGGGTTGGAAACACGAGCGTGGTGTCCACAGGCCCAACCAGGTCCTTGGTGTGTGTCACGCCCAAGATGTGCGCCTATCCGTTTAAGGCACGAGGGCCTCACAAGGGATAGAGGCGCATCTTGCCGTTATCAAGAATAGTATCATCACAACATACAATACTGAATGAGAAGAATATACAAGTTGGCTTACACTCGCCACATGCTAACTTACAATGTCACTCAAATCATAGCATCAAGTTGAACATAGGGTCCGACTACGGACGAAATCAAACAATAAAAGAAGTTGCAAATGATACTATCAAGCTATCCCAAAGATCACGACCAGGTCCTCTACTCATCCGGATATATCACATACATCCTGCCTCTCTCCTCGTCATACTCCCACTGGAGCTAGGTAAGATCATCCTGCATGAACTCATCTGAACCTGTACCTGGATTGTGTAGTAAACTGTGAGCCACAGAGGACTCAGCTATCATGTGCCCGGGTACCAAGACTATTTAAGCGTTAGGATGGAAGGGGTGATGTTTAGTTTGCAGCAGCACTAAGCATACATGATGGCTATCTTACGCAACATGAAGTAAATATGAGTGGCCTACGAACAACAATCGAATCTAGTATAATCTCTATCAGATCCTGAACACTTACTTACGTCAATCATAACCCCACCGTGTTCTCTCTCGGATCATGTTCACAAGCAAAGACGATCACGGTTACTCACACAGTTGGTGTATTTTAATTAGAGTTTACTTCAAGTTTTCTATAACCGGGTGTTAAACAAATATCCAAGTTGCCACATAACCGCGGGCACGGCTTTCTGAAAGATTTAACCCTGCAGGGGTGCTCCAACTAATCCATTACCAAATTAACCACACTCCGCGGGAATACCTCGACCGCGGATCTCGCGATCATCATAGATAATTCCAAAGGAATTCCACCACCTCGAGTAAACCTGAAGAAAGTCAGACTCCACACGCAAGACACTCGATAAAGGTAAAACAAATCTAGCAAGACCACCCGACGTGTCGACGAACCCAATAAGAGTCGCGTATCTCAGTCTCAGGACACGATGTATAAGCTACGCGTATGGAGGCCTGATAGAAATCTCCCAAGTTTCCCTGGGTTGGCCCCCCAAGGGAAACAACAACAATAAACATCCCACCAAGGTGCAATGCACAATCAAAATGATGCATGATCATTTATGAAGAATTATAACATGGCAATCCAAAACTATTCATGTTACACATGCAAAGTTGTTTATTAATGAATCTGGACAGAACCTCATGTAAAGTTATTTAGACATGCATGAACATGGCAAATATGGATGCATCATGCAAAATCGATGGAAATGCATATAAGGATCGCAAGAAACGGAGCTACGGTTCTCGAGATACGCTCACGACAAGGTACGGAGGCAAAACACAAGACCACCAATACCTGGGCTAATTCTTGGCATTCAAAGGTGGCCACTGGACAGGTGATGAAAAACCAATCGCAATAGACTCAAGAATCACTCAATTCCATGGAGTATAGCTCCCACAAGTCACAACACTAAAACACACCAAATCTGCCACAAACACCAACATAGCAATTTGAAAAGCTCACAACTAGAGCTACAGGAACCCTACAGCCACAACCAAGACATGGACAGAATCTTCTCAACACCCACATCAACTTATCCAACTATGCAATCATCAAAAGAGGCACACATCAATATTCATGGAGCAATCAAGTTGGCATGATGATTCAGCTTTTCAGGGACTTAGTGAAAATTCCAGTTTTCTGGAATCTGGGTTAATAAAGTAGCAAGTTAACAGCACAGGTTAAATATGCTAGAGAGCTCCTATTGGCATGAAAATTAATAGGATGGTAGATGGCAATATCTACTACAAATACCTAACACTGAGCATGCTAAAATTTACAGCACATCAATGTCTACAACCCACTCTACATGGCAAAACAATAACAGCAGAATCTCCAGACAACCATTTTTAAACAGGTTGGCAGAAACAGAAAGTAGGCAACTTAACAGCATGGTTCCCACTTATCTAGTGACTTAACATGAATAACAAAAATACTGGGACATGCCCAAAAACTTTTACTAACAAATTCATGTTGCCAAGATCTTGAAAGCATGCATAGATTAATTCATATGAAAAAGACAAAAGGGCATCACAACATAAAAATGCAGTTTTGTCAAGTTGCCCCAAAGTCAAATATGACTTCACAGGTGCATACATGGTTTGATTATACCCCAAAATCATTACTCATACCTATATTCTTTCATGGAACAAGAGGGAGCAAAGGGGGGTCGAAATTGGACCTCCCTAGGCCATGGGTGACTTATGTCGCTTATGGAACTTAATGCAAATGTCCCAAAAATATAGGTGCTCCATGGATACATGTGGAAGGGGTTATTTATCACCTTAGGGACATGATAGCATGGCATGTCATCAAGATCAAGGATGAAATTATCTAGGAGAGGTATACATGTACATATACACATGAAAGAAACCTACACATGCATGCCTACCCTTAAGCACACACACATCTACAACATATGTAGATAAGAAGGCACAACCATCCACACATATGCTAACATCACTAGGATAGGTGAAAGAGCAAGCACATGTACAACCACCAAGCCACACACACAAGCATGTGTGGGTGACACACACACACACACTCACTAACCTACACTTACAAGAACACACACATGTATAGTGCACCACACACCCACACCACACACTACAATGCACACCATCACACATGCACACACTCTAAGGCACACACACATACATACATGAGACAGAAAAAATAAAAAAAAGGAACCTGATCCTACACATACATACATACACACTCAACAAATAAAAAGGAAAGAAAACAAGCAAAAAAGAAAAGAAAAGAAAAGGGGGGTGGAGAAGGGGATTCGAACCCCAGACCCCATGGACTCACCACACACACTCTACCACTGCGTTGCTCTGCCATTGCTTAACAAAGGGGGGGTCTCTGCTCTCTAATACACACACGCGCACATATAACCCTGACCAAACTGAAGAACGAAACAGAGCTACGGCGACCGCGGATCTCCGGCGAGCACACGGCGGCTACTGGGCAACTGGCGAAGGAAAGACACGGCGCTGACTACAGGGTGCACGGGGGATCCATTCCCCTGCTCACCTCGCGGTGAGGAGGAAGGAGGCGAGCAGCAGGAGCTCGACTATCTACCGGTGGCGACAGGCAACGGTGGCAACCGAAACGAGCTACACGTGGAGGAGAAGGCCTACGGGGACCGAGGGCTCACCTAGGGGATGGCGACGATGAACCGGTCACGAAGCAACGACGACGGAGGGGAAGGAGAGGCGGGGACGTGGCGGCGATGGAGGGAAGAAGACCCGGCCACGCTGCGACAGCGAGGAGGAAGAAGAAGACCTCCCGAGGCCTTGTAGCGCCCGGAATGGAACGTCGGCATGACACCGGAGGTCCTGGATGCCATAGACGATGCGGGCTCGGCGGAGACGACGAGCTGATCGCCGGCGACGTCTCTACGCTCTCTGAACCTCTTTGAACCCTTACCTGACAGGGGAAAGAAACGAGGAGGGAGAGCGATGGAGGAAGAAAGAGGAGCGGCGGCTGGAGGGAGAGGAACCCTAGCCGAGGGGGCACGCACACCGAGGGGAGGCTAAATACCCTCAAGCTGACGGCGACGGCGATGGAAAGGAGCGGCGGGCGCGCGCTCTCTCTTGCTGAACCTGACGGAGAAGGAACGGGAGCAAGTGGCCGTCACTGTTCGGATGGACTGGGCCTCGGCCCACCTGACCTCTCACTCTCTCTCAAACAATAAACAGACCAGGATTTTCTTTAAATAAAAGAGCCATCATAAATAATAATGCCCAGAGCAAAAGGAAAAGGTTTGGTTGGAAACAAAATAGATTTGGGAAGGAAATATTATGCTCCTGTTTATAAAAATGTTAAATGGAATTATTGCACAAGTTATTTTTAATATTTTAATAAAACTGCCCCTGTTTTAAATAGGTTTCAAAATCCAAACACATTCAAATATCAAAAACTTCACTTCCAATATTTATAAGACATATTGGGCTACCACATGAACATTTTTAAAATCATTTAATTAGCAACTTAAATCTGGTCATATAATTTTAAAGAAGAGAGGGAAGATGGGAGGTGATGATGTTGTAGAAAGAGAGGGAGAAGAGGAAAGCACACATGACCCCAACCACACACCAACCACCTGAACATCAAGCACATCACAACACAAGATCCAATCCAAGACACACAACATAGCAAGCACGATGAATGGCATGATGATTAAATGATGGATGCCATGATGCATGAATGCATTTCAATCACATGAAACAAGGTGCAAACCATCTCATAGCTCATGACACAAGGTTCATACAAGGTTCAAAAATGGGTTACATGCCAATTAGGGTATGGACAACACTTGGGTTGTCACAACTCTCCCACACTACAAGAGGATCTCGACCCGAGATCTAGGAACGGAAGAATTCTAGAAATTTGGAACGGAGCAGGTCCTCACGTTCCCAAGTAGCTTCTTGGTCGGAATAATGAGACCACTTCACCTTGAGGAACTTGATAGACTTGTTGCGAGTCTTACGCTCAATTTCTTCAAGAATTGCCACTGGATGCTCACGATAAGAAAGATCTGCTTGAAGATCGATATCTTGGAGGTCAATGGTCCGCTCTGGAGTCTTGAAGCATCTCCGGAGCTGAGAAACATGGAAGACATCATGCACATTTGCGAAATTTGGAGGAAGCTCTAGTTGATATGCAAGACCACCTCTCTTGCCAACAACTTTGAAAGGACCAACAAAACGAGGAGCTAGCTTCCCTTTTATTCCAAACCGCTGAGTGCCTTTCATGGGAGAGACTCTGAGATAGACTAGATCATCCACTTGGAAAGAAACATCCCAATGTTTGTTATCATAATAACTCTTCAGTCGGGACTAAGCTGCTTTGAGGTTCTCACGAATGACATGGCACATTTCTTCTGCTTCAGTGATCATGTCATTGCCCAAAATTTGACGCTCACCGGTTTCAGACCAGTTAAGCGGGGTACGACACTTTCGGCCGTAGAGAATCTCGAAAGGGGCCTTGCCTGAAGAAGCTTGGAAGATCTTGTTGTATGAGAATTTTGCATATGGAAGACAGTCTTCCCACTTCATGCCAAATGATATCACACAGGCTCTGAGCATATCTTCAAGAATCTGATTGACTCTCTCAACTTGACCACTTGTCTGTGGATGGAACGCCATGCTGAAACGGATCTTAGTACCCATAGCAGTATGGAAGGACTCCCAGAACTTGGAAGTGAAGAGACTTCCACGGTCAAAAGAGATGAGTTGAGGAATACCATGCAAAGACACTATCCTTGATGTATACAACTCTGCAAGCTAAGCTGCCGAGATAGACTCCTTGACTGGCAGGAAATGAGCAACTTTTGACAGCTTGTCGATAACCACAAAGATGGCATCGTTGCCCCTCTTGGACTTGGGAAACCCAGTTACGAAATCCATCTCCACGTGATCGAATTTCCGTTCTGGGATAGGCAAAGGCTGTAGAAGACCTGCTGGACGCTGATGCTCCACCTTTACTCTATGGCACACATCGCACTCATTGACAAACTAAGCAATTTCACGTTTCATGCGAGTCCACCAGAAGGTCTGCTTGAGGTCCTGATACATCTTGGAACTACCTGGATGAATGGATAGCAGAGAATTATGTGCTTCCTCCATGATAACCTTTCTGAGATCACCTTTTGGAACCACAAGACGGTCCTCAAAGAATAAGGTATCTTTGTCATCAATACGAAAGCACTTGTACTTCGGAATGCTCTTGGCCACACCTTTCTTCATTTTCTTCACCATAGCGTCTAGCAACTGCGCTTGGCAAACCTGATCTTCCAAAGTCGGAGAGACTTGGAGATTGGCTAGAAATCCTTGCGGAATCATTTGAAGGTTGAGCTTATAGAAGGCTTCACAAAGCTCGGGTTGAAGAGGCTTCAGAATGAGACTATTGCAGTATGCCTTATGGTTGAGCGCGTCTGCAATGACATTTGCTTTCCCTGGAGTATACTCAATGCTTGGGTTGAAGTCTTCAAGCATTTCCACCCAACGAGACTGCCGAAGATTGAGATTGGGTTGAGTGAAAATGTACTTCAAGCTCTTGTGATCGGTGTACACCTCAACTGGTCTACCCAACAACAAATGCCTCCAAGTCATTAGAGCATGCACAACTGCCACCAACTCAAGATCATGAATGGGGTAGTTCTTCTCGGCAGGCTTCAACTGACGCGAGGTATAAGCAACAATCTTCTTGTCTTGCATGAGAACACCACCAAGACCTTGGAGAGAAGCATCACAGAAAACTTGGAAAGGCTTGGACTGCTCAGAAGGAACAAGAACTGGAGTTGAAGTCAGTCTCTGCTTGAGCGTATTGAACGCCACATCACACTCAGGAGACCAAACATACTTGACGCTCTTCTGGAGGAGATTGGACAGAAGCTTAGCAATTTGAGAGAAGTTCTCCATGAATCTTCTGCAATAACTAGCAATCCCGAGGAAGCTCCGAAGCTGCTTCACATTTTGAGGAGGCTCCCACTTCAAGATTGCCTTGACTTTCTCAGGGTGCACTTTAATTCCCTCGGCAGAGATGAAATGCCTGAGGTACACCACTTCATTGAGCCAGAACTCGCACTTGGAAAACTTGGCATAGAACCGATGTTCCCTTAACTTGTCAAGCACAAGGCGGAGATGCTCTGCATGATCTTCTTCTGTCTATGAGAACACAAGGATATCATCCAGATAGACCAAGACGAACTCATTCTTGAAAGGAGAGAAGATGAAATTCATCATTCTTGAGAAGGTTGGAGGAACATTCGCAAGACCAAATGACATAACGGTGTACTCGTAAGAGCCAAAACTCGTCCTGAAAGCGGTCTTGAGAATGTCTTCTTCGCGAATGCAAATCTGATGATAACCCATGCAAAGATCAAGCTTCGAGAAAACCTTGGCACCTTTCAGTTGCTCAAACAACTCATTGATGTTGGGAAGTGGGTACTTGTTTCTGATTGTCTTCTTGTTCAATGGCCGGTAGTCCACACAAAGACGATACATGCTATCCTTCTTCTTGACAAACAAAACTCCACAACCCCATGGAGAAGAGCTTGGTCTGATCAGAGCCAGACGTTCTTGCTCATCTAGCTGCTTCTTCAACTCTTTCAGCTCTTCGGGGCCAAGTTTATACGGGCGCTTGCATACCGGTTTGGTATCGGGCTCGAGATCAATCACGAACTCAACTGGCCGGTGCGGAGGCATTCATGACAACTCTTTTGGAAAGACATCTTCATACTCACAAACCACCGGAATTTGAGAAATCGCCGAGATTTCACCCTTCTCATAAGAGCAAAGAGACGGAGTGTGTCATCGTGAGCTATGAAAATAATCAAGTCTTTTGAAGGATGAGTTAGCTTGACTTCTTTTGCTTTGCAATCAATATGAGCCTTATTCATAGCCAGGAAGTCCATGCCCAGAATGAGATCAATATCAGAATTCCCGAGAACAATTGGAGAAGCCAAAAAAGAATAATTGTCCATCTTGATAGAAACATCCAGAACAACCACATTGGAACTCATCAACTGGCTTGGGGACACAACCCGAAAAGGACTAGAAAGAACTACTGAATTGAAATCATGCTTCCAAGCAAAAGGTTTAGAAATGAATGAATGCGATGCACCAGAATCAAACAATACTTTAGCAAGAAAATCATTAACTGAGAGATTACCCATAATCACATCATTGGCCTGCTCTGCTTCAGCTGCATTCACCATATTCACTCTAACTGACTTGGGATTATGCTTCACCATAGCATTGCCTGGAGGCTTGACAGGAGGAGGAGGCGGAAGACGCCGCTGGTTGCACTTGTTTTCATAGTGGCCCTTCTGACCACACTTGTGACAAGTCACCTCAGAAAGCGGACGAACATTGCCTGGAGGAGGAACAAGAATAGCCTTGGACACCTGGTTCTTCTGCTGGAAACCTGGGTTGGGTGGGTGGGAAGAACCACGACCATCGAACTGCTTCTACTGCTGAGGAGGACGAAACGGAAGAGGATTTGGCGCCCAATACTTCTTCTGCTTAGGAACCATCTGAGAGCCGGAAGAAGAAGAATATGAATCCCTTGAATGCTTCTTAGAGTTCTCCAACTTGAGCTGAGTTGCTTCAATCTTCAAAGCCATGTTGTAGAACTGATCAAACTCACGAGGCTCTTGAAGAAGAAGGCCTGGCAGAAGATCATCCTTGAGACCACCTCTGAACTGATAGATCATAGCCTTATCATATGGAACATCTTGCTTGGCATAACGAGCTAGATTCTGGAACTCGATGTTGTACTGGTAGACAGACTTACTTCCCTGCTTCAGGTGCCTGAACTTCTCACGCATCTCCTCAACAAAGCTTGTCGGAATGTAATGAGCCCTCAAGTCATGAAGGAAATCGTCCCAAGTAACAACACGATCACCCCTGGAATCCTTGTACTGTTGCCACCAGTCAGCTGCTTGACCCTTTAGCTGGAACGATGCAAACCTGACAAAGTCCTCTGGCCTAACATTGCTGCACTCAAAATGCTTACTCATATCACGAAGCCAATCATCAGCATCTAGAGGCTGCTCACAACAAGTGAAAGTCTTGGGCTGGTTGGCAAGGAACTGATTAAGAGTCGCAAACTACAGTTGATTCTGAAAATTGCCTTGAAAACCTTGCTGACCCTGCTCCCTCTCTTGCAACAGCCTTAGCAACATCTGAGTGTTCGCATTGGTCGTGGCCATCACAGCTTGCCAAGCTTCTGGAGGAGGAGGCGGAGGAGGCAATGGCGGGGTTGGCGATGGAACATCAGTCTGCTCCTCACCACGACCCGGATTGCTGTGAGTTGGTGGAGCCATCCTGAAGATGAACAAAACGCATCAGCACCTCATAGATAAGATGAATCATAAGCTGAATCAAATGCTTGAACGAAATTGAACAATTAACAACATAGCCTTCCTACTGAAAAATTAGTAAGAATGCCTCTTCGGTTATGATAACATCATCAGAAATTAGAAGCCACTTGCGATGACACCAAAGTATTGAGCTACGCGCTCGGAACAAATGTACATGCCCATATACATCTGAAGAAGATGATCCTAGATGACTACAAGATTTCCCACCTATGAGTTTCCAAAAACTTTCTTGTTTATGAGATTCAGGTTGCGGAATCAGGAACCTGCCCTAGGCAATCAGCTGCGACTGCATCCGCAACCTTCCACACCATAATTCAAGACATTTCGCAAACTCTTCTAATCTCGAATCATCGAACTCACCACGATACTAAACCATGGTGCTACCCCGGATGCCTCCCTAGTACTGGGTGACTCCAACCTTATCTCACCACGATAAGTATTGAAGTAATTTTGAACATTCTCCGTCCTATGATATCAAGGAAGCTGAATGATAACGATGTGCCAACATTCCCTAGAGCTTGACTCCCCGGAAGAAATCAAGTCAGACGGGAGGCACCAAGACAGAACCCTGTCACATCGGCATCATATAGATCCCAAAATACCTGCGTGATCCTAAAAAAAATTTGATCGAGAAGAGGAGTAGAATAAAAATTCCTAAGTCAGAAACCTCACCAGAGCATAGAAGAGGAGTAAAAAAGAATCCTAATCTCCGATATAACTAGACTCAAAATAGTTTTACTAGACACAACTCGGCCAAGTTCGAACAAGCAAAGGCTCCTATGGTCGTATGGCTCTGAATACCAACTTGTCACACCCAAGATGCGCGCCTATCCGTTTAAGGCACGAGGGCCTCGCAAGGGATAGAGGCGCATCTTGTCGTTAGCAAAAATAGTATCATCACAACATACAATGCTGAATGAGAAGAATATACAAGTTGGCTTACACTCGCCACATGCTAACTTACAATATCACTCAAATCATAGCATCAAGTTGAACAGAGGGTCCGACTATGGACGAAATCAAACGATAAAAGAAGTTGCACATGATACTATCAAGCTATCCCAAAGATCACGACCAGGTCCTCTACTCATCCGGATATGTCACATACATCCTGCCTCTCTCCTCTTCATACTCCCACTGGAGCTGGGTAAGATCATGTTGCACGAACTCATCTGATCCTGTACCTAGATTGTTGTAGTAAACTGTGAGCCACAAAGGACTCAGCTATCAAGTCCCCGGGTGCCAACACTATTTAAGCTTTAGGATGGAAGGGTGATGTTTAGTTTGCAGCAACACTAAGCATTATATGGTGGCTAACTTACGCAACAGGAATGTAAATGTGAGTGTTCTACGTTTAGCGATCGAATCTAGAGTAATCTCTATGAGATCCTGAACACGTACTTACGTCAATCATAACCCCACTGTGTTCTCTCTCGGATCATGTTCATGAGCAGAGACGATGACGGTTACTCACACAGTTGGTGTATTTTAATTAGAGTTTACTTCAAGTTTTCTATAACCGGGTGTTAAACAAATATCCAAGTTGCCACATAACCGCGGGCACGGCTTTCCGAAAGATTTAACCCTGCAGGGGTGCTCCAACTAATCCATTACCAAATTAACCACACTCCACGGGAATACCTCGGCCGCGGATCCCCGCACAGTGCTCTAGTTTGGACCAGCACTCATGCGGAGCACTGGCCCGGGGGTGGATTAAATTATCCACGGGTTTGCAAGACCCTATGCAATTTTATTGAGTTGTTAAGCAAATGTAGAACCAATGTTGGGTCTTGCCAGCCAAGTTTTAATCTCAACCGAATAACAAGGGGGTCCCCATAACAACCCTGAGCATGTTAGGAGCGCAAAGTATGGAAAACATAACACCGGTAACAAGGAACTAATGGCGGTAGCAGCGGAACAAAACACTCAGCAAAAGGCCAAGCCTTCCACCAATACCAGATATATATGTGCATTAAATTAAATAACAGAATTATTGTGATATCCAATCCATGTTGTCACATGGAACAACCTGCACCTGCAACTAAGAATGCTATAAGAGTTCCTGAGCAGCGGTAACTTAGCCAATCAACGGTTTGCTGGGATGTGGAGGTTAGAGGCTGTCATGGCAACATGGGGGCTGATATCATGTGGTAGGTAGCGCAATTGTAACGATAAGAACAAGAAACTAGCAAGCAAAGATAGTATTGGGATTCGGGTACGATCATCTTGCATGTTGGTTCTTCAGCGGAACAAGTAGCGGGATCCTCGTAGTGGTACTCTCCTGGGTCCTCATACTCAGTATCAACACTCGCGTCTACCCAAGGGAAACAGAAACAATAAACATCCCACCAAGGTGCAATGCACAATCAAAATGATGCATGATCATTTATGAAGAATTATAACATGGCAATCCAAAACTATTCATGTTACACATGCAAAGTTGTTTATTAATGAATCTGGACAGAACCTCATGTAAAGTTATTTAGACATGCATGAACATGGCAAATATGGATGCATCATACAAAATCGATGGAAATGCATATAAGGATCGCAAGAAACGGAGCTACGGTTCTCGAGATACGCTCACGACAAGGTACGGAGGCAAAACACAAGACCACCAATACCTAGGCTAATTCTTGGCATTCCAAGGTGGCCACTGGACAGGTGATGAAAAACCAATCACAATGCACTCAAGAATCACTCAATTCCATGGAGTATAGCTCCCACAAGTCACAACACAAAAACACATCAAATCTGCCACAAACACCAACATAGCAATTTGAAAAGCTCACAACTAGAGCTACAGGAACCCTACAGCCACAACCAAGACATGGACAGAATCTTCTCAACACCCACATCAACTTATCCAACTATGCAATCATCAAAAGAGGCACACATCAATATGCATGGAGCAATCAAGTTGGCATGATGATTCAGCTTTTCAGGGACGGTGAAAATTCCAGTTTTGTGGAATCTGGGTTAATAAAGTAGCAAGTTGACAGCACTGGTTAAATATGCTAGAGAGCTCCTATTGTCATGAAAATTAACAGGATGGTAGATGGCAATATCTAATACAAATACCTAACACTGAGCATGCTCGAATTCACAGCACATCAATAGCTACAACCCACTCTACATGGCAAAACAATAACAGCAGAATCTCCAGACTTAGCCATTTTTAAACAGGTTGGCAGAAACAGAAAGTAGGCAACTTAACAGCATGGTTCGCACTTATCTAGTGACTTAACATGAATAAAAAAATACTGGGACATTCCCAAAAACTTTTACTAACAAATTCATGTTCGTAAGATCTTGAAAGCATGCATAGATTAATTTATATGAAAAAGAGAAAAGGGCGTCACAGCATAAAAATGCAGTTTTGTCAAGTTGCCCCAAAGTCAAATATGACTTCACATGTGCATACATGGGTTGATTCTACCCCAAAATCCTTACTCATACCTATATGCTTGCATGGAACAAGAGGGAGCAAAGGGGGGTCGAAATTGGACCTCCCTAGGCCATGGGTGACTTATGTCACTTACGGAACTTAATGCAAATGTCACAAAAAGATAGGTGCTCCATAGATACATGTTGGAAGGGGTTATTTAGAACCTTAGGGACCTGATAGCATGGCATGGCATCAAGATCAAGGATGAAACTATCTAGGAGAGGTATACATGCACATATACACATGAAAGAAACCTACACATGCATCCCTACCCTTAAGCACACACACGTCCACAACATATGTAGATAAGAAGGCACAGCCATCCACACCTATGCTAACATCACTAGGATAGGTGAAAGATCAAGCACATGTACAACCACCAAGCCGCACACACAAGCATGTGTGGGTGACACACACACTCACTAACCTACACTTACAAGAACACACACATGTATGGTGCACCACACACCCACACCACACACTACAATGCACACCATCACACATGCACACACTCTAAGGCACACACACATACATACATGAGACAGAAAAAATAAAAAAAGGGACCTGATCCTACACATACATACATACACACTCAACAAATAAAAGGAAAGAAAACAAGCAAAAAAAGAAAAGAAAAGAGAAGGGGGTGGAGAAGGGGATTCGAACCCCAGACCCCCTGGACACACCACACACACTCTACCACTGCGCTACGATGCCGTTGCTTAACAGAGGGGGGGCTCTGCTCTCTAATACACACACACACGCACATATAACCTTGACAAAACTGAAGAACGAAACAGAGCTACGGCGACCGCGGATCTCTGACGAGCACACGGCGGCTACAAGGCAACTCTGGCAAAGGCAAGACGCGACGCCGACTACAGGGTGCACGGGGGATCCATTCCCCTGCTCACCTCGCGGTGAGGAGGAAGGAGGCAAGCGGTAGGAGCTCGACTAGCTACCGGCGGCGACAGGCAACGGCGGCGACCGAAACGAGCTACGCACGGAGGAGAAGGCCTACGGGGACCGGGGGCTCACCTAGGGGATGGCGACGACGAACCGGTCATGAAGCGACGGTGACAGAGGGGAAGGAGAGGCTGGGACGCGGCGGCAACGGAGGGAAGAAGACCCAGCCGCGCCGCGATGGTGAGGAGGAAGAAGAAGACTTCCCGAGGCCTTCTAGCGCCCGGAATGGAACGTCGGCACGACACCGGAGGTCCTGGACGGCATGGATGATACGGGCTCGACGAAGACGACGAGCTGATCGCCGGCGATGTGTCTGCGCTCTCTGAACCTCTCTGAACCCTTACCTGACAGGGGAAAGAAACAAGGAGGGAGAGTGATGAAGGAAGAAAGAGGAGCGGCGGCGGCGGCTGGAAGGAGAGAAACCCTAGGCGAGGGGGCACGCACGCCGAGGGGAGGCTAAATACCCTCGAGCTGACGGCGACGGCGATGGAAAGGAGCGGCTGGCGCGCGCTCTCTCTTGTTGAACCTGACGGAGAAGGAACGGGAGCAGGTGGCCGTCACTATTCGGATGGGCTGGGCCTCGGCCCACCTGACCTCTCACTCTCTCTCAAACAATAAACAGAGCAGGATTTTCTTTAAATAAAAGAGCCAGGATAAATAATAGTGCCAGAGCAAAAGGAAAAGGTTTGGTTGGAAACAAAATAGATTTGGGAAGGAAATATGATGCTCCTGTTTATAAAAATGTTAAATGGAATTATTGCACAAGTTATTTTTAATATTTTAATAAAACAGCCCCTGTTTTAAATAGGTTTCGAAATCCAAACACATTCAAATATCAAAAACTTCACTTCCAATATTTATAAGACATATTGGGCTACCACATGAACATTTTTAAAATCATTTAATTAGCAACTTAAATCTGGTCATATGATTTTAAAGAAGAGAGGGAAGATGGGAGGTGATGATGTTGTAGAAAGAGAGGGAGAAGAGGAAAGCACGCATCTTCTCCCTCTAGAGAAGGTTGTAGAGGGAGAAGAGGAAAGCACGCATCATCACAACACCAACAAAGGTTCATACAAGGTTCAACAATGGGGTTACATGCCAATTAGGGTAGGGACAGCACCTGGGTTGTCACGGTGTGCTTCTCGGGCACCACTTCCCGGGGAAGGTCCAGTTGCCCGGTGAGGGTGAGGTTCCACAGGTAGCACTGACCTAGGAACTGTACGTGGCTGCCCCGGCCCCGCCGGAGGATATGGTCGACGGTGTCTTGTGCGAGACGGTGGCCGACATTGTGATCCGTCGGTTTTGGGTAATTTCTCCTTTACAGAATTAAAAATCAACAGCACCTAGTGATTGTACTAATCAGTGTTTTCTTGTTTGATTGCAGACCTTCTACAGGTGTCTTGAGGAACACGAGGCGAACGCGGCTATTGTTCTCGTAGCCGAGTGCAAGCGCCTACTTTAGAACTTACGGCACGAGGCTTGGGTATAGGCTATTCGAGACTACTACGCCTCGACTAACATTAAGAGGGCCAAGAAGAAGTGCCGAAAAAATTATCTGAGTAAGGATAAGTTAATGAAGGTAATTATCTATTCTTAAGGCCTTGTACTTAGTTTCCTTGATTTCATTCGTAGGCGTAGTGCTGAAATTTCTCTTGTATAACTTAGGTGCCCCCGAGTTGGTGTGCGGATAGGATGGACTGTTGGGAGGCATTGGTGGATGAGTGGTGCTCTCCCAAATGGCTAGCCGACCACAACAAGGCCAAGGATAAGCGTGCCCAAATGAAAGGTGTGCCACACCATCAAGGGAGCTCCAACCTGTTTGAGTACGGGATCACTGGGTATGTGGTTCATGCAATTTCATACTTCATGCTAGCTTGAGCCCTTAACTAATATTTCGTTCCTCTCTTTTAGGCACGAGAAAACAAGAAGGAGGTGTCACCGTTGTTCGACCTCTATGACATGGCCCATACCGCCTCGTACAAGAAGGCCAAGGCATTCTCTAAGGATGACCTCGATCATCTAGAGAGCTTTAGCAACATCTCCTCACACAACAAGCTCGTGAGGTACAGAGATGAGGGGAAGGCGAGGAAAGGGGAGGACTTCAACCCGAGCCAGAGTCCTTTTGATGCAGAGCTCGTGATGATATCGGGTGGCGAGAGGCCCCATGACTCGATAGCCATTGGGGATGGCCTGATACATTGTCCTAGAACTCTCCCGGAGATCAAGAAGCGCCAAATGAGCTCCGATCCTGAGATAAGTCCTCGTCCACAGCCGATGGAGCTCGCCATCAAGGCTAGGGCCCAGGAGCTTCTGGCGGAGGCAAACAGGGAGGCGGCACAGAGGGAGAGGGACATGGAGGAGAGGACGGCTAGGCTGTTGGAGGAGGAGAGGAACTGGAACGACGCGTCTCACCGGGCCCTATACGAGCTCCTTGTGGTAAGTTTCTCCTGCATATTAGCCAAATCATGCGCGTAATGTTCGTTTCATCACTAACTAATATGACTGACTCGTGAAAACAAAATGTGCAGACCGTGTGCCAGAACAATGGTCACACCCCTCTGTCAATGCCCTAGATTGGTATAGCACCCACGGTGAGTTTCATTTCAATGGTCATTAGTTACTAGTATTCACATTTGAGTTGCATCATGCTAAGGAGACATTGCAAATGATCTTTGGTGCAACGTGCCTCCCGACAAGCATCGACCGATCCTTCTGCGTCTGTCGCAACCCTGACCGGTCCTTCTTCATCTCACCCTAGCGCAAACCCGACCGGTCCTTCACCTCCATGATGACGGTAAGTTTTCCCAAGTGTTTTGCTTAACAAATGCATACTTAGCTTAAGAAATGACCAATTTGGCTCCAAAATGACCTATACTTAGCTTCTTCAGTTCATTTATGACATACAAGCATACTTAGGTAAAAAATGGCATGATAACCTTGGTTTAGCTCCAAAATGACATAGACTTAGCTTATTTTCCTCCAAAATGACAAAATAAGCTTACCTACATCCAAAATGACCAATTATAACTAGGATAGCTCTAAAATGACCTACACTTGCCATTTTGTCCTCCAAAATGAGTAAATATGATTAGTTAGCTCAAAAATGGCATAACTACCTAGGTTAGCTCAAAAATGACCTATACTTAGCTTCTTCAGTTCATTTATGACATACTAAGCATACTTAGGTAAACAATGGCATGATAACCTTGGTTTAGCACCAAACTGTCATATCATTAGTTTGTTTTCCTCCAAAATGACAAAATAACCGTACCTAGACCCAAAATGACATATTTTAACTAGGATAGATCCAAAATGACCTACACTTAACATTTTGTCCTCCAAAATTAATAAATATGCTTAGTTAGCTCAAAAATGGCCTAACTACCTAGGATAGATCAATAATGATATATACTTAGCTTAGCTACTTCATTTATGACATAATTAGCTTACTTAGGTAAAAATGTCATAATAGCCTTGGTTTAGCTCCAAACTGTCATATCATTAGTTTATTTTCCTCCAAAATGACAAAATAACCTTACCTAGCTCCAAAATGACCGATTATAACTAGGATAGCTCAAAAATGACCTACACTTGCCATTTTGTCCTCCAAAATGAGTAAATATGCTTAGTTAGCTCAAAAATGGCCTAACTACCTAGGATAGCTCAATAATGATCTATACTTAGCCTAGCTAGTTCATTTATGACATAATTAGCTTATTTAGGTAAAAAATGGCATAATAACCTTGGTTTAGCTCCAAACTATCATATCATCAGTTTATTTTCCTCCAAAATGACAAAAAACCATACCTAGCTCCAAAATGACCGATTATAACTAGGATAGCTCAAAAATGACATAATTAGCTTACTTAGGTAAAAATGACATAATAACCTTACTAACCTCCAAAATGACCTATTTACCTAGCTTAGCTCTAAGATGACCTACACTTAGCATTTTTACCTAGCTTAGCTAAAAATGGCATTTTTACCTACCTTAGTTAGGAGAACAAGAAGATAATGAAGAGGAGAGGCGAAAAAGAAAGAGAAGAAAAATTATTCTTCTTCTTCTTCTAGTCTTCTTCTTCGTCGTCTTCTTCTTCTAGCTAGTCTTCTTATTCTAGTCTTCTTCATCTTCTTATTCTAACTTTCTTCTTTCCCAATTTGCATATTTGCTTTCGATGAGGAAGCTTGCGTTGATGGAGTCTACTCTTCTTGTGCTTCCTTTTTGTTTTCATTTTGTAGGATGAACAATGTGAAACTTGCTACCTATATATGTATGTATGGATGAAACCATTGTATGCTTGTTGTGGGATATGTTGGCTAGATATATATGTTGCATATGGACTTTTCATTTGGTATGTATATATATATATGTGTTGGATGATCATATCCATATGGCAGGGATATGATTTGGTATGTATATGTGTTGTTATGCTTGTTGAAAGTATTTTCAAATGTATATGTATATGTGTGTGAAATTCTGTGAAATTGAATGAATTTAATTAAAAACAGAAAAAAACAGGGGTTGTGCAGGCTCTTTGTCGTCTGCTAGCAGACGGCAAAGAGCTTTGCCATCAGCCAGCAAACGGCAAAGCTGCCACGTGGCAGCTACCTGTGCAACCTAGGGTAGCACTAGGCTGGCCTATGTGGTTTATTTGCCGTCCGCTGGCAGATGGCAAAGAACCTTAGGTCTTTGCTGTCTGCCAGCAGACAGCAAATAAACCATGTAGGCCAACAAAGAAACAGCTGCTTTGCCATTCGCTGGCAGACGGCAAAGACCTTAGGTCTTTCCGTCTGCCAGCGGATGGCAAAGCACGCTGTTAACCCCTTAACGGCCGTAAGCTGACATGTGTGCCGTCCATGGTCTTTGTCGTCAGCTGGCGGATGGCAAAGACCTAAGGATCTTTGCCGTCTGCCAGCAGACGGCAAAACGCCCTTTACCGTGGCTTATTCAGCCGGACAGTTGGCCGTCTGCTGGCCGATGACAAAGCCTTTGCCATCCGCCATGCATGCCTTTGCCGTCGGGGGGCTGACAGTAAAGTTGCTGATTCCTGTAGTGGCATGTGCATGTGTTGTAGCAGATGTGGGATGATCTGGGTCCATCACCACAACATTATCCTCGAGATCTGGCTATAGGGGCAAATGTGGACGATCTAGAGCAAATATGTGCTTCTCCAGCTAAGAGTTGATAAGCATCTGGATGTAGGGTGCATAGCAGCAAGAGCACTTTTGATCTGCAGCAACCCTCTTAATTGTCTCAATAATTAAGTCCATAACTCTAATCCTGGTGTGTCCGTCAAGGTGGATCAACAAGTTGATGCAGTAGCCTCGGATCATCTTGTCATCTCCCGACTTGGGCATCAAGGTATGCCTTAGAATAGTGTTCATGGTACGGAGGCCTGCTTGCAAATAGTAGATGGATCCTAGCTTGTGAGATTGCACTTTTTCTAAGGGGATAGGAGTATACATATCCTTCATGGCATTGTGGCTCGCCTTGGATTTTCAGTATACATATAGATCACCATCCTGAGACTCTGGAACTCCTAGAAGTGCAGCCCACTCCTCAACAGTGGATTCATACCTTGCTCCTGTAGTCATCCATACAATTCTACCATCTCCGTAGAAATGTGCAGTGGAGTAGAATTGCATGATCATCTCATCGTTCCATGCAGTAAGCTCTCTGCTAATGAACTCATCCAGACCAATGCAGTGGAAATTATCTTGGACACTTGGAAAGTAGTCCTCATTCTCCTTAATGAATTTCCAATCAACATATCTCATATCACTTACAGCTAGGATCTGGGCTTGTGCCTGAACTCATGTCAGCACCCTGCTCTGGCAAATTTTGACTGTCCTCGGCATCTGACATACACACCCTGTGAATAGAGTATAGAAGAGCAGAAGTAGATGAGTCATCACAAAATGAGGCTGATTTTTGAAATTTTGAACAATAGATTTTCAAAGTTTTTGCATTCTGTCAAGTGAATATCGGTACAGCCGAAGCAAAAAAATCGGTGCCACCGAGACTGACTGTCCCTCTTAACAGAACCTTGGCACTCTTTTCGATGAGACCGAAAATAAGTACTCGGTTCCACCGAGATAGTTCTTAGCAACACAGAAATTCAAATTGGTGAGACTGATTTGTTCGCTTTGGTTCCACCGAGTTCCATCGGGCGGACGGCAAAACCCTAGAGAATCTAATATTCGCTAGACTATCAGAGTTTTGAGTGGATAGGAGTTCATGCAATGAGTGGCTTATAGATAAACTTGAATCCATTGTGCAAGAATCGGACGAGGAGCGCAAAAGAGGTCGAATCCGTACCCTAACTTGGCACGGGTCCGCTACGGCGGCGACGAGGGAGAGGATTTCATCGGTGGCGGCAATTCCCAGTGGTGGAGGAGCACAGGGAGACAAGGGCGACGACTAGGGGTCTCGAAGACGGAGGCTTAGGGTTCTGAGGCATGACGGTTTGAGGATGAAATTCAAAGCGTCGGGGTCCACAGTATATATACCCACCACTGTCGGTGTCACCGATTCTAACTTTTCGATGTCACCGAGTTCCTCAATTATCAGCTGACAGGGAAACTCGGTGCAACCAAGAAGATGGAATCGGTGGTACCGAGATTTAAAACTAGATCAACCCTAGGCATTCGGTGAGACCGAGATTTTGTGGTTGGTTCCACCGAGATGCACTTGGGAGGTTTTAATGGTCAGTCCTTGTCGATACGGAACTCCGAGTACTCCACACACAAAGGAATCGAAAAGCACTTGTTCAAATTTTGTGATGCAGCATGAATAGAGTATGAGGTGAGAAAGCATAGATAGCTAAAGAGATGGCCCTAGGCATTCTTGTATATCCAATTGGCGAAAGATAAGTTAAATCCAAATAGCAACAATTGGATATCCTCGAATGAGTAAATAAATGCAGACCAACATGCTCACACAATAAGATGTCAAATGAAATCATGGCAAACATGCACAAACACTCTAGCATCTAACAAGCACTTGGCCGATGACGAAGTCATCTATATATGAGTATTTGACTTAGGAGCCAAGAGTACGTGATAATAGGTCATACTCATCGTTTAAGCACAAGTGGGGTTACCACTTTTACATAAAGCATTTAATGTTGTCACATACTAAGAGATGCTTTGACTCAAGTCTTAGAGTAAAGCTCCCCTTTGATGTGACATCCCCCCATAAGAGGGATAAACTAACCTTGTGTTTTGTCGATGAAGACTTCATGTTGGTGAGGTAGTGGTGGATGCTCAAAGTTGATGAAGATCACCAAGAGTTGGGAGCACCCTTGTTGTTTCCTTACTCTTCTCACCTACATGGGTTAGTCCCAACACACAAGAGAAAAATACAAGGATATCTATGGACATGGAGTGTAAAGCATATGTGATGATGTCCATTGATTTGTTGAATACCTTGTCCCTTGCTTACCTTTGAGGGATGTGTGACTCCATGAACTATTGCATAGGGTTGATGTTGATTACAAATAGATCTTGCCAACAATGAATGTGAGTGAATTTCATTGGCAGAGTCACCCCTCAAGAACTTTCTAGTTCTTCTTCTTGGGGACCCACATAAAGTTGATGGGGATCCTTGGTGTTGAAGTAGCACTTGTAGAAGTTGAGCTTGTAGTAGCCTTGGGAACCCACTTCACCAAAGCTTGGGGTTCATCTTCATAAGAGTCAAAGTCCTCTTGGAGCTTGTTCTTGCCCTTGAGCTTGGTGTCTTGTGGTGGAAGGTCATCTTGCAACTTTGTTCCCTTGGGAAGAGTATTTTCATACTTTTACTTTTGAGGAACAAACTTGGGATTGGGGTATTGACCTTCTTCCCATTCAACTCCATTAGCATTGAAGTAGCCAACACCACGATTCTTTCGGTGTCCTCCATGCTTGCGTACAATCTCATAAAATTGTGTGTACCCTTCAAGACTCTTGTAGATACCTTTCTCTGTAATTCCTTTCAATAAGGCATTTTCTTGCTCAAGTTTAACGTGGCTAAGAGAATAATAATTAGTGGAATCAATAGAACTACTAGGAGCAACATCATTGGATTTAGCATTTTTATTGTTGCTACTAGATGAAGAACCTTTCTTGCCTTTGTTACTAGTTTTCTTAGATTTGACTTGTGGCATGAATGTAGACAAGAGTAGTCATTCGAAAAGATAAGATGAAGTATTCTTTCGGAGATCGTCATTGATAGCTTCAAGAAACTCATGTTCTTGCTCCAAATTGAGCTTCTCGAAGCGTAGCTTCTCATGAGTTCTTACAAGCTCTCTATGATCTTCAAGAGTAGATTCATGGGCTACCTTAAGAGTGTTGAGTTCTTTAGTTAGTTCTTCTATTTTCATCTTATCATTGTCAATTAACGTATCTTGACTAGCATGAGAAATATCAAGTTCATTATGATCAACATCACTAGTTTTATCACATAGCAAGTCATCATCGTAAAGCAAATCATCTTCATCACTATCGAGATCAAGATATTCGGGGTGTGATACCTTGGGGCCTTTAGTCATGAAGCAACTTCCACTCCCTTCATTTGGTGAATCAAATAAATCATAGGAGTTGGTTGTCACTAGTGCAATTCCGGCAACACCATCATCTTGACTATAGTCGGAGTTGGAATGATAGCTTCTCTCGGAGTGGTTGTCAGAGTCGGAGCCGAAAACCCATTCACCAACATGAGCTTGATGTTTCCTTCTTGAGTAGATCTTGGTGTGCTTGTCCTTCTTCTCCTAGTCTCTACTTCTCCTTGAGGGTCTTCGTTCATAACAATCATCTCTACTCCTTCTCTCTCTTCGAGGTGATTCATCTCTAGAGCTTCGTCTTCTAGGTGACTCTTCTCTTCGTTTGTAGGGAGCCGAGCACTCATTGGAGTAGTGTCCGGGCTTCCCACAATTGTAGCAGTTTTGGTCACGACTTGACGAACGCTTCTCTTCATGTCTTGAGTTGGAGCTACGATCCTTGCTTCAATTCTTGTAGAACTTGTTGAATTTCATGACCATGAGACTTATCTATTCATTTGTGTCAAGGCTGTCGCTTGAGGTAGCGGGAGTATCACTTGTGGCTTTGTAAGCACTGCTAGACTTGTGGTGAAGCTCTTCCTTATCTTTGAGTGTCATCCCATGAGCATATTTGGGTGTCGTACCAATTACTTCTGTTGGTTTGAGATCTTTGTAGTTGGGCATCATTTGGATCAAGGTGCACACGGTGTCATATCTCTCATCCAAAGCTCGAAGTATCTTCTTGATGATGAACTTGTTGGTCATTTCTTTGCTTCTTAAGCCGGCAATCTCATTGGTGATGAGAGCTAGCCTAGAGTACATTTGAGCGACTCCTTCACCATCCTTCATCTTGAACTTATCAAGTTGACCTTGAAGAACATCTAACTTGGATTCTCTTACGGGCTCAGTTCCTTCGTGCATATCAACCAAAGTATCCCAAATCTCTTTTGCCTATTCAAGACGGCTGATTTTGTTGAATTCTTCAGGGCATAGGCAGTTGAATATAATGTCACATGCTTCAGCGTTGAGTTGCAACATCTTCAATTCTTCCCCGTTCGCTTCACGATTCGGTTCTCTTCCATCACCAAAGAATTCACCTTGCAAGCCAACATGAACAACAGCCCAAACGGCAGGATTACGACCAAGCAAATGCATTTTCATTTTAGGCTTCCAACTAGCAAAATTAGTGCCATAAAATTACGGACCTCTACGGTGATAATTTCCCTCACTAGATGCCATACTTCTCCTAGGTTGTGAAACCAATGTAATGGAGACCAAAGCTCTGATACCACTTGTAGGATCGAGAGTAGGTCTAGAGGGGGGGATGATTAGACTACTTGACCAAATAAAACTATGCTTTTTCCCAATTTTAATTCTTGGCAAGTTTTAGCATTCATAACATATCAAGTACACCCTACACATGCAAGTCTAAGAGTATAGCAGCGGAAAGTAACAACAAGCATGAGTAAAAGGATAGGGTAGGAAGATCAAACACAATTGTAGACACGATTATTTTTCTCGTTGTTCCCATAGATGGTGCTATCGTACATCCACGTTCATGGAGTCTTCAACCCACGGAGGGTAACGGTCGCGAGAGTCCACGGAGGGCTCTACCCACGGAGGGTACCACAAAGAAGCAATCTTGACTATACCATGACAGCCTACGTCCACGGAGGACTAGCCTTACTCACGGTAGATCTTCATGAAGTAGGCAATCTCCTTGCCCTTACAAACTTCTTGGTTCACTCCACAACATGAAGTAGGAGGCTCCCAAGTGACACCTAACCAATCTAGGAGGCACCACCCTCCAAAAGATAATAGGCTCTATGATGAAAATGAACTCCTTGCTCTTGTGCTTCAAGATGATAGACTCCTCAACACACAATCACTCTCTTACAGATTTGGCTTGGTAGAAGAGATGGGATTGGTGGAAAGCAACTTGGGGAGGCTAGAAATCAATATCCATATGGTTGGAGTGGAAGATCTTGACCTCAACACAAGGGTAGGTGGTTCTCTCTTCGAAAATCTGATAGGATAGGTATGGAATAGTTCTGAGTGCTTCTCTTTTGAGTGGGTGGTGGTGAAGGGGTATATATGGGCATCCCCAAAAACCCAAACCGTTACACACAAAATGACCAACTCGGTGACACCGAAATGTTATTCTCGGTGGTATCGGAGTGACCAAAAGGTGGCAACTTTTGAATCTCAGTGAGACTGATATAGGAATCTCGATTGCACCGATAAGGTGACCAACAGTCAGAATTGCCAAACTCAGTGACGCCAATCCAACATTCTCGGTCGGACAGAAAGTGCGAACTTGCGTAACAGAAAGTTGGCAACCCAACTCGGTGGCACCGAAAGCAGTGTCAGCTGCACCACAGTGGCTATGGTTTGGTTGAGTCTGTCTAGGGTTTGGAATCGGTAGCACTGGGATAGGAAAGTTGGTTGCACCGATCTTGAGTGTTTGGCTAGACACACTTTGGTGGGAGAGTTTGTGGATGTTTTTGGTGTCTATTACTTGTACACGTATGAGCATATTGTTCACCATCAAAACCTTACTCCCTATTAATAGTATTGTCTTTCCTATGGACTCAAAGTGATTTCTCACAAGTGTAAAATGTAGAGTCCACTTGCTTGAAGCTTGGCCAACCTATTTCCTTGAATCTTGGGGTACTTCCACAGTCTCCTCAATCCTTTTGCCATCCCTATCATTGAACTTCTCCTGAAATATACTTGGTAGAGACATTAGTTCAATGACATATATGTTGTTATTAATTACCAAAACCACCAAGGTAGAAAATGTTCTTTCACAACCCACGGAAGGTAACAGTCTCGAGAGTCCACGGAGAGCTCTACCCATGGAGGGTTCCATGAAGAAGCAACCTTGACTATTCCATAACGGCTTCCGTCCAGGAAGGACTAGCCTCACTATGGGTAGATCTTCACGAACTAGGCGATCTCCTTGCCCTTACAAACTTCTTGGTTCACTCCATCATACAAAGTAGGAGGCTCCCAAGCGACACCTAACCAATCTAGAAGGCACCACCCTCCAAAAGGTAATAGGCTCGATAATGTCGATGAACTCCTTGCTCTTGTGCTTCAAGATGATAGACTCCTCAACACACAATCACTCTCTCGTAGATTTGGCTATGGTGGAAGAGATTGATTGGGTGGAAAGCAACTTGGGGAGGATAGGGATAAAGATACATATGGTTGGAATAGAATGGCATGATCTCAACACATGAGTAGGTGGCTCTCTCTCAGAAAATTAGATGGGATAAGTGGGGATGTGTTCTGAGTGCTTCTCTTGCGAGTGAGTGGTGGTGGAGGGTATATATAGGCATCTCCAAAAATCCAATTGTTACACCTAATAAGTCAGACTCGGTGACACCGATGTGTTAATCTCGGTGGTACCAAGTTGCCTCAAAGGTAGCAACTTTTGAATCTCGGTGAGACCGATACATACAACTCGGTTGCGCCGATAAGGTGACCAATAGTCACATTGCCAAACTCGGTGACACCGATTCAACAAACTCGGTCGGACCAATTTTGTGAATTTGCGTAACAGGAAGTTGGCAACCTAAACTCGCTCGCAACGAAATGGAATCGGTTGCACCAAAGAGTTAGCGTTTGGCTGAGTCTGTCCGAGGCCAAGAATCGGTGGCACCGAGTGGAATGTGTTGGTTGCACCGATTTTGGATATTTGGCTTTGGCCAGACTTGTGTGGAAGAGCTTGTGGGTGTATGTGGTGACTATCACTTGTGAACGTATGAGCATTTTGTTCACCAATAGTACCTTACCCCCTTTTGATAGTATTGGCTTTCCCATGGACTCAAAGTGATTTCTCACAAAGGTAAGATGTAGAGTCCTCTTGCTTGAAGATTTGCCAATCTATTCCTTCTCCTTCTTCTTCATGGGAATACTCTCCACACTCCTTTTTCCAACCCATCTCTCTATGGACTTTATATGAAATACACTAGATAAAAGTATTAGTCGAAGAGACAATATATGTTGTCATGAATTATCAAAACCACCAAGGGAGCACCTTGGGCTTGCAATCTCCCCTTTTTGGTAATTGATGACAATATACAATCAAAGCTTCAAATAAAGATATTCATGTAGAATGAAGACTTTGAGAGACACATGACTTAGACTTGCTCCCCCTAAATGTGTGCAATCCCTTTATGGATAGTTGCTTTGGAATGCATGGACACACATATAGTAGAAGGAATATAATAAGTCATGTGTATCTTCGCTATATGCATCAAATGTATATAACGAGGTGTATCCTTGTTCAAGACTTCACTCTTGCAAACAATATGTGCAAGAAGCAAGAGATCATCTTGATCAAACATATGATGCATATACTTACCTTGAGTTCTTGAGCATTCTAGTAGTAGAGATACACTTGAGAAAACAATGTTAGGAAACACAAGAGTATTCTACCAATCAAAAGCAATAGAACTCAAAAGTACCAATATATGGAGAACATATAGAAGATAGTATTTCTTAAGATTGATATGTCTCCATGAACATTTAGAACTTTCTCCCCTAGATATGAAATAGTAGGACATCCTCTCCCCCTGAATCTTAGCATGTAGATATCGGGATTGGATAGGGTGAGAAAATTCTAACATGATAAATCAAATGCAATAAATTTATTGCAAACAAATTTTCTCCCCTTACTTTGGTATTCTCACCTTGTTTATATAAGTATGAACTTTTGATATCCTCCTCTCCCCCTAAATCATATCTCCCCCTTGCATAAGCATGTATCTCCCTCTTTAGCTTTGAAATTGTGTATATTTCTCCCCCTTTGGCATTAATTGCCAAAAAGGTCAGACATTGGGTCAGATACAGGGATCATTGATTAAGAAAGGGATACTTGAGCACAAGGGTCACCGAATTTAGAATCCATAGAATATGAATATCATGAGAGAAAGAAATAGAAAAAAGTAAAGGAATCATTGAAAATAATTTCTCTCCCTTTGGCTAAACTGAGAATTTGCAGAACATCTCCTCCTTTGAGTTAGGGATCCTTGATTGTATTTCTCTCTCCTTTCTATTTTTTTAATAATAAGACGGATCATCGAAGAAATAAAAATATCATAGAAGGATTATAAAGATTTAGAAAAGTAAACACAGTATAAATATGATAGAAAGTCGGTGGCTCCGAGACAAATTTGTCGATGATACTGATATAATGTTTTGCAGCTCATGTGATGAATCAGTATAACCGAGTCCTTTGTATCGGAGGCTCTGAGACATGAAATGGAAACTTGGAAAATGTGAAAAATTGTAAAAAGAAACGAAATTGTAAATAAAAATCAACTAGGGAAAAGGAGCAAAAGATTTTCAAATTATGGGATACCAATTTTAGATAATTTACAAAGAGGTATCAACTAGAAAAGATTTGAATGGTTCCAAGAAATTGTGCAATAGAGAATGAGCCAAACAAGATTCTTAACTAGATGATGGACGGTGACTAGGTCACCTATATTAGAGTATATTGACTTAGGAGCCAAGCAAGAATACTGGATCATAGGTCATACACATCGTTAAGCTCAAAATGGGGTTGCCATTTTTTGATTAAGCGCTTTAATGTCTTCATATCGCTTGAGTTGCTTTATCTCATGACTTGGAGTAAAGCTATATCAAGGATATGAGTACATACCTTTGAGTGATGGTATTGACGTAGCTTGTAGGTGAACTTGATGAGGTGCTCGAAGTTGATGAAGATCATTTTGAGTTGGGAGAAATCCTTGTTGATTTCATTCACTTTTTACCTACATGGGTTAGTCACGCAAGGAAGAACATGATATATCCATTTGACATGACATCAATTGTGAGTTGATATCAATTGATAAATATATGCCAATGATATGTTTTGTTGTCTTCTTCCTTTCATCATCAAAGCGAGGGTGTGGATAGTTGGTCATGACAAGACTGCTTAAGATATTAGTTGTTGGTAATCTTGTGGAGTGTTGTTCTTCCAAGTACCTACAAAAGAGTTAGATGCAAGACAAGGGAGCATAGAATTCCAAGATATATGATATTCAAGATAGTAGCAAGGAATAAACAATGAAGCTCATCCCCTTGCATGCATCTGAGTGAGCTTAGATCATGTTTGAAGCATCAATGATGTTCAACTCACTCCTCAAATGACAAAACTCTTTTTCATCAAGTGGCTTAGTAAAGATATTGGCCAATTGATTTTTAGTACAAACATGCTTAATATTAATATCTCCTTTGGCAACACTCTTTCATGCATAGCGTTCACCCAATCCGCATCTTCAAGAGCTTGTTCAACCTTCAAGGGTTCAATGCTAGAGATAAAAGAATAATGCTCACAAAAGTTAGCCAAGCGATTTTTAGAGCGAGTGATCCTCCCTATTTGTATGACACCAAAGATTTGGTTTAGGGGATGGTTCTTGGTCACTTGTGCTCGAACTTGGGGTAGATTTGGCTTATTAGTTGGTGGAGCTTCTTCTTCTTCATCATCTCCTTCATCTCTGTTGTTGTCGACGTGGTCATCTCCTTGAGGTGGTGGTGAAGGAGGTTGGGGTGGATCTTCATGATGTACTTCCTCTTCATCTTCATCTTGTCGTGTACTGCTTATGGATGCTTCCATGTTGTTTTGTCAGTAGACTTGGTCCAAAGTAGGAGCTTCAACTTGGGTTGATGAAGTACTTTCCTTCACCTCCATGGGACGAATCTTGCCAATGGGAAAATCTTGCATAGCTTCAGAAGGATCTTTATCACCTACATCATTTGGCAATTGTTTGACTTGCGAACCATTAGACTCATCAAACTTCACATCTATTGTCTCTTCAACTTTTCGAGTGAAGTTGTTGTAGACACGGTAGATGCAAGAGTTTGATCCATAACCAAGTAGGAAACCTTCATGAGATTTGGGAGCAAATTTAGCACGGCGATGCTTGTCAAGAATGTAACACTTAGAGCCGAATACCCGAAAGTATCTGATACGTCTCCAATGTATCTATAATTTTTTATGATGGCATGCTATTATATCATCTGTTTTGGATGTTTTATATGCATTATTATGCTATTTTATATTATTTTTCGGACAAACCTATTAATCTAGAGCCAAGTGCTAGTTTCTGTTTTTTCCTTGTTTTTGAGTTTTGCAGATATGGGATATTAAACGGACTCCAAACAGAATAAAACCTTGGAAGGAATTTTTCTGGAAGGAAACAAGTCGATCAAGCTTGGAGTGCACATCAGGGGAGGTGCCAGGGCGCCAGGCTTCAATTTACTTATCTTTTACTTTCCGCACTCGTTTACATCTATCTCTTTCAGATCTAATCCTTGCAAATAACCGTGAAGGGATTGACAACCCCTTTATAGCGTTGGGTGCAAGAGTTTTATTGTTTGTGTAGGTGCATCCATTGGTGACTTGCTTGTTCCTCCTACTGGAATGATACCTTGGTTCTCAACAACTGAGGAAAATACCTATCTATTTTGCTGCATCACCCTTTCCTCTTCAAGAGAAAACCAATGCATTCTCAAGAGGTAGCAAGAAGGATTTCTGGCACCATTGCCGGGGAGGATACACATCAATCCTACCAAGTACCCATCACAAACTCATCTCTTGCATTTACATTATTTGCCATTTGCCTCTCATTTTCTTCTTCCCCACTTCTAAAACGAATTTCAGAAAATACCAAAAAGATTTGCCTTTTTGTTCGCCCTTCTTCCACTTTCCTTTTGTTTGCTTGAACTCATGGCTATTCTTACCACTATAAATAATACTCCCGAGTATGAGGTTCTTAATTTTAAGCAAAGGGAAGGAGAAAACTTAAAAGATGCATGGTATAGAATTTGCAATTCTCAAAATAGATCTATTTGTTAGCAATCTACTATCATTCTCCTTCGCAATTTTTACGTGGGTATCACTCCTTGGAATAGATATGTTGTAGATACCATCATGGGAGGGAATTTTTTGGGAAGTCATACCTTTGACTCATATAGTACTATGATAAATTTGTTAGGCTCACCCCCAATCATGGTTAATGGAACAATTTTAACTTTGGAACATGTAATGCGAAGGCTTGATATTATTGAAAAAAAGGGTTGCTACGGTTGAGCTTATTGAAAACTTGGATAAAAATATTCATAATCACATTACTCAATATGGGTAAACTCGTGTCCCCTTCGTCTCCTGTTACCGTTGATCCTAGTCTCACAATCTGGGACCCCTACCCGACATCCGCCGGTTTTGACACCGACATTGGTGCTTTCATTAAGAGTTCCTATGTGAGCGAGATGGAATGGACGCCTCGTCTTGTCATCAGTGAAGAGGTCCGCAACATGGATGTTTTTGTCCCCGGGCAGATCTTCGCCTTTGGTAGCATTGTGTTGCATGCTGATTCCGCCGACCATCTAGGCCGTGTGGAGAACTTCGCCCCTGATCAAGAGGTTAGATTCGGAAACTTAGAGTTTTCTGTCGACCCTCAGGGCGACTTGTCATTAATTAGGCTCGCAGCTTCGCCCGTAGCCCCGAGGACTCTGAGGCTTTAACCTCGATCCCCTTCTTCGGGCAGGCCGATGGGTCACCCATGGCGACAGTCCAATCTCTCATCTTGGTCTTGCTATCAAGCCATACGATCGGACATCCGTTCCTTACGAACACTCCCCATCGGTGGACTTCATGGGGGTGAACCCCATAGGTTCCGGACAGCTGGATCCGATCGGGCCCTTAGCGGTCAACAAGGCCTTGGAGCAATTCTCGTTGATGAGGATTACCGACGATCCGGGCCCGATCTACGCCCGGCCCGGTCATAGTTCGGGCAGGGACGGATTTTTTGACCCACCCACCACCCACTTGATAGCCACCATCGAAGACTTAACTGACGTGCTAGACTATGCCTCCGAGGAGGCAGAATACATGGACGAAGAGGACCGTGCTCCCACCCCCGTTAACACTAGAAGTTGGGCCACCACTTCTACATATGAAATCTACATGGTGGATACTCCTGCCACCAACAGCGACAATACGCCTCACAACAACGGCGACAAATCGGGCGATGTGCCATCAAGGCGCCGGAAATGGCATAAGCGGTCCAAAAGCAAAAAGGGAAGAAGAGCTATTATCAACAACGGGGCCGGTAACGCCCCCGCCGACCATGACAATTCCGATATCCCCGAGCACCCGTTTGAGGGTCCGGAAGAGCAGGAGGACCAAAACGACCCCGATACCGTCAATGACCCCGAAGGTGACGATTAACTTCCCTCCATCGAGGAGGAAGATATAGCGGAAGTTGATGACTTGTACATCCCTTATAACCTCGAGGATCAAGAAGAAATCAGGCAGTGGCTCATTGCAACAGCTCGCAGCCTAAAGGCCAAAGAGAAGCAACTCAAAGTCAAACAGGATGACCTTACTGATCGATGGACGAAAGTCGTGTCGGCCGAGGAGGTATACGGCACTGGTTTGTCAAACCAGCCCAAAAGCTACCCTCGGAGAAGGCTGCTGCTACAATTCGACAATGAGCTCACTGACACTCCGTCTCCGCATCACACCCCATATGATAAGCCGGACCGCCCTCCTCATGGGCGTGACAGAGCAGCCAATGACATCGGTTATGTACCGGCGATACCCCGAAGACGGGGTAAGGAGCCATTCGAACCTAACGATAGGTTCAACATGCGCGATGGCCTAGATCATAGAGCAGGTCATACAAGATCCATCTACGGATCGAGAGGTTACTCACCGGATAGACAGGGAGAGTCTAGACCATGGTTCGACCACAACCACAGAATCCGGGAACGCAACAGACCCCATATAGACGTCGAATACAGGCGGGACATATCTCGGGTCAGAGGCACCCCTCACCCACTGTGCTTGACAGATGAGGTAATGCGACATCAGTTCCCCGAAGGGTTTAAACCCGTGAATATAGAACAGTTTGACGGGACCACTGACCCAACTGTATGGATCAAGGAATTCCTCCTCCATATCCACATGGCATGAGGAGATGATCTCCATGCCATCAAATACCTACCTCTTAAGCTTAAGGGGCCAGCTCGGCACTTGCTAAACAACATCCCCGAAAACTCCATAGGATGCTGGGAAGACCCGGAGGACGCGTTCCGCTCTAACTTCCAGGGTACCTATGTCTGCCTGCCGGACTCTTCCGATCTTAGCAACGTCGTTCAAAAGCCCGGCGAATCCGACTGGCAGTTTTGGAAACGGTTCTTGACTAAGAAGAACCAAATCTTCGACTATTCGGATGTTGAGGCCATAGCCTCCTTTCGGCACAATATTCGGGACAAATGGCTGGCCCACCGGCTAGGCCAGGACAAACCTCAAACTATGTCCGCCCTTACCTTGCTCATGAAATGCTTTTGCGCGGGCGAGGATAACTGGCTGGCTAGATGCGGCCACAATTCTATAGATCCTGTGGCACCGGAAGCCCAGGATGGCACCGGAAGAATAAGCGTCGGCACAATGGTAATGATGCCGATGACATGGCGGTTAATGCCGGATTCTGCAATTCCCGACCACGATAGCGGAAGAAGCCCCCTAAAGGCAATCGTGATGGACCCACTCAGTTGGAAAAGATTATGGAAAGGCCTTGCCAGATCCATGGGACTCCGAAAAAGCCTGCCAATCACACACACCGCAATTGTTGGGTGTTTAAGTAGGTCGGAAAGATACCACCCGAGGACCAAGGCAAGAGCTCTCGCAGCAAGGATGAGGATAAACCTCGGGGTCCAATTGGAGGCGGACAAAAGAAATTCCCTCCCAAAGTCAAAACGGTGAATATGATATACGCCACCCACATACCTAAGAAGGACAAGAAGCGGGCCCTTCGGGAGGTCTATGCTATGCAGCATGTAGCTCCAAAGTATAACCCATGGTTAGCATACCCAATGACCTTTGACCGACGCGGCCACCCGACCAGTATCCGTCATGGGGGCTCGGGTGCCCTCGTCCTAGATCCCATTATAGATGGGTATCACCTCACCAAAGTCCTAATGGACTGAGGACGTAGCCTCAATCTGATCTACTCAGACACGATGAAAAAGATGGGTATAGATCCGTCAAGGATCAAACCTAGTAGCACTACTTTCAAGGGAGTGATCCCAAGTGTTGAGGCCCAATGTACGGGTTCTGTAACCCTCGAGGTTTTGTTCGGCTCGCCTGATAACTTCCGCAGTGAAGACTTGATCTTCGACATTGCGCCCTTCCGCAGCGACTATCACGCGTTGCTTGGTCGGACGGCATTTGCTCGTTTCAACATAGTCCCGCATTACGCATAAATCAAGGGCAAGATGCCGGGCCCCAAAAGGGTCATTACGGTTAATGGCAATACATAGCGTTCCCTTAGAACTGAGGAAGATGCATTGGCACTAGCAGTCGAATTCAGCTACAAAGATGACCGACTAGTTTCGGCATTTGCCGTCAAGGCACGAAAGGCTGGGAAGCGAGTTCGGACTTAGACCAAAAACTTGGATCCTTCCTCTTCCCCTCTATAGGGATTCGCCCCCACCGCACAATTTTAGGATCAGCAAAGTACGTACCGAGGAGGCACAACTTCGCACTTAAAATTCCATGGTAGCGGTGAGGAAATATAAGACGGGTGTTCGCGTCACACCCTGTGTTTGTATCATCTTGTTATGTTTGGATTTATAAAATTTGGAGCCAATTAAACTTTTTCAATGCTTGTGCTTGATTGAATTGTTGCTTGTTTGCTTGTTGATTGTTGTTTATGGCACTCTTAGATTCTATCCCTCTTCATACTCATCTTCCTTGATCCAAACCTCTTGCCAAATGATCATGCCATGTGCATAGTGCCCAAAACTATTTTTATCAAATTTTATTTTGAACAAAAAGGATTTATCCAAATTAGGTTTTCAAAAACTCCTAAATTGAGGTTTGCACTGCAAGTCCTCAAATTGGGTGGATTCTTCTTCCCCATTAGCTTTACTACAAACCTACTATGTATAAGACTTTCCAAAACCACCAAATATTAATTTTAAGGATTATTCTTATATTTTATCTAAAGGCTTTTTCTTAAAACTGGAAATGGTCTTTCATAGGGAAAAAAATTTAAATGCTTTTAAAGTATTTGAGAAAATTTTAGGAAACTTAGTGGACATATATTTTCCATATATATGAGTTTCAACACAAGGGCATGTTCAAATCATGGGCAAAATCCCTCAAAACCCTTTCTGTTCAAATCAAGCTTTTGAAATATTTCTGTAAGAAATATTCTCAATAAATTCCAGGAAAATTCTAGCAAGTCAAAACTATCATAGGTGATGATCTTGCAAAGTTTCACCTCAACCCAAGTTGATTTGGTTTATCAAACCATCTCAAAACCATTCCTGCCCAAATTCAAATTTGAACAACTTTACATTGTGAAGTATCTCCCTTGACCCCAAACTTTGTGGACATGATCTAATCACCAAATAATGATGCTACGCTAAGTGAAGCATCAAGGGTAAAAGGTTAGCATAACTAGATCTATAGAAACCTGATTCTGTTAGTTTCTTGGGTTCACAAAGTTTCCATTGTCAACTTTGCTCATTTGAGATCAAACTTGGTGATCCATCTCATTTTTAACTAGCATTTGACCCTGTTAAATATCTCAGTAAGTTGGTAATATTATCTTGCCCAATCACCCATCAAACAGCTTCTGGTGAAATGGTAAAGTCTCTGATTTCACCCCTTCCTCTATTTCCCTCGCCTCCAAACTTTTACCACACCTTCTGGCAGTGCCCAAGCACCTCCAGTAAAAATCCCAAGTCCTCAAGCCACTGGGAGGTGGGGTAAAACCCTCATTTTTACCCCTGAACAGCCATGGCAGAAGCTTCCTCCCTCCCCTTTTCTTTTCTCCCTAGCTCACCCTAGCCCCATAGCATCCAAGGGGCATCTCCAGACCCTCCAGTGGCTACTGGACAAGGTGGGGCACCCCAGAGCGCGCGGGAAACGGCAATGCAAGCCATATGCATGCTCTGGAGGGTGCTATAGTGCGCTCCCGCACTATAGCCATCCCCCAATGGGCGCCCCCGGCCACCTAGGGCCTCCCCCTCGTGTCCCCCGAGATGCCATCGGCGTCTGTGACATGCAACGCGGTCGGCCCCTCCTATCTCCTCCTCCTCCCTCCTCCGCGCATGCTCGACGCCGCCCTGCTTGGCCAACGGTGGGGCTCGCACAGGCGCGCCTCTCTGCTCCCTCTCTCCTCCCTTGCGGGCCTAGACCGACCCCAGGAACGCCCCCGAACTGCCCCACGAGCCCTCTCTCCCCTCTGGCCTCGGCCACGTCCTCGCCGGCGCATGGGTCCACAGTGCTCCGCCACCTCCCTCTATTTAAGCCCCCTGGGCCTCTCTCTCCCCTCCTCTGGCCCTCTCTTCATCTCCATCCACCGCCTGCAAAGCCCCAGCTCCTCTCTTCCCCTCTCTGCTCGGGATCGAGACGGGCATCACCTCGGCGTTGCCACCGTCGATCTCGAGGTAGCAAGCCCCACCGGCCCTCCTCTCTCTTCGTTTGATCCTCCTTCGTTGTTCTGATGTGTTTCCCCCTTGTCCCCATATTCTTTGCAGCTCGAAACAACCGCGGCGACCCCCTCCCGAAGCCTCCTCCACCGTGGGTGCTCGCCGCCGGCGACTCCGGACACCTCCGGCCGCCCTTCCACCTCCAGGGGACCGGCGACTCGATCCCGAGTCCATCCCCACTCTCTCCTGCCACTGTCGTGCCCTTCACCACCGCCGGTGAGCCTCTCCCCTCTCTGCCCCGAGGTAGGAGAAGGATCCGACAGGTGGGACCCACCTATCGGCCTCTCCCTCTCCCCCTCCCGCGCTCTCTCTCTCTCCCTTGTTGTCGCCGACAGCCCGGCCCCGCGCGTCAAGTTTGAACTTGGCCGCGCGCGAGGCCGGCTGGCTGGCCAGCTGGCCCGGCCCAGCTGCTGGGCGCCTCTAGCGAGGGCACAGTGCCCATTCTTTCCCTTTTTCTTTTTTCGTGGCTTTTCTAAAATGCCATGGGAATAAAAAATAGACCCAATGCCCAATATTTTTCCACCAAAAATCTTAGAATATTCCATAGAATTTATTAGTGCCACTTGTAAAAATATTTGAAAACAATTTATGTACTGTTTTAATTTAAAACCCCTATTTAGCATTATTAGCCCCTGTTTTAAATAGTTTTGAAAATCTTTTAATCTCAAAACCCTAGACAAATATTTTTAGTATAGCTTCTGGTATTTATCAGAGTAGGGTAGCATTTTAAATCTAGCTTTGTGTGCTCTGTTTTTGTGTGATGCTTATTTTTATCGCTAGTTATCGCGACGATAGGTTGCGTTGTTGATGAGGAAGTTGGACCGGAAGACTTCGAAGACCCCAGAGACTTTGTTGAGCCAAGCAAGTAGCCCTTTGACCATGTTAAGAAACTTTTTCATGCATAACATATAGCACTTGTTGTTTCGATGATTGATCATGATCTGGAGTTTCCCCTTCGGTGGGTTACCTCCGATACTCTTACCGTTGACACTTGCATTGTGCATGACCCTACCACCTTATGAGGGTTATGCAGGTGGGTGTAGATAGGATGCTAATAGTTGCTATGCAAGTGGGATGGGATTTATGCAAAGCGATGGGAAGGAAGAAATGATTTCAAAGACTTTTCAAAAAACCCGTCGGGTGCCACTAATGCCCGAGGGAGATGATGATGAGTTGGGTGACCACTTGAGAAAGAAGTGGTGTACCGAAGCAAGTGAGTGGCTATGGTTTTCGAAAACGGATTGGTGTAAGTTGCAACCGTTATTCCAACCTTACATGTACGACCACGATACCCCTTATGGGACGGGGCTTTGTTGATTCCCTTGGTGGGTACTAGCAAGGAGCCCGCATTACTAGTGGCGGGGGTGGCGTGGTCACTCTCGATACGGGGTCGTACCGGTATGTATGATCATGCACTGTCTTCACAGGCACCGAGCACATCGTTTGTCCCTCATGGATGGTACGATCTGCAGCGAGGCTCACGTGATGTACATCATGAGGACTGGGTACCAATCGAGTGGACTCTTTGTTTAGTATCGCTAGGGGAAAGGCATTGTTCGGGTACTTACCTTGGGTATGTGATGTACCGCGAGTCATGGATGACACGGAAGTTTCCAAAGTCTTGTGGGTAAAGTGTGCAACCTCTGCAGACTGTAAAACTATTCAAATAGTCGTGTCCACGATCAAGGACACTTGGATGACCGCTCTTGTGCTACATCCAAATGTTTTCATAAACTGGTGTGAGTGTGTTGGAGACAAAGATGGTACTTGAACTAAGTCCGATGACTTAGCATGACAATTGAACTAAGTCCGATGACTTAGCATGATAAATGAACAAGAGATGTTCAACCCCTGCTTATGATGATATCTATAACTTGTTCATATGGATATCTGCAAAATTGTTGATGCATGCTTACTTACTTACTTGATCATGTCATTGCATTCAAAATTGGCTTTCCGCAAATTACCTACTTAGTGCTACATCATGCATCTTTATTACCTTGTTCCACAACTTGGGTTGCTTGCGAGTACATTCAAAGTACTCATTGGCTTGCCACTAGTTATTTAATTGGCCAGGTGGAAGAACAGGAGTATGTTGAGGAGTTCGTTGGAGATGAACATGCGAACTAGGACGCTTCCCAGTCAGAATTCCTATGGGTTATGGCAGATGGCAATGGGTTCACGCCTTTGATCAAGATTTCCTCTGCTTGTTCTATTTAAGTGTTTTGGACCTTATGGCCCTACCTATGTAAGACTGGACCTTCATGGTCTTTATTTGTGTAAGACGCTAAATGTGGATGTAAGACTCTTGTTACTCAGCTTTTGTGTGTTCAGTGAGCATTGATCTCTGGGATCACTATAGACGTGCATTCAGAGATCTTGACTTATGAGTCAGGGTCCCCATAGAGCTGGCATTAGAGCCATCTTGACTGTAGGAAGCCCTTAGTTAGCATGGACATTAGTCAGGATAAAACTGTTTTCAAAACTACACCTAGCACCTATGCTTAGGAATTTTGCACTGTTTACCTCTTCTATTCCTCACACAACACTCTACTAACTCTCCTCCTTTCAAACCTTTGTAGATGGCCATTGTACCAGAAGCCTTCCTGACATCCGGCTTTCCCTTACACCTTGGGGATAGCCTAGAGAAGTGCCAGTTTCACCAACCACCCATTTTCCTCTACCACGAGAACTAGGTCGATGCCGTCACGAAGGAGTACCACGTGGATGTGGTCATGAAGGCAAATGACTCCCCGACCATTTGGTTCTTTGAAGGACCACGGATGGAGACCATGATACTCGCAGTCGAGTCAGCTGCACGCAAGGCACTACTACACCTTCGAGACATCATTCTAGAGATGGCTGATGACCTGGCTACTCACTACCTTCCTTTCAGAAAGGATGATCTTAGCGAGAGTTGGACACTGGTTCCGACCTAGGAGGATGGAACACCACTCAGGTTCCAGACCTATTTCAGCCTCTCCGCCGATAGTCTGGTTCACCACTTGATTAAGGAGTCTGTGAAGCTCCGCGAGGAACTTCACCACACCCGAGAGCTACTTCGGCAAGCCAAGACGAAGCTAGACAGGATCAAGAAGGACAGAGCCCCTGATGGGCGACCAGCTGTCGCTTATCGAGGAGGAGTACCCCCAGCTAGTGGTGCGCCTACACGTCGTCATCGCATAAGTGCGAAGGAGTACCGTGAGCTCTTCACCGACCTGCCAGCGAAGCGTCATCGGGATGGACCTCCTCGTTCCTCGACCCCTTCAACCAGGAATGATGACCATTCAGATGGTGAACAGGAGGAAGACCTAGAGGAGCGTGACTACGATACAGAGCACTCCACCACCTGAGTCCGAGAACCCCTAGGGTAGGATCAGTCATGTAACCCTCATGCAAAGTTGAGTCCGTGTAATGGTTCATATGAAACCATGTGTGCTTGTTTTTTGTTTTGTTGTTTGTGTTCTGATGCAAGTCGCGCTTTTGCCTTAGGAAACATGTAAGCGACTCCATCGTCTATCTTAATATATATGTTGGTCTTTCGACCTTTGTTTTAACCCACTTGCACTCAGCCAACCCCTTTAGGCGCGCTTTATCGTTGTTGCTTTCCCTCTTGGTTGTCCCAGTTGTTTGACTTGGCTGCTCCAAACAGGATGGTGACTGTTACCCGCAATAGCTCCTTCGCCAACCCTGAAGCCGGGAACTCAAGCCAGCAACAGGGAGATGGTGGGGCTGCTCATGCTCGAGGACACCAGGAGCAGCCACAAGGCGACATTCCCCCGCCACCACCTGCACCGGAGAACATGACCATAGCCCAGTTTCTCCAAGTTCTCCAAGAGGAACGCCAAGCCAACAATGCTGCTATTCAGCAGATGGCTCAGGCCCTTGTGAACAACCACAGCAAGGCAGGAACGGCAATGGCCGCTCCACTTTGTCTGAGTTCATGAGGAAGTCGCCCCCAACCTTCACTAAGACTGCTGAACCATTGGATGCTGATGACTGGATCTGCACCATCGAGGACCTCCTTGCACTGATCAATTGCAATGAGGACCGTGAGAAGGTTATTTATGCCTCTCACTGCCTCGGGGGTACCGCCCGAGCTTGGTGGGATGGATTCAAGGTCATGCAAGGCGAGCGTGTGATCACTTGGAATGACTTCAAGGAAGGATTCCACACCGCCCACATTCCTTCTAGGATCATGGCTATCAAGAAGAGAGAATTCCGAGCGCTAAAGCAAGGAAGTGGCTCTATCAAGGAGTACCTGCAGAAGTTCAACCTGCTGTCAATGTATGCACCTAAAGATGTCAACATGGAGGCTGCCAAGAAGGAACGCTTCATGGAAGGACTTCAACAGACCCTGAAGTATCAGCTCATCGTCTGCGACTGTCGCACCTTCTTCGACCTAGTGAACAAGTCCCTCATGTTGGAGGACAAGCATCGTGCTATAGACGACACTCGCAAGCGCAAGATGATCAGCAAGGGTAGCTCAAGCAACCAGAAGCCTCGCCCCTGGCAGCCAGCCCCAGCCAAGCCAACCTGTCAGCCACAGCAGGCTTGACCTCATGCGCCTCGTCCGAGCTACCAGCCTCGGCAGTATGCCAATCCCAGGCCAACTTACAACAACCCCAATAACAACAACGGTGGCAAAAGCTACAACAACAACCCTGGGCAAGTCGCTTGCTTTGGATGTGGTCAGCTAGGACACATCTCTAGGCTTTGTCCCAACAAGAAGCCAGATGCACCGCTCCCCAATGCGCCAAACCAAGGTCAAGGCCGTGGAGCACCCCCAAGGAACCCAGCTCCCCGCAACCATCCCAATAATGGCAAGGTTCGTGTGAATCACGTCACCATAGAGGAAGCCCAGGAAGACCCGGATGTCATACTGGGTATGTTCCTCGTCAACTCAACCCCAGCAACAGTATTGTTCGATTATGGAGCTTCGCATTCTTTTGTCACCCAAAAGTTTGCACTAGAGACTGGCATGAAGCCTACACCCCTGGGTAGTCGTACGTTGATACAAACCCCGGGATCGGTTATGAAGTCGGGGATAGGTTGTAAGGGAGTTGAGATTAACATCAACGGGGTAGATTTTCTAGCAGACCTTATCATCCTGAAGTCAGAAGGCTTGGATGTGATTCTAGGCATGGATTGGTTGACCAAGCACTAAGGCTTGTTAGACTGTGCCAAAAGGATCGTTACCATGACCAATAGCCAAGGAGTGGAAGTCAAGTATATCCCCAACCCTGCCTCCACTCATTCCCCTCAGGCTAACTGTCTATTGAGAGTTGAGTTGGATCAAGTGCCGGTGGTATGTGAATACCCGGATGTGTTTCCTAATGAGCTGCCCGGAATGCCTCCTGACCGTGACATTGAGTTCATCATTGAGCATATGCCCGGATCAAGGCCCATCTATAACAAGGCCTACAGGACAGGATCCGAAGAGTTGGCTGAATTGAAGAAGCAACTGGCAGACCAACTCACAAAAGGATCCATTCGCCCAAGTGCCTCTCCTTGGGGATCACCTGTTCTATTTGTGTCAAAGAGGGACGGAACTATCAGACTCTGTGTCAATTACCGTTCTGTCAATGAAGTCACGATAAAGAACAAGTACCCACTCCCCAAGATTAAAGACATGTTTGATCGGTTGAATGGAGCCAAGGTGTTTTCCAAGATCGACCTCAGGTCTGGGTACTATCAGCTGAAGATCAGAACCCAAGACATTCTGAAGACCACATTTGTAACCTGGTATGGCCTGTATGAATACACGGTCATGTCATTTGGGTTAACCAATGCCCCTGCCTACTTCATGTATCTCATGAATAAAGTCTTCATGGAGTACTTGGACAAGTTCGTTGTCATCTTCATTGAAGACATACTCGTCTTGTCCAATTCTGAAGAGGAGCACGAGGAGCACTTGAGGTTGGTCCTAGAGAAGCTTCGAGAGCACCAGCTTTATGCCAAGTTCAGCAAGTGTGAATTCTGGCTGCACGAAGTTGGATTCTTGGGTCATGTGCTAACTGCAGAAGGATTATCAGTGGATCCTGCCAAGATTGAAGTCGTGATTGAATGGCAAACCCCAACCACCGTGAAGGAAGTCAAGAGCTTCCTTGGACTCGCAGGATATTACCGCAAGTTCATGGAAGGGTTCTCAAGCATTGCTCGACCCATGACCTTGCTTTTTAAGAAGGACGAGAAGTTCGAATGGACAGCTAAGTGCGAGGAAAGCTTCCAGGAGCTCAAGAAGAGATTGACCACAGCCCTAGTTTTGGCCACCCCCGATATTCACAAGGAGTTTGTGATTTATTGTGATGCATCAAGAACCAGGCTTGGAGGTGTTCTGATGCAAGAAGGCAGAGTTGTAGCATATCTATCTAGACAGTTATGACCCCATGAAGAGAACTACGGAACTCATGATCTCGAGTTGGCACCCGTGGTGCCTTGAAGACATGGCGACATTACCTTCTGGGGAAGCAATGTGAGATATTCACAGACCACAATAGTTTGAAGTATATCTTCACTCAAAGAGAATTGAACATGAGGCAGCGAAGATGGTTGGAGTTGATCAAGGATTATAACCTCAGTGTTCAATACCACCCCGGAAAGGCCAACATGGTAGCAGACGCTTGAAGCAGAAAGGCTTGTTCCTTGAATGCTATGATTAAGGAAAGGCTACCCACCCTGTATGAAGAACTTGAGAGCTTCGGCTTGGAACTGGTTGTACCAGAATTCCTCGCCAACCTCGAAGCAAAGCCTACCTTGATGGATGATATAAAAGAATCTCAGAAGGGACACGAGAGCATTGAAGGCATCAAGAGGAAGATCAAGGCAGGCAAGGCCCTAGGATTCTCAGTGGATGAACAAGGAGTTGTATGGTCCGGGAATCGCATCTGCGTACCCAACAAAGAGGATCTCAAGAACTTGATCTTGCAAGAAGCCCATGACACTCCATAATCCATCCATCCTGGAGGGACCAAGATGTATCAAGAACTCAAGGCAAGATTTTGGTGGCATGGCATGAAACGGGAAATAGGCACATTTGTCGCTAAGTGTGACATATGCCAGAGAGTCAAAGCTGAGCACCAGCGACCTGCTGGACTTTTGCAACCTCTCAAAGTGCTTGAATGGAAGTGGGACAAAGTCGGGATGGATTTCATCAACGGTTTACCAAGGTCAAGTATTGGACATGATTCCATTTGGGTCATTGTTGATCACCTAACCAAAGTATCCCACTTCATCCCCGTCAAGACAACTTACAATGGGAACCAATTGGCCAACCTCTACATCAACCGGATTGTGAGCCTCCACGGAGTTCCTAAGGAGATTGTACCGGACCGAGGCACCCAGTTCACCTCAAGGTTTTGGAATAGGTTCCAACAAGCCTTGGAAAACAAGCTCTCCTTCAGCACTGCTTTCCACCCCCAAACTAGTGGATAGACTGAACGAGTAAATCAGATACTCGAAGATATGCTTCGCGCTTGTGTCTTCGCTTATGGAGCCAAGTGGGAAGACTGCCTACCATTCGCCGAGTTCTCCAACAACAACAGCTACCAGGCGAGTCTTCAGATGGCACCATTTGAGGTGTTGTATGGACGCAAGTGTCGTACTCCCCTCAACTGGTCGGAGACCGGAGAAGGTTTAGTCTTCATACCGGACATCCTCTGCAAAGCAGAAGAGCAAGTTTAGCTCGTCCGAGAGCGACTCGAGACCGCCAAGACTAGGCAGAAGAGCTACGTCGACTCTCACCATCAGGACATGAGTTTCTGTGTTGGAGACCATGTTTACCTCCGTGTCATGCCTCTCAAAGGAACCAAGCGATCCCACGTCAAGGGAAAACTTGCACCAAGGTTCATCGGCCCCTTCAAGATCACCGACGGGCGAGGAGAAGTTGCCTATCAGCTAGAGCTACCTTTCGAGTTGTCGGATGTGCATAACATCTTTCATGTGTCACAACTCCGGAAGTGTCTGCAAGTTCCCAACCGCCCCGACCTCTACAAGTACATCGACCATCAAGCCATCGATCTTTAGCCAGACCTCACTTATCGTGAGAGGCCAGTTCGCATTCTGGATGAAGCCGAGCGCTGCACCTGAAGCCGCACCATCAACTACTTCAAGGTCCAGTGGAGCAACCATACTGAAGCTGAAGCAACCTGGGAGCGTGAAGACTATCTTAGATCTGAGTACCCTTATCTTTTTGGCGTTTAGCCTAGGAATCTTGGGGACGAGATTCTTGTAAGAGGGTAGGTCTGTCACACCTTGGGTTTGTATCATCTTATTATGTTTGTATTTATAAAATTTGGAACCAACTAAAACTTTTTCAATGCTTGTGCTTGATTGAATTGTTGCTTGTTTGCTTGTTGATTGTTGTTTATGGCACTCTTAGATTCTATCCCTCTTCATACAAATCTTCCTTCACCCAAACATCTTGTCGAATGATCATGCCATGTGAATAGTGCCCAAAACTATTTTTATCAAATTTTATTTTGACCAAAAGGATTTATCCAAATTAGGTTTTCAAAAACTCCTGAATTGAGGTTTGCACTGCAAGTCCTCAAATTGGGTGGATTCTTCTTCCCCATTAGCTTTACTACAAACCTACTATATATAAGACTTTCCAAAACCACCAAATATTAATTTTAAGCATTATTCTTATATTCTATTTAAAAGCTTTTTCTTAAAACCAGAAATGGTCTTTCATAGGGAAAAATTATTTAAATGCTTTTAAAATATTTGAGAAAAATTGGGAAACTCAGTGGACATATATTTTCCATATATATGAGTTTCAACACAAGGGCATGTTAAAATCATGGGCAAAACCCCTCAAAACCCTTTCTGTTCAAATCAAGCTTTTGAAATATTTCTGTAAGAAATATTCTCAAAAAAGTCTAGGAAAATTCCAGCAATTCAACACTACCATAGGTGATGATCTTGCAAAGTTTCACCTCAACCTAAGTTGATTTGGTTTAACAAACCATCTCAAAACCCTTCCTGCCTAGATTCAAATTTGAACAACTTTACATTGTGAAGTATCTCCCCTTGACCCCAAACTTTGTGGACATGCTCTAATCACCAAATAATGATGCTACACTAAGTGAAGCATCAAGGGTAAAAGGTTAGCATAACTAGATCTATAGAAACCTAATTTTTTTAGTTTCTAGGGTTCACAAAGTTTCCATTGTCAACTTTGTTCATTTGAGCTCAAACTTGGTGATCCATCTCATTTTTACCTAGCATCTGACCCTGTTGAATATCTCAGTAAGTTGGTAATCTTATCTTGCCCAATCACCCATCAAACACCTTGTGGTGAAATGGTAAAGTCTCTAATTTCACCCCTTCCTCTATTTCCCTTGCCTCCAAACTTTTACCACACCTTCTGGCAGTGCCCAAGCACCTCCAGTAAAAATCCCAAGTCCTCAAGCCACTGTGAGGTGGGGTAAAAACCCCATTTTTACCCATGGACAGCCATGGCAGAAGCTTCCTCCCTCCCCTTTTCTTTTCTCCCTAGCTCACCCGATCCCCATAGCATCCAAGGGGCATCTCCAGACCGTCCAAGGGCTACTAGACAAGGTGGGACACCCCAAAGCGCGCGGGCAATGGAAATGCCAGCCATATGCACGCTCTAGAGCGTGCTACAGTGCGCTCTGGCACTGTAGCCGTCGCCCAGTGGGCACCCCCGACCACCTTGAGCCTCCCCCTCGTGTCCCCCGAGACGCCCTCGGCATCCGTGACACGCAACGCGGTTGGACCTCCTCTCTCCTCCTCCTTCTCCCTCCTTCGTGCATGCCCGACGCCGCCCCACTCGGCCAACCGCGGGGCTCGCACGCGCGCGCCTCTCTGCTCCCTCTTTCCTCCCTTGCGGGCCTGGACCGACCCCAGGAACGCCCCTGAGCTGCCCCGCGATCCCTCTCTCCCCTCTGGCCTCGACAATGTCCTCGCCGGCGCACGGGTCCATGGTGCTCTGCCCCCTCCCTCTATTTAACCCCTCGGGCCTCTCTCCCCTCCTCTGGCCCTCTCTCCACCTACATCGACCGCCCGCAGAGCCCCATCTCCTCTCTTCCCCTCTGTGCTCGGGATCGAGCCGGGCATCGCCGCGGCGTCGCCACCGCCGATCTCAAGGTAGCAAGCCCCTCCGTCCCTCCTCTCTCTTTGGTTGATCCTCCCTCATCATTCTGACGCATTTCCCCCTTGTCCCTGTCTTCTTTGCAGCTCGAAACAACCCCGGCGACCCCCTCCCGAAGCCGCCCCCGCCATGGGTGCTCGCCGCCGGTGACTCCGGCCACCTCCGGTCGCCCTTCCACCTCCAGGGGACCAGCGACTCGACCCGAGTCCATCCTCGCTCTCTCCTGCCGCTGTCGTGCCCCCCACCGTCGTCGGTGAGCCTCTCCCCTCTCTACCCTGAAGTGGGAGAAGGATCCGATAGGTGGGACCCACCTATCAGCCTCTCTCTCCCCCTCCCGTGCTCTCTCTCTCTCCCTCGCAGTCACCGACAGCACGGCCCCACGCGTCAGGTTTGAACCTGGCCGCGTGCGAGGCTGGCTGGCTGGCCAGCTGGGTCGGCCCAGCTGCTGGGTGCCTCTGGCCAGGGCATAGTGCCCATTCTTTCCCCTTTTCTTTTTTTGTGGATTTTCTAAAAATTTCACAGGAATAAAAATAGACCCAATGCCCAATATTTTTCCACCAAAAATCTTAGAATATTCCATAGAATTTATTAGTGCCACTTGTAAAATATTTGAAAACATTTTATGTACTTCTTTAATTTAAAACCCCTATTTGGCATTCTTAGCCCCTATTTTAAATAGTTTTGAAAATATTTTAAGTTCAAAACCCTAAACAAATATTTTTAGTATAGCTTTTGGTATTTATCAAAGTAGGGTAGCATTTTAAATCTAGCTTTGTGTGCTCTATTTTTGTGTGATGCTTATTTTTATCGCTAGTTATGGCGACGATAGATTGGGCTGTTGACGAGGACCGTAAGACTTCAAAGACCCCGAAGACCTTGTTGAGCCAGGCAAGCAGCCCGTTGACCATGTTAAGAAACTTTTTAATGCATGACATATAGCACTTGTTGTTTCGATGATTGATCATGATGCAGAGTTTCCCCTTCGGTGGGTTGCCTTCAATACTCTTACCATTGACACTTGCATCGTGCATGACCCTACCATCTTATGAGGGTTATGCTGGTGGGTGTAGATAGGATGCTAATAGTTGCTACGCAAGTGGGATGGGATTTATGCATAGTGATGGGAAGGAATAAATCATTTCAAAGACTTTTCAAAAACCCCGTCGGGTGCCACTAATGCCCGGGGGAGATGATGATGAGTTGGGTGACCACTTGAGACTGAAGTGGTGTACCAGAGCAAGTGAGTGACTGTGGTTTTCGAAAACAAATTGGTGTAAGTTGCGACCGTTATTCCAACCTTACATGTACGACCACGATACCCCTTATGGGATGGGGCTTTGTTGATTACCTTGGTGGGTACTGGCAAGGATCCCGCATTACTAGTGGTGGGGGTGGCATGGTCACTCTCGATACGGGGTCGTACCGGTATGTACGATCATGCACTGTCTTCACAGGCACCGGGCACACCGTTGGTCCCCTCATGGATGGTACGATCTAGAGAGAGGCTCGTGTGATGTACATCATGAGGGCTGGGTACCAATCAAGTGGACTCTTTGTTTAGTATCGCTAAGGGAAAGGCATTGTTCGGGTACTTACCCTGGGTATGTAATGTACCGCGAGTCGTGGATGACACGGAAGTTTCCCGAGTCTTATGGGTAAAGTGTGCAACCTCTGCAGAGTGTAAAACTATTCAAATAGCCGTGTCCACGGTCAAGGACAGTTGGATGACCGATGTTGTGCTACTTCCAAATGTTTTCACAAACTGGTGTGAGTGTGTTGGATACAAAGATGGTAGTTGAACTAAGTCTGATGACTTAGCATGACAATTGAACTAAGTCCGATGACTTAGCATGATAAATGAACATGAGATGTTCAACCCCTACTTATGATGATATCTATAACTTGTTCATATGGATATCTGCCAAACTGTTGATGCATGCTTACTTACTTTATCATGTCATTGCTTTCAAAATTGGCTTTCCGCAAATTACCTACTTAGTGCTACATCATGCATCTTTATTACCTTGTTCCACAACTTGGGTTGCTTGCGAGTACATTCAAAGTACTCATTGGCTTGCCACTGGTTATTTAATTGGCCAAGCATGGAAGAACAGGAGTACGTTGAGGAGTTCGTCGGAGACGAACATGCGAACTAGGACGCTTCCTAGTCTGAATGTCTGTAGGTTAAGGCAGATGGCAATGGGTTCACGCTTTCGATCAAGATTTCCGCTGCTTGTTCTATTTAACTATTTTGGCCCTTGTGGCCCTACCTATGTAAGACTAGACCTTCATGGTCTTTATTTGTGTAAGACACTAAATGTGGATGTAAGACTCTTGTTACTCAGCTTCTGTGTGTTCACACAGCATTGATCTCTGGGATCACTGTACACGTGCATTCGGAGATCTCGACTTATGAGTCGGGGTCCCCACAGTTCAGCTGGCCCGAACTTCTACCCTCAAGGTGTCTTCGGACAAAACACGGGCCACACTAAAAGTCCTGCCCATGGCATAAAGCTCATCTACAAATTCGGTGACTTTTCAAGTCTTCGTTTGCAAGTTCCGTTCGCCGAACACTATTACTCATCAAGGTGTATCTAAAAGTCGGAGTCAACTAGCAACATGGCATATCCAACACGTATGGTCACCAATTGAAGGCCCCTGGTACAACAATTCTTGTAGGACTTTATTTCTTATTTTCTTTCACATACGGTAAACAATTGCTTCGGTAATCCGAGTTATAAGAGTTGTTGAGGAAATGCAAAATTGCATGGTGCAAGTATGCCTCATTTGTCCTGTTTTTGGCGCATACTTTTTTCTTCCCTCTCTCTTCTCGTGAACCTGTTCGGTATGACTCGAGGTAACTGGCTAATAGACCGGGGGCTCGATTTTAAACACAAATCGCCTTAACCATCATGTGTTCGGCTTCTTGGCGTTCGCTTTATATGCATCAGTTCCAAACTATGTCTTTGGTCATTAAGTTGGGTTGCCAGGCTCATGTGCTTGCCCCTTTATGTTCCGCTCGTTTAGCTAAAAGGGCAAAGGGAGCACCCCTGTGATTGTGCTTCCAGATAGTTCGGTCAAGCACCTCAAGGGAGAAAGCCGAAAACGGACTGTCATAGTATGCGCGATCCGATCTGTGAATCCCAAGTTAGAAGTATTACACTTCAACCCTCGTAAGCGGTTATTCCGTGTTATACGAGGAATTTGCCCTTTGTTTGCTTCGGCCTCGGTTCGTCCGAACATCGCAAATACTCCGGTGGCTAATCGTATGCTTCCCATAGTCCTTTTCATGCCCCTTCGGTTAAGTGAAAGAAATAAAGCACAATAGTCTGATTGCCTAGTCTACCGCACTAAACCGCCTTTGAGTTCCAATAATACGGCTAAGGGACACCCCATGTAGTATCTACGTGGGGGCTGAAGCCGACGACTCGCATCTTTCAGTATTAAACAACCATACAAGAGTTATAAAGGAATGCAAAACCATACAAGAGCGGATACTAATATCATTAAAAGTTATCACAATTCTTCGGTCACATTACAAGCTCATTCATAATTTTTCGCCCGAACACTTCGACGCTATCACCCGCGCACTCTCCATCACCCCATCAAAGTAAAGCTCGAGGCGTCGGTGCTCCTTTCTGGGTAGCAACAGGTCGGTGGCGACCTTCATCGGATTGAGCCCTGGCCAGTGCACTTTAACCTTGGCAAGGGCCATCCGGACTCCTCCGATGCACGACGAGCGCTTGATGGTGTCAAGGCGGGGTGTGGCAGCAATTAGTTGTTGCACCAGGCCGAAGTAACTGCCTAGGAGTGGCTCGCCGGGCCATAAGCATATGTAGAGGTCCTTGGTGGCCGGCTCCGCCATTTGGTGCATCTCCATCAGTTGTTTCAGCTGCTCCACCAGAAGAGGAGGATGCTCGGGGGATCCGAACTATGCCCAGAATGTCCGAGCTTCGTCTTCCTCTCCCCGTGAGGCGAGCAGTTGATTGGCGTCCGCCACACTCTTTTGGAGATCGGCGGATGCGCCTGAGGATCTACACACCCGTGTCAACAATTCGAATCTTCTATCCTCGAATATGCACTTTAGGGAGTATGGCTTACCATCGGCTATCTCCATGGCTTGGCGAACTTGCTTCTCGAAGAACCGTCTATCCACTTGCTCCTTCTCGAGATCAGACTTTATGGTGGACAGTTCGGCCGAGATCGCCTTATTTTTTTGCTCCAAGGCCTCGCACTTGTTGCTAGTGTCCTTGAGCTCATCCTATATCTCCGCCCCACGAGCCTGGTGTTTATCACTGGTGGCCCGTAGGGCGGAGAGTGTGGTGGCCGCCTCTTTGGTCACCTCCTTTTCCATGGCTGCTTCATCTTTGGCACGTTGAAGCTCGGCCTTGAGCTTTTCGATCTCTTTTGATGAAGGTGCAACACGATACAACTTTATATAAAAGGAATCTCCATTGACAGTATTCAGGGAAAAGTATCCAGATTTAGTTCGGACTTACCTTGCGCCTCGTCGAACCTCTTGTTGAGGGCTTCCACCTCATCCTCGGAGTGCTTGAGCTTTCGATGTAGCTCGTCCAGCTCGGCATCGTTTTTGGCCACCGCTGATGACGAAGCCTACATTACACACACGATGCATACATCACATCGGCACTCACTTCCCGAATTATAGATATGACCCCTAGGTGAGCTTGTTCATCTCACCTAGGGATGGGGGCTGCCGTGTATACAATACGAATAAATAAAAATCTTAGCAAAAACACCGGGCGACTTACTTGAAAGTCCGCAAGGAGACCTTTGAAGGCCTCCTTTAGTCCGTTGTTAATGGACTGGACGCTTTGTAGTGCCGCACCCATAAGGGTGCGGTGATTCTCGGGGATGGAGGCGCCTGATAGAGCCTCCTCCATGGCCGACCACCTGTTGGTCGGCGGTGCTGGGAATGATCGGATTTCCCGATCACCCATCGGGGATTGGACCGGTGCCTCCGGAGGCATAGTGCGCTCCGGAGATGTCCTCGGAGGGGACTGATTGCCCGTCCGGCCAGCCTCCTTGGTGTCTGGGTGGGGCATTGTCCCCTGGTCTTCGGTGTCCAAAGTGTTAGCCTCGGTCACGGTGATATCTTCCTCGCCCCCTGTGTCAGCCTCCATTGGAGTAGGCTGGGACGACACCACCATGGCGTCCTTCTCAGCGCCTGGAGTGGTGGGGTGCGAGGCGTCCCCGCTCTCCACCAGTTCGGCGGGCAGGGTCTCCCCATCCGATACCACCTCGGTGGGGATAATGCACGGGGGGACTATTGCACCAATAACCTGCATGTTAGCAAACTCTGAATGTACTAGTTATAGGTAGAAGGGTCTTCGGAGGCTAACCTAGATGGAGGGGGCTTGACCCTTAGGCTCCTTCGTGGAACCTCCTCGGGGTCTTCGGATGCGGAGCTCGAATCCGAGCTGTCGTCAGGCAAGACCACCCGCGTCTGCCGAGCCCTCTTCGGGGCAGGAGAAGCCCTGCCCCAGGGCGTCCGAAGATGCCACTCTTTTCTTGGAGCGGGGGGAGTTGCCTCCCCCTCGCTCTCGACCTCCTCCTCCTCTTCTTCCTCCTCTTCGGCCTCCTCCTGATTTGAGGAGGCGGGGGTATTTTCGGATGCAGCATCAGGCCGGTCCCTGATGCGAAGGCCGGCTTCACCTGGTTTCTTCTTCTCCTTCTTCGTGGGAACCTCGTAAGGCTTCTCCGCGAGCATCCGACCTAGCAGCCCAGTCCTCTCGTCTTCGGGCTGAGGAGCCAGACTACTGATATTGATGGCTTTCTTCAGCCATCTCTACATAAACAGATCGGACACAAGGTTATGGATCTTCTATGTAATAAGGCCGACCAAACTAGGATGTATCGTACCTCGGAATCCGGCTTGGTGGCATGCAGGCCCTTGTCCTCCTCGGATGGCTAGCTCTTCATTGATTAGAAGAATGCCGTCCACAGCTTCTCCCACGTAGTGCGGAAGAGGGTCCGTACTGTGGGCTCGGCTTCAAGTTTTCGAGCCCACAAGGGAGTGTCCCAGCATTGGCAGGGGAGGATGCATCTTCGGAGCATCACCTGGACCACATCGGGAAGCTTGGTGCCGTCCTCGACTAAGGAACGGATACGCTTCTGCAGATCGTTCACCTCCTTGCTCGATCCCCAGATGAGGCCCTTTTCAAGCCATGAAGCCAGCCTGGTCGAGGGACTGGATCTGAATGCGGCAGTGGGGTGCTGACCTTCTTCTCATGGTTCGGTGACATAGAACCACTCCTTTTGCCACCCCTTCATGGTGTCGATGAGGGTGCCCGACGGCCCCCCAACGCGGGTGAGTTTTCCAATGACGGCCCCGTCATAGTCGGCGTGCTTTCCACCGACGCACTTCGGCTTGATGTTGAAAACCTGCAGCCAGAGGCCGAAGTGCGGCTCGACATGCAAGAAGGCCTCACAGACGAGGATGAAGGCTGAGAGGTGCATGATGGAATTCGGCAGGAGGTCGTGTAAGTCGAGGCCGTAGAAGAACATTAATCCCCTGATGAAGGGGTGGAGTGAGAAGCTCAACCCCTGATGAAGTGGGGTATGAACACCACCCTCTTGCCTGGCCTAGGGGTGGGGATCACTTGGCCCTCCTCCGCCGTGCGGTGAGGAATGTCGGCGGGGAGGTAACTGTCCTTCTTGAGGTCGAGGATGTCCTTGTTGGTGACCATGGAAACTTCCCACTAGCCATTGGAGCCCGCCATTGCTGAGCTCGGGGGCAGGGGTGGAGAAACCTAGATCTGTGCTCTAGAGGTGCAAGGGAATAGGAGGCGGAGAAGTTGAATGGAGAGCGTGAAAGGCCTTTGGGGTTTTCTTTCTCCTTGTATGAGGTCTGCCGATTCGGGCTCCCCTAGCTGCACCGTGAATCCCTCCACTTCCCGAGACGCACGAGCCGTTGCGTGCACATGATTAAATATATCCCGTATAAAATGGGACACGATCAACATGTTGATAGATCATGTGGATGGAACGGCCTCGAGCCGCGCATCGAGTGCATGTAACTGGCCTATCGGTCGTGGTGGGATGTGACCTTTCGTTAGAGAGGTCGTCAGGAAGCATTACCTTTTCCCCCCCTAACGTTTGGCCTTCAAAGCCAACTTATCTCGCAGAATTCGGACGTGCCACTATGCGGAAAACTACTTATCATCGGAGGCCTAACTATGGTTCGACGAGAAGGAACTCACCTCGCAAGCCGAATACTCTGTTCATGGAGCAATTGGAGATGAAGACCCTTGGTGTTGGAGGCAAGCTTGGGGGCTACTGAGGGAGTCCTGGATTAGGGGGTCCTCGGATAGCCGACCTGTTATTTATGGGCCGGACTATATGGGTTACTTACCGAACACTAGATGATTGGAAGGCCCAGTTACCAGGATGGAAGCTTCGAGGAGCATGGCTTGTGCTCCATGTTTCATGTAGTAAATAGGCAAGTTTATCTCTTCGGCATGTAACCGACCATGTGTAAACCCTAGGCCTCCTCGGCATCTATATAACCCGAAGGGTTTTAGGGTATTAGGATAGAATAACTCATCTAGGGTTAGACATACGATCTTAAGGTAGATAAACTCCGTAACCCCTTCACCATCAATACAATCAAGGAGGACGTAGGGTATTACCTCCATCGGAGGGCCCGAACCTGGGTAACTCGTGTCTCCTTAGTCTCCTATTATTGTCGATCCTAGTCTCACAGTCCAGGACCCCCTACCCGAGATCCGCTAGTTTTGACACCGACAGCATCTACATCAACTCCATTGCCCCTCCGATGATGCGTGAGTAGTTCACCACAGACCTACGGGTCCATAGCTAGTAGCTAGATGGCTTATTCTCTCTCTTTGATCTTCAATACCATGTTCTTCATGATCTTCATGGAGATCTATCCGATGTAATCCTCTTTTGTGGTGTGTTTGTCAAGATCCGATGAATTGTGAGTTTATGTTCAGATTATCCATGAATCTTATTTGAATCTCCTCTAAATTCTTATTTGCATGATTTCGTATCCTTGCAAGTCTCTTCGAGTTATTGGTTTGGTTTGGCCAACTAGATTGGTAATTCTTGCAATGGGAGAAGTGCTTGGTTTTGGGTGCAATCTTGCATTGTCCTCACCCAATGACATAGTAAGGGTAGCGAGGCACGTATTGTATTGTTGCCATCAAGGGTAACAAGATGGGATTTTCATCATATTGCTTGAGTTTATCCCTCTACATCATGTCATCTTTCTTAATGCCTTACTCTGTTCTTCATGAACTTAATACTCTAGATGCAGGCAGGAGTCGGTCGATGTGTGGAGTAATACTAGTAGATGTAGAATAGTTTCGGTCTACTTGTAACAGACATGATGCTAATGACCCACAAGTATAGGGGATCAATTGTAGCTCTTTTTGATAAGTAAGAGTGTCGAACCCAACGAGGAGCAGAAGGAAATGACAAGTAGTTTTCAGTACGGTAATGTGTGCAAGTGCTGAAATTGTAAGTAGCGAAGTAGTTTGATAGCAAGATAATTTGTAATGAGCAAGTAACGAATATAGTAACAAAAGTTAAGCAAGTTATCCCAATCCTTTTGAGGCAAAGGATAGGCCAAAGCGGTCTCTTATATAAGCAAAGCATTCTTGAGGGTACACGGGAATTTCATCTAGTCACTTTCATCATGTTGGTTTAATTAGTATTCGGTACTTTGATAATTTGATATGTGGGTGGACCGGTGCTTAGGTGCCGCTCTTACTTGAACAAACCACCTACTTATGATTAACCCTCCCTCAAGCATCCGCAAGTACAAGAAAAGTATTAAGAATAAATTATAACCATAGCATTAAAGTTTTGGATCCAATCGGTCCCTTACGGAATAGCGCATAAACTGGGGTTTAAGCTTCTGTCACTCTCGCAGCCCATCATCTAATTTCCACTCCACAATGCATTCCCTTAGGCCCAAATATGGTGAAGTTTCATGTAGTCGATGTTCACATGACACCAATAAGGGAATCACAACATACATACTATCAAAATATCGAACACATATCAAATTCACATGATTACTTGCAACATGATTTCTCCCATGACCTCAAGAACAAAAGTAACTACTCACAAATAATAATCATGCTCAAGATCATAGGGGCATTAAATAGCATAATGGATCTGAACAAATAATCTTCCACCAAATAAACCATATAGTGATCAACTACAAGACGTAATCAACACTACTAGTCACCCACAAGCACCAATCTATAGTTCCGGTAACAAGATTGAACTCAAGAGATGAACTAGGATTTGAGAGGAGTTGGTTCTGTTGAATATGTTGATGAATATTTCCCTCCCCAAGATGGGAGAGTTTTTGGTGATGATGATGACGATGATTTCCCCCTCCGGGAGGGAAGTTCCCCCGGCGGAATCGCTCCGCCGGAGGGCAAAAGTGCTCCTGCCCAAGTTCCGCCTCGAGGCGGTGGCGCTTCGTCCCGAAAGCCTTCTCCTTATTTTTTTTCTAGGTCAAAATGACTTATATACTAGAAGATGGGCACCGGAGGTGGATCGAGGAGGGCACAACCCACCAGGGCACGCCTGGGCTCCCTAGTGCACCCAGGTCGGTTGTGCCCACCTGGTGGGCCCCCTCTGGTAGTTATTTGCTCCAATAATTCTTAAATATTCCATAAAAAATCTCCATGAAGTTTCAACTTGTCTGGAGTTGTGCAGAATAGGTAGCCTGACGTAGCTTTTCCAGGTCCAGATTTCCAGCTGCCAGAATTCTCCCTCTTGGTGTGTTCCTTAAAAATTATGAAAGAAAAGGCATTAGAATTACTCCAAAAAGCATTATTATGGATAAAAACATTATAAATAACAGCAATAAAACATGATGCAAAATGGACGTATCAACTCCCCCAAGCTCAGACCTCGCTTGTCCTCAAGCGAAAACCGAAATCGAAAAACATGTCCACATGCTTTGAGAGAGAGGTGTCGATAAAAACAAACTACGGACATAGAAGCATCATGTTGATTATTATAACAGCAACAAAATTAAACATAGGACTTTTATCATAGAACTTTTATCATATACTTCTCATGAATAAGTAATAGTTCATCACACAATCGAAGTATAAAGCAAAAACTCTATTAGAAACCAACAAACTATGTTCTCAGTCAACTTTGCAACTACAATTCATCATCTTTTCAGGAAGGGTCACGTATTGGAGCCTTTAGGCAAGTCAACATATTCAACCATCATATAGTCTTCTATGATTGCTAACACTCGCCTCGTACCCATGAGCAAAACGTTTCAACCGGACACATAGAAAGATAGGGGCTTATAGTTTCGCCTCCCAACATCCTCGCCTCAAGGGTGATGTCAACAATAATAACTCATGCTATCTATATTCAACTGTACATATGTGCCTAGATCTTTCCTCACCACATGATGCTTTCCAAAGGAGAAAAATAAAAGGAATAGAGAAAAACTTTGACTCTTGCATAAAAGTAAAAGATAGGCCCTTCGCAGAAGGAAGCAGAGGTTGTCATGAGCTTATTTGTTTCTATGCTCAATCCCTTAGTGCAAGAGAACGTCACGCTGTATTGCCCCTTAAGATGACAACCTTTATTATGCAGTCTATCGCTTTTATTCTTTGTCATCCAAGTTCTTAGAACGCTCAATTTTCTCTTACACTAAATGATCTTACACTTTTAGAAGCAATTCTTATTGCCTTATTGCACCGATGACAACTTACTTGAAGGATCTTGCTCAATCCATAGGTAGGTAGGGTGGACTCTTGAAAATAGGATTTGGGTTTAAGGATTTTTGGATGCACAAGTAGTATCTCTACTTAATGCGGAATATTTGGCTATCAAAGGTAGGGGCAATCATCACATGTTAAAGGATCTATGACAATATGACTTCTATGTGAATATAAACAAACATAAACCATTAAGTTGTCTTCCTTGTCCAATGTCAACAATTTTGGCATATAATATTTTGATGAGGGCTCACAATCACAAAAGATTTCTAGGATAGTATATTTATATGTAAATCTACTCTTCCCTTATTAATTCTTTCATGAGTTACATCATTGACTAATGCTATGTTTGTCAATCTCTAATAAAATTTCTTACTTATACCTTTCCTTATGTGGTGCCATCACCTACCATAGGATTAGTATATGGTCTTATTGATTTATTTCCTTTCTTTCATTTCTTTCTTATTTATTTTTCTTTATTTGCAACATGAAAGTAAAGAAAGCAAAAAATCAAACTAAACTTTATTATATAACTTGCACACGATTACAATGATAGATCACTAAGCAAACTCTCAAATAAGAAAGGATCGAACTGAACTTTATTTCATCTAGGCAAAAGATTGAACTAAGATAAGTAAAAGCAAAAAAGATAGTGGGATGATACGATACTGGGGCACCTCCCCCAAGCTTGGCGGAAGCCAAGGGGAGTACCCATAGCCGATACTTAGTTCTCCTTTGGTGGTGAAGAAGATGATGGTGGTGAAGTAGAAGTCTTGTCCTTGGATTTCCATGGTAGTGGTCCACCATCATGAGAGGAAGAGTGAGTCTCACGGGTCTTGCAACTAGCAGCCAAACTCATACCTTTAAACCTTGCCTCATATTCAAAGACTTGGTTGTGGAGGTCATAGATCTGGCTTTGGAGGAAGTTGATTTGCTCATTGAAGGTGAAGACGATGTCCTTCATGGGCTTGCCATCCACCTTGAGATCATGGGAGAGGTCCGTGATCATGAGGTGATTGGCATGGAGTCCACGCTCCACCATCCCCTTGCACCGGAAGACATCTTGCTCCACAACTTCAAGTCTAGACTCCATAGTTCCCGTCCCCTTGGGACAGGGCACATTGCGAAGGTGCAGCACCCCCTCATGCATCTCAATGACCCGAGGGTGCTGCACCACCTCCCGAAGATATGGGTTGATAACGTTCTTGAAGAACTTGTCCTTGGAGGAGCTTGAAGTAGCCATGGTAGATGGGATCTGATAGAAAACAGCAAGGGAAAAGGAGAACAAAGGATTTGTTCGCGATACGGTGGTTAACAGGTTTGGGAAGTATATATAGATTTTTTTTCTTGGAGGACAAGTACATGGAAGAAAGACGGAGTACGGAAGGTGTCCCAGGTGGGCACAGCCCACCTCGGCGCGCCTAGCGCGCCCTGGTGTCTTGTGCCCACCAAGGGACGCTTCCTGGGAGTTTCTTTATTTCCAAAATTCTAAAATATTCCAAAACTAACAGAAAATATTTTTGCGGATTTTTCCGAGTCCGTTTACTTACCGTATCACGTACCTTCTTATTCTCACGATTCTAGAGTGTTCCGGAAAGACTCTTTTATGTGTTCTTCCGGTGTCAAAGTTTGGATAATATTACTTTCAACATTAATAGGCGTACCTAAGATATAATGCTTTATTCGTTGTCCATTGACAACCTTCGGGTTAGTACCTTCGGAATTATTTATTTTGATGGCACCAGACCGGTAAACCTCCTCGATGACATATGGGCCTTCCCATTTTGAGAGGAGCTTCCCCGCAAAAAAATCTAAAACGAGAGTTGTACAAAAGAACATATTCTCCAACTTTAAATTCACGCTTTTGAATTCTTTTGTCATGCCATATTTTGACTTTTTCTTTGAATAATTTTACATTTTCATAAGCTTGGGTTCTCCATTCATCTAATAAGCTAATATCAAATAACCTCTTCTCGCCAACAAGTTTGAAATCATAATTGAGCTCTTTAACTACCCAAAATGCTTTATGTTCTAACTCAAGAGGCAAATGACAAGCTTTTCCATAAACCATTTTATAAGGAGACATACCCATAGGATTTTTACATGTTGTTCTATAAGCCCAAAGTGCATCATCTAATTTCTTAGACCAATTCTTCCTGGACCTATTGACAGTCTTTTGCAAAATTAATTTTATTTCTCTATTGCTAAGTTCAACTTGACCACTAGACTGAGGATGATAGGGTGATGCAATTCTATGGTTAACATCATACTTGGCAAGCATTTTACAGAAAGCACCATGAATAAAGTGTGAACCACCAGCAGTCATTAAATATCTAGGGACTCCAAACATTGGGAAAATAACTTCCTTAAGCATTTTAATAGAGGTGTTGTGATTAGCACTACTGGTTGGAATAGCTTCTACCCATTTAGTAACATAATCAATAGCAACCAAAATATGTGTATACCCATTAGAGGAAGGAAAAGGTCCCATGTAATCAAATCCCCAAACATCAAATGGTTCAACATCAAGTGAATAATTCATAGGAATTTCTTGACGCTTACCAATATTACCTATTCTTTGACATTCATCGCAAGATGAGACATACTTACGGGCATCCTTGAAGAGAGTAGGCCAATAAAATCCAGATTGCAATATCTTATGAGCAGTTCTATCTCCAGCATGATGCCCTCCATAAGGCTCGGAGTGACATTTCCGTAGGATTTGTCCCTATTCATGCTCAGGTACACAACATCTAATAATACCATCTACTCCTTTTTTATAAAGATGTGGGTTATCCCAAAAGTAATGTCTTAAATCATAGAAGAATTTTTTTTCTTTTGTTGGTAAGTAAAGCTAGGTGGTAAATATTTAGCAACATATTAGCATAGTCAGCATACCAAGGAGTACTATTAGCAACATTTATTGCAGCTAACTGCTCATCAGAGAAACTATCATCAATAGGTAGTGGGTCATCAAGCACATTTTCAAGCCTAGACAAGTTATCAGCTACGGGGTTCTTAGCTCCTTTTCTATCAATGATATGTAAATCAAATTCTTGTAACAAGAGAACCCAACGAATAAGTCTAGGTTTAGCATCTTTCTTTTCCATAAGATATTTAATAGCAGCATGGTCTGTGTGAACAGTCACTTTGGAATCAACACTATAAGGTCTAAATTTGTCACAAGCAAACACAACTGCTAAGAATTCTTTTTCAGTAGTAGCATAATTTCTTTGAGCATTGTCTAGACTTTTACTAGCATAATGAATAACATTCAATTTCTTATCAACTCTCTGTCCTAGAACAGCACCAACAGCATAATCACTAGCATCACACATAATTTCAAAAGGCAAGTTCCAATCAGGTGGTTGAATAATAGGTGCAGTAATTAAGGCTTTCTTGAGTGTTTCAAAGGCTTCAAGACAATCATCATAAAAAAGGGATATATTTTTCAAGAGATTAGTAAGAGGCCTAGAAATTTTAGAAAAGTCTTTGATAAATCTCCTATAGAAACTAGCATGACCTAAGAAACTACGAATACCTTTTATATCTTTAGGACATGGCATTTTCTCAATTGCATCAACCTTAGCTTGGTCCACTTCAATACCTCTTTCAGAAATTTTATGACCCAAGGCAATGCCTTCATTAACCATAAAGTGGCACTTCTCCCAATTCAAGACAATATTTGTTTGTTCACATCTCTGCAAAACTCGCTCAAGATTGCTTAAACAATCATCAAAAGACTTCCCATAAACAGAAAAGTCATCCATGAAAACCTCAACAATCTTTTCACAAAATCAGAGAATATAGCCATCATGCATCTTTGAAAGCTAGCAGGTACATTACATAAACCAAAAGGCATACGTCTATAAGCATAGGTTCCAAAAGGACAAGTAAAAGTGGTCTTTTCTTGATCAGGTTGTGATACAGGTATTTGTGAAAAGCTAGAATATCCATCAAGGAAGCAAAAGTGTGTGTGATTAGATAATCTTCCAAGCATTTGATCAATAAAATTCAAAGGGTAATGATCTTTTCTATTTGCTTTGTTTAATTTTGTAAAATCAATTACCATTCTATAGCCTGTAACAATTCTTTGTGGAATAAGTTCATTTTTATCATTAGGAAGAACAGTAATACCTCCTTTCTTAGGAACACAATGAACAGGACTTACCCATCTACTATCAGCTATAGGATAGATTATACCTTCTTCCAGAAGTTTTAATATTTACATTCTTACCACCTCTTTCATCTTTGGATTTAACCGACGTTGGTGATCAACAACTGGTTTAGCATTAGGTTCCATATTGATTTTGTGCTGACATAGAGTGGGACTAATGCCCTTTAAATCATCAAGAGTATATCCAATAGCAGCCCGGTGCTTCCTTAGAACTTTCAATAATCTTTCTTCTTCATGTTCTGAAAGGTTAGCACTGATAATAACAGGATATATCTTCTTTTCGTCAAGATAAGCATATTTCAAAGTGTGTGGCAATTGTTTTAATTCCAACACAGGATCACCTTTGGGTGGAGGAGGACCTCCAAGAGTTTCAATAGGTAAATTGTGTTTAAGCAGAGGACGTTGTTCAAAGAAAAATTTATCTATTTCATTTCTTTCATGCATATGTAAATAATTTTCATGGTCTAGCAGATATTGTTCTAAAGGATCAATAGGTGGTACAACAATAGAAGCAAGACCAATTGATTCATCCTTACTAGGCAATTATTTTTCATGATGATTTCTACTAAACTTGGAAAAATTAAACTCATGAGACTCATAAACAAAGCTAACTCCCACAGTTTGTTTCTTACAATGTATCTTAGCATTGACTGTGTTCAAGAAAGGTCTGCCAAAGATAATGGGATAGAAGTCATCTTGTGGGGAACCAAGAACAAGAAAATCAGTAGGGTATTTTATTTTCCCACACAAGACTTCAACATCTCTAATAATCTCAATTGGTGATATAGTGTCTCTATTAGCAAGTTTAATAGTAACATCTATTTCTTCTATCTCAGCAGGTGCTATGTCTTTCATAATCCCTTCATATAAAGTGTAAGGAATAGCACTCACACTAGCACCCATGTCACATAAACCATGATAACAGTGATCTCCTATTTTAACTGAAATAACAGGCATGCCCACAACAAGTCTCTGTTTATCTTTTCTATCAGGTTTAGCAATTCTAGTAGCTTCTTCATAGAAGTAAATAACATGCCCATCAATATCTTCTTCCAAGAGATCTTTAACCATAGCAATGCTAGGTTCTACTTTAATTTGTTATTCAGATTTAGGTGTTCTAATATAGATTTCATTAACCACAGTTGAAACTTTAGCATGTTCCTTTATCCTAACAGGGAAAGGTGGTTTCTCTATATAAGCAGAAGGAACAACTGGATCAACATTATAGAGTATAGTTTCTTCTTTAACTGGTGTTGTTTTTTTAATTTCTTCTTTAACAGGTGGGTGATATTTAAACCACTTCTCCTTAGGGAGTTCAACATGAGTAGCAAATGATTCACAAAAGGAGGCTACTATCTCATAGTTAAGTCCATATTTAGTGCTAAACTTTTGAAAAGCATCGGTATCCATAAAAGATTTAACACAATCATACTTAAGTTTAATACCTGACTCTTTACCTTCGTCGAGTTCCCAATCTTCAGAGTTGTGTTTAATTCTTTCCAAAAGATCCCACCGGAATTCAATAGTCTTCTTCATAAAAGAACCAGCACAAGAAGTATCAAGCATGGTTTGATCATTACGAGAAAGCCGAGCATAAAAATTCTGGATAATAATTTCTCTTGAGAGCTCATGATTGAGGCATGAATATAACATTGACTTAAGCCTCCCCCAAGCTAGAGTGATACTTTCTCCTTCAAGAGGCCAAAAAAATTATATATAATTCCGGTCACGATGAACTAGATGCATAGGATAAAATTTCTGGTGGAACTCCAATTTCAAACGATTCCAATTCCATGATCCAATATCATCGCATAGCCTATACCATGCCAATGCTTTTCCCTTCAAAGATAAATGGAAAACCTTTTTCATAACTTGATCCCTGGGTAAACCTACAAGATTAAACAATCCATAAATTTGTTCCACATATATCAAGTGCATATCAGGATGTTCAGTTCCATCTCCTGCATAAGGATTAGCTAACCGTTGTTCTAACATACCCGAAGGAATTTCATATTCAATATTTTTAGTAGGTGGAGTAGGTTGAGGCGTAGCTAATTGTGGTTCCAGATGAGGTGAAGATACCCCGAACAAACGCCTCAAAGGATTGTTTTCCATAGTAACAAGTGACAATAAATTTCAGCACACTATATAAAAGTTTCCTTACCAAAGGCGCTTCACTCCCCGGCAACGGCACCAGAAAATAGCCTTGATGACCCACAAGTATAGGGGATCAATTGTAGCTCTTTTTGATAAGTAAGAGTGTCGAACCCAACGAGGAGCAGAAGGAAATGACAAGTAGTTTTCAGTAAGGTAATGTTTGCAAGTGCTGAAATTGTAAGTAGCAAAGTAGTTTGATAGCAAGATAATTTGTAACGAGCAAGTAACGAATATAGTAACAAAAGTGCAGAAAGGTAGCCCAATCCTTTTGAGGCAAAGGACAGGCCAAAGCCGTCTCTTATGATAAGCAAAGCGTTCTTGAGGGTACACGGGAATTTCATCTAGTCACTTTCATCATGTTGGTTTAATTCGTGTTCGGTACTTTGATAATTTCATATATGGGTGGACCGTTGCTTAGGTGTTGCTCTTACTTGAACAAACCTCCTACTTATGATTAACCCTCCTGCAAGCATCCGCAACTACGAGAAAAGTATTAAGAATAAATTCTAACCATAGCATTAAACTTTTGGATCCAATCGGTCCCTTACGAAATAGCGCATAAATTGGGGTTTAAGCTTCTGTCACTCTCGCAAGCCATCATATAATTGCTACTCCACAATGCATTCCCTTAGGCCCAAATATGGTGAAGTGTCATGTAGTCGATGTTCACATGACACCACTAAGGGAATCACAACATACATACTATCAAAATATCAAACACATATCAAATTCACATGATTACTTGCAAAATGATTTCTCCCATGACCTCAAGAACAAAAGTAACTACTTACAAATAATAATCATGCTCAAGATCAGAGGGGTATTAAATAGCGTAATGGATCTGAACATATAATCTTCCACCAAATAAACCATATAGTGATCAACTACAAGATGTAATCAACACTACTAGTCACCCACAAGAACCAATCTATAGTTCCAGTAACAAGATTGAACTCAAGAGATGAACTAGGGTTTGAGAGGATGTGGTGATGTTGAAGATGTTGATGAAGATTGCCCTCCCCAAGATGGGAGAGTTGTTGGTGATGATGATGACGATGATTTCCCCCTCCGGGAGGGAAGCCCCCGGTAGAATCGCTCCGCCGGAGGGCAAAAGTGCTCTTGTCCAAGTTCCGCCTCGAGGCGGCGGCACTTCATCCCGAAAGCCTTCTCCTTATTTTTTCTAGGTCAAAATGGGCACCGGAAGTGGGCCGAGGAGGGCACAACCCACCAGGGCGCGCCTGGGCTCCCTAGCACGCCCAGGTGGGTTGTGCCCACCTGGTGGGCCCCTCTGCTAGTTATTTGCTCCAATAATTCTTAAATATTCCATAAAAAATCTCCATGAAGTTTCAGCTTGTTTGGAGTTGTGCAGAATAGGTAGCCTGACGTAGCTTTTCCAGGTCCAGATTTCCAGCTGCCGAAATTCTCCCTCTTGGTGTGTTCCTTGCAAAATATGAGAGAGAAGGCATTAGGATTACTCCAAAAAGAATTATTAGGGATAAAAACATTATAAATAAAAGCAAGAAAACATGATGCAAAACAGACGTATCAGATGCCTATATGCATGATACATGCCTTGGATAACTAGATGATTATTCGCTTTTCTATCAATTGCTTGACAGTAATTTGTTTAGCCACCATGATATTTTCCCTCAAGAGAGAAGCCTCTAGTGAAATCTATGGCCCCCTATTTTCCATCATATACTTTCAGATCTATAAATCAAAAATACCAAAAATACATTGCTGCAATTTACTTATCTTTTACTTTCCACACTCGTTTACATCTATCTCTTTCAGATCTAATCCTTGCAAATAACCGTGAAGGGATTGGCAACCCCTTTATAGCGTTGGGTGCAAGAGTTTGATTGTTTGTGTAGGTGCATCCATTGGTGACTTGCTTGTTCCTCCTACTGGATTGATACCTTGGTTCTCAACAACTGGGTGAAATACTTATCTACTTCGCTGCATCACCCTTTCCTCTTCAAGGGAAAACCAACGCATGCTCAAGAGGTAGCAGTATCCAACTTGGGGTTTCTTACCGGTGAGAAGCTCATATGTCGTTTTACCGAGAAGCTTGTGCAAGTATAGTCGGTTTGTGGCATGACATGCTGTTTCCAGGGCTTCTGCCCAAAAGTGTCTTGGTGTCTTGTATTCGTCAAGCATCGTTCTTGCCATCTCAATGAGGGTTCGGTTCTTTCTCTCAACAACTCCATTTTATTGAGGCGTGTACGTAGCCGAGAACTCATGTGAGATACCCTCTTCGTCAAGAAAGGGATCCACATGGGTGTTCTTGAACTCTGATCCGTTATCGCTTCGATTCTTCTTGATCTTCACTTCAAACTGATTTTGCACTTTGCCTGCAAAGTTCTTGAAGATCTTTTGTACCCGCGACTTATCATCAAGAAAGAATACCCACGTAAATTTAGAAAAATCATCAACTATAAATAGAACATAAGAGTTTCCACCGAGACTCTTGTAAGCATTGGGACCAAACAGATCCATATGAAGTAACTCGAGTGGTCTCCTAGTGGTCATGATGTTCTTGACCGGATGACTTCCACCTACTTGCTTTCCTACTTGACAAGCGCTACAAAGCCTATCTTTGTCAAAGATAACATCTTTAACACCAAGAATATGATCGCCCTTGATAAGCTTATCTAGATTGCGCATGCCTACATGTCCAAGTCTTCTATGCCATAGCCAACCTTTAGAAGATTTTGCAATGATACAAGTACAAGGTTGGGCCTTTTTAGTGAAATGAACAATGTATAGGTCACCTCTACGAATACCGGTAAAGACAATTTTATGATTATCAGATCGAAACACTTGGCAATCTACTTTGGTAAATAGCACATTGAAACCGAAGTGTGCTAATCTAGATACAGAAAAAAGATTGTAGCCAAGGGATTCAGCAAGCATCACATTTTGAATGGAGCTATCATGAGATATGGCCACTTTACCAAGGCCAAGTACCTTACCCTTAGAGTTGTCTGCAAAGGTCATGTACCTCCAACAACCTTGATTAGGTGTGATCTCTTGTAACATGTCTTTATCACCAGTCATGTGATTCGTGCATCCACTTTCAAGAATCCACTCTTTTCCACCGGACATGTAATCCTTAAAGTTTGCCATTAGACTTAGATTCCTCATGATTTTTTCATGCTCGATGTCGAACAACTCATCTTCATCATAGTAGCCATGTTCTTCATTGTCATCATTTGGTGGAATCTCCTCATCATAAAAACCAGAAGACTCGTTACAATCGTAACCATGACAATGTTCAAGTTTATGAACGTGAATGGATTCAATAACAATGGTGTTGACAGTAATGACATCTCCTTTAGCACGTATAATATCACGGAGCTCAAATAGGCATTTATCAAAGTTTGGATCACTGGGATTCATTTTGTGAAAAGCAACAGTTTTATGAAGAATTTCATCAGGATTACTTAATGAAAGATTTGGATATCGTTTCTCCAAATCAGTCCACAAAGTATAAGCACATGCAAAGTTCTTTAATTGAGAAAGCACGGATCTTGGTAAGCCTCTAACAATAAGATTGACAATTCTAAGGTTACCAAGCATGTTAATTTCCTCTTCGTGCGTGGGATGCAATTTATCAATGGGGAGCACATAGGGATTTTCAATATGTTTTCTCAAATGGTATTTGTCAAATAGATCAATCATGGCATTCTTCCATTGACTATAGTACTCTCCATCAAAAATGGTCACTCTATAATACAAACTCTCCACACTAGACACATCCATCTTCCTCCACGGTGGTGAAACCAAAGCAATGGAGACCAATGCTCTGATACCAATTGAGGGATCACTAAAAGAGTATGTCTAGAGGGGGTGAATAGACTACTAGCTGGAAATTAAAACTACCTCAAGCATAAGATTAAGGGTTAGCAGTTTTAGCATATATATATAGCAAGTCTAGAACACCCTACACATGCATGTCATCAATTATAGGAGTGGAAAGTAAAGACATTGCATATGTAATAAAAGAGTGGAGATAGGGAGGTTAAACGCATGAAGGACACGAAGATTTTTCCCGTGGTTCCGATAGGTGGTGCTATCGTGCGTCCACGTTTATGTAGTCTTCAACCCACAGAGGGTAATGGGCGCGAGAGTCCATGGAGGCTCTACCCACAGAGGGTTCCACGAAGAAGCAACCTTGACTATTCCATAACGGCTTCCGTCCACGAAGGACTAGTCTCACTATGGGTAGATCTTCATGAAATAGGCGATCTCAATGCCCTTACAAACTTTTTGGCTCACTCCACAACACGAAGTAGGAGGATCCCAAGCAACACCTAACCAATCTAGGAGGCACCACCCTCCAAAAAGTAATAGGCTTGATAATGTCGATGAAATCCTTGCTCTTGTGCTTCAAGATGATAGACTCCTTGTCACACCCAAGATGCGACCCTATCCTTATTTTGGCCCGAGGACTCGACAGGGATAGGAGCGCATATCGTCGTGTTGCAAAAATGGATATCATTACACGTACATGTATATGGAATTGGATTACACTCGCCACAAGCTACATCAAGATCATATCAATTCAACAACATATTTAAACATCATACAGAAAAGCAGGGTCCGACTATAGACGAAATCAAACAACAAAATGACATCCATCCTTGCTATCCTAAGCTGTCGCCTGGAACCCATCCTAGATTGATGATGAAGAAGAAGAACTCCAAATCAAACAAGCATGTTCTCATGTCAAATCATCGCATTACCTGTACCTGCAACTATTGTTGTAGTAATCTGTGAGCCACAGAGACTCGGCAATCTCATTTCCAAGGGTATCAAGACAATTAAAGCTTAATGGGTGAGGTATGTTTAAGTGGTGATGCTGCAGCAAGCGACTAATCATTTATTTGAGTGGCTAGCTTACGAATACAATAAGTAAAGTGGATGGTCTACGCATAACGGACGTGACCTAATAATGATCACTAAGTGATCCTGAACACCTACTTACGTCAAACATAACCCCACCGTGTTCTCTCTCGGATAAGGACTCACAAGAAGAGACAGTCACGGTTATGCACACAGTTGGTGTATTTTATTAGAGTTTACTTCAAGTTTGCTATGACCGGGTGTTAAACAAAGTTTCACAGTTGCCACATAACTGCGAGCACGACTATCCGAAAGATTTAACCCTGCATGCGTGCTCCAACTCATCCATCACAAATTAACCACACGCCGCATTGGAATTCCTCAACCGTAGAATCACCCGTAGTATTTGCGGAATTCTGATGGAAAATCTCAACTTTGAGATAGCCCGAAGTATCATCAAAATCCCACGCGCAAGACATTCGAGAAAGGTTAAACAAATCTAGCAAAGCTGCCCGACGTGTCGACGAACCCGATAGGAGTCGTGTATCTCGTTCTCATGACACGACTGGATAAGCTAGTGTACGGTGGCCTGATAGAAATCACCCAAGTTGCCCTAGGGTGGCCCCGCATAGTTCTCTAGTTTGGACCAACACTCATGAGGAGAACTGGCCCGGTGGGTTGATTAAATTATCCGCGGGTGTCGGCGGGTCCTTATGCATTTTATTAGTTATTATGCAAATGTGGTACCAATGTTGGGCCTTGACAGACAAGCTTTATCCTAAAAAAAAATAAAGGGGGTCCCCATAACAACCCCAAGCATGTTAGGAGCGCTCAATTATGGAACATAACACCGGTTCACAAGTAACTAGGGGCGGCAAGAGTGGAACAAAACACCGAGCAAAAAGGCAAGCCTTCCACCCTTTACCAAGTATATATGTGCATTAAATTAAATATCAATAATATTGCGATAACAAAAGAATGTCCATGTTGACACATGGAAGCAATTGCACCTGTAGCTAGAAACGCTATAAGAAGGGTTGAGCAAGCGGTAACATAGTCAGACAAAGGTTTGCTGGGAAGGTGAAGGGTTAAAGGCTTTTCATGACAATGTTAGGAGGCTTGAAAAACAAGTGGTAGGTAGCGAGACATAAAGATGAAAGAGAGACAACTAGCATAGCAATGATAGTAGTGGTATCCAGGGAAATGTGTCATCTTGCCTGAGATCCCGCTTGGAAGAAGAACGAGTCCGTGAAGAAGACGATTCGTGAAGTAGACGAACAAATCCTCACACTCAGAACTCTTTCGGAACTATATCGAGAAGAAGCAATTCGAAACAAACAATCAACACACTGTACACCACAACATATGCATGACATGATGCTCAAACAAATATGATGCATGTTCAGTTGATTATGCAATGCAAGGCAAATCACATCAAACAACTACTACATATTAAAGTGAAGCTCAATATGCAACGAGTTGCATATTGACGAAACTCCACGATCAATTTATTTAGTTCATTCCTGTTAATTTACTCGGCAAGGTTAAATGTTGTTAAACATGGCAAGAGGTAAAGCATTAATAAACTACACTATCTAGACATCTTAAATGTGGCCGGAAACAACTTATAATATTTCCGAAATGACCCCATATGTTAATTTCGAAATTGGTCCAGATCTGAACTAAACATATTATATTTTTTTAAACAACAGAATAAATCATACCACACAATTCTACACATCATTCTAGTCGATTTACATATATATAACGTCTCAAACGGAGCTACGGTCTAAAAGATATGAGCAACACAAGATGGATATGCAATGAGTGCAAAATGCATGAAAATGACAATCACAAACATTACAAATCATGAATACAACAAGATATTATGTTAGTACATAAAATTCTAAGCAAGTTTCATATATGGCATGTCCAAAACGGAGCTACGGTTCAACCACAACAACCAATACAAGTTTTAGTAGAAAACTGCCCAAAAACAGCAACATAACATTTTGCACACATGAAAACAACAAGCTACAAGATCCTAAAATGCACAAGCTAAGCATGGGGAAGTAGCATATAACACACACTTCATTTCATATTTAAGTATCATACTCAAAATATGCATAGATCACATGGTAGGAAGCTCACAACATGGCTAATTGGAAACAGTTTCAGACTTACTGAAAATATCAGTTTTCACGATGCAGTTTTATCATGAAGGCATATCAACCGTAGTAAAACTGTATGCTACAAGTCATATTATGACAACAAACTTAACAGCATACTAAAGGACATTATCAACTACAAATAGCTCCATTACACCTACCCCAAAGGGGTTCTAGATCACTAGCAAAACACATGGCAAGACAGCAACAAAATGTTATAGATTCCAAACTTAGAAATATTTGGACACCTCAAAACAACACTATTTTTATGACATGTTGACAACAAGAAAACAACACCTAAACATGGATTATCATAGCATACAAAATGACCAGGGGCAAGTACACATGTCAAAGAGCATATCTCAGGAACAAAATTATTTCATATCATGAATGGATTAAATCACACGAAAATAGCAAAAAAGGCATCATGACAAAATGACATGCAATCAAACATCCTCCAATGACAAAACTAAATGCACGGTTAAATCTATGTATTTTTCTACCCCAAAAACATATAGTATATGTGAGTTTTAACTATAAAACAAAGAAAAAAGTCCATTTTACTACCCTGAAAAAAGTTGTGGGTTCACATAACCCCCTGATCTTTATTTCTGCTCCCTTCACCCCCTAAACAATCCCATACCAGCCAAAATCAGTCTCCGAGTGGTTTGATTGGATTGATTGCTAACGTGGCAATGGTCAAAGGCGGTTTTGACCTGCGGGGTGGGTCTTCCTTGTCGAGCTCGGCTAAATAGAGGAGCTCCTCCCGAGCCTCCCCTCGCACCCGTCTGCATCCCCGAGCACCGTGCCCTCGTGCCTGAACCCGCTGCCTCCGGCTGACGTCGGCGATCACTGGAGTTCCAAGCCGCCGCCCCAAGCAGGCCTGCTTCTCCTTCCTCTCTTCTCTTTTCTCTCACCCGGAGTCTCGCCGACATGCCGCCTTGACACAGCTGTCGGACTCCAGATCTGGCTGGAACCAGACCAAAAGGGGGCACCCCCTCGCCTCCTCTGGTGCCTGCATTGTTGCAGCGCCACCGCCACAGTCCTACTACCTCCCGCACGAGGAGAGGGACGACCATGCCCGATGGCTGGGCCACCGCCGCCACAAGCTTGCTACCGTGCCATTTCACACCCTCGTCGGACTTTGAATCCAGCCAGAACCGGACCAGATGGGGCCGCCACCTCTAGATCTGACCGCCCTCTCACCTCCACGCGCCTCCTACATCACCGCAGCGCCTCCGTCACTAGCTTGTTAACTCCTGCGCGAGGAGAGTGACAACAATGCCCGACGGCTAGGCCACCGCCACCAACATGATGAGGGAGGTCAACCCGCAGTTGACCATTGCCACATCAGCAGCCAGTCAAGCAAAACCATTCAGGGATTGATTTTGTCCGGTATATGATTGCTTTGGGGGTGAAGGGAACAAAAATAAAAATCAAGGGGTTATATGAACCACCAACTTTCTTCAGGGTAGTAAAATGAACTTTTTTCTAAAACAAATGACACAATATTTATGCAAGATTGGGACATAAACATTTTTGTCAAGTTATTTATGCAAATTACATGCAAACATGGCATTAAACATTTGTAGCATGCATGAAAAAGCGATACGATTAATCTACACATTTTACATATAAGGTTTGATTAATTCGGATGCCCGCTTAAATAATTATGAGCAATGCAATTAATGAAATTTATGCAAATTAACAGAAAAAGGCATGTTAAATATTTTTTTAACATTGATGAAAATGTGGTATTAATATTCTACATGTAATTCTACACATTTTTCGTATATAAAATATCTACACATGATGCACGGCTAACTATATATTAGCATTTTAAAATCATATTTTTTCCGAAAATATGTAATTCACATGATAATTGATAATTTCGCTAGACAGAGAAAAAAGAGCACATGGGCCGAATATGCTCGCGGGTTGAAACCGTACAATGAGCGCAGGATATCAAATAGCGCCCACGGGCGTCAAACAACAGAGAGGGAGGGCCTCACCTTGGGCCTCACGGCCTGGCTGGGCTGGCTGTGGCTGGACCTAGGTGGCCGACCCAGGGCGAAGGGGTTGTCCTCCTCGAGCGCTCCCGCTTGGGCAGGGAGGACAGCGGCGGTGGCCTTGGTCAACGGCGATGAACCACGGCGTGGGAAGGCAGGATCTGGCGGGGAACGGGCAAGGCGAGGCGGATCTCGACGGATCCGGCCATGGCGGATCCAATTCCGGCGGCGGTTGGATGCTTGGAGCTCCGGGTCGTCGGCCATGAGGGCTTGGATCCTGCAGGAGAGGAGAGGGAGAGATGAGAGAGGGAGGAGAGCAGAACAGGAGGAGACGCGCGAGGGGCGGGATCTCCGGCCTGGGTCCGGCGGGCGGTGGCGGCCGACGAGGGCTGCGACGACCTGGCTCGGGCGCGGAGCGACGGGAGCTCGGGCGCTTCTGTGGTTGCAGGCGAGCGAGGTTCGGGAAGAGCGGCGGCGGCGCGATCCAGGCCGGGCGCGCGGAATTTGAGGAAGGCTAGGGTATGACCATTTTAGACAAGTGAGGTTTTTTTTATAGCAGGGGGATTAAGGTTAGGTTTTTTGTACCGATTTCGATCGTCGGATTTCGATCGGGCGGTTCGTAAGTAAAGGAAGGGCTAGGTGGGTTAGTGGGCTGTGTTAGAGGGGGTGTGGGCTAAGGAGAGAGGGAGATGGTGGCCCATGACAAAGGTTTTAAACACCGAAAGATGTTCGATAATAAACCGATGACCGCACTGTTACGACCGATCGTTTGGGTATCAAACGAATTCGGAATGCGACAAAATTTAGCAGCCGGTCTACCTACAATATAACAAGACCGCACATCAATTTTTGACGCGATCCGAGAATATTTTGCGAGCGCCTTAAAATGTTGTTTTTTAAACGATGTCGCGGGCGCGTGCGTGTGTAGTTGGTCTCGAAAGGTTGACGGCACGAACGGAGAGAACCGGCAGCTACTCATGGATGCAAGTTTTTGAAAACGAGTGACAATGCTATGAAGATGATGCGAATGATGCTGTGATGGATGCGACAACCAAACAAATCACGCGACAAAAATAGAATCAAAGGGAAATCTTTTGGACCGTCAGTCCCGGGCTATTACACTGCTCAACACACAATCACTCTCTCACGGATTTGGCTATGGTGGAAGAGATTGATTGGGTGGAAAGCAACTTGAGGAGGCTAGATATCAAGATGCATATGGTTGGAATGGAATGGCATGATCTCAACACATGAGTAGGTGGCTCTCTCTCAGAAAATCAGATGGGATAAGTGGGGATCTATTCTAAGTGCTTCTCTTGCGAGTGAGTGGTGGTGGAGGGGTATATATAGGCATCTCCAAAAATCAAACCGTTACACTTAATAAGTCACACTCGGTGACACCAATGTGTTAATCTCGGTGGTACCAAGCTGCCTCAAAGGTAGCAACTTTTGAATCTCGGTGAGACCGATACATACAGCTCGGTTGCACCCATAAGGTGACCAACGGTTAGATTGTCAAACTCGGTGACGCCGATTCAACACACTGGGTCGGACCGATTTTGTGAATTTGCGTAATAGGAAGTTGGCAATCCAAACTCAGTGGCACCAAAATGGAATCAGTTGCACCGAAGAGTTAGGGTTTGGTTGAGTCTGTCTGAGGCTAAGAATCGCTGGCACCGAGTGGAAAGTGTTGGTTGCATCAATTTTAGATATTTGGCTTTGGACAGGCTTTTTTGGAAGAGCTTGTGGGTGTATGTGGTGACTATCACTTGTGCACGTATGAGCATTTTGTTCACCAACAGTACCTTACCCCCTTTAAATAATATTGGCTTTTCTATGGACTCAAAGTGATTTCTCACAAAGGTAAGATGTAGAGTCCTCTTGCTTGAAGCTTTGCCAATCTATTCCTTCTCCTCCTTCTTCATGGGGATACTCTCCACACTCCTTTTGCCAACCCATCTTTCTATGGACTTTATCTGAAATACACTAGATGAAAGTATTAGTCCAAGAGACAATGTATGTTGTCATGAATTATCAAAACCACCAAGGGAGCACATTGTGCTTTCACCAGGTTGCTGCTCGGCCAGGTCTGGTACATCGTGATGCAGTCATCATAATTTTTCATGGGGTTGGTCGGTCCACTACCCGGACCGAAAGGATATGTGGCCGGGCCATAGCTGATCAAAAGAGGGGATGCTTGGGAGTTTGAATGGAGACCGATACCATGATACGCGAAAAAATGGCCTTACTCGGGTAATCCCATATCGGGTATAGAGCTATTGTTGCACTCTTTTTTTTTCTTACTAATGAGGTTTGTTCCAAGACCGGCTCTGATAGCAACTATGCTAAAATAAAGTGTCAATGCAAACATAAATGCAATTAGAATTGAAGACACAAGGCTAAGAAAGACACCTACTTACTTCAACGTCTCATCGGCTCTATCATCCATTACACTCAGCATAATAACAAAGAAACATTCACAATAGTGTCTGCAGTTGAACTATTTGAATAGTTCAATTCTATTCTATTTTATGTTTCAAATAGTTTACTTAACTTCCGGGTTGTAGTTTGGTCTCTGCGCCAATTGGCACAATGCGTCATCTAGTACACATAAGACTCCCCAATGCATCACATCAGAATTGGTGTAATAGTTTTTTACTAGTGATGGGACCCTCGGGTCTCCGGGGTCCATGGACCAGGCCTGGAGTCCAAGTTTTCTCTCTAAAAACTCTATGCCTCCAAACCCGTGAACCTTTGGGTCCCTAGACTCGTCATCTCCTATCCACGACTATCTGTCGGTCTAGTCCTGGTATGTGGGGTCCTCAGAGTGGGCAATAACCTACTGGATAGCCCGGGTCCCCAGGATCACTATGCCTTGGGTATTTGAAGTAGTGGTTAGGGCTATGATCCCTTCGATTAGGGGTCCTTAACCCCGGGTCTCGCTTGGTTAATGGTCAGGTTCCTCTAACCCTAATCCTTATCTTTCAGCTGCTCCACCATTCTTAGACCCTAAAAGCTCGATTCCTCCAACCCTAATCCTTGTATTTGAGTTGCTCCACCATTCCCACACCCTAGAATCTTGATTCCTCGCAATCCCTACACTCAGACTCCACAATACTTCGAGGATTAAGAAAGCAACACCCTGTCTATGTTTCCACAAAACCATTTGTGATTGCCCCACTTGTTCATCACCAACACTTGTTATACTCTTGGAGATTTGAGACTCCTAGGTGGAGCCAAGATCCGAAAGCTTTTGTGCTTGTGGTGTGCACAGAAGTTTTCAACAATTCTTTGGTCGTCTTCAAGACCAACCCCGAGTGATTTGATTATCCCCAACATCAAAAAGGTATTATGGTGGGCCACATCGTGGCATTCTCGAGCTTTGGCTTTGGCACCTCTCCAATAGAGATTCACACTCCCTGAAGAATGTGAACTTCTAATACATCTTCGTCTCTGACTTACTTGTGGTTCATCCTTTCTGTCTCTTGACTTCTGTTTGCTTGCTTGTTGCTCTAGCTTATCTTATACTCCCTCTGTCCTATAATTTTTTGACACTGTACTAGTGTCAAAAAACTTCTTACATTATGGGACGAAAGGAGTAGTTTGCTTGATTTCCATTAGTTTTTTCTCACCATAGAGTGCATATCTAGAGAATTTACTCTATCTGCACATTCCCTGAAATTGGCAATTAAGTTAAATTTTGCAGTCTTCTATTCACCCACCTTCAATCGACCGATTCAATCCTTTCGGCCTCACAAGGAATGCGCATGCGGCGGTGGATGCCTTCTTCTTCCTCGGTGGCAAGGCCCGTGGCTTGGCCTACGACTATGGGAGGTACAAACCTGGCTCCTGGTCTCAGTTTGGGTGTCGGGGCATGACTTCGTCTTTGTTAGAGTATTACATATAGCCATGTAACCTTTTTGTATTTACCCCATTGTATAAGGGGTTTCCTGCATATATTCCACACCTGTACATGTATATATACTGGCCTTTGGCCTCCTGAAAATACAAGTTGCATATTCCTAACATGGTATTAGAGCCTTAGGGTTTGTTTTTTTCACACGCGCAACTCATGCTCTCGATCCAATCTCCCGTCCACCGCAGCTACTGCTCTTCTTCTCGACGGCGCTGCTCTATCTCCACTGGTCAACGCCCGGCGCCGTCCGTCGTTCGCATACTCATGATCCCAGTAGTCCGCCCGCTCATAGCGAACCCGTCCCGTTTGGGCCGTCAGGAGCATCTCGTCCACGTCTCCAGGAGCACACCATTCGTGTAGCCAGCCGTCCCTCACTGGAGTTTGCTCCTTCTGATCCCGTGTGTATTGAAGGATTGGGCTAGCTCCTCCTCATCCAGTCAACGCCACCACATGCTCAACGCCAGCACTGCTCTCGTGCTCAACGCCGCCAGCCTGCCGTCCTCGCTGCATACTGCCACTAGCCGCCATCCTCGCCAGATTTTGTTGTTAGCCGCCGTCCGCACCGGATTTCGTTGCCGTTCTCGCTGGATTCCGCCGCTGCTGGCCCTGCCGTTAACAGATCTCGTTGCCAACTGCCGGTCGATACCTGCTGCTGTCCTCATCCGCTGCATCAGGATCGCTGGGTGATTAACCTACGGTTCGTTGTTGTTGTTGCTTGTAAAAAAAGAAAAAAAGAAAAAGAAAACAAGAAATAAAAAGATGGTGTCTGTCGCCCAGTCTGCTGTGATTTCTGACGGTGTTTTTGGTGTTCCCTACACTGATCCCATCTCATACATGTGCCTTTCCTTGGTGCTTGGTGCTCGTCCGTCTATTTTATCGTCCCATGCGGCGACTTCCACAGATGGTGATTGTCGCTCTACATCAGCTCCTTCCGCGACTTTTACTGGTAGCTCTTATGCTGCTCCTCCCGCGATCTCCACATATGATGATTATGGCTCTACACTGACTCCTCTTGCGACTTTCAACGGTGAATGTCGTTCTTCCTCGGCACCTCTCACAACTTTCATCGGTTGTACTGATGCATACGACTCCATTGATTGCGCTTCGCACAGGCGTCTTCCCTCGGCACTTGGTGCCTGTTTGCATGCGGTCTCATCATCTTCACCGGCCTTTACGGACGATACTGGTCATGCTGAACCGCCACTTTTAACAGCTTCCCCAGGTGGTGGTGGTTGCTTCTCTCTTGGTGCCACTATGATGCCTACTTTAGGTGTGTCCTTTATGGAGGATGAGATTGCGCGAGTTCGTGCCCTGCTGTCGGGTGCTTCTACATCGACATCTTCAGTTGCGCCTCTGACCGAGCATGAGATTATGCGCTTGCAATGCCTGCTAGCTCCATCTTCTGGTTCTCCATAGATAAGTTATGGTGGTTCTTCTACGAACTCTTCTGGCATTGTGAGACCACCTTCTACACAAGCAGGTACATCTCCTTGGATTCTTGATACTAGAGCATCTTTTCATATGACTCATGACTCATCCACTCTGTCATCTACTCGACCTCTCGATTCTCCTGTTCATGTTCTTACTGCTGATGGTACCTCTCTCCCGGTTACTGGTTGATGCACTCTTAGCACTTCATCTTTTCATGTTCCCGATGTTGCTCATGTTCCCCGGCTTACCATGCAGCTCATTTTCGGTGGTCAGATTGTTGACTCTGGTTGCAGGGTCATTCTCGACTTTGACTCATGTTCCATTCTGGACCATCACACTGGTGCTCTTCTTGGTGTTGGCCCTTGACACCGTGACTCTCAGGGTCTATGGGGATTGGCTTCATCTTTCATCCGCTGCCACCACAGCCAGTCTCTCCACGTCTATTGCCTTGTCTACCAGCTCTTTTCAGCAGTGGCATCATCGCCTGGGTCACCTATGTGGCTCTCGTCTCTCATCCTTACTTCGGCGTGGTCTTCTTGGATCCGTCTCCGGCGATGTGTCTTTAGATTGTCAGGGTTGTAGGCTTAGTAAACAGGTTCAGTTACCTTATCCTCATAGCGAGACTATGTCTCAGCATCTTTTTGACCTTGTTCACTCTGATGTAACTTTGCCTCGAAGGGAGGCCATCGCTACTATATTATCTTTATAGATGATTTCTCTCGACACACGTGGATATATTTCATGTCTTCTTGTAGTGAGGTCTTATCTATTTATAAGCGTTTTCCTACCATGGTTCACACTCGGTTCTCTACGCCTATTCGTGTGTTCCGTGCTGACACTGCTGGAGAGTATATCTCCAAGACGTTGCATGGATTTCTTGGTGAGTAGGGTACTCTTGCTCAGTTCTCTTGTCCTGGTGCTCATGCTCAGAATGGCGTGGCTGAGCGCAAGCATCGTCACCTTCTTGAGACGGATCGTGCAATGATGATCGTCGCCTCTCTTCCGCCTCACTTTTGGGCTGAGGTTGTCTCCACTTCCACCTATCTCATCAACCTTCAGCCATCCACTGCTTTGCAGGGTGGCGTTCCTTTCGAGCGTCTCTTTGATCGTTCTCCTGATTACTTGGCGCTTCGTTTGTTTGATTGTGTTTGCTATGTTCTCCTTGCCCCTCGTGAACGCACCAAACTATCCGCTCAGTCAGTTGAGTGTGTCTTCTTAGGTTATAGCAATGAGCATAAGGGCTATCATTGTTGGGATCCTATTGGTCGTCGGATGCGCATTTCTCGGGATGTGACTTTCGACGAGTCTCGTCCCTTCTACCCGTTTCCATCTTCCTCGACTTTTTCAGTGGAGGATATCTCTTTCCTCATTTTTCCTGACACACCTATCACCCCCACTGAGCCTTTATCTATTCGTCCTGCTAACTCTGCTTCCCCACCTATTGCCGATGATTTTCCGCCATCGTCTCCCACGGTTTCCTCATCTCGCATGTCACTAGATTTTGCACCTTCATCCCCGGTGCCTTCCTCGTCTCTACCCCTTGATTCTACCTCCACGATCCCTCCTCGTATTCTTCCATCTTTTCCTCAGTATTATACTCGTCGATCATGTCATATGGATGCATCTACTGATATGCCCTCCTCCTCGTCTCAGCCTACCTATGGCTTGCGTTCTCGTCCGCTTCCACCTGTTGATCGCTATGGTTTTTCAACCGCTGGTGCTGCCATTCTTGAGCCGACTACTTATCGCTAGGCTATTGTTCATCCTGAATGGTAGTTTGCGATGGCAGAGGAGATTGCTGCTCTTGAACACACCGGTACATGGGATCTTGTTTCTCCTCCTCCAGGTGTTTGTCCCATCATTTGTAAGTGGGTCTACAAGGTTAAGACTCGCTCTGATGGTTCTCTTGAGCGTTACAAAGTTCGTCTTGTGGCTCGTGGCTTTCAGTAGGACATGGTTGTGATTACGATGAGACTTTTGCTCCCGTGGCCCATATGACCACTATTCGGACCCTTCTTGCCATGGCCTCTTCACGCCACTGGTCTGTATCCCAGCTTGATGTTAAGAATGCCTTTCTTAATGGTGAGTTGCGTGAGGAGGTCTATAGGCAACCACCACCTGGGTATTCTGTTCCTGATGGCATGGTCTGTCATCTTTGTCGCTCTCTCTATGGCTTTAAGCAAGCCCCCCGCACCTGGTTTGAGCGTTTTTCCTTTGTGGTGACTGCCGCTGGTTTTTCAGCTAGTGCTCATGATCCAGCGTTGTTTGTCCACCTTTCACCTCGTGGACGGACTCTTCTTCTTCTCTATGTCGATGACATGATCATCACTGGTGACGACCCCGTGTATATTGCCTTTGTAAAGGCCCGTCTTAGTGAGCAGTTTCTTATGTCTGATCTTGGACCTCTTCACTACTTTCTTGGGATTGAAGTCTCTTCTACCTTTGATGGATTTTTTATACCCCAGGAAAAGTATATCCAGGATCTTCTTGCTCGTGCTGCTCTTACTGATGAGTGCACTATTGAGACTCCCATGGAGCTCAATGTTCACCTCCATGATACTGATGGTGACCCCTTGCCCGATCCGACGTGTTATCGTCATCTTGTTGGGAGTCTTGTTTATCTAGCTGTTACTCGTCCAGATATTTCTTATCCGGTTCATATTCTGAGTCAGTTTGTCTCTACTCCCACTTCAGTTCACTAAAGTCACCTCCTTCATGTTCTCCGATATCTTCGGGGCACGATCTCTCACCGTCTATTCTTTCCTCGCTCCAGTTCCTTACAGCTTCAGGCCTATTCGGATGCTACGTGGGCTAGCGATCCCTATGATCGTTGTTCACTTTCTACTTACTGTGTTTTTCTTGGTGGTTCTCTCATTGCCTGGAAGACGAAAAGACAGACTGCAGTTTCCCGTTCGAGTGCAGAGGCCGAGTTACGAGCTATGGCTCTTTTGACAGTAGAGGTGACTTGGTTATGATGGTTACTTCAGGATTTTGGTGTTTCTGTCACTACACCTACTCTGTTATTATCTAACAGTACAGGTGCTATTAGCATTGCGCGTGATCCTATGAAGCATGATCTCACCAAGCATATTGGTGTTGATGCTTTCTATGTGCGCGCTGGTCTGCAGGATCAGGTTATTGCTCTTTAGTATGTGCCTTCCGAGTTACAGTTGGCGGATTTTCTGACGAAGGCCCAGACTAGAGCGCAGCATGGTTTCTATCTCTCCAAACTCAGTGTTGTTAATCCACCATGAGTTTGAGGGGGGTGTTAGAGTATTACATACAGCCATGTAACCTTTTTGTATTTACCCCATTGTATAAGGGGTTTCCTGCATATATTCCACACCTATACATGTATATATACTGGCGTTTGGCCTCCTGGAAATACAAGTTGCATATTCCTAATAGTCTCCATGTATCTCATGCCCGGGCGACGGTCAACGACTTCAACCATGAGGGGTGGTGTGGCGGAAGGCTTGCTGGTGTGCAATGGGCATGCGCTAACATGCATGGATCTAGCCCGAGGCCATGGTGACTATGTGAGGCTCAACTACGTGTGGCGTGTTGGTGCAGTGGGCTACGAGGATGCCTTATTCTGGCCTATGCGACAAGGTAGATGACGATGCTCTGGTCTGCGGTGCTCGAGGATACAGGGGCAAAAACCCCAAGACGAAATTGCCATGTATTTTTCTTTGGTGGCTTTGGGTGTGGATCCGGTGGCGGTGAGCTGCGAATGAAGAAGGCGAAGCAAAGACGCTCACGATTGGGGGTGGTTCTAGGCGGCCATGTGTTGGGGAACGTCGCATGGGAAACAAAAAATTTCCTACGTTCACACAAGACCTATCCATGGTGATGAGCATCTACGAGAGGGAGAGTGGATCTACGTACCCTTGTAGATTGCTAAGAGGGAAGCGTTAAGAAACGCGGTTGGCGTAGCCGAACGTCTTTGCGATCCAAATCGCCGAGCGTCCTGCGATCCAATCACGATCTGTCCCGATCAAGCACCGAATGGACGGCACCTCCGCGTTCAGCACACGTACAGCTTGATGACGATCTCCGCCTACTTGATCCAGCAAGAGGGAGCAAAGAGGTAGAAGAGTTCTTCGGCAGCATGATGGCGCACCGGTGATGGTGGTGGAGCTATTCTGGCAGGGCTTCGCCTAAGCACTGTATAAATCCGATCTAGAGGAGAAACTATGCACTGAAGGAACGAGTAGCACGTGGCTGAAAATCTTGTGCCAAAACCCTAAAAACCTCTAGTATATATAGGAGAAGAGGAGGAGGAGGCTTGGCCCTCAAGGAGCCAGCCCTAGGCTTCGGCCAAACCAAGAGGCAGGAGTCCTCCTCCTCCACCCCTAGTAGGATTAGGACTCCTTCCTTATCTTAGCCTTTTTGCCTTTTTCCACCTTTTTCCTTTTGGGCTTTTCTTCCCAGCTGCATGGGCCTTGTGTGGGACTTCCACCAGCCCACTAAGGGCTGGTATTCATCCTCCCACAGCCCATGTAGCCTCTTGGGTTGAAATACCCCTCCCGATGGTCTCCCAGTACACTCCCGGTACTCCCGGTACACTATTGATGAGCCCGAAACCTTTCCGGCGACCAAAATAGGACTTTCTATATATCAATATTTACCTCCGGACCATTATGGAGCTCCTCGTGACGTCCGGGATCTCATCCGGGACTCCTAACAACCTTCGGTCACCACCATACATAACTCTATACTACCGAAACGTGACCAAACCTTAAGTGTGTAGACCCTGTGGGTTCGAGAACTATGTAGACATGACCGAGGCACCTCTACGGTAAATAACCAATAGCGGGACTTGGATGACCATATTGGTTCCTACATATTCTATGAAGATCTTTATTGGTCGAACCTCTATGTCAAGGATTCAATTAATCTCGTATGATGTTCCCTTTATTCTTCGGTATGTTACTTGCCCGAGATTCGAACGCCGGTATCTCCATACCTAGTTCAACCTCGTTACCGGAAAGTCTCTTTACTCTTTCCGTAATACAAGATCCCGTGACTAACACTTAGTCACATTGCTTGCAAGGCTTATTGTGATGTTGTATTACCGAGTGGGGCATGAGATACCTCTTCGTCACACGGAGTAACAAATCCCAGTCTTGATCCATGCCAACCCAACAGACACCCTCAGAGATACCTGTAGAGCACCTTTATAGTCACCTAGTTATGTTGTGACGTCTGATACACACAAGGCACTCTTCCGGTGTCCGTGAGTTGCATGATCTCATGGTCATGGAAACATATACTTGACATGCAGAAAACAGTAGCAATAAACTAACACGATCATATACTATGTTTGTAGTTTGGGTCTTGTCCATCACATCATTCTTCTAATGATGTGATCCTGTTATCAAATGACATCACATGTCAATGGCTAGGAAACCTTGACCATCTTTGACCAACGAGCTAGTTCACTAGAGGCATACTAGGGACAAAGTGTTGTCTATTTACCCACACATGTAATGTGTTTCCAATCAATACAATTATAGCATGGATAATAAACCATTATCATGAACAAGGAAATATAATAATAAACACTTTATTTATTGCCTCTAGGGCATATTTGCAACAGTCTCCCACTTGCACTAGAGTCAATAATCTAGTTCACATCACTATGTGATTTACATTGTAATGAATAGAACACCCATGCAGTTCTGGTGTTGATCATGTTTAGCCCTTGGAAGAGGTTTAGTCAACGGGTCTACAACATTCAGATCTGTGTGTACTTTGCAAATATTTATGTCCTTTTCCTCGATGTAATCGCGGATAGAGTTGAAGCGTCGCTTTATGTGTCTGGTCCTCTTGTGAAACCTTGGTTCCTTGTCCAGCGCAATGGCACCAGTGTTGTCACAGAATAGGTTCATTGGATTCAGTGCACTGGGCACTACTCCAAGATCTGTCATGAACTACTTCATCCAGACACCTTCCTTCACTGTCTCCGAGGCTGTGATGTACTCCGCTTCGCACGTAGAATCGGCTACCACGCTTTGCTTGGAACTGCACCAGCTTACCGCTCCCCCGTTAAGAATAAATACGTATCCGGTTTGTGACTTAGAGTCATCCGGATCAGTTTCAAAGCTTGCATCGATGTAACCCTTTACGACAAGCTCTTCATCACCTCCATAAACGAGAAACATTTCCTTAGTCCTTTTCAGGTACTTAAGGATATTCTTGACCGCTGCCCAATGCTCCATTCTAGGATCACTTTGAAACCTTCCGGACATACTTATGGCAAGGCTGACATCGGGTCTTGTGCATAGCATTGCATACATGATAGAGCCTATGGCTGAAGCATAGGGGATGACACTCATCTTTTCTCTATCTTTCATAGTTACTGGGCATTGAGTCTTACTCAACTTCACACCTTGTAACACAGGCAAGTACCCCTTCTTGGACTGATCCATTTTGAACTTCTTCAAAACTTTATCAAGGTATGTGCTCTGTGAAAGTGCTATTAAGCGTCTCGATCTATCTCTATAGATCTTAATGCCTAATATGAAAGCAGCTTCTCCTAGGTCCTTCATTGAAAAACTCTTGTTCAAATATTCCTTCACGCTTTCCAGCATTTCTATATTGTTTCCAATCAACAATATGTCATCCGCATATAATATTAGAAACGCTATAGAGCTCCTACTCACTTTTTTGTAAATACAAGCTTCTCCATAAACTTGTATAAACTCAAACGCTTTGATCACCCCATCAAAACGCTTATTCCAACTCCGAGATGCTTGCACCAGCCCATAAATGGATCGCTGGAGTTTGCAAACTTTGTCAGCATTCTCTGGATCGACAAAACCTTCTGGTTGCATCATATACAACTCTTCCTCAAGGAAACCGTTGAGGAACACTGTTTTGACATCCATCTGCCAAATTTCATAGTCGAAATAAGCAGCTATTGCCAACATGATTCTGACAGACTTAAGCATCGCTACGGGTGAGAAGGTCTCGTCGTAGTCAACTCCTTGAACTTGTGAAAAACCCTTTGCCACAAGTCGAGCTTTATAGACGGTGATATTACCGTCCACGTCTGTCTTCTTATTAAAGATCCATTTGTTCTGAATGGCCTTTCGCCCTTCAGGTAATACTTCCAAAGTCCATACTTTGTCTTCATACATGGATCCCATCTCGGATTTCATGGCCTCTAACCATTTCTCGGAATTCGGGCCCATCACCGCTCCTCCATAGCTCGTAGGTTCATTGTTGTCCAACAACATGACCTCCAAGACAGGGTTGCCGTACCACTCAGGAGTAGTACGCGCCCTTGTCGACCTACGAGGTTCAATAGTAGCTTGATCCGAAGCTTCATGATCATCATCATTAACTTCCACTTCTACCGTCGTAGGTTCCACAGAAACATCTTTCTGCGCTGCGCTACTTTCTGGTTGAAGTAAAGGTTCAATAACCTCATCAAGCTCTATTTTCCTCCCACTCAATTCTTTCAAGAGAAACTCTTTCTCAAGAAATGTTTCGTTCTTGGCGACAAATACTTTGCCTTTGGATCTGAGATAGAAGGTATACCCGACTGTCTCTTTCGGGTATCCTATGAAGACGCATTTCTCCGCTTTGGGTTCCAGCTTTTCAGGTTGAAGCTTTTTGACATAAGCATCACATCCCCAAACTTTAAGAAATGACAACTTTGGCCTCTTGCCAAACCATAGTTCATATGGCGTCGTCTCAACGGATTTCGATGGTGCCCTATTTAAAGTGAATGCAGCTGTCTCTAATGCATAACCTCAAAACAATAGTGGCAAATCAGCAAGAGACATCATAGAACGCACCATATCTAATAAGGTTTGATTACGACGTTCGGACACACCATTACACTGTGGTGTTCCAGGCGGTGTCAACTGTGAAACAATTCCACACTATCTTAAGTGACTGCCAAACTCATAACTCGGATATTCACCTCCTCGATCAGATCGCAGGAATTTAATCTTCTTGTTACGATGATTCTCAACTTCAGTCTGAAATTGCGTGAACTTTTCAAACGTTTCAGACTTGTGTTTCATCAAGTAAATATACCCATATCTACTTAAGTCATCAGTGAAGGCGAGAAAATAACGATATCCACCACGCGCCGTAACATTCATTGGACTGCACACATTAGTATGTATGATTTCCAATAAGTCACTTGCCCGTTCCATTGTTCCAGAGAACGGCGTTTTAGTCATGTTTCCCATGAGGCATGGTTCACATGTGTCAAGTGATTCAAAATCAAGTGACTCCAAAAGTCCATCAGCATGGAGCTTCCTCATGCGCTTTACACCAATATGACCTAAACGGCAGTGCCACAAGAAAGTGGTACTATCATTATCAACTCTACATCTTTTGGCATCAATGTTATGAACATGTGTGTCATCACTATCAAGATTCAATATGAATAAACCCCTCACATTGGGTGCATGACCATAAAAGATATTACTCATATAAATAGAACAACCTTTATTCTCTGATTTAAATGAGTAACCGTCTCGCAATAAACAAGATCCAGATATAATGTTCATGCTTAACGCAGGCACTAAATAACAATTATTCAGGTTCATCACTAATCCCGATGGTAATCGAAGAGAGAGCGTGCCGACGGCGATCACATCAACCTTGGAACCATTTACCACGTGCATCGTCACTTCATCCTTTGCTAGCCTTCGTCTATTCCGTAGTTCCTGTTTTGAGTTGCAAATGTGAGCAACCGAACTGGTATCAAATACCCAGGCACTACAACGAGAGCTAGTAAGGTACACATCAATAACATGTATATCATATATACCTTGTTTGTCATTGACCGCCTTCTTGTCAGCCAAGTACTTGGGGCAGTTCCGCTTCCAGTGACCAGTCCCTTGCAATGAAAGCACTCAGTTTCTGGCTTGGGTCCATGCTTGGGCTTCTTTACAGGAGTGGCAACTGCTTTGCCATCCTTCTTGGTTTTACCCTTCTTGCCCTTGCCATTCTTCTTGAAACTAGTGGTTTTATTGACCATCAACACTTGATGTTCTTTTTGGATTTCAGACTCAGCAACTTTTAGCATCGCAAATAGCTCGGCGACTGACTTGTTCATCCCGTGCATGTTATAGTTCATCACAAAGCTCTTGTAACTAGGTGGCAGTGATTGAAGAACTCTGTCAGTGATCGCCTCTGGCGGAAGGGCAATTCCCAACTCCGCTAACGAGTCGAATACCCAGACATTCTGAGTATATGTTCACTGATAGACCCGTTCTCCTCCATCTTGCAAGCATAGAACTTATCGGAGGTCTCATACCTCTCGATTCGGGCATTCTTCTGAAAGATAAACTTCAACTCCTGGAACATCTCATATGCTCCATGATGTTCAAAACGTCTTTGAAGTCTCGGTTCTAAGCCATACAATATTGCACACTGAACTATTGAGTAATCTCCAGAACATGCCTCCCAAGCGTTCTTAACGTCTTTGGATGACATGTCTTCTGGTTGGTCACCAAGCGGTGCATCAAGGACATATGATTTCTCGGAAGCCGTGAGGATAATCCTTAGATTACGAACCCAGTCAACAAAATTACTTCCATCATCTTTCAGCTTAGATTTCTCTAGGAACACATTAAAATTTAGGGGTGCTACTGCGCGAGCCATTGATCTACAACATAAATATGCAAAGGTTACTTAGACTATTGTTCAAGATAATGGGTTTTAGTTAATCAAATTACTAAAGCTCCCACTCAAATTGACATCCCTCAGGTCATCTGAGTGTCACATGATCCAAATCCACCAACTCAAGTACGATCATCACGTGAGTTGAGGTGGTTTCAATGGTGAACATCATCATGTTGATCATATCTACTATATGACTCATGTTTGACCTTTTGGTCTCTTGTGTTCCGAGGCCATGTCTGTATATGCTAGGCTCGTCAAGTTTAACCCGAGTGTTCTGCATGTGCAACACTAGCTTGCACCCGTTGTATGTGAACATAGAGTCTATCACACCCGATCATCACGTGGTGTCTTGACACGACGAACTGTCACAACAGTGCACACTCGGGGAGAACACAATTCATCTTGAAATTTAAGTGAGGGATCACCTTATAATGCTACAGTCGTCCTAAGAAAAATAAGGTGCATAAAAGGATTAACATCACATGCAAATCATAAGTGACATGATATGGCCATGAACTTGTGCTTTTGATCTCCATCTTGAAAGCACCGGCATGATCTCCATCTTCACCGGCACGACACCATGATCTCCATCATCTTGAGCTCCATCAATGTGTCGCCATCGGGGTTGTCGCGCCCATCATGCTTGTACTACTATTGCTACCGTTTAGCGATAAAGTAAAGCATTACATAGCACTTAATGATTGACACGCAGGTCATACAATAATTAAAGACAACCCTATGGCTCCTGCTAGTTGCCGTACTCATCGACATGCAAGTCGTGATATTCTATACAACACATGATCATCTCATACATCACATATATCACATCATGTAATTGGCCATATCACATCACAACATACCCTTCAAAAACAAGTTAGACGTCCTCTAATTGTTGTTGCATGTTTTACGTTGCTGCTACGGGTATCTAGCAAGAACAATTCTCACCTACGCATAAAACACAACGGTGATACATAAGTTGCTTTTCAACCTTCTCAAGGACCGCCTTAGTCGAATCCGATTCAACTAAAGTAGGAGAAACAGACACCCGCCAGCCATCTTTGTGCAATGAAGTTACACGTCAGTCGATGGAACCGGTCTCTCGTAAGCGTACGAGTAAGGTTGGTCCGGGCCGCTTCATCTCACAATACCGCTGAACCAAAACACGACCAAGGGAGGAAGCAATCTAAGCATCAACGCCCACAAACTCTTTGTGTTCTACTCGATATCTCATCTACACATAGACCTAGCTCATGATGCCACTGTTGGGGAACGTCGCATGGGAAACAAAAAAAATTCCTATGTTCACACAAGACCTATCCATGGTGATGAGCATCTATGAGAGGGAGAGTGGATCTACGTACCCTTGTAGATCGCTAAGCGGGAAGCGTTAAGAAACGCGGTTGGTGTAGTCGAACGTCTTCGCGATCCAAATCGCCGAGCGTCCTGCGATCCAATCACGATCCGTCCCGATCAAGCACCGAACGGACGACACCTCCGCGTTCAGCACACGTACAGCTTGATGACGATCTCCGCCTTCTTGATCCAACAAGAGGGAGCAAAGAGGTAGAAGAGTTCTCCGGCAGCGTGACGGCGCTCCGGCGATGGTGGTGGAGCTATTCCGGCAGGGCTTCGCCTAAGCACTGTAGAAATCCGATCTAGAGGAGAAACTATGCACTGGAGGAACGGGTAGCACGTGGCTGAAAATCTTGTGCCAAAACCCTAAAAACCTCTAGTATATATAGGAGGAGAGGAGGAGGAGGAGGCTTGTCCCTCAAGGATCCAGCCCTAGGCTTCGGCCGAACCAAGAGGGAGTCCTCCTCCTCCTCCACTCCTAGTAGGATTAGGACTCCTTCCTTATCTTAGCCCTTTTGCCTTTTTCCACCTTTTTCCTTTTGGGCTTTTCTTCCCAGCCGCATGGGACTTGTGTGGGACTTCCACCAGCCCACTAAGGGCTGGTATTCATCCTCCCACAGCCCATGTAGCCTCTTGGATCGAAATACCCCTCCCGATGGTCTCCCGGTACACTACCGGTACTCCCGGTACATTACCGATGAGCCCAAAACCTTTCTGGCGACCAAAATAGGACTTCCTATATATCAATCTTTACCTCCGGACCATTTCGTAGCTCCTCGTGATGTCCGGGATCTCATATGGGACTCCTAACAACCTTCGGTCACCACCATACATAACTCTATACTACCGAAACGTCACCAAACCTTAAGTGTGCAGACCCTGCGGGTTCGAGAACTATGTAGACATGACCGAGACACCTCTACGGTCAATAACCAATAGCGGGACCTGGATGTCCATATTGGTTCCTACATATTCTACGAAGATCTTTATCGGTCGAACCTCTATGTCAAGGATTCAATTAATCCCGTATGATGTTCCCTTTGTTCTTCGGTATGTTACTTGCCCGAGATTCGATCGTCGGTATCTCCATACCTAGTTCAACCTCGTTACCGGCAAGTCTCTTTACTCGTTCTGTAATACAAGATCCCGTGACTAACACTTAGTCACATTGCTTGCAAGGCTTATTGTGATGTTGTATTACCGAGTGGGCCCTGAGATACCTCTCCGTCACACGGAGTAACAAATCCCAGTCTTGATCCATGCCAACCCAACAGACACCCTCAGAGATACCTGTAGAGCACCTTTATAGTCACCCAGTGACGTTGTGATGTTTGATACACACAAGGCACTCTTCCGGTGTCTGTGAGTTGCATGATCTCATGGTCATAGAAACATATACTTGACATGCAGAAAACAGTAGCACTAAACTGACACGATCATATGCTACGTTTGTAGTTTGGGTCTTGTCCATCACATCATTCTTCTAATGATGTGATCCCGTTATCAAATGACATCACATGTCAATGGCTAGGAAACCTTGACCATCTTTGACCAACGAGCTAGTTCACTAGAGGCATACTAGGGACAAAGTGTTGTCTATTTACCCACACATGTAATGTGTTTCCAATCAATACAATTATAGCATGGATAATAAATGATTATCATGAACAAGGGAATATAATAATAAACACTTTATTTATTGCCTCTAGAGCATATTTCCAACACCATGGTGGTTTGGAGCTACCATCGTGGTTTGCCGACCATGGCAGTGATTATTAGCGGCAACGAGTTGTGGGAGAGGTACGTCTCTCATTGTTTGGGCAAATAACATGGCTTGGTATAAGGTCATAGGGCTTGGTGAACTCCAGGTGAAAGCCTAGCACTACCCTCGGTCGATGCCGGCGACGATGGCATCCTATGGCATCATTAACCTCAATGGAGGTGTCGTCGTGGAACCTCTTCACCTTCCTTTGACTTTTGGATCTCGAGCTCTTCGGATGAAAACTCAAGTTTTGACTTCGGCTGGAGCGGGCGGCGACGTCGTTCCCATCGCTTACCCTTTACGTGCATCGCCTTGAAGGTTCGGTTTTAACAAGGTGTAGGTGGCTTGCTTTGTCCTTAAGTTTCACCACTAAGAAGGTAGGTGTGCGACCTCGGGGCCGGTGTGGATGTCGAAGCGATGGCTTGGAAGAGCGTCTTAGTGTTGTAGGATGTTGGTTCTAGTCGCACGGATGGCGGTCATCGGGTCATGTGGTGTGCGGCCTCAGGTCTGACACATGTGTTCATGTGAGTTATAAGTCGGTGCGGCTGTTTCGGGTGGTATGATAGGATGGCGTTTGGATAAGAGTCATCAAATTTTTGGAAAGGCAACCTCAGGACTTGGTTCATGCCGGTCTTGGACCAATTTTTCTTATTAACTGATCAATTCTCTCTTAACTCCTGCTAAAAAGAAAAAAACATATCCATTTCCTCTTCCAGTTCTCTCTCCTGTTTTCCCCCGTCGTCAACAATATCCTCTATCCCGAAAATCAAGCTGGTTTCCCCCTTCTCTCGCCATCCCTTCTTCTCCACCGCCCCTCTCTTCCCCCTCGAGCGAAGCCCTCGTCTCACTCCCCACGATGGCTTCCTCCACTGCTCTCTCTCCGGTGGCCTTCAAGTCCTCCTTCTCGCCGCTCTCCTCCAGACCAGCTCGTAAGTCCCCTCTCCCTCTCTCCACGGCGTTGGCACCACCGGCAGCCGCCGGCGACCTGACCGTTCCGACGCGTGCTATCCCCCGCATCTACCTCCCCCGTAGCACAACTGGATCGTAGACATCTTCGCTGGCCGCCCCCGGCCCCGCCGGCCCACCATTGGCGTTCGGGATGTCGGGTGGCTCCAATTAGTGCGTCTGCTGACCTAAAAAATTAAATAAAAATGGTGCGTCTGCAATTAGTGCTGGGTTCTGGCTCCGGACATGCAATTAAGCCGAGTGATATTTTTTTTCTTTTTTCTCCAAGTTCCATTTAAATGATAAATACAGTATGTTCTCTTCATGTTACTGCACAAGTCTGAAGTTTGGTTTCTGGGAGATGCAAAGTCAGGAGAAATTTTCTGATGAATTTCCGTCTAGCAGAGTGTAGATTGTATGAGGTAAATCGCAGATTTTGTGTTGTCTGGTTCCATTGCTTTCTGTATCTGTTAATTAAGACCCTTCCATAGTTCAACTTTTCCATCATTTGCCCAGAACAGAATGATATGTGGTGATCTAGTTTCGAAGGATGTTTCAACGGTGTCCTGGGAGATTTTTGATTTTCTTTTATATCTTGGGTACAGATTGGTTCCACTTAGTCATTGTGGACATAGTTTTCTGACGTTTAAATTTACATATTTCATTGTGCCAAGTGCCAAGTATTATGATTTTTGTTCTTTGTTCAATGAAACTGTATAAATGGAGTCACTTACAGAGTGCGATGTTTCTTTGATAACTTAACTGGAGTAAAATCTGATTTGTTCTTCAGGTACTAGGATAAATGTACAAGGGGCATGCTGTTTGCCATGTTCCACTTGGAAAAGATGTAGTAATAGATCTTTTCGGGTATACAGTTTATTTGGAGGAAAGAAAGAGAAAGATGAGAATGGTGATGAGGCACCATCAAAGGTAAGAAAGTTACATGCCTTTACTCTTTTGCTTACAATTGTCGTGCTGCAGTGGTCCCAATAGCTATGTAATATTTTCAATCATGCCTGTTCAATTGAAACCAACTGCTCGATTTGTTTTTTACTAAGTGAGTTATGCTCAACAGAATGTCATGTGATTGTCCTGTGGAGAGTTGTGATTTGCTTAATTCCTATTACAGAAGTGTTTTCTCCTTGCAAAGTCCGTTGAGACCTTAAACTCCATATAGAGATAGTGGTGGCCTACTGTAGCTGTGAATCCCAGCTTTCTAGAACATTAGATTGAGACTAATCGAGAGCGGAGATTGCATTTTGACACACTATTCAAAATTTGGATACGGATACACTATGAAGTACTAGTATAAATTTTCATCAGTTTGCATCATTATAGCTTGGCTGAATATCTTTTACGTTGTTTGGATTACACCCTATTTAATTCACCATGTCGAAATTTAAGCTGCTCGCACATAATTCTTTTTGCAAAAGTTGTATATGCCTTTTTTCAATTCTTGTCTGCATGGCTCAAACTACTTCTGTTTCTTTAATTTGATGCATAGGGCCAAAGTGTAGTAGGAATATATGAAATCATCTTATGGTGCTCCCATTTTGTTCTGCACTCACAGGGAGGAATCTTTGGAAACATTGGAAATATGCAAAACCTTTATGAAACTGTGAAGAAGGCCCAAATGGTTGTCCAAGTGGAGGCTGTGCGGGTGCAAAAGGAGCTTGCAGCGTAAGAGTTTCTGTATTTGAGTTATTTTTTGTATGCTCTTCCAAATTACTGGATGTGTGACTTCCTCCCCGTCTGTTTTTTTAGGACTGAGATTGAGGGTTATTGTGAAGGTGAACTAATCAAGGTATGTTTGGAACTTGTAAAGAGTTTAGTCATGTTCTCCTTAACTGCAATCTTGCTGGCTGTATGCATTCTTGTGTTTTGAACTTAATGTCTACCTGTGCCAAATGATTAGTATCCTCGCGCATTACTGTAAGTCTGAAAAACATGCCGTAACAGGCATCAAGTATCATAGCTTATTATTTGAGATGCAACTTTCTACTGTTAAACCGATGCGTTCTATTTTTTTTGAGGTAGGATTTGCAGCTTGTGGTATCTTTACAAGAACTTGATTAAGTTGACCTGATATCTCTCTTATCTTCCATTAGTTAGCATCCTTTATTAGCTTTGCTTTACGTAACATTCTAGTAAAAGACCATTCAATCTTCCACATGGCCATAACTAGTTAAAATACTTTTGTTGTTTTGGTTATCTATGGCATAGAGCACTGTCAAAGCTGTGGACAGGAAGGCAAGAGTATTCAACAGTTACCATGGTCATGGAAGGCTGTTGCAAAAAATGAAATGCACTTTACAACCCACTATTCATATGAAAAGAAGTATATTAATGATGTTTAGCTTCTGAATTGACCAAAATAATGTAATCAAAGTGTAGGAACGTTGTATATTTTGACACCATATTTGTGAGTTCTTGTGCTATACCCTGTACAACCATACATTTGTGGAAGTTTGCCAGGACTTGTATGTTGTTTATAATGTTTAGCAGACTACCCTGGTTTTCATTATTATTGTGTTTTTCTATGATTTGGATGCACTTATAATGCTCATACAGCTCATATCTTACCTGATCTATTGAACAGGTTACATTATCTGGGAATCAACAACCTATAAATGTTGAAATCACAGAAGCTGCAATGGAGTTGGGTGCTGAAGTATGCATTACGTATTTCTTAGTTTGATTATTTTCCTGGGAAGTTTTCCTGCAAATTCATGCTCACATAATTGTTTGCATGAGCAGAATTAATGCGATAACTACCAAGCCATAATGCGGTATACCTTTTCTTTACTTCCAGAGAGTCTCCGAGCTGGTCAATGAAGCCTACAAGGATGCACACCAGAGGAGCGTCCAGGTGTGAATCCTGCTGCTTCACGGCGCACCAAAATGCCAGTTGTTCTCATAAACTAACACGATTTCATGCAACGACCTGCAGGCAATGAAGGAAAGAATGGCTGATCTAGCGCAGAGCATAGGAATGCCTGCAGGGCTCGGTGACGGTCTCAAGTGATAAAAGGCCTGGTACTTGAATGCTTTTCAATAATGAAAGAAGTGTCTCTCAATTTTGTATTCTAGTTGTGTTGAGTTCATCCGTTAAATCCCTCTGCAACGCAGGTTAGTTGTGCACGAACTGTAACTGGACACCTGTTTCCTTGCTCATTGTCACATCCTAGTTACAGCATTAGTGCTAATATGTTGTTTTACACCAAGCAAATGTTGCTTTTTGTGCTAGTGTTGTGCCTGGAGAACATTTGTAAACTAATAACTGCAGAGTGAAATCTGTTTGTGTTATGAATAGAGTACTCTTTGGTTTTGGATATCGACATTTTCCTTAAAATACAGCTTACACCTGTGCTGTAATATATCTTGAAAAATTACACACTGTTATAATGTTACAAAGTAGTAGTACTTTTTAGGGCAGTGTACATATATGTTTTTGAGTATTCATATTATACGCTCTCACGGTTGAATACAAAATTGAGGAACCCTAGTGTGATCAGCCTAGTCTTCAGTCACGTCATATTGTGAATGGTATTTCATGGATGCAAACCATACGTCTCCATGTGATGTGTATGCTTCAATTAAGCATCTGCGTGTTAGTTTAAAAAATTGAGGAACCCTAGTGTGATCAGCCTAGTCTTCAGTCACGTCATATTGTGAATGGTATTTCATGGATGCAAACCATACGTCTCCATGTGATGTGTATGCTTCAATTAAGCATCTGCGTGTTAGTTTAAAAAATTGAGGAACCCTAGTGTGATCAGCCTAGTCTTCAGTCACGTCATATTGTGAATGGTATTTCATTGATGCAAACCATACGTCTCCATGTGATGTGTATGCTCCAATTAAGCATCTGCGTGTTAGTTTCCTGACGAAGTCATAGTCTTTGGCCATTTGCCCCTAAGGTGCAAGATCCATCAAAGTGTATTTCATGGAAGAAATGGCGTTTGCGCCGTATGAACTCTTTGATCTGTCTTAGTCGCCTTGGCCAGCAAAAATATTCTTTTACAACATCGTACGATGAACAAAACGTCAAGAACAACGAGTGAATGAATGGAATCAAAATACATCTCTTATTACTCATGGCACTGATTAACAATGAATAAATGGAATCAAAGTAGAGTGACATTATTCAACTCTTGATTTTCAGGGAATAAGAATTATGTTATGATTATAATAGTGGTAGTACAAGTAATACTGATACACAATATTCCCCATGAAATAATATCGATTACGTTTTTAGAACAAAGACCTTCCATGTCGTTTGCACCACATGGCAAGAGAAAAGCAAAGAAAATCTACATATCAGTGCTGTTACTCACCGTGAAATGGTAAACGAAAAGCAAATAAGATCTAGCATACCTTTCCACCGAATCCACTTTGCTAGAACGACATTCTTCGCCATCTACATCCCCTACGCGAGAACCCTTTTAATCCTAGCATCATTACTACTTAAAACCCTCAAGTTATTTAAAATCCAAGTTCCTCTCCGTAGGCTTTAAAACCCTCAAGATTCCCAAGCGAGGGGATACCCTGCTCGGCCAATGGAACAGATGATTCTCTTTTGGCGTCTTTTGAGATAGCCTTAAGCCTATGTTCTTGTGTGCTTAACTATGATTTATAGCAGTGATGTGAAAGGAGAATGTTGGCTCATGTATAAAGCCTTTGTGTTTGAACTGGACACGTTTCTAATTTTGATAGGCCCGGGAGATCCTTACTAATATAAGTATGGAGTCGATGGTGTTGGTTTGTCTCACAAAACAATTGTTGAGAAAGTGGGATGATATCTCCGTGATCTCCACCATATTGTTTTTAGCCATTATTATGATCTTGAGTATGTTCCTTACTATCTGTTGTTATTGTTTTTGGTCGGTTTATTTTTCTCTTACTGAATTTATTTAATGTTCTTTTTATAGCAAAGCAAGAGCACTCACCTAGAAGAACTGAGTTAAGCAAACACTGCGCAGCATAAAGGTGGGGAACTTTATTTTCAGATATCCAATTAAACCTAACAAAAGCTGTTTGTGTTGTACATATGAAAAAAATAAATCCAATCAGTACTAGGCTACTAGCAATATTAAAGGTAGACAGATTGAGACTTGATGAGTCTAAATACTTGGCACGTCACATGCTTTCTTCTCACATCACTCCATTTATTTCGTTAATGGGCTAATGATTTTGATATCTGTAAGCCTAGCTAGGCGCTAAGATGGGTTCATAATGTTGGTAGTTTGATAGAAATTAAAGCCGCATATCTTCCGTCTCGACAAAAAAGCAGCATGTCGTAAAGCATATATTCTAAGATTTTGCTCTAAAAGTGAGCAATAATCCCCCCCCCCCCCCACACACACACATGAGCATATATAATCTTCTTTCCTCAGGATTACATGTGTAGCTCTGTTACACGGACAGATTGCAAAGTCCTTTTTCTGTGCAGCAAACAAAAACTTGAAATGATTGCAACTTTATATAGAAAAACATCCACTATTTAGTTAATAAGTGTACATGATACCTTAGTAATTAAGCTTGCAATTATAGTAGCATCTGAGGCTAAATACAGAACATCAAGATATTAAAATGCAAATGGTGTCACCATGCATGATCACACTAGCCTGCCTGACAACGACGAGATCATGCATTTATATGGCATGCCTTTAATTAGTACTACTCAAGTACGTAGTAGCTAGGCTTAGCACAGGATTTGGTGCCGAAATTTCTCCCCTTGTTCAGATCGACAGTGCCATCTGAAAAGTTGATGTTTCTCTTATCCTGCTCAATTTGGGCTGAGCTTTCCACGAGCAGCCTTAATTAGGAGTCTGTTAGCCCCAGTTGATTAAGCTAATGCTTCAAGTAGATTCCAGGAGAGTTCTTCTGCTTCCCTTGATTGATTAATGGCCATGATTTGTATCTGGTGAGTCAGCAAATGTCAACACTAGCACTAGAATAAGCATTTCTGTAACATATGCATGTCACCTCAGGTGTTGTTGCGGTTGTGTGCAATGATTTTGTGTTTTTTGTTCTATACTAGCTTTGATTTAGTCATGATGGACATAAACTAGATGGAGTTTGATGACCTAATGGATTGTCTAAGCATGATTACATTTTGGAGATTTTTGTGCTTGGCATTTGTGCCCTTTGGGAATCTGGTGTGTTAGTTATTAGAACATTTAACATGTATAGAAATAGAGTATATTTAGCTGGCTGTCAAAAAAAGACAGCTTGAACTATAAATAAAAAGCATGACGGCGATGCACAATATTTAGTACACCCTTCAGTCCATATGAATTGTCGCTGATTTAGTACAACGTTAGCAATCGGAGGAAGTACTGAAAATTCCTTCAAACAGAGAGGTTAAACCTTTTTCGAAACAGAAATTTCAGCAGTATAACTATATGAAATGTGTGTTTATAGGAAACATGGTTTAACATGTCTTTGAACGTTAGTAGCATGCGTCACCCGCACAAAAAATGATTCGCAGATTTAAAAAAATACGGTTTCTCAAGAGAGAAGAAGAAATGTTTAGATTGGCATTGACTAAAAAATTCCAATAAGCCCTATAGCATTAGTTTGCAAAATTTGGAATCTGATGGTTGTCTCGGAAAGACAGATCAAGCATGCACTCCGACCAGAACATGTAGGCAGAGAACAGGGAAAAGGTAATCCATAAACAGCAAAAACAGCACGAGCATGCATGTGAAGAAGCAGAACAGAGAAAAGGTGATCCATACACAGATCGGTCGCTGCATGGATCTGCATGCGTAGCACGCAATGGTCAAAAAACACTCGAGCAGACACGAGACCAGCACCCCGACAACTCACAGCAGCTCAGCACTCTGCAATTGTTGCTTACTCCAAGCAGCATCTTGAGTTATACCATATCTATGCCCGGGGCCGGGCCATTATCATCATTGCAGTATCTAAATTATAAAGGTTAGGCGCCGATCCCGCGTAGCCTCCCTCCGACGACACGGGGGAGAAACCCTAGCGCCGCCACCTTCTCCCCCTCCCTCCCACCCGTCTTGCCGCCGCCAGAGGGCACCCAACGGCAAAGTCCGGACCGGCCCCAAAGAAGGCGGCGGCGGGGCGCTAGCCCTTGCCGTTGCGACGCGACGAGAAGGATGGCAACATGGCGCGTATGGGAGATCTGCATGGTCCAGATCCGCTTAGTGCACGTCCGTGGCAGTGAGATGGAGGCGACTCGTCGCCCGCCTGCCCGGTAGCTCGTGTAGGTGCCCTTTGGCTACGCGGTGAATGTTGGGCGCGGCCAGTGCGGCTTGCGAGCCCAGGGGCGGCGGGGCCGCGTGTGTCGCCGTCGTGGGATGCTACGGGAGGACGCCCCCCCCCTCCCCGACGAGCGGCCCCTGGCTTGGTGCGGTCGAATCTGACGGGCCCTTGTCGGATGGATCTGGCGCCCTGGCGGCTAGGGGTCTAGACGGCTCGGCCGATGACGTGGTTGGCGTTGCTGTAGGCCACAAGGCATGCGGGAGAAGCCGTGAGAGATGAATGGCACCCTTGCTCGGTGTTGCATCCTCCTGTTGGTGGTTCAGAAAGCTCGACACTGCTGCAGGTGGGAGGATGAGATGGCGGTGGATGGAGGGAGAGGAATGGCATCGCTACAGTTATTGTATCCCTTTGTCGGGAGATGAATGGCCCGCCTGTGTTGCATCATCGAGGATACGAATGGTGTCTTGCTTGGTTGCATCCTTTCGATGGGAGAAGAATGGCGCTGCAGTGGGGGTTGCATCCATCGTCCAGTGAGGGATGTAGATGCAAGGTTGGAAGCACGTAGAGCTTGTTGGGGAGGTGCGGTTGGCCGTGGCCGCAAAATAGTGGTTTGGTGTGTATGCTGATCGGATCCTGGGATCGAGCAGTGCAGGTAAGTCTGCCGGCGAAAGTCATACTCAGTTGTGGCCGAAGTTGTCAATGGTGGCGCCTTCTGGCGTCGCTCCCTCGTTGGAGGCATCGATGCAGCTGCTCCCACCTTGCCTTTCTCGAAGTGCTCCGGAGGAAACCTTTGATCTAGTTTAGATCGGACGATGGCGGCGCTATCCAGCGTCGCTTTCTCTCTTGGGGGCATCATCGCGGAGATGGATCCAGTCATATATAGGGACCCATGGCTCGCGAGGATGCGTGGTTTGTATGTCCGGAAGACATTGTTTGTATAGTTCTTGGGTCCGGTTTTCTTCATAAACTGGACCAACCTTCTATCTATTCAATGAATTTGGCAGTTCTGCTGCTAACATTCAAAATAAAATAAAACTGTAAAGGTTACCTTCAAACGACTGACATCAACGGCCAATATTTTTCATTATATTTACTTATATATCTCAAAAGGTGTAAAAATTCCAAGTTAAGGGACAATGGGTACAATCACTTGTCAATGTTTCTTAATTTCATAAAATTCCTGGGGCAGTTTTTCCTTCATTTGAGATACATTTTCGTTGTAGTAGGACAATTTTAGCTGGACTTAATCTCTTGCGACACATTGAATCGGAGATTTAACCATCCAAATTTTATTTTGGATCAAACTTGAAATCTCATCCCACCTTGAAAGATCCGGCGATATGTCAGGTCGGTGTGGCCACTGACATGTCACGTTGATCTAGCGACATGTAGGGCATGTTAGGGCGACACTTTCCGACTTGTGGACCTACACAAAATTATATGGGATAATAACAAATAGAGACACATCAAACACATATTGTCAAAACCTGCATCATATCTGATGTTCACGTTATCAAATGGATGCCAACTCGCCATCTAGTAAGCGCGATGGCTAGGGTAAAGGTATTGAACCCCAATATACTTCTGGTGTTTGATTTTTAGCATTGAAAATCTGGCGCCTCAGGTACGTAGGATCCCAATCGAACATATGCCAATTACTTGTTGCAGCATGTTTTGTTTTTGCACTTCATGATAATTTTCACTTTAAAACATGACATTATGTGTTTTCGCATGACAAACCTGGGTGTTCGCTGGAAAACGCTAAAACCAAGGTACCCTTGTGGGGCTGGGTAGGGTATCTTGAACTACTGGAGCAGCTCCACCTTGTGGCGGGGATGGACTCTCGACAGCTTGGTTTACGCATGGCACGATCTACCAGTAACAATTATATGACAAAAGTATAAAAATAGATGCGGAGGGAGCATCAAATCTGTTTTAAACTAAAACTTTTGCGATTAAAAATAGTTTCAAAGTGTCATCAAGAAATCCTATTCTAACTATTGTAATGCGAACAATATATTATTTAAAGCGCACATTACCATTTTCATCTATTTTGGGCTGTATGAGTCTTCTTAGACTCCTTTCTTTTCTTAATATAATGACGGTGTAGTTCTCCCGCGCGTCTGAGAAAAAAGAGAAAGAGAGAAGGGAACGCCGTATTTTCTCTTAACATTTTCTCCCCTCCACCGAGGATCCCGGATTATGAATCATCACCTATGTTGACAGCCATTATAAATATGCTCCGAGTGTGTTCTATCATTCTATGACATGGTGACATTGGCTTATCCCGTTGGTCCATGCATTGGTTGTGATAGCCTTGGGACAGGGGTGGTGTCAGCATCACTAGCATCATTAGCCCCAGGTCAATTTGTTTTTGCATACCTGGAGTCATTTTCCCCGTCTCCAAGTTAGCTTGCTGCTGTTGACAGCTTAGCTAGAATCTAGAAGAAACAACAAGTTTACCTAGCAAGTGGTGCAAGGCAACAAATGTTGGGGGGTTTGAAACTATATGTTTCAAGCAAGTTTTACCGTTCTAAGGAGTGAATTTTGCTCTTGAAACATCCAAAGGGTCACCAATTGTCAATAGATCATCGATTCATGGATACGGAGGAACAACTCATCAGTTTCCATCATTAACTAGCTCTTATCTAGTTTTAGTTACACCCATCTCACATAACTATACTAATATCTATTACTTTCCAAGTTGACAAGTGTGTATAGAAGTACTGAAAGGATTCCGAAACAAACTAAAGATACAATTTTGCTTTGTACTACTAACTTTATTATCAGACAAGTCACATGACGCAGCTTGTCTAGCAAGTGTCATGCTGTTGACACTGAGTTTGATGAAGTCATCATCTTAGTTTAATTATTAGCCAAACTGGTATGCTTTAGTTAAGTGATACACCACACTTGACGTTATGAAAACCAAGAGGGTCATCTTTTGAAGCCCGATTTATTAGAAACAAATTACAAAAGGAGCTGGAAATTAAGATACTTTTCATTTTAGTTATATTGGGATCTATGACCTAGGGGTTAAAAATACCGCCTATCTATTAAATGGTTGTATGAACTTCTTACTGAGGGACATGTCAAGAGGTTATTCCGATAAATATATGTGCTCTCCTATTTCTTTTTCGATAAGGGGCACTTTATTACTTAAAAGGTTTAATCATTACACCCGGCCTTTGTATAATTAAGATGTATACGGCCAAATAATGTATCCACAAAACAAATAATAAAAGGAGGCGAAATACAAAGAAACATGTAGAGTTTGTATAACGCCTGCACGGAAGGGATTCAATCCTAAGATCATGTTATCATCCATATTGGATAAAAATATTCCTCGACGTAACCTACAATCATGTACACACGTCCGTAAACATGTCTCTATTTTCCACGCATTGCAGAGAGGAACATAAACAAAGAGTCTCGATACATCTATAGATAAACTACATAAGAAAAGTGCTTTTATCATTAAAAACCTTATCATTTATACATAGCCAAAGCGGCCAAATAATGGCAGCATTCTCACCCTAAAAAGAATTATAACATATGTGATCAATCACATGTAACCACTTGCCAAATATATTACTCCCTACATCCCATAATATAAGAGCGTTTTTGATACTAGTATAGTGTAAAAAAAGCTCTTATATTATGGACGGAGGGAGTAGCAACACTACAATGAGGATACAAGCCAAAAGCTATTCGGAGGACTCGCAATGTAGAATGAACCAATTTACATTGGAAGAATAAATGTTTTGAAAGGCGATTTCCTATGCATGGTGGTAGCTACATACCATTTGGCAAAGTGCCTTTTTTAATATATGAGGTGTCGGGTTTCAACGGCATTGGCACAAATGCATTTTTGTTGTACAAAAATGATTTTTCTCACTTCTTTTTGTTGGGGGACGTAGTAGTAAATCAAAATTTTCCTACGTTCACCAAGATCTATCTATGGAGAAACCAGCAACGAGAGGGGAGAGATTGCATCTTCATACCTTTGAAGATCGCTAAGCGGAAGCGTTACAAGAACGCGGTTGATGGAGTCGTACTCGCAGCGATTCAGATCGCGGTAGATCCGATCAAGTGCCGAACGGACGGCACCTCCGCGTTCAACACACGTGCAGCCCGGTGACGTCTCTAACACCTTGATCCAGCAAGGAGGAAGGAGAGGTTGGGGAAGGGCTCCAACAGCAGCACGACGGCGTGGTGGTGGTGGAGTAGCAAGGTATTCCGACAGGGCTTCGCCTAAGCGCTGCGGAGGAGGAAGAAGAGAGGTAGGGCTTCGCCGTGAGAGAGAGAGATCAAATCCTGTCTCAAAACATCCAAAACCTCAAGTATATATAGGAGGAGGGACGTGGAGGGCTGGCTTGGCCTCTACTCCAAAGAGGAGATGGCCGGCTGAATTAAAGGGAGAGTCCACCTCCCACAAGGGAGGTGGATCTCCTCCTTTTAAATCCTTTTTGCCTTATCTCCTTATCTCCAGCCGCATGGGCCTTTAGCAAAAGTCTTGCCCAGCCCAATAAGGGCTGGCACACTTTATCTAACAGCCCATGTGGTCCTTTGGTCGTCACACCCCTCCCGGGGGTCCTCCGGCACCCTCCCGGCACTCCCGGTACATTACCGATGAGCCCGAAAACTTTCCGGTGACCAAAACTGGACTTCCTATATATCAATCTTTACCTCCGGACCATTCCGGAGCTCCTCGTGACGTCCGGGATCTCATCCGGGACTCCGAACAACCTTCGGTAATCACGTATACCTTTTCCCTATAACCCTAGCGTCATCGAACCTTAAGTGTGTAGACCCTACGGGTTCGGGAGACACGTAGACATGACCGAGACACCTCTCCGGCCAATAACCAACAGCGGGATCTGGATACCCATGTTGGCTCCCACGTACTCCACGATGATCTCATCGGATGAACCACGATGTCAGGGATTCAATCAATCCCGTATACAATTCCCTTTGTCTATCGGTATGGTACTTGCCCGAGATTCGATCGTCGGTATCGCCATACCTTGTTCAATCTCGTTACCGGCAAGTCTCTTTACTCGTTCCGTAACACATCATCCCATGGCTAACTCCTTAGTCACATTGAGCTCATTATGATGATGTCTTACCGAGTGGGCCCAGAGATACCTCTCCGTCACACGGAGTGACAAATCCCAGTCTTGATTCGTGTCAACCCAACAGACACTTTCGGAGATACCCGTAGCGTACCTTTATAGCCACCCAGTTACGTTGTGACGTTTGGCACACCCAAAGCATTCCTACGGTATCCGGGAGTTACACAATCTCATGGTCTAAGGAAATGATACTTGACATTGAAAAGCTTTAGCATACGAACTACACGATCTTGTGCTATGCTTAGGATTGGGTCTTGTCCATCACATCATTCTCCTAATGATGTGATCCCGTTATCAACGACATCCAATGTCCATGGTCATGAAACCGTGACCATCTATTGATCAACGAGCTAGCCAACTAGAGGCTCACTAGGGACATGCGATGGTCTATGTATTCACACATGTATTACGGTTTCTGGTTAACACAATTGTAGCATGAATAATAGACAATTATCATGAACTAGGAAATACAATAATAACCATTTTATTATTGCCTCTAGGGCATATTTCCAACAGTCTCCCACTTGCACTAGAGTCAATAATCTAGTTACATTGTGATGAATCGAACACCCATAGCGTTCTGGTGTTGATCATGTTTTGCTCGTGAGAGAGGTTTAGTCAACGGATCTGCGACATTCAGATCCGTATGCACTTTACAAATATCTATGTCTCCCTCCTGAATGTAATCACGGATGGAGTTGAAGCGGCGCTTGATGTGTCTTGTCTTCTTGTGAAACCTGGGCTCCTTCGCAAGGGCAATAGCTCCAGTGTTGTCACAGAGTAGAGTCATCGGGCCCGACGCATTTGGAATCACTCCTAGGTCGGTGATGAACTCCTTCATCCAGACTCCCTCCTTTGCTGCTTCCGAAGCAGCTATGTACTCCGCTTCACATGTAGATGCCGCCACGACGCTTTGCTTGCTGCTACTCCAGCTGACTGCCCCTCCATTCAAAATATACACGTATCCGGTTTGCGACTTAGAGTCGTCCGGATCTGTGTCGAAGCTAGCGTCGACGTAACCCTTTACGACGAGCTCTTCGGCACCTCCATATGTGAGAAACATGTCCTTTGTCCTTTTCAGGTACTTCAGGATATTCTTGACCGCTGTCCAGTGTTCCGCTCCGGGATCACTTTGGTACCTCCCTACCAAACTTATGGCAAGGTTCACATCAGGTCTGGTACACAGCATGGCATACATGATAGAGCCTATGGCTGAAGCATAGGGGATGACACTCATCTCTTCTCTATCCTTTGCCGTGGTCGGGCATTGAGTCGTACTCAATCTCACACCTTGCAACACAGGCAAGAACCCCTTCTTGGACTGATGCATATTGAACTTCTTCAATATCTTTTCAAGGTATGTGCTTTGTGAAAGACCAATGAGGCGTTTCGATCTATCTCTATAGATCTTAATACCTAATATGTAAGCAGCTTCTCCAAGGTCCTTCATTGAAAAACACTTATTCAAGTAGGCCTTGATACTTTCCAAGAGTTCTATATTGTTTCCCATTATCAGCATGTCATCCACATACAGTATAAGAAATGCTATAGAGCTCCCACTCACTTTCTTGTAAATACAAGGTTCTTCATAAACCTGTACAAACCCAAACGCTTTAATCACCTCATTAAAGCGAATGTTCCAACTCCGAGATGCTTGCACCAGCCCATAGATGGAGCGCTGGAGCTTGCACACCTTGTTAGCATCTTTAGGATCGACAAAACCTTCCGGCTGCATCATATACAGTTCTTCCTTGAGGAAGCCATTAAGGAATGCCGTTTTGACGTCCATTTGCCAGATCTCATAATCATAAAATGCGGCAACTGCTAACATGATTCGGACTGACTTTAGCATCGCTACGGGTGAGAAAGTCTCATCGTAGTCAACTCCTTGAACTTGTCGATAACCCTTAGCGACAAGCCGAGCTTTATAGGCGGTGACATTACCGTCCGCGTCAGTCTTCTTCTTAAAGATCCATTTGTTTTCAATGGCTCGCTTATCATTAGGCAAGTCCACCAAAGTCCATACTTTGTTCTCATACATGGATCCTATCTCGGATTTCATGGCCTCAAGCCATTTGTTGGAATCCGGGCCCGCCATCGCTTCTTCATAGTTCGAAGGTTCACCGTTGTCCAACAACATGATCTCTAGGACAGGATTGCCGTACCACTCTGGTGCGGAACGTGTCCTGGTGGACCTTCGAATAGCAACTTGATCTGAAGTTTCATGATCATCATCATTAACTTCCTCTCTAGCCGGTGTAGGCTCCACAGAAACAACTTCCTGTGCTGCGCTACTCTCCGGTTCGAGTGGAGGTACAATTTCCTCATCAAGTTCTATTTTCCTCCCACTTACTTCTTTCGAGAGAAACTCTTTCTCGAGAAAGGATCCATTCTTGGCAACAAAGACTTTGCCTTCGGATCGTAGGTAGAAGGTATACCCAATAGTCTCCTTGGGATATCCTATGAAGACGCACTTTTCCGCTTTGGGTTCGAGCTTCTCAGGTTGAAGTTTCTTCACATAAGCATCGCATCCCCAAACTTTTAGAAACGACAGCTTAGGTTTCTTTCCAAACCACAATTCATACGGTGTCGTCTCAACGGATTTAGACGGTGCCCTATTTAAAGTGAATGCGGCAGTCTCTAATGCATATCCCCAAAATGATAGCGGTAAGTCGGTAAGAGACATCATAGATCGCACCATATCCAATAGAGTGCGATTACGACGTTCAGACACACCATTTCGCTGGGGTGTGCCGGGCGGCGTGAGTTGTGAAACAATTCCACATTTCCTAAGGTGCGTGCCAAACTCGTGACTTAAATATTCTCCGCCACGATCAGATCGTAGGCATTTTATTTTCCTGTCACGTTGATTCTCGACCTCACTCTGAAATTCCTTGAACCTTTCAAAAGTTTCAGACTTGTGTTTCATTAAGTAGACATAACCATATCTACTCAAGTCATCAGTGAGGGTGAGAACATAACGGTAGCCACCGCGAGCCTCGACGCTCATTGGACCGCATACATCGGTATGTATTATTTCCAACAAGTCAGTTGCTCGCTCCATTGTTCCGGAGAACGGAGTCTTGGTCATCTTGCCCATGAGGCATGGTTCGCATGTGTCAAATGATTCGAAATCAAGTGACTCCAAAATTCCATCAGCATGGAGCTTCTTCATGCGTTTGACACCAATATGGCCAAGGCGGCAGTGCCACATGTAAGTGGGACTATCGTTATCAACTTTACACTTTTTGGTACTCACACTATGGACATGTGTAACATCACGTTCGAGATTCATCAAAAATAAACCATTGACCAGCGGGGCATGAGCATAAAACATTTCTCTCATATAAATAGAACAACCATTATTCTCGGATTTAAATGAGTAGCCATCTCGCATCAAGCGAGATCCAGATACAATGTTCATGCTCAAAGCTGGTACTAAATAACAATTATTAAGGTTTAAAACTAATCCCGAAGGTAGATGTAGAGGTAACGTGCCGACGGCGATCACATCGACCTTGGAACCATTCCCGACACGCATCGTCACCTCATCCTTGGCCAGCCTCCGCTTATTCCGCAGCTCCTGCTTGGAGTTACAAATGTGAGCAACTGCACCAGTATCAAATACCCAGGAGCTACTACGAGCGCTGGTCAAGTACACATCAATAACAAGTATATCACATATACCTTTAATGTTGCCGTCCTTCTTATCCGCTAAATACTTGGGGCAGTTCCGCTTCCAGTGACCGGTACCCTTGCAATAAAAGCACTCAGTCTCAGGCTTGGGTCCATTTTTCTTCTTCTTCCCGGCAACTTGCTTACCGGGCGCGGCAACAGCTTTGCCGTCCTTCTTCTTGAAGTTCTTCTTACCCTTGCCTTTCTTGAAACTAGTGGTCTTATTCACCATCAACACTTGATGCTCCTTTTTGATCTCGACCTCCGCTGATTTCAGCATCGAGTACAACTCAGGAATGGACTTCTCCATACCTTGCATGTTGTAGTTCATCACAAAGCTCTTGAAGCTAGGTGGAAGCGACTGGAGGATTCTGTCAATGACCGAGTCATCCGGGATATTAACCCCCAGCTGAGTCAAGCGGCTGTGTAGCCCAGACATCTTGAGGATGTGCTCACTGACAGAACTATGCTCCTCCATCTTACAGCTGAAGAACTTGTCGGAGACATCATATCTCTCGACCCGGGCATGAGCTTGAAAAACCAGTTTCAGCTCCTGGAACATCTCATATGCTCCGTGTTGCTCAAAACGCTTTTGGAGCCCCGGTTCCAGACTGTAAAGCATGCCGCATTGAACAAGGGAGTAATCATCGCAGCGTGATTGCCAAGTGTTCATAACATCTTGTTCCGCTGGGAGAACGGGTGCGTCACCTAGCGGTGCATCTAGGACATACAATCTCTTGGAAGCTATGAGGATGATCCTCAAGCTACGGACCCAGTCCGCATAGTTGCTTCCATCATCTTTCAGCTTGGTTTTCTCTAGGAACGCGTTGAAATTGAGGGTGACATTCGCGTTGGCCATTGGATCTACATCATAGATTGTAAAGACAATTTTAGACTAAGTTCATGATAATTAAGTTCATTTAATCAAATTAATGAACTCCCACTTAGACAGACATCTCTCTAGTCTTCCAAGTGATACATGATCCATGTCAACTAGCCCGTGTCCGATCATCACGTGAGACGGACTAGTCATCCATGGTGAACATCTTCATGTTGATCGTATCTTCTATACGACTCATGTTCGACCTTTCGGTCTTCCGTGTTCCGAGGCCATGTCTGTACATGCTAGGCTCGTCAAGTCAACCTAAGTGTTTCGCGTGTGTAAATCTGGCTTACACCCGTTGTATGCGAACGTTAGAACCTATCACACCCGATCATCACGTGGTGCTTCGGAACAACGATCCTTAGCAACGGTGCACAGTTAGGGTGAACACTTCTCTTGAAATTTTATTGAGAGATCATCTTATTTACTACCGTCGTTCTAAGCAAATAAGATGTAAACATGATAAACATCACATGCAATCAATATAGTGACATGATATGGCCAATATCATTTTGCTCCTATGATCTCCATCTTCGGGGCACCATGATCATCACTGTCACCGGCACGACACCATGATCTCCATCATCATGATCTCCATCATTGTGTCTTCATGAAGTTGTCTCGCCAACTATTACTTCTACTACTATGGCTAACGCTTAGCAATAAAGTAAAGTAATTACATGGCGTTTATGATTGACACGCAGGTCATACAATAAATAAGACAACTCCTATGGCTCCTGCCGGTTGTCATAATCATCGACATGCAAGTCGTGAATCCTATTACAAGAACATGATCAATTCATACATCACAATGCATCACATCACATCCTTTGGCCATATCACATCACAAGGCACATGCTGCAAAAACAAGTTAGACGTCCTCTAATTTGTAGTTGCAAGTTTTTACGTGGCTGCTATAGGTTACTAGCAAGAACGTTTCTTACCTACGTCAACACCACAACGTGATTTGCCAATTGCTATTTACCCTTCATAAGGACCCTTTTCATCGAATCCGATCCGACTAAGGTAGGAGAGACAGACACCCGCTAGCCACCTTATGCATCTAGTGCATGTCAGGCGGTGGAACCGGTCTCACGTAAGCGTACGTGTAAAGTTGGTCCGGGCCGCTTCATCCCACAATACCGCCGAATCAAGATAAGACTAGTAGCGGCAAGCAAATTAACAAACTCGACGCCCACAACTGCTTTGTGTTCTACTCGTGCATAGATTCTACGCATAGACCTAGCTCATGATGCCACTGTTGGGGGACGTAGTAGTAAATCAAAATTTTCCTACGTTCACCAAGATCTATCTATGGAGAAACCAGCAACGAGAGGGGAGAGATTGCATCTTCATACCTTTGAAGATCGCTAAGCGGAAGCGTTACAAGAACGCGGTTGATGGAGTCGTACTCGCAGCGATTCAGATCGCGGTAGATCCGATCAAGTGCCGAACGGACGGCACCTCCGCGTTCAACACACGTGCAGCCCGGTGACGTCTCCAACACCTTGATCCAGCAAGGAGGAAGGAGAGGTTGGGGAAGGGCTCCAACAGCAGCACGACGGCGTGGTGGTGGTGGAGTAGCAAGGTATTCCGACAGGGCTTCGCCTAAGCGCTGCGGAGGAGGAAGAAGAGAGGTAGGGCTTCGCCGTGAGAGAGAGAGATCAAATCCTGTCTCAAAACATCCAAAACCTCAAGTATATATAGGAGGAGGGACGTGGAGGGCTGGCTTGGCCTCTACTCCAAAGAGGAGATGGCCGGCTGAATTAAAGGGAGAGTCCACCTCCCACAAGGGAGGTGGATCTCCTCCTTTTAAATCCTTTTTGCCTTATCTCCTTATCTCCAGCCGCATGGGCCTTTAGCAAAAGTCTTGCCCAGCCCAATAAGGGCTGGCACACTTTATCTAACAGCCCATGTGGTCCTTTGGTCGTCACACCCCTCCCGGGGGTCCTCCGGCACCCTCCCGGCACTCCCGGTACATTACCGATGAGCCCGAAAACTTTCCGGTGACCAAAACTGGACTTCCTATATATCAATCTTTACCTCCGGACCATTCCGGAGCTCCTCGTGACGTCCGGGATCTCATCCGGGACTCCGAACAACCTTCGGTAATCACGTATACCTTTTCCCTATAACCCTAGCGTCATCGAACCTTAAGTGTGTAGACCCTACGGGTTCGGGAGACACGTAGACATGACCGAGACACCTCTCCGGCCAATAACCAACAGCGGGATCTGGATACCCATGTTGGCTCCCACGTACTCCACGATGATCTCATCGGATGAACCACGATGTCAGGGATTCAATCAATCCCGTATACAATTCCCTTTGTCTATCGGTATGGTACTTGCCCGAGATTCGATCGTCGGTATCGCCATACCTTGTTCAATCTCGTTACCGGCAAGTCTCTTTACTCGTTCCGTAACACATCATCCCGTGGCTAACTCCTTAGTCACATTGAGCTCATTATGATGATGTCTTACCGAGTGGGCCCAGAGATACCTCTCCGTCACACGGAGTGACAAATCCCAGTCTTGATTCGTGTCAACCCAACAGACACTTTCGGAGATACCCGTAGCGTACCTTTATAGCCACCCAGTTACGTTGTGACGTTTGGCACACCCAAAGCATTCCTACGGTATCCGGGAGTTACACAATCTCATGGTCTAAGGAAATGATACTTGACATTGAAAAGCTTTAGCATACGAACTACACGATCTTGTGCTATGCTTAGGATTGGGTCTTGTCCATCACATCATTCTCCTAATGATGTGATCCCGTTATCAACGACATCCAATGTCCATGGTCATGAAACCGTGACCATCTATTGATCAACGAGCTAGCCAACTAGAGGCTCACTAGGGACATGCGATGGTCTATGTATTCACACATGTATTACGGTTTCTGGTTAACACAATTGTAGCATGAATAATAGACAATTATCATGAACTAGGAAATACAATAATAACCATTTTATTATTGCCTCTAGGGCATATTTCCAACACTTTTTGCCTTTTTATTACTTTTTTGACACAAGTGTCTTTTCATTGTGTAGAAAGAGCGTTTTATCACTTCTCCTAGTCTTTTTGCTTGCCTTTTTGGCATGATTGCATGTTTGCTTGCTTAGTTGGTCCAAAGTCACAATATTTCACTATAGAGTTAATTTTCAATTCAAAAATAATTTAGTAAAATAATTAGATATAAAAATTGGGGTCGTGTATAGTGACCACCATGGGTAGCAAATTATTTCCGTAAATGTTTTATTGTCTCATCGTGATGACAAAAGACACATTGCATACTTCCATGCTAATTCCTCTTAATAATATTATCTTTAGTAAGGATGACTCCATAATGAAAATACCATGCAAATATTTTATTTTTAAGAGGTATGCCTGTTTGGTACCAAGGCTGGCTCCCAAATGAGATTTGTTACTCTCTTAATATTTCTAAGGTGGTAATGTCAGCTTGATGCCAATTCCTCTTAATAAGATTATCTCTCAAGGCTGGCTTCCAAGTGAGATTTTGAGAAGACCGTGGATGATAAATATGTCTTTATGAGAACAATACCTTGGACCTTTCTGAATCATATATCATATATATACCTAAACAGTTAATCCTCACTAACTTATTTCTCTCAAAAAGCAATCATGTCACCTCATCATATAACCATGATTGAGAAAAGGTTCACCCTCATCATTCAACCATGCATGAAGAAAGGTTCACCTCATCACTCAACCATGCATGAAGAAAAGCCCACCACACATGCAACCATGCATGAAAAATGATTTCCATTTTATTAGACATTGTATATTCAATAAATTATTTTACAATGTACACTAATCAAGTGGGATATGTGTTTCTAATTTTGATTCTCATGTTATTAACTCAAATATTCATGTTCCATACAACCAAAATTCATTAAAATATTTGCAATCAATTCCTACAAATGCATACGGAGTATCATCTAGTTGTTAGATATAAATATGTCACAATAAAGGAGGTCTTGGGGGAATCTGGCAAAATGTCTCTTTTCATAGGGATCTAGAGTGGACCTCACTTCGCTACTTGGCATGCTTTGTTGGTTCGCTTGTGTCCATCTATTTTCCCCCGAAGAATCAAATGAGTTCTTCTGGAACTTACAATGGAATGGGGCATTCTAAGTTAACATGCCATATTTAGCATAGATGTTATGATGTTCCTATTAACAATAAAAAGTCATGGAAGCTCAAAATGTCGTTTAAGGTTAAAATCTAAATCATCCTTTGGTTTGGGACCTTGTGCACTAAAACCGGCAAGAAATTAAGAGATGTGTTTTATGTCACTAGGATGAGTCATTCAAACATCTTTTTTTTGCATACAAGTTAGCACGACTATTCGTTATTGTCTAGTCGCCCCCCACCTTATGTTCACCTAGATGTACAAAATATGTTTGACAATTGGTTGCGAGGTAATTCTACCCATATCTTAGTGGGGATGGAGGCCTTGTGCTTGGCTCTTTGCTATCTAGGAACGGTTCGGTTTTGGACCAAAGGATGACTTCTTCTATGTTGTAAGTTGTACGCTTATGTACATGTTGGCTTCATAACTGATCTATTCTGCAGAACCAGATGACATGATGTTGATTTTACAGTGGTGTGTACTCAGTTGGAGCGTACAACCAGAAAGGCAGAGGTGGAGCTACAATACCAAAGTTGGACGGGCAAGATAGAGGAAAGCCTACTAATCTTTTTCTCATGTCTTGGTCTACTCTCAGTTAACCCCCACTATATTTGCTATGCGCAGTGTGTGCCACATCCTATGCTTTTGCTTACACATAACCCAGCGATTGTAGGGTGGTGTTTACCCTGCATGGATGACAACATAGTCTAAGGATCCGCCTTCCAGCGTTCTAGGCGGTCTTCCTTTTCTAGTCAACAGTCAAAACCATGTAGCACTTCAATATTTTCTTGATTTTCGGATTTACTCTGCTATGTGCATCTTATTATAGAGATCGAGGTTTGTACTTAGTGAAATTATATTATCAAGATGCGACGATGGAGCAAATGAATCGCTTCACTGGGAAAACACGATGTTTATGAGAAAACTGTACCAGAAAATGTCATTTTGTTCGAGCTCCTTTTAAGTTAATTACCACCTTAGGAAACTTTGTTTTTGTAGTCGTCGTTAGGTGGTCTACGAATCTAAATGTAATTTTTATTATTTCTGATGCTCGTTATACTATCATGATTTAAGACGAATAGATCAAGAGTTTTTCGAGAAAATGAGTTAATCACCATCTTCGAAAACTCCATTCTTACACATATAGGAGTTTGGCAGAAAGGCATGGAGGAGTTGTCCTCTAATGGAAGTTCACATCCTCTTTTAGATAAACAACAAACTGTCTTGTTGAGATTGATAAATAACAAACTGGAAAGCAACTGAACTACTGAATTAATAACAAGTAGGGGCAATCCAGATAGAGCCGATGAGGTGCATGCAGCTATGTATGTAGACTATATGTAGGGAGAGATCAATGTCAATATACAGGAACAGGGATAAAAAAAAGCAGGAGCACAGGAGTGAAATGTTGGGATGGGTTCCATAAAAGTTATATATACATATACCAAAGGACAAAGGGAAAAACAAAATCAACGAACCAATGCTGTGGCAGCTTCCAGGGCAAGTGCAGCTAAAGGTGCTTCTGATGGACAAACTGTTGCATCATCGATAAGAGCTTGCACAAAAGTGATACACGTCAGTGCCAACAAAGCATAATTAATCCGCTTAAATTGGATTGTTCAACCATTAGTCAGGACCACTCAAAAGCACCAAAGCGAAGCAAAGGACTCCCTGGACTATTAGAAAATTCTGATGCATTTGACGTGGAAAATGACCAGTTTTCTGTATAAGATCCTGCATCCTTCATTTTGTAGCAAGTGAGCCGGTTTTTCCGTTTCTTTTTGAACTTACCTACCGAGCCTATAGCATGTTGAATAATTTAATAAAGATGAATGTGCATCTATTGATTTAGAGGTTGGAGATTTCATTTTTTCAGAAAGAAAAAGGATGAGCCTATATCATCTTAGGGCATCTTCAACGCTGACCCTCAAACCGTCTGCATCCGTTCGGACCGCGAAAGCCATCAAATAAGGGTCTGCATCGGTCCATCGAGTGGTCCGTCCGTGTTTTTCCCCACAAACCGGAGACAAACTTGTGTGTGTGTGGGGGGGGGGGGGGGAGGCTTTGCGGGTGTTCGGACAACACCCGTACCTGCTTCTGACCGTCCTGGGCCCATCCAAAACCCTCCTTCCTCGCTCGTGCACGTTTCCGCCTGACGCCAGCTACCCGCATTCATGCTGCTACGGAGCGTCCGCTCCACGTTGAAGCCGGCCCTGAGCGGAAGCGACCACTCAAGGCTCCGACGTTGAAGCGTCACGTGAGCAGGAGGAGCAGTTCTCCAGCATAAAAGCCGTCTAGGTGGGCGCTAAGCCAAGCAACTCGCCGCTCCACCTGCCACGCCTTGCCCGATGGAGCAAGTTGTCGCTCCACGTCGGTGCGTGGTTCAACAACTCGTTGCTCCAAGCCAGCTCGCGGTGGAGTGGCGAGTTGCTCCATGCACGCACGCGGGCATCGTGGCTGCCACGGACGAGGCCAGATGCCTTGTCATCCGTTGTCAACGTTGGCGGAACCGCGCCCGATCGATGGAGGAAGAAGCTGGCTACGCGGAGCTTGACGTGTCAGTGGCCAGCATGTCCATGTCAGGCGACAACACCGAAGAAAAGTAGAACATGGAAGGTCGCCGTCACTTTGGTCCCAGGAAGGCCAATGCAGACGAGTCACCGACGTCCACAACTGGTGTCTTGTCTCTCTCGCGGGCCACAATCACCCCCGCCCCAAAACCAGCATGGATTCGCTCTTCATGGAAGCAGATGCAACCCTCCCCCTCTGGATGAAGCATCCCCTTTGCCACTCTGACGAGCGGCGCAATCGGGGATAGGGAAAGTGGGAGGAATATCCCTCTGTGGCTCCCGTAAGTTTGATGAGCATGTTGTCGAACATGGGAAAGATAAAGGGATCCGTCGCGGCTGGTCATAGACTAGTGTAATGTATCTGTATCGTGAGAATGGAGCTCCCTGCGTTCGAACGTGCATATAGTTTAACTATGGGAAACACTTCCTATCTATAGTCTAATAAGACGGTAGCATCAGACCACGCGCATGCCATTGATCTAACTGACATCTTACGCTCTAGAGTTGTCCTCCTTATGTAAATAAGCAAAAAAAAATTAAAATCGGCAGGAAGCTAGCCCCGCAACGCTGTGAGTAAATTTCTCCCCCTAATCCCTCCAGATTGCAATGAAGACGCACCACCCCGAGCGCACCCGATCTCACATGTCCCAGATCCCCTCTCCTCTTTGTCCAGCAGCACAACATGCACCGGTCAGATCAGCCCCTGCTCCAACTTCTAACCTCGTAATTGAGCAGGACGGCCATCGCATCCTCCTCTCCACCGTTTTGAACCCTGGCGAGATAGGAGGTGCGCCATCCTGCCATAAGGGGGCCGAGCCTCCCATCCTCAACTACGATTTGTGCTTTGGCAGGTTACAAATCGGCTGCATCGGCCGCCGGAATAGCACCGGCCGTCCGGGGAACCGGCAATGGATTGCAAAAATCCCCCCCTATTGGAAGCGCCCTACCTAGAAATCAAAGGTATTGCACTGCGTGGATCACCCATGATCTATAATTTTTGCAACACAATTTTTTCAATTCTTCCAACAAACCGATTACTCATTCCTATTTATGTTCTTGGTCTGCCTAGTATTGTATTTTTCATCTACTAGGTCATTCATGTGTTGATAGGGTTATAATTTGATAACCCATAGTCATGTACGTAGCAATCGTGCCTATTTCTTACTTTTAGTATTCGGTGCTTTCACTGGAGCTGACAAAAAAAGACATTCAGAAGTTCTGACTTCCTGATACGTGAAATCATGTAATTTCCTTTCAATCACTGTAGTTTTTGTCTTCCCGTTCTGAACTTTGGTGTTGGCTAAGGCAGTATAATTTTTTCCTCTCCATGCATTTGTATCTGAATCCTTGGCTTCGTTTTATTCAGTAAAAATGGAGACCGGATGTGAGCCCTTTTCCTCTAAACAATGGAGATGACAAATGTTAAGACAAATTTCTTTCATTGCATCATGTATACAGGGCATCCAAAAATATATATCCACGGTTGGCAGCAAAACGTCTCTTGTTTTATTTATCAAAATTTCATGCTAACACAAAACACTAACAATCCACCTTTTGCATTATTTCCTAGCTTCTTACCGGCCTGCTTCTACATTGTACTCATTTTTCTACCGTCGTCTAGAAAATTGCTTCCAAGCATTCATCTTATAATGGTTTATGATAGGTTCAGTTTGTGTGGTGGCAACACAAACAAATCCATCCTCATAATGGTATCAATGCCTTCATATTATATTGTTTGATATCTCTGTGTGCATATATTGCTTTATTCACTGCTTCGAGGCTGATTTCGTTTTGTACAATATGTAGTGGATAACTAAACCACCAAGACTATACGTGTATTTGGATTGTGCATATATTGCTCTTTTTCTTTCTCAAATGTCAATGCTTCAAAGTACTGCTTATGTATAGAGAGCATTATTTTCATGCTTCTTATCCATATGCTTTTATACTATAATACATATGCTTCTTGTTAAATGTCGATGCTTCAAAGTGATGCATATATATTTTCATGTTTCTTATCCATGCTTTTTGGTCCATGGAGTATTCTTCAATTAGTTAATAACGATCGGTTGAATAGCATCAAATTAGTGGCGTCTTGTCAATCATGCTTCCTTGATATTTACTGCAATACATATGCTTCTTCTTAATCATGCTTCCTTGATTTTTACAGTAATACATATGCTTCTTGTTAATCACGCGTCCTTGATTTTTACTGTAATATATATGCTTCTTCAGTCCATAGAGTATGCTACAATTAGTGAATAACAACCGGTTAAGTAGCACCAAATTAGTGGCTTCTTGATAATCATGCTTCCTCCATTTTTAATATATGCTTCTCGTATAGACATGCAGCGCCACAACAGAACAATGTTTCGTGAACATTCAGTTTGTGTACCCATTGCCTACCAAGCATGTAGATTTCTTATATCAAAATTCTACTATTTTAGTGTGTGGTAGCATCAGATCATTTATTTGTGTTATCCATGCTTTCTACCTTCTGATTTCTCAGATATGTTTCCATGCCGACAAGGGGGCGCTATGGGATCGATGCAGGATGCGTCTACTTATGAGGCGACGAGTCGAATTCACACAAAGATCCCCATGGTTCAAAAGTCTGAGTTACCAGGGTATACAACCACATGGCAGCACAATGAAGATTGACGCGCTCGGGCAAGGTCACCTCAGCTTGTACCCATTGGCGCCATGGATAACACCCCTGCATCACATGATGTCTAGGTCACATTTAAATTAGCGAAATTTGACGCATCGAAGCAATTTAACTTTGCCTTGAAGCATACTCTCCATTTGACATTAGCATATTTTCTGTCTTTGCAACCAAATCCTTAATTTGAATTATAACCATGTGTAATCATGACTGGAAATATCTTTCTCTTTGGTGGAAGCAATATAATATTTGGTTGGAAGCAATTCTCTAGTCTACGAAAACAATATTGTGATGCTTCTCAAACATTTGGAATATTTCCTTTTTCATGGAAGCAGGTTTAAACCAATTCTCTACCTTATAGAAGCAAGATAGTGATGCTTTTGAAACGAAATGTCACATTACGAAAAATATAAACTTTCAAATGAATCATTTTTTTTCATTTACCACAGAAGCAAATTCTCCAAAATGAAGCAAATTCTCCAATGAATGAAACATGAATTAATTTGTTGTAAAGAAAGCGAACTGATAGACAACATTACAAAATAAGGGTTGATGCACGTATTACCTGTGGCGGACACAAATTTTGCTTGGAAAGGAAAAAAGATGCTAGATTTGATTTGTTTCCTAAAAATAATACCAATGCATACCGTAAGGAACCAAACTACCGGATTTTATTAGTTTCCTTCAAATCCAAAATCAGTTACCAAAAAACCATCAATAGTAGTGATTTTAGGAAGCACTCAAACCACTACATATGCTAATTGATTCTGTTTAGGAAAGTCCACACTAGTTATTTTCTGTATTGGAAACTACATTATGAGGGGTGGGAAGCATGCAACGGTGTTTCATCCATCATCCATTCGGAGTCCAATCTAACGGCCACGGAGTGGTCTGATGGGATGCTAGGGATCAGTAGTCTGATCCCTAGCGGTTCCCTTTAACTATTTTAGTTAAATATAATGAATTACATACGGTTTACATGAAACCCGTTGTGTTTGCATCAAATTTATCCGGTTTATCGAACAAGTATATGAAATGTATGCGGACAGTGTTGAATGTCCGGTTTCCGGATCAGTATCCGCACATTAGTCCCTCTATCCACGAACGGATATCGAAGGCCATTTACGGGTCGCCGGTGGAGATGCCCTTGTGCAGGAAATTAGTACTAAAGCCACATGTTACAACTAGCTCTATACGCGTGTTGCATGGTGTTGAAGATTTCCTACGTGATTTGAATCCGAATGTTTAAGTTCCATGCGATTCATGCCACTGATAGGTTTTAGCTAACTATGTGGGACAATGCTACATAGCGCCCGTGCATCGCGCGCTGGGATCTCACGGCCGTCCGTTTTTGGAAGTTGCCCCACGTGCAGTCCCCTGCACCCATCCCTCCGTGTCCCGCCAAAGAAAAAAAGAAGAAAACAAAGCACAAATCTCTCCCCACAACACCAGACCCTACGGGTCCCAGCACAAATCCCTAGTGACATCTTCCTCTTCCCTTGCTACCACTATTTTCCCAACCGCTGCCGCACGCCATGGCCTAGCGGGGGGAGCTCCTTGCAGACAAAAACACGCAAAAAAGAGGGAACCAAGCCAAATCCTGAAGAAGGCCACAATTTTTGTGTGCAACTCTTTGTTGCTGATCAGGCAATACCGTGATCAACATCGACAAGAAATTTTGAGAAATTGGGCAATTTTCTCCTAGAAAAACCACACACTCTCCAACTACTATTTTCCCTAATAATTCTTGGGCAAAACAAAATAATATGCATGATTCCTATTAAGTTCTTGAGCTACTGGGAGTACCCCTATGTACCTCTCATGTGATACTAGTATCCAACCTGTGTTTGCCTCCCCTTCCCCCTCCCTATGTACCTCTCATGTGATACTACTAGTATCCAACCTGTACTTGACTCCCCTTCCCCATGTTGAATCTGTATGGTAGAGAAAGATCCGGAAGAAGGCCATCTTGCATATTATCTTGCCTATTGTCTTGCACCCGGCCTCTGCAACAAAAGGAGAGAAAAAATTGCTTGTAATAAAACTATGTATAGTTATAACTATAAGATAGAGAAAAAGCTTGCCTACATCCCTGGTTAAAAAAGGGGGAGATGAAATGACAAGAGACGAGTTGCTTACAAAACAAAAGGCAGGAAAAAGTCTAGAGCTAGTAAATACAACCAACAATAATGCCTGCATCCTGTAACTTTCTGGCTGCCATTTTTGTGCCAACTAGCAGTAAACATGATATGCCAACCCGACTAGTAGTAAAATAGCGAATAAAGAGATGTTTTCTTTGTTTCATTTACATTATGTCGCTTACACATAATTTTCTTTCTACTAAAATGTGTAGATGGCTGAGCTTAATTTTAATGAACTCCCTGATGACTTCGATGATTGTGATGGAGGCCCGATGTACTGTACACAAGTCCCACATGCAAAAATGCCTATTTCAGAGCAATGAACACAATCCTTACTGATTTGCCCCCTAACACACAAGGACCTGATGCCATGCCTCAAGAGTCTCTGCAGCAAAATACGACATGTTTTCCTGAATACTATGTTTGGTAATCTCTGAAGGGGAGCCTTGGCGCAGTGGTAAAGCTGCTGCCTTGTGACCATGAGGTCACGGGTTCAAGTCCTGGAAACAGCCTCTTGCAAAAATGTAGGGAAAGGCTGCGTACAATAGACCCAAAGTGGTCGGACCCTTCCCCGGACCCTGCGCAAGCGGGAGCTACATGCACTGGGCTGCCCTTTTTATGTTTGGTAATCTCTCTAAATTGGGCAGTATGTCCGATGTAGGAGCAACTTTGTGTAGATCCTATGGGCGTGCGTTAGAGACTGAACTAAAGCAACTTTATAAAGTCGGGAGGAAAAGGAGGCCAACGGCGCCGACCCAGCCACCATCCGAATCAGCCCCGACGAAAGCTTCTACCGGAGCACCTAATGCAAATCTGTTGCGGAAACCCCAAAATAGTCTACTAAAGGGCGCAAGAGAGAGAAGAGGTGCTACTCAGACATTGAGTTGCACCCGAAGAAGAAGACAAAGTGTGCGTACTGAAAGGATTTAGGGCCCAAGTGTGCCACTTGCACGTCTGGTCTGAACCGAAGTGCTTGGCCGATTCTAGGAGCAAAAAGGAAAAAGAAGGCAATTATGCATGGCCACAAGGTAAACAAGGAAATAAGAAGAAGAAACGAGAAAAGAAGAAGATCTGAAGTATTTGTTTTAAGGATCATGTTATTTACATTCTATGCTACAAGAAAGACAATGTTGGTATGCAGTAAAAACTGATATTAAGTTGCTTATGTGCGTAGGAGACATTTTTTACCTTGTTGATCTTGAGCATCCTCGCCCAATTGATGTCATTCTGGTCACTCTTTACCATTTTTGTTGTTCGTAGCTTCCTCATGTTTGGTATGTCTTGTGGCCCATGCTCCAAAATGTACATATTGTCCCAGTTATCAATATTGTAGAACATGTATATGCTGCAATCATATATGTTTTTGGACACATTGGAAAAGAAGAAAAAACAAACATTTATTGTTACTGTGCCCAAATATAGTTGCTATTTTTATCTATAAGAAGCTATTGTAAATGAAAGTGAAGATGGAAATAGTTTGGTGACTATGCAAGGCAATTTGTGATGTTTGGGAGTAAACATTTAGTCTTGTACGGACCCACCCACCCAATCCCCTACCACCCCCTCGTTAGGTGACTTAGTGTTTCACCCACAAAATTGAAATTCATACTTGTTTGCTTTTGGTTGAAGTGACTTAGGCAATTTACCCTAGGCGGCTTCGTAGAGGTTTAGGCGACTTGGTCAATTGGTGGGCGACCTAGCATACCGGGATAGGTGAGTTTGGTTGGACGTGGGTTTCGTCGACTTTTTGGGGGTGGCTTCGTAGAGGTTTTGGCGACTTGGTCAATGGGTGGGGACCTAGCATACAAGAATAGGCGACTTCGTTTGGATGCGGGTTTCGCAGACTTTTTGGGGGTGGCGTCATAGAGCTTTAGGCGACTTGGTCGACGGGTGGGCAACCTAGCATACTGGAAATAGGCGACTTCAGTTGGACGCGGGGTTCATCGACTTTCTGGTGATGGCTTCATGGAGCTTTAGGCGACTTGGTCAATGGGTGGGCGACCTAGCATTAACGGAACATGCGAGTTTGGTTGGACCCGGGCTACGATGACTTTCAGGGGTGGCTTCATAGAGCTTTAGGCAACTTGGTCAATGGGTGGGCGACCTAGCATACTAGATAGGTAACTTCAGTTGGACGCAGGGTTCATTGACTTTTTTGGGTGTGGCTCCATAGAGGTTTAGGCGACTGCTCGATGGGTGGGCAACCTAGCTTACCGGAATAGGCGAGTTTGGTTGGACGCGTGGTCCGATGACTTTTTAGGAGTGGCTTCGTTTTAGGCGACTTGATCGATGGGTGGGCAACCTAGCATTACCAGAACATGCAAGTTTGGTTGGACCCAGGCTCCGACCACTTTTTGGGGTGGCTTCATAGAGGTTTAGACGACTTGCTCGATGGGTGGGCGACCTAGCTTACCGAAATAGGCGAGTTTGGTTGGACGCGTGCTCCGGTGACTTTTTAGGACTGGCTTCGTTTTAGGTGACTTGATCAATGGGTGGGAAACCTAGCATTACCGAAAGATGCGAGTTTGGTTGGACACAGGCTCCGACGACTTTTTGGGGTGGCTCCGTAGAGGTTTAGGCGATTTGGTCGATCGGTGGGCGACCTAGCATACCTGAATAGGCAAGTTTGGTTGGACTTCATAGAGTTTTAGGTGACTTGGTCGATGTGTGGGAGACCTAGCATACCGAAACATCTTATTTTGGTTGGACGCAGGGTTCATCGATTTTATGGTGATGGCTTCGTGGAGATTTAGGCGACTTGGTCGATGGGTGGGCGACCTAGCATTACCGAAACATGCGAGTTTGGTTGGACCCGAGCTACGATGACTTTTTGGGGGTGGCTTCGCAGAGCTTTAGGAAACTTGATCGATGGGTGGGCAACCTAACATACTAAAACAGGCGACTTCAGTTGGACGCGGGGTTCATTGACTTTTTTGGGTGTGGCTTCGTAGAGGTTTAGGCCACTTGCTCGATGGGTGGGCGACCTAGCTTACCGGAATAGGCGAGTTTGGTTGGACGCGTGCTCCGGTGACTTTTTAGGAGTGGCTTCGGTTTAGGCGACTTGATCGTTGGGTGGGCGACCTAGCATTACCGAAACATGCGAGTTTGGTTGGACCCAGGCTCCGACGACTTTTTGGGGTGGCTCCGTAGAGGTTTAGGCGACTTGATCGATCGGTGGGTGACCTAGCTTACCGGAATAGGCGAGTTTGGACTTCATAGAGTTTTAGGTGACTTAGTCGATGGGTGGGAGACCTAGCATACCGAAACATCCAAGTTTGGTTGGACGCAGGGTCCATCAACTTTTTGGTGATGGCTTCGTGGAGCTTTAGGCGACTTGGTCGATGGGTGGGTGACCTAGCATTACCGAAACATGCGAGTTTGGTTGGACCCGGGCTACGATGACTTTTTGGGGGTGGCTTCGCACAACTTTAGGCAACTTAATCGATGGGTGGGCGGCCTAGCATACTAGAACAGGCGACTTCAGTTGGACGCGGGGTTCATCGACTTTTTTGGGTGTGGCTTCATAGAGGTTTAGGTGACTTGCTCGATAGGTGGGCAACCTAGCTTACTGGAATAGGCGAGTTTGGTTGGACGCGTGCTTCAGCGACTTTTTAGGAGTGGCTTTGTTTTAGGCGACTTGATCGATGGGTGGGCGACCTAGCATTACCGAAACATGCGAGTTTGGTTAGACCCAGGGTCCGGCGACTTTTTGGGGTGGCTTCGTAGAGGTTTAGGCGACTTGCTCGATGGGTGGGCGACCTAGCTTACCGGAATAGGCGAGTTTGGTTGGACGCGTGCTCCGGTGACTTTTTAGGACTGGCTTCGTTTTAGGCGACTTTAGCGATGGGTGGGCGACCTAGCATTACCGGAAAAGGGGAGTTTGGTTGGACACGGGCTCCGGTGACTTTTTGAGGGTGACCTTGTTGAGGTTTAGGCAACTTGATGGATGGGTGGGCGACCTAGCATACCGGAATAGGCGAGTTTGGTTGGACGCGGGCTCCGACAACTTTTGGGGGTGGCTTCGTAGAGTTTTAGGTGATCGATGGGTGGCCGACATAGCATACCGGAAAAGGCAAGTTTGGTTGGACGCGTGATTTGCTGGATTTTTTTGGGGGGGGGGGGGAGGGTGGTGGCTTCGTAGAGGTTTAGGCGTCTTTGTCGATGGGTGGGCAACCTAGCATACCGGAATAGGTGAGTTTGGAGCATCCAACATCATTCTTGTCCAGTTTGCCGATCCCCTCGATGAAACTACCCATCTTTTCCGAAACTTCTGTGCATAGTGTGCTGACCATTGCTGCAATTTTCCTCTTCTTCTATAGTAGATTAAAAATGCATGTTAAAGAAGGTAAAGTAAAAAATTAGAATCAATTGAAATACCCTGCCTACGTAAAAAAGAGGAATCAATTGAAACACCCTGCCTACAGTAGATTTAAAATGCATGCTAAAAAATGTAAAAAGTCAAAAAGTAAAACTATGTAGATAACAGAAACACCCTGCTTACCTAAATACTAAACCCCATGCCCGCTCACATAAAAAATTTGCCTTCTAATTTTGCCCTCCATTGCCGCAACAAAAAAAAGGCCTACTCTTGCTGGACACGAGTTTTGTGAAAACTAGCCAACTTACTAGAGAAACTATTGTACATAAAAGTGTCTGACTGCTGAACAAAAATGCCTACATTTTTCTTTTTGGACTTCTAAGAGCAGTCTGAAGTTAACTACATAGTTTTGGCATAACGGTTTGGACTTGAGTAGGTCGAGAAGAGACTTGTTTCGGCGTAACTGATGTAATCTGTTCATGACATGTACAGTTTTAAGAACAGTCTAAAGTTACTTGTCCCTGACGAAACACAAATTCTCACAATTTAGATTATGAATGATGAAATGAATCAAAAGTTGTTAGAACTTCATGGAATTTAATCACCAGAAGCTGTAATCCAAGATTCAGTCAAGCCGTTGTGGCTTTGCCTATCATCAGGCTGCCAAAAGAGGCCAGGCAACCACACAACTATAGTTAAAAGATACATACCTCAAGCACACGCACAATGACACAAATCAGCAATACGTTTCCAACCAAACTTTCCCTCTCCATTGCTGCAAACAATTCCTACACATGCTGGACAAGTGTTTGTAAAACTTGCCTGCTATTGGAGACACTAATACTGCACATGTGCCTGAAACGTTGAACAAAATTACGTGCATCCAAGTGAACTGAAAAAATTACTACTAAGACACACCACCACCACCCTTGGATACTAACAACATGCTGTGAAAAAACCCATTAAAATTGCCTTCATCTGAATTGCGATGCGCTACACACAAACCTGAACTTATAATTTCCACAGAGGAATCCCACTATGTTCAATGGTGCACTACAATTTCGAGACGGAGAAACGTGTGGGTGGTGCTGGATTGCACGCGAGCTCGCAGCGCGTCGACTACCCTCTTGAGTGACACACCTAACTCCTCCCAACTATCCGCTCCCCCGCTCGTCACCGTAGATGGCGCCGCCGCGTGGACGAAACCCTCCTGCTCCTGCTCACGAGCCGAGAACGAAAACGTTGGAGAGGATTAGGATGCGCGTAACTTACCTTCTCTACTCCAAGGAGATGTAGCAACTTCTCCTTCCACGGATTAGGACGCCCATCGTTCTTCGCGTCACCGGCGTCCTGCCCCTTCTCCTTCCCCGGCTCTGGATGCAGGAGCGCCTCAAGGGTGGTTCACCTCTGCGTGGTGGATGGTGTCATCGAGCTGCTCGTCTCTATGTGCTCTGCCCCATGAATCTTCCCCGTGGTCGGGCTCGTGCCGGCGGCGGACGCCGGCGACCGAGAGCTTCCTCTGTTCTTCTTGGATGTGAGGAGGCGGAGAGGGGAACAGAGAGGACGGCTAGTTGGGCGAATTTCCCCCCAAAATTTGGATCCGACAAAACCCACCGCTTCTCTTGTGAAACTGCCCTTCACGTGTCGCTATCGTCAACTAAGATGGACGTCCCCGTGCGGTCGTTCGCAGACACTCAATCGCGCGCGCGTGTGGTGCAGCGTTTAGGAACTACGTGAGCAAAAATATCCGTGGGTCGTAACGGAAGAAAAATAAATCGTACATCATACATACATTAGATGTTATTAGCAAATCCTTTAAAATCTTTCACGAGGTCATATTTGAAACAACATGATAAATGGTGTTGGACAAAAACATAAATATGATATGGTGTTTTAAGTGTACTGAAGTTGTGTCCAATTTATTAGAGAACAAAAACATCTACCTAGTTGCTGGCATCAGTTCACGTCTTTGCCGACGTTTCTCCTCAGTGATGCCCAATAAATTATGCATTAGGTTGAAAAAATAGCAAAGTACATTTTAGTACTCAATGAACATGTGCATAACAACATTACTTTTGTCTTGTTAAGATATGTTCTTGCAACTGTAATCCATGCAAAGACTTAACTTAGTTACAAAATACTCAGCAGTTTAGTGTACATCATCTTATATGGGTTGGTTATTATGCATTCCGCGAATTAGAGAGAATGATCATGTGCTTGTTGGGACCTTTTGCATATGGTAGCTCGTAGGAATGAACATTCCTAAGGTGCCAATAATAGCATTTGTGAGAGTATCAAACTATCCTAGCTAGTCAATTTAAATGAATAGGAAGCATATATAATAGACATTCAAAATATTTCCTATATAAAAGTATTAATTAAGGATACATCATAAACATAATTTTCAAAATGATAAACATGGAAGGTAATATTATATTTTAAATCTGCATAATTTTTTGGGTGATTTCCTTGTATAACATGTTAAATTAGAGTCAGGATTCAAAAGATATGATTTTTTTAAGTATTTGAATTTGTTAAAAAAAGATTAATCTGAGACGAAATTACAACATCGTGCAACCCATCTTTAGATGTTGCTTGGCCAAGCATATCTATCTTATATCAACTGAAATTCTAAAATAAACAAAGAAACAAGAGAGAAGTGGAACTCGAACAAAAAAAGAAGAGAGAAGTGGGATTCAAACCCTGGTCTCCCGACTATGACCACAACGGGGTAGCCAGTCAGGCTATGGTTACCTTGCGGTACATGTAGGGATAGCTTTATATCAATCATACTCTACGCGCTGCGATTTAAAAAAATAAACGAATCATTTTCTGCCACTTATTAATGGCATTGATGGGTAATTTTCAAAATTTTTAAAGGCAGTTTGAATGATGTACGACCAGAAGTTATCCATACTTTATTAGTATATATATTAGGTAAAGATGTGATCTGTAGGCATCATACTTCTAGTCCCGCGGCTCTCCGGCCTATAAGTTTTAGCTAACTAAACATTGATCTAGGCCAAATCTTCTCTTTTGCCGCGAACACAACTAGTTAATGGGGTTGAGAGACACCTCAGCTAGTCGCGTGAGACTACCAGAAAGTGGTCGATTCATGCAGTTATAAAGTGTTCCGATTGGTTGCTTTTGCTCATTCTGTTTATCAAGATGGCCATACAAAGTGTGTTCTACCGATGTCTTGGGGACCGCCAGAATGCTATGGCTAGAGATCTCTTCAACATTGTTGGCACGGGTGAGAGGACAAAATGATTTTGTGTTATGCTTTTTAATCTTCTCGATGTTCTGGGAAGGTCTCCGAACTTGTTCTTGAACATATAAAATTCCAGTTCTACAAAACGGGCCATATACGACGACATACTTCTGGCCAGCCTTGAGGAACCTCCAGAGCATAGCTTGGAAAACCGAACCAGCGATCGAACCGGTGTCTATCTGTTTAGATTTTTATTACCGGTTAGACCCTGCTTCAACGGGTTCGATCGCGACAATAAACCAGAATACTTAAACTATTTTTTTAAAATATTGATTCGGCCGTGACAAAAATCAGGAGTATTTAAGTTATTTTTTCAAAAATATTGACCTTTGATTGAATGCATACACTTAATATTGTTTTTTTAGGATCACTTAATATTGGTTGCAATCCATTATTAAATCACATATTGTAGCTAACTCAGTTGGTATTGGGCCTTTGGGCGGGCGGTGGCTCAAGGTGAAAGGTTTGATTCCTAGTTTACACACTGTTTGTTTGATACTTTGATAGTTTTTTTACTAAAAGACCGACAAACCATAAAGAAAACGGACGAGGACTCGGCTTCGGTTTTTCCGGTTGGACCGTTTGTTCGGTCTAGTTTTTAAAACTATGCTCCAAAGTAACCCCTCCATCTTTACCTTTTTCAAATTGGAGCATAATAATTATGTGATCGATTAATTAAGAAGAAAAGAATTACCTTATTAATTTAGGGAAAACCAAGCTAAAACCATAACAACATACCATAACTAGACTACTCACCAATTATGAGACCCCACGAGTAATCCCTCCATATTAGGATGTGCTACCAGAAAAGACATCGATGACGGGTCTGGATGGAACAGCCCCCCCTACTAGGGTTGTGGCGTCGTACAACTGAGATTTGTTCCGGCAGCTTTCATGAAAGATGAACGGTTTGACGTCACAGATGATTCGCTGTCTAGCACAACAGACCCACAATATAGAGAAATGCTCCAAATTTATAGTAGATTATGGTATTGTCTCCATTTCCCCTTTTATCCATCATCCATCAGACCTGCAACAAAATACCAAAACATGAACGATTTGTGTATGTTGAAATTAATCAGTCATTAGTGGGCAAGTTAAAGGGATAATCCAAGAAAATTCTTGAGAATGTAAATATTAAGCTTACAGATTATGTGGAGACCATAGTACATGCATAGGGTTTTCGAATCCTTAATCTTGTCCACACGCATAATATGCATGTCAGTGTATGATACTGTCGTTGTACCGTGTAATCAACATTGTCGGCTATGGCAAGAACACCGTGCATTTATTTTATCCCATAGTAGATTTTCTCATTGCCATCACATTTTTTCAAAAAAGGAATATATTAATATCGCGAGACATCAATTACATTCGACCTCTGCATCAACAATATACTGAAATACATCAAGGATGCACACAACCAAGAACAAAAATAAACAAGAGAGAAATATAAAAACAAAAACCCATCAGAGTGATGAAACACTCGCAACAACAACACTCTAATCACCATCAAAGACAACACCTGAACTACTGAAGAGGTTCTCCAAAAGCGACGCCTCCAAGAAGGAGACAATGCACAAGCATTGTCGTCACCCAATCAAGGATCTTTAGTTTTCATCCGGGAGAGAGTCCAAGATCTCAAAAACAATGCCTTCGCAAGACCATTGCCAGGTACAACCAATGAAGGCTATACCTTGGGTTTTCACCTTAGAGATCTCAAATCGGTACTCGAGAAGCACCCCCCAAAATGGTGTCCACTTGTGTTGCCGCCCCTCCTACTAAGGCTGCCGCTGCAAGTGCTCAACATTCGACACATAGGAAAAACCCATGACACAATTCTTGAACGCAACCAAAACTCCCTCCACCACCACAAGTCTTTGATCGCAGTCACCATGACTTTCTTCACCATCATCAACGTTGTGGAAATCTATACTTAGACATGTCCCATGGCACCGACAAGACAGCGAAGCTTCGTGTCACGCCCTCATGAAGCCTCCATGGCCAAAAAATGAGGGTGCGCTCGACCGGATCAATTCCACTCTAGATATCCAATTACACATTGCGCCAAAAGCTGAGATCTTCGAGAGAAAGACCAGAACCCGTCGGTGTCCAGATCAAGGAGGACGACATGAAGCAGATCACTTACATGCAATGTGTGCCCGCCTTCACTTCCGATGGCTGATACGTCCATTTTGCATCATGATTTCCTATTGATATTTATGATATTCTTGTCCATTATTCCTCATTATGATACAATTCTTATGTATTTTCTCTCTTAATTTTCTAGGTACACCACAAAGAGGGAAATTGTCGAAAACTGGAATTCTGGACCTGAAAACCAAGAAAAAGGGTGAAAAATCACTCGACCCCAAATGACCTGAAACTTGATGGACAATTTTTCTGGAATATATGTGAATTATTGGGCCAAAAATATACAAGAGGGGGCCACCTACTGGCCACAAGCTAGCAGGGCGTGCCCACCCCCTAGACGCGCCCTGTTGCCTTGTGGGGCCCCAGCAGACCTCCCGACCCCCTCTTCTCTTCTAAGGTGTGTTTTGACCTAGAAAAAGTTAACAAGATACTTTTGGGGCGAAGCGCCGCCGTTTCGAGGCGGAAACTTGGGCAGTGGCCCTTTTGCTCTCCAGCATAGAGATTCTGTCGGGGATACTTCCCTCCGGGAGGGGGAGATCGAAGCCATCGTCATCACCAATGCTTCCTCCTTCGTGGGAGTACCAATCTTCATCAACATCTTCACCAACACCATCTTATCTCAAACCCTAGTTCATCTCTTGTATTCAATCTTTGTCTCAAAACCTCAGATTGGTACCCGTGGGTTGCTAGTAGTGTTGATTACATCTCGTAGTTGATGCTTGTTGGTTTACTTTGTGGAAGATATTATGTTCAGATCCTTGATATCATTATTATACCTATGACCTTGAACATGTTGATTATGTGTGAGTAGTCACTTTTGTTTCTGAGGACATGGGAGAAATCTTGTTATAAGTAATCATGTGAAGTTGGTATTCATTCGATATTTTGAGGATATGTATGTTGTTGCTTATCTTAGTGGTGTCGTGTGAACGTCGTCTACACGGCACTTCACCATGTTATGGGCCTAAGGTAAGGCATTATGGAGTAACAAGTAGATGATGGGTTGCGAGAGTCATAGAAGATTAAACCCTAGTTTATGCGTTGCTTCATGACAGGATGATTTGGATCCACATGTTTCATGCTATTGTTAGATTTATCTTAATTCTTCTTTCGTAGTTATGAATGCCTGCGAAGGGGTAATCATAAGTGGGTTGCTTATTCAAGTAAGAACAACACCTTAGCACCATTCCACTCACATATCAAATTATCAAAGTAACGAACACAAATCAACTCAACATGATGAACATGACTAGACAATAATTCCCATGTGTCCTTGGGAGCCCTTTACTTCATATAGGAGTACTTTTCGGCCTGTACTTTGCTATAAAAATGATTGGGCTATCTTTCTACACACTTTCTACTATTGTTACTTGTCACTTGTTACGAATTATCTTGCTGTCAAACTATTTATCACTGTTACTCACAACACTTGGAGAGAATACCTTCTTGAAAACTGCTTATCATTTCCTTTTTCTCCTCGTTGGGTTCGACACTCTTACTTATCGAAAGGACTACGATTGACCCCCTATACTTGTGGGTCATCAATACTTTTTTCTGGCGCCATTTCCGGGGAGTGAAGCGCCTATGGTAAGTGGAACTTGGTAAGGAAACATATTCGATATGTGCTGAAATTTATTGTTGCTTGTTACTATGGATGCTCACCCTTTGAGGGCATCTTCGCCTCGAACGGAAGTTGAAAAAGCTGCTTCCCAACCTATTGAACCTAATGAAAATATTTACTATGAGATTCCTTCGAGTATGGTAGAGGAACTGCCAGCTAATCCTTATGACAGTACAACTCATCCTAATTTCCATTTGATATGTGTAGATGAGATTTGTGGATTATTTAAGCTTGTAGGTTTACCCGGAGATGAAGTTAAGAAGAAAGTCTTCCCTTTATCTTTGTAGGGATAGGTATTAATGTGGTACATGCTATTGGACGATATTGGATCATGGGACTGCAATCACTTGAAGCTCGAATTTCGTCAGAAGTTCTATCCTATGCATCTAGTCCATCGTGATCGGAACTTTATATATAATTGCTGGCCTCGTGAAGGAAAAAGCATCGCTCAAGCTTGGGGAGGCTTAAATCTATAATGCATACTTGCCCCAACCATGAGCTCTCAAGAGAAATGATTATAAAAATATTTTATGCTCGTCTTTCTCATGATGATCAATTACTACTCGATTCTTCCTCTACTCATTCCTATATGAAGATGACTATTGAATTCACATGAGATCTTCTGGGAAAAAATTAAACAAAACTCTAAAGCTTGGGAGTTCGACAAAGGTAAAGAGTCATGTATAAATTTTAAGTTTGATTGTGTTAAATCTTTAATGGAAATTATTACTTTTCATAAGTTTAGTAATAAATATTGTCTTGACTCTGATATAGTAGCTTCTTTCTGTGAATCATTTTCTACTCATGTTGATCTCCCTATGGAGAAGTGGTTTAAATATCATCCACCTATTGAAAATTATTAGAGGAACCCTTTAAAGTTAAAGAAGAAACAATGGTTTATCATGCTGATCCATTTGTGCCTACTGCTTATATTGAGAAACCACCTTTCCCTGTTAGGATTAAGGAACATGCTAAAGCTACAACTATGGCTAACAAAAGTAATGTTAGAACACCTAAACCTTCTAAACAAATAAATGTTGAGCCTAATATTGCCATGGTTAAAGATCTTCTAGTTGATAATATTGATGGCCAGGTTATTTACTTCTGTGATGAAGTTGCTAGAACTGCGAAACCTGCTAGAAATCTTCAGGATGGGTTAGAAAAATAAACCAGTTGTTGACATGCTGCTATTTTTGTTAAAATTGGAGATTATTGTTATCATGGCTTATGTGATATAGGTGCCAGTGTTAGTGCTATACCTTTTACTTTATATCAAGAAATTATGAATGACATATCACCTGTTGAGAGTGAGGAAATTAATGTCACTATAAAACTTGCAAACAGAGACACCATTACACCACTTGGTATTGTTAGAGATGTTGAAGTCTTGTGTGGAAAAACTAAGTACCCTACCAATTTCTTAGTACTTGGTTCAGAACAAGATAGCTTTTGTCCCATTATATTTGGTAGACCTTTCTTGAATATTGTAAATGCTGAAATTAATTGTATTACTCAGAAGGTCAGGGTAAGCTTTGGTGATGTGTCTCATGCATTTAATTTCTTTAAGTTTGGTATACAACCACAGGAGAAAGAATTACTGAGTAAGGATGAAATAATTGGTCTTGCTTCTATTGGCGTGCCTCCTACTGATCCATTAGAACTATATTTGCTAGACCATCAGAATGATATGCATATGAACGAAATAAATGAGATAGATGATATATTTCTTAGACAAACACCTATTATTAAACACAACTTGCCTGTTGATATTTTAGGGGATCCTCCTCCATCCAAGGGAGATCCCGTGTTTGATCTAAAGAAATTACCTAATACTTTGAAATATGATTATCTTGATGAAAATAATATATATTATATTATTATTGGTGCTAACCTTCTAGAGCATGAAGAAAAGAGATTACTTAAAACTTTGAAGAAGCACAGGGCAGCCATTGGATAGACTCTTGATGATCTTAAGGGCATTAGTCCCACACTATGTCAGCACAAGATAAATATGGAACCAGATGCTAAACCTGTCATTGATCATCAATGCTGCTTAAACCCCAAGATGAAAGAAGTGGTGAGAACTGAAATATTAAAGATTTTGTAGGCAGGAATAATCTATCCTATTGCTGATAGTAGGTGGGTAAGTCATGTTCATTGTGTGCCTAAGAAAGGAGGCATAACTGTTGTTCCTAATGATAAAAATGAACTTATACCACAAAGAATCTCAACTCGTTATAGTATGGTAATTCATTCCAGGAAATTAAACAAAGCTACTAGAAAATATCATTACCCCTTGCCTTTTATTGATCAAATGTTATAAAGATTATCTAAGCACAAACACTTTTGTTTTCTTGATGGATATTCTGGGTTTTCTCAAAAACCTGTGTTAAAAGAAGACCAAGAGAAACTACCTTCACATGCCCATTTGGAATCTATGCTTATAGACGTATGCCTTTTGGTTTATGCAATGCACCTGCTACGTTTCAAAGATGTATGACTACTATATTCTCTATTTTTTGTGAAAATTGTTGAGGTTTTCATGGATGACTTTCTGTTTACGGGACTTCTTTTGACTATTGCTTGAGCAACCTTGATCGAGTTTTGCAAATATGTGAAGAAACTAATCATGTCTTGAATTGGGAGAAGTGCCACTTTATGGTGAATGAAGGTATAGTTCTTGGGCATAAAATCTCTGAATGACGCATTGAGGTAGAGAAAGCTAAAGTTAATGCAATAGAGAAAATGTCATGTCCTAATGATATTAGCGGTATAAGAAGTTTTCTTGGTCATGCTGGTTTCTATAGGTGTTTTATTAAAGATTTCTCAAAGATATCTAGTCCGTTAACTAATCTTCTTCAAAAGATATTACGTTTGTTTTTAATGATGGTTGCATAGAAGCCGTTGAAATACTTAAGAAAGCCTTGATATATGCACCTACTCTTCAACCGCCTGATTGGAATTTACTATTTGAAATTATGTGTGATGATAGTGACTATGGTGTTGGTGTTGTTCTAGGGCAAAGAGTAGACAATAACTTGAATGTTGTTCATTATGCTAGTAAAACTCTAGACAATGCCCAAAGAAATTATTCTACTACTGAGAAAGAATTTTTAGCAGTTGTCTTTTTAACGTGATACATTTAGACCTTATATTGTCGATTCCAAAGTAATCATTCACACTGATCATGCTTCTATTAAATACCTTATGAAAAGGAAAGATGCTAAGCCTAGACTTATTAGGTGGTTACTTTTACTTCAAAATTTTGACTTGCACATCGTTGATAGAAAGGGAGCTGAAAACCATGTAGCAGATAATTTGTCTAGAATGAAAAATGTGCTTGATGACCCACTGCCTATTGATGATAATTTTCCTGATGAACAACTTGCTATTATAAATGCTTCTCATAGTACTCCTTGGTATGCTGATTATGCTAATTACATTGTTGATAAATACATACCACCTAGCTTCACCTATCAACAAAAGAAAATGTTCTTTTATGATTTGAGACATTACTTTTGGGATGACCCACATCTTTATAAAGGAGTAGATGGTATTATTAGACATTGTGTACCTGAGCATGAACATGGAAAAATCCTTCGAAAGTGTCACTCCGAGGCTTATGGAGAACACCATGCTGGTGATAGAACCGCACACAAGGTATTACATTCTGGTTTCTACTGGCCTACTCTTTTCAAAGATGCTCGTAAGTATGTCCTTTCTTGTGATGAATGTCAAATAATTAGTAATATTGGTAGACGTCAGGAAATGCCTTTGAATTATTCACTTGTTATTGAACTATTTGATGTCTAGGGTTTTGATTATATGGGACCTTTTCCTTCCTCTAATGGATATACTCATATTTTAGTTGATGTTGATTATGTTACAAAGTGGGTAGAAGCTATTCCAACTAGTAGTGTTGATCATAACACCCCTGTTAAAATGCTTAAAGATATTATTTTCCCGAGGTTTGGAGTCCCTAGATACTTAATGACTGATGGTGGCTCATATTTTATTCATGGTGCTTTCTGCAAACTCCTACCTAACTACAATGTTAATCATAGAATTGCATCACCTTATCATCCTAAGTATAGTGGTCAACTTGAATTGAGCAATCGAGAAATAATATTAATCTTGCAAAGACTGTCAATAGATCTAGAAAGAATTGGTCTAAGAAACTTGATGATGCTTTATGGGCTTATAGAACTGCTTATAAAAATCGTATGAGAATGTCCCCTTATAAAATGGTCTATGGAAAAGCATGTCATTTACCTCTTGAGTTAGAACATAAAGCTTATTGGGCAATTAAAGAACTTAACTACGATTTTAAACTTGCTGGTGAAAAGAGGTTATTTGATATTATCTCCCTAGATGAATGGAGGATACAAGCTTATGAAAATGCCAAGTTGTTGAAAGAAAAAGTTAAAATATGGTATGAAAAGAGAATCCAAAAACGGGAATTCAATGTAGGAGACCTAGTTCTGTGTACAATTTTGGTTTTAGATTTTTTGCAGGTAAGTTTCTCTCCAAATAGTAAGTCCCTTATGTCGTCGAGCAGGTCTATCGCTCTGGTGCTATCAAGATCAACAACTTCGAATGAAAATACCCGATAGTGCTAAATGGGCAAAGAATTGAACACTACATTTTAGGTACGCCCCTTGATGTTAGAACTAATATTATTCAAGTAATGCCATCGGAAGAACACATAAGAGAGACCCTACGGAACTCTCCAAAAAGCTGAAAAGGGGTAGGTGTGTGATACGGTAAGTAAGACGACTCCAAAAATTCCAAAAAACTAGGTTTTGTTGGCTTTGGTATTTTAGGAAAGAATCGAAAAATAAAAAACGGCCAGGGGGACGCACGAGAGAGCCACAAGCCAATAGGGCATGTCCACTCCTCCTAGGCGCGCCCTGATAGCTTGTGGGGTCCTCGTTTGCCTCCCGGACTTCGTTTTCTTCCTGGACATGTATTCTGACCTAGAAAAATTCATTATATGTACTCCTGTCTGTTTTAACCAACGCATCATAAGTTTCTCCTGTGTTCTTGTTTTTGGCTGTTTTTCTGACAGATCTAGATTGCCATGACACCATCAAGCTCTTCCAAGGTCAAGTTCTATGAGAAGGTCATCAACCCCTACCTTCCAAAGGTGATGAAATACCCCTAGACCATTGATATTTGTGAGGGGGGTTCCATGTCCGGGATGTTGAAGGGACAAAGAAGGGGGAAGCGAGAAGGCTAGGCTTGCAGCGGTGGAGCAGGATATCTTCAAGTGCCAAGGGATGGTCAAACGTGGTTTGAGTGATAATCACTGTATGATTACGGAATTCATCCGGGAGAACAAGATGGACATTAGGAACATGGGGGAGTCTATCTTCAAGCTTCAAGAGAATACTGAGCATATCCAAGCCCAGATCTATGACCTTCAGAATCAAAACCGTGAGCATGAATCCAGGTTTAAGAGGATGAGCATCGCTGCTAATTTCAGGATTCCGGAAACTAGATCTTCTTTCTATGATGGGAAACCTATGCCGTGAAAGATGTAGGACATGACAACTACATCATCACCATAATCGCCCAAGAAGAACACTTGGGTACATGGGTATGCGCCCCACCATTAGCTTGTTCCAAGCTCGGGGAAGGTGCCCCGGTATCGTATCACCGTCACTTTTACCATTATCATCTATCTTAGTTCGATCCTTAGTTATGTCGTGATTTAGTGAAATAAAATTTCAGTATTGTTTTGCTGAGAGTGTTTTCTTTGTGATCTACCTATCCTTGTAATCGAGTGCGAGAATTACATAATAAAGATTAGTTTGAGTTTTTTGGTTTTACTCTCATGCATCAATCATAGCAATGAAATAAAAGAAATAGAAAAATCGTATGCTAATCCCATGGGGTGTAATGATTTCACATAGAGGAAGTATGGTAGGTAAAATTTATTGTGAATAAACAAATATAGCATTAGTCATTGATACAATCTATGCAAGATTATGATAGGGGAGAGGAGATTCACATACAAATACACTATATTGGACATCTTTTATGATTGTGAGCCCCCACCAAATATTATATAATGATCAAGTGTTGATGTTGGACATGGACGAAAACGTAACGATTATGTTTGTTTGCATTCACATAGAAGTTATATTGTCATGGATCCTTTAACATGCGGTGATTGCTTTAGATCTTTTGCTAGCCAAAAATTTCCACACTAAGTAGAGATACTACTTGTGCCTCCATTATCCTTGAACCCAATTTCTTCCATGAGAGTCCACCATACCTACCTATGGATTGAATAAGATCCTTCAAGTAAGTTTTCATCGGTGCACCAAGAAATACAAATTGCTCTTAAATATGTATGATCTTTTATTGTAAGGGAAAATAAACTTTGTACAATCTTGTGATGGCGAAGAAATAAAAGTGACAGGCTGCATAATAAAGTTTGCTATCATAAGGGGCGATATAAAGTGACGTTCTTTTACATTAAGAGTTTGCACACCCAAAATGAAAAGAGCATGACAACCTCTTCTTCCCTCTGAAAAGGGCCTATCTTTTATTTTCATGCATTTACTTCTATGCAAGAGTCAATAATGTTTATTCCTCTTCCTATATATATTAATTCCATAGTTGGCAAGCATCATGTGTTGAGGAACGATTGAGATATATATATCAAGTTGGATGTAGGTGATCATGATTTATTATTCTTGACATTATCCTTGAGGTAAATGAGTTGGGCGACAAAGCAATAAAGCGCCTATATTCCTATGTGTCCGATGGAAACATTAGCTCCAAAAATATGCAATGAGTGTCAACTATCATAGAAGATTAAATGATAGTTGAGTGTGTCAACTTGCTAATTTGAAAGCTCTTACATAGACTCTCCTCTGAAATACAATGAATTATGATTGTCTCAATGACTGAAAACATAGTTTGTTGATTGTCAATAAAGTTTATGCATCACACTTCAGTAATTGTGGATGGATTGTTTCTTGTTTATGATAAGCTATATGTGGGTGTACTAAAGTTTGGGTCTTTAGTACCCCTTACTTGTGCACGGGAAGTTGTAGCCGCACCAGGGGCATAGACTGCTCGATGCAAGTACGAGGATGTCAAGAAAACATTCAAGTCAATAATCAGAAGACAAAAGGCCAAAGGCTGGGATCATGGCAAGATCCCTATCGGGATGGTTGGCAAAGCCTCGGCAAAACGTGCACCCAGCAAGATCTCACCATCCTGCTGTTGGAAATATGCTCTAGAGGCAATAATAAATTAGTTATTGTCATATTTCCTTGTTCATGATAATTGTTTATTATCCATGCTATAATTGTATTGATCGGAGACTTAAATGCATGTGTGGATACATAGACAAAACCATGTCCCTAGTATGCCTTAATGGACTAGCTCATTGATCAAAGGATGGTTAAGGTTTCCTAGCCATGGACGTGAGATGTCATTTGATAATGGGATCACGTCATTAGGAGAATGATGTGATGGACAAGACCCAAACTACAAACGTAGCATATGATCGTGTCAGTTTATTGCTACTGTTTTCTGCATGTCAAGTATATGTTCCTATGACCATGAGATCATGCAACTCACGGATATCGGAGGAGTGCCTTGTGTGTATCAAACGTCACAACGTAACTGGGTGACTATAAAGGTGCTCTACAGGTATCTCCGATGGTTTCTGTTGAGTTGGCATGGATCGAGACTGGGATTTGTTACTCCGTGTGACGGAGAGGTATCTCAGGGCCCACTCGGTAATACAACATCATAATGAGCCTTGCAAGCAATGTGACTAATTGTTAGTTGCGGGATTGTGTATTACGGAACGAGTAAAGAGACTTTCCGGTAACGAGGTTGAACTAGGTATGGAGATACCGACGATCGAATCTTGGGCAAGTAACATACCGAAGAACAAAGGGAACGTTATACGGGATTAACTGAATCCTTGACATAGAGGTTCGACCGATAAAGATCTTCATAGAATATGTAGGAACCAATGTGGACGTCTAGGTCCCGCCATTGGTTATTGACGGTAGAGGTGTCTCGGTCACGTCTACATAGTTCTCGAACCCGCAGGGTCTGCACACTTAAGGTTCGGTGACGTTTCGATAGTGTAGAGTTATGTATGGTGGTGACTGAAGGTTGTTTGGAGTCCCAGATAAGATCCCGGACGTCACGAGGAGCTCTGGAATGGTCCGGAGGTAAAGATTCATATATAGGAAGTCCCAGTTTGGTCGCCGGAAAAGTTTCGGGCTCATCGGTAGTGTACCGGGAGTGCCGGTAGTGTACCGGGAGACCTTCGGGAGGGGTATTTCGACCCCAGAGGGTCCATGGGCTGTGGAGAGTAATAACCAGCCCTTTTTGGGCTGGAGAAACAGCCACAACAAGGCCCATGGCGCAGGAGGCAAAAGTCCTAAAGGAAAAGGTGGAAAAAAGGCTAAAAAGGAAGAGTCCTACTCCTACTAGGAGTGGAGGAGGAGTAGGACTCCTCCCCCTCTAGCCGGCCGACTCCTAGGAGGCTTTGGGCTGGATCCAAGGCTGCCTCTCCCTCCCTCCTATATATACTAGTGGAATAGAGGGTTTTTGCACAGAAAATACGACCACGTGCTACCCGTTTCACCGGTGCTCCTCTAGATCGGTTTTCTGTAGTGCTTAGGCGAAGCCCTGCCGGAATTGCTACACCACCATCATCGGAGCGCCGTCACGCTGCCGGTGAACTCTCTCTCCCCTCCAACTCCTCTTGCTGGATCAAGATGGTGGAGATCGTCATCAAGCTGCACGTGTGCTGAACGCGGAGGTGTTGTCTGTTCGGCGCTAGATCGGAAGGACCGTGATCGAGATCGCGAGACGGTTCGTGATGAGATCGCGGAATGGATCGTGATGAGTTCGCGAGACAGATTGTGATCAAGATCGTGAGACGGATCATGATGAGATCGCGGGACGGATCATGATGAGTTCACGGGACGGATCGTGATTGGATCGCGGGATGGATCGTGATGAGATCGCGGGACGCTTGGCGATTTGGATCGCGAAGATGTTCGACTACACCAACCGCGTTTCTTAACGCTTCCCGCTTAGAGATCTACAAGGGTATGTAGATCCACTCTCCCTCTCGTAGATGCTCATCACCATGGATAGGTTTGCGTGTGCGTAGGATTTTTTTTGTTTCCCATGCGACGTTCCCCAACAGTGGCATCATGAGCTAGGTTGATGGTTCGATGAGATCTTGAGTAGAACACAAAAGGTTTGTGGGCGTTGATGCTTAGATTGCTTCCTCCCTTGGTCGTATTTTGGTTTAGCAGGATTGTGAGATGAAGCGGCCCGGACCAACATTACTCGTACGCTTACGAGAGACCGGTTCCCTCGACGCAACTTGTTGCCTAGATGGCTTGCGGGTGACAGTTTCTCTCACTTTAGTTGGATCGGATTCGACAAAGGCGGTCCTTGAGAAGGTTGAAAAGCAAATAGTGTATCACCGTTGTGGTTTTTGCGTAGGTGAGAATTGTTCTTGCTAGATACCCGTAGCAGCCACGTAAAACATGCAACAACAATTAGAGGACATCTAACTTGTTTTTGCAGGGTATGTTGTGATGTGATATGGCCAATTACATGATGTGATATATGTGATGTATGAGATGATCATGTGATGTATAGATTATCACGACTTGCATGTCGGTGAATACGGGAACCAGCAGGAGCCATAGGGTTGTCTTTAATTATTGTATGACCTGCGTGTCAATCATTAAGCGCTATGTAATGCTTTACTTTATCGCTAAACGGTAGCAATAGTAGTAGAAGAATGCAGGGCGTGACAACCCCGATGGTGACACGTTGATGGAGATCAAGATGATGGAGATCATGGTGTCATGCCGGTGATGATGGAGATCATGCCGGTGCTTTCTAGATGGAGATCAAAAGCACAAGTTCATGGCCATATCATGTCACTTATGATTTGCATGTGATGTTAATCCTTTTTATGCACCTTGTTTTGCTTAGGACGACGGTAGCATTATAAGGTGATCCCTCACTTAATTTCAAGATAAATTGTGTTCTCCCCGAGTGTGCACCGTTGCGAAAGTTCATCGTGTTGAGACACCACGTGATGATCGGGTGTGATAGACTCCACGTTCACATACAACGGGTGCAAGCCAGATTTGCACGTGCAGAACACTCGGGTTAAACTTGACGAGCCTAGCATGTACAGACATGGCCTCGGAACACAAGAGACCGAAAGGTCGAACATGAGCCATATAGTAGATATGATCAACATGATGATGTTCACCATTGAAACCACCTCAACTCATGTGATGATCAGACTTGAGTTGGTGAATTTGGATCATGTAACACTCGGATGACTAGAGGGATGTCAATTTGAGTGGGAGTTCTTAAGTAATATGATTAAATGAACTCATTATCATGAACATAGTCAAAGTGTCTTTGCAAATTATATTGTAGATTACTAGCTCACGCTGTAGCTCCCTTGTAAATTTTATATGTTCCTAGAGAAATAGAATTGAAAGATGATGGTAGCAATATTGCGGACTGGGTCCGTGATCTGAGGATTGTCCTCATTGCTGCACAGAAGGCTTATGTCCTTATTGCACCGCTCGGTGCGCCACCCCATCTAGCGTCGTCTGTAGATGTTGTGAACATCTGACAGGCACGTTTCGATGACCACTTGATAGTTTAGTGCGTCATGCATTACGGCTTAGAATTGAGGCTCCGAAACGTTTTGAACGTCACAGAACATATGAGATGTTCTAAGAGCTGAGATTGTGATCTCAGCCTCATGCCCGTGTTGCGAGATATGATATCTCCAACAAGATTCTTTGCCTGTAAGATGAAGGAGAATAGCTCAATCGTTGAGCATGTACTCAGATTGTCTGGGTACTACAATCGCTTAAATCAAGTGGGAGTTGATCTTCCAGATAAGATAGTGATTGATATAGTTCTCCAAGTCACTGTCACTAAGCTACCAGAAATTGGTGATGAACTATAAATTGCCAGGGATTGAAATAATGATTCCTGAGCTGTTCGCGATGTTTGACACCGCGAAGGTAGAAATCAAGAAGGAGCGTCAAGTGTTGATGGTTAATCAAAACCACTAGTTTCGAGAAGGGCAAGAGCAAGGAGGGAAACTTCATGGATAGCAAGTCAGTTGCTGCTCCAGTGAAGCAACCCAAAGTTGAACTCAAACCCGAGACTAAGTGCTTCTGTTATGAGGTGAGTGGTCGCTGAAGCGGAAGAACCCTAGATACTTGGTAGATAAGAAGGCTGGCAACATGGATAGAAGTATATTTGAGATACGAGTTATTAATGTGTACCTTGCTAGTACTCTTAGTAGCACCTGGGTATTGGATACCAGTTTGGTTGCTAAATGTTAGTAACTCGAAATAAAAGCTACGAAATATACGGAGAACTAGCTAAGGGTGAAGTGACGATATGTGTTGGAAATATTTCCAAGGTTGATGTGATCAACATCGCATGCTCTCTCTACCTTCAGGATTAGTGACGAACCTAAATAAATGTTATTTGGTGTTTTGCGTTGAGCATGGACATGATTAGATCATGTTTATTGCAAATACGGTTATTCATTTAAGTTAGAGAATAATGATTATTCTGTTTACATGAATAATACCTTCAATGGTCATGCACCCAGTGAGAATGGTTTGTTGAAATCTTAATCGTAGTAATACACATGTTCATAACATTGATGTCAAAAGATACGAAGTATATAAAGATAGTACCACATACTTGTGGCACTGCCGCTAAATGTCATATTGGTATAAAGCGCATGAAGAAACTCCATGCTGATGGATCTTTGGACTCATTCGATTTTGAATCGGTTGAGACATGCGAACCATGCCTCTTGGGAAAGATGACTACAAACCCCGTTGGATGGAGCGGGCAATTGATTCATTGGAAATGATACATGTTGATGTATGAAATCCAGTGAGTCTTGTAGCGTGCAGTGGATATCATTATTTTCTTACCTTCACTGATGATTTGAGTAGATATAGTGTATATTTACTTGATGAAACACAACTCTGAATTGTTTGAAAGGTTCAAGCAAATTCAGAGTGAAGTTTAAGATCATCGTGACAAGAAGATAAAAACGACTACGATATGATCGTGGAGGTAAATATCTGAGTTACGAGTTTGGCATACAACTTAAGACAATGTGAAATTTGTTTCACAACTAAAACGCCAGCTGGAACACCATAGTGTGATGGTGTGTCCAAACATCATGGTCATGCTCTATTGGACATGGTGCGTGCTATGATGTCTCTTATCGTTTTACTACTATAATTTTGGGATTATGCATTAGAGACAACTACATTCACTTTAAATAGGGCACCATCTAAATCCGTTGAGATGACAGCATGTGAATTGTGGTTTGATAGAAACCTAAGCTGTCATTTCTTAATGTTTGGGGCTGCAACACTTGTGTGGAAAATGTTTTCACCTAATGAGGTCGAACCCAAGGCGGACAAATGCATCTTCATAGAATACCCTAAGATCAGTCGGGTGAACCTTCTATCTCAGATCCAAGTGCAAAGTGTTTGTTGCTTAAACGGATCCTTTCTCGAGGAAATGTTTCTCTCGAAAGAATTGAGTGGGAGGAATATAGAACTTGATGAGGTTGTTAAAATTTTGTTCAACCAGAGAGTAGTGCAGCGCAGAAAGATGTTTCTGTGAAGCCTACGTTAGTTGAAGAGGAGGTTAATGATGATGATCATGAAGCTTTAGGATCAAGTTACTATCGAACTTCGTGGGTCGACAAGGATGTGTACTGCTCCTGAGCGGTACGACAACCCTATCTTAGAGATCATGTTGTTGGACAACGATGAACCTACGAGCTATGGAGAAGCGATGATGGGCCCGGATTCCGACAAATGGTTGGAGGCCATGAAATCCGAGATAGGATCAATGTATGAAAACCAAGTATAGACTTTGGTAGACTTGCTCGTTGGACGGCAGGTCATTGAGTACAAATGGATCTTTAAAATGAAGACAGACGCTGATGGTAATTGTCACCATTTGTAAAGCTCGACTTGTTGCAAATATGTTTGTGACAAGTTCAAGGAGTTGACTTCGATGAGACTTTCTTACTCGTAGCGATGCTAAAGTCTGTTGGAATTATGTTAGCAGTTGCTGCATTTTCAATTATGAAATCTGGCAGATGGATGTCAAAACATCGTTTCCTTAACTGTTTACTTGAGGAAAGGTTGTATGTGATACAACCGGATGGTTTTGTTAGTCCTAAGGATGCTAAAAGGTGTGCAAGCTTTAGTGTTCCTTCTATGGACTGAAGCAAGCATCTCGGAGTTGGAATATACACTTTGATGAGGTGATCAAAGTTTTAATGTTTATACAAGGTTTACGAGAAACTTGTATTTACAATAAAGTGAGTGGGAGCACTATAGAATTTCTGATAGGTATATGTGGATGACATATTGTTGATCGGAAATGATGTAGGATTTCTAGGAAGCATAAATGGTTGTTTGAAAAGTGATTTTCGAAGGAAGACCTGGATAAAGCTACCTGATTGTTGAGCATCAACATCTATAGAGATATATCAGGATGCTTGATGAGACTTTCAATGAGTACATACCTTGACGAGATTTTGAAAGAGTTCAAAATGGATCAGTCAGAGAAATAGTTCTCGTCTGATTTGTAAGGTGTGAAGTTGAGTGAGACTCAAAGCTCGACAACGGCAGAAGAAAGAGAAAGGACGAACGTCGTCCCCTATGCCTTAGCCATAGGCTCTATATAGTATGCCATGCTGTGTACCGCACTTGTGTGTGCCTTGCCATGAGTCCGTCAAGGGGTACAAGAGTGATCCAGGAGTGGATCACTGGACAGCGGTCAACATTATCCTTAGTGACTAAAAGACTTAAGGAATTGTTTCTCGATTATGGAGGTGATAAAGGGTTCGTAGTAAGGAGTTACGTCGATGCAAGCTTTAACACTAATCCGGATGACTCGTAATAGCAATCTGGATACGTATAGTGGAGCAGCCATTTGGAATAGTACCAAGTGGAGTGTGGTAGAAGTGTTTACAGTTTGACATAGAGATTTGCAAAGTGCATACGGATCTGATTGTCACAGATCCGTTGACTATAAGACCTCTCTCACATGCAAAGCATGATCGAGCCCCAGAACTCATTGGGTGTTAGATTCATAGCAATGCGAATCACATGGTGATGTGAACTAGATTATTGACTCTAGTGCAAGTGGGAGACTGTTGGAAATATGCTCTAGAGGCAATAATAAATTAGTTATTGTCATATTTCCTTGTTCATGATAATCGTTTATTATCCATGCTATAATTATATTGATCGGAGACTTAAATGCATGTGTGGATACATAGACAAAACCATGTCCCTAGTATGCCTCTAATGGACTAGCTCGTTGATCAAAGGATGGTTAAGGTTTCCTAGCCATGGACGTGAGATGTCATTTGATAACGGGATCACGTCATTAGGAGAATGATGTGATGGACAAGACCCAAACTACAAATGTAGCATATGATCGTGTCAGTTTATTGCTACTGTTTTCTGCATGTCAAGTATATGTTCCTATGACCATGAGATCATGCAACTCACGGATATCGGAGGAGTTCCTTGTGTGTATCAAACGTCACAACGTAACTGGGTGACTATAAAGGTGCTCTACAGGTATCTCCGATGGTTTCTGTTGAGTTGGCATGGATCGAGACTGGGATTTGTTACTCCGTGTGACGGAGAGGTATCTCAGGGCCCACTCGATAATACAACATCATAATTAGCCTTGCAAGCAATGTGACTAATTGTTAGTTGCGGGATTGTGTATTACGGAACGAGTAAAGAGACTTGCCGGTAAGGAGGTTAAACTAGGTATGGCGATACCGACGATCGAATCTCGGGCAAGTAACATACCGAAGAACAAAGGGAACGTTATACGGGATTAACTGAATCCTTGACATAGAGGTTCGACCGATAAAGATCTTCGTAGAATATGTAGGAACCAATGTGGACGTCCAGGTCCCGCCATTGGTTATTGACCGTAGAGGTGTCTCGGTCACGTCTACATAGTTCTCGAACCCGCAGGGTCTGCACACTTAAGGTTCGGTGATGTTTCGGTAGTGTAGAGTTATGTATGGTGGTGACCGAAGGTTGTTCGGAGTCCCAGATGAGATCCCGGATGTCACGAGGAGGTCCGGAATGGTCTGGACGTAAAGATTCATATATAGGAAGTCCCAGTTTGGTCGCCGGAAAAGTTCCGGGCTCATCGGTAGTGTACCGGGAGTGCCGGTAGTGTACCGGGAGACCTCCGGGAGGGTTATTTTGACCCCAGAGGGTCCATGGGATGTGGAGAGTAATAACCAGCCCTTATTGGGCTGGAGAAACAGCCACAACAAGGTCCATGGCGCAGGAGGCAAAAGTCCTAAAGGAAAAGGTGGAAAAAAGGCTAAAAAGGAAGAGTCCTACTCCTACTAGGAGTGGAGGAGGAGTAGGACTCCTCCCCCTCTAGCCGGCCGACTCCTAGGAGGCTTTGGGCTGGCGCCAAGGCTGCTTCTCCCTCCCTCCTATATATACTAGTGGAATAGAGGGTTTTTGCACAGAAAATACGGCCACGTGCTACCCGTTTCACCGGTGCTCCTCTAGATCAGTTTTCTGTAGTGCTTAGGCGAAGCCTTGCCGGAATTGCAACACCACCATCACCGGAGCGCCGTCACGCTGCCGGTGAACTCTCTCTCCCCTCCACCTCCTCTTGCTGGATCAAGACAGTGGAGATCATCATCAAGCTGCATGTTTGCTGAACGCGGAGGTGCTATCCGTTCGGCGCTAGATCGGAAGGACCGTGATCGAGATCGCGAGACGGTTCTTGATGAGATCGCGGAACGGATCGTGATGAGTTCGCGGGACAGATCGTGATCAAGATCGTGAGACGGACCGTGATGAGATCGCAGGACGGATCGTGATGAGTTCACGGGACGGATCGTGATTGGATCGCGGGACGGATCGTGATGAGATTGCGGGACGCTCGGCGATTTGGATCGCGAAGATGTTCAACTACACCAACCGCGTTTCTTAACGCTTCCCGCTTAGCGATCTACAAGGGTATGTAGATCCACTCTCCCTCTCGTAGATGCTTATGACCATGGATAGGTTTGCGTGTGCGTTGGAAATTTTTTGTTTCCCATGCGACGTTCCCCAACACCTGCCATCGCAAAGACCAGGTGTCATCCCTCCCGAGTATGTGTCGAGGCGCTAGCAATGATGGAAGTTAAATGGTGCCGATGGGATGGGCTCCTGTCCCGTCCCGTAGAAGGTCAGGGACGCCTGACAGAGCATTTAATGCGTTTGTCTTATACCATCAGTATTAGGTATGATAACGTTGTAGCAACTGTACACCCCGTGTATGTACTGTACGCCACTGTTGGGGACCTCTTAGTCATATAAAAGGAGGACCAATGCGCTACAGAGAGGGGACCCTTCTAGCTCGGATGCATGCGTAGCAGATGTGTACTGTTCATCACATAGCGCTCCTGGCTCCAGAGCTCAAACACTCATAATACACTAAAGCAGGAGTAGGGTTTTATGCTTCTCAGCGGCCCAAACCTAGAAATATTCCCTCGCGCTGCTCGTTGGATGTGCTCTTTGTGCATGCCTTCCCCTGCCGAACCAAAAAGGGATCCACACGATCCCATATGTGTCGTACCCAGACATCTTTGGAGCGCTAGGTAGGGGAGAGGGTTGCATGAACTTGATCTAACAGTCAACACGCCAATTTCTTCATCACCCATCATCTTCATCACCATGGCCCCCCAAGAAGAAGGGCTTTACGGATGTTGATCCATCCACGTCCGCTGTGCCTGTAGCTACTCGGACAGGCGATGGTGTGGATGCAAGCGGAGGAGGCAGAGGTCTTGAGCTTCCACGATGCTCTGGTGATCAAGGCCAAGCGAGCGGTGCCGGTCGCAACAACGATGGCAACCCACGCGACACTAGATCTCAGGACGAACCTGTACTACCTACAAGCTGCACGGTAAATTCCAGGGATGAAAGGGCGCCTTCTAAGACACCCACACCGGTGCATATGTCACGGCCTTCTTAGGTCGCACGCGATGAGCAGCGCCATGACGTTGGTGGTTGTGGGGACCCCGACTCATAAGTCGAGATCACCGAATGTACGTGTACAGTGATCCCAGAGATCAGTGCTCAATGAACACACAGAAGCTGAATAATAAGAGTCTTACATCCTTACATACCGTCTTACACAAATAAAGACCGTGGAGGTAAATTCTTACATAGATAGGGACGCAAGGGCCAAATACTTAAACATAACAAACAACGGAAATCTTGGTCGAAAGCGTGAACCCATGCCATCTACCTTAAACCTATAGGCATTCTGACTGGGAAGCGTCCTACGTTGCATGTTCGTCACCAACGAACTCTTCATCGTACTCCTGTTCTTCCATGCCCGGCCAATTAAATAACCAGTGGCAAGCCAATGAGTACTTTGAATGTACTCGCAAGCAACCCAAGTTGTGGAACAAGGTATAACAATGCATGATATAGCACTAAGTTGGTATTTTGCCGAAGGCCAATTTTGAATACAATGTCATGATCAAGCAACTATGTGTAAGCATGCATCAACAGTTGGCAGATATCCATATGAACAAGTTACATATATCATCATAAGCAAGGGTTGAACATCTCATGTTCGTTCATCACATCAAGTCATCTGACTTATCTCAAGTATCATCCTTCTGTCATCCGCACACACACACACACACACCTAGTTTGCAAAAACATCTAGACGTGGCATAAGCAGCACCACCCAACTGTCCTTGACCATGGACATGACTATTCGAATAGTTTTACACTCTACATAGGTTGCACACTTTACCCACAAGACTCGGGGAACTTCTGTGTCATCCACGACTCGCGGTATATTACATACCCGAGGTAAGCACCGGAAAAATGCCTTTCCCCTAGCGATACTACACAAAGAGTCCACTCGATTGGTACACAACCCACATGATGTACACCACATGTAGCATCCATGCAGGGACCAACGGTGTGCCCGGTGCCTGTGAGGACATCGCATGATCGTCCATACTGACACAGCCCCATATCGAGAGTGACCATGCCACTCCCGCCACTAGTAATGCAGGCTCCTTGCTAGTACCTACCAAAGTAATGAACAAAGCCCCATCCCATAAGGGGTATCGTGGTTGTGCATGTAAGGTTGGGATGGTCGACAAATGTTAAACCCTCCATTTTCGAAAACACACCCTCAACTTTCTCCGGTACATCACTTCTTTCTCAAGTGGTCACCTAACTCATCATCATCTCCCTCGGGCATTAGTGGCACCCGACGGGGTTTTCGAAAAGTCTTTGAAATCATCTCTTTAATTCCATCACCATGCATATTCCCATCCCACTTGCGTAGCAACTACTAGCATCCTAACTACTCCCACCCGCATAACCCTCATAAGGAGGTAGGGTCATGCACGATGCAAGTATCAACAAGAATGTATCGGAGGCATCCCACCGAAGGGGATTACAACATCATCATGATCAATACAACGAAATAAAGTGCTATATGCCATGCAATAAAAGTTTTCATAGTCATGGTCAAAGGGCTGCTTGCGTGGCTCAACAAAGTCTTTGGGGTCTTCAAAGTCTTTTTGTCCAACTCCCTCGTCAATGATGCAATCTATCGTCGCGATAAATAACGATAATAATAAGCATCACACAAAAACAGAGCACACAAAGCTACTACTAAAATGCTACCCTACTCTGGTCAATACTAAAAACTATCCTAAGAACATTTGCCTAAGGTTTTGGGGAGAAAAGGGTTTTTAAAACTAATTATAACAGAGGCTAAAAATGCCTAAAATAGGTTTTAAAATAAAATAGTAGGATTTTTTAACAAATTATAAAAAGTCACTATTAAATTCTACAGAATATTCTAAGATTTATGGTGGAAAAATATTTGGCATATGAATTTTATTTGGATCTGTGTTTTTTTGGAAAATAGACAGAAAAATAAAAATAAAAAGGGTATTGTGCTTTGGGCTAGATCTGGCCACAACTGGGCCGGCCCAGAGCAAATCAGCCCCAGGCGAAGCGGGCGCTCGCGCCTTGTCAAGTTTAAACCTGACGGGCTGGCCCCGCGTGCCAGTGAGAGAGAGGGACGCAGGAGGGGTGTGAGGGGCTGCTGACCTAGCCCCACTGCTAGGTCGTCATCCACCTCTGACCAGGGGCTGGCGGTGCTCACCGACAGTGAAGGAAGGTACGACGAGGGGAGCTGGAGGCGGGAACGGGCTCAGCGTTGAGTCACCATTCCTCTAGAGGTGGAGGGATGACCAGAGGTGCCTTGGCTCGCCGGCGACGAACACCCACGGTGGAGGAGCTTCGGGAGGGGGTCGGAGTCGGCGATCCTTGCCTCAGGACAGACGGAGGAGAGGTGGGAACAGGCAAGGAGCCACCTGCGGGCCCGATGAAGGTGACGGGAGTGCTGGAGCGGGCTTGTGTCTCGAGATCTATGGAGCTCCGCCGCGGCAGCGCCTCGGTCGATCTCGAGCACTGGTGCTCGATGGGGGGGGCTCAAACGGGGCTTGGGATGGCTGATTGGGAGTGTCAGGGTGCCAAAGGATAGAAGAGGTGCTCTAGGGAGGCCTTATATAGGCGAGGGTGAGTCTACCGAACGCAGGTGCACCGACGAGCTTGTGGACGAGGCCAGAGGCCACGGGAGGAGACGGGTGTGTGTCTGGGGTGTTCCTGGGGCTGATCCAGGAAGAGCAGGAGGAAGAGTGTAATGCCCTAGACACACCCACCGGTAGTCATTACTCTTGGCGGGATCTAGACTGGCATCACAGATCAATACTAGTCTTTTTTGCGCACTTTGTCCTTACTCATGCGCATCCGGGACCAACTTCCCGGTCAATCACCCATCCTAGAACTACTGCAAGCCAAGCATGCTTAACCTGGGAGTTCTGTTTGAATGGGCTTCCGGAAAAGAAGGAATTCCTTACTGATATCAGTAGTCTATCATCCCTAATAAGCCAGGCTATCACATACAACACCACTCAGAGGAACCGACGTCCTCGTTGGGTCACAGGAACGTTCCCTCTTGGCACAAATGTCTGTGCTTCCAGTATGATACATGTGTCATTTCGGGTGCCATGATGGGTCACCAACTTCATGAACAACATGACCACGCACCTGTTGGCAAACATCCGTGTAACCGCGAGGGTCAGCTCTGATACCAACTTGTAACACTCTAGACACACCTGCCGGTAGTCGTTACTCCTGGCGGGATCTAGACTGGCCTCACAGATCAATACTAGTCTTTTCTGTGCACTTTGTCCTCAGTCATGCACATACGGGACCAACTTTCTGGTCGGTCACCCATCCTAGAACTACTCCAAGCCAAGCACGCTTAACCTAGGAGTTCTGTTTGAATGGGCTTCCAGAGTAGAAGGAATTCCTTATTGATATGAGTAGTCTATCATCCCTAATAAGCCAAGCTATCACATATTGGTATCAGAGCTAGGTTTCGATCCTGGGACCTGTGGGTTATGGGCCCACTCAAAGAGACACCGTAGAAATGATTGCTTAGAAAGAGAGATTACACTGGTACAAGTTGAAACTTGATCAGGTGAGAACCTCGAAATAATTGAAAAGATTTTTGAACAGAAACATGAATCTTCTGAGATATCTTCGGCACTCCGGATAGAATAGAGAGATAAGACAACCAAGAGATACTTGGACAAGAATTACCAACATGGGGAAGCATTTAGCGATTGAAAAGGATATGAAGAACACAGAGATCTTGAACTGAATGCGCCGGGAAGGAAAACAAGAATGATGAATTTGGATCACTTGAGGATCTTCACAATGAATCACCGGATACGATACAAAAGAAAAGATAGCGGAAGCATCGATGAAAAGAAAGGCATTTGGATGAGAATTTAATCATTGAATAAAAAGGGTGGGAGGGTTGGGAAAAACAAACACAACTTGGGACGGATGAAATGAACTCCGGGAAAGAAATATGAGGATTGATCTTGCAATATTGAAGAGGGTAGAACTATCTTGAAGAGAAGCACACCGGATAAAAAGAATTGATATGACAGCTTGATTGAGCAAAAGAATTAGCATTCCCACAGAAATATGAGAACACCGCTTCAGAAAGATATGAGATCACCAGTTGACATCGAAGCAACTCAAATTACCATACTCCAATAAAACAAAGGACGAGGCTTACGAAACAAGCTAGAACAAATTCATGACAGCGATTCCGCTCGATATTTTCGTGGTAAGGTTCGCACGGGCTTGATCGTACATTGGATTGTCATATTGAAATGACGCTCGAATATGCTCCCTAGGCATAGCGAACTACAAGGCTTGATGAAGCATATCTGATGACATATATCGAGACTATCCTATGTAAGAAAGACCGTGAACAAACGATTCCACTAAATGTCAAACCCAAACCTCACATCACACATTTGTTGAAAGATAGCCTAGGTAACTACTTGAATTCCCACCTTAGAAATCCCGAAACCTTCCAGTTATGCAATCGAGTCCACGGATACAAGGAGCAAAATCCATCACTCAACTCATAACAATAATACTACGCTCCAATGTAACACATCCGTCAACACATAAACAGAGGTCTCGGAAACTCATCTATCTCGGACCCTCAAAAACACAACGATACCAAACATGGCAGTACCACGGACGCCTCCACTGTACTGGTGACTCCGATCTTATCTCGCTATGAGAAGTATTGAAGCAATTTCAAACACCCTCCATTCTGAATAATAAGGGAACTGAACACCCTCCGTCTTAAGGATCTAAATGGGAGTGAACACTGTGGCTTATAGATTACTTGTCATGCCCAAGATGCGACCCTATCCTTATTTTGGCTCGAGGGCCTCGACAGGGATAGGAGCGCATCTTGGGTGTGACAAGTTGGTATCAGAGCCTGTACCGACCTAGGAGCCCCCTTGATTGATCGAACTTGGCCGAGTCGAGCCTAGTGAAAAACTATTTTGAGTCTAGTTATGTCAGAGAGTAGGATTCTTTTTACTCCTGTTCTATGCTCTGGTGAGGAATTATGACTTAAGAATGTTGATTCTACCCTCTTCTCACTCAATTTTTTTTAGGATCACACGGATATTTTGGAATCTATATGATGCGATGTGATGGAGTTCTGTACTTGGTGCCTTCTATTGCCGAGGAGTAGAGCTCTAGGGGATTCTTGACACATCATTATTGTTCAGTTTCCTTAGTATCTCAGGACGAAGGATGTTAGAAATTTCTTCAATAATTTTCGTGGCGAGATAAGATCGGAGTCACCCAGTATTGGGGAGGCGTCCGGGGTACTGCCATGTTTGGTATCGTTGTGTTTTGAGGGTCCCAGATAGATGGAGTTCCGAAGCCTCTGGTTATGTGTTGACGGATGGATGCAGTTGGAGTGTAGGGCTTGTTAGTTGTGTGAGATATTTTGCCTCCCTGTATCCCCAACACCCGATTGCATAACCAAGAAAGTTTTGGCAGTTCTTAGGTGGGAATTCAAGTAGTTACCAAGGCTATCTTCCGACAGATCATGATGTGAGGTTGCGATTGTTGGGAGACGTAGTAGTAAATCAAATTTTTTCCTACGATCACCAAGATCTATCTATGGAGAAACCAACAATGAGTGGAAAAGAGATTGCATCTTCATACCTTTGAAGATTGCTAAGTGGAAGCGTTACAAGAACGCGGTTGGTGGAGTCGTACTCGCAGCGACTCAGATCGCGGTGGATTCCAATCTTAGCGCTGAACAACGGCGCCTCCGCGTTCAACACGCATGCAGCCCGGTGACGTATCCTACGCCTTGATCTAGCAAGGAGGAAGGAAAGGTTGAGGGAGAACTCCGGCAGCACGACGGCGTGGTGACGGTGGAGCTGCGTGGTCTCCGGTAGGGCTTCGCCAAGCACTGCGGAGAACGAGGAAGTGGAAGGGTAGGGATGCACCGAGAGAGATTGAGAGAACTCGTGTCTCAAATCAGCCCCAATACCTCGGGTATATATAGGAGGAGGGAGAGGGAGGGCCGCCTTGGCCCCTCCTCCAAGGAGGAGAGGTTCGACCGAGATAAGGGAGGAGTCCACCTCCCACAAGGGAAGTGGATCTCTTCCTTTTGAATCTCCTTTTGCCTTATCTCTTTATCCCTAGCAACATGGGCCTTTAGGGAAGGACTTGACCAGCCCAATAAGGGCTGGTACACCTCCTCTAACAGCCCATGAAGTCCTTTGGTCGTCACACCCCTCCCGGGGGTCCTCCGGCACCCTCTCGGCACTCCCGGTACACTACCGATGAGCCCGAAAACTTTCCGGTGACCAAAACTGGACTTCCTATATATCAATCTTTACCTCCGCACCATTCCGAAGATCCTTGTGGTGTCCAGGATCTCATCTGGGACTCCTAACAACCTTCGGTAACCACGTACAATATATCCCTATAACCCTAGCGTTATCGAACATTAAGTGTGTAGACCCTACGGGTTCGGGAGACACGTAAACATGACCAAGACACCTCTCCGGTCAATAAAAAACAGCGGGATCTGGATACCCATGTTGGATCCCACATGCTCCACGATGATCTCATCGGATGAACAACGATGTCGAGGATTCAATCAATCTCGTATATAATTCCCTTTGTCTAATGGTATGACACTTGCCCGAGATTTGCTAGTTGGTATCCCTATACCTTGTTCAATCTCGTTACCGGCAAGTATCTTTACTTGTTCCGTAACACATCATCCCATGGCTAACTCCTTAGTCACATTGAGCTCATTATGATGATGTCTTATCGAGTGGGCCTAGAGATACCTCTCCGTCACACGGAGTGACAAATCCCAGTCTCGATTCGTGCCAACCCAACAGACACTTTCGGAGATACCTGTAGTGTACCTTTATAGCCACCCAGTTACTTGTGACGTTTGGCACACCCAAACTATTCCTACGGAATCCGGGAGTTGCACAATCACATGGTCTAAGGAAATGATACTTGACATTAGAAAAGCTTTAGCAAACGAACTACACGATCTTGTGCTATGCTTAGGATTGGGTCTTGTCCATCACATCATTCTCTTAATGATGTGATCTCGCTATCAACGACATCCAATGTCCATGGTCATGAAACCGTGACCATCTATTGATCAACGAGCTAGCCAACTAGAGGCTCACTAGGGACACGTTGTGGTCTATGTATTCGCACATGCATTACGGTTTCCGGTTAACACAATTATAGCATGAACAAGGAAATACAATAATAACCATTTTATTATTGCCTCTAGGGCATATTTCCAACAGTCTCCCACTTGCAAGAGAGTCAATAATCTAGTTATATTGTGATGAATCAGACACCCATAACATTCTGGTGTTGATCATGTTTTGCTCGTGAGAGAGATTTAGTCAACGGATCTGCGACATTCAGATCCGTATGTACTTTACAAATATCTATATCTCCCTCCTGAATGTAATCACGAATGGAGTTGAAGGGGTGCTTGATGTGTCTTGTCTTCTTGTGAAACCTGGGCTCCTTCGCAAGGGCAATATCTCAAGTGTTGTCACAGAATAGAGTCATCGCGCCCGACGCATTGGGAATCACTCCTAGGTCGGTGATGAACTCCTTCATCCAGACTCCTTCCTTTGCTGCTTCCGAAGCAACTATGTACTCTGCTTCACATGTAGATGCCGCCACGACGCTTTGCTTGCTGCTGCACCAGCTGACTGCCCCTCCGTTCAAAATATAAACATATCCGATTTGCGACTTGGAGTCGTCCGGATGTGTGTCGAAGCTAGCATCGACGCAACCCTTTACGACGAGTTCTTCGGCACCTACATATATGAGAAACATGTCCTTTGTCCTTTTCAGGTACTTCAGGATATTCTTGACCACTGTCTAGTGTTCCGCTCCGGGATCACTTTGGTACCTCCCTACCAAACTTATGGCAAGGTTCACATCAGGTCTGGTACACAGCATGGCATACATAATAGAGCCTATGGCTGAAGCATAGGGGATGACACTCATCTCTTCTTTATCCTTTGCCGTGGTCGGGCATTGAGTCGTACTCAATCTCACACCCTGTAACACAGGCAAGAACCCCTTCTTGGGCTGATCCAAATTGAACTTCTTCAATATCTTGTCAAGGTATGTGCTTTGTGAAAGACCTATGAGGCGTCTCGATCTATCTCTATAGATCCTGATACCTAGTATGTAAGCAACTTCTCCAAGGTCCTTCATTGAAAAACATTTATTCAAGTAGGCCTTTACACTTTCCAAAAGTTCTATATCATTTCCCATGAACAATATGTCATCCACATATAATATGAGAAATGCTACAGAGCTCCCACTCACTTTCTTGTAAATACAGGGTTCTCTAGAAACCTGTATAAACCCAAACACTTTAATCACCTCATTAAAGTGAATGTTCCAACTCCGAGATGCTTGCACCAGCCCATAGATGGAGCGCTGGAGCTTGCACACTCTGTTAGCATCTTTAGGATCAACAAAACCTTCCGGCTGCATCATATACAGTTCTTTCTTAAGGAAGCCATTAAGGAATGCCGTTTTGACAGCCATTTGCGAGATCTCATAATCATAAAATGCGGCAATTGCTAACATGATTCAGACGGACTTCAACATCGCTACAGGTGAGAAAGTCTCATCATAGTCAACTCCTTGAACTTGACGATAACCCTTAGCGACAAGCCGAGCCTTATAGACAGTCACATTACCATCCGCGTCAGTCTTCTTCTTAAAGATCCATTTATTTTCTATGGCTCGCTTATTATCAGGCAAGTCCACCAAAGTCCATACTTTGTTCTCATACATGGATCCTATCTCCGATTTCATGGCTTCAAGCCATTTGTTGGAATCTGGGCCCGTCATCACTTCTTCATAGTTCGGAGGTTCACCATTGTCCAACAACATGATCTTCAGGACAGGGTTACCGTACCACTCTGGTGTGGAACGTGTCCTAGTGGACCTTCGATGTTTAATAGTAACTTGATATGAAGTTTCATGATCATCATCATTAACTTCCTCTCCAACCGGTGTAGGCTCCACAGAAACAAATTCATGTGCTACGCTACTCTTCGGTTCGAGTGGAGGTACAATTACCGCATCAAGTTCTATTTTCCTCGCACTTACTTCTTTCGAGAGAAACTCTTTCTCAAGAAAGGATCCATTCCTGGCAAAAAAGACTTTGCCTTTGGATCTGAGGTAGAAGGTATACCCAATAGTCTCTTTGGGATATCCTATGAAGATGCACTTTTCCGCTTTGGGTTCGAGCTTCTCAGGTTGAAGTTTCTTCACATAAGCATCGCATCCCCAAACTTTTAGAGACGAGAGCTTAGGTTTCTTTCCAAACCATAATTCATACGGTGTCGTCTCAACAGACTTTGACGGTGCCCTATTTAAATTGAATGCGGCAGTCTCTAATGCATATCCCCAAAATGATAGTGGTAAGTCGGTAAGAGACATCATAGATCGCACCATATCCAATAGAGTGCGATTACGACGTTCAGACACACCATTTCGCTGAGGTGTGCCAGGCGGCATGAGTTGTGAAACAATTCCACATTTCCTTAGGTGTGTTCCAAACTCGTGACTCCAATATTCTCCGCCACGATCAGATCGTAGGCACTTTATTTTCTTGTCATGTTGATTCTCTACCTCACTCTAAAATTCCTTGAACCTTTCAAAGGTTTCAGACTTGTGTTTCATTAAGTAGACATACTCATATCTGCTCAAGTCATCAGTGAGGGTGAGAACATAACGGTAGCCACCGCGAGCCTTGACGCTCATTGGACCGCATACGTCGGTATGTATTATCTTCAATAAGTCAGTTGCTCACTCCATTGTTCCGGAGAACATAGTCTTGGTCATCTTGCCCATGAGGCATGGTTCGCACGTGTCAAATGATTCAAAATCAAGAGACTCAAAAAGTCCATCAGCATGGAGTTTCTTCATATGTTTGACACCAATATGACCAAGGCGGCAGTGCCACATGTAAGTGGGACTATCGTTATCAACCTTACATCTTTTGGTACTCACACTATGGACATGTGTAACTTCACATTCGAGATTCATTAAAAATAAATCATTGACCAGCGGGGTATGACCATAAAACATTTCTCTCATATAAATAGAACAACCATTATTCTCAGATTTAGATGAGTAGCCATCTCGCATCAAACGAGATCCAGATACAATGTTCATGCTCAAAGCTGGTACGAAATAACAATTATTGAGGTTTAAAACTAATCCCGAAGGTAGATGTAGAGGTAGCATGCCGACAGCGATCACATCGACCTTGGAACCATTCCCGACGCGCATCGTCACCTCATCCTTTGCCAGTCTCCACTTATTCCACAGCTCCTGCTTGGAGTTACAAATGTGAGCAACTGCACCGGTATCAAATACCTAGGAGATACTATGAGCGCTGGTTAGGTACACATCAATGACAAGTATATCACATATACCTTTAACGTTGCTGGCCTTCTTATCTGCTAAGTACTTGGGGGCAGTTCCGCTTCCAGTGACCGGTACCCTTGCAATAAAAGCACTCAGTCTCAGGCTTGGGTCCATGCTTGTTCTTCTTCCCGGCAACTTGCTTACCGGGCGCAGCAACAGCTTTGCCATCCTTCTTGAAGTTCTTCTTACCCTTGCCTTTCTTGAAACTAGTGGTCTTATTCACCATCAACACTTGATGCTCCTTCATGATCTCGACCTCCGCTGATTTCAGCATCGAGTACAACTCAAGAATGGACTTCTCCATGCCCTGCATGTTGTAGTTCATCACAAAGCTCTTGTAGCTAGGTGGAAGCGACTGGAGGATTCTGTCAATGACCGAGTCATCTGGGAGATTTACTCCTAGATGAGTCAAGCGGTTGTGCAACCTAGACATTTTGAGTATGTGCTCACTACCAAAACTGTTTTCCTCCATCTTACAACTGAAGAACTTGTCGGAGACATCATATCTCTCGACCCGGACATGAGCTTGGAAAACCAGTTTCAGCTCTTGGAACATCTCATATGCTTCGTGTTGCTCAAAATGCTTTGGAGCCCTGGTTCTAAACTGTAAAGCATGCCGCACTGAACAAGGGAGTAATCATTGCAGCGTGACTGCCAAGCGTTCATAACGTCTTGTTCTGCTGGGAAAATGGATGCGTCACCTAGCGGTGCATCAAGGACATACAATCTTTTGGAAGCTATGAGGATGATCCTCAAGCCATGGACCTAGTCCGCATAGTTGCTTCCATCATCTTTCATCTTGGTTTTCTCTAGGAAGGCGTCGAAGTTGAGGGTGAGATTAGCATTGGCCATTGGATCTACAATATAGATTGTAAAGACAATTTTAGACTAAGTTCATGATAATTAAGTTCACATAATCAAATTATTTAATGAACTCCCACTTAGATAGACATCTCTCTAGTCATGTAAGTGATACATGATCCATGTCAACTAGCCCGTGTCTGATCATCATGTGAGACGGACTAGTCATCCATGGTGAACATCTCCATGTTGATCGCATCTACTATACGACTCATGTTCGACCTTTCGGTCTTCTGTGTTCTGAGGCCATATCTGTACATGCTAGGCTCGTCAAGTCAACCTAAGTGTTTCACATGTGTAAATCTGGCTTACACCCGTTGTATGCGAACGTTAGAACCTATCACACCCGATCATCACCTGGTGCTTCGGAACAACGATCCTTAGCAACGGTGCATAGTTAGGGTGAAGACATTTCTTGAAATTTTATTTAGAGATCATCTTAGTTACTATCGTCATTCTAAGAAAATAAGATGTAAACAAGATAAACATCACATGCAATCAATATAGTGACATGATATGGCCAATATCACCTTGCTCCTTTGATCTCCATCTTCGGGGCACCATGATCATCACTGTCACCGACACGACACCGTGATCTCCATCATCATGATCTCCATCATCGTGTCTTCATGAAGTTGTCTTGCCAACTATTAATTCTACTACTATGGATAACGATTAGCAATAAAGTAAAGTAATTACATGGCATTTATGATTCACATGCAGGTCATACAATAAAATAAGACAACTCCTATGGCTTTTGCCGGTTGTCATATTCATCGACATGCAAGTCATGAATCCTATTACAAGAACATGATCAATCTCATACATCACAATGCATCACATCACATCCTTTGGCCATATCACATCACAAGGTATATGCTGCAAAAACAAGTTAGACGTCCTCTAATTTGTAGTTGCAAGTTTTTACGTGGCTGCTATAGGTTTCTAGCAAGAACGTTTCTTACCTACGCCAAAACCACAATGTGATATGCCAATTGCAATTTACCCTTCATAAGGACCCTTTTCATCGAATCCGATCCGACTAAGGTGGGAGAGACAGACACCCTCTAGCCACCTTATGCAACAAGTGCATGTCAGGCGGTGGAACCGGTCTCACGTAAGCGTACGTGTAAAGTTGGTCCGGACCTCTTCGTCCCACAATACCGTCGAATCAAGATAAGACTAGTAACGGCAAGCATATTAACAAGATCGACACCCACAACAACTTGTGTTCTACTCGTGCATAGATTCTACGCATAGACCTAGCTCATGATGCCACTGTTGGGAGACGTAGTAGTAAATCAAAAAATTTCCTACGATCACCAAGTTCTATCTATGGAGAAACCAACAATGATTGGGAAATAGATTGCATCTTCATACCTTTGAAGATCACTAAGCGGAAGCGTTTCAAGAACGCGGTTGGTGGAGTCGTACTCGCAGCGATTCAGATCGCGGTGGTTTCCGATCTTAGCGCCAAACAACGGCGCCTCCGCGCTCAACACACGTGCAACCCGGTGATGTCTCCTATGCCTTGATCCAGCAAGGAGGAAGGAGAGGTTGAGGGAGAGCTCCGATAGCACGGCGGCATGGTGACGGTGGAGCTGCGTGGTCTGCGGCAGGGCTTCGCCAAGCACCACGGAGAACGAGGAAGAGGAAGGGTAGGGCTGCGCCGAGAGAGAGAACTCGTGTCTCAAATCATCCCCAATACCTCGGGTATATATATAGGAGGGAGAGGGAGGGCCACCTTGGCCCCTCCTCCAAGCAGGAGAGGTTCGGCCGAGATAAGGGAGGAGTCCACCTCCCACAAGGGAGGCAGATCTCTTCCTTTTGAATCTCCTTTTGCCTTATCTCTTTATCCCTAGCCACATGGGCCTTTAGGGAAGGACTTGGCCAGCCCAATAAGGGCTGGTCCACCTCCTCTAACAGCCCATGAAGTCCTTTGGTCGTCACACCCCTCCCGGGGGTCCTCCGGCACCCTCCTGGCACTCCCGGTACACTACCAATGAGCCCAAAAACTTTTTGATGACCAAAACTGGACTTCCTATATATCAATCTTTACTTCCGAACCATTCCAAAGCTCCTTGTGACATTCAGGATCTCATCCGTGACTCAGAACAACCTTCAGTAGCCACGTACAACATTTCCCTATAACCCTAGTGTCATCGAACCTTAAGTGTGTAGACCCTACGGGTTCGGGAGACACATAGACATGACCGAGACACCTCTCTGGTCAATAACCAATAGCGGGATCTGGATACCCATTTTGGCACCCACATGCTCCACGACGATCTCATCAGATGAACCACGATGTCGAGGATTCAATCAATCTCGTATACAATTCCCTTTGTCTACCGGTATGACACTTGCCCGAGATTCGATCGTCGGTATCCCTATACCTTGTTCAATCTCGTTACCGGCAAGTCTCTTTACTCGTTCCGTAACACATCATCCCATGGATAACTCCTTAGTCACATTGAGCTCATTATGATTATGTCTTACCGAGTGGGCCCAGAGATACCTCTCCGTCACACGGAGTGACAAATCCCAGTCTCGATTCGTGCCAACCCAAGAGACACTTTCGGAGATACCTGTAGTGTACCTTTATAGCCACCCAGTTATGTTGTGACGTTTGGCACACCCAAAGTATTCCTATGGTACCCGGGATTTGCACAATCTCATGGTCTAAGGAAATGATACTTGACATTGGAAAAGCTTTAGTAGACGAACTACACGATCTTGTGGTATGCTTAGGATTGGGTCTTGTCCATCACATCATTCTCCTAAAGATGTGATTCTGTTATCAACGATATCCAATGTCCATGGTCATGAAACCGTGACCATCTATTGATCAACGAGCTAGCCAACTAGAGGCTCACTAGGGACACATTGTGGTCTATGTATTCGCACATGCATTATGGTTTACGGTTAACACAATTATAGCATGAACAATAGACAATTATCATGAACTAGGAAAGACAATAATAACCATTTTATTAGTGCCTCTAGGGCATATTTCCAACAGCGGTTCGACATCTAGTGGAATCGTTTGTTCACGCTCTTTGTTACAGAGGACAGTATCAATATATGTCATCAGATATGCTTCGTCAATCCTTGTAGTTCGCTACGCCTAGGGAGCATATTCGAGCGTCATTTCAATATGACAATCCAATGTACGATCGAGCCCATGCGAACCTTACCATGAAAACATCGAGCGGAATCTTTGTCATGAATTTGTTCTGGCTTGTTTCGTAAGTCTCATCCTCGGTGTTGTTTTTGAATATGGTAATTCGAGTTGCTTTGATGTCAAGTGGTGATTTGATAACTTTGCTAAACGGTCTTCGCATATTTCCATGATTGCTAATCCTTTGGATCAACCGGAGTTGTCATATCAATTCTTTTCATCCGGTGTGCTCTCTTCAAGTGAATTCTATCCTCTTCAAATTTGCAAGATCAATCCTCATATTTCGTTTCGGAGTTTGTCTCATCTGTCCTAAGTTGTCTTTGTTTTTACTCACCCTCCCGCCCTTTTTCTTCAATGATTAAATTCTCTTCCAAGTGCATTTCTCTTCATCAATGCTTCCGCTATCATTTCTTCATATTGTATCCTATGATTTCTTGTGGAGATTCTCAAGAGTTTCAATTTCAAGATCTATCCTCATATTCCTTATTCTCGTTGTTATTCTTTTTCGGTGGATTCAATTCAAGATCTCGGTGTTCTTCATATCCTTTTCAATCGCTAAATGCTTCCCCATGTCGGAAATTCTGACCATGTATCTCTTGTTTTTCGTCTCTTTCTGTTCTATCCGGAGTGCTGAAGATATCTTAGAAGACTTTCATTCCCATTCATATCCTCTTAAATTATTTTGAGGTTCTCACATCATCAAGTTTTCATTTGTACCGGCGCAATCTCTCTTTCTAAGAAATTGTTTCAATGACGGTTCCCTTTCAGTGGGCCCATAACCCATAGGGTTTTTCCCAAGGATCTTACCTGGCTCTTCTAATCTTTCTGAAGATGTCCTCAAGTTCTTTTCAATATGACGTAAGATTGTATTTCATCAGTCATATTCGTTCTCCCAGATCGCTTTGAATTATTTTCATCATTGGCTCAACCGTTCTTTATTCATTGTTCCGGAGTGTCTCAGTAATTCATGATGTTGTTTCTCGTCATCATTCTCTGCATTGAAGACCGAAGGAGTGGTTCTCTTAAATCTTTGCTCATTCTCTTGAAGATTCATGGTCTTAGCTTCATGCTTTCCTCTCAAATTGTTTCCGTTCATGAGAATTTCCTCCCATATCTATCTGGTGCATTTCATAATTGTTTTCATTTCTCGATCTTCCGAAGGCCACCATTTCAGAAGTTTTCTTCCTTCTCAGCTTTCAGCTTTCGTTCTCAAATTCTTCTCAATTGTTGTCCCTTCGTTCGTATCTCGATTATTCCGACACTTCGTTCAAGCTTTCTATTAGGTGGATCATGCTCTATTTGTTCTCATGTTATATCATTCATTTATATTATACTCTTTAGTTTCTAATTCTTACGGTTGTTCTCGTTCAAGACTTCTTTAAGTTAGTGATCTATGTCTCTCTCTCTCTCTCTCTTCAATTCTTTGCAAGAAGAATAAGTAGTATGCCAAATCTGTTGCTTGTCATCAATTTAACTTGATGAAGGATAATCATAACATAATTCTTATTCTTGTTTCATCAAGGGGATCTCAATTCTTTCTTCTAGAGTTGTTCACGATATCAAATTCTCGATTCTAACTTGTTTAGCTTTTCTTTTTTCGGAGTTCCAAGTTTTCTCAAATATCTCTCCGCGAAGCTTCATCTAAATCACAGCAAGGCCTCAATCTTGTCTTTTTTGCAACCTTCAATTCTTTTCTACCATCATTTCATTCCGGAGTTCTTCCCGATGCTTCTTCATGGTGGTTTGTTAAGGATGTAGTTCTTCTTGAAGTGTTCTTCAAGATTCTTGTTGGAAGTGCTCAAGCGTTCTTTATCTTGGATTTTGAAGTTCAATTCCTTCTCCATTATGTTTTGAGATGGTGTTATTAAATTCTTGATTATGAGGAGTCTCTAAGGAAAATTGTCAAGAATGAGATAAGTAAACCCATCATGTCTTCTCGGAGTTATCTTGGGTTGGATTTCACCTAAAGCATTTCCTAAGTATTGTTGCTATCATGGTGTCATAAATGATCCAAGTTTTCTCCTCCTCTTCTTGGTGAAAGAATTTTTTCATCTCTTTTTGCTCTCAAGCAATCAATTGTTTCTGTTGTGGCATGTTGTCACCTCATAATTTTGAGATGTTTTCCACAAGCCCATAACAAGCTATTCTTTTCATTGTTGATTCTCCATCAACTCCGTTCGACCATGCTTTCAAATTCAATGGTGGTAGAAGTTGTCATTTTCTTCTCCGCTCTCTTCTCTCCAAAGATCTAGCCTCTATTCTTTTGTTCCAGAGGCATTGTGATGTTGCTCTCTTCGATCTCACATATAGTGTGATTAAGATCATGTTATTTCTTTGCTTATTCTTTTTACCAGAGTGTTGTATTCTATGTTCAAGTTCCTTCCATCTTATTAATTTTGCCTCTCTTTTCTATCGAAGTGCTACCGAAATTTCTTTTCAAGTCTTGCTTGTTTCTCATATCGTTCTTCATCTTTTCCAATCCTTCAAGTTCGTGTGGGTTCACCCGTTTGTCAAAGAAGCAACTAAGTTTTTCCTCTCGCTCTTTCTCTTCCCATTCTCATTCTTAGATCTCGGGACGAGATCCTCGTGTAGTGGAGGAGAGTTGTAACAGCCTAGGACCGACACTCCAGAAGATTCTCCTTTTGTTTCATTCTCGTCATGTGGTTCGTCTGGTTGTCACATTCATCATCGCATTATTCGCATCATCCACATAACATCATCACTCGTTTTTGAAAACTTGCATCCGTTCATAGTTGCCGGTTCTCTCTGTTCGTGTCGTCAACCATTTTGAGACCAAGCACACACGAACGCGCTCGTGACATCGTTAAAATGTTGTTTTTAAAAGTGGGTATACAATATTCCCGGATTGAGCCAAAAGTTGGCGTGCGGTCTTGTTTTATTGTAGGTAGGCCGCCTGCCAACTTTTGTCGCATTCTGAGTTCGTTTGATACCCCAATGGTCAAGTGTAGCAGTGCGATCATCAGTTTATTATTGGACATTTTTCGGTGTTTAAAACTTCATGTGCCGGGACGCACCATCTCTCTCTCATCTCAGCCCAACTCCTCTAACACAGCTAACTAGCCCACCTAGCTAGCCCCCTCTACTTTCGGACGTCCGATCGGGATCGAACGGTCCAAAAACGGATGAAATCCCACTAACCTAGCCCGCTTTCCCTATATAATCTTCTCCCCTTCCTAATTTGGACCTAACCCTAAACCTGCCTTGATTTTCATGTGCCCCAAACCACCAGCCGCCACACAACCCCGTCTCTCTCCTCCTAGCTACCAGGGCCCGCCGAAGCCCATCCAGGCCCGCCCGGGCCTGACCTGAGTCACCGCCACCCTGCTCTAGGTCTTCCCGAGCTTCCCGCGCCTGCTGTCGATCGAGGGGAGGAGCCCCTCGATCCCGCGCCGCCGATGGGCCTCGCCATCTCCAGCCACCGGAGCCCCTCGCCGAACTAGGCCAACCCTGCCACCGGGCTCTCTCTTCCTCTCTCCCTCCGGTCTCTCTCCCCCTCTCAACCCTCGCTCTCTCTCGTTGACACGGAACGGAACCACTGCCATGCCGCCGCAAGGAGCTCACCGTCGTGCCTCGAAACCGCCAGGAATGGACGGATCCGGCCTCCCTTGCCTTCTTCACCCCGCCAGAGCCCTGTCCTGGGCGTCCCGCCGCTGGCATGGAGTCCCTCTGCGCCCGGGCAGAGGAGGAAGAACCCGAGCATGTTGATCGAGCGCATGCAGCGCTCGCCCACGCCTGGGCCGTGCCTCATGCCAAGGCCCAACGATGGCCCCGTGACCCCGTTGACCCAGCTTCCACGACCGGGCTCGAGGCCCATGGGTGAGCTCCCTCGCCTCCCTTGCTTTCTCCTGCCCCTGGGCGCTGTTTTGCATATTGCGCCCATGTGCCACTATTGGACCAGATCCCAGATTCGGCCCGATTCGTTTTTTCCCCAGTCTGGCGAATTTAGCTAATTATCCAGGATTTACAGTTTTACAAAAAAACCTAGATTCATGCATCTAATAACTTTTCACCCGTGCATCATATGTAAAAACTTTATATATGTAAAATGACTAGAATTTCGTGTAGATTCACAACATACAACTCTCACATGTGTTTAAAATGATCAACTTGCTGTTTCCATTGTTTTTACATTAATGCCATGTGAAAATGAATTGTTTAATAACTTTTGATCTGTCACTCCGATGCAAATGTTTTATATATGTAACTTGACTAGAAAAATGTGTAGCATCTCATGGTGACATTTAGTTTGATGTTTAACAACTCGAAAATAAGGTTAGTTCAGATCTGGACCAAACTTAAAATATGCATATGAGGTCGTTCCGGGATTGTTATGCGTTGCTTCCGACCTCATTTTAGATGCCTAGATAGATAGTTTACTTATGCTTCACCTCTTGCCATGTTTAACAACATTTAATATTGATGAGTAACAAAATGAGAGTGAACTAAATGGTTCTAACATGGAGTTTCGTCAATATGCAACTCGTTGCATATTGAGCTTCACTTTAATGTGTAGAAGTTGTTTGGTGTGAATTGCCATGCCTTGCATATTTAAAACGGTCATGCATCATATTTGTTTGCGCATCATGTCATGCATATGTTGTGGTGTCATCGTGTGTTGATTGTTGTTTCGGGTTGTTCCTTCCCGATAGAGTTCCGAAAGCGTTCGAAGTGTGAGGATTCGTCTGACTACGTCTCGTGCGTCTACTTCACGGATCGTCTTCTTCATGGACTCGTTCTTCTTCGAAGCGGGATCTTAGGCATGATGACACATTTCCCTGGATACCACTACTATCATTGCTATGCTAGTTGTCCTGCTTTTATCGTTATGTCATGCTACCTACCACTTGTTTGACTAGCCTCCCAACATTGCCATGATAAGCCTCTGACCTCTCCACATCCTAGCAAACCATTGTTTGGCTATGTTACTGCTTGCTCAGCCCTTGTTATAGCGTTTCTAGATGCAGGTGCAATTGCTTCCATGTGTCAACATGGACATTCTTTTTTTTATCGCAATATTATTGATATTTAAATTTAATGTACATATATAATTGGTAAAGGGTGGAAGGCTTGGCCTTTTGCTCGGTGTTTTGTTCCACTCTTGTCGCCCCTAGTTACTTGTGAACCGGTGTTATGTTCCATATTGAGTGCTCCTAACATGCTCGGTGTTATTATGGGGACCCCCTTGATTTTTGTTTTAGGATAAAGCTTGTCTGGCAAGGCCCAACATTGGTACTACATTGGCCTAATAACTAATAAAATTGCAAAGGGACCCGCTGACACCCGCGGATCTTTAATCAACAACCCGGGCCAGTGCTCCTCATGAGTGTTGGTCCAAAACAAAGCCACTTGCGGGTCAACTCGAGGGATTTCTATCAGGTCGCCGTACGTAGTGTTCATCCGGTCGTGTCCTGAGAACGAGATACGCGGCTCTTATCGGGTTCGTTGACATGTCGGGCGGTCTTGCTGGACTTGTTTTACCTTTCTCGAATGTCTTGCGTGAGGAACTCCGATCTTCTTCGGGCTATCTCGAGGTGTCGATTTTCCTTTGGAGTTGCCTAGGATGATCACGAGATCCGTGGTCGAGGTTATTCCCGTGGCGTGTGGTTAATTTGTGATGGATGAGTTGGAGCACCCCTACAGGGTTAAATCTTTCGGAAAGCCGTGCCCACGGTTATGTGGCAACTTGGAAAACTTGCTTAACACCCGGTCATAGCAAACTTGAAGTAAACTCAAATAAAATACACCAACCGTGTGCGTAACCGTGACTGTCTCTTCTCGTGAGTCCTTATTCGAGAGAGAACATGGTGGGGTTATGTTTGATGTAAGTAGGTGTTCAGGATCACTTAGTTATCATTACTAGTTCATGTCCATGATGCGTAGACCACCATACTTTACTTTATCTATTCATAAGTTAGCCACTCAAATAAATGCTTAGTCGCTTGCTGCAGCCTCACCACTTAACCATACCTAACCCATTAAGCTTTGCTAGTCTTGATACCCTTGGAATTGAGATTGTTGAGTCCTTGTGGCTCATAGATTACTACAACAACAGTTGCAGGTACAGGTAATGTGATGCTTTGACATGAGAGTGATGCTTGATTTGATTTGGAGTTATTCTTCTTCTTCTTCTTCTTCTTCTTCTTCTTCTTCATTGATCTAGGATGGGTTCGAAGCGGTATCCTAGGATAGCAAGGATGGATGTAATTTTATCGATTTCGTCCGTAGTTGGACCCTGCTCTTCTGTATGATGTTTGGATATGTTGTTGTATTGACGTGATCTTGATGTAGCTTGTGGCGAGTGTAAGCCAATTACATATACTCATCTCTTCTGTACATGTACTTGTAATGATATCCATTCTTGCAAATGACGTGATGTGCTTCTATCCCTGTCGAGGCCCTCGTGCCAAAATAAGGATAGGATCACATCTTGGGCGCGACAAAGAGAGAGAGAGAGAGGAGAGACCGCACATGCGAGGCTTGGGGTTGGCCGAACCGGGCGGCAACAACACGTGCGAGTGGAGCCGTTGGAGGGAGAGGGAGGAGGGGGCCGACAGGGTGCAGTGGTGCAGACGTCGAGGGGGGCCAAGTGGCCAGGGGGAGGCCCGAGGCTGCCGGGGCCATGCAGTGGGCGTCGGCTCTAATGCCCTTCGGCACCGTAGCATGCTCCAGAGTGTGTGTATGGCATGCCACGGCATGCCAATGACGTTCTGGGCGTGGCCAAAGGTATCTAGGGGGTCTAGGGGTATCTAGGCTAGGGGCAATGGTATTGGATGCCATGGGAGGATGATAGAATAAGAGGGGAGGGGAGAGGAAGAGAGATTCTTGCTATCCGGAGAGGTAAATGTGGGCTTTACCCCACTTATCCACTGAGTCTTGTCGAGATAAGGTTACTGGAGGTTCAATGCATCAATAAGAGAATGTGGTAAAAGTTTAGGCTCAAGAAAAATAGAGGAAGGGGGTCAAACCGGGTTTTTACCATTCTGGCAGAAGGTGTTTGATGGAGATTAGGGCAAGTAGATGGGTTTGCTTGACATAAGATTTGAGAGGATCAAATTGTGATTAGAATTAGGCCTGATCACTAAGTTTGAGCTTGATTGAAGAAAGTTCACAATGTCACTTTGTGAAACCCTAGAAATCAACAGAATCTGGTTTCTGTAGATCTAGTCATGCTAAACTAATCCCCTGGATGCACCACTTAGTGTAGCACCATTATTTGGTTATTAGAACATGTCGACAAAGTTTGGGGTCAAGGGAAGAAACTTCACAATGTAAAGTTGTTCAAATTTGAATCTGGACAAGGAGGGTTTTGGAATAGTTTGATGAATCAAAACAATTTGGATTGAGATGAAACTTTGCAAGATCATCACCTATGACAATGTTGAATTTCTAGAATTTTCCTGGAATTTATTGATAATATTTATTATAGATATATTTCAAATGCTTGATTTGGATAGAAAGGGTTTTGAGGGGTTTTGCCCATGATTTTGAACATGACCATATGTTGAAACTCATATATATGGAAAATATGTGTCCACTGAGTTTCCCTATTTTTTTCAAATATTTTTAAAGCATTTAAATATTTGTTCCCTATAGAAGACCATTTCTGGCCTTAATAAAAAGCCTTTTAAATAAATACTCCCTCCATTCCTTGATATAAGGTGTATATATTTTTGAGAAAAAATCCGAAATATAAGGTGTATTGCGTTGCACCACTCGTTTGGATATTTGTTTTAGGTATTTGATTACATTTCCTTATATTAGGAAAGCTCCTCTATTTCCTGATGTCAATTAGTCAGGTGTAATCTCGCCCAAAACTTGTGAAATTTTCCCTTCACGTACGTTCTTTAATTTCCGTGCCAAAAACTATACACCCTATATTGAGGAACGGATGGAGTAGTAAATTAATATTTAAAATTAATATTTGGTGGTGTTGGAAAGTCATATATATATATATTAGGTTTGAAATAAAGCCTTTGGGGAAAAAGGATCCACCCAATTTGAGGACTTGTAGTGCAAAGCTCAACTCAAGGGGTTTTGAAAACCTAATTTGAATAAAACCTTTTTGGTCAAAATAATATTTGGTAAAAAATAGGTTTCGGCACTATTCACATGGCATGATCATTGGGCAAGAATTTTGGTTCAAGGAAGATGAATATGGAGAGGAGTAGAACCTAAGAGTGCCAAACACAATCAACCAAATAGTCAAACAAGCACAATTCAAACAAGCATGCACTCAAAAGTTTTAATTGGTTTCAAATTTTGTAAATTCAAGCATAACAAAGTGATACAAACACAGGGTGTGACAAACCTACCCCCTTACAAGAATCTCATCCCCAAGATTCCTAGGCTATGCGCTAAAAAGATAAGGGAACTCAGATCTAAGATAGTCTTCATGCTCCCAGGTTGCTTCAGCTTCAGTGTGGTTGCTCCATTGGAACTTGAAGTACTTGATGGTGCGGCTCCGGGTGCAATGCTCTGCTTCATCCAAATTGCGAACTGGCTTCTCACGGTAAGTGAGGTCTGGCTGAAGATCGATGACTTGATGGTCGATGTCCTTGTAGAGGTCGGGGCTGTTGGGAAGTTGAAGACACTTCCGGAGTTGTGACACGTGAAAGACGTTGTGGACATATGATAGATCGGAAGGTATCTCTAGTTGATAGGCAACTTCTCCTCGCATTACAGTGATCTTGAAGTGTCCGATGTGTCTTGGTGCAAGCTTTCCGTTGAAATGGAAACGTTTGGTTCCTTTGAGAGGCGTGACTCAGAGGTAGACCTGGTCTCCGACACAGAAGTTCACTTCTTGGCGGTGGGAGTCAGCGCAACTCTTTTGTCTTGACTTGGCGGTCTCAAGGCACTCTCGGACGAGTTGAACTTGCTCTTCTGCCTCGCCGAGGATATCTGGTCCAAAGACTAATCCTTCTCCGGTTTCTGACCAGTTGAGGGGAGTACAACACTTGTGTCCATACAACACCTCAAATGGTGCCATTTGAAGACTCGACTGAGAGCTATTGTTGTAGTAGAACTCAACAAATGGTAGGCAATCTTCCCACTTGGCTCCATATGCTAAAACACATGCATGGATCATATCTTCGAGTATCTAATTTACTCGTTCTGTTTGCCCATCGGTCTGGGGGTGAAAAGCAGTGCTGAAGGAGAGCTTGGTTCCCAATGCTTTTTGATACTTCTTCCAGAACCTTGAGGTGAACTGGGTGCCCCGGTCTAACATGATCTACAATCCAGTTGATGTAGAAGTTTGGGAGCTAGCTTCCATCATAGGTGGTCCTAACAGGTATGAAATTTCCTACCTTGGTCAGGTGATCGACAATGACCCAAATGGAATAATGTCCCTTGCTAGACCTAGGTAATCCAGTGATGAAATCCATCCTGACTTTGTCCCATTTCCATTCAGGTACTTTGAGAGGTTGCAATAGCCCAGTGGGTCGCTGATGCTTTGCTTTGACTCTCCGGCATATGTCACACTTAGCAACAAACGTGCCTATTTCCCTCTTCATGCCATGCCACCAGAACCTTACCTTGAGGTCTTGATAGATCTTGGTTCCTCCAGGATGGATGGAATACGGAGTGTCATGAGCTTCTTGCAAGGTCAAATTCTTGAGCTCCTCTTTGTTGGGTATGCAGATGCGATTCCCGAACCATACAACTCCTTGTTCATCCACTGAGAATCCTGGGGCCTTGCCTGCCTTGATATTCCTCTTGATGCCTTCAACGCTCTCATGTCCCTTCTGAGCTTCCTTAATATCATCCATCAAGGCAGGCTCCGCTTTGAGGTTGGCGAGGAATCTAGGCGCAACTAGTTCCAAGCCGAAGCTTTCAAGCTCTCCATACAGGCCGGGTAGCCTTTCCTTAATCATAGCATTCACAATCGTTCTTGGAAAACACCTTGGCTCCGTTCAATTGATCGAATGGGTCTTCAATCTTGGGGAGTAGGTACTTGTTCTTTATTGTGACTTCGTTGAGAGAAAGTTAATCGACAGAGATTCTGATAGTTCCATCCCTCTTTGACACAAATAGAACAAGTGATCCCCAAGGAGAGGCACTAGGGCGAATGAATCCTTTTCTGAGCTGCTCTGCCAGTTGCTTCTTCAATTCAGCCAACTCTTCGGATCCCATCCTATATGGATTCCTATATATGGGCCTTGATCCGGGCATTAGTTCAATGATGAACACAATGTCGCGATCAAGAGGCATTCTGGGCAGCTCATCAGGTCGGCTTGGCTGGGGCTGGCTGCCAGGGCTGAGGCTTCTGGTTGCTGGAGCTACCCTTGCTGATCATCTTGTGCTTACAAGTGTCATCTATGACATAACACTTGTCTTCCAGCATGAGGGCCTTGTTCACCAAGTCTAAGAAGGTACGACAGTTGTAGACGATGAGCTGATACTACAGGGTCTGCTAAAGTCCTTCCATGAAGCGTTCCTTCTTGGCAGCTTGCATGTTGACATCTTTAGGTGCATACCTTGACAGCAGGTTGAACTTCTGGAAGTACTCCTTGACAGAGCCACTTCCTTGCTTTAGCGCTCGGAATTCTCTCTTCTTGATAGCCATGATCCTAGAAGGAATGTGGGTGGTGCGGAATCCTTCCTTGAAGTCATCCCAAGTGATCACACGATTGCCTTGCATGACCTTGAATCCATCCCACCAAGCTCGGGCGGTACCCCAGAGGCAGTGAGAGGCATACAACACTTCCTCACGATCCTCATTGCAATTGACCAGTGCAAGGAGGTCCTCGATGGTGCGGATCCAGTCGTCAGCATCCAAGGGATTATCAGTCTCGGTGAATGTTGGGGGGAATTCCTCATGAACTCAGACAGAGTGGAGTGGCCATTGCCGTTCCTGCCTAGCTGCTGGTTGTTCACAAGGACTTGAGCCATCTGCTGAATAGCAGCATTGTTGGCTTAAAGTTCCTCCCGGAGAACTTGGAGAAGCTGAGCTATGGTCATGTTCTCCAGTGGAGGTGGTGGCGGGGGAATGTCGCCTTGTGGCTGTTCCTGGTGTCCTCCAACATGAGAAGTCCCACTAGCTCCCTGTTGCTGGCTTGAGTTGCCGGCTTTAGGGTTGGCGAAGGAGCTGTTGCGGGTAGTAGTCACCATCCTGTTTGGAGCAGCCAAGTCAAACAACTGGGGTAGACAAGAGGAAAAGCAACAATTGAAGAGCGCGCCTAAGGGGGTTGGTCGAGTGCAAGTGTGGTATAACAAAGGTTGAAGGACCAACACATATATTATGATAAGATAAATGATGGAGTCACTTATAGGTTGCCTAAGGCAAAAGTGCGACTTGCATTGGAACACAAACAACAAAACAAACAACAAGCACACATGGTTTCATATGAACCATTACATGGACTCGACTTCGCATGAGGAGTACATGACTAATCTTACCCTAGGAGTTCTCGGACTCTGGTCGTAGAGTGCTCTGCTTCCTGCCCATGAGGAAGGAAGACTTGATTGCTTGTTAGGACTCCTTCTGGCATGATGCCCATGCTTGCCATACCCGAATTATGTGACAAAAATCCAGAGGTCACTATTCGTCCTTGGTTCAAGATGTCAGTGGTTTGGCGAAGTAGCTCGCGAAGGTGGTGAAGTTCCTGGCGAAGCTTCACAGATTCCTTAATCAGGTGGTGAACCAAACTATTGGTAGAAAGGCTGAAATTGGCCTAGAACCTGAGAGGTATGCCATCCTTGTTGGATCGGACTAGTGTCTGACTTTCGCCGATGTCGTCCACTCTAATTGGTAGGTAGCAAGTACCTGAATCGTCAGCCATCTCTAGGATGATCCCTCGAAGGTAGATGAGTGCCTTCTGTGCAGCTGTCTCGACTGCGAGTGCCAGGGTCTCCAACTGTGGTCCTTCAAAGAACCAACTGGTTGGGGAGTCATTTTCCTTCACGACCACATCAACGTGGTACTCCTTAGTGACGACATCGACCCAGTGCTCGTGATAGAGGAAAACGGGTGGTCGGCGAAACTAGCACTTCTCTAGGCTATCCCCAAGGACTAAGGGAAAGCCAGATGCTAGGAGGGCTCGGGTACGACGACCATCTACAAAGGTTTGAAGGCAGGAGAGTCAGCAGAGTGTTGTGGGAAGAGTAGAAGAGGTAAATAGTGCAGAACTCCTAAGTATAGGTGCTAGGTGTAGTTTTGAAAATGGTTTTACCCTAACTAACGTCCATGCTAACTAAGGGCTTCCTACTGTCAGGATGGCTCTGATACCAGCTCTATGGGTACCCCGACTCATAAGTCGTGATCACCGAATGTACGTGTACCGTGATCCCAAAGATCAATGCTCACTGAACGCATAGAAGCTGAATAATAAGAGTCTTACATCCTTACATACCGTCTTACACAAATAAAGACCATGGAGGTCAAGTCTTACATAGATAGGGCCGCAAGGGCCAAATACTTAAACATAACAAATAGAGGAAATCTTGGTTGAAAGCATGAACCCATGCCATCTGCCTTAAACCTATAGGCATTCTGACTGGGAAGCATCCTAGTTCGCATGTTCGTCACCAACGAACTCTTCACCGTACTCCTGTTCTTCCATGCCTGGCCAATTAAATAACTAGTGGCAAGCCAATGAGTACTTTGAATGTACTTGCAAGCAACCCAAGTTATGGAACAAGGTATAACAATGCATGATATAGCACTAAGTAGGTATTTTGTGGAAGGCCAATTTTGAATGCAATGTCATGATCAAGCAACTATGTGTAAGCATGCATCAACAGCTGGCAGTTATCCATATGAACAAGTTACAGATATCATCATAAGCAGGGGTTGAACATCTCATGTTCATTCATCACATCAAGTCATCAAACTTATCTCAAGTATCATCCTTCTGTCATCCGCACACGCACAAACACCAAATTTGCGAAAACATCTGGACGTGGCATAAGCAGCACCACCCAACTGTCCTTGACTATAGACACAACTATTTGAATAGTTTTCCACTCTACAGAGGTTGCACACTTTACCCACAAGACTCGGGGAACATCTGTGTCATCCACGACTCAGAGTATATTACATACCCGAGGTAAGCACCCGAACAATGCCTTTCCCCTAGCGATACTAAACAAAGAGTACACTCGATTGGTACACAGCCCACATGATGTACATCACACGTAGCATCCATGCAAGGACCAACGGTGTGCCTGGTGCCTATGAAGACAACGCATGATCGTCCATACCGGCACAACCCCGTATCGAGAGTGACCACACCACTCCTGCCACTAGTAATGAGGGCTCCTTGCTAGTACCTACCAAAGTAATCAACAAAGCCTGTCCCATAAGGGGTATCGTGGTTGTGCATGTAAGGTTGGGACGGTCAACAAATCTTCAACCCTCCGTTTTCGAAAACACACCCTGAACTTGTTCCGGTACACCACTTCTTTCTCAAGTGGTCACCCAACTCATCATCATATCCCTTGGGCATTAGTGGCACCCGACGGGCTTTTCGAAAAGTCTTTGAAATCATCTCTTTTATTCCATCACCATGCATATTCCCATCCCACTCGCGTAGCAACTACTAGCATCCTAACTACTCCCACCCGCATAACCCTCATAAGGAGGTAGGCTCATGCACGATGCAAGTATCAACAAGAATATATCAGAGGCATCCCACCGAAGGGGATTACCACATCATCATGATCAATACAACGGAATAAAGTGCTATATGCCATGCAATAAAAGTTTTCGTAGTCATGGTCAAAGGGCTGCTTGCCTGGCTCAACAAAGTCTTCGGGGTCTTCAAAGTCTTTGTGTCCAACTCCCTCGTCAATGGCGCAATCTATCATCGCGATAAATAACGATAATAATAAGCATCACAAAAAAATAGAGCACACAAAGCTACTACTAAAATGCTACCCTACTCTGATAAATACTAAAAACTATCCTAAGAATATTTGCCTAAGGTTTTAGGGGGAAAAGGGTTTTAAAAACTAATTATAACATAGGCTAAAACTGCCCAAAATAGGTTTTAAAATAAAACAGTAGGAAACAGGTTTTTAACAAATTATAAAAATGGCACTATTAAATTCTGTAGAATATTCTAGGATTTATGGCGGAAAAATATTTGGCATATGATTTTTATTTGGAACCGTGGGATTTTTGGAAAACAGACAGAAAAAGAAAAAAGAAAAGGGGTACTGTGCCCTGGGCTAGATCTGGCCGCAATTGGGACGACTCAGAGCAAATCAGCCCCGGCCGAACCGGGCACCCGCGCCGCGTCAGGTTTAAACCTGACGGGCGGGCCCTGTGGGCCAGCAAGAGAGTGGGACGCCGGAGGGGTGTGAGGGGATGACAACCTGGCCCCGCTGGCAGGTCGTCGTCCACCTCTGACCAGGGGCTGGCGGTGCTCACCAGTGGCGAAGGAAGGTAACGCGAGGCGAGATGGAGGTGGGAACGGGCTCAGCGTCGAGTTGCCGTTCCTTTGGAGGTAGAGGGAATACCGAAGGTGCCCTGGCTCGCCGGCGATGAACACCTACGGTGGAGGAGCTTTGGGAGGGGGTCGGAGTCGGCGATTCTTGCCTCAAGATAGACGGAGGAGAGGTGGGGACGGGCAAGGAGCCAGCTGCATGCGTGATGGAGGTGATCGGAGCACCGGATCGGGCCTGTGTCCCGAGATCGACGGATCTCCTCTGCGGCGGCACCTCGGTCGATCTCGAGCACTGGTGCTCGGGGGGGGGGGGCTCAAAAGGGGCTTGGGATGTCCTATTGGGAGTGCGAGGGTGCCAGAGGATAGAAGAGGGGCTCTGAGAGGCCTTATATAGGTGTGTCACACCCTGTGTTTGTATCACACTGTTATGTTTGGGTTTATAAAATTTGGAGCTAACTAAAACTTTTTCAAATTGTTTGTGCTTGTTTTCAATGAGGTTTGCTTGCTTGATGATTGTGGTTTTGGCACTCCTAGATTCTATTCCACTTCATATTCATCTTCCTTGACCCAAACCTTTTTCCCAATGATCATACCATGTGACTAATGCCCAAAACTATTTTTTATCAAATTTTGTTTTAACCAAAGACGATTTATTCAAATTAGGTTTTCAAAACCCCCTGAAATGAGGAATGCACTGAAAGTCCTCAAATTGGGTGAATTCTTCTTCCCCAAAAGTTTTACTTCAAACCTACTATATATAAGATTTTCCAAAACCACCAAATATTAATTTTAACGATTATTCTTATATTTTATTTAAAGGCTTTTTCTTAAGGCTAGAAATGGTTTTTCATAGGGAAAAATTATTTAAAATCTTGGCAAATATTTGATAAAATTTAGGGAACCTCAGTGGACATATATTTTCCATATATATGAGTTTCAACTCATGAGCATGATCAAATCATGGGCAAAACCCCTCAAAACCCTTTCTGTTCAAACCAAGATTTTGAAATATTTCAATAAGAAATATTCTCAATAAATTCCAGGAAAATTCCAGCAAGTCAACACTATCATAAGTGATGATCTTGCAAAGTTTCATCTTAATCGAAATTGATTTGGTTCATAAAACCATCCCAAAACCCTCTCTGTCCACATTCAAATTTGAGCAACTTTACATTATGAAGTTTCTCTCCTTGACCCCAAACTTTGTGGGCATGCTCTCATAACCAAATACTGATGCTACACTAAGTGGCGCGTCAAGGGTAAAAGCCTAGCATCACTAGATCTACAGAAACCTGATTCTGTTAGTTTCTAGGGTTTACCAAGTTTCCATTGTCAACTTATCCCCCTTGGGCTCAAACTTGGTGAATCATCTCATTTTTACCTAGCATTTGACCCTGGTAAAAATCTTAGTAAGTTGGTAGATTCTTCTTGCTCAAAACCTTATCAAACACCTTCTGGTCCATTCTCACAACCATCATTTCCACCCCTTCCTCGTTTACCCTTGCCCCCCAACTTTTTACCACTACCTCTTGTAGATGCCATGTACCTCCAGTAATTTCCTCAGGGGCTCAACTCAATAATTTGGGGGGTAAAAACCTTCATTTATAACCTGGACAACACCTATTCCTCCCTCTCCCCTTTTTCTTCTACCTTAGGGCACCCCCAGATGCCTCCCTAAGTCCCCTAGGCTTTGTTTAACTCCCCTGGACCCCCTGGACACAGGTGTCCATGCAGAAAATGCCAAGAGCATGCCTTGGCATGCAAGGTTCGTGCTCTGGAGCGTGCTACAGTGCGCACCCGCACTATAGTCGCTGCCCAACGAGCGCTCCTGACAGCCTCGGGCCTCCCCATCTTGTTCCCCCTGTCCCACTCGACGTCCACAAGGCTCCACATGGTCGGCCCCCTCCTCCCTCTCTCTTCGGCAAACCCCACGTGCGTGCCCAGCGCTGCGTAGCTCGGCCATCCAGAGGGCTCGCATGCGTGCGCGCCCCCGCCTCTCTCTTCTCTCCCCCTGGACTAGACCACACCCACAAGCACCCTAGACACGCACATTTCCTCCCACGCGGCCTGTAGTGAGCAGCCCGTGCTCACCGGCGCACCGCGTCCACGGTGTGCTGGCGCCCGCCTATAAAGAGGGCCTCCCCGAGCCCCTGCCCCTCTCTCCTCGCTCTCTCCTCCCCTCCATAGATCCCCTGTGCTCAACCCGCTTGACCCCGTGGTCGGGAGCCCTCTCCCAAACCAAACCCTCGCCGTTGTCAGGCACTTCCCCTCACTAGCGATTTCCTTCACCCCGACGACCCCCTCGCCCCCCCACCAAAACGCAGGAGCCCCCTGAGCGCGCCGGTACCCTCCGCCTGGATTGCCGTGGCTGGAGACGCCATCGGTGATCTCCCTCCCGTCCCTGTTGCGAGGAGAGGGATGACAGGTGGGGCCCACATGTCATCCCCTCACCCCCTCCTCTCTTGCTGGCAAAGAGGACTCGCGGGCAGGTTCAAAATTAAACCTGCCATGCGCGGCGCCTCAGCGTGGGCCGGCTCGACTCCGGTACTGTGGCCGGAGAGGGCACAATACCCCTTTTCTTTTCTTTTTCTGTTTAAACTTCCAAAAAATCCACAGATCTGTATATTCATCTAAATCCAAATATTCTTCCACCTTAAATCTTGAAATAATCCATAGAATTTATTAGTGCCATTTGTAAAAATGTTTGAAAATATTTTATATACTATTTTATTTTTAAAACCTATATTTAGGCGTCTTTTTGCCTCTGTTAATTAATTTCCAAAATATTTTTCACGACAAAACCCTAGGAGAATATTTTTAGTATGACATTTAGTATTTAACATAATAGGTTAGCATTTTTAATAGTGGCTTCTGCGCTCTGTTTTTGATGTGATGCTTATTTTCATCGCTTTTATTCGCAATGATAGATTGCGCGATTAACGAGGAAGTTGGACCCAAAGACTTCGAAGACCAGAGAGACTTTTTTGAGCCAGGCAAGCAGCCCTTTGACCATGTTGAGAAACTTTTGATGCATGACATATAGCACTTGTTGTTTCGATGATTGATCATGATGTGGTGTACCCCTTTTGGTGGGTTGCCTCCAATACATTTTTCCATCGACACTTGCATCAAGCATGACCCTACCACCTTATGAGGGTTATGCGGGTGGGTGTAGATATGATGCTAATAGATGCTACGCAAATGGTTTGGGTTTATGCATGGTGATGGGAACACAAATGATTTCAAAGACTTCTTCAAAACCCCCGTCGGGTGCCACTAATGCCCGAGGGAGATGATGATGAGATGGGTGACCACCTGAGAAAGAAGTGGTGTGCCGGAGCAAGTTGAGAATGTGTTTTTGAAAACGGATTAGATTTAAGATTTGTCGACCGTCCCAACCTTACATGCGCAACCACGATACCCCTTATGGGACGGGGCTTTGTTGATTACCTTGGTGGGTACTGGAAAGGAGCCCACATTACTAGTGGCGGGAGTGGTGTGGTCACTCTCGATACGGGGGCGTACCGGTATGTATGATCATGCGCTGTCTTCACAGGCACCAAGCACACCGTTGGTCCCCTCATGGATGGTACGATTTAGAGCGAGGCTCGTGTGATGTATATCATGAGGGATGGGTACCAATCGAGTGGACTCTTTGTCTAGTATTGCTAGTGGAAGGCATTGTTCGGGTGCTTACCTCAGGTATGCTATATACCGTGAATCGTGGATGACACGGAAGTTCCCCGAATCTTGTGGGTAAAGTGTGCAACCTTCGTAGAGTGTAAAACTATTCGAATAGCTGTGTCCATGGTCAAGGACAGTTGGGTGGTGCTGCTTAGACTATGTCCGAATGTTTTCATGAAACTTGGTGTGAGTATGGATGTGATGGTGACAAAGAGGTCACATGAGCTAAGTCCGATGACTTAGCATGGGAATTGAACAAGCCCAATGACTTAGTAGGACGAATGAACACGAGGTGTTCAACCCCTACTTATGATGAAATCTATAACTTGTTCATATGGATATCTACTAATTGTTGATGCATGCTTACTAGTTACTTGATCATGTCATTTGCATTCAAAATTAGCTTTCCGCAAATTACCTACTTAGTGCTACATCATGCATAATTATTACCTTGTTCCACAACTTGGGTTGCTTGAGAGTACATTCAAAGTACTCATTGGCTTGCCACTAGTTTCTTAATTGGCCAGGCATGGAAGAACAGGAGTATGTTGAAGAGTTCGTTGGTGACGAACATGCGAACTAGGACGCTTCCCAGTCAGAATGCCTGTAGGTTAAGGCAGATGGCAGGGGTTCACACTTTTGACCAAGATTTCTGCTGCTTGTTCTATTTAAGTGTTTGGCCCTTGTGGCCCTATCTATGTAATACTAGACCTTCGTGGTCTTTATTTATGTAAGACGCTATATGTGGATGTAAGACTCTTGTTATTCAACTTCTGTGTGTTCAATGAGCATTGATCTCTGGGATAACTGTACACCTGCATTCGGTGATCACGACTTATGAGTCAGGGTCCCCATAGAGCTGGTATCAGAGCCATCCTAACTATAGGAATCCCTTAGTTAGCATGGACGTTAGTTAGGATAAAACCAACTTTCAAAACTACACCTAGCATCTATACTTAGGATTTCTGCACTATTTACCTCTCCTATTCTTCACACAACACTCTACTGACTCTCCTCCTTTCAAACCTTTGTAGATGGCCATCCTACCTGAAGCCTTCCTGACATCCGGCTTTGCCTTACTCCTTGAGAATAGCTTGGAGAAGTGCCAGTTTCGCCAACCACCCATTTTCCTCTACCACGAGCACTAGGTCGATGCCGTCACGAAGGAGTACCACGTAGATGTGGTCATGAAGGCAAATGACTCCTCGACCAGTTGGTTATTTGAAGGACCATAGATGGAGACCATGATACTTGCAGTCGAGAGAGCTGCACGCAAGGCACTCCTACACCTTCGAGGCATCATTCCAGAGATGGCTGACGAGTCGGCTACTCGCTACCTTCCTTTTAGAAAGGATGATCTTGGCGAGAGTTGGACACTAATTCCAACCAAGGAGGATGGCACACCACTCAGGTTCTAGACCTACCTCAGCCTCTCTGCCGATAGCCTGGTTCATAACCTGATAAAGGAGTCCATGAAGCTCCGTGAGGAACTTCACCACACCCGAGGGCTACTTCGGCAAGCCAAGATGAAGCCAGACAAGATCAAGAAGGATGGAGCCTCCGAGGGACGACCAACTATCGCTTATGGAGGAGGAGTACCCCGAGCTAGTGATGTACCTACACATCGTCATCGCATGAGTGCGAAGGAGTACCGTGAGCTCTTCACCGACCCACCAGCAAAGCATCGTCGGTATGGACCTCCTCGTTCCCCAACCCCTCGACCGGGAATGATGACCGTTCGGATGACGAATAGGAGGAAGACCCAGAGGAGCGTGACTACGAGACCGAGCACTCCACCACCTGATTCCGAGAACCCCTAGGGTAGGATCTGTCATGTATCCCTCATGCGAAGTCGAGTCTGTGTAGTGGTTCATATGAAACCATGTGTGTTTGTTGCTTGTTTTGTTGTTTGTGTTCCAATGCAAGTCGCGCTTTTTCCTTAGGCAACATGTAAGCGACTCCATCGTCCATATTAATATATGTTGGTCTTTCGACCTTTGTTTTACCACACTTGCACTTGACCGACCCCCTTAGGCGTGCTTTTTTCCTTTATTGCTTTTCCTCTCGTCTATCCGAGTTGTTTGACTTGGCTGCTCCAAACAGGATGGTGACTGCTACCCGCAACAGCTCCTTCACCAACCCTGAAGCTGGCAACTCAAGCCAGCAACAGGGAGCTGGTGGGGCTGCTCATGTTGGAGGACACCAGGAGTAGCCACAAGGCGACATTCCCCCGCCACCACCTCCACTGGAGAACATGACCATAGCTCAGTTTCCCCAAGTTGTCCGGGAGGAACGCCAAGCCAACAATGCTACTATCCAGCAGATGGCACATGCCCTTGTGAACAACTAGCAACAAGGTAGGAATGGCAATGGCTGCTCCACTCTGTCTAAGTTCATGAGGAATTCTCCCCCAACCTTCACCGAGTCTGCTGAACCATTGGATGCTGATGCCTGGATCCGCACCATCAAGGACCTCCTTGCATTGGTCAATTGCAATGAGGACCGTGAGAAGGTGTTGTATGCCTCTCACTGCCTCGGAGGTACTGCCCGAGCTTGGTGGGATGGATTTAAGGTCATGCAAGATGAGCGTGTGATCACTTGGAATGACTTCAAGGAAGGATTCCACACCGCCCACATTCCTTTTGGGATCATGGCTATTAAGAAGAGAGAATTCCGAGCACTGAAGCAAGGAAGTGACTCTATCAAGGAGTACCTGCAGAAGTTCAACCTGCTGTCGAGGTATGCACCTGAAGATGTCAACATGGAGGCTGCTAAGAAGGAATGCTTCATGGAAGGGCTTCAACAGACCCTGCAATATCAACTCATCATCTGTGACTGTCGTACCTTCTTCGACCTGGTGAACAAGGCCCTCATGCTGGAAGACAAGCGTCATGCCATACACGACACTCGCAAGCGCAAGATGATTAGCAAGGGAAGCTCAAGCAACCAGAAGCCTCACCCCAGGCAGCTAGCCCCAGCCAAGCCAACCTATCAGCCACATGAGGCTAGACCTCCAGCACCTCGTCCGAGCTACCAGCCTCAGCAGTATACCTATCCCAGGCCAACTTACAACAACAACCCCAATAACAACAACGGTGGCAGAAACTACAACAACAACCCTGGACAAGTCGCTTGCTTGGATGTGGTCAGCCATGACACATCTCTAGGCTGTGTCCCAACAAGAAGCCAGATGCACCATGCCCCAATGCACCAAACCAAGGTCAAGCCCATGGAGCACCCCCAAGGAACCCCGCTCCCCGCAACCAGCCTAACAATGGCAAGGGTCGTGTGAATCACGTCACCGCAAAGGAAGCCTAGGAAGACCCGGACGTCATACTGGGTATGTTCCTCGTCAACTCAACCCCAGCAACAGTATTGTTTGATTGTGGAGCTTCACATTCTTTTGTCACCCAAAGGTTTGCACTAGAGAGTGGCATGAAGCCTACACCCCTGGGTAGTCATATGTTGATACAAACCCCGTGATCGGTTATGAAGTCTGGGATAGGTTGTAAGGGAGTTGAGATTAACATCAACGGGTAAGATTTCCTAGCAGACCTTATCATCCTGAAGTCAAAAGACTTGGATGTCATCCTAGGCATGGAATGGTTAACCAAGCACCAAGGATTGTTAGACTGTGCCAAGAGGATTGTCACCATGACCAATAGCCAAGGAGTGGAAGTCAAGTATGTTCCCAACCCTGCCTCTACTCAAGCCCCTCGGGCTAAATGTCTATCGGGAGTTGAGTTGGATCAAGTGCCAGTGGTATGTGAGTACCCGGATGTGTTTCCTGATGAGCTACCCGAAATGCCTCCTGACTGCAACATTGAGTTCATCATTGAGCTTATGCCCGGATCAAGGCACATCTATAAGAAGGCCTACACGATGGGATCTGAAGAGTTGGCTGAATTGAAGAAGCAACTGACAAAGCAGCTCAGAAAAGGATTTATTCGCCCTAGTGCCTCTCCTTGGGGATCGCCTGTCCTATTTTTGTCAAAGAGGGACGGATTTATCAGACTATGTGTCGATTACCGTTCTCTCAATGAGGTCACAATAAAGAACAAGTACCCACTCCCCAAGATTGAAGACCTGTTTGATCAGTTGAATGGAGCCAAGGTGTTCTCCAAGATCGACCTCAGGTCTGGGTACTACCAGCTGAAGATCAGACCCCAAGACATCCCGAAGACGGCGTTTGTAACCCGGTATGGCTTGTATGAATACACGGTCATGTCATTTGGGTTAACCAATGCCCCTGCCTACTTCATGTACCTCATGAATTAGGTCTTCATGGAGTACTTGGACAAGTTCATTGTCGTCTTCATTTATGACATACTTGTTTTCTCCAAGTCTAAAGAAGAACATGAGGAACACTTGAGATTGGTCCTAGAAAAGCTTTGAGAGCACCAGATTTATGCCAAGTTCAGCAAGTGTGAATTCTGGCTGCATGAAGTTGGATTCTTGGGTCATGTGTTAACTGCAGAAGGGCTATTAATGGATCTTGCCAAGATTGAAGCCGTGACTGAATGGCAAACCCCAAGCACTGTGAAGGAAGTCAGGAGCTTCCTCAGACTCGCAGGATATTACCACAAGTTCGTGGAAGGGTTCTCAAGCACTGCCCGACCCATGACCCAGCTTTTGAAGAAGGACAAGAAGTTTGAATGGACATCTAAGTGCGAGGAAAGCTTCTAGGAGCTCAAGAAGAGATTGACCATAGCCCCAGTTTTGGCCACCCTCGATATTCACAAGGAGTTTGTGAAATATTGTGATGCATCAAGAACTGGGCTTGGATGTGTTCTGATGCAAGAAGGCAGAGTTGTAGCATATCTATCCAAATATCCACGTCCTCATGAGGAGAACTACGCAACTCATGATTTAGAGTTGGCAGCCGTGGTTCATGCCTTGAAGACATGGAGACATTACCTTATGGGGAAGCGATGTGAGATATTCACAGACCACAAGAGTTTAAAGTATATCTTCACTCAAAGAGAATTGAACATGAGGCAACGAAGATGGTTGGAGTTGATCAAGGATTACGACCTCAGTGTTTAATACCACCACGGAAAGGCCAACGTGGTAGCAGACGCCTTAAGTAGAAAGGCTTGTCCCTTGAATGCTATGATTAAGGAAAGGCTACCCTCCCTGTATGAAGAGCTTGAGAGCTTCGGCTTGGAACTGGTTGCACCCGGATTCCTTGCCAACCTCGAAGCAAAGCCTACCTTGATGGATGATATCAAAGAAGCTCAGAAGGGACATGAGAGCATTGAAGGCATCAAGAGGAAGATCAAGGCAGGCAAGGCCCCAGGATTCTCGGTGGATGAACAAGGAGTTGTATGGTTCGGAAATCACATTTGCGTACCCAACAAGGAGGATCTCAAGAACCTGATCTTGCAAGAAGCTCATGACACTCCATACTCCATCCATCCTAGAGGAACCAAGATGTACCAAGATCTCAAGGCAAGATTCTGGTGGCATGGCATGAAATGGGAAATAGGCACATTTGTTGCTAAGTGTGACATATGCCAGAGAGTCAAGGATAAGCATCAGCAACCCACTAGGCTATTGCAGCCTCTCAAAGTGCCTGAATGGAAGTGGGACAAAGTCGGGATGGATTTCATCACCGGTTTACCAAGGATGAGTAAGGGACATGATTCCATTTGGGTCATTGTCGATCACCTGACCAAGGTAGCCCACTTCATTCCCGTCAGAACCACCTATGATGGAAGCCAGCTCACGAACCTCTACATCAACCGCATCGTGAGTCTTCATGGAGTTCCAAAGGAGATTGTGTCTAATCGAGGAACCCAATTCACCTCAAGATTCTGGAAGAAGTTTCAAGAAGCTATGGGAACCAAGTTCTCCTTCAGCACTGCTTTTTCATCCCCAGACCGGTGGGCAAACAGAGCGAGTGAATCAGATACTTGAAGATATGCTCCGTGCTTGTGTTTTGGCATTTGGAACCAAGTGGGAAGATTGCCTACCATTCAACGAGTTCTCCTACAACAACAGCTATCATTCGAGTCTTCAGATGGCACCATTTGAGGTGTTGTATGGACGCAAGTGCCATACTCCCCTCAACTAGTCAGAGACAGGAGAAAGATTAGTTTTCGGACCAGACATCCTCTGCGAGGTAGAAGAACAAGTGTGAGAGTCTGGCTTAATAGGAATGATAGACTGCTCATATCAACAAGAAATTCCTTCTTTTTCGAGAGCCCACTCAAAAAGAACTCCAAAGTTAAGCGTGCTTGGCTTGGAGCGATTCTAGGATGGGTGACCGACTAGGAAGTTGGTCCCGGGTGCGCACGAGTGAGGACAAAGTGCGCCAGAAAGACTAGTGTTGGTCTATGGGGCCAGTCTAGATCCCGCCAGGCGTAACGGGGTGTTACAATTGGTATCAGAGCCGACCCTTGCGGTTACATGGGAATGTGCGGACCAGGTGCACGAGCATGTGGCGCATGGCGTGTGTGGCCCATCGTGACACACAGCATGGCAGATGTGCCGGACTGGACGCGCATACGTGTGCCAAAAGGGAACGATCCTGATGGGCTGACGAGGACGTCGGTTCCTTTGAGTGGTGGTGTATGTGAGAGCCTGGGTTAATAGGAATGATAGACTACTCATATCAACAAGGAATTCCTTCTTTTCCGGGAGCCCACTCAAAAAGAACTCCAAAGTTAAGCTTGCTTAGCTTGGAGCGATTCTAGGATGGGTGACCAATCGGGAAGTTGGTCCCGGGTGCGCACGAGTGAGGACAAAGTGTGCAGGATAGACTAGTGTTGGTCTGTGGGGCCAGTCTAGATCCCGCCAGGCGTAACAGGGTGTTACAACAAGTACAACTCGTCCGAGAACGCCTGGAGACTGCCAAGTCAAGACAAAAGAGTTGTGCCGACTCTCACGCCGAGATCTGAGCTTCAACAACGGAGGTCACGTCTATCTTCGAGTCACACCTCTTAAAGGAACCAAACGTTTTCACGTCAAAGGGAAGCTTGCACCCAGATACATCGGTCCCTTCGGGATCACCGCAAGACGAGGAGAAGTTGCCTACCAGCTAGAGCTACCTCTCGAGCTATCGGATGTGCAACATCTTCCATGTGTCACAACTCCAGATGTGTCTACAAGTTCCCAACCGCCCCGACATCTACAAGGACATCGACCATCAAGCCATAGATCTTCAGCCAGACCTCACTTATCGTGAGAGGCCGGTTCACATTTTGGATGAAGCTGAACGCTGCACTCGAAGCCGCACCATCAAGTACTTCAAGGTCTAGTGGAGCAACCACACTGAAACTCAAGCAACCTGGGAGCGTGAAGATTATCTTAGATCTGAGTTCCCTTATCTTTTTAGTGCTTAGCCTAGGAATCTCGGGGACGAGATTCTTGTAAGGGGGTAGGTCTGTCACACCCTATGTTTGTATCACATTGTAATGTTTGGGTTTATAAAATTTGGAGCCAACTAAAACTTTTTCAAAGTGCTTGTGCTCGTTTGCAATGATGTTTGCCGGCTTGATGATTGTGGTTGTGGCACTCCTAGATTCTATTCCACTTCATATTCATCTTCCTTGACCCAAACCATTTTCCCAATGATCATACCATGTGACTAGTGACCAAAAATATTTTATCAAATTTTGTTTTAACGAAAGATGGTTTATTCAAATCAGGTTTTCAAAACCCCTTGAAATGAGGTTTGCACTGCAAGTCCTCAAATTGGGTGAATTCTTCTTCCCCAAAAGTTTTACTTCAAACCTACTATATATAAGATTTTCCAAAACCACCAAATATTAGTTTTAAAGATTATTCTTATATTTTATTTAAAGGCTTTTTCTTAAGGCCAGAAATGGTTTTTCATAGGGAAAATTATTTAAAAGCTTTGAAAATATTTGAGAAATTTTAGGGAACCTCAGTGGACATATATTTTCCATATATATGAGATTCAACTCATGAGCATGATCAAATCATGGGCAAAACCCCTCAAACCCCTTTATGTTCAAACCAAGCTTTTGAAATACTTGAATAAGAAATATTCTCAATAAATTCCAGGAAACCTCAAGCAAGTCAACACTATCATAAGTGATGATTTTGAAAAGTTTCATCTCAATCCAAGTTGATTTGGTTCATCAAACCATCCCAAAACCCTCTTTGTCCAGATTCAAATTTGAGCAACTTTACATTATGAAGTTTCTCCCCTTGACCTCAAACTTTATGGGCATGCTATCATAATAAAATAGTGATGCTACACTAAGTAGTGCATCAAGGGTAAAATCCTAGCATCACTAGATCTATAGAAACCGGATTCTGTTAGTTTCTAGGGTTTACCAAGTTTCCATTGTCAACTTATCCCCCTTGGGCTCAAACTTGGTGAATCATCTCATTTTTACCTAGCATTAGACCCTGGTAAAAATCTTAGTAAGTTGGTACATTCTTCTTGCCCAAAATCTTATCAAACACCTTCTAGTCCATTCTCAAATCCATCGTTTCCACCCTTTCCTCTTTTACCCTTGCCCCCAACTTTTTACCACAACCTCTTGTAGATGCCATGTACCATCAGTAATTTCCTCAGGGGCTCAGATCAATAATTTGGGGGGTAAAAACCTTCATTTCTACCCTAGACAACACCTATTCCTCCCTCTCGCCCTTTTTCTTCTACCTTAAGGCACCCGAGATGCCTCCATAAGTCCCCTAGGCTTTGTGTAACTCCCTTGGATCCCCTGGACACAGGTGGCCGTGTAGAAAATGCCAAGAGCATGCAAGGTTCGCGCTCAGGAGTGCGCTACAATGCGCACCCGCACTATAGCCGCTGCCCAACTAGCGCTCCCGATAGCCTCGGGCCTCCCCATCTTGTCCTCCTGTCCCCCTCGACATCCGCAACGCTCCACGTGGTTGGCCCCCTCATCCCTCTCTCTTCGGTGACCCCGTGCGCGTGCCGGCGCTGCGCAGCTCGGCCAACTAGAGAGCTCGCACGCACGCACGTCCCCGCCTCTCTCTTCTCTCCCCAAGGCCTAGACCACACCCACAAGCACCCTGGACATGCCCATTCCTCCCCCGCGGCCTGTAGCGAGCAACCCGTGCTCACCGGCGCACCGCGTCCATGGTGAGCCGATGCCCACCTATAAACAGGGCCTCCCCGAGCCCCTGCCCCTCTCTCCTCGCTCTCTCCTCCCCTTTGCAGCTCCCCCGTGTTCAGCCGCTCGACCCCGTGGTCAGGAGCCCTCCCTCGAACCAAACCCTCGCCACCGTCGGGCACCTCCCCTCGCCGGTGATTCCCTTCACCCCGGCGACCCCCTCGGCCACCCACCGACGCACAGGAGCCCCCTGAGCGTGCCAGTGCCCTCTACTTGGACCGCCGTGGCCGGAGACGCCGTCGGTGAGCTCCCTCCCGTCCCTGTCGCGAGGAGAGGGATGATAGGTGGGGCCCACCTGTCATCCCCTCACCCTCCTCTCTCGCTGGCAAAGAGGGCCCGCGGGTAGGTTTAAAATTAAACCTGCCGCGCGCGGCGCCTCACCCTGGGCCGGTTCTCCCCCTGGGCCGGCTCGGCTCCAGTATTGTGGCCCGAGAGGGCACAATACCCCTTTTCTTTTCTTTTTCTGTTTAAACTTCCAAAAATTCCACAGATATGTATATTCATCTAAATCCAAATATTCTTCCACCTTAAATCTTTAAATAATCCATATAATTTTTTAGTTCCATTTGTAAAAACGTTTGAAAATATTTTATATACTATTTTATTTTTAAAACCTATATTTAGGCATCTTTTTTGCCTTTGTTAATTAGTTCCCAAAATATTTTTCACAACAAAACCCTAGGAGAATATTTTTAGTATGACATTTAGTATTTAACAGAAGAGGTTAGCATTTTTAATAGTGGCTTGTGTGCTCTATTTTTGGTGTGATGCTTATTTTCATCACTTTTATTCGTGATGATAGATTGCGCGGTTGACGAGGAAGTTGGACCTAAAGACTTCGAAGACCAGAGAGACTTTTTTGAACCAGGCAAGCAACCCTTTGATCATGTTGAGAAACTTTTGATGCATGACATATAGCACTTGTTGTTTCGATGATTGATCATGATGTGGTGGACCCCCTTTGGTGGGTTGCCTCCGATACATTTTTCCATTGACACTTGCATCAAGCATGACTCTACCACCTTATGAGGGTTATGCGGGTGGGTGTAGATAGGATGCTAATAGATGCTACGCAAACGGTTCGGGTTTATGCATGGTGATGGGAACACAAATGATTTCAATGACTTTTTCGAAAACCCCGTCGGGTGCCACTCATGCCCGAGGGAGATGATGATGAGATGGGTGACCACTTGAGAAAGAAGTGGTGTGCCAGAGAAAGTTGAGAATGTGTTTTCGAAAACGGATTAGATTTAAGATTTGTCGACCGTCCCAACCTTACATGCGCAACCACGATACCCCTCATGGGACAGGGCTTTGTTGATTACCTTGGTGGGTACTAGCACGGAGCCCGCATTACTAGTGGCGGGAGTGGCGTGGTCACTCTCGGTATGGGGTCGTACCGGTATGTATGATCATGCGCTGTCTGCACATGCACAGGGCACACCGTTGGTACCCTCATGGATGGTACGATTTAGAGCGAGGCTCGTGTGATGTATATCATGAGGGCTAGGTACCAATATAGTGGACTCTTTGTCTAGTATCGCTAGGGGAAAGGCATTGTTCAGGTGATTACCTTGGGTATGCTATATACCGCGAGTCGTGGATGACACGGAAGTTCCCCGAATCTTGTGGGTAAAGTGTGCAACCTCTGCATAGTGTAAAACTATTCGAATAGCCATGTCCACGGTTAAGGACAGTTGGGTGGTGCTGCTTAGACCATGTCCGGATGTTTTAATGAAACTTGGTGTGAGTATGGATGTGATGGTGACAAAGAGGTCACATGAGCTAAGTTCGATGACTTAGCTTGGGAATTGAACTAAGCCCGATGAGTTAGTAGGATGAATGAACACGAGGTGTTCGACCCCTACTTATGATGAAATCTATAACTTGTTCATATGGTTATCTGCTAATTGTTGATGCATGCTTACTAGTTACTTGATCATATCATTTGCATTCAAAATTAGCTCTTCGCAAATTACCTACTTAGTGATACATCATGCATCATTATTACCTTGTTCCACAACTTGGGTTGCTTGCGAGTACATTCAAAGTACTCATTGTCTTGCCACTGTTTATGTAATTGGCCAGGCACGGAAGAACAAGAGTATGTTGAAGAGTTCGTTGGTGATGAACATGCGAAGTAGGATGCCTCCCAGTCACAATGCCTGTAGGTTAAGGCAGATGGCATGGGATCACGCTTTCGACCAAGTTTTCCGCTACCTGTTCTATTTAAGTGTTTGGCCCTTGTGGCCCTATCTATTTAAGACTAGACCTTCATGGTCTTTATTTGTGTAAGACGCTATATGTGGATGTAAGACTCTTGTTATTCATCTTCTATGTGTTCGGTGAGCATTGATCTCTGGGATCACTGTACATGTGCATTTGGTGATCACGACTTATGAGTCGGGGTCCTCACAAGGCGAGGGCGAGTCAACCAAACGCAGGTGCGTCGGTGAGCTTGTGGCCAAGGCCAGAGGCCACGGGACGAGATGGGGTGTGTCTGGGGTGTTCTTGTGGCTAGTCTAGGACGAGCAGGAGCAAGAGAGAGAGAGAGAGAGAGAGAGAGAGAGAGAGAGAGGAGAGCCCACGCGTGCGAGGCTCGGGGTTGGCCGAACCGGGCGGCAACGGCGCGCGCGAGCGGAGCCGTTGGAGGGAGAGGGGGTAGGGGGCCGATAGTGTGCCATGGTGTGGACGTCGAGGGGGGCCAAATGGCGAGGCGGGGAGGACCGAGGCCGCCGAGGCCATGAAGTGGGCGAAGGCTACAATGCCTATCGGCACTGTAGCGTGCGCCAGAGCGAGCGTGTGGCATGCCACAGCATGCCAATGGTGTTCTGGGCACGGCCAAAGGTGTCTAGGGGGTCTAGGAGTATCTAGGCTAGGGGGCAATGGCATTGGATGACCTGGGAGGATGATAGAATAAGAGGGGAGGGGAGAGGAAGAGAGATTCTTGCTGTCCAGAGAGGTAAATGTGGGTTTTACCCCACTTATCCATTGAGTCTTGGCCAGATAAGGTTACTGGAGATGCAATGCATCAATAAGAGAATGTGGTAAAAGTTTAGGCTCAAGAAAAATAGAGGAAGGGGGTCAAACAGGGTTTTTACCATTCTGGCAGAAGGTGTTTGATGGAGATTAGGGCAAGCAGATGGGATTTTCTTGCCATAAGATTTGACAGGATCAAATGGTGATTAGAATTAGGCCTGATCACCAAGTTTGAGCTTGATTGAAGAAAGTTTTCACAATGTCACTTTGTGAAACCCTAGAAATCAACAGAATCTGGTTTCTGTAGATCTAGTCATGCTAAGCTAATCCCCTTGATGCACCACTTAGTGTAGCACCATTATTTGGTGATTAGAACATGTCAACAAAGTTTGGGGTCAGGGGAAGAAACTTCACAATTTAAAGTTTTTCAAATTTGAATCTGTACAGGGAGGGTTTTGGAATAGTTTGATGAATCAAAACAATTTGGATTGAGATGAAACTTTGCAAGATGATCACCTATGACAATGTTGACTTTCTAGAATTTTGTTGGAATGCATTGATGATATTTCTTATAGAAATATTTCAAAAGCTTTATTTGGACAAAAAGTGTTTTGAGGGGTTTTGCCCATGATTTTGAGCATGACCATGTGTTGAAACTCATATATATATGGAAAATACATGTTCACTCAATTTCCCTAAATTTTCTCAAATATTTTGAAAGCATTTAAATAATTGTTCCCTATAGAAGACCATTTCTGGCCTGAAGAAAAAGCCTTTTAAATAAATAGTAAATTAATATTTAGAATTAATATTTGGTGGTTTTGGAAAGTCATATATATATATTAGGTTTTAAATAAAGCCTTTGGGGAAAAGGATCCACCCAATTTGAGGACTTGTAGTGCAAACCTCAACTCAGGGGTTTTTGAAAACCTAATTTGAATAAAACATTTTTGGTCAAAATAATATTTGGTAAAAAATAGTTTTGGGCACTATACACATGGCATGATCATTGGGCAAGAAGTTTGGTTCAAGGAAGATGAATATGGAAAGGAGTAAAACCTAAGAGTGTGAGACACAATCAACCAACCAATCAAACAAGCACAATTCAAACAAGCATGCACTCAAAAGTTTTAATTGGTTCCAAATTTTGTAAATCCAAGCATAACAAAGTGATACAAACACAGGGTGTGACAGTGGTTCTAAGATCCCACCATGGAAAGACTCCTGAGCATCACTCCCAAGTTGCGCGGGACCATCATGCACACCGAAATGCTGGTGGAAGTGGTGCGCGGTCGTGGGACCATGATGGAGCTCCTTCTAACAGGTTAGGAGTCAGAGCACGTCATGTTCTTGGCACCTCTCACCGCTGACTACATTAGCAGAAGAATTGGCGCGAGCAAAGCTACTCCTGAAAGTTTCTCCTGCTACGGAGAAGCTTGATGAGTGGAGAAATACTATTCAGAGCCTCGTTAGCTTTGCTGATAGAGATGGGCTGCAGCGGGCAGAGCCTTCGCAACAGCGATCCATCGAGTCAGCACGCACCGATGGCAGAAAGGCTGGAGGTGGCACGACCACGGTCCACTCTCCTCCATGGCGGCAACAATGGTCGCCGACTCGACAGATTGGCGCCTGTGGTGATGATTCAATGGCGTCATCTGATCTGCGAGCTCGCTACGATCAATGTCAAGTTCTTCGGGAGCGAAGCAAAGAAGACACTCTGACTACCATCAAGCGGGGGCGAGAAGCGCGCCATCAATCTGATAGGCGCGCAGGACCTACTGTAGACAAGCTTGTGCCGGGGTATCCTGTCGACCTACCTTATGAGGTGGGTTGTCTAGCTTTGACCCGTGAGCTGCGGCGAGTCCAGTGGCCCAATTCCCAAACATTCAAACCGGAGGTCCCGGAGAAATACGACGACAATACTCACCTGTCAGAGTTCTTGAGCATCTAAACCATTGCGGTGTAGGCTACCGGGGCTCGCGACGACAAGATACTCGCCAACTACTTCCCGTTGGTACTCAAGCCCAACGTCAGGTCGTGGTTGATGAATCTACCAAAGAACTCCATTTCTTCCAGGGAAGATCCGTGTCATGAGTTTGTTGGCACCTTTACTGGAGGCAACCAAGCTCCTGGCCAGGAAAGTGATTTGCATCTCATTCCCAGAAAGAAGGCGAAATCTTGCTCAAGTACATTTAGAGATTCAGTCATATACATCACAACATCCTAGACATTCATCCTGCTACTGTTATCAGTGCGTTTCATCAGAACGTATGCAACCGCAGGATGCGTGAAGAGCTGGCGATGAACAAAGTCAGGGATGTTGCCGAGCTCTATGCTTTGGATGATAAATGTGCTTGAGCTGAAGAAGGGAGGAGACTCCCCGGTGAGGATGCTGGCGCTGGAGTCGACTCTGAAGACGAAGACACCTCCGCTCCATCAAAGAAAGGCCGACGACGAAACAAGAAATGCAAGGGCAAAGATGTACTTGCCATCAAGGAATCCGACAACCTTGACACCGCCAAGAAGACTAAGGTTGACGGCCTAGGTCAAGGATGTTGCCAGGTGCGTCACTTGTCAGGCCTTGGTGGCTGCCGACAAGCAGGAGGGCTCTGACAAGCAGTACCGCAAGATCCATCGCACCAAGGGCCACGATCTCCAAAACTTCTGGTAAGTTGAGCAGCTTGTCGAGAGGCAGAAAGCTGAGTATGTGAGGCAAGATAAGGAGAAGGCCCAAGATGGTGCAGAGGGGTCTGGCAAGAAACGCGGTGGCCGAGGAGGTCGCCATGACAAGGCCAAGCAACAAGAGAGGCCCACTCGAGGCCGCGACAAGGAAGAGGGGGATGATGATGGCAACGAGGAGGACGATGATTCTAGTGAACTCGAATTCCAAAAAGCTATAGAGATCATGTGCATTGATGGGGGAGCCTCGTTGCATTCTTCTCACCACCAACTTAAACAGTGGGCGCATGAGATAAATGCGACAGAGCCATCTGTCGATGCCCGAAAACCATTGAGATGGTCTAACACGCCTATCATTTTCGACGCTGAGGATCACCTTGATCGCACAAGTGTGGTCTGCCATTGTTGGTTTTGCCAACAATTCGCAATCTCAAGGTGACAGAAATCTTAGTTGACAGTGGGGCCAGTTTGAACTTGATCTCACCTGATGTCATCAAAAGGTTGCAAATTCCCGATGAAGATCTTGAGAAGACGAGCATGTTTCAGGGGATCAATCCATGGAGGAGCCAGACGAAGGGCAAGACCACACTACCTGTAACATTTGGTAGTGACCTGAACTTTAGGACAGAGAAGATTGTTTTTGACTTCATCAAGATTCCATTGCCATATAATGGGATCCTTGGCCGTCCAGCGCTGGCCAAGTTCATGGCGGCATCACACTACGCTTGCAATGTATTGCTAGGCCGATGAGCGTCATCACAATCAACTCTGACAAGAAGGATGCACTTATCTGCGCCAAACAATTTTACCGGGAAGTAGTTGCAGCACCTGCCACCTAGGCACCTGCTCCTTCTGCTCAAGATCCCAGGGGGAAGAAGCCCGGCAAGACCTCTGACACACACTCTGGCAAGCGCACCTCTTCAGAGTGCTGTGCTCCTTTTGACGATGTGCTAGACAGATCCACCGACAAGAGCAAGAAATCCAAGGCAGCTCCACCGTAAACTAAGAAGCTGCCTGCCAAGGAGGATGGTACAGGAGGAACTTCACCATAAGTTCCACCCTTGATGACAAATAGGAAAGCGTGCTCATTGCCTTCTTGCGGGCGAATGTCGATGTGTTTGCATGGCAACCATCTGATATCCCCAGTGTTCCTAGGGAGGTACTTGAGCACCATTTCGCTGTCTGTCCTCATGCGTGGCCCGTTTAGCAAAAATTTCGGAAGCAAGCCTTGGAGCGGCAAGAATTTATTGCCGAGGAAATCAGGAAGTTGGAAGCGGCAGGTTTGGTTAGAGGAGTGCTCCATCCAACATGGTTGGCCAATCCAGTTGTAGTGCGCAAGGCGAATGGATAATGGAGGATGTGTATTGATTATACATATATCAATAAAGTCTGTCCAAAAGTCCTTTCCCCTTGCTACGCATCAACCAGATTGTAGACTCCCCTGCCGGCTATGATTTGCTGTCATTTCTTGACGCTTATCCAGGATATCATTAGATCTTCATATCTATGGAAGATGAAGAGAAGACCGCGTTTATCACCCCATGTGGTACATATTGCTTCGTGCGTATGCCTTTCGGGTTGAAAAGTGCTGGTTCAACATTTACAAGAGTAGTCCAGATCGGTTTTGAGCGCCAGCTACATAGAAATATGGAAGCTTATATGGATGACATAGTGGTTAAAACCGAGGACAAAGCAACGCTCATACAAGATCTAGAAGAGAAATTTACAAATCTACACAAGATCAATTTGAAGCTCAATCCTAAGAAGTGTGTATTTGGTGTTCCGTCCGACAAGCTTCTCGGATTCTTTGTGTCTCAGCTGGGGATCGAGGCGAACCCCGACAAGATCAAGGCAATTGAGCAGATTGAAGCACCAAGACGCGTCAAAGATGCGTGTCATCTTGCCGGTTGCGTTATGGCTTTGAGTAGGTTCATATCTAAATCTGCTCAACGCCCTACCCCTTTTCAGCATCTTGAAAAAGGCAGGTCCAATGAAGTGGACTCCGGAAGCGAAGGCAACACTGCAGGATTTGAAGAGGTACCTCTCCTATCCGCCAATACTAGTCACGCCTAAACCACAAGAGACGTTTGTGCTATACCTGGCAGCAATGAATCAAGTGGTTAGTGCTGCATTAGTGGCATACAGAGAAGTCAACGAAGAAGAAGCGGAAGAGGCAGGACCGCCAAGCGATGAGCCAGGATCTTCCCCGGTAGAGTCTGGTGCTGACAAGGCAGGATCTGAGCAGATAAATGAACTGACACAAAGGAAGAAGATTGTGCAGCGCCCAGTTTATTTTATCAGCTCCCTTTTGCAGGGGGCTAGGTCAAGATACTCTGGCGTGCAAAAGTTGCTCTTCGGCCTCCTTATGGCCTCGAGGAAGCTGCACCATTATTTCCAAGCACATGAGATCACCGCCGTCACTCGCTTTCCATTGCAACGGATTTTATGAAATCCAGATGCGACCGGCAGGATTGTGGAGTGGGCTCTAGAACTGTGAAGCTTTGGTCTCAAATTTGAAAGTACTTCAACTATTCAGAGCAGAGCGTTGGCAGAGTTCATTGCAGGATAGACCCCAACGCCAGACGAAGAGATCCAAGAAACAACTCTACCCGACAAAGAAACGAATCAAGAATGGATTATGTATTTTGATGGGGCTTTCTCCCTACAAGGCACTGGTGCTGGTGTGCTGCTTATCGCACCCATTGGAGAGCACCTCAAATATGTAATTCAGATGCACTTTCCCCAGGAGAGGTTGACAAACAACACTGCAGAATATGAAGGGCTGCTTTCCGGTCTCAGGATCGCGGCAGACCTTGGGATTAAGAAGCTCATCGTCAGAGGCGATTCATAGCTTGTTGTCAAGCAAGTCAACAAATATTATCAGAGCCCGTTGATGGAAGCCTACGTAGATGAATTGAGGAAGTTGGAGGAGCACTTTGACGGTCTGCAAATAGAGCATGTTCCTCGTGTAGAGGACAGCGTTGCTGATGAGCTGTCAAAGCATGCTACCCTCAAGTTACCTGTGGAACTAGGGACTTTTGTGCTCAAATTGAGTTAGCCATCTGTAGCACCATCAGCGAGGCAAGATAAGAGAAGGAAGTTGAATTCTGGCTAATACTTTCCCATAGATCTGCCAGGAGCCGCCGGCAAGTAAGTTGTCGGGAACAATGCCAAGCCTCCTGGGGGGCTATAGGCTCCAACACGGCCTCAAGCCCTTGCTGTAGAGACAAACGCTCCCGCGACAGAAGACATGCCTTTAGTCCTTGCCGTCGAGCCCCAAGCTCCAGCATGGGCACAACACATTGTTCAGTTCCTTCAAATAGGAGAACTCCCTGAAGAATAGGAAGAAGCGGAGAAAGTAGCGCATCAGTCTAATATGTACAAGTTTGTGGACAATGTCCTGTACAGAAAGAGACCAAACAGTGTGAAATTGAAGTGCATTCCTCGGGAGGATGGACTGGATCTATTGGCAGAGATGCATGGAAGCATATGTGGCTCCCACATAGGATCAAGAGCTCTTGCCGATAAGGCATTCCGGCAAGGTTTATTTTGGCCCACTGCTCTCCAGGAGGCAACTGCACTAGTAATCAAGTGTGAAGCATGCCAGTACCATTCAAAGAAACTAGATCAACCAGCTCAAGCTCTTCATACAATCCCTCTTTCCTGGCCAGTTTTGTTCTGGGGGCTCGACATCTTGGGCCCCTTTGCCCGTGCTACCAGGGGCTTTGAATACTTGTACGTCACGATCGACAAATTCACAAAGTGGCCGGAAGTGGAAGCAGTGAGAAAGGTGATAGCACAATCAGCCGTCAAGTTCTTCAAAGGACTAGTTTGTCGTTTTGGTGTACCAAATTGGATCATCACTGACAATGACACACAGTTCACAAGCCACACCTTCATGCAATATGTCTAAGACCTTGGAGGCAAGTTCTGTTTGCTTCTGTTGATCATCCGAGGAGAAACAACCAAGCGGAAAGGGCGAATGCTAAAGTGTTGTGAGGTCTTAAGACAAGAAATTTTGACAGGTTGCGCATGTGCGGAAGATGCTGGATTGATGAGCTGTCGACAGTTCTTTGGTCAATCAGAATGACACCAAATCGATCCACTGGCCAGACACCCTTCTCCCTAGTATATGGGGCGGAAGTAGTTATCCCCACAGAACTCATATACGGGTCACCTAGAGTGCTCGCTTAAGATGAGCTTGAGCAAGTGTAGTTGTAGCAAGATGATGTTACACTCCTTGAGGAAGATTGTCTTCAGGCTGCTGTGCGAGCTACACGCTACCAGCAAGCTTTGTGCCGCTACCATAGCCACAAGGTTCATGCCCGAAGTCTTGAGGAAGGCAACCTTGTTCTTTGGTGCGTTCAGTCGGCCAAGAATTCCAACAAGTTGATGGCAAAGTGGGAAGGCCTAGAGACCGAAGATGGCATTCCAGTGAGCAACTCCTAGAATATCAAACATCTTCGTAAGTTCTATCCATAAGGCGCGGTTGTCGGGTCCCCCGACAACCATCTTTTGTACAAGTCTTGCAGGCAAGGCATGTAATCTTTTGTACAAAGCCAGGCATAGACCCTGTGCGTAGTTGAATAGGATCAAGCGTTCTACAACTCTTGTTGATTTCCATGTTTACTTATATGCATGTTCATGTGAGACGTTGTATTACGCCTATTTCTAGCAAGTACTGACGAACCACCAAGGTTCTAGATCTCTAATTTCTCTTCTTTCTTTTTCTTAAAGGATAGAAGGTTCCCTCGCGTACAAGTTTGCCAGGGGGATGATGGTATGGACACCAACAAGTGACATTCGAAGTTGACATCTTGCAGAAAGGAGTACAATAACGAAAAGCTAAGTTGCAAAACACCAAGTAATTTTTTTACTATGAGGTTATTTTCCTTGGATGATTTCAACTTTTTTACGGGAAACCTGCACGTGAAGGAACATTGTCGTGATTGGTTGCTCCCTTACTCTATTTCGAGTCTGCTCAATAGCTTAAGTGGCTGCAATGAAAACATCAAGTTATCTTGCCGGTAGTGGCACCGCGAGCAGGCTACTAAGGATCCACTCCTCAAAGCGCTCGCGGCAGGGATGCATGTGCTGGAAAGTTTTCGATAAAGCATAGGGTGTGTACCATACAGAGAGAAATCTAACAAGAGGAATAACGTGCATTCATTCAAAACACAACCAATTATATTACATTAAAAGTTGTCGCGATTCTAACTTAAGATAAAATTGTCTTTGGCATGGAATGGTGGTGACAAGGAGAAGTGAAGCAGCTAGTCCCTGCGCTGGCCTTCAACCCTCTTGACTTGGTTCACCTTGTCGATGATGGGCGCGACAAGTTCTTCGAGTGCGTTGACGTCCACATCCTTCGACAAGCAGTCAAAGATGTTGGTGATGTTGATGCTAGGGTTCTTGTGCGCCACCTTGATGAGCACCTTGTGGAGGACAGCCCGGCAGAGTTTGCGGGATTTGTTGACCAGATGGGTTGCTCGATCAAAATGGAGCTGCTTCAGAGCATCAATTATATTGTCAAAGAACATGGTCGACCCGGCACTCGGAGACACCCTGTCGCTGGAAGAAAGTTTGAAGTTTTGCAGGCCCATGGTGGACAACTGTGTATCAAGCTTTTCCACCACATCGACAAGGCGCTCAGTCCAGATCTACACGTCTGTCACATAGTCGTTGTGTGTGGCGGTAGCACTCTTGAGAAGCTCCTGCTCATTCCGGAGATCCTTGATCAAGACGTTCTCATGAGCCGTGCTGTTCTCAAGGGACTCATTCAGCATGGCGAGCTTCAACTCCAAATCGGCAATGGAGTCATTGGCTGAGGTGAGTTACTTGGTCTTGTTGGACATGGCAACCTATATCTCCGCCAGGTTGTAGAGAGTCTTCTCTCTATCAGTTTTGAGCGTCGAGATCTCCTTGCCGTGACCCTCAAGGTCCGCCTCTAGCCTCTTCACCTCTTCAGCAAGCCCGTTCTTGGCGGCCTCTGCAGCTTGGGTAGCATCGATGACTTCCTTCAGCTTGCCGGCGTGGTCTGTGACCAGAACCTCGTGTGTTTCCTTGTGCTTCTGCTCTAGCTCCTGGGTTCGCTGCATGAAAAGCTTTTCAATTTCTTCATTCTTGCGGCGAATCTTGTCGGCATGCGCCCTCTCGTGAGCGGCAAGTTCCTCTTCATTAGCATTGAGCCCGACACGGTGTTCCGTCAGATGAGCTTCCTCTGCAGCAGCCTATTGTAAGGCCTCCTCTTGTGCCCTCTTGACATCAGACTGCTTTAAGAGTAGTCCATTCTAGTTTTCGCCCAGCTGCTCCCGACCAGTTTTTAACTCTTGGAAAGCTTCGGCGAACCAGGCTTGTGTTTCCTCAACACGCTTCTAGAAATCCGTCTCCGCTGCTCCAATAACTACTTCTCTAGAGTCCAACTTCTCCTTCCGAGTGCGGTAGAGCGCCTGGAGCTTTTGAAAGTTGTCGCTCATGGTTTGGAGGAGCTGTTCTTCCTTGGATTGGCTGCTGGCATTTGGTTCATTGATAACTTCAAGTCTGACAGCAGCGGTGACTTCCTTGTCAAATGTTTCTCCTTCAGTTGGCACCCCCAGTGTTTGTCATTCCTGGTATGTTGATGAACAGGTTCTCGTCAGCTTTGAGATATCTGCTTGAAGAGGGGGCTTCGGATGTTGACGGCTATTCCTCAATAGCTACCTCACCGGCAACTGGGGGCTCCATGGCTGGCGTAGTGCCTAGCACTCCTACGGCAGTAATGCCGTCAGTATGGTCATTGGACTCCTTGCCGGACTTCTCAACAAACTCCTCTCCGGTTTCTTCCTATACGTCCTTGGCGGCCTCGTTAGCGGCAACCCTGGTGGCCTCGACGGCATCATTTCTGGCGATCTCCTCAATGACGACATCGACATCCATTTGTTCCGTCGAAGAGAGATGTGAAAGACAAAGAAGGGGGAACAAGATGAGACCAAGGTTGAAGTTCAAGAAGACAAATAAAAATAAAAATATAGAAAGACAGAATGAGAAGTATTCTGTGGCAAGTGGCTTACCTGCACCAAGATGTTGGGAGGTAGTTTCTCCTTTCCCGGCGACATCAGTTGCCGATGTAGGAATGCTATTGCTCGTGCTTGCCGGCCTCCCCTCAGCAAGAATGGACTCATCGACAGAAGCCCTTGTCGGGGATCCGTCTCCGGGTGGTGTAGTCAATAGAGGCAGTGCATCAGGGGCGGCTTCCGATGGCTCTCCTTGTTGCTGCTCTTTTTCTACAACCCTGGTGATGTCAGTGGTGAAGATACACGTCCCAACGCTCGTCAGTGGGAAATGAGCAACAAACTCATGCTGGGGGCTGTGTTGAGGACTACGTCATGGGCCAGTGGGAAATGAGCAACAAACTACACATCGAGTGCCGAAGTGAAGACGACGCGCTCCTTCCGCATCTTTGCTAGCTTGCTCTCCATGGCGGTGGTTTCACCTCCTTGCTCTTGCTCGCCTTGGGCGGCATGACGGCTATGGGAGCAGAGGCTGAGGATGGAGAGGGCGTGGAGGCGGTGGATGAGTGGGAGAAGCTCTGTTTCGGGCTCGAGGAAGGAGATGACGACGGTTCCTAGTTTGGAAAGGACAGGAAGTAAATGAGCAAGCGCCTCTGCGGATTCCTTCTTATGGGGAAGACGCGAGACTGCCTCTTTACTAATCAATGTGAAACGCTTTTGCGAGCGCGTTGCGGTTACGGCCGATTCGCGCACGTATCCTCTGTCGCGTACTCAGCATGCGTCGTGGGGGATCATAGTAAACATAATGATTACGACCGTAGACTCCTGCCACCTGTGCCTGTGCACTGTTTGGGCCTAGCCCAACAATGCCTCGCACCCGTGTATGTCCTAGGCCCGGGGCTCCTATCTGTGTACAAAAGTTTGGGTCTTTAGTACCCCTTAGTTGTGCATGGGCAGTTGTAGCCGCACCAGCGGCAAGGCCTGCCAAGGGTCTGCTGGATGCAAGTACGAGGATGTCAAGAAAACATTCAAGTCAATAATCAAAAGACAGAAGGCCAAAGGCTGGGATCCCGGCAAGATCCCTGTTGGGATGGTTGGCAGAGCCCCGGCAAGACGTGCACCCAGCAAGATCTCACAATCCTGCCAGCATAGAGACCAGGTGTCATCCCTCCTGAGTACGTGTCGAGGCGCTAGCAATGGTGGAAGTTAAATGGTGCCGATGTGACGGGCTCCTGTCCCGTCCCGTAGAAGGTCAGGACGCCTGACAGAGCATTTAATGTGTTCGTCTTATACCGTCAGTATTAGGTATGATAACACTGTAGCAACTGTACGCCCCATGTATGTACTGTACGCCACTATTGGAGACCCCTTAGTCATATAAAAGGAGTCCCAATGCGCTATAGAGAGGGGAACCTTCTAGCTCAGATGCATGCGTAGCAGCCGTGTACTAATCATCACATAGCGCTCCTGGATTCAGAGCTCAAACACTCGTAATACACTAAAGTAGGAGTAGGGTTTTACGCTTCTCAGCGGCCCGAACCTAGGTAAAAATCCCCCACGCTGCTCATTGGATCTGCTCTTTGTGCACGCCATCCCCTTGCCGAATCGAAAAGGGATCCATGCGATCCCATAGGTGTCGTACCCCGACACTATATGATAAAATATTCGCTCTTATGTTAATGTTCATGATGCTTGCACGTCCATATTTTATTTTAATTGACACCTCCCTCTCAAATCATGTGGTTATTATTATCGAGTTCAACTTTCGCTTGAGGACAAACTTGTTCTAAGCTTAGGGGAGTTGATACATCCATTTTGCATTATGATTTCCTAATGATATTTACGATATTCTTGTCCATTATTCCTCAGTATGATACAATTGTTATGCCCTTTCTCTTTGAATTTGCAAGGTACACCACAAAGAGGGAAACTGCCAGAAACTGGAATTATGGACCTGAAAACCAAGAAAAAGGGTGAAAAATTACAGAACCCCAAATGATATGAAAGTTCATGGAGATTTTTTTGGAATATATGTGAATTATTTGACCAAAAAACACCCCCTCGGCATGCCTTGTTGCCTTGTGGGGCCCCAATAGGTCTGCCGAACCCCCTCTTCTCCTATAAGGTGTGTTTTGATCTAGCAAAATTAAGAAAATACATTCGAGGCGAAGCGCCGCCGTCTTGAGGCGGAAACCTAGGCAGAGGCCCTTTTGCTCTTTGACAAAGAGATTCTGTTGGGGAAACTTCCCTTCGGGAGGGGGAGATCAAATCCATTGTCATCACCAATGTTTCCTCCTTCATGCAAGGACTAACCTTCATCAACATCTTCACGAGGACTATCTCATCTCAAACCCTAGTTCATCTCTTGTATTCAATCTTTGTCTCAAAACCTTAGATTGGTACTTTTGGGTTGCTAGTAGTGTTGATTACATCTCGTAGTTGACGCTTGTCGGTTTACTTGGTGGAAGATATTATGTCCAGATCATTGATCACCATTATTATACCTCTGATCTTGAACATGTTTATGATGTGTGAGTAGTTACTTTTGTTCCCGAGGACATGGGAGAAGCCTTGTTATAAGTAATCATGCGAAGTTGGTATTCGTTTGTTATTTTGATGATATGTATGTTGTTGCTTCTCTTAGTGTCGTGTGTACGTCGACTACGACACTTCACCATGTTACGGGCCAAGGAAAGAAAGTGTGGAGTAACAAGTAGATGATGGGTTGTGAGAGTGATAGAAGCTTACGCCCAAGTTTATGCAGTGCTTCATGAGGGGTTGATTTGGATCCAGATGTTTCATGCTATGGTTAGATTTATCTTAATTCTTCTTTCGTAGTTGTGGATGCTTGCAAGAGGGGATAATCATAAGTGGGTTTCTTGTTCAAGTAAGAACAACACCTTAGAACCGGTCCACCCACATATCAAATTATCAAAGTAACAAATGTGAATCAACTCAACATGATGAACATGACTAGACAGTAATTCACATGTGTCCTCGGGAGTGTATGCTTTATATAAGAGTACTTTGCGGCCTATCCTTTGCTATAAAAAGGATTGGGAGAGGTTTCTACACAATTTCTACTATTTTTAATTGTCACTTGTAAGTAATTATCTTGCTACCAAACTATCTATCATTGTTACTAACGACAGTTCGAGAGAATACCTTGCTGAAAACTGCTTGTCATTTCCTTTTGCTCCTTGTTGGATTCGACACTCTTACTTATCGAAAGGACTATGATACATATCCAACGTATCTATAATTTTGATTATTCCATGCTGTTATATTATAATTCTTGGATGTTTTATAATCATCTTATAACAACTTTATATCATTTTTTGGGACTAACCTATTGACATAGTGCCTAGTGCCAGTTGTTATTTTTTTGCTTTTTTTTACTTCACATAATATCAGTACCAAACGAAGCCCAAATGCCACAAAAATTTTTGGAATTTTTTTGGACCAGAAGACAACTTGGGAGCCAAGGAAGCACCTAGGGGAGGCCTGTGGGCTCATAAGACACCAGGGCGCGCCAGAGGCCCCAAGGATGCCCTGGTGGGTTGTGTGGCCAACGTGAGCCTCCTCCACTACCTATCAGCTCTATAAATACCCAAATATTCCAAAAATCCTAGAGGAGTTGACGAAACACAATTCTAGCGACCAAAAGTTCCAGAACCTCGAGATCCAATCTAACGCCATCATAGAGGGGTTCATCATCCTCATTGGTGCCTCTGTGGTGATGTGTGAGTAGTCCACCATACACCTACAGGTCCATAGGTAGTAGCTAGATGGTTTCCTAGGTCCATCACAGAAAAGCCACTAGTGAAATCTATAGCCCATGGGTCTATCTTTAACATATTGCTTTCCGATATATCTTTTTCCGCATTTGCTTTCAGATCTACTATTCCAAAAACCCAAAAATACCTTGCTGCACTTTTTTATTTGCATCTTTTATTTTGTGTTCTTGTGCAACCTATTTATCCAATGTCATACAAACCAATCTATCTTTTAGCGTGGAGAGATTGACAACCTCTCTTACGGGTTGGGTTGCAAGTATTTGTTCTTGTGTTCAGGTACCATTTACATAGTGTTGCTTGGTTCTCCTATTGGTTCGATAACCTTGGTTTCATAACTGAGGGAAATACTTACTATAGATGTGCTACATCATCCCTTCCTCTTTGGGGAAATACCAATGCAGTCAAGCCACGTCAAAGGAATTTCTGGCGCCATTGCTGGGGAGACATCATCAACATCTATCAGGTTCCTAATCACAAATCTCATCCTTGCAATTTAAATTATTTTCCATTTTCCTCTTGTTTTCAGCTCCCCCACTTCACAAAAATTTACAGTTTTATTCACCCTCTATTTCGTTTTCCTTTTTCTCATCAGATCTCTTGTTTGCTTGCAATCTTGTTTGCGTAGTCACGATGAATCAAAAAATACCAAATTATGTGGTTTTTCCAATACTAATAATAATGATTTTATTAGTACTCCGATTTCTCCTCCCGCCACTGGTGCGGAGTCTTGTGATATTAATGCCGCTTTGTTCAATCTTGTCATGAAAGATCAATTTTTTGGTACTCCTAATGAGGATGCCACATCCCATCTAAGCATATTCGTAGAATTGTGTGATATGCAAAAGAAAAACTATGTGGACAATGATATAGTGAAGTTGAAATTATTACCTTTCTCCTTGCGTGATCGTGCAAAAATTTGGTTTTCTTCTTGCCTCACAATAGTATTGGTTCTCGGGATAAGTGCAAGGATGCTTTTATTACTAAGTATTTTCCGCTCGCGAAAATTATTTCCCTTAGAACTCAAATCATGAATTAAGCAACTTGAGCATGAACATGTTGCACAATCTTGGGAAAGAATGAAATTGATGCTAAGAAATTGTCCTACTCATGGTTTAAATCTTTGGATGATCATACAATGTTTTTATGCAGGATTGAATTTTGTCTCTAGAAATCCTTTCGATTCCGTCGCGGGTGGTACGTTTATGGAAATTACTGTGGGTGAAGCTACTAAATTTCTAGATAATATTATGGCAAATTATTTCTAATGGTATACTGAAAGAGCACCTACTGGTAAAAAAGTTAATGCGGTTGAAGAAATTAGTACTTTGAGTGAAAAAGTTGATGCTCTTATGAAGTTGGTTGCTAATAAAAATGCTCCTATTGATCTTAATTATGTGCCTTTGTCTACCTTGAGTGAGCAAAATAGTGACTCCGTAGATGTGAATTTCATCTTGCAAAACAATTTTAATAACAATTCTTATAGAGGTAATTTTAAACCTAGGTCTTTTCCTGGAAATTCCTTTAATAATTATGCTAATTCCTATGGTATTTATTCTCACAATAATAATAGAAACCCCTCCGATGTTGAGAGTAATGTTAAAGAATTTATCAATGCTCAAAAAGTTTTCAATTCTACAATAGAAGAAAAGTTGAATAAGATCGATGATATGTATAGAAGCATTGATAGGATTTCCCATGATGTAGAAAATCTTAAGTTGAATGCTTTTCCACATAAGATTAATGAATGAATCAAAGCTTTATATGTTTCTATGGATGAAAGTAAGACAAGAACCGCTGTGCTTAGAGCTAAAAGAGAAGTTTTAGAAAAGGCGTTTTCTAGTGATTGCTTTCATAAAAATGTTGAAGGTCTTAAAGTGATTGGTGTTTCCTCTATTGACTCCTTGTTTAGTAATATGAAAATTGAATATAAAGGGACTGAAGAAGAGTCAACTTTATCTAGAAGGCGTCCCAATGATTTGGAGGGTGAAAGTCTTGATGAAAAAATTAATTAAAGTGGGTTTGGAGAGGTCAAAACTTTAACTACTGATGTGCCCCCTATTTTGGATTACAAAGACTTTAATTATGATATTTTCTCTTTGATTGAATGTGTTTCTTTGTTGCAATCCATGATAAATTCACCCCATGCTTATGAAGAAAATAAAGCTTTTACTAAACATATTGTTGATGCCATGATGAAATCTTTATAAGGAAAATTGGAATTAGAGATTTCAATTACTAGAAAATTACATGATGACTAGGAACCTACCATTAAAGTGAAAATTAAAAATTATGAGTGCTTTGCTTTATGTGATTTGGGTGCTAGTGTTTCCACAATTCCGAAATCTCTATGTGATGTGCTTGGTCTTATCAACATTGAAGAATGTTCTCTTAATTTGCACTTGGCGGATTCTGCTATGAAAAGCCTTTGGGAATAATTAATTATGTTCTTATTCTTCCAAATATGAACTATGTGCCCATATATTTTATTGTTCTTGATATTGATTGTAATCCGTCTTGTCCCATTATACTTGGTAGACCATTTTTACGCACTATAGGCGTCGTGATTGATATTAAAGAAGGCAATATTAAATTTCAATTTCCACTAAGAGAGGGTATGGAACACTTCCCTAGAACAAGAATTAAGCCACTATATGACTCAATCATGAGGGAATCCTATGGAGCAGAAACTAAAGATGACAATACTTGAATCTATGCATTATGCCTAGCTAGGGGCGTAAAACGATAGCGCTTGTTGGGAGACAACCCAATAAATAAAATTTATTTTTACCTTTTTATTTATGTTCTTGAGTGTTTACAAAATTATTATACTGTTATGATTGTGTTTTTAATGTTTTAATTAGTGTTTGTGCCAAGTAAAGCCTTTAGGATCATGTTGGGTGATAATTGATTTGATCTTGTTGAAAAACAGAAACTTTTGCATCCAGTAGAAGAATTTTTAAAAGTCATAGAAGCGATGAAAAATTATGAAGTTTTTACACAAGATTTATATACAAATTTTTGAAGTTGTCCTAATCTTTCAATTTTTTTGACTTACAAAAGTATTGGTAGAGTATAGATTACTACAGACTGTTCTGTTTTTGACATATTCTGTTTTTGTTGCATTGTGTGCTTATTTTGATGAACATATGGTTTGTATTGGAGGGTATAAGCCACGGTAATTGAGCAGTAGATATATTGCAATAATAAAATATGAATGGTTTTTCAATAGTACTTGGAGGGGTGATTTGCTTTATTATACTAACGGATCTCACGAAGATTTTGTTAAGTTTTGTGTGATTGAAGTTTTCAAGTTTTGGGTGAGATCATGATGTATGAAGGAATAAGGAGCGAAAAGAGCCTAATATTGGGGATGCGATGGCCACCAAGAAAATATCCAAGGAGAAACAAGCTACTTAGCTTGGGGATGCCCAGAGTGGCATCCCCTCTTTCTTGTAACGGCCATTAGTATTTTACTTTGAGCTATATTTTTATTCATCACATATCATGAGTTTTGCTTGGAGCATCTTGTATTATTTAAGTATGATTTATTTGATTTTTATCTTGTCACAAGTATCCTTGCTGGACACACCTATTTGATAGAGCCAAAATTATGCTATGATTTATTGGAATTTCTCTATATGCTTCACTTAAATTTTTTGAGCTATGGAATTGGTCTAGTGCCTCACTTATATCTTTTTTAACATGGCGTGCTTCAATTTTTTGAAGAAATCATCTCATGCTTCACTTATATTATTTTGAGAGATGAAATTTTTATGCTCATGTTCTTCACTTAAATTTATTTGAGCTTGTCTAAAGCAATGGAAATATATGAAACTAATCCCAAAGTGATAGATATTCAAGAGGGATATAATAAAAACTTTCATGAAGATCATTGGACAAATTAAACTTTATTCCTTGTAATAGTTTTGAGACACGATGATAGTAATATGTGAGTTATGTTGGTCTGTAGTTATGCTTTCATAAGAATATTGGTGTTAAGGTTTGTGATTCCCTATGCAAGCACGAAAGTCAATAGTTATGCAATGAAATTACATCCAACTTATGGTGCATTATTCGGTGTTAGTTATGCTTAATGCCTGTTTATGAGAATTTTCATTTCTTGGCTGGTTGTTTCTCAATCCATTTGCTAGCCTCCATTTGTACTAAGTAGAAATACTACTTGTGCATCCAGAATCCTTAAACCTAATTTTGCCATATGAGTCCTCCATACCTACCTATATGCGGTACTTCCGTGCCGTTCCAAGCAAATCTATATGTTCCATCTCTAATTTTCAAAATTAATTTCCTCTTTGTGTGCTCGTACCGCTCATGAAGCGGAAGGGGGTGACCGATATTTTTCCATGCTAGATGTGTTATTCTTAAGATGAGTGTTTATTCACTTGCCATTGCACAAGAGTATGACGATAATAGGGATGCCCAGTCCCGAAATGAAAAATAAATTTACTTTATGTTGTGAAATAATAAATTCCTTGGAAAGTATTCGTATGGATGGTACCCATGGATAAAACTAGCCATGTATTGTGAAAAAATGGTGGAAAAAGGAATAAACTTTATTTTCCATTTGGGAACCACTTATGATATATGTAGCATGGAAAGATATTGAAAATTCCTGGTCGTTTTTGTTGACAGGAAAGGCATGCCATACAAAACATTTTTCTCTCTCAATTTAAACTTTGATCTCTCACACCTCTACAATTCCCTACTCCCCTCTACAAAGGGCCTATCTATTTACTTTATGCAATTCTTACTTTTATTTGAGTCTCCATATTCTCTTATAAAGCACCAACTAGGGGGCACTATGATCGTACTTGTGCATTGGGTGTACCTAATATTTGAGTATGTTTCATGAATGGATCAATAATTGAGCATGATGGGCTAGGGATAACTTTCTTTAGTGTTGATATTTTGAAAGACATGGTTGCTTGTTGATATGCTTGAGTATTAAAGTCTTCATGTCAAAACTAGACTATTGCTTTGAACCATCTAAAATTCCAAATGTCCATGCTACAAAAGAAAAGAATATGTGATGCACATGTTAGGCAACATGCAACATCAACAATTCTATTTTTATCATTAACCTACTCGAGGACGAGCATGAATTAAGCTTGCGGATGCTGATACGTATCCAACATATCTATACTTTATGATTGTTCCATGTTGTTATATTATCATTCTTGGCTGTTTTACAATCATTTTATAGCAATTTTATATCATTTTTATGGACTAACCTATTAACATAGTGCCCAGTGCCAATTGCTCGTTTTAACTTCGTAGAATATTAGTACCAAACGAAGCCCAAATGCCACAAAACTTTTTGGATATTTTTTGGGACCACAAGACAACTTGGGAGACAAGGAAGCACATGGGGGGAGGCCCGTGGGTCCCACAAGACAACTGGGAGCGCCCTGGTGGGTTCTGAGGCCCACGAGAGCCTCCTCTACTGCCTCTCAGCTCTATAATTACCCAAATATTCCAACACCCTAGAGGAGTCGACGAAACACAATTCCAGCCGCCGCAAGTTCCAGAATCTCGAGATCCAGTCTAACACCATCATGGAGGGGGTTCATCATCCTCATTGGTGCCTCTCCGATGATGCGTGAGTAGTCCACCATAGACCTACGCATCCATAGGTAGCAGCTAGATATCTTCCTATCTCTCTTTTGATTCTCAATACAATTGTCTCTTGGAGATCTATTTGATGTAATGACTTTTTGCGGTGTGTTTGTTGGGATCCGATGAAGTTTGAGTTCATGATTAGTTTCTATCCATGAATATTATTTGAGTCTTCTTGTCTTCTTTTGATCTCTTATATGCATGATTATTTATAGCCTCATATTTGTTCTTCGAATCTTTGGTTTAGTTAGGCCGGCAAGATCATTTTTTCTTGCCATGGGAAGAGGTGCTTTGTGATCGTTTCGATCTTGCGGTGTCCTCTTCCAGTGACAGAAGGGGCAGTGAGGCACACATGTATTGTTGCTATTAGGGATAACAAGATGGGGTCTGTTCCTACATGAATAGATCTTGTCTACATCATGTCATCATTCTTATTGCGGTACTTTGTTTCTCCATGAACTTAATACACTAGATGCACTGGATAACGATCGATGTGTGGAGTAATAGTAGTAGATGCAGAATCGCTTCGGTTTACTAATCTTGGATGTGATGCCTATACAATGAACATTGCCTTGGATTTCATCATGATTATTTGATCTTCTATCAATTTCCCAACAATAATTTCTTTATGCCCGGTCTATCTTTTAACATATTGCTTTCTGATCTATCTTTTCCGCATTTGCTTTCTGATCTACTATTCCAAAAAAACCAAAATACCTTGCTGCACTTTTTATTTGCATATTTTATTTCGTGTTATTGTGCGATCTATTTATGTAATATCATACAAACCAATCTATCTTTTACCGTGGAGAGTGACATGGCTTGAGACTCCGTCGGTAGTTCCCCAAAGAGGAAGGGATGATGCTGTTGGGGAACGTTGCATGGGAAACAAAATTTTCCTACGCACACGCAAGATCTATCCATGGTGATGAACATCTACGAGAGGGAGAGTGGATCTACATACCCTTGGAGATCGCTAAGCGGGAAGCGTTAATAAATGCGGTTGATGTAGTCAAACGTCTTCGCAATCCAAATCGCTGAGCGTCTCGCGATCCAATCACGATCCGTCCCGATCTAGCGCCGAATGGACGACACCTCCGCGTTTAGCACACGCACATCTCGATGACGATCTCTGGCTTCTTGATCCAGCAAGAGGGGGCGAAGAGGTAGACGAGTTCTCTGGCAGCGCAGAGGTAGACGACACCTACTTCATTAAGTAAATATACACATATCTACTTAAGTAAATATCCCTGCTTTCAAAGATTACATTCCCCTCTATGTATTTGTCCATGCTCTATACAGTAGTTTCATCATATGAAAACATCAATAATTATTGTGCCAACAACTACATTTAGATTAAAGTACATGGATGCAAGTGATCATGTTAAATTAGAATAAAACATCATAATAGTAATCATCCTAATCGATCATACAAGTTAACTAAACTTTTGTCTCATAGGACCTAGTCCTCCCTCCTAGGTAATATGACATAAAACAGAATAACACCTATGTCTCCATGATGAAGCAAAGAGATCCAACGGTCTCCAACTTGTGGCTTGCGATCCTTCTTTATTTGTCCCCATGCTTCAATTTGGACCCGTCTTGGTGGTTTGCGCTCACTCGAGTATGCAAAATAGAACTCCGGCTGGAAGGGGCTTTTAATTGTCATATTACCATCGGCTTGCATCAACGGAGGCACAACTTCATTTGGCAGTTTCTGTTGCAGAACATAATAGTAGCCTAGTTAGTAATGTAATCAATACCATTTACACAACAGTACTAGTGTACTTAATTAGCAACTCTTACCAAGATATTTCGGAGAATGTCATCTGCCCTCAACCTATGCACTAGTGTCCTGTATAATGTATAATTTGGTCCAGTTCCCAAATTATACGGAAGATCTCCCTACTAGCTAGGACACCAGTAACAAAGTCGATAAGACCATCCTTCTCCTCCCAAGTTAGATGTGATCCATAGGTGTAGTGTGTCACGTCGATTATGTTATGTGTTTCAGTCATAGAAACAAGATAAGCTGTAAACTGTAAATTAACAAATTTAGTATGGAGAACACCAACTATTTTTAAATATAGAATGCAAAGTACTTGACAAATATGCATGGTTGACAAACTCACATGGAGGTAAAACAGGAAGCATATCGACATCCACCCAAATGTCGATGTTACCTTCAATATGATCTTTAGGACGAAGATCGAAGGTTATTTCCATACCCTCCTGAAATCCATATGCCTTTCAAAGAGCTTCATAATTTGAGAACCCTAATTTTGTGTTATTAAGTGCATTCATTACTTTCACCAGAAATGTGTGACCAGGTTTACTCCATAGGTTGGCTATCCTCATCTCGGAACTCTCGTGCTCTTCGAAACCGAGCCTCTCCAAGAAATACCGTCTTGCATGATAGGGGATGAACTAGTAAAATTGTATAAAATAGAAATTATGTGTTGAAGGAAAGAAATAGATGTCATACTTAATTACGAAAAATAGTTTTCATCGTTGCCTACTTTAGAAATATCGAAGTCCTTGTAAAGCTTCATGGTCAAGAACATGCCGTCTCATAGCCTAGGCTGGTCGCAAAGACCATTATCTTCACCACAAAATTCACATGCTTGGATCCTATCGTTGTCTGATGACGAAGACATTTCCTGTGTTCATGATTCAAAAATTATGGCACGCTTGGATAATAATCCGTGTGTGACTTTCGGTTCGCCAAGGCTTTCCCTAAATAACTCTCATATCTCATGGTGTGTTGGTGCACACTCTCTCACACTGATATGGTGGTGTATATATGTTGGTGGACACTCTCTCAGAGTAATAGTTTGACTGCCCGTGATGGACACCCCCTCTCCTCTCATTGCGCATTATACCAACGAATATATCGCAAACAAGCGAAGATGAAGAGGCGCCCCCATGACAACAGTCGGGATTCCTATATCAAGAACACACATGAAAGTCACACAAGGAGCAACGAAGGACCGAAATTCACACACGCATTATACCAATTAAATATCACTAATACATTTATAATGAACTCGAATATAATATCACTAATACATCATCTCGAATAATCTAGTTAATGCATCATCAAATATTAACTAATACATCTCGAATATTATCATGGAAGATCACTAATACAGATCGAATACTATCGAATAATCTAAGTGACTAGCGGTTCCTGAGTCGCGGGTGGTGGACATCCAAAGATAAGGAACCATCACGGGATCATAACTCGGGTGAGATCCCTGAAGAATCTGCCAGGTATTGGAGAACCTGGTGTCCAACACCGCCATGTAGCAACAGACGTGCTTGTCCTCCTCCCTGAAACAGCGACGTACCACCTCCACGAGGGCTCGCTTCCTCTGCACCGAAAGTGGCCCCACGTGACCGCCACCAAAGAAGCTCCGGGTCGACGATGAGACCTGGATTCCTCACCAAGCTCCGAGCCCGGGAAGGTAGCACCTCGCAATGCCAGACCGGTGGAGCCCAGTCCCGGACATGGCACCTATCAAGCAGGCTCTCACCGACCACTCAACGATGAGGATGCGAGCCGGGCATTGTCGATGTCGAGAAAAATTCCTATGAGAAAATTTTATTATAGTTTAATTTTTACTTTGTGGTTATCATTTGTACATCAATCATCTTATTTGAATTTAGCTAGCACCCACTAACATATTTTTCCAACTAGATAAGGCACATCACCTTAATAAGGCTAAAATCACGGACAAGCTACACTTAATTAAACTTCCAATCAAGCTAAAATCACGGACAACATTTATGTTAAGTTGAGCTATCGAGCTAAAATCGAGTGACCGAGTATTGACTTAAGATCGGTTCATTTCTTGATCGAGCTACCAAACTCAGCTACATAAAATGTTCATACCCTAGAAAGAACCCTAGGCGAGGGGATGTCTCACCAGAGGCCGGGGTTGATGTCGGGGTCGGGGCCGGGGTCGAGGTCGCCGGGGTCGAGGTCGGGGTCTTGGACGGGGGCGAGGTCATCAGGGAGGACCTACGACAGCGGTGGTGCAGAGTGGAGAGGGAGAGAGTGAGGAGGGGGAGAGAGAGGGAGTGGGGGCGGGGCGGCGGTGCAGAGTGTAGAGGGAGAGAGTGAGGAGGGGGAGAGGGAGGGAATGAGGGGCGGGGCGGTAGCGCAGAGTGGAGAGGGAGGGTGCGAGGGGCGGCAGCGGTGGCACAGACTGAGTGTGGAGAGGAATGGAGTGAGGAGGGGGAGAGTGACAGAGTGAGAGAGAGGGGCATGCAGGGGCGAAGACGATAAGTGCACGCCCCACTTAGCAGTAGCGCTGATCATACAAATGTGCAACTACTATTGTGTGATCAGTAGCGCTTTTATCTGGGGAGCGCTACTGACAAGTTGTTACTGCTACGTAATATTAATAGTAGCGTGTTTCCTATAGCAACGCTACCACTAAGCAGTTATCAGTAGCGCTTTTGATGGACACACGCTACTGCTATGTAGCAGTAGCGCCTCCTTTTGTCTAGCGCTACTGCTACAGTTGTGTGTATAAGGTTTTCCCTAGTAGCATGACTCTGAAATTGCTTCAAATTTTCACATGTTTAAGACTTGTGCTTCATCAAGTAAATATACCCATATCTACTTAAGTCATCAGTGAAGGTTAGAAACTAACGATATCCACTGCGCGCCTCAATGCTCATCGGACCGCACACATCAGTATGTATGATTTCTAACAAGTCACTTGCCCATTCCATTGTTTCAGAGAACGGGGTCTTAGTCATCTTGCCCATGAGGCATGGTTCAGATGTGTCAAGTGATTCAAAATCAAGTGACTCCAAAAGTCCATCATCATGGAGCTTCTTCATGCGTTTTACACCAATATGACCTAAATGGCAGTGCCACAAGAAAGTGGTACTATCATTATCAACTCTACATCTTTTGGGATCAATGTTATGAACATGTGTATCATCACTATCGAGATTCAGTATGACTAAACCCCTCACATTGGGTGCATGACCATAAAAGATATTAGTCATATAAATAGAACAACCATTATTCTCTGACTTAAATGAGTAACCATCTCACAATAAACAAGATCCAGATATAGTGTTCATGCTTAACGCATGCACCAAATAACAATTATTCAGGTTCATCACTAGTCCTGATGGTAATCCAAGAGCGAGCGTGCCGACGGCGATCACAATAACCTTGGAACCATTTCCCATGCGCATTGTCACTTTGTCCTTAGCCAGCCTTCGTCTGTTCTGTAGCTCTTGTTTTGATTTGCAAATGTGAGCAACCGGACCGGTATCAAATACACAAGCACTACAACGAGAGGTGGTAAGGTACACATCAATAACATGTATATCATATATACCTTGTTTGGTGTTGGCCGCTTAGGGAGTCCTGGATTATGGGGTCCTCGGATAGCCGACCCATTGTTCATGGGACAGACTGTATGGGCCTCAAGACATGTATCGAATGATCGAGGACCACCTGCGCCAGGACGGAAGCTTCAAGGAGTCAAGACGTGTTCTCCAAGTTATTAGCTGTAGTTAGGCAAGTTATCTCTTCAGCATGTAACCGACCATGTGTAAGCCAAGGACACCCCTGGCATCTATATTAGTCGGAGGGTTTTAGGGCATAGGGGCAAGATAACTCATCTAGGATTAGATATACGATCTCGAGGTAGATCAACTCTGTATTCCCATACACCATCAATACAATTAAGCAGGACGTAGGGTATTACCTACATTGGAGGGCCCGAACCTGGGTAAACTCGTTTCCCCTTCGTCTCCTGTTACCGTCGATCCTAGTCTCATAGTTCGGTACCCCCTTCCCGGGATCCGCCGGTTTTGACACCAACATTGGTGCTTTCATTGAGAGTTACTCTGTGAGCGCCGAAGGAATCGATGGCTTGCCCCGTCGCAAGCAGTGAGATCTGTATCAAGGGGGCTCCCGCCCCCAATCAGAATTTCACCGGCAGCGACATCTTATTGCATGCCGGCCCGGTCGGCTATCATGGTCAGATTGGAAGGTCCCCCCCCAATCAGTGTATTAAATTCGGAACCCTAGAGTTCGTGGCTGATTCACGGGGAACACTCGTTCCAATTGAAACCTCAACCTTCGAAAGAAAACCTGCAAATTTAGATGCTTCGACGTCCAATGCACCAGGCCCCACGGTGGAACGGAACACGGATCCGCTTCAGCATAACTCTGGAACTGTCACACCGCTTGATGAATACACTCGTATCAGCGACACGCATCCCGCTATCGCCTCGTTCTTAAACAAGTTGTTCGATCGGATCGAAGTTATGCGTATATTGGATGACCAGGTTCTGATCTATGATCGGCTAAGGACCAGACCCTATGACATGGCGATTCATGTCCCACCGGTCAGCCACCTTGTCCCCACCATCGAGTGTCCGGTCGTGGAATCTACCCGACAGCCAAAATTGAAAACCATCTATACCCCCGTCCATGATCTCCAAGATCCTGTCGGAGAATCAGAGGCGGGGAATCGCTTTAAAGCCGGACCGTCACCGGTCCAAGGTCCGGTGCACGATTCAGAAACTGTACTTCCAAACACCCGCTACGATAGGGAATGAAATTTTTGCCACCCACCACCCAAGACGATTATCCAAGTACTGTGCCAAAGCCCATACCTTTGGACTTTTGGTATATCAAGAAAATACAAGGAGAATCAGTCCACCACTTTTGGGCAAGACTCCTCCTTGCTAGGAGCAAAGTAAAAGGTCTTAGTGATCAAGAGGTAATGGCAATTTTCGTCAACAATTGCCATGATGAAGGGATTCTTAATGCCTTGGCCCGCCGACGCATAAATGACTTTTCGGAGTTATCGGAATTGGTACAAAAGTACTGTGCCATGGAGAGTGCAACTTCACGAGCATGCGTTGGTTTCCATGAAGAGGAATGGGTGATGTAGCAAAGTAGATACGTATATCCCTCAGTTGTTGAGAACCAAGGTATCAATCCAGTAGGAGATACAAGAAAGTCCCCAATAGATGTACCTACACAAAGAATCAAACACTTGCACCCAATGCTATAAAGGGGTTGTCAATCCCTTCACGGTTACTTGCAAGGATGAGATCTGATAGAGATAGATAGAATTGATTGCTTGACTGGAAAGTAAAACAAAAGGTAAAAATAATGCAGCAAGGTATTTTTGGAATTTTTGGTTTTAGATTTGAAAGTATAAGATGGAAAATAGACCCGGGGGGCATAGGTTGCACTAGAGGCTTCTCTCATGATGACAAGTATTACGATGGGTGGAAAAATTACTGTCGAGCAATTGATAGAAAAGAGAATAATTATGAACATATCCAAGGCAATGATTATGCATATAGGCATCACGTCCATGTCAAGTAGACTGAAATGATTCTACATCTACTACTATTAGTCCACACATCGACCGACTCCTGCCTGCATCTAGAATATTAAGTTCATGAAGAACAGAGTAACGCATTAGGTAAGATGACATGATGTAGAGGGATAAACTCAAGCAATATGATGAAACCCCCATCTTTTTTATCCTCGATGGTAACAATACAATACGTGCCTCGCTACCCCTACTTTGTCACTGGGTGAAGACACCGCAAGATTGAACCCAAAACTAAATACTTCTCCTATTGCAAGAATTACCAATCTAGTTGGACAAACCAAAACAATAACTCAAAGAGACTTGAAAAGATATGAAATCATGCATATAAGAATTCACAAAAGACTCAAATAATATTCATAGATAATCTGAACATAAACCCACAATTTTCATTGGATCTCGATAAACACACCGCAAAAGAGTATTACAACGGATAGATCTCCATGAAGATCATGAAGAACATGGTATTGAAGAACAAAGAGAGAGAACAAGCCATCTAGCTACTATCTATGGACCCGAAGGTGTATGGTGAACTACTTACGCATCATCGGAGGGGCAATGGAGTTGATGTAGATGCCCTGTGTGATCGAATCCCCCTCTGACAGATTACTGGAAAAGGCTCCAAGATTATATCTCATGGGAACTAAGGCTCCTGGCCTTGGAAAAGTGTTTTCGTGGCTCTCTCTAGTATACTGGGAATATTTGTGAATTTATAGGCCGAGAAATAGGGTTAGGGGAGCTTCCATGGGCCCACAAGCCAGGGGGTGCGCCCCTGAGGCTTGTTGCCACTCGACTGCTCTCCTGACTTCATCTCCAAGTCTTCTGGGTTGCTACTTGTCCAAGAAAAATTATTCTGAAGATTTTATTCCGTTTGGACTCCGTTTAATATTCCTTATCTGCAATACTCAAAAACAAGGAAAAAATAGAAACTAGCACTAGGCTCTAGATTAATAGGTTAGTCCAAAAATAATATAAAATAGCATATTAATGCATATAAAACATCCAAAACAGATAATATAATAACATGGAACAATAAAAAATTATAGATACGTTGGAGACGTATCAAGCATCCCCAAGCTTAATTCCTGCTCGTCCTCAAGTAGGTAAATGATAAAAACATAATTTTTGATGTGGAATGCTACCTAACATATTTATCCATGTAATATTCTTTATTGTGGCATGAATATTCAGATCCATAAGATTCAAAACAATAGTCAACATAAAAACACTAATACTTCGAGCGCACCAACACGGCAATCGTGTCCTTTTGAAATAACATGGCCTTAGAAAGTTATCCCTACAAAATAATATGGTCTGGCTATGCTCCATCTTCCAACACAAAGTATCTAAATCATGCACAACCCCGATGAACAAGTCAAGCAATTTTTTCACACTTTTTTTGTTCTCAAACCTTTTCAACTCTCATGCAATACATGAGCGTGAGCCATGGATATAGCACTATAGGTGGAATAGAATATGGAGGAGGTGCAAGGAAAAAGGGAGAAGATAGTCTCACATCAACTAGGCATATCAACGGGCTATGGAGATGCCCATCAATAGATATCAATGTGAGTGAGTAGGGATTGCCATGCAACAAATACACTTAGAGCTATAAGTGTATGTAAGCTCAAAAAGAAAACTAAGTGGTCGTGCAAGATGAATATCCACTAGTTATATGAAAGTGACAAAATAGGAGACTCTCTATCATGAATATCATGGTGCTACTTTGAAGCACAAGTGTGGAAAAAGATAGTAGCAATTGTCCCTTCTCTCTTTCTCTCATTTTTTTTATTTTGGTGGGCATCTTTGGGCTCTTTTTTTATTTGGGCTTCGCTATCCTCTTTTATTTTTTGTAAAGTCCGGATACTCATCCCAACTTGTGAGGGAGTCATGGCTTCCATCATCCTATTCTCACACGGGACAATGCTCTATTAATGAAAATCATCACACTTTTATTTACTTACACTCGATACCTAAAACAAAATATGACTCTATATGCAAGATGAAGTGATGGCGCATGTCATGAAAAACTGAATGGTGGAAGTTGCATGGCAATATATCTCGGAATGGCTATGGAAATGCCATAATAGGTAGATATGGTGGCTGTTTTGAGGAAAGTATATGGTGGCTGTTTTGAGGAAGGAGGGTTTGGTGTACCGACGAGAGTTGCACGGTACTAGAGAGGCTAACAAAGGTGGAAGGGTGAGCCATGGACTCAACATTAGTCATAAAGAACTCACATACTTATTGCAGAAGTCTATTAGTTATCAAACAAAGCATTAGACACATGCTCCTAGGGGATTGGTTGGTAGGAGTTAACCATCGTATTCCCGACCCTCACACAAAGGTTGACAATCATTAAACAAATCATGCTCTGACTTCGTTACATAACAATTCACCATACGTGCGTGCTACGTGAATCACAAACTTTAACACAAGTATCTCTTCCAATTCACAACTACTCACTAGCATGACTCTCGTATTACCATCTCTATTATCTCAAAACTATATGCAAGGAGTCAAACTTCTCATAGTATTCAATGTACTTAATATGAAAGTTTTTATTATATCCCTCTTGGATGCCCATTATATTAGGACTAAATTCATAACCTGAACAAATTACCATGATGTTTTAAGAAACTCTCGAAATAATATAAGTGAAGTACGAGAGTTCAATAATTTCTATAAAATATAACACCACCATGCTCTAAAAAGATATAAGTGAAGCACTAGAGCAACATTGCCTAGCTTAAAAGATATAAGTGAAGCACATAGAGTATTCTAATAAATTCATGATTTAGCGTGTCTCTCTCAAAAGATGTGTGCAGAAAGGATGATTGTGGAAAACTAAAAAGCAAAGACTCATATCATACAAGACGCTCCAAGAAAAACACATATCATGTGGTGAATAAAAATATAGCCTCAAGTAAATTTACCGATGGATTGAAGACGAAAGAGGGGATGCCTTCCGGGGCATACCCAAGCTTAGGATTTTTGGTATCATTGAATATGGCTTGGGTGCCTTGGGAATCACCAAGCTTAGGATTTTTCCACTCCTTATTCCATAGTCCATCAAATCTTCACCCAAAACTTGAAAACTTCACAAGAGAAAACTCAACAGAAAACTCATGAGATCCGTTCGTATAAGAAAAATACGTCGCCACTTTAGGTACTGTTTTGAACTCATTATTTATTTATATTTGTGTAATACCTACTGTATTCTAACTTCTCCATGGTTCATACCCCCTGATACAACCCATAGATACATCAAAATAAGCAAACAACACAAAGAAAACAGAATTTGTCAAAAACAGAACAATCTGTAGCAATCTGTAGCCTTTGAATACTTAGGTAACTCTAAAAATTATGAAAATTAGTATAATCAGGGAAATTTGTATATAAATCTCATGTAAAACTTTCAGATCATTATCACGTGCCAGTGAATTTAAAAAATTCCTGGATTGAGAGCAAAAGTTTATGCTTTTCAGCAAAATAAATTAGCAAACACCGTAGACCATCCAAAAGGTCTTACTTGGCTCAAACACTAATTAAAAAACATAATTTGGGAAACACTCAAAAACATAAACAAAAATAGAGAACAAAAATAAAATTGGGTTGCCTGCCAACAAGCGCTATTGTTTAACACCCCTAGCTAGGCATGATGATTTCAATGATGCTCACATAAAAAGTAGTAATTGAAACATGCAAGAGAGCATCATGAATCTCATGAAAATCTCATTTAATTGTAACCCACTTCCTATGCATAGGTATTTTGTGAGGAAAAAATTTATGGGAGCAAAAATCAACTACCATAGGAAGGCAAAACAAGCATAACTTCAAAACTTTGAACACATAGAGAGGAAACTTGATATTATTGCAATTCCTACAAGCATATGTTCCTCCCTCATAATAATTTTCAGTATCATCATGAAGGAAATTCACAATATAACTATCACATAAATCATTATTTCCATCATCAATTATAGCATACGTGTCATCATCCAAACTTGGGGAACAAAGAATACCATATTCATCAAGCATAACATCCCCTAGCTTGTGGTTTTGCATATCATTAGCATCATGGATATTCAGAGAATTCATACTTACAACATGGCAACCATGCTTTTCATTCAAGGAACTATCATGAATCTCCTTACAAATTTCTTCTTTCAACACTTCATCTAAATTTTCAGATTCATGATTTTCAAACAAAACTTTATAGAGATAATCAAGTGCACTCAACTCACTAGCAATTGGTTCATCATAATTTGGTCTTTTGAAAAGATTAGCAAGTGGATGAGGATCCATATCAATAGATTTTTAGCAAGCGAATATGCAAGCAAATAAAAGGCACATGGCAACAGAAGCAAACATAGCAACAAAAAGGCGAACGGAAGAAGGGCGAAAAAATCGTCTTAGAAGTGGGGGAGAGGAAAACGAGAGGCAAATGGAATATAATGTAAATGCAAGAGATGAGTTTGTGATGGGTACTTGGTAGGCTTAATGTGCATCCTCGGCAATGGCACCAGAAATTGGCAAGTTGACGGGAGAGTTCTTATCCTGACTTGCTATGTATCTCCCCGGCAATGGCGCCAGAAATCCTTCTTGCTACTTCTCGAGCATGCATTGGTTTCTGTGAAGAGGAACGTGTGATGTAGCAAAGTAGATAAGTATTTCCCTTAGTGGTTGAGAACCAAGATATCAATCCAGTAGGAGATAGAAGCAAGTCCCCAATAGATGTACCTGCACAAAGAATCAAACACTTGCACCCAACGCTATAAAGGGGTTGTCAATCCCTTCACGGTTACTTGTAAGGATGAGATCTGATAGAGATAGATAGAATAGATTGCTTGAATGGAAAGTAAAACAAAAGGTAAAAATAATGCAACACGGTATTTTTGGTATATTTAGTTTTAGATCTGAAAGTATAAGATGGAAAATAGAGCCGGGGGGCATAGGTTTCACTAGAGGCTTCTCTCATGATGGCAAGTATTACGGTGGGTGGACAAATTACTGTCGAGCAATTGATAGAAAAGCGAATAATTATGACGATATACAAGGCAATGATTGCATATAGGCATCACGTCCGTGTCAAGTAGACTGAAATGATTCTGCATCTACTACTATTACTCCACACATCGACCGACTCCTGCCTGCATCTAGAGTATTAAGTTCATGAAGAACAGAGTAACGCCTTAGGTAAGGTGACATGATGTAGGGGGATAAACTCAAGAAATATGATGAAAACCCCATATTTTTATCCTCGATGGCAACAATACAATACGTGCCTCACTACCCCTACTTTGTCAGTAGGTGAGGACACCGCAAGATTGAACCCAAAACTAAACACTTCTCCTATTGCAAGACTTACCAATCTAGTTGGCCAAACCAAACCAATAACTCGAAGAGACTTGCAAAGATATGAAATCATGCATATAAAAATTCGGAAAAGACTCAAATAATATTCATAGATAATCTGAACATAAACCCACAATTCATCGCATCTCGACAAACACACCGCAAAAGAGTATTACATCGGATAGATCTCCATGAAGATCATGGTATTGAAGAGAAAAGAGAGAGAACAAGCCATCTACCTACTAGCTATGGACCCGAAGGTTTGTGGTGAACTACTCATGCATCATCGGAGGGGAAATGGAGTTGATGTAGATCCCCCTCCGACACATTACCGGAAAAGGCTCCAAGATTGGATCTCACGGGAACCGAGGCTCCTGGCAGCGGAAAAGTGTTTTCGTGGCTCTCTCTAGTATACAGGGAATATTTGTGAATTTATAGGCTGATAAATAGGGTTAGGGGAGCTGCCGTGGGCCCACAAGCTAGGGGGCGCGGCCCCCTAGGGCGCGCCCTATGGCTTGTAGCCACATGGCTGCTCTCCTAACTTCATCTCCAAGTCTTCTAGTTTGCTTCTGGTCCAAGAAAAAATATTCCGAAGATTTTATTCCATTTGGACTCCGTTTAATATTTCTTATCTAAATACTCAAAAACAAGGAAAAAACAGAAAGTGGCACTAGGCTCTAGATTAATAGGTTAGTCCCAAAAATAATATAAAATTCATATTAAAGCATATAAAACATCCAAAACAGATAATATAATAGCATGGAACAATCAAAAATTATAGATACATTGAAGATGTATCAGAGAGCGTCTGGCAATCTAAGAGGTTGTTCTCGGAACCAAAATTCTCCGAACACCCTAGAGGAGTTCGAAGAAAGAGGGTACCTCCAAATCGGCCAGCCAGGCATGAACCCATCGAAAAAAGAAACAAGTCTCTTTCCAGGACCGGCACCGTCCTCGACAGACTTTTAGATAAACCTTACCCCATTCATTCCGTGTTGTTGAACACAAACCCTACTCATAGCCTTCGAGCTTGCTGGGTCATCAAGCAAGTCGCAAAAAGTGGCGAGGCTATCCTCGACACACCTCTGTCGAACAGGCGCCCTCCTTCGCCAAACAGATTCAATGACGAAGTCCTGATGGTCTATGAGATCTTCCCCTCAAGGATCAGGCGTAGAAGAGCTCTTAGGGAGCACGAGCAAGTCTACCACGTGGCAACTACTAGCCCATGGGCACACATACCGATTACTTTCGAGGACACTCACCAGCCGCCCATCCCTCCTAATCATTCACTGGCCGCTCTAGTCTTGAATCCCATCATTGATTGATACAGACTACATTAGGTGCTCATGGACGGAGGCAATGGTGTAAACCTCATTTACGAGGCCACTCTGGAGAAAATGTAGTTCGATCGATCTCACATTGAACATAGCAACATGAACTTCCGGGGAATTATCCTAGGGAAAGAGGCGTGTTGTTCCGGATGTCCACCCTGGACGTTGTGTTCGGCACGCCCGAAAATTACCGATCCGAAGAACTTCTCTTCCACATCATCCCCTTCCCTAGTGGCTATCACGCCCTGTTAGGACGCGACACCTTTACAAAGTTCCAGGCCACACCCCATTACGGGTACATGAAACTCAAAATGCCAGGACCAAATGGAGTGATCATGCTCGCCAATGATCCGGACATAGCCCTTAGGGCCGACAACAAAACGACAACGCTCGCCCTCGAGGCATTTGCGGAAACTTTCACCGCTGAGGAATTGACCGCTCTACGGTCGACAATTAATAGGGATGATGTGATCCTCAGTAAAAGGCCCAAATCCACGTCCTTTAAACCCGCAGAGGAAATCATCAAATTTCAGGTGCATCCAATGGACTCCAATAAAACAGCGTCCATTGGATTCCAGCTCGATCCCCTTATGGACGAAGCATTGCAGAATTTCTTTTGTGAAAACTGGGACATTTTCGCTTGGCATCCTTTCGATATGCCCGGTATCCCACGTCGGCTTGCCGAACATAGCTTGAACATTATCCCAGGATTTAAGCCCGTGAAACAAACACTGCGCTGCTTCTGCGAACTCAAATGGCAAGCCATGGGTGAAGAATTAGCAAAATTGCTCGAGGCCGGATTTATTCGGGACATCAAACACCCCGAGTGGCTAGCAAATCTAGTGATGGTACCTAAGAAAGACACATCCTGGCGGCCGTGTGTCGATTTCAAAGACCTCAAGAAAGCATGCCCCAAGGACCCTTTTCCATTACCATGCATAGACCAGATCACTAATGCCATAGCCGGACACGACTTGTTATGTTTCCTTGACGCTTACTCCGGATACCATCAAATTAAAATGAAGGAATCTGATTAGGCAACTACCACATTCATCTCCCCCTATGGGCCATTTTGCTTCAACACGATGCCCTTCGGGCTAAAAAACTCCAGGGCCACGTACCAGCGCATGATCCAAACCTGCCTCGCCACACACGTCGAAAAGACTGTTGAGGCATACGTGGATGATGCGGTAATCAAAACCAAACACTTCGATCAGTTGACCGACGACCTCTGTCAAACTTTCGCTAATTTATGCGAATATGATATATGGCTCAATCCGGAAAAATATGTATTCGGAGTTCCCTTGGGCAAGCTTCTTGGATTCATCCTCTCTCATAGAGGAATAGAGGCAAATCTAGCTAAAATCCATGCTCTATCAGAACTTGCAATCCCCACAGAGCTGAAGCATGTCAAGAGACTAGTCGGGTGTGTAGCCACGTTAAGCTGCTTTATTTCCCGCCTCGGAGAAAAAGCTTTGCCGCTCTATAAACTACTGAAATAGACAAACAATTTAGAATGGACCGATGAAGTAGCGGTTGCGTTGGAAGAAATCAAAACAATACTGGCAACCAATCCCATACTCACGGCAGCAGGCGCTGGTGAGCCCATGTTGTTATACATATCGGCCACCAACAAAGTAGTCAGCGCGGTGTCGTGGGAACGAATTACCTATGGGATCATGGGGATCCCTTTCGGTTCGGCAGGGGGAGAGCTGGCACGAAAAACCGGTCTGGTAAGCAGCGCACGGGGAGTTTTTACCCAGGTTCGGGCCGCACGGGTGCGTAAAACCCTACTCCTGCTTGGTTATATTGATCATGTTCTACGGTTCTAGCTACAAGAGCACCATGAACGACTGCTACGTGAGCTTGGTAATCTCAAGTTGTCTAATCGTCGGGCTGTCCAGTTGTCTAACTGCCCAACTGTCTAACCTCCAGAAAGCCAACCCTTTTCTATAACGCCCTGGGCCTCCTTTTATACCTAAGGAGATCCCAATAGTGGCGTATAGTGCGCACATGGGATGCACAATGCTACAGTGCTATCGTATCAAACTCTAACGGAGTAGGACAAGAGCATTAAATGCACCGTCAGGCGCCTTAGTCCGTCAGTGGGACAGGACGGGGGCCGTCCCATCGGTGCCGCTTAGCTTCGTCCGACCTCGACACCGCATGAGTAAAGGGGAACTAGATGACCCAAAAACTCTAGTGCACTGGCAGGAGCCCCCGGGTGTGGGCCATACACGCCACGAGGCGTTGTTGGGCTAGGACCAACCAGTGCACGAGCATGAGTGGTAGGGCCTTGCTATTGTAATCATTGCGCTTGCTGCGCTTTCCCATGATGTGCATTGAAAGCGGGTACTAGGATACGTGCGCGGGGCGGCTGCCAAGTTTTTAATTACTATGTGTGAGAGCCTGGCTTAATAGGAATGATAGACTACTCATATCATCAAGGAATTCCTTCTTTTCCGGAAGCCCACTCGAAAAGAACTCCAAAGTTAAGCGTGCTTGGCTTGGAGCGATTCTAGGATGGGTGACCGACTGGGAAGTTGGTCCCGGGTGCGCACGAGTGAGGACAATGTGCGTAGGAAAGTCTAGTGTTGGTCTGTGGGGCCAGTCTAGATCCCGCCAGGAGTAACGGGGTGTTACAATTGGTATTAGAGCCGACCCTTGAGGTTACACGGGCATGCGCGGGTCAGGTGCACGGGCATGTGGCGCATGGCGTGTGTGGCCCGTCATCGCACACAACATGGCACATGTGCCGGACTGGACGCGCATACGTGTGCCAAAAGGGAACGTTCCTGATGGGCCGACAAGGACGTCAGTTCCTTTGAGTGGGGGTGTATGTGAGAGCCTGGCTTAATAGGAATGATAGACTACTCATATCAACACAGAATTCCTTCTTTTCCGGAAGCTCACTCGAAAAGAACTCCAAAGTTAAGCGTGCTTGGTTTGGAGCGATTATAGGATGGGTGACCGACCAGGATGTTGGTCCTGGGTGCGCACGAGTGAGGACAAAGTGCGCAGGAAAGACTAGTGTTGGTCTGTGGGACCAGTCTAGATCCCGCTAGGAGTAACGCGCCGCATGCATAGCGGGGAGCTAGCAAGACGGGGCGGTTGTTGTTCGTCCCGTGATCGAGGGCGCCACTATTGGAGGAGGTGGGCGGCGTCCTTTGGAGTTGGGGAGAGCCAAACCTTGCCCTTCCTCCTATAAATTGGGGACAGCTGGGGCGGAGCTCATCCATCCTTCTTCCGCCCTTCGAGTGCAAAACTTCGCAGTCCGCCTCCCCCTCGTCTTCTCAATCTTCAGGTAGTGCCCGCCCTTCGCCATGCACAGGGGGCGAGGGCGGCCACCTTCCTTGGCTGCAAGGAGGAGCTCTCATCTGGATCATGACACCGCTTCAGCCGCGGAGGTAGAGGGAGGCTCGAGTTCGTGTGGTTGAGGAGGCGCAAGGGGTCGTGGCCGCCGCGGAGGTCGAGGTTGGGGGAGGCGGAGCGCTGCTCCACCCCCTTCTCCAACGCGAGGCATCTCCATTGAAGAGGCCCATGCCGAGGGGATGGCAATGTACTTCGTCCTTGAGCTAGGAGGTCCCCTCCGGAGTCATCTGCGCGTCGCATGCCTCTTCGCCACGACGATGGAGGATGACCAACCGCCCTTCCTGTGGCTACGGGTTGCAGGGTGTTGTAATGGCGCGACGCGGGTGGACGTTGAGTACCCAACATGCCGCGTCATGTTCCTCAGGCGCGGTTGGAAGACCTTCACCCGTGCCCACAATCTCCAGGTGGGGCACGTTCTTCGTTTTAAAATGACGGGGGTCCAATACACTCTCCATCAAAATTTATGGGTGCTCCGGCATCTGCCTCAGCTGCTGCGAAAAGAGCGCGAGCTGCGCAGAAAACTTGTCCTCCGACGAGAGCGTCGGGGAGGACAGCGGCAAAGACAGCAAGGATGAGTCCGGTCCTCGGGCGGTCAAGTCGGAGCCCGAAGATTCAAGCTCGGACTGACCGCCGGTCGTGCCATCATCGCCAGCCTCACGCCTCTCCCCCTCCCGGCAAGATGTCCTTGCCGGGTGCTTCAGTCCCAGGCGCTGCCTCTTCTTCTAGCTGGGTCTTCCGGTAGGCCCATGGACTTCGTCTTCTGGGGTCCATCCCCCTTTCCGCCTGCCCTGGCCCTCTCCTCCGTGCAATGCTAGTCCAGGAGGGGCCAGGTTCTTGCCTGCCCATCTGGCAGCCCTGCTCGTCCGCGTAGTGCTGGTCCAGAGGGGATAGGCCGGACTTCTGTCGGGGGCCTCTCCCATATTTTCCTTCTTGTATCCCACCTCTCCTTTCGATTTTTTCTTCTTGTAATCTTCCCTAGGGGAGAAAGTCAAATAAAGATGTACTTAGAAAAAAGCGGTATCTTATGTAAATTTCACCCTATCTGAAAATCTGTATGTTATCTTCCTTGTCAAACTGTTTCTGTGTATCGAATTTTCCCTACACCCTTTATGGAAGAATCTTGTCGGCGTGTGTAGCCCTACCGCAAGCGCTTTGAGGAACGGGTCCTTAGCAGCCCGCTGGCGGTGCCACTGCCGGCAAGACACCTTGGCGTCCTTGGTGTGGCCGTTCAAGGCGTCGGCCTTACTCGAAAACAGGGTAAGGGCATGAGCGCTGTCACTTGGATCATTGAGCGGACTTGAAATGAAACTAGGAGCACGAGCAAAGCAACTTAAGCCATTGAGCGGTCCTGAATGCAGTGACGGCGCATCCAATCGCGGCAAGGTTCCCGCGCGTGTAGATTTTCCATACAGAAGTCGAAATTGCCCAAGGAAAATAACTCTACGGCAAGGATTCACATGGGGTTTTCACAACTTATCTTTTAGTTACCTTTCTCCTTCCGGCAAGTTTCTTTTTTTGGGACGTCGCTCACAGGTATCTGTACCATCATACCCCCCCGGCAAAGCTAGACGCGAGGGATCCTTCTGTCGTTTTGAAAAAGAAAGACGAGATAATATGGATATGGAACCTTGGTGGTCCGTCAATCCTTGCCGGGATTAAGAGCAATGCAAAACTTCAGATAAACATGCATATAAGTAAACATGAGAATCGAACAGGATTGCAGAACACTTATCTTTATTTAACTACGCACAGTGTCTGAGCCTGGCTTTGTACCAAGGATTACATGCTTCAGCGGCAAGACTTGTACAAAAGGTGGTTGCCGAGAGGCCCGGCAACCGCGCCTGATGGGTAGAACTTGCGAAGGTGTTCAATATTCCAGGAGTTTCTCACTAGGATGCTATCTTCGGTCTCCAGGCGAACTACCTTAGGCCTGGTGACTTGTACTACCCGATAAGGGCCTTCCCACTTCGGCGTCAACTTGTTTGGATTCTTGGCGGACTGAACTCGCCGAAGAACAAGGTCGCCTTCCTCAAGACTTCTAGCATTGACCTTGCGGCTATGGTAGTGGTGCAAAGGTTGTTGGTAGCGCGCAACTCTCACAACAGCCTTAAGACGGTCTTCCTCAAGGAGCGTCGCGTTGTCTTGCCACAACTGCTCTTGCTCAAGCTCATCATAAGAGAGCACTCAAGGTGACCCATATATGAGTTCCGTGGGGAGAACTGCCTCCGCCCCATAGACAAGGGAGAAGGGTGTCTGGCCGGTAGCTCGATTTGGTGTCGTCCTGATTGACCAAAGAACCACCGGCAACTCATCAATCCAGTTCCTTCCGCACTTGTGGAGCCTATCAAAAGTTCTTGTCTTGAGACCTCGCAGCACTTTAGCACTAGCCCTCTCTACTTGGCTGTTGCTCCTCGGGTGGGCAACGGAAGCAAAATAGATTTTGCTACGAAGTTCTTGGACATACTACATGAAGGTGCGGCTCATGAACTGTGTGCCGTTATTAGTGATGATCCTGTTGGGAACACCAAAGCAACAAACTAGTCCCTCAAAGAGCTTGATGACCGACTGTGCTATCACTTTCCTCACTGCTTCCACTTCCGGCCACTTTGTGAACTTGTTGATTGCTACATACAAGTACTCGAAGCCCCCGGCAGTGCGGGGAAAGGGGCCCAAGATGTCGAGCCCCCAGACTGAAAATGGACAGGAGAGAGGGATTGTTTGAAGGTCTTGAGCTGGTTGATGTAGCTTCTTCAAATGAAACTGGCATGCTTCACACTTGGTTACTAACGCAGTTGCATCTTGGAGGGCAGTGGGCCAAAAGAAACCTTGGCGGAATGTCTTTTCGGTAAGTTCTCTTGATCCTATGTGGGAGCCACGTATGCCTCCGTGTATCTCTGCCAACAGCTCCAGTCCATCCTCCCGAGAAATGCACTTGAGTTTGACGCCATTCAGTCTCTTTCTGTATAGGATGTTGTCTACGAACTGGTACATATGAGACCAGGAGGCTACTTTCTCAGCTTCCTCTTGTTCCTCGGGGAGCTCTCCTGTTTGAAGGAATTGGACAATGTGTTGTGCCCATGCTGGAGCCTGGGGCTTGACAACAAGGACTAAATGTGTATCCTCTATCGGGGTAGCATTTGCCTCGACGGAAGGGCCTGAGGCCTGCAAGAGTCTGCTGCACCCCAACAAGCCTGGCAGGAGCGTATGCTTCTACGGCAAGAGCCGGAGCCCCTGACGGAGCATAGTACTCACCGACAAGCCTGCCGTTCCCTCAGGCAACCGTCTCGCCGGCGGCTTTGGGAAGCTATGCGGGGAAATACTTGCCGGAACTTAACTCTCTTCTTTTCTCTTGTCCAGTTGATGGTGTCATAGAGGGTTGAGTTAGTTGGAGCACAAAAGTTCCTAGATCCACAGGTAACTTAAGGGCAACACACTTTGACAGGCTATCGACAACACTATTTTTTGCACGTGGGACGTGCTCCATTTGTAGGCTGTCAAAACGTTCTTCCAACTTCCTCACTTCATCCACATAGGCTTCCATCAACGGTCTCTGGTAATCTTTGTTGACTTACCTGACGACAAGTTGAGAATCACCCCTGATAAGAAGTTTCTTGATCCCAAGGTATGCGCGATCCTGACACCGGCAACAGCCCTTCGTACTCAGCAGTGTTGTTTGTTAACCTCTCCCGAGGAAAGTGCATCTGGACCACATATATGAGGCGCTCTCCGGTGGGTGCGACAAGCAGCACTCTGGCACCGGCGCCTTGCAGCAAGAAAACTCCATCAAAATACATGATCCATTCTTGATCGGTTTCCTTGCCGGGGAGAGTTGACTCTGGAATCTCTTCATCGGGCTTTGGGGTCCATTCTGTAATGAACCCTGCCAAGGCCCTGCTCTGAATGGTCAAAGTGCTTTCAAACTTAAGATCAAAGCTTGATAATTCCAGGGCCCACTCCACAATCCTACCGATAGCTTCTAGGTTTCGCAATATCCGTTGTAGCGGGAAGCGAGTGACAACGGTGATCTCATGTTGCTAGAAGTAATGGTGCAACTTCCTCGAGGCCATAAGAAGGCCGAAGAGCAACTTTTGCACACCAGAATACCTTGATCTAGCCCCCCTGCAACAAGGAGCTGACAAAATAGACTGGTTGCTGCACTACTTTCTTCTTCTCGACTATCTCTTTCAACTACGCAGATCCTTCTCTCGCAGCACCAGATCCTGCCGGGGAACGTCCTGGCTCATCGCTTGGCATCGCTGTCGTTGCTGCTGCTTCTTCATCAACTTCCCTTTCGGCCACTAGCGCAACACTCACCACTTGATTCATTGCCGCCAGGTACAGCAGAAATGACTCTTGTGGTTTTGGCGCGACTAGGACTGGCGGAGAGGAAAGGTACTTCTTCAAATCCTGCAACACTACCTCTACTTTTGGAGTTCATTTCATTGGACCTGCCTTCTTCAAGATTTTGAAAAAGGGCAGGGCGGGCTCAGCAGATTTTGAGATGAACCAACTTAGAGCGACAACATAGCCGGCAAGGCGTCCCACATCCTTGACTCGTCTTGGTGCCTCAATTTTCTCAATCGCTTTGATTTTGTCGGGATTTGCTTCGATTCCTCGTTGAGACACAAAGAACCCGCGAAGCTTGCCGGATGGGACGCCAAACAAACATTTCTCGGGGTTGAGCTTCATTTTGATCTTGCGTAGGTTTGCAAATGTCTCTTCTAGGTCCAATATGAGCGCAGTTTTGTCCTTGGTTTTGACCACTATGTCGTCCATATAAGCCTTCATATTTCTATGCAGCTGGGGATCAAAAACAATCTGGATTGCTCTTGCAAAGGTAGAACCAGCGCTTTTCAACCCGGAAGGCATACACAAAAAGCAGTACGTACCACATGGGGTGATAAACACGGTCTTCTCTTTGTCTTCCTTGGCCATAAAGATCTGATGATAATCGGAATAGGCGTCAAGGAAGGACAACAGATCACAACCGGCGGTGGAGTCCACAATCTGGTCGATGCGCGGCAAGGGAAAAGGATCCTTGGGGGATGCTTTGTTGATGTCTGTAAAATCAATGCACAACCTCAATTTACCGTTTTCCTTGCGCACTACAACCGGGTTGGATAACCATGTCGGATGGAGTACTCCTCTAATCAAACTAGTTGCCTCTAATTTCTTGATCTCTTCATCAATAAATTGTTGCCGCTCCAAAGCTTTCTTCCGGACGTTCTGCTCGATGGGTCGCGCGTGTGGGCAGACGTCAAGGTGGTGCTCAATCACCTTCCTGGGAACACCGGGGATATCAGATAGTTGCCATGCAAATACATCGACATTCGCCTGCAGGAAGGCGACGAGCGCGCTTTCCTATTTGTCGTCAAGGGTGGAACTTATGCTGAAAGTCCCCCCCCCCCCGTGCCATCCTCCTTGGCGGGCACCTTCTTGGTCTCTAGCGGGGCAACCTTGGACTTTTTCCTCTTACCGGTGGAGCTCTCTGGCACATCATCAACAGTAGCGCTACACTCCGAAGAGGTGCGCTTGCCGGACTGTGCGCCAGATGTTGCCAGGGTCATCGACCTTGCCTTTATTGGCGGCGCCGGGGTTTCCGGATGCCTCGAAGGCAAGCATGGTCTTGCCCTTGCGCTTATTGTTCCGTTGCCGGCCCTTCTTTTTAGGGACAGTAGTATCCTCATCTTCAGAGTTGGCCCCTGCGCCGACATCTTCGCCGGGGAGTCTTCTCCTTTTTTCAGCCTGAGCGCACTTGTTTGCCAAAGCATAAAGCTCGGCGATGTCCCTAATTTTGTTCATCGCCAGCTCTTCCCGCATCTTGTGGTTCCGCATGTTCAGATGGAACGCGCTGATAACAACGGCAAGGTGAACGTCTAGGATATTGTGGTGCATGTGGCTGAACCTTTGGATATACTTGCACAGAGTTTCGCCTTCCTTCTGGGGGATGATGTGCATATCGCTGCCCTGGCCAGGAGCTTGATGACCTCCAGTGAAGGTGCCAATGAACTTGTGACATAGGTCCGCCCAGGAAGCGGTGGACCCCTCCGGCAAGTGCATCAGCCATGACCTGACGTTGGTCTTAAGCACCAACAGGAAGTAGTTGGCTAATATCTTGTCGTCGCGGCCCCCTGCAGCCTACACCGCAATGGTGTAGGCGCTCAGGAACTCTGACAGATGGGTCATGCCATCATACTTGTTCGGGCCTTCTGGTTTGATCGTGCGGGAATTGGGTCACTGGACTTGCCGCAACTCATGCGTAAACGTTGGACAACCCACCTCGTAAGTTAGGTTGACAGGGTCCCCCGGTGCGGACTTGTCTATAGTGGGCCCTATGCGCTTGTCTGACTGGAGCGCACTTCCCGTCATTGCTCAATTGTGGTTCGGGCGTCTTCCTTGCCACATTCCTGAAGAACATGATGCTGATCGTGGCGCGTCCGTGGGTCAGACGACGCCATTGAGTAACCGTCGTAGGCGTCGATCCTCCAGGTCGGCTATCGGCGGTGTTGTCACAAAGGAGAGTGGCCGAGGTTGCGCCGACCTTGGGCACTTCACCACTGGTCTGAGGCAACCCTTTGGGCTGAAGCTTATCTGTGAGGCCAAGGAGGCTCTGCATGGTTGCTCTCCATTTGTCGAGCTTCTCCGTAGCAGGAGGGAAGTTTTGGAGTAGTTGCGCTCGCACCATCGCTTCCTCCATCATGGATGGCAGCAAGCGGCACGAGGAACGCGAGGTGCTCTGACTCCTAATAGTGTTAGAAGGAGCACCACCATGATCTGACGTTGGCATGCCACTCCCGCTTGCATGCTGGTGCCGCGCATCTTGGGAATGATGCGTAGGAGATTTTCCGTGTGGACATTGAGAACTACGGGCGCCATGGCGCGGCTCTCCACGCACGTCCTGAGAAGGTCATGGTGTAGGTGCCGGCGTGGGTGCCTTGGGAGATACTCTTCCGCCCCTGGAGTTCGCCGTACCACCCGCAGGTAATACCGCTCTTTCTTGAGACCTAGGGGCGTGGGGTTCCTCACTGTTGCCATGGGCGTCACCGCGACGAGTGTCGCCACTTGCTTGGCCTTGGTCACTGAAGCGTTGCGGAAGTTCCGAACCTCCGCCTCCTCCTCCTCTGCCCGCGTCTATGTCGTCTCCTACCCGTGCAGATACAGGGACGGTGGACGTGGATGGGCCAACTGCCGTCTTGCCCTTCTTCTTGGGGGGCCATGGCGATGATGAAGCTAGGGCGCGGATTACCAAAACGGGTTCGCACCACTCACGCGCCCCCTACCTGGCATGCCAAAGATGTTGTGGGGATGAACACCTATGGGATGATGGGGATCCCTTTCGGTTCGGTAGGGGGTGAGCTGGCATGAAGAGCCGGTCTGGTAAGCAGCGCACGGGGAGTTTTTACCCATGTTTGGGCCGCACCGGTGCGTAAAACCCTACTCCTTGGTTATATTGATCGTGTTCTAGTGTTCTAGCTATAGGAGCGCCATTAACGGTTGCTACGTGAGCTTGGTAATCTCTAGTTGTCTAACCGTCAGGCTGTCCGGTTGTCTAACTACCCAACTGTCTAACCTCCAAAAAGCCAACCCTTTTCTATAATGCCCTGGGCCTCCTTTTATACCTAAGGGGATCCCAACAGTGGCATATAGTGTGCACATGGGATGCATAGTGCAACAGTGCCATAGTACCTAACTCTGACGGAGTAGGACAAGAGCATTAAATGCACCGTCAGGCGCCTCAGTCCGTCAGTGGGACGGGACGGGGTCTCGTCCCATTGGCGCCGCTTAGCTCCCTCCAACCTCAACGCCGCGACACGCATCCAGGTGAATCGACACCTGGCCTGTGCACTCGCGGTGCTTGCCGGGGCCTTGCCTTGCTGATACCTTTCCTTGTCGGGGGCCTTGCTTCGCCTGGAGGCCCTACAACCCTCCCGGCAAGGTCTTGCCGGTAGTCCTGAGTCTTCTGTGCTGGTGCTTGATAAGTTTTTGTTGGGCCTTGCTGCCTGGGTGGCTAGTACTGCCCATGCACGAGTAAAGGTGCACTAGATGTCCCAAAAACTCTAGTGCACCGACACGCGATACTCGTCGTCGAACAAGATGAGGAGGGACATAAATTCTGAACTCAGAAGCCAGTATATTATGTGTCAGAGGTACTAATGCATTGCAAGTCCAGATACCCACATTATTAAAAAACAACCTATGCAATATTCATGGCATCGGGGAAACTCCGACACTACTTCCAGGAGTGCGTGGTAACGATGGCATCGGAAGTCCCCTTGAATGATATAATCAACAACAGGGACAACACCGGTTGCATAGCCAAATGGGCGACTGAGCTCCTTCCCTTTGAAATAGGTACTGGCAGACTTCTTGGCTGAATGGCCAGAGGCCAAGCTCCCCAAGGAGTATAGTGCACACTCCATTGGACAATGTACTTCAATGGATCCAAGACCTTGGCCGGTCTGGGGCTAGAGTTATCCTCACATCCCCCACATGCGAAAACGTAAGATACGTGTTGCAAATCATGTATGCCGATTCCAACAATGCCACCGAATACGAAGCTCTTCTTCATGGTATTCGGATGGCGGTGTCAATGGGCATACGACGACTAGAGGTAAGGGGAGACCCAAACCTGGCCATATCCCAAATTAACGATGAATTCGACGCCAAAAATCCAAAGATGGCGGCATATAGAGACGCTATCCTCAAGATATTTTCTCGGTTAGAGGGGTTGGAATTCCACCACGTTGCTCGAGACAACAAGCAAGCCGCCGATATATTGTCCCGTATGGGAGCCAAGCGCGGCCTCGTCCCGAGAAACACCTTCCCGAAGTAGCTCTTCAAGCCGTCGGTGGTGTGGCAGGATGATGCAAATGACACCGGTCCAAAAACAGCGGACGAAGTTGTCCCCCCTATAAACAAACCAGATGATGGCATCATCGATGGCTCAATGATGAATGAGACGCCCTCAGCTCATGAGGTAATGGTAGTAATCAAGCCATGGACAGAGCCCTTCCTCGCGTACCTCCTTCACAAGGAACTCCCTGACAATCAAACTGAGGCGCGGGGTATAGTTCGGCAATCCAAGGCCTACAAAGTACACGAGGGTGAGTTATACAAGAAAAGCACCACTAGAGTATTACAGAGGTGTATATCTGAGGAGTAAGATGAGAGCTCCTCGCTTAAATACATGCAGGCACGGGCGGACATCACACCGCGGCAAGATATCTTGTCGGCAAAACCTTCCGAGTTGGTTTCTTTTTGCCTACTGCTTGGACCGACGCCCAATCACTCATTCAACATTGCATCGGGTGTCAACTCTTCGCAAATCAAAGTCACATGCCCCCAAAAGCTCTTCAGACTATTCCGATCACCTGGACTTTTGTGGTCTGGGGGTTGGACATTGTTGGACCCTCAAAGGGGAACCAAGAAAAATAAATACCTACTGGTCATGGTTGACAAGTTCACCAAATGAATAGAAGCCAAGCCTATTAAATTGGATAAATCCAGACCAGTGATCGAATTTCTATCTAGCATAGTACACCGTTATGGTGTCCCTCATAGTATAATAATGGATAATGGAACCAACTTCACGGCTGAAGAGGTCAAGGATTGGTGCGCAAAAATGGGCATAAAGCTCGATTATGCATCGGTCTATCATCCACAGACCAATGGACAGATCGAGCAAGCAAACGGTCTCATGATGAGGGGCATCAAGCCACGTTTGGTCCGATCTCTTCACGAGTCCGACTGTCATTGGGTGGAGGAACTCGACTCTATTCTATGGGGCCTGCGTACTAACCCGAATAGATCAACGGGTTATACACCGTTTTTATGGTCTATGGGGCAGAGGCAGTTCTCTGCTGCGACATTATCCATGATGAACCAAGAGTGCGTATGTACGAGGAAAAGGAGGCCGAGTTAGATCAGCAGGATGACCTGGACGCCCTAGAGGGGGAGCGGGGCATAGCTCTGGCTCGATCCACTCTGTACCAACAGCAAGCTCGGCGGTACCAAAGTAGGGAGGTCAGGGCAAAAGCATCAACGTAGGAGAACTCATCGTACGGCTCCCGGAGAAACAAAAGCACAACTTCAACCCCAAGTGGGAGGGTCCTTTCATCGTCGACGAAGTGCTTACGGGAGGGGCCTATCATTTGCAGAGTTCATCCGATAACCGCCTTGAACCAAACCCATGGAACGCAGCTTGTCTTTGGCGCTTCTACGGATAAACCGGTGTCGTCCATACCCCCTACAGTTTTTGCTTTTCTGTTATTTTTTGACTTTTTATCCATTTACTTTCGCACTTTGCTGTTCGATAGGGACAATTTCTTTCCCTACCCTATGTTCGGCTGAACCAATCTTGTACTACGGATAATCGGCATACACCATAAAGTGTTAAATCCGAACACAACACGTGGGGGTTTCTTTTAATAGCCATTTTTTAATTGTTCACACTTGCCAGGCACGCATGTTTCTTTTGTCATGTTTTAGCCATCATATGCATCAATTCGAACTAAGACTTTGCCAAGCTAGGTTGCCTCGCTCCTGTGGTTACTCTCTACGTTCCCCTTGTTCGGCTAGAGAGTAAAGGGAGCACCTCTGCGATTGTTACGACCGGGTCATCCGGACACACACCTCAGTCGGGTGAAGCTAAAAGCTAGCTATATTATGTAGACAATTGGTCGGCTATGACGAAAAGACCTTATATGGCCCTGGTTGCTATTTCTGTTGTTTGGGTCTCTTATTCCCAATGGACACTTAGTCACGTACTGCAAGTATGCGGATTCCTGTCTACGTTCTTCGTAGAACCCCGGCGAAAGGTATCGCTAGAGGTACTATTTTCATCGGAAGATGTTTCTTATGCTATGCCGCAATATAACATATCTTTCTATGTGCTTTCTGTCTGTTTGCACCACATGGCCGAATTGCCTGGTTCCCCGAATATAAGCTCGCTCTTTGGCGAAGGAATAATAAGAAGGAACACTCCCGATCTCTTCACACGGGAGGGAGAAGCCGATGGCCGGTTAAGACAAAGTTTACAACACGTATTGTTTTACACATGTATATGTAAATTACATATGCAGCTGCTGATCGAGATCATCGATTATTGTGTTGAGGGGGCAGTCTGCTTGCGAGAGACGGGCGGCTGGCATCACCTGGTCATATACCATGCGGAGTGGCACTTCTTTTCCATCCGATCCCACAGGACCAACCCGTGCCATATGCTTGGGGTTAAGTCCGGTGAAATGGGTCTTGACCATTGCCCACTCCTCCTGTGCTCCTTCGCGGCAGGCCGAAGTCTTCCACTGCTCGAACCTATCTCGAGCCCCCCTAAATCGATCCACAAGTACGGCTAGACCTTCAGGTGGCTGTTTGGTGGGCCATAATGCATTCACCATCCCTTTCATCGCCTTTTGCACACGCTTTCGGAGAGAGGTCAGCTCCTTTAGCAAGTCCCCTCGGTACGATTCGATCTCCTCTTCAGGATGTCCGGCTAGGAAACGTGCACACAAGATAACAAGCGCGATTACTATCATTCTCTACATCGTAAATACTTACTCATAGCGGAATTGTATTCACCGAATACGCACCTTCGAAGGATGTGATTCTCTTCTTGAGCGTGGACCAATTGAGTCTTTAAACTCTTTATTTCTTTGGCCTATTTTTGTATAGCAAGACAGCCGGCTTGCGGCTGGGATTTTGCATACCTTTGTGAATCTCGGGCTTCTTCTAGCTGCCTTTCCATATGTCCTATTGATTTGGCTGCTATACATAATCCACATGTTAGGCACGACAATGTAAAAAGATTAGCAATAAAAGCATACTCACCATGGGCCTCTTGCGTGAAGCTCTTCACTTGTGCTAGTTCGGCCTTCACAAACTACAATTCCGTGCGATTCTCCTCGAGGGCCTTAGCCAAATGCTCTGATTGTTGCTTTGAGGCCTGCGTCAGCCGTCAAATAGTATGGAGATCCTTAATTTGTTTTTTCTAAATCAAATTAAGACTTGGGGGCTACTAGGCTTACACAAGTATGCAGATTCGACAAAATCTGACCTCTTACCTGAATGTCGGTTGTTATTAGCTTCATAGGTTCACCGAATCCAGCTCGGGCGGCCCCGATATGTGCATTCGCCGAGCGTAGGGCACCAAACTCCTGATCGGAGAAAATTGGGTGTCGCATTGCCTCCCATCGGTGCCGATGATGCATGGCACTCTCCACTTCCGATTGGGTGACTGATACTCCGGCGCCGGACCGGCCATGGGGGCTTCCGTAGTGGAAGCCGCATGGTTTGTGGCTCGGGACCTTCGGGCGTCTACTGACACCCGGGCAGCCCCCTCGGTAGGACAAGATTGGGTGTTTCGCCTAGGTAAAAACGAGCGGCTACGAGGTTCTGCTGAGTACAATGATAAAGCGAATATCGAAAAAAATGTACTCTTGGGATGTGCGGACGGGTGGATTCGTCCCCATGTCCGGCTCCTTTGCAGGGTCCCAGCCGGCCTATGACACGCCCGCGACCTCGGCTGCTAGCGCATGGCATGCTGATCGGCGGCGCTTGGGGGCCAGGACCGGGGCGTCCGGGGCATTCTTGGTAGCAGGCCTCTTGCGGGAGGATCTTTTGTTCTTACCCGTGGCCTGAAGGGAGAATGACTCGGGGTAATCGATTATGATCGCCACTAGAGTCTGGATGATGCTATCCTGTTAGTAGGCTCCAATTTCAAAGTCAAGAAGGAGATCCGGGTCCTCGTTTAAGCCCAGATCGTTGTCACGTGAATGATTCTTGGGCTGAGGAGCCAGATAGTTGGCTCTCTCAACGAAGCTCCTCCATTCCTATTCACGCCAAGGCCTCAGTCAAATAGAGTGCAAAATGAAGTCTTGAACTATTTCAAGATTGAAAGAGGAAGGTTTACCTGTTCAATGGGATTGTGAGCCGAATACCCCTCCTTCGTTGACCACCGGATGAAGTCTTCTTGCTCTCCTTTGTACAGGTCGGCAAGTGCGGCGGCCAATGATGTTGGATTGGCGGGACCTAGTTTTCGGGAACGCGTGGCGTCACTTGTCCCGTTGTATCGCCATAAGGGGTGCACCCTTTGTTGGAGGGGCTGCACGCAGCAGGAGATAGCGGCGGCCATGACATCAATCATGGTCAGCCGGTGATGGGCAAGCATCTGCACTTGCACGGCCAGGCGTTGCACTTCGGCGCTCTCCTCCTCAGAAGCTCTTGGGTCGCCAGTTGTACCTCTTTTTCAGGAGGAGGTCGGAGTATTCGGGCAGACCTGTCTGAGTTGGCTGGAACAAGGGGATGTCTTCAATATAGAACCACTCCGAAATCCATTCTTCGGATTTCTTTGGTGTGCCAGTCGGATACCCCGTTCCCGCTATGCGGCATAAGTCGGCTCCGCCGACCTCTAAGATGGCCTTTCTCGGGTTCGGGGGACGAGGCAGAAGTATTTCCTCCACAGATCGAAATGAGCTTCACACCCTTATAACATCTCGCAGAGGGGGGCGACGCCTGAGATTTGTAGGATCGACCCTAGGGCGAGTGGTGGAGTTGAATCCCGTAGAACTCCAGTAACCCCCTTAAGAATGGGTGGATTGGAATCCCAAGGCCTCATAGAAGGAAGGGGACGAAGCAGACGCGCTCCCCCTATTTGGATTAGGGAAGCGCTCGTCGAAAACCTCCTCACCATAACAGAGCATACCTGCGCGGGTTGCCGCCAGATCTTATGATGGGAGATATGCCTGGATTTCTAGATTGCGGAGCCGCAAGATAGTGATGGAGCAGCTGGTCCAGTCTCCTAGGCGCTGGCCATAGTGTGCTGAGGAGCCGGGAGCATTAGCCATGTTTTGTGTGTAGCTTACACTAGGAGTTTTCTATGAGAGGGAAGAAGATGTGGTCTGAACCACGATTCTGTTTGATTAAATGGGTTGGTGACTCCATTGAGGAGGGTTAAGATTGTAAAAATCGCTGGCCACTCACCTCCCCATGATGCACGAAAATCGAGGAACTTGTGCAGTTATTGTAATGACCCGCACCCGTGACGCTTGGGATCTTACTGAAGACTGGTCGGTTGCTAAACGAAGAAGGATGAGGGACTCGCCTTGCAAGCCGAAGACGACGACGTAAAGAAATCAATCGAATATACATCGGCGTTGAAGGCCAGTCTGGGGGCAACTAAGGGAGTCCTGGATTATGGGGTCCTCGGATAGCAGACCCATTGTTCATGGGCCGGACTGTATGGGCCACAAGACAAACATTGGATGATCGAGGACCACCTACGCCAGGACGGAAGCTTCAAGGAGTCAAGGCGTGTTCTCCAAGTTATTAGCTGTAGTTAGGCAAGTTATCTCTTCGGCATGTAACCGACCATGTGTAAGACAAGGACACCCCTGACATGTATATAAGCCGGAGGGTTTCAGGGCATAAGGGCAAGATAAATCATCTAGGGTTAGATATACGATCTCGAGGTAGATCAACTCTGTATTCCCATAGACCATCAATACAATTAAGCAGGACATAGGGTATTACCTCCATTGGAGGGCCCGGACCTGGGTAAACCCGTGTCCCCTTCGTCTCATGTTACCATCGATCCTAGTCTCACAGTTCGGGACCCCCTACCCAAGATCCACCGGTTTTGACACCGTGTAACACCCCATTACGCCTGGCGGGATCTAGACTAGCCCCATAGACCAACACTAGTCTTTCCTGTGCACTTTGTCCTCACTCATGCGCACCCGGGACCAACTTCCAGGTCGGTCACCCATCTAGAAAAATCGCTCCAAGCCAAGCACGCTTAACTTTGGAGTTCTTTTCAAGTGGGCTTCCGAAAAAGAAGGAATTCCTTGTTGATATGAGTAGTCTATCATTCCTATTAAGCCAGGCTCTCACATACACCCCCACTCAAAGGAACCGACGTTCTCGTCGGCCCATTAGGAACGTTCCCTTTTGGCACACGTATGCGCGTCCAGTCCAGCACATGTGCCATGTTGTGTCCCACGACGGGCCACACACGCCATGCGCCACATGCCCGTGCACCTGGGCCGCGCATGCCCATGTAACCGCAAGGGTCGGCTCTGATACCAATTGTAATACCCCATTACGCCTGGCGGGATCTAGACTAGCCCCACAGACCAACACTAGTCTTTCTTGCACACTTTGTCCTCACTCGTGCGCACCCGGGACCAACTTCCCGGCCGATCAGCCATCCTAGAATTGCTCCAAGCCAAGCACGCTTAACTTTGGACGTCTTTTCGAGTGGGCTTCCGGAAAAGAAGGAATTCCTTGTTGATATGAGTAGTCTATCATTCCTATTAAGTCAGGCTCTCATACACCGACAACCGCCTTCTTGTCGGACAGATACTTGCGGAAGTTCCGCTTCTAGTGACCAGTTCCCTTGCAATGAAAGCACTCTGTTTTTGGCTTGGGTCCAGCCTTGGGTTTCTTCATGGGAGAGGCAATTGCTTTGCCACTCTTCTAGGAGCTACCCTTCTTGCCCTTGCCATTCTTCTTGAAACTAGTGGTTTTATTGATCATCAACACTTGATGCTCTTTATGGATTTCAAACTCAATGATTTTTAGCATCGCAAACAGCTTGGCAATTGACTTGTTCAACCCGTGCATGTTATAGTTCATCACGAAGCTCTTGTACATAGGTGGCAATGATTGAAGAGCTCTGTCAGTGATAGCCTCCGGCGGAAGGGGCATCCCTAACTCAGCCAGACGGTTCTTATACCCAGACATTTTGAGTATATGTTCACTGATAGACCCGTTCTCCTCTATCTTGCGAGCATAGAACTTATCGGAGGCCTCATACCTCTCGATTCGGGAATTCTTCTCAAAGATAAACTTCAACTCCTGGAACATCTCATATGGTCCATGACATTCAAAACGTCTTTGAAGTCCCGGTCTGAGCCATACAACATTGCACATTGAACTACTGAGTCATCTCCAGAACGTGTCTCCCAAGCATTCTTAACGTCTTCAGACAACAAGGGAGTGGGTGGGCCACCAAGCGATGCATCAAGGACATAAGCCTTCTAGGAAGCCGTGAGGATAATCCTTAGATTATGGGCCCAGTCCACAAAGTTACTTCCATCATATTTCAACTTGGCTTTCTCTAGGAACACATTAAAATTCAAGGGAACTACTATGCGAGCCATTGATATAAAACATAAATATGCAAAGGTTACTAAGAATGTTGTTCAAGATAATGAGTTTAGTTAATCAAATTACTTAAAAACTCCCACTCAAATTGACATCCCTCTAGTCATCCGAGTGTTACATGATCCAAATTCACCAACTCAAGTCTGATCATCACATGAGTTGAGGTGGTTTCAATGGTGAACATCATCATGTTGATCATATCTACTATATGGCTCATGTTCGAACTTTCGGTCTCTTGTGTTCCGAGGCCATGTATGTACATGCTAGGCTCGTCAAGTTTAACCCGAGTGTTCTACGCGGCCATCACTGGCTTGCACCTGTTATATGTGAACGTAGAGTCTATCACACTCGATCATCACGTGGTATCTCGACGCGACGAACTTTTGCAATGGTGCACACCCGGAGTGAACACAATTTATCTTGAAATTTTAGTGAGGGATCACCTTATAATGCTACCGTAGTCCTATGAAAAAAAGGTGCATAAAAAGATTAACATCACATGCAAATCATAAGTGACATGATATCGCCATGAACTTGTGCTTTTGATCTTCATCTCCAAAGCACCGACATGATATCCATCGTCACCGGCATGACACCATGATCTTCGTCAGCTTGATCTCCATCAACATGTTGCCATCGGGGTTGCCATGCTGACTGTTGCTTCCACGACTATTGCCAACTCATAGTGATAAAGTAAAGCAAAAATGGTTAAAATAAGTAAAGACAACCCTATGGCTCCTGCCCGTTACCGTATTCATCGACATGGAAGTCATGATATTCTAGACAGAACATGATCATCTGATACATCACATGTATCTCATCATGTAATTGGCCATATCACATCACAACATACCCTGCAAAGACAAGTTAGATGTCCTCTAATTGTTGTTGCATGTTTTACGTGGCTGCTACGGGTATCTAGCAAGAACAATTCTCATTGACACAAAAACCACAATGGTGATACACAAATTTCTAATCAACCTTCTCAAGGACCTCCTTTGTCGAATCCGATCCAAATAGAGTAGGAGAGACAAACACCCGCCAGCCATCTTTATGCAACAAAGTCAGATGTCAGTCGATGGAACCGGTCTCTCGTAAGTGTACGAGTAAGGTTGGTCCGGGCTCACAATACCACTGAATCAAAACACGATGAAGGGAGGAAGCAATCTGAGCATCAACGTCCACAAACTCCTTTGTGTTCTACTCGTGATCTCATCTACACATAGACCTAGCTCATGATGCCAATGTTGGGGAACGTTGCATGGGAAACAAAAAATTTCCTACGCACACGCAAGATCTATCCATGGTGATGAGCATCTACGAGCGGGAGAGTGGATCTACATACCCTTGTAGATCGCTAAGCGGGAAGCGTTAAGAAACGCGGTTGATGTAGTCGAACGTCTTCACGATCCAAATCGCCGAGCGTCCTGTGATCCAATCACGATCTATCCCGATCTAGCGCCGAACGGACGACACCTCCGCATTCAGCCCGCATACAGCTCGATGACGATCTCCGCCTTCTTGATAAAGCAAGAGGGGGCGAAGAGGTTGACAAGTTCTCCGGCAGCGCGACGGTGCGGCAGCGGCACCGGTGGAACTATTCTGGCAGGTCTTCGCCTAAGTATTGCAGAACTAATCTAGAGGAGAAACGATCTAGTGGACAAGTAGGGCATCACGTGGCAATTAGGGTTGGGGCTGCCCTCAAAATTCTCTAGTATATATAGGAGGAAGGGGAGGGAGTCGTGCGCCCTAGGGTTGCCCCTAGGCTTCGGTCAAAGTGGGAGAGGTGGAGGAGTCCTACTCCAATCCTCCTAGGAGTAGGATTCCTCCCCCACTTGGAAACCTTTTCCACCTTTGGGTTTTCCCACCCCTAGCGGCATGGGCCTTAGTGGGGAACTTAGGGCAGCGCACGAGGGGATTGTTTGCCTCCTCCCACAGCCCATGTGGCCCTTTGGGGCGAGAGGCCTCTCCCGATGGTCCCACGGTACCCTCCCGACACTCCCAGTACACAACCGAAGTACCCGAAACTTTTCCGGTGACCAAAACCAGACTTCCTATATATCAATCTTTACCTATGGACCATTCTGGAGCACCTATTGACGTTTGGGATCTCATCCGGGACATTGAACAACCTTTGGTAACCACCATACATAACTCTATACTATCGAAATGTCACCAAACATTAAGTGTGAAGACCCTGTGGGTTCGAGAACTATGTAGACATGACCAAGACACCTCTACGGTCAATAACCAATAGCAGGACCTAGATGCACATATTGGTTCCTACATATTCTATGAAGATCTTTATCGGTCGAACCTCTATGTCAAGGATTCAGTTAATCCCGTATGATGTTCCCTTTGTTCTTCGGTATGTTACTTGCCCAAGATTCGATCATCGGTATCTCCATACCTAGTTCAACCTCGTTACTGGCAAGTCTCTTTACTCGTTCCGTAATACAAGATCCCGTGACCAACACTTAGTCACATTGCTTGCAAGGCTTATTGTGATGTTGTATTACCGAGTGGGCCCTGAGATACCTCTTCATCACAGGGAGTAACAAATCCTAGTCTTGATCCATGCCAACTCAACAGACACCCTCGAAGACACCTGTAGAGCACCTTTATAGTCACCCAGTTACGTTGCGACGTTTGATACACACAAGGTACTCCTTTGATATCTGTGAGTTGCATGATCTCATGGTCATAGGAACATATACTTGACATGCAGAAAACAGTAGCAATAAACTAACACGATCATAAGCTATGTTTGTTGTTTGGGTCTTGTCCATCCCATTATCAAATCACATCTCAGTTAATCCCATATGTTGTTCCCTTTGTTCTTCGGTATGTTAGTTGCCCGAGATTCGATTGTTGGTATCTCTATACCTAGTTCAATCTCATTATCGGCAAGTCTCTTTACTCATTCTGTAATATAAGATCCCATGGCTAACACTTTAGTCACATTGCTCGCAAGGCTTGTTGTGGTGTTGTATTACCTAGTGGGCCTTGAGATACCTCTCCGTCACACGAAGTAACAAATCCCAACCTTGATCCATGCCCACTCAACAGACACTGTCGGAGATACTTGTAGAGCATCTTTATAGTCACCCAGTTACGTTGCGACATTTGATAAACACAAGGTATTCCTCCGGTGTTAGTGATTTGCATGATCTCATGGTCATAGGAACAGATACTTGACATGCAGAAAACTATACCAATAAACTGACATGATCATATTCTACGTTTATAGTTTGGGTCTTGTCCATCACATCATTCTCCCAATGATGGATCCCGTTATCAAATAACATCTCATGTCAATGGCTAGGAAACCTTGACCAACTTTGATAAACGAGCTAGTCAACTAGAGGCATACCAGGGACACAATGTTGTCTATATCTTCACACATTCAATGTGTTTCCAGTCAATACAATTATAACATGAATAGTAAACGATTATCATGAACAAGGATATATAATAATAACTATTTTTGCCTCTAGGGCATATTTCCAACAGATGCAGCACAACGACGATAAGTATTTCCCTCTATTTATGAAAGCAAGGTATCAATGCATAGAGGAAGATCACACACCCACGTAAACAACACATGCACACAAACAACAAATACTTGTAACACGACGCAAAAGAGAGGTTGTCAAGTTGTCCACGATAATAAGATAGATTAGGTAGTGATAGATTTGGCAAATAGATCTCAGAAGAACACAAAATAAAATAAGTACCCAAAAAGTGCAGCAAGGTATTTTTTGGTTTTTTGGACTAATAGATCTGAAAACAAAAGATGCAAATAGTAGATCGGAAAGCAATATGTTGGAAAAGTAGACCCGGGGGCCGTAGGTTTCACTAGTGGCTTCTCTCATGAGTATAGCGCATGGTGGGTGAACAAATTACTATTGGGAAATTGAGATAAGATCAAATTATCATGATGATATCCAGGCAATGATCATTATATAGGCATCACGTCCAAGACAAGTAGATCGAAATGATTCTGCATCTACTTCTATTACTCCACACATCGACCGCTATCCAGCATGCATCTAGTGTATTAAGTTCATGGAGAAACGTAGCAATTCAATAAGAATGGTGACATGGTGTAGACAAGATCTATTCATGTAGGAATAGACCTCATCGTGTTATCCTTAATGGCAAAGATCGAACCCATCTCAAAGCACCTCTTCCCATGGCAAGAAAAATCGATCTATTTGGCCTAACTAAACCAAAGATTCAAAAAAGAAATACGAGGCTATAATTAATAATGCAAATAAGAGATCAAGGAAGACTCAAATAATATTCATGGATAGAAACTGATCATGAACTCAAAATTCATCGGATCCCAACAAACACACCGCAAAAGTCATTACATCAAATAGATCTCCAAGAGACCATTGTATTATGAACATAGAGAGAGAGAGAGAGGAAGCCATCTAAATGCTACCTACAGACCCATAGGTCTATGGTGGGCTATTCATGCATCATTGGAGAGGCACCTATGAAGAACATGAACCCCTACGTGATGTTGTTAGATTGGATCTCGAGGTTCTAGAACTTGAGGCGGCTAGAATTATGTTTCGTCGACTCCCTTAGGGTTTTCTGAATATTTGGGAATTTGTAGGCTTGATAGTCGGTTAGGTGGAATCTCGACATGCCCACCCTCTACCAGGCCGAGCTAGGGCCCTCTAGCGCGCCCTGGTGGAGGGTGGCCACCCTGGACCCCTCTTCTGGTGATCTTTGGCCCATCTTGTTCCTTCTGGTCCATAAAAATTCTCCAAAAATCCTTGCAGCTTTTGGGCTCCGTTTGGTAGTGCTTTTTTGCGAAGTAAAAAACAAGGAAAAACAGCAACTGGCACTTTGGCACTATGTCAATAGGTTAGTCCCAAAAATGATATAAAGTTGCTATAAAATGATTGTAAAACATCCAAGATTGATAATATAACAACATCGAACAAGCAAAAATTATAGATACATTGGAGACGTATCAACATCCCCAAGCTTAATTCCTACTCTTCCTCGACTAAGTAAATGATGAAAATAGAATTTTTGATGTGGAATGCTGCCTAACATGTTCATCATATATTATTTTGTTTATAGTATGCACATTTGGACTTTTCATATGGTTCAAAGCAATGGTCTAGTTTTGACATGAAAACTTAAATACTCAAGCATATCAACAAGCAACCATGTCTTTCAAAATATCATGTTAAACATTGATCCATTCACAATACACACTCAAATATTAGCTACATGTAATGCTCTCGTACGATCATAGTGCCCCCTAGTTGGTGCTTTATAATAGAAGATGCAGACTCAAATTAAAAAAGTAAAAATTGCATAAAGTAAATAGATAGGTGTCGGTGTTAAAACCGGCGGATCTTGGGTAGGGGGTCCCGAACTGTGACACTAGAACCAATGGTAACAGGAGATGAAGGGGACTCAGATTTACCCAGATTTGGGCCCTCCTATGGAGGTAATACCCTAGGTCCTGCTTGGATGTGTTGACGATATGGGGTTACAGAGTTGATCTACCTCGAGATCGAAGAGCTAACCCTGTATGAGTTGTTCTCTCCCTACAACCTAAAACCCTCCGGCTTATATAGACGCTGAGGGTACCTAGGGTTTACACATGGTCGGTTACATGCCAAAGAGATAAACATGCCTATCTACGTCGCCATCTTGGAGGACACGCCACGACTTCTAGAAACCTTCATCTAGATACGGGGCCCTTGATCATCTGATATTCACCTTGTATCCCATATAGTCTGACCCATAAGAAAACATGTCAGCTATCCAAGGACCCCCTAATCCGGGACTCCCCCAATAGCCCCCGGATTAGCCTTCAACGCTGATGTATGTTCGGCCGATCTTCACGCGTCATAATCTTCGGATTGCAAGGCGAGTCCCTCACATCTTCTTATTCGGCAACCGACTAGTCATTGGCAAAATCCGAAACGTCACGAGCTCCACGAGCCCATTATAATAAGCACCCGCGCTCCTCGATTCGCGCACATCGTGGGGAGACGAGTGGTTCAGTAGTCCTTTTTTACAATAGTACCCCTCTGCAAGGGGGCCACCACCCATTTAAACGAATTAAATTGGGGCTTAGACCATCCCCATCCTTCCCAATGGAAAAAACTCCTAGCAGAAGATCCAAGAAAAAGATGGCTAACGCCACCAGCTCCTGTGCGCGCCCCTACGGTTCACATCAAGGGGACTGGACTAGCTGTTTTGTAGCACTCATGCGTCTCCGCAATCTAGAGACCCAGGGGTACCTCCCTTCTTCAGATCTGGCGGTGACCCATGCAGGTCTAACTTCTTATAACAATGAGGTTTTCATGGAGCGTTTCCCCAATCCTCAAAGAGGGGAACGTGTATGCTTTGTCCCCTTTCTCCAGCTGGGCCTCGGGTTTCCCATCCACCTGTTTCTGAGGGGATTGCTAGAATTCTATGGGATCCAACTCCACCACCTTACTCCGGGGTGCATCTTGCACATCTCTGGCTTCGTCGCCCTCTGTGAGATGTTTTTGGATTGCAAAGCGCACTTCGAACTGTGCAAAAAGTATTTCTGTCTTGTCCCCCAAACTCGTGACAAGACAATTTTTGAGGTCGGCGGACCCGAAGTGTGCCGTATAGCGGGGACGGGGAATCTGGTGGGTACACCAAAGGAATCGGAAGAGTGGACCTCGGAATGGTTTTACATCGAAGATGTCCCCCGGTTCGAGCCAGCTCGGAGAAGTTTACCCGAATACTCCGACGCCCCCTTGAATAAAAGATACAACTAGCGGCCAAGGAGTTCGTCCCAGGAGGAAGGCATAGAAGTGCAATGCCTGGCAGCTCAGGTGTAGATGCTTGCTCACCACCAACTAACCATGATCGATGTCATGGCCAATGCCATCTCCCGGTGCGTGTAGCTCCTCCAACAGAGGGTACCCCCTTTGTGGCGCTACAACGGGACAAGCGACACCGCACGTTCCCGAAGACTCGGACCCGCCGATCAGATAGCATTGGCCACCGCACTTGCCGACCTATACAAAGGAGAGCAAGAGGATTTCATCTGGCATGCAACCAAGGATGGGTACTCTAGCCATAATCCCGTCGAATGGGTAAGCTTTTCTCTTCTACGAACAGAGTTCAGGGTTTCTATTTCGTCCTTCAAATGACCGAAGTTTTTGACCCTTCACGGACAGGAATGGAGGGGCTTCATCGAGATCGTCAGCTGTCCGGCGACCTATCCCGAAGACTTTTTGCACGATCATGATCCTGGTTTTCACGAGGACCCTGATATTTCAATTAGTTTCGACAACGGGGTCTTCTATCAGGAGAGCATTGACCGATCTCCAGTGGCTATTATAGACGATTACCGCGGGTCGTTCTTGGTTCCTGCGACAAAAAGGAAGAAAAAGAGCTCGTCCCACAAGAGGCAAGCATCTACTGATGCACCGAACGCGCTGGCTCCTACTCCAGAGCATCGACAATCTGTGCACCACATGCCGATAGTCAAAACAGCACCCGGATCAGAAGCCAACAAGGGCCCAACCTACGAGCCGTCCGCAAGGAAGAATTCGCCCGCTCGCTCAACCCCAAGGTATTATATTCGGTTATCTGTGTATCATTACAATCAATAGATTCTCACGGTAGTTTGCATCAAAACACTTAGGCGAAATGCCAAGGCTTCTCCTGCCGAAGAGGTCGCCAATGTGTCCGTCAACTTTCAAAATTACAGGGCTACGACCCAGGCCGACCCTACTGCCGAGGCCCCTATGGCCAACCCAGCTCCAGCCGATTCCGATAGTGGTGTATCTGTCACTAAATCGGAGGTAGGAAGCGCTATGGTCATCGGCGATGACAGGAGGCCCTGCATCACCCGGTGTTTTCTGAGCAAGCGTTCAGCGCCCTACGCATGGTGGACGCACACATCAGCGCAACCCGAGCTGGGTTCGGCGAGGCCCTAAATATGATATTAACCAGTTTGCAGGTAAGCAATCGACTTTTGAAAGAGTTCAGACGCTCATGTGCACCTAGTAGCCCCCAAGCCTTAAATTGGTTCGGAACAACCGAATTAAGGGTTTTTAACGCTGTTGTGTTTCTAATGTAGGCTTCTAAGTAACATAATGTACAACTGGCCAAGGAGCCAAAGGAGAGCCAATCACAGGTTCAATCTATGAAGGCAGATCTGGAGCAAGTGAAGAGCTTCACCCAGGAGGCCCATAGTGAGTATACCGGTGCTACTAATTTCTAGTAAATGTCCATGCTGACGCAAGGATTCTATTTAGCAGCCGAATCCATAGGGCATATGCAAAAAGAGCTGGGTGAAGCCCGAGAATCTCAGCGGTATGCCGAGTCTCATCTCGAGGCTGGGTGTGGTGTTATGAACCGTCTCAAGTGGAGAAGAAAAAGTAGGCCGAAGAAATTGAGAATTTAAAGGCTCAATTGGCCCAGGCCCAAGAAGAAAATCAGAAACTTCAAAGGGGCATGTTCGGTAAGTGTCATCCGAATATAGTGAGTGCTTCATATAAAGGAAGTATAATAAGCATGTCTTTCTCTAATGTATAGGCCTTCTGTCCGGGCATCCTGAAGAAGTGTTCGGATCCTACCGGGGGAACTTGCTGAAGGAGCTGTCCGCCCTCCATGAGCATGCTCGGAAAGCAATGAAAGGCATGGTAAAAGTGGTATGGCATGCCGCCGGAAGGGATGTCTGAACTAAATGATTGATTCAAGGGAGCTCGAAGCAGGTTCGAGCTGTGGTAGACATCGACTTGCCGAGAGGGAGCATAGGAGGCGTGGGCAATGATCAAGACCCGCTACACCGAACTTGACCCCGAGCGGATGGCTCGGGTTGGTCCCGTTGGATCGAATGGTCAAGAAGTGCCCCTCCACCTGGTGTATGACCAGGTGATGCCTGCCTCCCGCCTTTTAGAGGAAGACTGTTCCCTAGACACCATAATCAATAACTTAGATTGGAAGCCGAATGTGTAATTTTGTATACTTTCGTATGAACAATCTGTGTTGTAAACTTTGTCTTAACCGACCATCGGCTTCTCCCTCCCGTGTGAAGAGCATGGGAGTGTTCCTTGCAATTTTTTGTTTCAAAAGAGCGACTTGTGTTTGGGGAACCAGGCAATCTGGCTATGTGGTGCGAACAGACAGAAAGCACACAGAGAGATATGTTATATTACTTCTTACCGTAAGATTCATCTTCCGAGGAAAATAGTACCTCTATCAATACCTTTCTTCGCCCCCCTACGAAGATCGTAGGTAAAAGTCCGCATACTGCCAGTATGCGGCTAAGGGTGTTTTTAGGAAAAAAATAACCCAAACAATGGCGATAACGACCATAGCCGTATTAAGTGATTCAGTCACGGCCGACCAATTGTCTATGTAAGATAGCTAGCTTTCGGCCTCACCCGTTTGAGGTGCGTATCCGGAGGACCCGGTCGTAACAATCACAGAGGTGCTCCCTTTACTCTCTAGCCAAACAATCAGGAACATAGAGGGTAAACACAGGAGCAAGGAAACCTAGCTTGGCAAAGTCTTAGTTCGAATTGATGCATATGAAGGCTTGAAAGTGACAAAGGAAACGTGTGTACACGAAGAGTGTGAATAAGTTCTTTATAATATAAAAGCAGTGGCTTCGGGAAGAAGCCCCCAGGTGCTATGTTCAGATTTAACACTTAATGGTGTAAGCCAATAACCCTTGGTACAAGATCGGTTAACCAAATATGGAAAGAAAAGGAAAAATAGTTCAATCCTACCAAACATCACAATGGAAGGGGAAAGAAAGAAAAATAGAAGGAAAAAACGAAAAATGCTGAAGTATATAGACGACACTGGTTTATCCGTAGAAGCGCCGAACATGAGATGCGTTCCTTGGGTTTGGTTCGAGGCGGTTGTCTGACGGGTTCCGAATACGATAGGCTCCTCCCATGAGTACTTCGTCGAGTATGAAGGGGCCCTCCCATTTGGGGTTGAGTTTATGCTTCTGCTTATTCGGGAGTTGTAAGAAAAGTTCGCCTACATTGTATGCTTTTGCCCTAACCTCCCTGATGTGGTAACGTCGGGCTTGCTGCTGGTAAAAACTAGAGCGAGCCGGAGCTATGTCGCACTCTCCTTCTAAGGCGTCAAGGTCGTCCTGCCGATCTAATTCAGCTTCCTTTTCCTCGTACATGCACACCCTTGGTGCGTCGTGAATAATCTCGCACGGGAGGATTGCTTCTGCCCCAACAACCATGAAGAATGGTGTAAATCCTGTTGATCTGTTCGGGGTGGTGTGCAGGCCCCATAAAATAGAGTCGATCTCCTCCACCCAATAGCAGTCAGACTAATGAAGAGATCGGACCAAACATGGCTTAATGCCGCTCAGAATGAGACCGTTTGCTGGTTCGACTTGTCCATTGGTCTGCGGATGATAGACTGATGCATAATCAAGCTTAATGCCCATTTTTGCGCACCAATCCTTGACCTCTTGGTTCGTGAAATTGGATCCATTATCCGTTATTATACTGTGTGGGACACTGTAACAGTGTACCACACCAGAGATAAAGTCGATCACTGGTGTAGACTTGGCTGATTATACGGGTTTTGCCTCTATATCCATTTAGTGAACTTGTCGACCATGACCAGTAGGTATTTGTTCTTCTTGGAACCCCCTTTAAGGGGTCCAACCATGTCCAGCCCCTAGATCGTGGAAGGCCAAGTGATCGGAATAGTCCGAAGAGCTGTTGGGGGCATGTGACTTTGATTTGCGAAGAGTTGACAACCTACGCAATGTTGGACAAGTGATGGGGCATTCGTCTGAGCTGTATGCCAGTAGAAACCGACTCAGAAGGCCTTGCTAACTAAGGCTCTTGCCGCGGCATGTTGGCCGTGCATGCCTGCATGAACTTCGGCTAGGAGCTCCCGCCCTTCTTCCTCGGATATGCACCACTGTAATATTCCAATGGTGCTTTTCTTGTATAACTCACCCTCGTGTACTTTGTAGGCCTTAGATTGCCGAACTATGCGTAGTGCCTCCATCAGGTCTTCGGGGAGTTCCTTACAGAGAAGGTAGGCGAGGAAGGGCTCTCTCCATGATGCAATTTCTGCCATTACCTCATAAGCTGAAGGCATTTCGTCCATGACGGACACACCCATAATTTGATCATCGGGTTCGTTTATAGGGGGAACAACCTTGTTTGTCGTATTTATATCAGCTCCCTTGTCATCATCATGCCACACGACAGATGGCTTGAAGAGCCACTTTAGAAAGGTGTTTCTCGGGACAGGGTCGCATTTGGCTCCCATACGAGCCAGTACGTCAGCGACTTGGTTGTTGTCACGAGCGACGTGGTGAAATGCCAACCCCTCAAACCATGCGGATATTTTTAGGACGACGTTACTGTACGCCGCCATCTTCGGGTTTTTGGCGTCGAATTCACCGTTAATTTGGGAGATGGCCAAGTTGGAGTCTCCCCATACCTCTAGCCGTCGTATGCCCATTGATACTGCCATCCGAAAACCATGTGGGAGGGCTTCGTATTCGATAGCATTGTTAGAGTCGGCATACATGTTTTGCAACACGTATCGCATGTGGTCGCTGCGGGGGATGTGAGGATAACTCTAGCCGCCAATTTGGCCAGGGTTTTTGATCCATCAAAGTACATTGTCCAATGGGAGTATGCGTTGTATTCCTTGGGGAGCTCGGCCTCTGTCCATTCAACCAGGAAATCTTCCAATACCTGGGATTTGATGGCACGACGTGGCTTATAGGCTATTTCAAAAGGAAGGACCCAATGGCCCATTTGGCTATGCGACCGGTGGCATCCCTATTGTTGATTATATCGTTAAGGGGTACTTCAGATGCCACCGTTACCACACACTCTTGGAAATAATGTCGGAGTTTCCTTGATGCCATAAAAACTGTATAGGCGATCTTTTGGTAGTGCGAATATCTGGATTTGCACTGTGTTTGTACTTCTGAGACGTAATAGACCGACTTGTGAGTCCGGAACTTGTGTTCCTCCTCATCTCGTTCGACGACGAGCACCGTGCTGACAACTTGGTTGGTGGCTGATATGTATAACAACATGGGGTCACCGACGCCTGGTGCTATGAGGATAGGATTGATTGCCAGTAGTGTTTTTATTTCCTCTAATGCAGTCACTGCTTCGTTGGTCCACTCGAAATTATTGGTCCGTTTGAGCAGTTTATAGAGTGGTAAAACTTTCTCTCTGAGGTGGGAGACAAAGCGGCTTAACGCCGCTACACACCCAGCTAGCCTCTGGACATGCTTTAGCTCTATAGGGATTGCCAGTTCCGATAGGGCACGGATTTCAGCAGGATTGCTTGTATTCCTCTATGGGAGACAATGAATCCAAGCAGTTTACCAAAGGGAACTCCGAATACACATTTTTCCGGGTTGAGTCGCATGTCATACTCGCGTAGACTGGAAAAAGTTTGCCGTAGGTCGTCAATTAATTGGCTGACGTGTTTGGTTTTAATTACCACATCGTCCACGTATGCCTCGACTGTTTTACTGACCTGTGTCGCGAGACACGTCTAGATCATGTGCTAGTATGTGGCCCCAACGTATTTAGGCTGTAAGGCATCATGTTAAAGCAGAATGGCTCGTAGGGGGTGATGAATGCGGTTGCTGCTTGATTGGATTCCTTCATTTCGATTTGATGGTATCCGGAATAGGCATCGAGGGAACACAATGAATCATGTCTGGCTATGGCATTTCTGATCTGGTCTATTCATGGTAAGGGGAAGGGTCCTTAGGGAAGGCTTTGTTAAGGTCTTTGAATTGACGCACAGCCGCCAGGACTTGTCTTGCTTGGTTACCATCACCAGGTTTGCCAACCATTCGGGGTGCTTAATCTCCCGAATGAATCCGTCCTCTAATAGTTTATCTAATTCTTTACCCATAGCTTGCCGTTTGGGTTCGGAGAAGCGGCGTAGAGTCTGCTTGACGAGCTTCAAGCCTGCGATAACATTCAGACTGTGCTCGACGAGCCGCCGTGGGATTCCGAGCATATCAGAAGGACGCCAGGCAAAGATGTCCCAGTATTCTGTGAGAAAGTTCCACAGAGCCTCATCACAAGGGGGTCGAGCTAAGCTCTGATGGATGCTGTCTTGTTGGGGTCCGTCGGGTGCACTTGAAACTTGACGATTTCCTCTATAGGTTTGAAGGAGGTGGGCTTGATCCTTTTGCTGAGGATCACGTCATCCTTGTCAACCGTTAACCATAGTGCGGTCAGTTCTTCGATAGTGAAAGTCTCAGCTAATGCCTCAAGGGCAAGTGCTACCGTCTTATTTTCTGCCCGAAGGGCTATGTAAGGATCACTAGCAATTGTGATCACCCCATTTGGTCTTGGCATTTTAAGTTTCATGTAGCTGTAATGGGGTATAGCCTAGAATTTTCTAAAGGCGTCACCCCCTAATAGGGCATGGTAGCTGCTTGTGAAGGGCATGATGTGGAAGAGAAGTTCTTGAGATCGGTAGTTTTTGGGCGTGCCGAACACAACGTCCAGGATGACACGTCTGGAACAACGCGCCTCTTTCCCAGGAATAATTCCCCGGAAAGTTGTACTGCTATGTCCGATGCGAGATCGATCGACCTGCATTTTATCCAGGGTGCCTTCGCATATGAGGTCTAAACTGCTGCCACCATCCATTAGCACTTTATGCAGCCTGTAACCATCGATGATGGGGTTCACGACCAATGCGGCCGGTGAGTGATGGGGTTCAGCATTTACGAAGGTAATCGGTATGTCTGCCCATGCACTTGTTCCTGCCACATGGTACACCTCTTTGATCTCTCTAAGAGGCCTCTTCCACCTGTTCTTCGAGGGAAATGTTTTGTAGACCATTAGGACTTCAGTATTGTGTGCGGGCGACGATGGGGAGCACCTGTTTGATGGAGGCGCTATGAGGATGGTCTCACCGCTTTTTGCGACCTGCCTGACGACCCAGCAAGCTCTAAGGCTATGAGTGGGGTTTGTGTTTAGCAATACGGAGTGTATACGTTAAGGTTTATCCTATAGTCCATCAAGGATAGAGCTGACCCCAGGAAGGGGTCTGTTTATTTTTCGGTGGGTTCGAATTTGGCTTGCCGCTTTGGAGGTATCCTATTTTTCCGATCTCCTATAGGGTGTTCGGGTAAAGTTGGTTCTGAAAATAATCGTTTGGATTGCCAAGCACTTTCTATGGCACAGTATTTTCGTACCAAGTCAGATAGCTCAGAAAAGTCACGAATGTATCGGTGAGCCAGGGCATTAAGAATCCCTTCATCATGGCAATTTTGAATGAAAGTTACCATTACCTCTTGTTAACCAAGACCTTTTTCTCTGCTTATGGAGAGCAGGAGTCTGGCCCAAAAGTGATGGACAGACTCTCCTTGTAGTTGCTTAATATCCGGAAGTTCGAGGACGCGGGCTTTGGAGCAATACTACGATTATCGTCTTGGGTGGTGGGTGGGAAAAAATTCTATTCTGCATCACATTGAGTGTTCGGAATTAAGGACTCCAAACCGTGTAGTAGATCCTAGACCGATGATGGTCCTGCTCTAGGATGAACTCCCATATCTGATTTGCTGATGAAGTCTCAGTGATCAGAGACTGCGGTGTAAACTATTTTTAATTCTAGTTTTTGGGACGACTCCTCAGCCGGACACTCAATGGCAGCGACAAGTTGGGTGACCGGAGGGACATGAATCTCCCTGTCATCGGGCCAAACCCTAAGCCGGTCATAGACCGGAATTTGGTTATCCGACATATACATAGCTTCGACCCGATCGAACAACTCATTTAAAACGAGGCGATTGTAGGATGCGGGTCGCTGAGGCGAGTGGACTCAATGTGTCGCATGATGGTTCCAGGGCCGCACGAGAGCAGATCCGTGTTCTGTCTAGCCAGGAGGGGTTCGGTCAAATCGACCGGATTGGGCGTTCTAGACCGCCCGGTGGTGATGACTCCATTGGGGGCGATATGCAATGTCTTCGACATCGAGGCGTCAAGACTTGTGGGCTCCCCCTCAAGGGTCGAAGGTTCTATAAGAACGATTGTTCCCCGTGAATCAGTGACGAACTCTAAGGTTCCGAACTTGATTCTCTGATCGGGGAAGAAGTTTCCGATCTGTCCAGGGTGGCTGATCGGATTGGCATGTGACAAGATATCGCCGCATGTGGGAGTCTGATCGGGGGCAAGAATCGCCTGGATTCAGATCTCGTTGCTCGTGACGACGTGAGCCATCAATTCTTTTGTGGGTCACAGTGTAACTCTCAATGAAAGCACCAATGTCGGTGTCAAAACCGGCAGATCTCGGGTAGGGGGTCCCAAACTGTGAGACTAGAACCAATGGTAATAGGAGACAAAGGGGACTCAGATTTACCCAGGTTCGGGGCCTCCTATGGAGGTAATACCCTACGTCCTACTTGGATGTATTGATGATATGGGGTTATAGAGTTGATCTACCTCGATATCAAAGAGCTAACCCTATATGAGTTGTTCTCTCCCTACAACCTAAAACCCTCCGGCTTATATAGACGTCGAGGGTACCAAGGGTTTAAACATGGTCGGTTACATGCCAAAGAGATAAACATGCCTATCTACATAGCCATCTTGGAGGACATGCCAGGGCTTCTAGAAACCTTCATCTGGCAACGGGGCCCTTGATCATCTGATATTCACCTTGTAGCCCATATAGTCTAGCCCGTAAGAAAACAGGTTAGCTATCCGAGGACCCCCTAATCCGGGACTCCCTTAATAGGCCCTTCGCATATGGAAGTAGGGATTTGTAGAGGTGCTAGAGCTCAAATTTTTAAATTGATAGAGAAAATATTTTGAGCGGCATGCCTTTCCTGTCAATGAAAACGATCGAGAGATTTCAATATCTTTCCACACTAGATACATCATAGGCGGTTCCCAAACAGAAAGTAAAGTTTATTCCTTTTCCATCATACTTTCAGATTCCATGGCTAGCCGAATCCACGGTTGCCTTCCATACCAACACTTCCCAAGGAATTTATTATTTGACAACATAAAGTAAATTTATTTCCTTTTTCATTTCATTTCGGGAATAGGCATCCCTATTACCGTCAAACTTTCATGAAATGACAAGTGAATAAACACTCATCTTGAGAATAACATATCTAGCATAGAAAAATATCGATCACCCCCTACCATTTCATGAGCGGTACGAGCACACAAAAAGGAAAATTATTTTTGAAAAATAGAGATGGCACATACAAATTTGCTTGGGACGGATGTTAATACTATACATAGGTAGGTATAGTGGACTCATATGGCAAAATTTGGTTTAAGCATTTTGAATGCACAAGTAGTATTTCTACTTAGTATAAGTGAAGGCTAGCAAATAGATTGAGAAGCATCCAACCATGAAACGGAAAATCACATAAGAGAGCGTTAAGCATAACTAACACTAAATAATGCACCATAAGTAGGATGTAATTTCGTAGCACAACTATTGACTTTCGTGCTTGCATAGGGAATCACAAACCTTAACACCAATATTCTTAATAAGCATAATTACTCATCAAAATAACTCACATATTACTATTGTCATGTCTCAAAACTATTACAAAGAATCAAGTTTAATTTGTCTAACAATCTTCATGGAAGTTTTTATTATATCCCTCTTGAATATCTATCACTTTGGGACTAGTTTCATATATTGGAATTGCTTTTGACAAGCTCACATGGATATAACTGAAGAACATGAGCATACAAGTTTTGTCGTCGTTTTCTCATGACAGATGCCATAGGGTGGCTTATCATAGGTGGTTGGGGCCGGAGGACACCGACGGGCTCAGGGTGCGAGATTGGGCACAAGTGGTGATGACATGCCATGTACCCAGGTTCAGGGCCCTCCATGGGAGGTAACACCCCTAGTCCTTCTTGGTCTAGTTGGATGGATGGGTATGTGTGCAAGGGTGCTCCTGGAGCTGTATCTAGAGGAGGAAGAAGGAGCAGCTGGCTCGTCTTCCTCCACTACTAGAGGGGGTTTTGAGAGTTCCGTGGATGTGCGAGAATGATCGTTCCTTGTCTGTCCCCTTGCATGGGGGGCTCGGGGGCTTTTATAGGCCAAACCCCTGGCTCTACAACATACCTAAAGTACAAGGGTGGGGGGACCCGGCTGGCAGCCTCTCTGGGTGACCAGGGGCCCCGCTCTTCATGCCATCTCGTCACCGGTAGGGTCCACCAGCTAGGAGGTCTTGTCGCCTGCTGGGGCCTACCACCCGGCTCTACGATTGGCCCTCGCTCACCTGCCGCGGCACGGGTCGCCGGTGAGGCATCGTCTAGCGCCAGCCGACCGAGGTCTCTGGTACGGCCAGCTATACTGCAGCCACTACGGGGCAGGTAATCGAGTGGGTGAGGGCGTGCCTACACTGTTCCCCTTCCCGATCACGCTCACCAAGGTCAGCGGCCTTGTCGGCCGGCCTGTGGCCATGTGCTCTCGAGCGTCAGCGGCCACTGTGGCTACAGGGTTGCCTGTCGTGATGGTCGCGTCGTGTCGCCATACCCGCGCGAAGTGGGACGGGACGTCGCCTGTCCGTCCCAAGGTTAACGGAGGAGCTGGCCCGGAGGCAGCCGACCGCACCTAGCCGACCGAAGGTCGAGCCGGCTTGTTGATCAGTCGTCTGCCTCGCTAGCCGGTGGCGGCTCGAGCCAGCCGTAATCCAGCCGGCCATGAGCAGCCGGTCGCGTGGTTTTCCTTCGAAGCGAAAAGGGGGAGAAACCCATTGCTTTGGCCTACCCAGGGGTAATAACCCAGTCAGTAGTCCCCGAAGCTGGCTGGGACCCGCGTCTGGTAGACAGAGGGGAGCCAGCGGCTTCCCCCCAGCGGTACCCGCCTCCGGCGTGAAGCCGAAAGGGCAACCGGGTCGATCGTTGGACCCGACGCCTTGGGTACCGGTGCATTACCTTGGGACCCATGCCGGTCCACCGCATGCCACGCCGCGAGTAATGATGTGGCAGGCCTCGCACACGTGGGGAGACGGGACGTCAGCCTGGGCCTAGCCCGCTAGGTCCCAGGCGTAGCCCAGTAGGCCCCGAAGCAGAAGTTACAGCACGGGGCCACCCATGCGCGTGCTGAATTTCTGGGGGGAGTGGGTGTTGGGGGACATTGCATGGGAAACAAAAATTTCTCTACGCACATGCATATCTATCCATGGTGATGAGCATCTACGAGAGGGAGAGTGGATCTACATACCCTTGTAGATCGCTAAGCCGGAAGCGTTAAGAAGCGCGGTTGGTGTAGTCGAACGTCTTCGCGATCCAAATCGTCGTGCGTCCCGTGATCCAATCACGATCTGTCCCGTGATCCAATCATGATCCGTCCTGCAATCCGATCATGATCTGTCCCACAAACTTGTTCACGATCCGTCCCATGAACTTGATCACGATCCTTCCGATCTAGCACCGAACGGACGGCACCTCCGCGTTCAGCACACGTTCAACTTGATGACGATCTCCACCGTCTTGATCCAGCAAGAGGGAGTGGAGAGGAAGAAGAGTACTTTGGAAGCCTGACGGCGCTCCGGCGATGGTGGTGGAGCAATTCCAGTAGGGCTTTGCCTAAGCACTGCAGAAAACCGATCTAGAGGAGAAACTATGCACTGGAGGAACGGGTAGCACATGGCTGAAAAATCTAGTGCAAAAACCCAAAACCCTCTAGTATATATAGGAGAAGAGGAGGAGAGGAGGCAGCCTTGGCCTCCAGGGCTATCTGGTTCGGTCGAACCTACTAGGAGAGGAGGATTCCTCCTCCAATCCTAGTAGGACTAGGATTGCTCCTTTTTGCCTTTTTTTCCACCTTTTCCTATTGGGTTTTTTCCTCCAGCCACATGGGCTTTGTGTGGGAGTTTCCACCATCCCACTAAGGGCTGATATTCACTCTCCCACAGCCCAAGAAGTCTCTTGGGTCGAAATACCCCTCCCGAAGGCCTCCCGGTACACTACCGGCACTCCCGATACACTACCGATGAGCCCGAAACTTTTCCGGCGACCAAAACAGGACTTCCTATATATGAATATTTACCTCCGGACCATTCCGGAGCTCCTCGTGACATCCAGGATCTCATTCGGGACTCCGAACAAACTTCGGTCACCACCATACATAACTCTATACTACCGAAACGTCACCAAACCTTAAGTGTGCAGCCCCTGCGGGTTCGACAACTATATAGACATGACCGAGACACCTCTACGGTCAATAACCAATGGCGGGACCTGGATGTCCACATTGGTTCCTACATATTCTACGAAGATCCTTATCGGTCAACCCTCTATGTCAAGGATTCAGTTAATCTCGTATGATGTTCCCTTTGTTCTTCGGTATGTTACTTGCCCGAGATTCGATCGTCGGTATCTCCATACCTAGTTCAACCTCGTTACTGGAAAGTCTCTTTACTCGTTCCGTAATACAAGATCTCGCAACTAACACTTAGTCACATTGCTTGCAAGGCTTATTGTGATGTTGTATTACCGAGTGGGCCCTGAGATACGTCTCCGTCACACGGAGTAACAAATCCCAGTCTTGATCCATGCCAACTCAATAGATACCCTCGGAGACACCTGTAGGGCACCTTTATAGGCACCCAGTTACGTTGCGACGTTTGATACACACAAGGTACTCCTCCGATATCTGTGAGTTGCATGATTTCATGGTCATAGGAACATATACTTGACATGCAGAAAACAGTAGCAATAAACTGACACGATCATAAGCTATGTTTGTTGCTTGGGTCTTGTCCATCACATCATTCTCCTAATGATGTGATCCCGTTTTCAAATGACATCTCATGTCCATTTTTAGGAAACCTTAACCATCTTTCGATCAACGAGCTAGTTCACTAGAGGCACACTAGGGACATTGTGTTTGTCTATGTATCCACACATGTATCCATGTTTCCGATTAATACAATTATAGATGGATAATAAACGAGTATCATGAACAAGGAAATACAATAATAAACACTTTATTTATTGCCTCTAGGGCATATTTCCAACAGTCTCCCAGTTGCACTAGTGTCAATAATCTAGTTTCACATCACTATGTGATTTACATTGTAATGAATCGAACACCCATGCAGTTCTGGTGTTGATCATGTTTAGCCCTTGGAAGAGGTTTAGTCAACGGGTGTGCAACATTCAGATCCGTGTGCACTTTGCAAATATTTATGTCTTTCTCCATGATGTAATCGCGGATGGAGTTGAAGCGTCGCTTTATGTTTGTGGTCCTCTTGTGAAACCTTGGTTCCTTGGCCAGAGCAATGGCACCAGCGTTGTCACAGAACAGGTTCATTGGATTCAGTGCACTGGGCACTACTCCAAGATCTGTCATGGACTGCTTCATGCAGACACATTCCTTCGCCACCTCCGAGGCTGCGATGTATTCCGCTTCGCACGTAGAATCAGCTACCACGCTTTGCTTGGAACTACACCAGCTTACCGCTCCCCCATTAAGAATAAATACATATCCGGTTTGTGACTTAGAGTCGTCCGGATCAGTGTCAAAGCTTGCATCGACGTAACCCTTTACGACGAGCTCTTCATCACCTCCATAAACGAGAAACATTTCCTTAGTCCTTTTCTGGTACTTAAGGATATTCTTGACTGCTTACCAGTGCTCCATTCCAGGATCACTTTGAAACCTTCCGGCCATACTTATGGCAAGGCTGACATCGGGTCTTGTGAACAGCATTGCATACATGATAGAGCCTATGGCTGAAGCATAGGGGATGACACTCATCTTTTCTCTATCTTCTGCAGTTACTGGGCATTGAGTCTTACTCAACTTCACACCTTGTAACACAGGCAAGAACCCCTTCTTGGACTGTTCCATTTTGAACTTCTTTAAAACTTTATCAAGGTATGTGCTCTATGAGAGTGCTATTAAGCATCTCGATCTATCTCTATAGATCTTAATGCGTAATATGAAAGTAGCTTCTCCTAGGTCCTTCATTGAAAAACTCTTGTTCAAATATTCCTTCACGCTTTCCAGCATTTCTATATTGTTTCCAATCAGCAATATGTCATCCACATATAATACTAGAAATGCTATAGAGCTCCCACTCACTTTCTTGTAAATACAAGCTTCTCCGTAAACTTGTATAAACTCAAACGCTTTGATCACCTCATCAAAGCGCTTATTCCAACTCCGAGATGCTTGCACCAGTCCATAAATGGATCGCTGGAGTTTGCAAACTTTGTCAGCATTCTCTGGATCAACAAAACCTTTGGGTTGCATCATATACAACTCTTCCTCAAGGAAACCGTTGAGGAACGCTGTTTTGACATCCATCTGCCAAATTTCATAGTCAAAATAAGCAGCTATTGCTAACATGATTCTGACAGACTTAAGCATCGCTACGGGTGAGAAAGTCTCATCGTAGTGAACTCCTTGAACTTGTGAAAAACCCTTTGCCACAAGTCGAGCTTTATAGACAGTGACATTACCGTCCGCGTCTGTCTTCTTCTTAAATATCCATTTGTTCTGAATGGCCTTTTGCCCTTCAGGTAATACTTCCAAAGTCCATACTTTGTTTTCATACATGGATCCCATCTCGGATTTCATGGCCTCTAACCATTTCTCGGAATCTGGGCCCATCACTGCTCCTCCATAGCTCGTAGGTTCATTGTTGTCCAACAACGTAACCTCCAATACAGGGTTATCGTACCACTCAGGGGTAGTACACAGCCCTGTCAACCTACGAGGTTCAATAGCAGCTTGATCCGAAGCTTCATGATCATCATCATTAACTTCCTCTTCTACTGTCGTAGGTTCCATAGAAACATCTTTCTGTGCTGCGCTACTTTCTGGTTGAAGTAAAGGTTCAATAACCTCATCAAGCTCTATTTTCCTCCCACTCAATTCTTTCGAGAGAAACTCTTTCTCAAGAAATGTTCCGTTCTTAGCGACAAACACTTTGCCTTCGGATCTGAGATAGAAGGTATACCCGACTGTCTCTTTCACGTATCCTATGAAGACGCATTCCTTCGCTTTGGGTTCCAGCTTTTCAGGCTGAAGCTATTTTACATAAGCATCACATCCCCAAACTTTAAGAAACGATGACTTTGGCTTCTTGCCAAACCATAGTTCATATGGCGTCATCTCAATGGATTTTGATGGTGCCCTATTTAAAGTGAATGTAGTTGTCTCTAATGCATAACCCCAAAACGATAGTGGCAAATCAGCAAGAGACATCATAGAACGCACCATATCTAATAAGGTTCGATTACGACGTTCGGACACATCATTACGTTGTGGTGTTCCGGGCGGTGTCAACTGTGAAACAATTCCACATTGTCTTAAGTGACTGTCAAACTCATAACTCAGATATTCACCTCCTCGATCAGATCGCAGGAACTTAATCTTCTTGTTACGATGATTCTCAACTTCACTCTGAAATTGCTTGAACTTTTCAAACGTTTCAGACTTGTGTTTCATCAAGTAAATATACCCATATCTACTTAAGTCATCAGTGAAGGTGAGAAAATAATGATATCCGCCATGCGCTGTAACATTCATTGGACCGCACACACCAATATGTATGATTTCCAATAAGTCACTTGCCCGTTCCATTGTTCCAGAGAATGATGTTTTAATCATCTTGCCCATGAGGCATGGTTCACATGTGTCAAGTGATTCAAAATCAAGTGACTCCAAAAGTCCATCAGCATGGAGCTTCCTCATGCGTTTTACACCAATATGACCTAAACGGCAGTGCCACAAGAAAGTGGTACTATCATTATCAACTCTACATATTTTGGCATCAATGTTATGAACATGTGTATCATCACTATCAAGATTAAATATGAATAAACCCCTCACATTGGGTGCATGACCATAAAAGATATTACTCATATAAATAGAACAACCTTTATTCTTTGATTTAAATGAGTAACCGTCTCACAATAAACAAGATCCAGATATAATGTTCATGCTTAACGCAGGCACTAAATAACAATTATTTAGGTTCATCACTAATCCCGATGGTAATCGAAGAGAGAGCGTGCGGACGGCGATCACATCAACCTTGGAACCATTTCCCACGCGCATCGTCACTTCGTCCTTTGCCAGCCTTGGTTTATTCCGTAGTTCCTGCTTTGAGTTGCAAATGTGAGCAACCGAACCGGTATCAAATACCCAGGCACTACTACGAGAGCTAGTAAGGTACACATCAATAACATGTATATCATATATACCTTGTTTGTCATTGGCTGCCTTCTTGTCAGCCAGGTACTTGGGGTAGTTCCGCTTCCAGTGACCAGTTCCCTTGCAATGAAAGCACTCAGTTTCTGGCTTAGGTCCATGCTTGGGCTTCTTTACAGGAGTAGCAACCGCTTTGCCATCCTTCTTGGTTTTACCCTTCTTGCCCTTTCCCTTGACTTTGCCATTTTTGTTGAAACTAGTGGTTTTATTGACCATCAACACTTGATGTTCTTTCTGGATTTCAGACTCAGCGACTTTTAGCATCGCAAAAAGCTCGACGACTGACTTGTTCATCCCGTGCATGTTATAGTTCATCACAAAGCTCTTGTAACTAGGTGGCAGTGATTGAAGAACTCTGTCAATGATCGCCTCTGGCGGAAGGGCAATTCCCAACTCTGCTAGACAAGTTGAATATCCAGACATTCTGAGTATATGTTCACTCATAGACCCGTTCTCCTCCATCTTGCAAGCATAGAACTTATCGGAGGTTTGATACCTCTCGATCCAGGCATTCTTCTGAAAGATAAACTTCAATTCCTGGAACATCTCATATACTCCATGACGTTCAAAACGTCTTTGAAGTCCCGGTTCTAAGCCATACAATATTGCACACTGAACTATTGAGTAATCTCCAGTACGTGCCTCCCAAGCGTTCCTAACATCTTCGGAGGTCATGTCTTCTGGTTGGTCACCAAGCGGTGCATCAAGGACATATGATTTCTGGGAAGCCATGTGGATAATCCTCAGATGACGGGCCCAGTCAACAAAGTTACTTCCATCATCTTTCAACTTAGCTTTCTCGAGGAACGCATTAAAATTCAGGGGTGCTACTGCATGAGACAATTATCTACAACATAAATATGCAAACTTTACTTAGACTATTGTTCAAGATAATGAGTTTAGTTAATCAAATTACTAAAGCTCCCACTCAAACTGACATCCCTCAGGTCATCTGAGTGTCACATGATCCAAATCCACAACCTCAAGTCCGATCATCACGTGAGTTGAGGTGGCTTCAATGGTGAACATCATTATTTTTATCATATCTACTATATGACTCATGTTCGACCTTTCAGTCCCTTGTGTTCCGAGGCCATGTATGTACATGCTAGGCTCGTCAAGTTTAACCCGAGTGTTCTGCGCGTGCAACACTGGCTTGCACCCGTTGTATCTGAACGTAGAGTCTATCACACCCGATCATCATGTGGTGTCTCAACACGATGAACTTTCGCAACGGTGCACACTCGGGGAGTACACAATTTATCTTGAAATTTAAGTGAGGGATCACCTTATAATGCTACCGTCGTACTAAGCAAAACAAGGTGCATAAATGGATTAACATCACATGCAATTCATAAGTGACATGATATGGCCATGAACTTGTGCTTTAGATCTCCATTTTGAAAGCACCGACATGATCTCCATCGTCACCGGCAAGACACCATGATCTCCATCATCTTGATCTCCATCAACGTGTCGCCATCGGGGTTGTCGCACCCAACATGATTCTACTACTATTGCTATTGTTTAGCGATAAAGTAAAGCATTACATAGCGCTTAATGATTGACACGCAGGTCATACAATAATTAAAGACAACCCTATGGCTCCTGCCGGTTGCCGTACTCATCAACATGCAAGTGGTGAAATTCTATACATCACATGATCATCTCATACATCACATATATCACATCATGTAATTGGCCATATCACATCACAACATACCCTGCAAAAACAAGTTAGACGTCCTCTAATTGTTGTTGCATGTTTTACGTGGCTGCTATGGGTTTCTAACAAGAACGATTCTCACCTACGCATAAACCACAACGGTGATACATAATTTGCTTTTCAACCTTCTCAAGGACCGCCTTTGTCGAATCCGATCCAACTAAAGTGAGAGAAACTGCCACCCGCAAGCCATCTAGGACACTAGTTGCATCGAGGGAACCAGTCTCTCGTAAGCGTACGAGTAATGTTGGTCCGGGCCGCTTCATCTCACAATACCGCTGAACCAAAATCCGACCAAGGGAGGAAGCAATCTAAGCATCAACGCCCACAAACCTTTTGTGTTCTACTTGAGATCTCATCTACACATAGACCTAGCTCATGATGCCACTGTTGGGGAACGTTGCATGGCAAACATAATTTTTCCTACGCACACGCAGATCTATCCATGGTGATGAGCATCTACGAGAGGGAGAGTGGATCTACATACCCTTATAGATCGCTAAGCGGGAAGCGTTAAGAAACGCGGTTGGTGTAGTCGAACGTCTTCGCGATCCAAATCGCCGTGCATCCCGCGATCCAATCATGATCCTTCTCGCAATCCAATCATGATCTGTCCCGCGATCCGATCACGATCCATCCCATGAACTTGATGACGATCCGTCCCACGAACTTGATCACGATCCTTCCGATCTAGCACCGAACGGACGACACCTCCGTGTTCAGCACACATACAGCTTGATGACGATCTCCAACGTCTTGATCTAGTAAGAGGGAGTGGAGAGGAAGAAGAGTTCTCCGGCAGCCTGACGGCGCTCCGGCGATGGTGGTGGAGCAATTCCGGTAGGGCTTCGCCTAAGAACTGCAGAAAACCAATCTAGAGGAGAAACTATGCATTAGAGGAACGAGTAGCACGTGGATGAAAAATCTAGTGCAAAAACCCAAAACCCTCTAGTATATATAGGAGGAGAGGAGGAGAGGAGGCAGACTTGGCCTCCAAGGCTAGCTGGTTCGGCCGAACCTAGTAGGAGAGGAGGATTCCTCCGCCAATCCTAGTAGGACTAGGATTGCTCCTTTTTGCCTTTTTTTCCCACCTTTTCCTGTTGGTTTTGTTCCTCCAGCCACATGGGCCGTGTGTGGGAGTTTCCACCAGCCCACTAAGGGCTGATATTCACTCTCCCACAGCCCATGAAGCCTCTTGGGTCGAAATACCCCTCCCGGAGGCCTCCCGGTACACTACCGGCACTCCCGGTACACTATCGATGAGCCCGAAACTTTTCTGGCGACCAAAACAGGACTTACTATATATGAATATTTACCTCCGGACCATTCCGAAGCTCCTCGTGACGTCCGGGATCTCATCTGGGACTCCGAAAAAACTTCGGTCACCACCATACATAACTCTATACTACCAAAACGTCACTAAACCTTATGTGTGCAAACCCTGCGGGTTTGAGAACTATGTAGACATGACCAAGACACCTCCAAGGTCAATAAACAATGGCGGGACCTGGATGTCCACATTGGTTCCTACATATTCTACGAAGATCTTTATCGGTCGAACCTCTATGTCAAGGATTCCGTTAATCCCGTATGATGTTCCCTTTATTCTTCGGTATGTTACTTGCCCGAGATTCAATCGTCGGTATCTCCATACCTAGTTCAACCTCGTTACTGGCAAGTCTCTTTACTCGTTACGTAATACAAGATCTCGCAACTAACACTTAGTTACCTTGCTTGCAAGGCTTATTGTGATGTTGTATTACCGAGTGGTCCCTTAGATACCTCTCCGTCACACGGAGTAACAAATCCCAGTCTTGAGCCCTGCCAACTCAACAGACACCCTCGGAGACACCTATAGAGCACCTTTATAGTCACCCAATTACGTTGCAACGTTTGATACACACAAGGTACTCCTCCGATATCTGTGAGTTGCATGACCTCATGGTCATAGGAACATATACTTGACATGCAGAAAACAGTAGCAATAAACTGACACAATCATCAGCTACGTTTGTTGTTTGGGTCTTGTCCATCACATCATTCTCCTAATGATGTGATCCCGTTATCAAATGACATCTCATGTCCATCGCTAGGAAACCTTAACCATCTTTCGATCAACGAGCTAGTTCACTAGAGGCACACTAGGGACATTTTGTTTGTCTATGTATCCACACATGTATCCATGTTTCCAATTAATACAACTATAGCATGGATAATAAACGATTATCATGAACAAGGAAATATAATAATAAACACTTTATTTATTGCCTCTAGTACATATTTCCAACAGTAGGCACAGTTAATCCCACGTCCCCCGGTAGTGTCCTCCCCCAGGGGGCGGAGATACCCGCGTCCCGCTTGCTCCCTCGCTGCCCATCTTCTTGCCTTCTTCGTATTCTTTGCCCCCTCGCATAACACCGCGCCCGAGCCCGGAACCGCGCCCGCGTGCCGCCCTGCCGCCGAGATGTCCGACGGACGCAGAGGGAGCTAGGCCGGCTCCGTCGTCGTTGAGGCTGACATTGCAAAGCTCCACCGCGCGCGCATGCTGCCGCCTGCGGAACGGGTGGTCGCGCGCGCGTCGGGCGACGAGGTGGTGTCGGCACCGCAGCTAGGGGAATATGTCGTGTTCCTCTGGCACTTCGCCCGCGGCTTCGGGCTCCCGGTGAGCATCTTCTTCCGCCTCTTCCTCGACACCTTCGACCTCCAGCCGCATCATCTTGGCCCCAACGCGATCTTGTACCTCTCTGCCTTTGTGAGGTTGTGCGAGGGGTACCTCAGAATCCTTCCTTTCATAGACTTCTTCAACACTCTCTTTTATCTCAAGCCATTGAAAGTCAGTGCCTGCGGGGGCACGGTGGTGTGGTGTCGTGGCACTGCGTGCTTCCCTCCTCTTTATCTCATCGATTCCGTCAAAGGTTGGCACCGGACGTTCTTCTACATGAAGAACGCTGACCCGCGCTTTGACTTCATCTAGCTGCTGCCATTCGTTGACATGCAATCTAGCTAGGTGAACTGGCTGGGGACTGCCCCACGCGACGTGGCCCTGATGGAGCTTGGCCGGCTCGCGACGCTAAAGAGCTCCGAAGGGCTGGTCGCGGCCGATCTGGTGGCGGCCTTCATTGCGCGCCAGGTGTTACCTCTCCATATGAGGCTGCACCGGATCTGTGATATGCCCGGCCGCCGGGACCCTGTCGGTTGTCCACGGTCGACCAGACACCAGCTCAGGTGGCGAAGCGGGTGAACGCCCTCACGACGTTCAAGCTGAAGCCCGAGTCGTGGTCGTTCGCCATGGAGCCGTACGACCACATCAACCGCCCCCTGGTAAGTTTTTCGTTGAGGTGACTTTTCTTTGTTTGATTCTCTCCAGCCGGCAGCTGGCCACGAACCTTACTTTGGCGTGCCGACGGCAGCTGTTGGTGTGATAGAACACCCTGGATGGCCCGCACCCCAAATCTTTGAGGCAGAGCGAGCGAACTCTGACTCCGAAGACTACAAGTGGGGAGGCCCGCCAGAGGAGGGGGTGGACTCCTCGGGAGGAGACGACGAGCCGGCTGGCCCGCGAGCTGGCGACCCCAGCGGAGCTGGAGGATCCGGCACAGCCGGGAAGCCCATCGGAGTGGGTGAGTTCCCTCTTGCCCCCTCGACTAGGGACTGGATGGACAATGATGATGATGATGACAATAACATAATGATTCTGAATGAGCCTCCTTCCTCAGCGCGCTAGGGTCGGTGGAGCGGGGAGCGGCCAACTCAAGCCTCGATGGCTAAAGCCGCCAGTCGGCAAAGAGGCCGTCCCAGGAGGGGCCGGCGGCCCCACTGCCAGTCCCAAAGAGGGTGAAGGTGGTCCCTCGTCATCGGGTGAGTCTTCTTTCTGTGTTTTGCATTTGTTTTCTTCCGGGTCGCGAGCCGGTGGGTAATCTGGTCTTCGTGCGCTACATGGACCCCATTGACCTTCACGAGCGGGAGCCGGCGGGGCAACCGACGGATGCCGCCAGCTAGCTGGCCCACGAACACGCGACCACCTAGCGGGAGGAGAAGAGGAGGCTCGTGGAGCTGCAAGCCTCTAGGTCCGGAACGCGAGGCGGGTCCTCGCATTTCGGGACTTCGAGTGGCGGCCGGCGGAGGAGGGCCGCAGACCCCGTGCGGGCATCAGACTCGGCAGCGGAATAGACACGCCAGTCGAGGTCTCCGTCAAATGAGCCGCGGGGGGTGGCCATGGACCCGCTTGCGCCTCTACCCGCGGAGGAGGCGGCCCGAGCGGGGCGGCAGCAGCGAAGCCGGCTCCCGAGGTGACCCGACCGGAGGTGCCGGACATGAAACCGCCCATGGCCGAGCAGGCCTGGGTTGATGTGCCGGAGGCCCCGGCAGCCCCGGGGGCGGCAACATAGACGGTGCCAGAGGTGGCGACCGTGGAGGTGGAGGCACCCTCCATCGTGATCGACGCGCTGGAGCGGCAGGAGGTGGAGACGGCGACGGCGTCGGGTGGAGGGCCTTCAGGGGGTGACACCTGGACCCTCTCCATTGTTAACCTGCCGCCGGCAGCCGGTACCATGGTGAGCCCGGGCGGCAACGGCTACTGGGAGCGGAGGACCCGGTGGACCATGCAGGAGGTGCTCTGGGATTGACAAGCGTTGGCGGGCGTGCCAGCCCTACCGGCTCCCCAGGCGGGCGGCCCGGTCCCTTCGTTCGGGGACTTGGGGAGCGTCCTGGACCGGTGCCGGCAGGAGCTGGACCGGTTTGTAGAGGCGGCCGACGCCACCCTGCAGCGTGCGGAGGTAAGCACAATTACTTTTGTCTTAGCAGTTTCAGTGAGGGCACGCAAGCGCACCGACTAGGTGTAGCCTCGAGATGCGGGCTGGCTGACAGGCTGACGGGCAGCCGGGCCGGACCTCTTTGAGTGATTCTTGATTTTCTACTCCGCGTGACAGGAGGGGAACTCCTCACGGCAGAAGCTGTTCGAGGAGGCGGTTGCCATCCACGACCGCAGCGTCCACGGCCTCCACCGCCTGGAGGAGGAGCTGGCGCGCGTGCAAGGGAAGTTGCGTTTCGTCAGAGGGGTATGCGGCCCTCGAGAGCCGGCTGATGCCTGTCGTGTCTTGAAGGTGACCAGACCGCCCTCTGGGAGGAGAAGACCGCGCTCGTCTCCAACCGGGACCGGCTAGCGCAGGGCGTCCAGGAAGCCACGCAGGAGAAAGACCGGGTGGCCGTGCTGGTGGTGGACTGGGAGGCGGCCCAGTACTGCCTCAAGGCTGCCGGGGCGAAGGAGGAGGCGGCCAAGGAGACGGCCGTCAAGGAGGCGGCTGACGCCGCCCGGAGGACCGTCGGCCTCCAAGGGGAGGTGACCCGCCTCGAGAGGTTGCTCGAGGAGGTCAGGGGCTCCCTTGCCGCATCGGAGGTGGCGCTGGCGTCGGAGCGGAAGGCAGCGCTCAAGTTTGCCATCAGGGTGGACAACGCCATCGAAGGTAAGTGTTTGTTTTTTCCTTCTCTAGCCGGTTGGCTTTTTCTCTTGCTAGCTCTTGTGTTTGATTTGCCTTTCCTTCCTTCTCTTCTCTTTTCTTCTAGGGTGCTTCCCAAAGACTCAGCGCCGTGCTGAGTGCACCATAGAGGAGCACCGGGAGTACCTTCGGAGTGCGGGCGCACCATCGAGGCGGATGCCTCATGGGACGTGGATGAGCTCGGGGTCGCCATCGAGTACCGGCTAACCCACCTTGAGCGGAGCATGGAGCGGCTCAAGACGGCCGGGATAGAGATCATCACCGCTCTGTGGCCAGGCCGCGGAGGAGCTCCAACAAACCGCCTGGCCTTGTGGCTGGAGCATGGCATGGCTCGGCTCGAGGCTTGGAAGGCGTCCGGAGCCCGAGCCGGTGCACAGATGGCGCTCCGATTCGTCACGTCATGGTGTCACGGCGTGGACTTGGGCCAGCTAGCCACCATGCTGGACGAGCCAGATGAGGAGCGGGAGGCCCGTCAGCCGGCTCTTGTCCGCCGGGCCAACAAGCTTGTGTTGTATGTCAACGCGGAGGAGTTCCTGCTGGCTCTTGACGAGGACGGCGAGCCGGTGCCCGAGTACTCCTTCGGCATCCCCCAAGGCCCAGCGGACGAGGAAGTTGCTGACGAGAGCACCGACTCGAGCGGCGAGACGGCCAAAACCGTAGAGACCGCCTCGAAGGCCAAGGGAGCCGAACCAAAGGCCGCAGCTACCTCTTAGGCGAGAGTCGAGCCGCCCAGCGATGCGCCGGTTGGGGGCGTGCCGGCTGGCGACGTGCCGGTGGCCTGAGCCCCCGGGCGTTTTTATCTTTCCTTTCCTTTTCCTTCAAGTTAGGCTCAAGTCCAACCACTTGGGGTGTTTTATGTAATGAACCGTGCTGGCCCTGGGCCGCTTTTGCTTTTAACACTTGTGCTATGAATATTTAATGTGTTTGCCTTATTGCTCATGCCAGCTCATCCTTATCCTTTTTCTCCCTCCCGGTTCTTTTTGATCCCCCCTTTTCCCCTTTGGTTTTGACCCCGCCAGCCCGATAGCCGGGAGCCATTCTGTAGCTAGGTCGGGTGTCTGCCTTGAGGGAGACGGTTCGGAACTTTAGGAACCGCGAGAGCCTTCCGGGATAAGTAGAGTGACAGAGGCGAGGCGGATGTCTGGTTGGGCCTAGCAGGTATCTCCTTCCGATTGATCTTTCGTGTGAGTCAAGGCTTGCCACCCCGAGACCCTGTCAGCCGGACAGCCGGGATCAAATCTGTAGCTGGTAGGGGTTGGAGGGTTTGCCCGGCTCACACTAGTTAGCCAATTTTAGAGAGAAGCGACCTAGGACCAACTGGCGAGCCCCGGGCCCGGGAGCCGGGTCAGGGGGCCGGTAAGCGAGGAAAACCTTTGAGGTAAGCGAAACAGGGCGTGCCACAAGAGCCGGCCTGGGGCACCCATTGCATTCATAAGCCCAAAAGGGTGGGGATGCATACATACATTGGTTGTTTCAGCAGTAAAACGGGCGGAGGAGCGCAACATTGCATCGGCGCTCCGTCTCCTCATCAGAGGCATCTCTTTTGCGCTTCTGCGGCTTCTGGGCGTCTATTAGGTAGTATGCGCTGTTATGCAGTGCCTTGCTGATGATGAACGGGCCCTCCCATGGAGAGTACAACTTGTGTTGTCCGGCTGTCCGCTGGATCCGCCTGAGGACCAGGTCCCCTTCACTAAAGGAGAGCGGCCGGATCCGCTTGCTATGGTAGTGCCGGAGCTTCTGCTGGTAAATTGCCGTCCGGCTCAAGGCCAGCTCGCGGCCTTCTTCAAGTAGGTTGATGCTGTCTTCTCTTGCCTCCCTAGCGTCCTTCTCCGTGTATAGGGCGACCCGAGGCGAGTCGAAATCGATGTCATAGGGGATGATCGCCTCGGACCTGTACACGAGGAAGAAGGGAGTGTAGTCGGTTGATCGGTTGGGGGTGGTCCTGAGACTCCAAAGGACAGTCGGCAACTCATTGATTTATCAGCCGGCTGACCTTTGTAGCGATGTGACGAGCCGGGGCTTGATGCCGGAAAGGATGAGGCCGTTGGCCCTCTCTACCTGGCATTTTGACTGTGGATGAGCGACGGAGGCCAGGTCGAGGCGGATCCCTTGCTTGGAGTAGAAACGCGCGAGCGCGCCCTTGGCGAAGTTTGTGCCGTTGTCGGTGATGATGTTGTGGGGGATGCCGTAGCGAACCGTGATGCCATCAATGAACCGGACGGCCATGGGTCCATCGAGCTTCTTGATCGGTCGTGCCTCGATCCACTTGGTGAATTTGTCGATAGCCACCAGCAAGTGTGTCATGCCGCCTCATGCGGTCTTGAAGGGACCCACCATGTCTAGCCCCCAGATGGCGAAGGGCCACGAGAGGGGAATGGTTTGGATGGTTTTTGCCAGCAGGTGGCTCTACGTGTTGAAGCGGTGGCAACCCTCACACTCGTCGACCAATTTCTTGGCCGCCTCGAGAGAGGTGGGCCAGAAGAAGCCGTGGCGGAAAGCCTTGGCCACCAGGGTCCTGGAGGCGGCGTGGTGCCCACACTCGCCCTGGTGGATGTCGAGGAGGATCTCCAGACCGTTTTCCGGCTCGACGCATCGCTGGAAAACACCGGTGGTGCCACGATGGACGAGCTCATTGTTGATGATGCTATAAGCTGAGGCTCGGCACTGAACTTGTCTTGCCAAGGCCTCGTCCGGGGGAACTTGCCACCCAGAAGGAACGCTAAGATAGGCTGGGCCCATGAGGGAGCTGAGACGGGGCCGGCTCGGGAGCCCCTGGGTCAAGATGAATATCCCCCGGGACCGGCTCGCCAGCCCTCGCGACCGGTTGGTCGATTGTCATCATGACTGACGCGTCATTGGAGCCGGCAGTCGCGGGTGCAACCAGCTCGACTAGTGCCGGCAGGGCGGCCAAAGTTGTGGGGGCCGGTGGTGAAGATGCCAAAGGGACGACTGGAGTCATTGATGGGACGACAATGACTGGCGGCACGAAGATTGATTCTAACTCCGGGGAAGGCTTGATCGACGGCTTGAGCAGCCGCTCAAGGGAGACGCCGGCTGGGATGGCCTGCCGGGTGGAGACGATCTTTGCCAATGCGTCGGCCGCCTCGTTATCCGCTCGTGGGACGTGATGAAACTCACAACCCTCGAAGGAGCCGGTGAGATGTTGTACGAGGAAGCGGTAGCTGGCCATGTTGGCATCCCTGGAGTCACATTCGCCAGAGATCTGCTGCAGCACTAGGTCGGAGTCGCCAAAGCAGAGGATGCACCTGATGCCGATCTCCTTGGCGAGCCGGATGCCATGGATGATGGCCACGTACTCGGCCACGTTGTTGGAGGCAACGAAGTGGATTTGGAGGGCGTACTTGATCTGGTCACCTTTCGGGGAGGAGAGGACTATGCCGGCACCCATGCCGGTCCTCATTTTCGAGCCGTCGAAATGCATGCACCAATGCGTGGAGTCTAGGGGAGGCGGCACGAACTCCGTCTCCGCCCAGTCGACGAGGAAGTTAGCCAACGCATGTCACTTGATGGTGGTTCTCAGCTCGTACCGGATCTCGTGATCGGCGAGGGTGATGACCCATTTGGCGATCTGGCCGGTGGAGTCCTGGCCTCTCATGATCTCACCGAGCGGGGCCATGCTCACAACGGTGATGGTATGCTCCTAGAAGTACTGCTTGACCTTCTTTGTGGAGAAGTATATGCCGTAGCACATCTTCTGGTAGTGGGTGTAGTTCTGCTTCGACGCGGAGAGGACCTCGCTGAGGTAGTAGACGGGCCGCTGGACCGGCAGGGATTTTCCCTCCTCCGGTCGCTCGACCACTAGGACGACACTGATGACGCGTGTGGTCGCCGCGATGTAGGCGAGCAAGGGTTCCTTCTCAGCCGGCGTTGCCAGGCTAGGCGCGTGGGTGAGAGCCTTCTTGAGGCCACGGAAAGCCTCGTCAGCCTTGTTGGGCCAGTCGAACATGCCTGACTTCTTGGTTTGACCCGTCACGATTAGAGTCGTCTGGCGATGGAGCCCGTAGAGGGGCAAGGCCTTCTCCCCCAGCCGGCCGATGAACCGGCTGAGCGAGACGAGGCAGCCGGTGAACTTCTGGACGTTGCGAAGCGGGGTCGGCTTGGGCATGCACTCAATCACACTGATCTTCTCAGGGTTAGCTTTGATTCCGCGAGCGGACACGAAGAAACCCAAGAGTTGGCCAGCTGGGACGCCGAAGACACACTTCTCCGGGTTGAGCTTGATCTTGTATTCATGCAGGTTCGCGAAGGTCTTACGGAGGTCGTCGAGGAGGCTGAAGTGCTTCTTGGTTTTGACGACAATGTCGTCGACGTAGACGTGGATGTTCCTGCCTGTGTGAGGCAGGAGGCACTTCTGCATGCATCACTAGAAGGTGGCGCCTGCGTTCTTCAGGACGAAGGACATGGTGATGTAGCAGTAGGCCCCAAAGGGCATGATGAAAGAGGTTTTGAGCCAGTCTTCCGGGTCCAACTTGATCTGGTGGTAGCCGGAGTAGGCGTCCAGGAAGCACAGCAAGTCGCAGCCGGTCGTGGAGTCGATGACTTGATCGATCCACGGCAGGGTGAATGGGTCCTTGGGGCACGACTTGTTCAGGATAGTGTAGTCGATGCACATGCGCCAGGTATTGTTCTTCTTTTGCACCACGACTGGGTTGGCCAGCCCGTCTGGGTGGAATACTACCATGATGAACCTGGCTGCGAGCAGCCGGGCGATCTCTTCTCCTGTGGTATGCCGCTTGTCCTCGGAGAAACGGCGTAGGGGTAGCTTGACCGGCTTGACATCCGGCCGTACGTGTAGTTTGTGCTCGGCGAACTTCCTCGAAACACCCGACATGTCCTTGGGGGACCATGCAAAGATGTCCTGATTCTCATGGAGGAAGTCGACGAGCTCGCCTTCCTTTTGTTGTCGGGGTGGGAGCTAATGGTGACGCACTGAGCGGGGTTGGCCGGGTCGAGCGGGATTTGCTTGGTGTCCTTGGACGGATGGAAGGAGGCCTCGCCGACAGACTGCGAGGGGGAGCGGGCACGACCGACTAATTGGTAGCAAGGGCCATGAATCGGTCAAGCTGTTGTTTCTCCTCGGCAATTTCTAGGGCCTCAGCCAGCCGGCTCCCGTTTCGAGTGCACTCGAGCGACATCTTTTAGTCACCCATGATGGTGATGATTCCCTTGCATCCCGACATCTTGAGCTTGAGGTAGGCGTAATGGGGGACCGCGATGAAGCTGACAAGGGCCGGCCGGCCCAACAGCGCGTGGTAGGGACTCGCGAGGTCCATGACCTCGAATAGCACTGGCTCGCGGTGGAAGTGGATAGGTCCGCCAAAGAGGACGTCGAGCGTGATCTTGCCAATAGGGTAGCAAGACTTTCTAGGGACGATGCCGTGGAAGACCGTTCAGCTCGCGTGCAGGTCTTCTATCTTCAGCCCCAGCTTGTGCATCGTGTCGAGGTAGAGGATGTTGATGATGGTGCCACCATCTATCAGCACCCGCGACAAGTGGCAAGTTCGCTCCTTGGTGGCAATGGTGGGGTCAAGGACCAGAGCATAGCTGCCAGGGTTCGGCATCACAACAGGGTGATCGGCCTGGCTCCAAGTGACCGCCTTCTCCGACCAGTGCATGAACTAGGGAGTTGCTGGCATGGTGGCGTTCACCTCACGATGGAGCTGGCCTTGAGCATGTTTGCCCATCTCTTCACTAGTGAAGACGATGTAACAACCGTCTTGGTTGGGGAACTGGTCAATCAAACGACCGTCAATCTAGGCCAGAGCCTGAGCCGGCGCCGGGGCGGCAGCTTGGGCCGGGGCCAGTGCACGGGCTGGCGGCACAGGAGGAGCCGGAAGGCCGCCACCTGGGGCAATCGCTGTGAGAAGATGCATTGACGGAGCGTGTGCGTAGAGGGTTTGTCCCTTGAGTGGTTCTTGCAAGAGAGGTCAAGCATTTGCTCAAAGGTGAGCTTCGGCTGCCAGGCAGCCTTACCAGTGCGCTGGCGCTGGCTAGAAGGCTGGGCAGCCGGCTACTGCTATTCGATGGTGTTGACTTGCCGGCTCCCTTAGCGAGGATCCGGCTGGTCGTTCTTGCGCTTGTTGCTCTGCAGCTGCCGGTTGTCGACAGTCGATCGGGACGTTGCCAGTGTCGTCGTTGCCTTCGCAGGCGGGGTTGTCTTGACCCGGATCGCTGAATCAGCCATGGTGTACCTGTCTACCTTGGTCGTGAGCTCGGCCAGCATGGCTAGCTCGGAGCACAGAAGCTTGTGCTTGAGGGGGTGCCATGTCGGCAGCCTTCAATGAAGTACTGCATGGCTTGTACCTCGTGCACCCCCTCGCAGGAGTTGCAAAGCTTGGCCACCAAGTGAGGTAGTCGCGGAGGGATTCGTCCAGCCCCTAAATGCACATGGCAAGTTTACGGGGGCGGCCAGGCCGCTTGTATGTGCCGGTGAAGTTGCAGATGAAGGCCTCCTCGAAGTCCGTCTAAGTGTTGATGTTGTCGGCCGCCAGGCTATTGAGCCAGGTGTGGGCCAAGCCGATCAACATGAGGGGGGCGTAGTGAATGGCTACGCGCTTGTTCCCCCTAGCGATGCCAACCGCGGTGGTGTAGTCGATCAGCCAGTCTTCGGGATTGGCAGCCCCATTGTACTTTGGAGTGTCTCGAGGGAGCGTGACGATGGGCGGGAATGGCTCGTTGCGGATCCGAGGGCCGAAACAGGCCAGACCAATCGAGCCCGCCTCCTCGAGGAGGGCGGTCTGCGTGAGGTGGTTGATGCGGTTGCTGGCGTCGTTCTCGCTGTGGGGGACACATGGCTCGATCCGGGCCAAGAGCTCGATGCGGATGACGAGCGAAACCGTCCGTTCCCGCTCGCGTCGCGGGGGGTGGAGTGTGCCCATGACTGTGCCAGCTGCCGAATGCTGGCGCTTCTTGGTGGCGACCGCTGAGAGGCGGGTCGTTGGTGCGCCGGCTGCTAACAACCGGCTGCTCGCTCCCCGACATCTAAGAGTGTTGGGGGTTGTTTGTTCCGGTCCGGCGGCTGGAGACGCGAGGGGAGTTGGAGTGCTGAGCCGGTTGACGACCAGCAATCCCCGTGCCCTCGCGCTCGAGCCGGGGACCTCCGGTGGCGGTGCCGCCCAGCACGAGCAGGCGCTGCTACGCGTCGGCGGCGTCGATGAGCTCCTCGGTGTGGCGCTCGTGAGCGGCACGTTCTTCACCCTCCAAGGTGGCCAAGTCCGTGTAGTCCACCTTGAGGTCCCACAAGTTGGCTGCGGGGTGTCATAGACGGGCATCTTGCCGGCAAGGATCTTGGCGACCATGCGGCCACGGTCATGCACGGCCCCATGCTGGCTGGGCCCGGTGTCAACCGAGGAGAGATCATAGGTGGAAGCTTTGTCCCGCTGGGCGGCCTCCATGTGGCGCCGTGTGGCCGTGAGGGCGGTTGCGTCCTCGAATAGGACACGACAAGCCGCCTTGAGGTCAGTCGCGGCGGTGTCGAGGTTCGCAATCGGGGCGATAGGGGTGCTCAGGCCGCGAAGGGCCGCACCAAGCAGGTCGGAGATGCCGACGCGGGCAGCAGCGGCGTCGGTCCCAGCCCGCACACGTTCGGAAGAGGGGGAGGAGATGATGGCCATCACCCCCAGTTGATCGTGTTAGCCGATGGACTAGGTCGCAGTGAGTGCTCCCATGAACGTGAGAGGACCGGTGCAGACGAGCACCTACCCGGGGTACTCATCCACAGCCGGGGCCTTGGCGAGGCTGAGCCTGCCGAAGCGCTCTGTGAGCGTGTCGATGTCGTCCGTGAGGTCGACGGATTTGCCCACAGGGCGTGCCAAAGCAAGCCCACGAGCCCGCGGTTTCACCTGGACGTGCGGCGGCGGCGGGGATGGTGAGGGGTCCCTTCCGGAGCATGAATCCGTCAGGTGTCGCGTACGGTCCCACGGTGGGTGCCAACTGTCGTCGTGTTCTCACGAGAGATGCCATAGGGTGGCTTATCATAGGTTGTTGGGGCCGGAGGACACCTACGGGCTCCAGGTGTGAGATTGGGCACAAGTGGTGATGACACGTGATGTACCCAAGTTCAGGGCCCTCCATGGGAGGTAACACACCTAGTCCTGCTTGGTCTAGTTGGATGGATGGGTATGTGTACAAGGGTGCTCCTAGAGCTGTATCTAGAGGAGGAAGAAGGAGCATCCGGCTCGTCTTCCTCCACTACTAGAGGGGGTTTTGAGAGTTCTATGGATGTGCGAGAATGATTGTTCGTTGTCTCTCCCCGTTGCATGGGGGGCTCGGGGGGTTTTATAGGCCAACCCCCCGGCTCTACAATATACCTAAAGTACAAGGGTGGGGGGACCCGGCTGGCAGCCTCTCCTGCTGACCAGGGGCCCCCGCTCTTCGTGCCATCTCGTCACCGGTAGGGTCCACCAGCTGGGAGGTCTTGTCGCCCGTTGGGTCCCGCCAGCCAACTCTGCGATTGGCCCTCGCTCACCTGCCGCAGCATGTGTCGCCAGTGAGGCGTCATCTAGCGCTAGCCGGCCGAGGTCTCCGGTACGGCCGGCTGTACTGTAGCCACACCGGGGCATGTAATCGAGTGGGCGAGGGCGTGCCGACACTATTCCCCCACTCGGTCGCGCTCGCCAATGTCAGCGGCCCTGATGGCTGGACTGTGGCCATGCGCTCTAGAGCATTAGCGGCCATTGTGGCTATAGGGTTGCATGTCGTGACGGTCATGTCGTGTCGCCGTACCCGCGAGCAGTGGGACGGGACGTCGCTTGTTCGTCCCAAGGTCAAAGGAGGAGCCGGCCTGGAGGCAGCCGGCTGCACCCAATCGGCCGAGGATCAAGCCGGCTTGTTGATCAACCGTCCGCCTTGCCAGCCGGTGGCCACTCGAGCCGGCCGTAATCTAGCCGGCCATGAGCAGCCGGTCACGTGGTTTTCCTTCGAAGCGGAAAGGGGGAGAACCCCGTTGCTTTGGCCTACCCGGGGGTAATAACCCCGTCAAGTTTCATCTCTCAAAATAATATAAGTGAGGCATGATAGGATTTATTCAGAATTAATAGCTATCAAATTAATATAAATGAAGCATGAGAGCATTTCTTCAAACATGTAAAAGCACGCCATGCCAAAAAAGATCTAAGTGAAGCACTAGAGCAATTCATTTGCTCAATAGTTTTAAGTGAAGCATAAAGAGCAATTCTAACAAATCATATCATATTTTGGATCTCTCAAATAGTTATGTACAGCAAGGATACTAATGAAAATGAAAAAAGAAAAACAATCAAAGATACAAGAAGCTCCAAGCAGTATTCATGATATGTGACGAATAAAAATATAGTTCCAAGTAGTATACCGATGGTTGTTAGAAGAAAGAGTGGATGCCACTTCGGGCATCACCAATATTAGTTGCTTGTTACTCGTTGTATATTACCTTGGGGTGCTGTATCATCCCCAATATTTTTCTCTTCTAACTCCTTATTCCTTCATCCATCGTGATCTCACCCAAAATTTGAAAGCTTCAATCACACAAAACTTGAAAAAGTTCTTGTGAGATCCGTTAGTATAATAAAGCAAATTCCCACTTTGGGTACTATTGTAAACGCATTCATATTTTATTATTGCATTGTACCTACTATATTCTAACTTTACCATGACTTATACCCCCAATACAAGCCATAGATTCATCAAAACAAGCACACAATGCAATGAAAACAGAATCTCTTTCAAACAGAACAGTCGGTAGTAATATGTACTCTACTGATACTTCTGCCACTCTAAAAAATCTTAATAATTAGGACAACGTAAATACTTTTTTATAAATACTGTGTTAGAATTTCATCTGAATATCACGTTTAAGTAAAAAAATGACAATTCGTGCACTGGGAACAAAGTCCTGTTTCAGATTCAGCATTGTTTCTACTCATCTTATGGATCATCCTAAAGGCATTACTTGACACAAACACTAAATAAAACATAAAACACAATCATAACAAACGGATAATCATGCAAAACACTCAAAAAAATACAGCAAAAGATAAAAATAATTTATTCATTGGGTTGCCTCCCAACAAGTGCTATCGTTTTACACTCCTAGCTAGGCATAACGTACATATTCAAGTATTGTCATCCTTAATTTCCAAATCCTTAAGCAAACAACGAGAATTCTTCAAGAATATATAATGCATATTCTCAATAACAATACTTCTAGGAATAATATTGAAATTTTTGTTCTTTCCATGAAGATTGTTTACCGCTTCAACAAAATTGGGATGAATACTTATCATTTTAAGATCCTCATTGTTTCTACTAGAAGCGGTACCCTTGTTCTTAGGAACTTAAATGGATTTGCAACCTTTACTAATGAGAGTTTTTTCAATAGTCTTACCGGTAGGGAAATTCAAACCTAAGTTATGAAAGATTTCTTCTAATTTGTCAATTCTAGTAGGGCTTACTTCAATTCTTTTACTGACTATGGGATCTTTTTCCTTTTATATTTTAAGAGCGTATCCCTCCTTTGACCCAATTCTATTAGCAAGATTATGCATCTCTTTATCGAAATTCTTGATATTTTTCTCGGTGAGCATTTTCTTTTCAATAGCATCAAACCTTTTCATAACATGCTCAAGAGTTAAAATTGTTTCGTTGACAATGATAGGTGGAGGACCCACAAAATTTCCCATAGCATTAGAAGTATCCAAAGTGGGGCACAACAAGAAATTCCCATTGGTAATCGTATCTAGGATCACTCTATACGAAGTGGTGATGCCCACATCAAAACAGCAAAGAAGAATAATGGTAGATTCCTTACAAATAGATTTATTATGAGCATCGCAAATCCTATACAAAGCATCCTTAAGATTCTCCCTCCCCTTTGTTTAAAGTTGAGAACCTTATAATTGGGGGTGTAGATAATAACATAAGAACTAGCCATGAAGAAGGGGTTGGCAAACAAGAGATCTAGCAAGAAAAAGGCAAATGAAAAAGAGAGGGCGAATAAAACGACAAATTTGTGAAGTGGGGGAGAGGAAAATGAGAGGCCAATGGAAAATAATGTAAATTGCAAGGAGATGATATTTGTGATCAGGAACCTAGTAGATGAGATAGCTTCCTCCCTGGCAATAGTGCTAGAAATTCCTTTGATGTGGCTTGAGACTCTGTCGGTAGTTCCCCAAAGAGGAAGGGATGATGGATCACAACGACGGTAAGTATTTCCCTCTATTTATGAAACCAAGGTATCAATCCATTGAGGAAGATCGCACACCCACGTAAACATCACCTACACACAAATAACAAATACTTTCATCCCGACACGAAAGAGAGGTTGTCAAGCTCTCCACGGTAATAAGATAGATTTGGTAGTGATAATTTTGGAAAATAGATCACGCTAGAACACAAAATAAAATAAGTACACAAAATGTGCAGCAAGTTATTTTTGTGTTTTTGGATTAATAGATCTGGAAAAAAAGATGCAAATAGTAGATCGGAAAGCAATATGTTGGAAAAGTAGACCCGAGGGCCGTAGGTTTCACTAGTGGCATCTCTCATGAGTATAGCGCATGGTGGGTGAACAAATTACTATTTGGAAATTGATAGAAGATGGAATAATCATGATGATATCCAGGCAATGATCATTATATAGGCATCACGTCCAAGACAAGTAGACTGAAACAATTCTGCATCTACTTCTATAACTCCACACATCAACCGCTATCCAGCAAGCATCTAGTGTATTAAATTCATGGAGAAACAGTGTAATGCAATAAGAATGATGACATGATGTAGACAAGATATATTCATGCAGGAAGGGACCCCATCATGTTACCCGTAATGGAACCGATACATGCGTGTCTTGTCCCTTCTGTCACTGTGAAAGAACACCGCAAGATCGAACCCATCACAAAGCACATCTTCCCATGGCAAGAAAAACCGATCTAGTTGGCCTAACTAAACTAAAAATATTCGAAGAAGAAATATGAGACTATAAGTAATCATGCAAGTAAGAGATCAAAGAAGACACAAATCATATTCATGGATAGAAACTGATCATGAACTCAAAATTCATCGGATCCCAACAAGCACACCGCAAAAGTCATTACGTCAAAGAGATCTCCAAGAGACCATTGTATTGAGAAACATATTGAGAGAGGAATCCATCTAGCTACTACATATGGACCCGTAGGCCTATGGTGGACTACTCACACATCATTAGAGAGGCACCTATGAACAAGATGAACCGCTCCGTGATGGTGTTAGATTGGATCTCGAGGTTCTGGAACTTGCGGCGGCCGGAATTGTGTTTCGTCGACACCCTTAGGGTTTTCTAAGTATTTGGGAATTTATAGGCTTGATAGTCGGTTGGGGGAGTCCCAAGGTGCCAACCCTCTACCAGGGCGCGTTAGGGGCCTCTAGCGCCCTCGTGGAGGGTGGTCACCCTGGGCCGCCTCTTCTGGTGATCTTTGGCCAATCTTGTTCCTTTTGGTCCATAATAATTCTCCAAAAAACCCTGTAGATTTTGGGACCAGTTTGGTACTAATTTTCCATGAAGTAAAAAACAAGCAAAAATAGCAACTGGCACATTGGCACTATGTCGATAGGTTAGTCCAAAAAAATGATATAAAGTTGCTATAAAATGATTGTAAAACATCCAAGATTTATAATATAACAGCATGGAATAAGGAAAAATTATAGATATGTTGAAGAGGTATTAGACAGATTGACAACCTCTCTTACGCATCGAGTTGCAAGTATTTGTTCTTTGTGTGCAGGTGCCATTTACATAGTTATGCTTGGTTCTCCTAATGGTTCGATAACCTTAGTTTCATAACTAAGGGAAGTACTTACCGTAGTTGTGCTGCATCATACCTTCCTCTTTGGGGAAATATTGACGTAGTGAAGCTACGTAAGACTACAATTGATCTCCTATACTTGTGGGTCATCGAACTCTGTTTTGGCACCGTTGCATGGGATTGAAGCGCCTCAGGTAAGTGGAATTTGGTAAGGAAACCTATTCGGCACATGCTGAAATTTACTATTGTTTGTTACTGTGAACGGTCACGCTTTGAGTGACTTGTTTGGGGCATCTTCGCCTCGAACAGAAGTTGAAAAAGTTGCTTCCCAACCTACTGAATCTACTGAAAATATTTATGATGAGATTCCTTCGGGTATAGTAGACGAACTGCTAGGTAATCCTTATGATGGTACAACTCATCATCTATTGGTACCGTTGGTCTTCCTACATGATCTATTGTCCGTTTGTGTGGGGCATAGTCACCACTTGTATGACACCTAACGTCATTATAGTCCTCATATGTAGATGTTGAGATTGTGGAAAGTGGAGGCGACAATGGATGACATTGATTTGGTGGTGCTTATCGAGTACTCGGTCACGAGCTCTGGGGTGAAAACCACAGGTTTGACCTTAACTGGTTATACCTAACAGTGATGAATTTTTGCATCATTACCTTGTTGGAGGCCTTTCTTGGAATTTGACCAGAAGTGATATTCAGGGTCAAACCCTAGATCCAACCTTTCTTGGTTGTATCTAACGACGATGGAGATTGCATGTTGCTCCCCTAGTGGAGGTGTTTCTTTGTAAAACCTTTTTGTTAGTCTTTGTGTTTTCATGAGTTTGTGCGAATGATTAATGTTTTGTTTTTCTGATCGTTGTTTTTCTAGCTTGTTTATTTTGTTTCTACGACTACGCAAACCTTCCGTCATGTATGCCTTTGTTGTTCTTCAGTGTAAGCATTTGTGTGTGTGCGTGCGTGTGGTGTTAATTTGTGCTTGTATTTACTTGATGCTATATTATAAGTCAATAAAAAATTCCCTTTATCCAAAAAAAGGTTCAAGGGTTTGTAATAGGTGATAACACCCCCCACCTTAACTAAAAACCAAGATATAAATCCATGGAGATAATACCCCAGTCTTAGTCAAGCAGCACCACAAAATAAATTAAGAACTTGTGGCCCTAACGGTTCTAGTGAAGTTGCCAATCTCAATGATTTTACTGGTTGCAACAAGTTGTGATCAAAGAGTGTATAAGTATTTTGTATTTTGGATTATATAATTACTCGGAATAATAGTGCATATAAAAGTTCCTGGAGAAGGCTTATCATGTAGGACATTGGACTAGAGTTCATAGGTTCAATATTATCATCCCTCGAAGCAGGAGTGACACATAAACATAATCATATGTATCTATAGTGAGTTATTAAACATTCATGAAAAATCATGATATATGTTAGAATGATATCCTATATATGAGTTGATCCCCACTAATTCTATTTCTCTTAGTATGGAACTATGCCAACTCATGGTCCCTTCATATGCATGGGAAAATGACCAGCTTAACGTGCATTCATGCTACTTATATTTAGTAAATATTTATAAATTATAACTATGTAATAATCAAATATAGTAAATTATATGTATTTACTTTTAATCTTATATTGTTAATCAAACAATAATGTTTCATAACACCAAATCTCATTGAAATAATGCAAGCAATTTCCACAACTCCTCTATTGGCTAATTATCTAGTTAAAATCATTGAAAGCCTTGTATACACACAATTTGAAGTATAAGGAGCATTGCAATGGACATGATGACATACAGTTGAAAGTATTGCCTCACACCACCATGAGCTTGAGACCTCTTGGAATTAGCGGGATACATCATTGATTTCCCTTTTGCAATTCTCCCGTAATTTTTAAGAACTTTATCTTAACAAAAATTAGACAGACTCAAGATTAGGTTATCCCACAAATAATGCCATCCAAGAATTATTTTTTTATAAAAATGCATAACACACGTAATGTCGTGGTTTTGTCACGGTAGATGTCCTAGTGTGAGGATTTAGTAGTGAGGCCAGCACAACTCGGAGGTTAGCTTGTCAGGGTTGATCGGAATTGAGATACATGGTTTACCCAGGTTTGGCCCCTCACGATCGAGGTAATAGCCTACTCCTGCTTGTGTTTATTACTTTGGTGATCAATACAAGGGAGCAGATTCGCTTGACCTAGTTATTGATCGATTGTAACTTAAGTCTATTTGCCTCGAGGGGCTCGCATTTATATACATGTCCAGACCCTGGGCTTACAAGAGTGCGAGTAGTGTTAGGATTCCAGACCAAGTATATCTCTAACTCACCTTGCCTCCTAAGCAAGGAAACTCCTAGTGACTTTCCACCTCTTCGGCCTTGAGTCGCTGTCTTCGTGTATAGGGACGCCAACCGGCTAACTTGGTAAACCGCCTTGCTAGTCTTGTCCTCAACATCATGGCCCACCTTGAGTATGGTTTACAAGACGCCATCACAATGACCCGACCCAATAGGGCAAGCTATATCATTGTCGGTGCACTAGAGTTTTTGGGCCATCTACTGCCCCTTAACTCATGCACGGGCAATAGTAGTCACCCCGACGGCAAGGCCTATCCAAGACTTATCAAGCACCAGCACAGAAGACTCAAGACTATTGGCAAGACCATGCCGGGAGGGCTTTGGAGCCTCCAGGCCCCCGGTAAGGCAAAGTCCCGAGAAGGCAAGTCCCCGGCAAGGACCTCCAGTGCACAGGCCAGGTGTCGATTCACCTGGACGTGTGTCATGGCGTCAACATTGGAGGGAGCTAAGCGACGCTAATGGAACGGAGCCCCGTCCGGTCCCAGTGACGGACTGAGTCCCCTAATGGTGCATTTAATGCCCTTGTCCTACTCTGTCAGGGATAGGTACGATAGCACTGTAGCTCTGTGCATCCCGTGTGCACACTGTACGCTACTGTTGGGATCCCCTTAGGTATAAAAGGAGGCCCAGGGCGTTATAGAGGAGAACTTTTTGGACTCAGAACTTTTGGACCTTTGGCTCTTTGGCTTTTAGAAAGTTGGGCAGTTAAACAACCTGACAGCCCGACGGTTAGACAGCTGGAGACTACCAAGCTCATGTAGCATCCGTTCATGGCACTCCTGTAGCCAGAACCTGGGTAAAAACTCCCCATGCATAGCTCACCGGACCGCCTCTTCGTGCCAACTCGCCCCCCCCCCCCCCCGCCGAACCGAATGGGGTCCCCATGATCCCATAGGTGTTCGTTCCCATGACATCTTTGGCACACCAGGTAGGGGGAGTGTGGGTGGTGCGAACCTGTTCGGGTGATCTGTGCCCCATCTTCATCATCGGCATGGCCCCCAAGAAGAAGGGCCTGACAGCAGTTGGCCCATCCGCGTCCACCATTCCTGTATCTGCATAGATACGAGATGGCGTGGACGCGGGTGGAGGAGGAGGAGGTGGAGGTTCGGAACTTCTGCGAAGATCCGATGACCAAATCTAAGCAAGCGGCGACATCCGCCGCGGAGATGCCTATGGCGATAGTGGGAACCCCCATGCCCCTGGGTCTCAGGACAGAGCGGTACCGCCTGCGGGAGGTACGGCAAACTCTGGGGGCAGAAGAGTATCCCCCAAGGGACCCACGCCAGCGCCTATGCCGCGACCTTGTTAGGATGTGCGTGGAGAGTCACGCCACAACGCTCGCAGTTCTCAATGTCCCCATGGAAAAGCTCCCGCGCATCATTCCCAAAATGCACAGGACCAACATGCAAGCGGGAGTAGCATGCCGACTCGGGATCGTGGCGGTGCTCCTTCTAACATGGTTAGGAGTCAGAGCACCTCGCATTCTTCGCGTGCTTGCTTCCATCCATGGCTGAAGAAGCGCTGGCGCGAGCGCAACTACTCCTAAACTTCCCTCCTTCTGTGGAGAAGCTCGATGAATGGAGAGCGACCATTCAAAGCCTCCTCAGCCTCGCAGATAAGCTTCGGCCCGCAGGGCCGCCTCAGACCAGTGGAGAAGTGCCTGGAGTCAGGGACGTCGCCAAGCTTTATGCTCTAGTAGACAAGTGCGCTCGGGCTGGAGAAGGGAGAAGACTCCCGGGCGAAGATGTCGATGCAGAGGTCGGCTCTAAAGATGAGGATACTCCTATCTTGACAAAGAAGGGCTGGCGATGGAATAATAAGCACAAGGGCAAGACCGTGCTTGACGTCGAAGAATCCGGCAACCCCGGCGCCGCCAAGAAAGGCAAGGTCGATGACCCCGACAACGATGTTGCCGGATGCGCCTCCTGCCATGCCCTGGCGGTGCGGGCAAGCCAGGAGACTCCGGCAAGCAGTATTGCATGATCCATCACACCAAGGGCCATGACCTGCAAGACTACCAGCAAGTTGAGCAGCTTGCCGAGAAGCAGAGGGTGAAAGGCGCGACAAGGAGAAGGGTCAGGATGGTACTGAGGGGTCCGGCAAGAAGCGTGTTGGTCGAGGAGGACGTCGCGGCAAGCCCAACCAATAGAAGGATCGGCCTGCCCATGGCCGCGACAAGCAAGAAGGAGATGATGATGATGTCGATGAGGACCACGAGTCCAGTGATCATGAGTTTCAGAAGGCCACAAATATGATGTGCATAGAAGGAGGAGCCTCGTCGCATTCCTCTCACCGCCAACTTAAACAGTGGGCACGCGAGGTTAATGTGGCAGAGCCCTCTATTGGTGCACAGAAACCTCTGAAATGGACCAACACTCCTATCATCTTCGATGCCGAGGACCACCCCGATCGCATAACTGTGGTCGGTTGCCTGCGATTGTTGGTCTCGCCAACAATCCGCAACCTCAAGATGACGAAGATGTTAGTCGATAGTGGGACTAGCCACAACATGATCTCGCCCGATGTCATTCGGACACTGCAGATTTCTGATGAAGATCTTGAGCCAACAGGCGCTTTCCAAGGGGTCAATTCGAGAAGGACTCAGCCGAAAAGAAAGGTCACGCTGCCGGTGACGTTTGGCAGCGATATCAACTTCAGAACGGAGAAGATCGTCTTTGACGTTGCCAAGATCTTGTTGCCACACAACGGTATTCTCTGGTGTCCGGCACTGCCCAAGTTCATGGCAGCCACCCACTTCTCTTACAACATGCTGAAGATGCCCAGACCAATGAGCGTCATTACCATCAACTCCGACAAGAAAAGCGTGCTTATCTGCGTCGACCAACTCTACCGGGGCACGGTCGCAGCACCTGCCGCCAAGGCACTTGCTCCTTCCTCTGAAGCTCCCGGGGGGAAGAAGACCAGCAAGGCCTCTAGCATACATTCTGGCAAGCACACCTCTTTGGAGTGTTGCGCTACGGTTGACGATGTGCCAGAGAGCTCCACCGGCAAGAGCAAAAAGTCCAAAGCTGCCCCGGTAGAGACCAAGAAGGTACCTACCAAATAGGATGGCACGGGGGGAACTTTCACCATAAGTTCCACCCTTGACGACAAATAGGAAAGCGCGCTTGTCGCCTTCCTGCGGGCGAATGTCGATGTGTTTGCATGGCAACCATCTAATATCCTCGGTGTTCCCAGGAAGGTGATTGAGCACCACCTTGCCATCTGCCCACATGTGCGGCCCATCAACCAGAAGGTTCGGAAGCAAGCTTTGGAGTGGCAACAGTCTATTGCCAAAGAAATCAAGAAGTTAGAGGCAGCTGGTCTGGTCAGAGGAGTACTCCACCCTACATGGTTGGCCAATCCAGTCGTAGTGCGCAAGGCAAATGGGAAGTGGAGGCTATGCATCAATTTCACAGACATCAACAAGGCCTGTCCCAAAGATCCTTTTCCCTTGCCGCGCATTGACCAGATTGTGGACTCCACCGCCGGTTGCAATCTGTTGTCCTTCCTTGATGCCTATTCCGATTATCATCAGATCTTTATGGACAAGGAAGACAAAGAGAAGACCATGTTTATCACCCCATGTGGTCCGTACTGCTTCTTGCGTATGCCTTTCGGATTAAAAAGCGCTGGTTCTAACTTTGCAAGAGCAGTCCAGATTGGTTTTGAGCCCCAGCTACTTAGAAATATTGAGGCTTATATGTATGACATAGTGGTCAAAACCAAGGACAAGGCTATGCTCATATCAGACCTAGAAGAGACATTTGCCAATCAGCGCAAGATCAACATGACGCTGAACCCCGAGAAATGTGTGTTCGGCGTTCCATCCGACAATCTTCTCGGGTTCTTTGTGTCTTAACGAGGAATCGAAGAAAATCCTGACAAGATCAAAGAAATTGAGCAAATTGAGGCACCAAGACGAGTCAAGGACGTGCGATGCCTTGTCGGCTGTGTGGCTGCTCTGAGTAGGTTCATCTCAAAAATTTGCTGAGCGCGCCCTGCCCTTTTTCAAAATCTTGAAGAAGGCAGGTCCAATGAAATGGACTCCAGAAGCGGAGGTGGCGGTGCAGGATTTGAAGAAGTACCTTTCCTCTCTGTCGGTCCTAGTCGCGCCAAAACCACAAGAGCCGTTGCTGCTATACCTGGTGGCAACGAGTCAAGTGATGAGTGTTGTGCTAGTGGCTAAAAGAAAGGTTGAAGAAGAAGAATTGGAAACGACAGGGACGCCAAGCGACGAGCCAGAGCATCCCCCGGCAGGATCTGGTGCCGGCAAAGAAGCATCTACGCAGTTGGAAGACATAGTCCAGAAGAAGAAAGTGGTGCAATGACCAGTCTATTTTGTCAGCTCCATGTTGTAGGGGGCTAGATCAAGGTATTCTAGCGTGAAAAAATTGCTCGTTGGCCTTCTTATGGCCTCGAGGAAGCTGCACCATTACTTCCAAGCACATGAGATCACCGTTGTCACCCGCTTCCCGCTACAGCGGATATTGAGAAACCCAGAAGCTACTGGCGGGATTGTGGAGTGGGCTCTAGAACTATCAAGCTTCGGTCTTAAGTTTGAAAGTGCTTCGACCATTCAGAGTAGGGCCTTGGAGGAGTTCATTGCAGAATGGACCCCAACGCCCGATGAAGAGACTCCAGAGTCAACTCTCCCCGACAAGGAAACCAATCAAGAATGGATCATGTATTTTGATGGAGCTTTCTCCCTACAAGGCGCTGGTGTCGGAGTGCTGCTTGTCGCACCCACCGGAGAGCACCTCAGATATCTGGTCCAAATGCACTTTCCCCGGGAGAGGTCGATGAACAACGCTGCTGAGTACAAAGGGCTGCTTGCCAGTCTTAGGATCGCGGTGGACCTTGGGATCAAGAAACTTATTGTCAGGGGTGATTCTCAACTTGTCGTCAGGCAAGTGAACAAAGATTACCAGAGCCTGTTGATGGAAGCCTATGTAGATGAAGTGAGGAATTTGGAAAAATGTTTTGACGGCCTACAAATGGAGCATGTTCCATGTGTAGATAACAACATTGCCGATGGCCTCTCAAAGCCTGCTACCCTTAATTTACCTGTGGAACCAGGAACTTTGGTGCTCCAACTAACTCAACCCTCTATGACACCATCAACTGGCGAAGAGAAGAGAAGAAGGTCAAGTTCCGACAAGTATTTTCCGGCAAAGCTTCCTGAAGCCGCCATTGAGAAGATTGCCAGAGGTAACGGCAGGCTTTTCGGTGAGTACTATGCTCCGGCAGGGCCCCCGGCTCTTGTCGTAGAAGCATACGCTCGTGCCAGGCTTGCCGGGGCACAACAGACTCCAGTAGGACCCTAGGTCCTTGCCATCGAGGCAAATGCTCCCCCGGCAAAGGATACACCTTTAGTCCTTGTTGTTGAGCCCCAGGCTCCAGCATGGGCACAACACGTTGTCCTATTCCTTCAAACAAGAGAGCTTCCCGAGGAACAAGAGGACGAAGAGAGAGTAGCCCGCCGGTATCATATGTACCAGTTCGTGGACAATGTCCTGTACAGAAAGAGACTGAACAGCATGATACTCAAGTGCATTTCTCGGGAGGATGGACTGGAGCTATTGGCAGAGATACACGGAGGCATATGTGGCTCCCACCTAGGATCAAGAGCACTTGCCGGAAAGGCATTCCGGCAAGGTTTCTTTTGGCTCACTGCCCTCCAGGATGCAACTGCATTAGTAACCAAGTCTGAAGCATGCCAGTTTCATTCGAAGAAGCTACATCAACCATCCCAAGCCCTTCAAACAATCAATTTCTCCTGGCCATATTCGGTCCGGGGGCTCGACATCTTGGGCCCCTTTCCCCGCGTCGCTGGGGGCTTTGAGTACATGTACATAGCAATCAACAAGTTCACAAAGTGGCCGGAAGTGGAAGCAGTGAGGAAGATGACAACACAGTCAGTCGTCAGGTTCTTTAAGGGACTAATTTTCCGCTTTGGTGTTCCCGATAAGATCATCACTAACGATGGCACACAGTTCACGATCCGCACCTTCATGAAGTATGTCCAAGACCATGGTAGCAAAATCTGTTTTGCTTCTATTGCCCACCCAAGGAACAACGGCCAAGCGGAGAGGGATAATGCTGAAGTGTTGCGAGGCCTCAAGACAAGAACTTTTGATAGGATGCACAAGTGTGGAAGGAACTAGATTGATGAGTTGCCAGTGGTTCTTTGGTCAATCAGGACGACACCAAATCGAGCTACCAGCTAGACACCCTTCTTCCTTGTCTATTGGGCGGAGGCAGTTCTCCCCACGGAACTCATATACGGGTCTCCTCGAGTGCTCTCTTATGACGAGCTCGAGCAAGAGCAGTTGCGGCAAGACGACGCGACACTCCTTGAGGAAGACCGTCTTCACGATGTTGTGAGAGTTGCGCACTACCAGCAAGCCTAGCATCGCTACCATAGCCGCAAGGTCAATGCCAGAAGTCTTGAGGAAGGCAACCTTGTTCTTCGGTGAGTTCAGTCTGCCAAGAATCCAAACAAGTTGATGCCAAAGTGGGAAGGCCCTTATCGGGTAGTACGAGTCACTAGGCCCGGCACAGTCCACCTGGAGACCGAAGATGGCATTCCGGTGAGCAATTCCTAGAATATCGAGCATCATCGAAAGTTCTACCCATGAGGCGCGGTTGCCGGCCCGGCCCCGGCAACCACCTTTTATACAAGTCTTGCCGCTGAAGCATGTAATCCTTGGTACAAAGTCAGGCTCAGCCCCTATGCGTAGATAAATAAAGATAAGTGTTCTGCAATGCTGTTCAATTCTCATGTTTACTTATGTGCATGTTTATTTGAAGTGTTACATTGCACTTAATTCCGGCAAGGACTAATGAACCGCCAAGGTTCCATATCCATATTTCTCTTCTTTCTTTTCCCAAAGGACAAAAGGATCCCTCACGTGCAGCTTTGCCGACGGGGGGGGGAATGATGGTACGGATACCTATGAGTGACGTTCCAAAAAGAACTTGTCAGAAGGATAAAAGCAACAAAAAGATAAGTTGTGAAAACCCCGTATGAATCCTTGCCATATAGTTATTTTCCTTGAGCGATTTCAACTTCTGTATGGAAAACCTGCATGCATGGGAACCTTGCCACGATTGGATGCGCCCTCACTCCGTTTGGGAACGCTCAATGGCTTAAGTGGCTTTGCCTGCGCTCCTTGTTTTCTTTCGAGTCCACTCAACGATCCAGGTGGCAGCGCTCGCGCCCTTATCCCATTTCCAAGTAAGGCCGACGCCTTGAACGGCCGCGCCAAGGACGCCAACGTGTCTTGCCGGTAGTGGCACCGCCAACAGGCTGCTAAGGACCCGTTCCTCAAATCGCTCATGGTAGGACTACACACGCCGGCAAGATTCTTCCAGAAAGGGCTTAGGGAAAATTCCATATACAGAATCAGTCTAACAAGGACGATAATACGCATTCGTTCAAAATAGGGTGAAATTTACATAAGATATCGCTCTTTTCTAAGTACATCGTTATTTGACTTTCTCCCCTAGGGGCGATTACAAAAAGAAAAAGATGGAAAGGAGAGGCGGGATACAAGAAGAAAAAGATGGTGAGAGCTCCCTGGCAGAAGCCCGGACTTACCCCTCTAGACCAGCACTTCACGGACGAGCAGGGCTGCCAGATGGGTAGCCAAGAACCTGGCCCCTCCTGGACCAGCATTGCACGAAGGAGAGGGCTAGGGCGGGCGGAAAGGGGGACGGGCCCCGGAAGCTGAAGTCCACGGGCCTGCTGGAGCTGGAATATGAGGCAGCGCCCGGGACTGAAGCACCCGACAACGACATCTTGCTGGGAGGGGAGAGGCATGAGGCCGGCGATGATGTTGCGGCCGATGGTTAGTCCAAGCTAGAATCTTCGGGCTCCGACTTGACCGCCCGAGGACCGGACTCATCGTCGCTGTCTTCGCTGATGTCCTCCCCATCACTCTTGCCGAAGGACAGGCTTTCGGAGCTGCTCACGCTCTCTTCGCAGCAACTGAGGCGAATGTAGGAGCTCCCATAAATCTTGATGGAGAGCATATCGACCTCCATCATTTTGAAATGAAGAAAGTGCCCCACCTGGATATTGTGGGCACGGGTGAAGGTCTTCCAACTGCGCCTGAGGAACATGATGCGACGCGCTGGATGCTTAACGTCCACCCATGTTGCGCCATTGCAGCACCCTGCCACCCGCAGCCATCGGAAGGGTGGCTAGTCGTTCTCCACCACCCTAGCGAAGAGGCGTGGGAGGCGCAGGTGGCTCTTGAGGGGACCGCCTAGCTCGAGGACGAGATCCAGCGCCGTCCCCTCGACATGGGCCTCGTCGATGGAGATGCTTGGCGTTGGAGAAGGGGGTGTAGCAGCTCTCCGCCTCTCCCGACCTCGACCTCCGCTGCAGCCACGGCCCCTCGCGCTTCCTCCATGATGCGAACCCGAGCCTCCCTCCGCCTCTATGGCTGAAGTGCCAGCATGATCAGGACAAGAGTTCCTCCTTGCAGCCGAGGAAGGTGGTCGCCCCTGCCCCTTGGTTATGGCGAAGGGCAGGTGCTACCTGAAAATTGAGAAGACAAGGGAGAAGGCGGACTACAAAGTATTGCACTCGAAGGGAGGAAGAAGGATGGATGTGCTCCGCCTCCGTCATCCCCAATTTATAGGAGGAAGCGCGGGGGCTAGCTCTCCCCCACTCCAAAGGATGCCGCCCACCTCCTCCAATAGCGGCGCCCTCAATCACGGGGCGAACAACAACCACCCCTTCGCCCCAATCCATGGCGCCGGAGTTACTGCCTTTTCTAAGGGACTTTAAATCACGGGTGTCCATTAGTAGCTCCCTGATATGCATGCGGCACGCGTGGCGGAAACGACCTGACGTGGTAATTAAAAACTCGATGGCCGCGCCATGCACGTATCCCACTACCCGCATTCAATGGGCATCGTGGGGAAGCGCTGTGAGCACAATGATCGCAACTGCGAGGCCCTGCCATGCGTGCCCGTGCATTGTTTGGGCCTAGTCCAACAACGCCTCACGTAGTGTATGGCCTAGGCCCGGGGGCTCCTGTCGGTGCACTAGAGTTTTTGGGCCATCTAGTGCCCCTTTACTCGTGCACGGGCAGTAGTAGCCGCCCCGGCGGCAAGGCCCAGCAAAGACTTTTCAAGCACCAGCACAAAAGACTCAAGACTACTGGCAAGACCTTGCCGGGAGGGGTTTGGAGCCTCTAGGCCCCCGTCAAGGCAAAGTCCCGGCAAGGCAAGGCCCCAGCAAGGACCACCAGCGCACATGCCAGGTGTCGATTCACCTGGACGCGTGTCGCAGCGTCAACGTTTGGGGGGAGCTAAGTGGCGCTGATGGTACGGGCCCCTGTCCCGCCCACTGACGGACTCAGGCCCCTGATGGTGCATTTAATGCCCTTGTCCTACTCCGTCGGGGTTAGGTACGATAGCACTGCAGCATTGTGCATCCCGTGTGCACACTGTACACCACTGTTGGGATCCCCTTAGGTATGAAAGGAGGCCCAGGGCATTATAGAGGAGCAATTTTTGGACTCAGGACTTTTGGACCTTTAGTTCTTTGGCTTTTAGACAGTTGGGCAGTTAGACAACCTGACAGCCCGATGGTTAGACAGCTAGAGACTACCAAGCTCATGTAGTAGCCATTCATGGCGCTCCTTTAGTCAGAACCCTAGAACACGATCAATATAACCAAGAAGGATTAGGGTTTTACACATCTATGCAACCCGAACCTGGGTAAAAACTCCCCGCGTGCAGATCACCAGATCGGCTCTTCGTTCCATCTCACCCCTCGCCGAACCGAAAGGGGTGCCCGTGATCCCATAGGTGCTCGTTCCCACGACAATCATGTGGTTATATCCCCGACATTAGGAACCGGATTGATTTGAATTCATTCATGCCAATCTTCATCAATTAACCCAGTGGCTTATCTTCTCTTCATATCTGTGTCTTCTCTGTATCATGAAATGACGGCTTATGACACCTCTAGACTTGTAACTTTCTTGTTCTATCCATCTATGACATCACTCACCGGAAATCCAGGAAATCAATGATGACATCACAACGAATCTTTGCATGTATCCGTTTGGCCCGAAAATCGAGGCACCTCTGGCTCCAAAATTTACCGTGCCATCTCGATTCCAGCACGTGCATGTTACCCTTTCGGCTTTTCACCTTATAAATAATCATGAGGGGCCCCTCATTTACTTTTTACCTTTCCCCTTGCTTCTTCTTCTTCCTCAATCCAAGGCTTTCACTGTGACGCCGTTGCCGTCCCTCCATCACTGGCCGACCATTTCCAGGACCATGGCGTCACCTCATCTTCACCAAGGTTTGGCCAAACGTCTCTGCCGTCCCTTGCAACTGTCAGGTATGTCATTTTCCTTCCCTAGACCTGTATCAGTTCATCGGAGTTCCTCGGAGCAATCGAAGTTCATCACTTGTTCATCACCATTGCCAGTTCACGCATAGTTTCAATGAACTTTCCCATAGAAATAGAGCGGTATGAATGACATCACCATTTCACGTCTAGTGTACTTAGATAGCCCTTAGGAATAAGCAAGGTAGGCCTCCACTTCTTCCATACTTCATCATTAGTTTTAGTAATTATTTTACTCTTTGGAACCATTTGTAGATCCACAATTATAGCCGCTTCAGTAGAAACTTGTTTGTTCCACACTTAGCAAAAACCAGAAATCTCTGATTGGCATAAGACACCCTTATGTCTGTCAGGTCATCATTATGGTTGTAACCCGCCATGTTTATAAACTGCTTCATTTATGCACCGGCTTATCATGAGGCAACTCACTCGGTGGAGATAATTATGTGTAACATTCCAAAATTTCATTTTGGAATGTTATGAAATATAGCTATGCATCATCATCACTTTGTTTGAATGAAATGTATTGTTGAAGTTTTTCTTTTGGAATTCTGAAAGGCCATTTCAATTTCTTTTTATACTTGTTTCCTCCCATTTGAAAACCCTTGGAATATTCATAAAAAGAGAGGAGTAATATGACACTCCACACTAGGGGCATCTTGGTGAGTTATTTGAACAATAAAACCAGTGGGTTATTTGAAAGTTTATCTCAAAAGAATTTAAGATCAATTAGGCATTTTCTGAACAAAAAAACTTAAGTATTCATTTTGACAGAGGAAAAATGTTCATTAAATAGCATTTATTCCCCTGATCATTTTGATATGTATATTCCCTTTGTTTGGAAATGAATTGAATGCTTTAAATAGTTTGAAACGCTCTGGAAAATAGAAAAGGAAACAGGTTTAAAGCGTTTAATTTGAAAACCGTCCAGGCCACAGCCTTAAACCCCGAGATCCCTCCGGATCGGTCAACCGACGCGCTAATCTTGCCATCTCTCTCACTGACACGCGGGACCCACTGTCGGACAGCGTCATCCGCGCACCCGTCACCTCGCCGAAGATCTCTCCTCTCCGGATCTCCCTCCTCTCTCCCTCTCCCGACCCCGCACCTGGCCTATAAAAATCCCTGGCCTCGCCGCTCTCTGTTCCACCTTGCTACCCCCTCTACCCTCGCCGGAACGCCACCACGCCACCTCTCCGGAGTTCTAACTCCACCCGGAACCACCTGAGCTCCTGGCCATCGCCACACTCACCCCCACTCCCTTCTGACGCCGCCATTCGACGCCGTATCTTCGCCGCCGTCACCTGAGCTTTTCGGACGCCGCCCTCGACCACCGTAGCACCCTCTCCGAGCATCACCGACCTCCAGCCACCGTCGACGTCGCCAGAACTCCGACCCCCTACTTTGTAAGCGCCACCTCCACCCGCATCCGTTAGATCTAGGACCTACGCTCCAGATTAGAAGGATTATAAAAACAAACCGATACGCGTTAGTTTTCGGTCATCCGCCGCAAACACCCGCATGCTCACGACCTTAGCAAATCACAGCACGCCACGTAGCCCTGCCCGTTCGCTAGGAAATTTGTTCTTTTCTGTTTTGTTTTAGAAAACACAATGTTTTCTGTTTTGTTTTAGTTGTAACTTTTCAAGTAATTAGTGTTTTTAATTGATTCTTTCTGCATTAGGTCACAAATTTCATGAAGTTTCATCCTGTAGTCTTAGCTCTCAAAATTGAACTTTTAAATTTGAATCTAACCAAATTTGCTCAAATTACTAAAATCTGTATAACTAGAGTTTAAAAATATATTTTTGGATGAATCTTTTTGCCACTGGTTTGTATTAGTTAGACCTATCATCCTACAAAGTTTGAGAATTTTTAGGATAAATTTGGTTAGTCTTTTTAACAAAAACAGAATCTGTTTAGTTCCTAGTAAAGTTTAGTTAATTTGATTTTAGTTTAGTTTGAATCTGAGTTAGTTTAACTTTTGTTTTTAGTTTTCATTACTTCTGTCGTTTCAACATTAGGTGAAATAACTTCCTGTTAATAAAAATAATTGTTTAGTTTTATACCTTATTGTTATAGGAAATCTTCATTCCTTTCCATTAGGTATAGTTTTATAAAGCAATTTAGTTTTAGTTTTCACAAAACATTTAGGAGATTTAATTCTATCATCTAATAAAGAATTTTAGTAATTCTTTTCTATTAAGTGATGTTCTGTTTATAATAATAATTTTGTCTCTTACTCAAATACTATAGGAAACTCTAGTATCTACATTAAGTGGTGTTTTATAAAAATTTATAATTTTAGTAGCATTTCTTTGCACTAAACTTTTAGTGGATTTAATTCTGTTTATTAAACATAATTTTTTTATTTCTTTTCTGTTAACTATTGTTTTGTGAAAAAAATAGTTGATTGGTCTTATTTCTTTTGTAGTTTTGACACAACAAAAATTTTGCGAGACAAATATTGGTTTTGAATTTCTTTCTCTTGATTGATACTATTGAATTGTTTTATTTTAATCTTGCTGATTGTGTGAGTTGTATTATTAGTTGTATGCTTATTGTGTGCTTTGTTTGATTCGTTAGATCATCCGGAGTGCGAAGCTTGTTATCTAGAGTCACTTGAGTACGAGGATCGTCAACAAGGCAAGTCACTTTGATCATGATTACCCATGTTTTTATTGCATTAGTTCTACCATCTCCCCAATTGCATGCAAAGTAGGTAATTTGGAAACTTGGTTACTTGATGTAGTATCATGTGGTAGGCACCCCTCAACCCTTTGACACATTGGCCCCGGGAAACGTTGATTTAATTTTTCTATGCTATTAGTAGACGGGGTTGGTTGTGTGATTCATGAGAGTTCTGAGTTAATAATTTCAAGACCTACAAGATGATCAAGACTTCAAGACTCCGAGATTTCAACATACCTCTGGGTGGATGATGGTTGAACGGCGCCCTAGAGAAACCAGTGGTTAGCCTAGATGTTGCTGGAGAAGTGCCAGTATTCATGCGGAAAGGTCCACCCAAGCACAAAGAGATGGATGGATGCTTCAAGACCGAAGGTTTACCTGCACAGCCACAAGCCATTACGGGCTCTGGCTTGGTTGGATATCGTGGTGACCCTGGACAGGCGGTGCTACGAGATGTAGAAGAACGGTAGGAAAGGATGGGCACCGACAGAGTCTCGGGGAAACCCTTTAGAAAACCATGTTTTTGTCATCCGTTTCTCAAACACCCTGAAGTGCGAGAAATCCAACAGAGGCAATCAAATCTTGTGGGGAACGTGTGCAAAACTCTGCAGAGTACCCAAACCTAATCGATTAGCCGTGTCCACGGTCATGGACAGCTTGAGCCAAAGGAACTGAACTATTTGGAACTCTCAACACAATTAAGTATATTGGTGTGGGTTTTTAATGGCAACTTGGGTATGAGAATTGGTTGGTGGAACCATCTCATTAATCAACCAACATTGTAGTAATAATATTTGGCCCCCTCTTGTTGTAGGAAAAATTGGCTTTATGCAAAACTTACTACCCCCACCTGCCATAAATGCATATAGAATATATGATTACTATACCCCCTCTTTTGTGACATTGCCGGCATATTCAATATGTTGACCTACACAGCTGCAACGCATCATATTGCAGAGTACTTTTTCGATGAGGAGTGAGGATACGCTCTACGCTCGGTGAGATGCCCTTGGAGTCAGATGGACTCAACTACCTTTGAAGCTTCCGCAAGATTAGTTATTCTCATGAGTTGGCCTTCAGCCACTTTATTGTAATTCTTATTGTAATAAAGGACTCGATATGAGATTTTTCGATTATTAAAGATGTGTGATTTCACTTTGATATATACATTGATGTACCGTGTGTGTACCAGCATGATCTTGGGATGGTACAGAAACACCGGAGATTTCACCTTTCAAGTCGGGTCGTTTCAGAAATGGTATCAGAGCACACGCTGACCGTAGGACGTAACCTCTAGGATTGGAAAAGCCTGAGGATTTATTTCTCTTTTGTCTTGAAAATTCTTATACTCTCATCTACTCGTTTCTGACTTCCCTCCGATTTATTTCAAAATTTATAGATGGCCACCTTCATCCTAGTTTTGATCACGGAGTTTTGTCAACCTGACGCGACGATGCCCTTTGGCAAGGAGCTGGTGAAGATCGTCAGGGACGTAAGGATTGCCTTGCCAAGCATCACCGGGACTCCTATCATGTCTTTTCCACAAGACGGTTGCTACAGGATCGAGGTGCACAACCCCGGAAAGACCTTTGGAAATCGTAAGGAACCCATCGACTTCAAGTTTGTGGCACCCAGCTGGATTCTTGGGAGGGACATGGCAATTCTTGGGACGTATTCTGGAGGAATACAGGGGTGGACCCATTTCACCAGGACTCAGCTTGGTTTGTCGCAGGGATGCCAATGGAAATATCATAAACACTCCCACTAAAGACACCACCATTTCCTATATCCAGACTTTGGAGACGCACATCAGGACCTTGGAGCTTCGGGTACGTGCCAACACGTAGATGATCAAGAGGCTGATGAACTACGAGATTGACCTCGAAGCTGACCTACGGGAAGCCAAGTACGAGCTTGAGCATGAAGTGAAGGATTTCTTAGAGAGGATCGATAAGCTGAACACTCGCATTGCAACTCTGGAGGAACAGTTGGACATGGGGGAAAATCTTAACCCAGAAGGAGACATGGCTCCCTTGATCAGCAACGATGACGACTATGAGCAGAGATCACGGGAGGAGGCCACTTCACCATGTACTTTTGAGGAGAACTTTAGTTATGCCCCCATGTATCTTTATTTTCGTCGTTAAAGCGTAGGTCGATGCTTAGTTTGATTTGGAGATTTGTATCTCGATGTTTGAACCTTGAGTTGAATAAATGAATGAGTGTTTGGTGTGATATGATTGTTGCATTACATATGGGTAGTGAAATTTCCTTTTAGGTCCTTGTTCTATTCTAATTCTCACCCCTCTAAAAACAGCAAGATGCCTCCGCGACGTGAGCCCGACTTCACCTTCCCGTCGGAACTCACACAACTTCTCCAGTAGCAAAATGCCCTGATGTAGCTGTTGATCTAGAACCAGACCAACAACCACAACAACCACCCTCCACCTCAAGGCGACAACCTCACCCATTTTCTGAGGCTGAATCCACCAACTTTCTCCAGCAGCACTGAGCCCATTGTGGCAGATGATTGGCTCTGCAAGATGGAGAGGGAACTCACCACCGCTGGATGCACTGAGGGTGAAAAGGTGCGCTTTGCCGCCCATCAACTGGAGGGACCAGCAGCTTCATGGTGGGAGAACTACACCACCACGTACCCCATTGCTGGTGTGACTTGGGAGTAGTTCAAGCTAGCTTTCCGCACCGCTCATGTCTCAGCTGGAGGCATCAGTCTGAAGAAGCATGAGTTTCGCAACTTATGCCAGGGGAACCGCTCCGTGGCCTAGTATGTGGATGATTTCAGCACGTTGGCTCGTTATGCACCAGGAGATGTGGCCGATGATGCAGCCAAACAAGAGAAGTTCTTGGAAGGTCCCGATGATGAGTTGAGCGTGCACCTGATGGTGGCTACTTTCAGCAACTACCCGGAGCTGGTAGACAAGGCCCTCATCTTGGAGAGGAAGAAGCAGCAAATCAAAAGCCGCAAGAGGAAGTATGGACAGGGGAAATCTCACTCTGGAGCTCAACAAAAGCCCCGCTACTCCCCGTACTCAGGAAATACTGGATCAGGGACCGGTAAGTATGAAGGACACACTCATCACGTGCACAATCATGGAGGCCACAACCATGGAGGAAATGGGAATAATCGTCCCAACATTGGCAGTTTCAAGAATGGCAATGGAAGTGGGAATGGCAACAAGCACCGTTCCGCTCCAGCTCAGAAGGATCTGAACCATATCACCTGTTTCAAGTGCCAGAAGACAGGGCACTATGCCACTGAATGCCCTCAGAACAAGCAAGGAAATGGAAACGGCAACAACAACGGAACTCTGTAGCTAAGAAGTCAAATCCTTTTCCTCGTGCTTAGGTGAACCACCTTGATGTGGAAGAAGTCTATGATCAGCCTAAGACTGTGGTTGGTAAGTTTTTATTGCATTCACCTCAAGTTATGGTACTTTTTGATTCTGGTGCAACTCACTCATTCATATCAAGGGTAGTTGTGGAAAAGTATGGTTTACCCACCAAAACCCTTAGTCAGCCCATTAAGGTCAATTCCCCAGGAGGTATGATGATGGCAGGGATAGGATGCCATGCCTTGAAACTCCATATAGGAAACCATGTTTTTCCCACCGACCTCATCGTATTAGAATCCCAGGGATTGGATGTAATCCTAGGCATGGATTGGATGACCAAGTATGAAGGAAATCTTGATTGCCCCAGCAAGTCTATTTCACTCACCACCCCAGAGAACAAGAGGATTAAGTATGTATCCTGACGCACACGAACGAGTGCTCAGTTAAATTCCCTCACAGGAGTTGTTCAGGAGGAAGTGCCAGTGGTACAAGACTTTCCAGATGTATTCCCGGAGGAATTACTAGGCATGCCACCAGATAGAGAGATTGAGTTTCTGATAGAGTTACTACCAGGAACCGCCCCAATTTCCAAGAGACCCTATCGGATGCCCGCAAATGATTTAGTAGAAATCAAGAAGCAGATTAAGGAGTTATTGGATAAGGGATATATTCGCCCAAGTTCTTCACCTTGGGGAGCCCTAGTTCTTTTGGTGGAGAAGAAATATAAAACCTTGAGGATGGTAGTCGATTATCGTGCATTGAACGAGGTGACTATCAAGAACAAGTACCCTCTACCGATGATTAATGACTTGTTTGATCAGCTAGTAGGAGCCAAAGTATTCTCCAAGATCGATCTTCGATCAAGGTATCACCAACTGAAAAATCATGAACAGGATATACCCAAAATAGCCTTCACCACAAGGTATGGCTTATATGAGTATACAGTCATGTCTTTTGGTTTGACTAATCCTCCTACCTACTTCATGAATATGATGAACAAGGTGTTTATGGAATACCTGGACAAGTTTGTCGTAGTGTTCATCGATGACATTTTGATATTCTCCAAGAGCGAGGAAGAACACAAGGAACACTTGCGTTTAGTTCTGGAGAAGCTTAGAGAGCATCAGTTATATGCCAAGTTCAGTAAATGTGAATTCTGGCTAACGGAAGTCGGATTCCTTGGACACATTATTTTCGGAGAAGGAATAGCAGTAGACCCCACCAAGGTTGAAGCAGTCACTGAGTGGAAGTCACCCACCTCAGTTAAGGAGATCCGCAGTTTTCTCGGACTTGCCGGATATTACCGGAGATTCATCGAGAATTTCTCAAAGATTGCCAAACCCATGACGGAATTGTTGAAGAAAGAGTCTAAGTATATCTAGACTGAGGAATGTGAGGCCAGTTTCCAGGAGTTGAAGAAACGTTTGGTCACAGCCCCAGTATTGATACTGCCAAACATTCGGAAGGACTGCCAGGTTTATTGTGACGCATCACGTCAAGGACTTGGAGGAGTACTCATGCAAGAGGGAAAACTTGTAGCCTATGCATCCAGACAGCTACGACCCCATGAGTTGAATTATGCCACCCATGATTTGGAACTAGCAGACGTAGTGCACGCACTCAAGACCCGGAGACATTTCCTTATCAGAAATAGTTGTGATGTTTACACTGATCATAAAAGCCTGAAGTATATCTTCACACAGAAGGAGTTGAACCTCATACAGAGGAGATGGCTAGAGTTAATCAAGGACTATGACATGAGACTGCATTACCATCCAGGAAAGGCAAATGTTGTAGCAGATGCTTTGAGTCGGAAGAGTTATGTGAACACACTCATAGCCGGAGGATTACCCTAGGAGTTAACCGATGATCTCAGAGAGCTTCGGCTAGAGATAGTTCCAAAAGGATATGTTGCCACACTAGAGATCCAGCCCACCTTGACCAAAGAATACGTGAAGCCCAGAAATTGGACAAGGAGATAGCTGAGATAAAGCAGAGGATGAAGGATGGAAAAGTTAAAGACTTTCATGAAGATGAACAAGGTACTCTATGGTTTGAGAACCGAATCTATGTGCCCAATGAGCCAGAGCTCAGGAAGTTGATACTTCAAGAAGCCAACAATTCACCCTACTCGATACACCCAGGCAACACCAAGATGTACCTGGATTTGAAGGAAAGCTGCTAGTGGACAGGTATGAAGAAGGATATTGCCGAACATGTTGCGGTATGTGATGTTTGTCAGCGAGTAAAGGCGGAACATCAGAAACCAACAGGGTTACTCCAACCTTTGTTGATACCCGAGTGGAAATGGGATAAGCTTGGTATGGACTTCATCACAGGATTACCCAGGACCCGTTCAGGTTATGATTCCATCTGGGTAGTGGTCGATCGCTTGACCAAGGTAGCTCATTTCATTCCGGTGAAGACCACCTATACTAGTGCTAAGTTAGCCAAGATATATATGACCAGGATCGTATGTCTGCATGGAGTTCTGAGGAGTATCGTTTCAGATAGAGGAACACAATTTACCTCAAAGTTTTGGCATCAGTTACATGAAACTTTGGGTACAAGGCTGGAATTCAGTACAGATTTTCATCTGCAGACCGATGGACAGACCGAGCGAGTCAATCAGATTCTCGAGGACATGTTGAGAGCTTGTGCACTAGACTATGGGTCTAGTTGGGATGGCAACTTACCTTACGCAGAGTTCTCATACAACAACAGTTATCAAACGAGTCTGAAGATGGCCCCTTTTGAAGCTTTATACGGAAGGAGGTGCAGAACACCATTGATGTGGGATGGTGTTGGAGACCGACAACTTTTTGGTCCGACTTTATACGAGATTCTGAAGAGAAAAGTTCAAACTGATTCGAGACCGACTCAAGATAGCCCAATCCAGGCAGAAAAGCTATGCTGATAGCAAACGCGAGGAGGTGACGTATGAAGTGGGAGACCAAGTATATCTTCGTGTGTCCCCACTTCGAGGAATCAAGAGGTTTGGTGTTAAAGGAAAGTTAGCACCCAGATTCATAGGCCCCTACAAAATTCTTGAACGTAGAGGCGAAGTTGCCTACAAGCTGGAATTGCCGAAAGGATTGACCAGAGTTCATGAGGTTTTCCATGTTTCCTAGCTGAAGAAATGCCATGCCGAGATAGCTGATATTCCTTTGAGAGACACAGTGCCCCTAGAGGCCATACAACTTGACAGTGACCTAACCTATGAGGAGAAGTCTGTCAGAATCCTCGAGACTACCAACAGAGTTACCCGTAGCAAGACCATCAAGTTCTGTAAGGTTCTGTGGAGTCACCACACCGAGGAAGAAGCCACCTGGGAACGCGAAGAAGATCTTCATAGAGACCACCCACACCTATTTTCTAGCCAACCCAAATCTCGAGGGCGAGATTCATCTTAAGGTGGGTAGGTTTGTAACATCCCAAAATTTCATTTTGGAATGTTATGAAATACAGCTATGCATCATCATCACTTTGTTTGAATGAAATGTATTGTTGAAGTTTTTCTTTTGGAATTCTGAAAGGCCATTTCAATTTCTTTTTATACTTGTTTCCTCCCATCTGAAAACCCTTTGAATATTCATAAAAAGAGAGGAGTAATATGACACTCCACACCAGGGGCATCTTAGTGAGTTATTTGAACAATAAAACCAGGGGGTTATTTGAAAGTTTATCCCAAAAGAATTTAAAATCAATTAGGCATTTTCTGGAAAAAAAATTAAGTATTCATTTTGACAGAGGAAAAATGTTCATTAAATAGCATTTATTCCCTGATCATTTTGATATATATATATTCCCTATGTTTGGAAATGAATTGAATGCTTTAAATAGTTTTAAACGCTCTGGAAAATATTAAAGGAAACAGATTTAAAGCGTTTAATTAGAAAATCGGCCGGCCCATAGCCTTAAACCCCGAGATCACTCCGGATCGGTCAACCGACGCGCTAATCTCGCCATCTCTCTCACTGACACACGGGACCCACTGTCCGACAGCGTCATCCGCGCGCCCGTCACCTCGCCGAAGATCTCTCCTCTCCGGATCTCCCTCCTCTCTCCCTCTCCCGACCCAGCACCTGGCCTATAAAAAGCCCTGGCCTCGCCGCTCTCTGTTCCACCCCGCTATCCCCTCTACCCTCTCCGGAGCGCCACCACGCCACCTCGCCGGAGTTCTAACTCCACCCGAAACCCCCTGAGCTCCTGGCCGTCGCCACACTCACCCCCACTCCCTTATGACGCCGCCATTCGATGCCGTATCTTTGCCGCCGTCACCTGAGCATTTCGGACGCCGCCCTCGACGACCGCAGCACCCTCTCCGAGCATCACCGACCTCCGGCCGTCGTCGACGTCGCCGGAACTCCGACCCCCTCCATTGTAAGCGCCACCTCCACCCGCATCCGTTAGATCTAGGATCTACGCTCCAGATTAGAAAGATTATAAAAACGAACCGGTACGCGTTAGTTTTCGGTCGTCCACCGCAAACACCTCAGCCAATCACAGCACGCCACGTAGCCCTGTCCGTTCGCTAGGAAATTTGTTCTTTTCTGTTTTGTTTTAGAAAACACAATGTTTTCTGTTTTGTTTTAGTTGTATCTTTTAAACTAATTAGTGTTTTTAATTGATTCCTTCTGCATTAGGTCACAAATTTCATGGAGTTTCATCCTGTAGTCTTAGATTTGAAAATTGAACTTTTAAATTTGAATCTAACCAAATTGCTCAAATTACTAAAATCTGTATAACTAGAGTTTAAAAATATATTTTTGTATGAATCTTTTTACCACTGGTTTGTATTAGTTAGACCTATCATCCTACAAAGTTTGAGAATTTTTAGGATAAATTTGGTTAGTCTTTTTAACAAAAACAGAACCTGTTTAGTTCCTAGTAAAGTTAAGTTAATTTGATTTTAGTTTAGTTTGAATCTGAGTTTGTTTAACTTTTCTTTTTAGTTTTCATTAGTTCTATGGTTTCAACATTAGGTGAAATAACTTGCTGCTAATAAAAATAATTGTTTAGTTTTATACCTTATTGTCATAGAAATCTTCATTCCTTTCCATTAGGTATAGTTTTATAAAGCAATTTAGTTTTAGTTTTCACAAAACATTTAGGAGATTTAATTCTGTCATATTGTAAAGAATTTTAGTAATTCTTTTCTGTTAAGTGATGTTCTGTTTATAATAATAATTTTATCTCATACTCAAATACTATAGGAAACTTTAGTATCTACATTAAGTGGTGTTTTATAAAAATTTATAATTTTAGTAGCATTTCTTTTCACTAAAATTTTGGTGGATTTAATTCTGTTTAGTAAATATAATTTTTTTATTTCTTTTCTGTTGACTATTGTTTTGTTAAAAAAATAGTTGATTGGTCTTATTTGTTTTGTAGTTTTGACCCAACAATAATTTTGCGAGACAAATATTGGTTTTGAATTTCTTTCTCTTGATTGATACTATTTAATTGTTTTATTTTAATCTTGATGATTGTGTGAGTTGTATTATTAGTTGTATGCTTATTGTGCGCTTTGTTTCATTCGTTAGTTCATTCGGAGTGTGAAGGTTGTTATCTAGAGTCACTTGAGTACGAGGATCGTCAACAAGGCAAGTCACTTTGATCATGATTACCCATGTTTTTATTGCATTAGTTCTACAATTTCCCCAATTGCATGCAAAGTAGGTAATTTGGAAACTTGGTTACTTGATGTAGTATCATGTGGTAGGCACCCCTCAACCCTTTGACACATTGGCCCCGGGAAACGTTGATTTAATTTTGCTATGCTATTAGTAGACGGGGTTGGTTGTGTGATTCATGAGAGTTGTGAGTTAATAATTTCAAGACCTACAAGATGATCAAGACTTCAAGACTCCGAGTTTTCAACATACCTCTGGGTGGATGATGGTTGAACAGCGCCCTGGAGAAACCAGTGGTTAGCCTAGATGTTGCTGGAGAAGTGCCAGTATTTATGCGGAAAGGTCCACCCAGGCACAAAGAGATGGATGGATGCTTCAAGACCCAAGGTTTACCTGCACAGCCACAAGCCATTATGGGCTCTGGCTTGGTTGGATATCGTGGTGACCCTAGACAAGCGGTGCTACGAGATGTAGAAGAACGGTAGGAAAGGATGGGCACCGACAGAGTCTCGGGGAAACCCTTTAGAAGACCATGTTTTGATCATCCGTTTCTCAAACACCCTGAAGTGCGAGAAATCCAACGGAGGCAATCAAATCTTGTGGGGAACGTGTGCAAAACTCTGCAGAGTACCCAAACCTAATCGATTAGCCGTGTCCACGGTTATGGACAGCTTGAGCCAAAGGAACTGAACTATTTGGAACTCTCAACACAATTAAGTATATTGGTGTGGGTTTTTAATGACACCTTGGGTATGAGAATTGGTTGGTGGAACCATCTCATTAATCAACCAACATTGTAGTAATAATATTTTGTCCCCTCTTGTTGTAGGAAAAATTGGCTTTATGCAAAACTTACTACCCCCACCTGCCATATATGCATATAGAATATATGATTACTATACCCCCGCTTTTGTGACATTGCCGGCATATTCAATATGCTGACCTACACGGCTGCAACGTATCATGTTGTAGAGTACTTTTCCGACCAAGAGTGAGGATACGCTCTACGCTTGGTGAGATGCCCTTGGAGTCAGATGGACTCAACCACCTTTGAAGGTTCCGCAAGATTAGTTATTCTCATGAGTTGGCCTTGAGCCACTTTATTGTAATTCTTATTGTAAGAAAGGACTCGATATGAGATTTTTCGATTATTAAAGCTGTGTGATTTCACTTTGATATATACATTGATGTACCGTGTGTGTACCAGCATGATCTTGGGATGGTACAGAAACACTGGAGATTCGACCTTTCAGGTCGGGTCGTTTCATTATGCCTTCTTACTTTTGACCATAACTACCAGAACATTATAGTGTGATCATACAGCTTATTTAAGCAAATTGCTATTTCTTAAGTAACTCTCCATATATGCTTCTGCAGTTCGCTTGACTTCTACTTAAGTGATTCATCATGTGAAAAACCACCACATGCAAATGGTTGCGTTCCCAAGTTCCTGAGCTTGTACTCAAGGACTATGAAGTCCAAGGCCTTTTGCCATCCAAAGAGGAAATTAGCCGGCGGGTTGCCCTTGGATACGAAAATCCTCAACCCGGCCAAGGAGAAGTAGTGGTGTTCATAGATCACCTTCTTCGGGGATTTTGTCCCCCCCAGGTCAAAATTCTTCGGAGATGTTCTAGACTGTGCAATCTTCACCTTCAAGATCTGGCTCTCGGTTCCATAACCAATCTATGCCAGTTCCAAGTGATTTGAGAGGTGTGTCTCCAAATGGAGCCCACTGTCCCTCTTTTTAGAGAATTCTTCTATCTGAATCGCCAGACTGAATGTGCTGACGGACCCAGTCTAGAACTCGGTGGCGTTTCAATTCAAAGGCGAAGAGATTGCTCCTTTCCTGCAACCACTCTGTCAAGCCACCCCAAAGGATGGGTTAAAACTTGGAACACAGCCCTTGCTCGTGAAAATTCTTGGCTCAGTTATAGACCAGATCGTCTTCCAATGACATTTGCACTTCCTGGCCGGTCTTCACCAGAAGAACGCTCTCAACTCGCCCCCATCTACCCAAAACTGGGGGCCTTGCTTGCCCATGGATTAAATTGGGTTGATCTAACCCAATGTTGGGTAGCTTGGAGAATCTTACCATTGAGTCGCCATACCAATTTAATGTGCAATAACTCCGGTGGCTTGAATGATGCTCAAAGATAAAACAACAAGGATTTGGAAGCTGATGACATAAACCCGATTGTGAAGAAACTGATGGGAGAAACTCAAGTACTTTACAATCAAGTTGGGTTGAATCCCTTCTACACACTCAACTCGGCTCCTCGAGTAAGAATCCTTAATCACCATTTATCCGTCTTATAGAACTTTTTAAACTCCAATGCTTACTTGTACTTTTTATTATTAACCTTACAGGATGACTCTCCTTTCTAGAATAAGAAGAGGAAAACTCACGCAAATAAGCCTAGAACTGCCCGAGCAAAAACAAGAATAAGGAGGCTGCAGAAGAGCCATCAACTAGGGGTGAGTCATTGATGGCTGATGCATCTATGGAGGTAAAACTCGACTTCCTAAGCCGTCTTTTATTGAACTTTGTTGATGCCTCTTACTCTCAGGGTGATGTTGCAACTAGTCGGGCTGATGATGTTGAGGTAATTTGCATCTCTTCCGGCTCAGAATCCTTGTCTCCAAGGAAAACAAGGTGGGTAATTCGAAAAGTAAGTTTTTCTCACCAAGTTGCTCATTTCGATCCCAATTTTATTTTGAAGAAGACTCAACATGAATCAATGCACCATACTCGGAGCATCTATGGTGATCTTATGGTCGGCTTACCCGACAAATCAGCCAGCCGCAAGCGACATAATGAGGTGCCTCATAGTCCAACCCCCTCTCTTGCAAAAGGCGGACTTATCCGACAACCTCTTAATCGTTTTGATTCAAATTATTAGGAGTCACCACCTTCTTCGGGCGACTCAACTACCAAAAAGCTGCCACCCCTCGTTATTAACTAGGGGTAAACTTTTCTTCCTTATACAATATACTGCATTTTAAAACTTAACCTTGCATACACTTCATTGTGTCGTCTTGTTTATAGGGCCAAGGCTAAGACCAAGAATAGGAAAGTGGGCGAGTTATCAACTAATCACGAGGCCCCTGAGCCGAAAAATCAAGCCTTGGTGACTCCTAAAACTCATGTTGAGCACTTTGAAGATCATCAGGAGGCCCAAGCTGACTTGCCCCCACATAATGAGCCTGCGAGCACTGAGGCTATGGATGTTGAAGCTGACCCGACAGCAAACCTTAACCCACCCAGTCCTCTAAAGGGAGCTAAAGATGCTCCTTCTTCTGAGAAGAATGAGGAGATCGCCATCACTAGGACGGGTTATACCGCTCCCGAGATCGCCAATGTGCCGACCTAGCCTATCGCCAAGGATGAAACACCGCTACCTGAGAACGGGAAGGCTAAGCTTGAACTTCCCAATTATGAAGAATTGCATGCTGGTTATTTAGACTGCCTTTTTACAAGTCGGGAGATGGAAGCCAGCCTTGTTAGCATGATGAAGAGAAATACGAGGTATGCTCAACTTTGCTTTGTATTCTATATATCCTTGTGTAGCCCCCAAGGGCTGGCTCATCTTCGTGAGATGAGGTGGGTCTTGTTAGTATTTTTGAAGAATTGACCTGTAGCCCCCCAAGGGCCATCTCATCTTCTTGAGATGAGTCGAGTCTTTATAAATATAAAACTTCTGAAGAATCAAGATGTAGCCCCCAAGGGCCAACTCATCTTCATGACATGAATTGGGTCTTACTATTTCTGCAAAGTCGACCTCTAGCCCCAAAAGGCCGGCTCATCTTCATGAGATGAGTTGGGTCTTTTAATATAACATGTCTGAAGAATCGACCTATAGCCCCCAAGGTTCGGCTCATCTTTATGAGATGAACCGGGTCTTCCCATATCATATGCTAAAAAAACTAACATGAATTAGCCCCCAAGTGTCAAGTATGTTGCTTGAAATCTGCTTGGGACTTAATAGCAAAATTCTTGTCATAGCTCCCAAGTGTCATGTTGCACGTTGCTGCCAACTTATGACTGAATAATATTTAAAAATGATAACTTCCATTCTAGATGAAGCCATGAATGTAGCCGAGTGAAATCTGACCAGCTTGAAAAAAGATCTGGAGGTGCAGCAAACCGCCCATGCCAACGCTGAATTGAAACTGTGACTTTCATTGGAAGAGTTGGAAAAATCCAAGGTGGGTTTTTAAGTAGAAAATAAGTCTATGAGACTAAAAAAGCCACCTTAATCAAACGCGGAAAAGATGCTAAAGGGCGATTGAAGCCCATTACTGAAGAGCTTGATACGTCCATTTTGCATCATGATTTCCTACTGTTATTTACTTTGTTTTATTGAATAATAATTCTTTGGGGAGTGATTCTAATTCCTTTTATCTCATAATATACAAGGTTTACGCAAAGAGGGAGAATAACGGCAGCTGGAATTCTGGACCCAAGAGAAGCACATCAGAGATACCTATTCTGCACAACTCCAATAAAGCTAAAAAAAATTACGGAGATTATTTTTGTATTTATTAAAATTTACTTGAGCTAAAACCTACCAGAGGAGGGCCTCCAGGTGGGCACAACACACCAGGGCGCACCAGGCCCCCCTAGCCATGCCCTGATGGGTTGTGCCTAGCCTAGCCCGCTTTCAGAGCCCATCTTATGGTATAGGGTCACTCTTGACCTAGAAAAAAATAAGAGGAGGACTTTAGACGAAGCGCCGCCGCCTTGAGGCGGAACTTGGGAAGGAGCACTTTTGCCCTCCGGCAGAGCGATTCCGCCGGGGGAACTTCCCTCCCAGAGGGGGAAATCGAAGCTATCTTCATGACCAACACCTCTTTCATCGTCCAAATGCCAATCTTCATCAACATCTTCATAAGCACCTTCTCTGTTCAAACCCTAGTTCATCTCTTGTGTTCAATCTTTGTACCGGAACCTCAGATTGGTGCATGTGGGTGACTAGTACTATTGATTACCTTGCGTAGTTGATTAATATATGGTTTATTTGGTGGAAGATTATATGTTTAGATACATTATGCTATTCAATACTCCTATGATCTTGAACATGTATTTTATTTGTAATTAGTTACCTTAGTTCTTGAGGTCATGGGAGAAGTCATGTTGAAAGTAATCGTGTGAATTTGATATGTGTTCGATATTGTGATGATATCTATGTTGTGATTCCCTTACTGGTGTCTTATGAATGTTGACTAGATGACACTTCACCATTCGTGGTCCTAAGGGAATGCATTGTGGAATATTTATTGGAGTGACAAAAGCATAAACCCTATTTTATGTGCTACTTCATAAGGGGCTGATTTGGATCCACATGTTTAATGCTATGGTTAGACTTTGTCTTAATATTTTTCTCGTAGTTGCGGATGCTTGCAAGGGTGTTAACCATAAGTAGGTTGCTAGTTCAAGTAATAACAACACCTTAGCACCGTTCCACCCACATATCAAATTATCAAAGTAGCGAACACGAAACAAACCAACATGATAAAAGTGACCAAATGAAATCCCCATGTACCCTCAAGAACACTTTGCCTATTACTAGTGATTGTTCTAGCATGTCCTTTGCCTCAAAGGTATTGGGATACCATGTTGCACCTTGTTTACCATTACTGCTACTTGCTCGTTACAAATTACCTTGCTATCAAACTATCTTTTACCTACAATTTCAGTGCTTGAACACATTACCTTGCTGAAAACTGCTTGTCATTTCCTTCTGCTCCTCATTGAATTCGACACTCTTACTTATCGAAGGACTACGATTGATCCCCTATACTTGTGGGTCATCAAGACTCTTTTCTGCCATTGTTGCCGAGGAGTTAGTCTCTCTTGGTAAGTGGAAATCAGTATAGAAAAACATATAATATGTGCTGAAATTTACCGTCACTAGTTACTATGGAGAACAATCCATTGAGGGGTTTGTTCCGGGTATCTTCACCTTGATCGGAACAACAATTAGTTACCCCTCAACCTACAACACCTCCTGAAAATGTTACTTATGAAATTCCTTTGAGTATTCTAGAAAAATTTCTTCCTAAACGTTATGCAGGAGATGGAACTGAACATACTCATATGCATCTTTTATATGTGAACAAAATATGTGGATTATTTAAACTTGCAGGTTTATCTGGAGATGAAGTTAAGAAGAAGGTTTTCCCTTTATATTTGGAGGGAAAAGAATTGACATGGTATATTCTATGTGATGATCTTGGATCATGGAACTGGAATCGTTTGCAATTGGAATTCCATCAAATATTTTATCCTATGCATCTAGTTCATCATGATCGGAATTATATATATAATTTTTGGCCTCGTGAAGGAGAAAGTATCGCTCTAGCTTGGGGAGGCTTAATTCAATTTTATATTCATGCCCCAATCATAACATTCCGAGGGAAGTTATCATTCAAAATTTTAATGCTCGGCTTTCTCGTCATGATCAAACCATGCTCGATACTTCTTGTGTTGGTTCTTATATGAAGAAGACTATTGATTTCAAGTGGGATCTCTTAGACAGAATTAAATGCAACTATGAAGATTGGGAACTCGACAAAGGTAACGAGTCAGGTATAAAGCTTTAATTCGATTGTGTTAAATCTTCTATGAATATCGATACTTTTCATAAGTTTAGCACTAAATATGGACTTTACTCTGAGATAGTAGCCTGTTTCTGTGAAGCATTTGCTAATCATCTTGACTTCCCTAAGGATAAGTGGTTTAAACATCACCCCCCTATTAAAGAAAATATTAAAGAACCAGTCATAGCTAAACAAGAAACTATTGTTTACAATTTCGATCGAGTAGTGCCTACTGCTTATATTGAGAAACCACCTTTCCCTATTAGGATAAAGGAACATGCTAAGGTATCAATTGTGGTTCGCAAAAGTAATATTAGAACACCTGAGCCCTCTGAACAAATTAAAGTAGAACCTAGTGTTGCTATGGTTAAAGATCTCTTGGTAGAAAATGTTGATGGGCATGACATTTCCTTTTTGATGAATCTGCTAGAATTGCTAAACCCAATGAAAAAGACAAACACAGACCTGTAGTTGGCTTGCCTGTTGTCTCAATTAAAATAGGGGATCATTGTTATCATGGTGATGTGATTTAGGTGCTAGTGTGAGTGCTATTCCGTTTACCTTATATCAAGAAATTATGAATGAAATAGCACCTGCTGAAATAGAAGATATTGATGTTACTATTAAACTTTCTAATAGAGACACTATCACACCACTTGGTTTTTTTAGAGATGTTGAAGTCTTGTGTGACAAAATTAAATATCCTACTGATTTTCTAGTCCTTGGTTCCCCATAAGATTAATTTTGCCCCATTATCTTTGGTAGACCTTTCTTGAACATTGTTAGTGCTAAGATAGATTGAAAAAAGGAAACAGCCAGTGTTGAGTTTGGTGATGTGTCTCATGATTTTAATTTTTGCAAGTTTAATAGACAACCTCGTGATAGAGAATTATCTGATGAGGATGAGATAATTGGTCTTTCTTCTATTGCTATGCCACCTACTAATCCACTAGAATAATATTTTCTTAACCATTAAAATGATATGCACTTGTGTCAAAGAAATCAAATATATCAATTTTTCTTCGAACAACAACCTCTCTTAAAACACAATTTGCCTATTGAAACCGTTGGAGGTCCTCCTCCACCTAAAGGTGATCGTGTGTTTATATTGAAACAATTGCCTGACCCTTTGAAGTATGCTTATCTTGATGAGAAAAAGATATATCCTATTATTATTAGTGCTAACTTTTTAGAACATGAAGAAGAGAGATTATTGAAAGTTCTAAGGAAGCACCGAGCTGCTAGTGGATATACTCTTGATGATCTTAAGGGCATTTGTCCCACTCTATGTCAGCACAAGATAAATATGGAACCCGATGCTAAACCCGTTGTTGATCACCAACGAAGATTGAATCCTAAGATGAAGGAAGTGGTAAGAACTGAAATATTAAAGCTTCTGGAAGCACGTATAACATATGCCATAACTGATAGTAGATGGGTAGTTCCCATTCACTGTGTCCCTAAGAAAGGAGGTATTACCGTTGTTCCTAATGATAAGAATGAACTCATTCCACAAAGAATTGTCACTGGCTATAGAATGGTAATTGATTTTAGAAAATTAAATAAAGCTACTAGGAAAGACATTACCATTTGCCTTTCATTGATCAAATGCTAGAGAGTCTATCTAAGCACACACATTTTCCTTTCTTAGATGGATATTCTAGTTTCTCTCAAATACATGTGTCACAATCCGATCAAGAGAAAACCACCTTTACTTGCCCTTTTGGAACCTATGCTTATAGACGTATGCCTTTTGGTTTATGCAATGCACCTGCTACATTCAAAGATGCATGACTTCTATATTCTTTGATTTTTGTAAAAAGATTGTGGAGGTCTCATGGATGATTTTCTTTGTTTATGGAACTGCTTTTGATGATTGCATAAGCAACCTTGATCAAGTTTTGTAGAGATGTGAAAAAACTAATCTCGTCTTGAAATGGGAGAAGTGTCACTTTATGGTTAACAAAGGTATTGTCTTGGGGCATAAAACATCTGAACGAGGTATTCAGGTGGATAAAGCTAAAGTTGATGCAATTGAGAAACTGCCAAGTCCAAAAGATATTAAAGGTATTCAAAGTTTTCTTGGTTATGTTGATTTTTATAGGACATTAAAGACTTCTCTAAAATTTCTAGGCCTCTTACTAATCTTTTGCAAAAGGATATTCCTTTTGTTTTTTATCACGATTGTGTAGAAGCCTTTGAAACACTCAAGAAAGCTTTAACTCTACACCCATCGTTCAACCACCTAATTGGAAATTGCCTTTTGAAATTATGTGTGATGCTAGTGATTTTGCTGTTGGTGCTGTCCTAGGGTAAAGAGTTGATAAGAAATTGAATGTTATCCATTATACTTGTGAAACTCTAGACAATGCCCAACAAAATATTCTTGATGACCCACTACCTATTGATGATAGTTTCCCTGACGAACAGCTAGCTGCAATAAGTGTCTCACACAACAGACCTTGGTATGTTGATTATGCTAATTACATTGTCGCTAAATATATACCACCTAGCTTTACAAATCAACAAAAGAAAGAAACTCTTCTATGACTTGAGACATTACTTTTGGGATGACCCAAATCTTTATAAACACGGAGTGGATGGTATTATTAGACGTTGTGTACCTGAGCATGAAAAGGAAAAAATCCTACAAAATGTCATTCTGAAGGATATGGAGGATATCATGCGGGATATAGAACTACTCACAAGGTATTGCAATCTGGTTTTTATTGGCCTACTCTCTTCAAGGATTCCTGTAAGTTTGTCTTGTCTTGTGATGAATGTCAAAGAATTGGTAATATCAGTAAGCGTCAAGAAATGCCTATGAATTATTCACTTGTTGTTGAACCATTTGACACGTGGGGTTTTGATTATATGGGACCTTATCCTTCCTCTAACGGATACACTCATATTTTAGTTGTGGTTGATTATTGTTGGGGAACATTGCATGGGAAACAAAAAAATTCCTACGCACACGCAAGATCTATCCATGGTGATGAGCATCTACGAGTGGGAGAGTGGATCTACATACCCTTGCAGATCACTAAGCGGGAAGCGTTAAGAAACGCGATTGATGTAGTCGAACATCTTCACGATCCAATCACGATCCGTCCCGCGATCTCATCAGGAGCCGTCCCACGATCCCATCGTGGTCCTTCCGATCTAGTGCCGAAGTGACGACACCTCCACGTTCAGCACACAAAGAGCCCAATGACGATCGCCACCTCCTTCATCCAGCAAGCGAGGGTGGAGAGGTAGATGAGTTCTCCGCCAGCACAATAGCATGGTGGCGGTGGTGGTGGAGCTGTCCCGGCAGGGCTTCGCCAAGAGCTACCGCTACAATCTAGAGGCGAAACTAATCTAGAGGGGGAAGGGAGAGGCTACACCATGGCTTGTGGTGCTGCATCCCTCCCTCCCCTCACATATATATAGGAGGGGGCGCCCTAGGGTTTCCCCTAGGGTGGGGCAGCGGCCAAGGGAGGCAACTTGTCCCCCAAGGCAAGTGGGGTGCCCACTCTTGGGCCTGCCCTAGCCCTTCCAGCCGCATGGGCCTTAGGTGGGAGGGGAGCCCAGCCCACCAGCGGCTGGTGTGCCTCCTCTCAAAGCCCATAGGGCCCTCCCAGGCAGGTGGACCCTCCCGATGGACCCCCGGAACACTTTCGGCACTCCCGTCACAAAATCGGTAAGTCCCGAAACTTCTCCGGAACCCGAATACCGACTTCCTATATATCAATCTTTACCTACGGACCATTCCGGAGCTCCTCGTGACATACATGATCTCATACGGGACTCCGAACAACCTTCGGTCACCAACATACATAACTTAACTATACTAAAAACACCACCGAACCTTAAGTGCGCAGACCCTGTGGGTTTGAGAACAATGCAGACATGACCGAGACACCTCTACGGTCAATAACCAATAGCGGGACCTGGATACCCATATTGGTTCCTACATATTCTATGAAGATCTTCATCGGTTGAACCTCTATGTAAAGGATTCAGTTAATCCCGTATGTTGTTCCCTTTGTTCTTCGGTATGTTACTTGTCCGAGATTCGATCGTCGGTATCTCTATACCTAGTTCAATCTCGTTATCGGCAAGTCTCTTTACTCATTCCGTAATACAAGATCCCGTGGCTAACTCGCTAGTCACATTTCTTGCAAGGCTTATAGTGATGTTGTATTAATGAGTGGGCCCTGAGATATCTCTCTGTCACATGGAGTAACAAATCCCAGTCTTGAGCCATGCCAACCCAACAGACACCCTCAGAGATACCTCTAGAGCACCTTTCTAGTCACCCAGTTACGTTGCAACGTTTGATACACAGAAGGCCCTCCTCTGGTGTTAGTGAGTTGCATGACCTCATGGTCATAGGAACAAATACTTGACATGCAGAAAACTGTACCAATAAACTAACACGATCATATGCTACGTTTATAGTTTGGGTCTTCTCCATCACATCATTCTCCCAAATATGTGATCCCATTATCAAATGACATCTTATGTCCATGGCTAGGAAACCTTAACCATATTTGATCAACGAGCTAGTCCATCAGAGGTATATTAGGGACATGGTGTTGTCTATGTATCAACACATGTATCTGAGATTCCGATCAATACAATTCTCGCATGGATAAAAAACGATTATCATGAACAAGGAAATATGATAATGATTAATTTATTATTGCCTCTAGGGCATATTTCCAACAGTCTCCCACTTGCACTATAGTCAATAATATAGCCCACATCACCATGTGATTCGCATTGTTATGAATCTAACACCCAATGAGTTCTGAGGCTCGATCATGCTTTGCATGTGACAGAGGTCTTTTAGTCAATGGGTCTGCGATATTCAGATTCGTGTGTACTTTGCAAATCTCTATGTCAAACTGTAAACACTGCTACCACACTACACTTGGAGCTATTCCAAATGGCTGCTCCACTATATTCATCCGGATTGCTACTCAGAGTCATCCAGATTCATGTTAAAGCTTGCATCGACGTAACCCTTTACGATGAACTCTTTATGACCTCCATAATCAAGAAATATTTCCTTAGTCATCTAGTTACTAAGGATAATCTTGACCGCTGTCCAGTGGTCCACTCCTGGATCACTTTTGTATCCCTTGACGGACTCATGGCAAGGCACACACAGGTGCGGTACACAACATGGCATACTATACAGAGCCTATGGCTAAGGCATAGGGGACGACATTCGTCCTTTCTCTTTTCTTCTGTTGTTGTCGAGCTTTGAGTCTCACTCAACTTCAAACCTTACAAATCAGGTAAGAACTCTTTCTTTGACTGATCCATTTTGAACTCTTTCAAAATCTTGTAAAGGTATGTACTCATTGAAAGTCATATCAGATGTCTTGATCTATCTCTATAGATCTCGATGCCCAATGATTAAGTATCTTTATCCGGTTCTTCCTTTAAAAAATACATTTCAAACAACCCTTCATGCTTTCCAGAAATTCTACATCATTTCCGATCAACAATATGTCATCCACACATACTTATCAGAAATTCTATAGTGATCCCATTGTCACATCCCTAGCTAGATGTCATAGGACAGCATGTGTGTGCATCATATTTCAATTTCATATCAACATGTAATGGGGATTAAAAGAAACCACAAGCTCACATTGGAATCAAATTAATTAAAAGTTTGTGAAAACTCAACAAACTCAAAATGCCCATACAAAATGTTCCCTATGCCTGATAAATATGGACATGAACATATCAGGGGCCATTTTAAATGTTTGAACAATTATAGATTTTTAAAAATAAATAATAAAGCCTCTCAAAATGCCAAATAAAACATTATCATTACTTTATATTTCAAAATATCCTGAAACTATTTATAGGAGTTTGAAATATTCAAACTTAAGTATATAAAACTTTTGGGATATATTATAAAAGCATTTGTTCCTGAAAAAGAAATAAAACAAATGTCAGAATTAGAAAACAGAGAGAAAAACAAGAGAAAAAAAGGAAAGAGGCCCAGAGGGGAGCCGGCCCAACTGGCCCGCGCTAGTCGTCAATGTCCTCTCACCAGGAGGATAGGGGCACGCACTCGTCGTGTGCGGGCACGCGCCCGGCCACCTCCTCCCTGCCTCGCTGCTGCCTGGAGGCTCCCGGACACGCCAGCGCGAGGCCACGCGGTGGCCCTCTTCTCCTCTCCCTCTCTGCCCTACGCGCTCTCTCTCTCGCTATTTCCCACTCCCTGCCGCCATGGCCAAGCCCTGCTCGAGCTCGCCTCCGTCGCTCTAACCGCCCCCTCGCCTTGCAGAGTAGCCACCAAGATCCGCCGTGACCCCCTCATCCTCCCCGTGAAGCTAGAAGGCGCTAGGAGCCCCTCTACGTCGCGCCATCGCCGTTCCTCCCCGTCGGCCACCGGAGCCCCTCCTCGGCGTTTCGCCCCGTCCGGACCTTCCCCGACCTCGCCGTCGCCTCTCCTGGAATCGCGGTGAGCCTCTAGTGCTCCTCCCCCTTCCCCCCTTCTCTCTCGTGCCCTCTAGCGCCTTAGCCGGTCTTGCCCGAGATCCGGCCGCCGCTACCCTCGACGCCGGCGTCGATTCCAACCACCCCACCCTCTGGTTTGGGGCTAGATCGACGGGCGCTCGAGCATAGGTCCTCCTAGTGCTCTCCGCCGCCCGTTTGTTCGCCGGAGGAGGTGTTCCGACCCCCTCCGCCGTCTCGGACGTCGCCGGCGAGTCAACCGGTGTTGACCACGGGGACCCGGGTGAACTGGCAAGTGGGCCCGACCCTTTTAATTATAATTAGATTAAGAAACAAATTAATTAACAAAATTAATTAACAAAATTAATTAACCTAATTAGTCACTGAACAGTGGGCCCAGTGTTAATTAAGTAATTAGGATTAGCTTTAACTCTCTGGTTAAGTGATTGAGTCACTGACATGAGGGCCCCACCCTGTCAGGTTTGACCTGGCCTGGTCAGCCGACCTGCTGACGTCGTAGTGACGTCAGGCTGACACCCTAATTCATTTTCTAGTTTTAAAATAATTCCAAAAAATGTTTAAAACTTCAAAAATTCATATAAATTAATCTGTAAATCAGATGAAAACAATTTATATATGAAAATTTATCAGAAAAATCCAATGAATCCAATGGTGCTATTATCATGTATGTTAGATCAAGCTATGTAGATGAACATTGACATTTACTAATAGGCTAATATACAAAATATGAAATGAAGAACGACTTTGAACCTATAGTCAAACTCACTTCAAATTAACGTGGACAATAGTTGCATTAGCTCATCCATACATGCTGCCATGTCATGATCATGCATCATATTGATGCAAAAATGTGAATTAATTGCTATTTATCTACATTGCGGTAGGCCCTGCTTCTCAGGATACCCTCGAGTATTCCAACGAAGGAGAGAACCTTCCCGCTACCCAGCAAGGCAAGCAACTCCCTTTGATCATTACGATAACATCCCACTCTCTCGCTCTTGCTCTTGTTTATTGCATTAGGACAAACGTTTACTTGTCTGTCATACATGGTAGATGAACCTATTCTTTTGCATGACCTGTCATTGTCATAGTAAATAGCTAAACTTTGCAACCCAGCATACCTGGTAGATGCTTGTGCCATGATGTGCTTAGCTTACTTTTCTTGCTATGCTTAGAGTTGTGTCAGGTCTGATTCATCTGGTGATGAACTGGGGTGAAACAATGTTGTTCTGATGTCATAAGCTTATGATGAATCCGATTTGGTAAAGGTAACGATGAGAGCCTATGTGGGAATACATAGTGGGTTGTCTCATTGGGACTGTTCTTAGGAACTGAGTTCCGTGTTTCTGATCCAAGACTAGGTACTACCACATGCTGGGCCCTGAAATATGACCCCGCTCAACTTATCAGTCGCTTAGTCCTTAGTCCAGGAGTTGCAAGTAGTTTCTGGTGTTTATAGCATGTTGGAGGCCGTGCGTAGCGCTGACCCTAGGGGTGGGTTACGACGCGGTAGGTAGTGGCACGATGTACCAAAAGTCACCCGAATGGTGGGCTTGGGAACCCTGTGCACATCATTTGGGGCCGTAGCGGAAACTTCGTCCGGACTTCCGTGCGGGTTCGGTCTCAAATAGGCGATAGCCTGGACTAGAGGTCTTATGTGATTGACGGTCGTGGCCAACTCCCTCGCTGGGCTTCTGCTTGAAGGTTGCCGAGGTGCATGGTTTTATGAGCACACAACAATAAGTGGCGAGAGCGTGTGTGAAGAAGTACACCCCTGTAGGGTATGAAACTATTCGAATAGTCGCGTCCTCAGATATGAACTACTTGGAAATCTTATGCTGTTCATAGATGATCAAATTGATATTCATAAAAATATCAAGACAAGTGTGAGTACCGTGGATGGCACTCTCCCAGGAGAGGGAAGTGAATCCATGGTGGTGTATTGTCATGGAGTTAGTGGACTCCTGTGCGATATATAAAATTTAAACAAAGAGTTAAAATTGTGTAGTGTAGGTTAGCCATGAGTCAAAGCTGGCATTGCTGCATAAAGTCCACCACTCCCCTTGTTGATACATGAGCATGAATAGACTAGGTCTGTTCTAAAGACTTGTTGAGTACGTTTGTACTCACGTTTGCTTAATAAATGTTGCAGATGAGACCCAGGACCCATCAGGTGGGTTCTATCTAGATGTCGACGATGCCGAATAGCTGGTGTCCCAGCTACGACCTTATGCCCTGTGGCGGGTTGTAGATAGTAAGGCCACGTGCCTTTTTACCCTTTCATCTGTCTGTACTCAGACAGCTTTATGCTTCCGCTTGGTTTGTATGAACTTGTTTGTATGACTTGAATGTCGGGTCATGTGACCCCTATCTGTAAGAACATATTATGCAAGGCTCGTCTGAGCCTCTTAAATAAAAGTTGTGTTGTCGTATGGTTATGTTGTGATGCCATAATTGTTTCTATGCATATCAGGCATGTCATGCGTACGTGTGATGTGCAACGGTATGTATGGGATCCGACGCCTAGTCATGTGCCTTTAGTAGTACTCTTTATGGGAAACTGCTTCTTTGTGCTTCCATCGAGCCATGGTAGCTTGCTACTGCTCCGGACACATTGATTGACGGACATGTATCCTTCTTTGCTGTTGTGTCTGTCCCTTCGGCGAAATGTCTCGCAGTGTAATGGAGTCCCTATAGCCTGCTACGACTCGTCTACGTGCAATGATGACATTTATGTCCCACGGCGTAATGGAGTCCTTGTAGCTTGCTATGACTCGTGTACCCACGCTTGAGGCCGACACCTGCATTGTTGGGTTATGTATGTCTATTTCCGTACGGATGTGCCACTTGGGTTCTATGACTAGTCATGTCAGCCCGGGTTCTCTGTCGTTTGATTGCCAGTGACATGTTCACGTACGTGAGCCAAAAGACGCAAACGGTCCTGGCTAAGGTAAGGCTGTAGTCATGGAGCTTACCGTGCGTGAGGCCGCAAAGTGACGTGATATGTTACAGTCTGGATTCATATGACTTAGGATGGGAGTCCCGACAGTGTTGTTATCAGAGCCTGACTGACTGTAGGACTACCAAGCCAAACCAGTCGAAGTTGAGTCTAGAAACACTATAGAAAATTAGAGGAGTTGATTGTGGAAGGGAACGTAAGGCTCTTTTTACTCCTCTTCCCAAGTTATTCTATTCTGAGTCATTCTCATCTTTTCTATGGGGATAAGAGCTAGGCTTCTCATCTATTGCTTAGGATGACGAGTTACTAACCATGGACTATTAGCTAGCTTGTTTGCAAGTGAATGTCGGTACTAGAGTATTGTTGGTGTGACAAACAGATGGAGAAGAGATTTGAGTCTAGAAAGTCGAGTGGTTATGCTTTTCCAATCTTTTGCAGTTGTCTCAAAATCCTTTTTGAGCAGTTACAGTTTTATGCTGTCCAATTTCTGCTAAAGTCTCTAATGTCTTTGCATCATTCTCTGTTTCAGATGCCCCCTCGTCCTTCCCGTTAGGTGGTCCGTCTGACCAGGTGCATCGATGTACCGGGTCACACGACCATGTTGGTTAGAGTTATGATGGAGGTTGGCTACCGTTGGTACCCAGAGTACACAATGGAGGAACAGTATCGAGATTTCAACCAGAGCCAGTATTTGTGTATTGTTAAGGTATATCCTTCATATCCTGGAGCTGCAGAGCCGCTTCACTGGACTTATGGGTTAGGTGTCACCATCGACATGGCACTTCAGGAGGCCACCTACACCATGCTGGTTATCATGAGGTTTCACCATTGTCTGCTTCAGAACACAGAGTTCTGTTATGTTCCCGCTTCCATGGGAGGAGAGGATAGCTATCTTAGCGCAGCCTACTATGATCATTCTCATGAGGACAGTAGGCTGCAGGTGACCGCTCAGATATTGGAAAACAGGGATCATGATGCGCGTGCCCTTTGCATGGAGCTCTATGCTACCCGTGCACGTATTTGGACAGCCCTGACGCAGTTGACACCTGTCGTGTAGACAGGCTATGGAGATTTGGAGATGCTGACCCCATCACGGACTCATCTGCCAGCACACGTAGACTGGCCCGATGTTGGAGGTATCACGCCTCTTCGAGGACTGTTGTTGCCACCAACAAGGGGACCAAAGCCACATCCATGTCCTTATGGTTTCCAGGGATCACAGGCTAGAGTGTTTCTAGATCCTCAGGTTCAGCTCCCAGGTCACAGGGGTAACCTATATGAGGCATTCTACATCGATGCTTGAGTATGTGGATGTTAGTACTAGTATGGTAGTAGTCATATCGCCACAGTCATGTGTGTCTTGTGGGATATGACCGAGGTTGAGAGTTGCGTTCCGGAGGTGTAGATAGATAATGTATAGGAAGCTTGTAATGCCTCCGATGAGATGTGTCATCTCTCCATAGTTTGTATTTCAGCTTGGGCTTGTACTGAACTATGTCATGGTGTGTATGAATCAGGGTATTCATATGGCAGTTTTATTACCATGTTGTTTGGGTGTTTACCCTGCATGCCATGTTGTCCAATACATTCCTTATCTCATGTCTTAGAGATGATGTCCCCTATGCCTAAGATGTGGGTTTGTTTTCGCAGGATGGTGGCAACTAGGAATAACCCCGTGCCTGCCCCCGAGAAGGGCGAGGGAAGCCAGCCCGGGCAAGAGATCCTGCCACATGCGCCCTCTTTGGTAGAGGTGATGCTTGAAGCTGAACGGAATAAAAGGGAGACCAACAGGCTGTTGGAACGAATTGAGCAGAACACAGCACATGCTCCCCGCAATGATCATAATGATGGTGTGTCTCTCGGTGATTTTGTCAAGCTGTGCCCACCTAAGTATCATCATTCGGTTGACCCACTCGACGCGGATGACTGGCTGACCAGCATGTTCCGCAAGATCCGGGCTGCCAATGTATCCAAGACCAACAAGGTGACCTTTGCTACTTACTTTCTAGAAGGACCCGCCAACCTGTGGTGGGGAAGCTATGAAGCCATGCGTCCTGTAGGCCCCGCACCAACTTGGGCGGAATTCAACGCGGCATTTCGTACCCATCACATCCCGAAAGGGCTGATGGATCGTAAGAGAGAGGAATTCTGTGCTTTCACCTAGGGCAGACTGTCAGTGGATGCCTATAGCCGTTAGTTCAGCAATCTTGCTCGCTATGGTCTGGAGGAAGTTTCAACTGATGCCAAGAAACAGGCTAGGTTCCGTAAGGGACTTAATCCTGAGCTCTGTCGAGATCTGCGCCTACATGAGTGCACAACCTTCCAGGCTCTCGTCAACAAGGTTATCAATGTCGAGACTGGACAGACTGACTACGAGGCCACGAGGAAGCAGAACCATGACTTCAGCCCCGCATCTGGCTCGGGCTCCAACAAACGCCGGGTGTTGGTGCCCCACGCAGCTTTGCCGCCAAGATACACCGCAAGGCCATCCTTCCAGGCGCCTCACCTAGCTCAGCCCAACCCTCCAAGCAGGCCATTTGGAGTTCCTCCTGCCAATGCTTCTACCCGTGCCACCGTTGTCGCCTACAAGTGTGGAGAACCAGGACACTACTCCCTTGAGTGTCCTCAGAACAATGCTAAGCCGGCTCGACGTGGGAAGCCAGGAAAAGCTTTCTATGTGAAGCCAGCTCCTGCTCCTTGTCAATAGTCATCTAGCGTCTATTCTATTTGATACTGGGGCATCTCATTCTTTCATCTCAGAATGTTATGCACAATTGCATAACATGACTTTTTGTGATATGCCTACTCCTTTAGTAGTTCAGACTCCTGGTTCAAAGTGGCAAACCTCTAGAGTGAGCCATGATAATGAGATTCTTGTGGATAGGCTAGTCTTTCTAGCATCTTTGATAGCCCTCAAGTCTTTGGATATAAATATCATTCTAGGCATGGATTGGATCAAAGCCCACCATGCTAGGATTGATACTCATACTAGGAATGTTCAACTTACACATCCATCGGGTGAGATAGTTAATGTCTCCACTTGAACAGCCAAGTGCCAACTCTATTACCTCAATGCTAGCCCTCTTCCAGAATTAGAAGATATTCCGGTAGTCCGTGACTTTCCGGATGTCTTTCCAAAAGTACTGCCAGGAATTCCACCTGTGAGAGATGTTGAGTTTGTGATAGAGCTCATTCCAGGGACTGTCCCAATAGCCAGAAGACCCTGTAAGAAGGCACCCTTAGAACTATCCGAACATAAGATCCAACTCAATGAGGCTTTGAAGAAAGGTTTCATCTGTCCTAGTTCTTCTCCTTGGGCGTGTCCAGTCCTCTTTGTCAAGAAGAAGGATGGATCGGACCGTATGGTTGTGGATTATCGGCCAGTGAATTTGGTCGCCATAAAGAACAAGTATCCGCTCCCCGGGATCAACGATTTGTATGATCAACTCGCTGGATCCTCTATCTTTTCCAAAATGGATTTGAGGTTGGGATACCATCAAATCAAAACTAGAAATAGGGACATTCCAAAAACAGCTTTTGTTACTCGTTATGGCCAATACGAGTACACCATCATGTCCTTCGGTTTAACCAATGCCCCAGCCACCTTCTCTCACTTGATGAATTCGATCTTCATGGAGTATTTGGATAAATTCGTCGTGGTTTACCTCGACGATATACTCATCTACTCGAAGAACGAACAGGAACATGCCGAGCATCTAAGGCTGGTATTGATGAAACTTCGAGAGCATCGTCTGTATGCCAAATTCTCCAAGTGTGAATTTTGGTTGCGAGAAGTGACCTATCTGGGCCACGTGATCTTTGGTAAAGGTATTGCTGTCAATCCCGAGAGAGTTTAGGCCATCCTTGATTGGACTCAACGTGAATTAGTTAAGCAAGTTCGGAGTTCCCTTGGCTTAGCGAGCTATTGTCGCCGCTTTGTCGAGAATTTCTCCAAGGTTGCGAAACCTCCGACTGAACTCCTCAAGAAAGATAAAAAGTTCGAGTGGAATCCAGGATGCGAGCATAGTTTTCAGGAGTTGAAAAGACGACTGACCTCTACTCCCGTTCTGGTGCCACCAGACTTCTCTAAGGACTTTGTTATCTATTGCGACGCCTCACGACAAGGAGTAGGTTGCATTCTCATGAAAGATTGTCATGTGATTGCATACGAATCTCAACAGTTGCATCCACATGAGGATAATTATCCAGCACATGATCATCAGATTGCAGCTGTGGTCCATGCATTGAAAACCTGGCGACATTACCTTCTGGGTAATCGTTGCAAAATTTACACTGATCACCAAAGTCTGAAATATATTTTTCCAACCGGATTTAAATCTCAGGCAAAGACAGTGGGTTGAGTTGATTACAGATTATGACTTAGGGATAACTTACACCTCGGGGAAAGCCAATGTCATGGTTGATGCACTAAGTCGTAAGTCTTATTGTAACAACCTGATGTTACAACAAGGTCAACCACTTCTCTATGAGGAATTTCGGAAGTTGAACCTTCACATTATTCCTCAAGGATTTCTATCCAACCTGGTGGCGAAACCTAATCTTAAGGATCAAATTATAGCTGGCCAAAAGCGTGATAAGGGTATTTCCAGGATCAAAGAGAACCTTGTTAGCGGTATCACTAAGGATTTGTCCATCGGTGATCAAGGTGTGGTGTTGTTTCAGAACCGTTTGGTGGTTCCCAAGAGCCAACATCTTCGGCAGCTGATTCTTAAGGAGGCTCATGATTCTCCTCTCACAATTCATCCGGGTAGTACCAAGATGTATCAGGACCTACACCACAGATTCTGGTGGACTGGGATGAAGAGAGAAATTGCTCAGTTCGTTGCTAATTGCGACGTTTGTCGTCGCGTGAAAGCAGAACATCAAAGGCCCCCTGGCACCCTTCAACCTTTAGCTATTCGTGAATGGAAATGGGATAAGGTCGGTATGGATTTCATTACCGGATTTCCCAGGACTAAGAGAGGGAATAATGCTATCTTTGTGGTCATCGACCGCCTTTCCAAAGTGGCTCATTTTCTTCCTATTCGGGAGAGTATAACTGCTAGCTAGCTAGCGGAGTTATATGTTTCTCGAATAGTTTCTCTTCATGGTGTTCCATTGGAGATTAACACAGACCGTGGAAGTATCTTTACTTCCCGATTTGGGGAAAGTTTCCAAAACACTATGGGGACTCATCTATACTTTGGCACTGCTTTCCACCCGCAATCAAGTGGTCAAGTTGATCGAGTCAATCAAATTCTCGAAGACATGCTCCGAGCTTGTGTTATATCCTTCGGTATGAATTGGGAGAAATGTCTTCCATTTGCCGAATTTGCTTATAACAATAGTTATCATTCAAGCTTGGGCAAAGCCCCTTTTGAAGTTCTCTATGGACGAAGGTGTCGAACACCTCTTAACTGGTCAGAAACCGGAGAGAGGCAACTCTTTGGCCCGGATATGATCCAGGATGCTGAGGAGCAAGTTCGCATTATTTTTGAAAAGTTGAAAACAGCCCAATCTCGTCAAAAGAGCCAATATGATCACCATCATAAGGCTGTGACCTATGAAGTTGACGAGAAGGCTTACCTTCGGGTTACACCTCTGAAGGGTACCCATCGATTCGGTATCAAGGGCAAGTTGGCTCCTTGTTACATTGGACCTTTTCGCATTCTTGCTAAACGAGCAGAGGGTGGCTACCAATTGGAACTTCCGCCGCATCTTTCCAAGGTTCATGATCTCTTCCACGTCTCGCAACCTAGGCATTGCTTCTTGGACCCTGTCCGTGAAGTAGACCACGAAGCGCTTGATCTCCAAGATAACCTTACATATCGAGAATACCCTATTCCTATTCTTGATCAAGCTGAGCGAACCACTCGGTGTCGGAACATCAAGTTTCTCAAGGTTCAGTGGTCACACCATTCTGAAAAGGAGGCCCCATGGGAAAGAGAAGATCGTCTTCGACTAGAGTACCCCGAGCTCTTCCCGACGACTTCAAAATCTCGGGACGAGATTCTTTTGAGTGGGGGTGAGTTGTCACATCCCTAGCTAGATGTCATAGGACAGCATGTGTGTGCATCATATTTCAGTTTTGCATCAACATGTAATGGGGATTAAAAGAAACCTCAAGCTCACATTGGAATCAAATTAATTATAAGTTTGTGAAAGCTCAACAAACTCAAAATGCCCATACAAAATGTTCCCTATGTCTAATAAATATGGACATGAATATATCAGGGGCCATTTTAAATATTTGAACAATTATAGCAATTTAAAAATAAATAATAAAGTCTCCGAAAATGCCAAATAAAGCATTATCATTACTTTATATTTCAAAATATCCTGAAACTTTTTATAGGAGTTTGAAATATTCAAACTTAATTATATAAAACTTTTGGGATATTTTATAAAAGCATTTCTTCTTGAAAAAGAAATAAAAAAATGTCAGAATTAGAAAATAGAGAGAAAAAAAGGAAAGAGGCCCAGAGGGGAGCCGGCCCAGCTAGCTCGTGCCAGTCGTCCCTCTCCTCTCGCCCGGAGGACAAGGGCACGCGCTCGTCGCGCGCGGGCACACGCCCGGCCACCTCCTCCCTGCCTAGCTGCTGCCTGGAGGCTCCCGAACGCGCCAGCGTGAGGCCATGCCATTGCCCTCTTCTCCTCTCCCTCTCTCCCCTGCGCTCTCTCTCTTGCTTTCTCCCCCTCCCTACCGCCATGGCCGAGCCCTGCTCGAGCTTGCCGCCGTCGCTCTAGCCTCCCCCTCGCCTCGCAGAGTGGCCACTGAGATCCGCCGCGACCCCCTCGTCCTCCCTGTGAAGCTAAAAGGCGCCAGGAGCCCCTCTACACCATGCCATCGCTGTTCGTCCCCGCCAACCACCGGAGCCCCGCCTTGGCGTTTTGCCCCGTCTGGACCTTCCCCGACCTCGCCGTCGCCTCTGCTGGAACCGCGGTGAGCCACTGGTGCTCCTCCCCCTTTCCCCCTTCTCTCTCGTGCCCTCTAGCACCATAAACAGTCCTGCCCGAGCTCCGGCCGCCGCTGCCCTCGACGCCGGTGTCGATTCCGACCACCCCAGCCTCTGGTTTGAGGCTAGATCGACGCGCGCTCGAGCGTAGGTCCTCCCAGTGCTCTCAGTCGTCCATTTGGTCGTCGGAGGAGGGGTTCCGACCCCCTCCGCCGTCTTGGACGTCGCCGGCGGCTCAACGCCAGCGAGTCAACCGGTGTTGACCACGGGGTTTGACCCCGGGTCAACTGGCAAGTGGGCCCGGCCCTTTTAATTATAATTAGATTAAGAAAAAGTTAATTAACAAAATTAATTAACCTAATTAGTCACTGACTAGTGTCTAGTGTTAATTAAGTAATTAAGATTAGCTTTATTCTCTGGTTAAGTGATTGAGTCACTCACATGAGGGCCCCACCCTGTCAGGTTTGACCTGGCCTGGTCAGCCGACCTGCTGACGTCGTAGTGACGTTAGGCTGACGCCCTAATTCATTTTCTAGTTTTAAAACAATTCCAAAAAAAATTAAAACTTCAAAAATTCATATAAATTAATCTGTAAATCAGATGAAAACAATTTGTATATGAAAATTTATCAGAAAAATCCAATGAATCCAATGGTACTATTATCCTGCATGTTAGAGCAAGATATGTACATGAACATTCACATTTACTAATAGGCTAATATATAGAATATGAAATGAAGAACGACTTTGAACCTATATTCAAACTCCTTCAAATTAACTTGGGCAATAGTTGCATTAGCTCATCCATACATGCTGCCATGTCATGATCATGCATCATATTGACGCAAAAACGTGTATTAATTGCTATTTATCTGCATTGCGGTAGGCCCTACTTCTGAGGATACCCCTGAGTATTCCAACGAAGGAGAGAACCTTCCCGCTACCCAGCAAGGCAAGCAACCCCCTTTGATCAGTCCGATAACATCCCACTCTCTCGCTCCTACTCTTGTTTATTGCATTAGGACAAACGTTCACTTGTCTGTCATACACGGTAGATGAACCTATTGTTTTGCATGACCTGTGATTGTCACAGTAAATAGCTAAACCTTGCAACCTAGAATACCTAGTAGATGTTTGTGCGATGATGTGCTTAGCTTACTTTGCTTGCTATGCTTAGAGTTGTGTCAGGTTTGATTCATCTGGTGATGAACTGGAGTGAAACAATGTTGTTCTGATGTGATAAGCTTATGATGAACCCGATTTGGTAAAGGTAGCAATGAGAGGCTATGTAGGAGTACATAGCGGGTTGTCTTATTGGGACCATTCTTAGGAACTGAGTTCCCTGTTTGTGATCCAAAACTAGATATTAACACATGCTGGGCCCTGAAATATGACCCCGCTTGACTTATCAGTCACTTAGTCCTTAGTCCAGGAGTTGCAAGTGGTTTCTGGTGTTTATAGCATGCTGGAGGCCGTGCGTAGCGCTGACCCTAGGGGTGGTTACGACGCGGTAGGCAGTGGCACGGTGTACCAAAGGTCACCCAAATGGTGGGCTTGGGAACCCTGCGCACATCGGTTGGGGCCATAGAGGAAACTTTGGCCGGACTTCCGTGCGGGTTCAGTCTCAAATAGGTGATAGCTTGGACTAGAGGTCTTATGTTATTGACGGTCGTGGCCGACTCCCTCGCTGGGATTCCGCTTGAAGGTTGCCGAGGTGCATGGTTTTATGAGCACAGAACGATAAGTGGCGAGAGCATGTGTGAAGAAGTACACCCCTACAGAGTATGAAACTATTCGAATAGCCACGTCCTCGAATATGGACTACCTTGAAAGCTTATGATGTTCATAGATAATCAAATGGATACTCATAAAAATATCAAGACAAGTGTGGGTACCGTGGATGGCACTCTCCCAGAAGAGGGAAGTGAATCCATGGTGGTGTATTGTCATGGAGTTAGTGGACTCGTGTGCGATATATAAAATTTAAAAAAAGAGTTAAAATTGTGTAGTGTAGGTTAGCCATGAGTCAAAGCTGGCATTGATGCATAAAGTCCACCACTCCCCTTGTTGATACATCAGCATGAATAGACTAGGTCTGTTCTAAAGACTTGCTGAGTACGCTTGTACTCACGTTTGCTTAATAAATGTTGCAGATGAGACCCAGTACCCATCAGGTGGGTTCTATCTAGATGTTGACGATGCCGAATAGCTGGACTAAGGACTACGACCTTATGGCCTGTGGTGGGCTGTAGATAGTTAGGTCATGTGCCTTTTTACCCTTTCATCTGTCTGTACTCAGATAGCTTTATGCTTCCGCTTGGTTTGTATGAACTTGTTTGTATGACTTGAGTGTCGGGTCATGTGACCCCTATCTGTAAGAACATATTATGCAAGGCTCATATGAGCCTCTTAAATAAAAGTTGTGTTGTCGTATGGTTATGTTGTGATGCCATAGTTGTATCTATGCATATTGGGCATGTCATGCATACGTGTGATGTGCAACGGTATGTATCGGATCCGACACCTAGTCGTGTGCCTTTAGTAGTACTCTTTACGGGAAATTGCCTCTTTGTGCTTCCATAGAGCCATGGTAGCTTGCTACTGCTCTGGACACATTGATTGACCGGCATGTATCCTTGTTTGCTGCTATGTCTGTCCCTTCGAGGAAATGTCTCGCAGTGTAAAGGAGTTCCTGTAGCCTGCTATGACTCGTCTATGTGTAGTGGTGACATTTATGTCCCAGGGCGTAATGGAGTCCTTGTAGCTTGCTATGACTCGTCTACACGCGCTTGAGGCCGACACCTGCATTGTTGGGTTACATATGCCTGTTTTCCGTACAGATGTGCCACTTGGGTTCTATGACAAGTAATGTTGGCCCGGGTTCTCTGTCGTTTGACTGCCAGCGACATGTTCACATACGTGAGCCAAAAGACGCAAACGGTCCCGACTAAGGTAAGGCTGCAGTCGTGGAGCTTACCGTGCATGAGGCCGCAAAGTGATGTGATATGTTACAGTCTGGATTCATATGACTTAGGATCGGGGTCTCGACACGCACTCACTTTCTTGTAAATACAAGTTTCTAGTAAACTTAGTATAAACACAAAAACTTTGATCACCTCATCAAAGTGTATATTCCAACTCCGCGATGCTTGCTCCAGCCCATAGAAGGATTGCTGGAGCTTGCACACCTTTTTAGCATCCTTAGGAGTGACAAAACTTTCCGGTTGTATCACATACAACCTTTCCTCATGGTAACCGTTAAGTAAACAATGTTTTTGACATCCATCTGCCAGATTTCATAATTGAAAATGCAGCAACTACTAACATAATTCCAATAGACTTTTAGCATCACTATGGGTGAGAAGGTCTCATCGTAGTCAACTCCTTGAACTTGGAGAAAACTTCTTTGCGACAAGTCGAGCTTTACAAATGGTGGCATTCACCATCAGCGTCTGTCTTCATCTTAAAGGTCCATTTGTACTCAACGACATGCCGTTTAATGGGAAAGTCTACCAAAGTCCATACTTGGTTTTCATACATGGATCCTTTCTCGGATTTCATGGCCTCTAACCATTTGTTGGAATACGAGCCCATCATTGCTTCTCCATAGCTCGTAGGTTCATCGCTGTCCAACAACATGACCTCTAAAATAGAGTTCCCATACCACTCAGGAGCAGTACGTGTCATTGTCGACCTACGACGTTTGATAGTAACTTGATCCGAAGCTTCATGATCATCATCATTAACTTCGTCTTCAACTAATGTAGGCTCCACATAAACATCTTTCTGTGCTACGCTACTCTCTGGTTGAAACAAAGGTTCAACAACGTCATCAAGTTCTATCTTCCTCCCCCTCAATTCTTTCGAGAGAAACTCTTTCTCAAGAAATGACCCGTTTTAGCAACAAACACTTTGTGCTCGGATCTGAGATCGAAGGTTTACCCTATTGGAAATATGCCCTAGAGGCAATAATAAATTAGTTATTATCATATTTCCTTGTTCGTGATAATCGTTTATTATCCATGATATAGTTGTATTGAATGGAAACACATTACATGTGTGGGTAAATAGACAACACTCTGTCCCTAGTATGCCTCTAGTGAACTAGCTCGTTGATCAAAGATGGTCAAGGTTTCCTAGCCATTGACATGTGATGTCATTTGATAACGGGATCACATCATTAGGAGAATGATGTGATGGACAAGACCCAAACTACAAACGTAGCTTATGATCGTGTCAGTTTATTGCTACTGTTTTCTACATGTCAAGTGTATGTTCCTATGACCATGAGATCATGCAACTCACTGACATCGAAGGAGTACCTTGTGTGTATCAAACGTCGCAACATAACTGGGTGACTATAAAGGTGCTCTACAGGTATCTCTGAGGGTGTCTGTTGAGTTGGCATGGATCAAGACTGGGATTTGTTACTCCGTGTGGCGGAGAGGTATCTCAGGGCCCACTCGATAATACAACATCACAATAAGCCATGCAAGCAATGTGACTAAGTGTTAGTCACGAGATCTTGTATTACGGAACGAGTAAAGAGACTTGCCGGTAACGAGTTTGAACTAGGTATGGAGATACCGACGATCGAATCTCGGGCAAGTAACATACCGAAGAACAAAGGGAACATCATACGGGATTAACTGAATCCTTGACATAGAGGTTCGACCGATAAAGATCTTAGTAGAATATGTAGGAAAAAATGTGGACATCCAGGTCCCGCCATTGGTTATTGACCGTAGATGTGTCTCGGTCATGTCTACATAGTTCTCGAACCCGCAGGGTCTGCACACTTAAGGTTTGGTGACGTTTCGGTAGTATAGAGTTATGTATGATGGTGACCGAAGGTTGTTCTGAGTCCCGGATGAGATCCCGGATGTCACGAGGAGTTCCTGAATGGTCCGGAAATGAAGATTGATATATAGGAAGGTGGTGTTTGGACTTCGGAAAGATTTCGGGCACTTTCGGTAGTGTACCGGGAGTGACGAATGGGTCCCGGGGGTCCATCAGTGGGACCAACCCACCCCATGGGACAAAGTGGAGACCCACCAGCCCCTAGTGGGCTGGTGGGGTCGGCCAAGGTGGCCTAGTTGTAGGGGAGAGAGGCCCAAACCGAATTGGGGTGGAGTCCTCCCCAAGTTCCACCTCTCGTGTGAGAGGTGGACTCCCAATTGGAGGAGGACTCCCCCTCCACTAGTTCAGCCAAAGACAAGAGGGAGCCCTCCTCTTGGGCACTAGAATTTACAGACTCGTGCTACCCGTTCCACCGGTGCTCCTCTAGATCGGATTTCCGCAGTGCTTAGGCGAAGCCCTGCCGGAATTGCTCCACCACCATCACCGGGGCGCCGTCACGCTGCCGGTGAACTCTTCTCCCTCTCCACTTCCTCTTTTTTTATCAAGAAGGTGGAGATTGTCATCAAGCTGCACGTGTGCTGAACGCGGAGGTGTCGTTCATTCGGCGCTAGATCGGAAGGACCGTGAACAAGATCGCGAGGCGGTTCGTGATGAGTTCACGGGACGGATCGTGATGAGATCGCGGGACGGATCGTGATGAGATCGCGGGACGGATCGTGATGAGTTCGCGGGACGGATCATGATTGGATCGCGGGACGGATCGTGATTTGATCGCGGGACACTCGGCGATTTGGATCACGAAGATGTTCGACTACACCACCCGCGTTTCTTAACGCTTCCCTCTTAGCGATCTACAAGGGTATGTAGATCCACTCTCCCTCTCGTAGATGCTCATCACCATGGATAGATCTTACGTGTGCGTAGGAAATTTTTCATTTCCCATGCAACGTTCCCCAACAGTGGTATCAGAGCTAGGTCTATCTGTAGATGAGATCTTGAGTAGAACACAAAAGGTTTGTGGGCGTTGATGCTTAGATTGCTTCCTCCCTTGGTCAGATTTTGGTTCAGCGGTATTGTGAGATGAAGCAGCCCGGACCAACATTACTCGTACGCTTACGAGAGACCGGTTCCCTCAACGCAACTTGTTGCCTAGATGGCTTGCGGGTGGCAGTTTCTCTCACTTTAGTTGGATCGGATTCGACAAAGGCGGTCCTTCAGAAGGTTGAAAAGCAACTAGTGTGTCATCGTTGTGGTTTTTGCGTAGATGAGAATTGTTCTTGCTAGATACCCGTAGTAGTCACGTAAAACATGCAACAACAATTAGAGGATGTCTAACTTGTTTTTGCAGGGTATGTTGTGATGTGATATGGCCAATTACATGATGTGACATATGTGATGTATGAGATGATCATGTGATGTATAGAATTTCACGACTTGCATGTCGATGAGTACAGCAACCGGCAGGAGCCATAGGGTTGTCTTTAATTATTGTATGACCTGCGTGTCAATCATTAAGCGCTATGTAATGCTTTACTTTATCGCTAAACGGTAGCAATAGTAGTAGAAGCATGCAGGGCATGACAACCCCGATGGCGACACGTTGATGGAGATCAAGATGATGGAGATCATGGTGTCATGCCGGTGACGATGGAGATCATGCCGGTGCTTTCAAGATGGATATCTAAAGCACAAGTTCATGCCATATCATGTCACTTATGAATTGCATGTGATGTTAATCCTTTTATGCACCTTGTTTTGCTTAGTACGACGATAGCATTATAAGGTGATCCCTCACTTAAATTTCAAGTTAAATTGTGTTATCCCCGAGTGTGCACCATTGCGAAAGTTCGTCGTGTTGAGACACCACGTGATGATCGGGTGTGATAGACTCTACGTTCACATACAACGGGTGCAAGCCAGTGTTGCACGCGTAAAACACTCGGGTTAAACTTGACGAGCCTAGCATGTATAGACATGGCCTCGGTACACAAGAGACCGAAAGGTCGAACATGAGTCATATAGTAGATATGATCAACATGATGATGTTCACCATTGTAACCACCTCAACTCATGTGATGATCGGACTTGAGTTGGTGAATTTGGATCATGTATCACTTGAATGACCGGAGGGATGTCAATTTGAGTGGGAGTTCTTAAGTAATATGATTAATTGAACTTATTATCATGAACATAGTCAGTAGTGTCTTTGCAAATTATGTTGTAGATTACTTGCTCGCGCTGTAGCTCCCTTGAATTTTATATGTTCCTAGAGAAATAGAGTTGAAAGATGATGGTAGCAATATTGCGGACTGGCTCCGTGATCTGAGGATTGTCCTCATTGCTGCACAGAAGGTTATGTCCTTAATGCACCACTCGGTGCACCAACCCCTCTAGCGTTGTTTATCGATGTTGTGAACATCTGACAGGCACGTTTTGATAACTACTTGATAATTTAGTGCGTCATGCATTACATCTTAGAACTGAGGCTCCGAAACATTTTGAACGTCATGGAACATATGAGATGTTCTAAGAGCTGAAATTAGGATCTTAGGCTCGTGCCCGTGTTGCGAGATATGAGATCTCCAACAAGATTCTTTGCTTGTAAGATGAAATAGAATAGCTCAATCGTTGATCATGTGCTCAGATTGTATGGGTGCTACAATCGCTTGAATCGAGTGGGAGTTGATCTTCCAGATAAGGTAGTGATTGATATAGTTCTCCAAGTCACTGTTACTAAAGCTACTAGAACTTGCTGATGAACTATAAAACGCCCGGGATAGAAATAATGATCCCTGAGCTATTCGCGATGTTTGACACCGCGAAGGTAGAAATCGAGAAGGAGCGTCAAAGTGTTGATGGTTAGTTAAAACCACTAGTTTTGAGAAGGGCAAGAGCAAGGAGGGAAACTTCATGGATAGCAAGTCAATTGCTACTCCAGTGAAGCAACCCAAAGTTGAACTCAAACCCGAGACTAAGTGCTTCGATTATGAGGAGAGCGGTCGCTGAAGCAGAACAACCCTAGATACTTGGTAGATAAGAAGGCTGGCAAACATCAACAGAAGTATATTTGATATACGTGCTATTGATGTGTACCTTGCTAGTACTCCCAGTAGCACCTTGGTATTGGATACCGGTTCGGTTGCTAAATGTTAGTAACTCGAAATAAAAGCTACGAAATAAACAGAGAACTAGCTAAGTTTGAGGTGATGATGTGTGTTGGAAATGTTTCCAAGGTTGATGTGATCAACATCGCACGCTCTCTCTACCTTCGAGATTAGTGACGAACCTAAAATAAATGTTATTTGGTGTTTTTTTTGCGTTGGGCATGAACGTGATTAGATCATGTTCATTGCAACACGGTTATTCATTTAAGTTAGAGAATAATGGTTATTCTATTTACATGAATAATAACTTCAATGGTCGTGCACCCAGTAAGAATGGTTTGTTGAAACTTGATCGTAGTAATACACATGTTCATAACATTGATGCCAAAAAGATACAAAGTTAATAATAATAGTACCACATACTTGTGGCACTGCCGCTAAATGTCATATTGGTATAAAACGCATGAAGAAACTCCATGCTGATGGATCTTTGGACTCATTCGATTTCGAATCGGTTGAGACATGTGAGCCATGCCTCTTGGTCAAGATGACTAAGGACCCCGTTTTCTGTTTTGATGAAGCGGTCAAGTGATTTATTGGAAATGATACATGTTGATGTATGCAATCCAATGAGTCTTGTAGCGTGCGATGGATATCGTTATTTTCTTTCCTTCATTGATGATTTGAGTAGATATAGTATATATTTAGTTAATGAAACACAAGTCTGAATCGTTTGAAAGGTTCAAGCAAATTCAGAGTGAAGTTTAAGATCATCGTGACAAGAAGATAAATATGTTTGCAATATGATCGTGGAGGTGAATATCTAAGTTACGAGTTTGGCATACAACTTTAGACAATGTGAAAGTTGTTTCACAACTCACGCCACCTGGAACACCATAGTGTGATGGTGTTTCCGAACGTCATAGTCGTGCTCTATTGGATATAGTGCATGCTATGATGTCTATTATCGTTTTGTTACTATAATTTTGGGGTTATGCATTAGAGACAACAACATTCACTTTAAATAGGGCACCATCTAAATCCGTTGAGATGACACCATGTGAACTATGGTTTGATAGAAACCTAAGTTGTCATTTCTTAATGTTTGGGGCTGCGATGCTTGTGTGGAAAATGTTTTCTCCTAATAAGCTCGAACCCAAAGAGGACAAATGCATCTTCATAGAATACCCTAAGAACAGTTGGGTGAACCTTCTATCTCGGATCCAAGCATAAAATGTTTGTTGCTAAAACTGGGTCCTTTCTTGAGAAAGGGTTTCTCTGGAAAGAATTGAGTGGGAGGAGGATAGAACTTGCTGAGGTTATTTGTACCTCTGCTTCAACCAGAAATTAGCGCAACGCTGAAAGATGTTTCTGTGAAGCCTACGTCAGTTGAAGAGGAAGTTAATGATGATGATCATGAAGCTTCGTATCAAGTTACTATCGACCTACAAGGAAAATAGAACTTGATGAGGTTATTGAACCTTTACTTCAACCAGAAAGTGGCGTAGTACAGAAAGATGTTTCTGTGAAGCCTACGTCAATTGAAGAGGAAGTTAATGATGATGATCATGAAGCTTCGGATCAACTTACTATCGAACTTCGTAGGTCGACAACGACGTGTACTGCTACTGAGCGGTACGACAACCCTGTCTTGAAGGTCATGTTGTTGGACAACGATGAACCTATGAACTATGGAGAAGCGATGATGGGCCCGGAAACCAACAAATGGTTAGACGGCATGAAATCCGAGAAAGGATCCATGTATGAAAACCAAGCATAGACTTTGGTGGACTTGCTCGTTGGACAGCTGGTCGTTAAAGTACAAATGGATCTTTAAAATGAAGACAGACGCTGATGGTAAATGTTACCATTTGTAAAGCTTGACTTGTTGCAAAGTAGTTTACGACAAGTTCAAAGAGTTGAATGCGATGAGACTTTCTCACTCGTAGCGATGCTAAAGTCTGTTGGAATTATGTTAGCAGTTGCTGCATTTTTCAATTATGAAATATGGCAGATGGATGCCAAAACATCGTTTCCTTCCTTAAGGAAAGGTTATATGAGATACAACCAAAAGGTTTTGTCAGTCCTAAGGATGCTGAAAGATGTGCAAGCTTCAGTGATTCTTCTATGAACTGAAGCAAGCATCTCGGAGTTGGAATATACACTTTGATGAGGTGATCAAAGTTTTTGAGTCTATACAAAGTTTACGAGAAACTTGTATTTGCAATAAAGTGAGTGGGAGCACTATAAGAGTTTCTGATGAGTATATGTGGATGACATATTGCTATTCGGAAATGATGTAGAATTTCTAGAGAGCATAAACGGTTGTTTGAAAAGAGTTTTTCAAAGGAAGACCTGGATAAAGCTACCTAATTGTTGAGCATCAAGATCTATAGAGATAGATCAAGATACTTGATGAGACTTTCAATGAGTACATACCTTGACAAGATTTTGAAAGACTTCAAAATGGATTAGTCAGAGAAGAGTTCTCACCTGATTTGTAAGGTATAAAGTTGAGTAAGACTCAATACCCAGTGACTGCAGAAGATAGAGAAAAGATGAGTGTCATCCCCTATGCTTCAGCCATAGGCTCTATCATGTATCCAATGTTGTGCAGAAGACCCGATGTCAGCCTTGCCATAAGTATGGCCAGAAGGTTTCAAAGTGATCCTGGAATGGAGCACTGGACAGCGGTCAAGATTACCCTTAGTAACTAATAGACTAAGGACATGTTTCTCGATTATGGAGGTGATAAAGAGTTCATCGTAAAGAGTTACATTGATGCAAGCTTTAACACCAATCCGGATGACTCGTAGTAGCAATCTGGATACGTATAGCGGAGCAGCCATTTAGAATAGTACCAAGTGGAGTGTGGTAGCAGTGTTTATGGTTTGACATGGAAATTTGCAAAGTACACACGGATCTGAATGTCGCAGACCTATTGACTATAAGACCTCTCTCACATGCAAAGCATGATCGAGCCCCAGAACTCATTGGGTGTTAGATTCATAACAATGCGAATCACATGGTGATGTGAACTAGATTATTGACTCTAGTGCAAGTGGGATACTATTGGAAATATGCCCTAGAGGCAATAATAAATTAGTTATTATCATATTTCCTTGTTCATGATAATCGTTTATTATCCATGCTATAATTGTATTGAATGGAAACACATTACATGTGTGGGTAAATAGATAACACTCTGTCCTTAGTATGCCTCTAGTGAACTAGCACGTTGATCAAAGATGGTCAAGGTTTCCTAGCCACTTACATGTGATGTCATTTTATAACGGGATCACATCATTAGGAGAATGATGTGATGGACAAGACCCAAACTAGAAACGTAGCATATGATCGTGTCAGTTTATTGCTACTGTTTTCTGCATGTCAAGTATATGTTCCTATGACCATGAGATCATGCAACTCATGGATATCGGAGGAGTGCCTTGTGTGTATCAAACGTCACAACGTAACTGGGTGACTATAAAGGTGCTCTACAGGTATCTCCGATGGTTTCTGTTGAGTTGGCATGGATCAAGACTGGGATTTGTTACTCCATGTGACGGAGAGGTATCTCAGGGCCCACTCGGTAATACAACATCACAATAAGCCTTGCAAGCAATGTGAGTAAGTGTTAGTCATGGGATCTTGTATTATGGAACGAGTAAAGAGACTTGCCGGTAACGAGATTGAACTAGGTATGGAGATACCGACGATCGAATCTCGGACAAGTAACATACCGAAGAACAAAGGGAACATCATACGGGATTAACTGAATCCTTGTCATAGAGGTTCGACCGATAAAGATCTTCGTAGAATATGTAGGAACCAATCTGGACATCCAAGTCCCGCCATTGGTTATTGACCGTAGATGTGTCTCGATCATGTCTACATAGTTCTCGAACCCGCAAAGTCTGCACACTTAAGATTTGGTGACATTTCGGTAGTATAGAGTTATGTATGGTGGTTACCGAAGGTAGTTCAGAGTCCCAGATGAGATCCCGGACATCACGAGGAGTTCCGGAATGGTCCGGAAACGAAGATTGAGATATAGGAAGGTGGTGTTTGGACTCCGGAAACATTTCGGGCACTTTTGGTAGTGTACCGGGAGTGACGAATGGGTCCCGGGGGTCCATCAGTGGGACCAACCCACCCCATGGGTCAAAGTGGCGACCCACCAGCCCCTAGTGGGATGGTGGGGTAGGCCAAGGAGGTCTAGGCGCAGGGGAGAGAGGCCCAAACCGAATTGGGGTGGAGTCCTCCCCAAGTTCCACCTCTCGTGTGAGAGGTGGACTCCCAATTGGAGGAGGACTCCCCCTCCACTAGTTCAGCCGAAGCCAAGAGGGAGCCCTCCTCTTGGGCGCAGCCTCCTCTCCTTTCCTCCTATATATACTAGTGGATATCTAGGGTTTTGGCACTTGAATTTACAGCCACGTGCTACCCGTTCCACCGGTGCTCCTCTAGATTGGATTTTCGCAGTGCTTAGGTGAAGCCCTGCCGGAATTGCTCCACCACCATCACCGGGGTGCCGTCACGCTGCCGGTGAACTCTTCTCCCTCTCCACTTCCTCTTGCTGGATCAAGAGAGTGGAGATCGTCATCAAGCTGCATGTGTGCTGAATGCGGAGGTGCCGTCCATTCGGCGCTAGATAGGAAGGACCGTGAACAAGATCGCGAGGCGGTTCGTGATGAGTTCACGGGACGGATCGTGATAAGATCGCGGGACGGATCGTGATGAGATCGTGGGAGGGATCGTGATGAGTTCGCAGGACGGATCGTGATGTGATCGCGGGACGCTCGGCGATTTGGATCGCGAAGATGTTCGACTACACCAACCGTGTTTCTTAACGCTTCCCGCTTAGCGATCTACAAGGGTATGTAGATCCACTCTCCCTCTCGTAGATGCTCATCACCATGGAGAGATCTTGCGTGTGCGTAGGAATTTTTTCTTTCCCATGCAACGTTCCCCAACATACCCAACTGTTCTTAGGTTATTCCATGAAGATGCATTTGTCCGCTTTGGGTTTGAGCTCATTAGGTGAAAACCTTCTTCACATAAGCATTGCAGCCCCAAACATTAAGAAATGACAGCTTAGGTTTCCACCAAACCAAAATTCATACGATGTCATCTCAACGGAGTTAGATGGTGCCCCTTTCAAAGTGAATCTAGTTGTCTCTAATGCATAACCACAAAACAATAGTGGAAAATCGATAAGAGACATCATAGTTCGCACCATATTCAACAGAGCATGACTACGATGTTCGGACATACCATCACACTATGGTGTTCCAGGTGGCGTGAGTTGTGAAACAACTTTTCACATTGTCTAAAGTTGTATACCAAACTCATAACTTAGATATTCACCTCCATGATCATATTGTAGACATTTTATATTCTCGTCACGATGATCTCAAACTTCACTCATATTCTGCTTGAACTTTTCAAACGATTCAGACTTGTGTTTCATTAAGTAAATATACACTATATCTACTCAAATCATCAGTGAAGGTAAGAAAATAACGATATCCACCACATGCTACAACACTCACTGGACTGCATACATCAACATGTAACCAATAAGTCACTTGCCCGTTCCATCAAACCAGAAAACAGGGTTTTAGTCATCTTGCCCAAGAGGCATGGTCCGCATGTCTCAATCGATTCAAAATCGAATGAGTCCAAAGATCCATCAGCATGGAGTTTCTTCATGCGCTTTACACCAATATGACATTTAGCGGCAGTGCCACAAGTATGTGGTACTATCATTATTAACTTTGTATCTTTTAGCATCTATGTTATCAACATGTGTACTACTACGATCAAGATTCAACAATCCATTCATTGGGAGCATGACCATTGAGGGTATTATTCATGTAAGCAGAATAACCATTATTCTCTGACTTAAATGAATAAATGTATAGCAATAAATATGATCTAATCATGTTCATGCTCAACGCAAACACCAAATAACATTTATTTAGGTTCGTCACTAATCACGAAGGTAGAGAGAGTGTGCGATGTTGATCACATCAACCTTGGAAACATTTCCAACACACATCGTCACCTCACCCTTAGTTAGTCTCCGTTTATTCCGTAGCTTTTATTTAGAGTTACTAACATTTAGCAATCGAACCGGTATCCAATACCCAGGTGCTACTAGGAATACTATCAAGGTACACATCAACAACACGTATATAAAATATAATTCTGTCGACGTTGCCAGCCTTCTTATCTTCCAAGTATCTAGGGTTATCCCGCTTCGGCGACCGCTCTCCTCATAATAGAAGCACTTAGTCTCGGGTTTGGGTTCAACTTTGGGTTTCTTCACTAGAGCAGCAACTGTCTTGCCAAACATGAAATTTCCCTCCTTACCCTTGCCCTTCTCGAAACTAGTGATTTTACTAACCATCAACAATTGATGCTCCTTCTTGATTTCTACCTTCGCGGTGTCAAACATCGCGAACAACTCAGGGATCACCATTTCCATACCTGGTATAATTATAGTTCATCACGAAGTTCTAGTAGCTTAGTGATAGTGACTTGGAGAAGTATATCAATCACTATCTTATCTGGAAGATGAACTCCCACTCGATTCAAGCAATTGTAGTACCCAGACAATCTAAGCACATGCTCAATAATTGAGTTATTCTCCTTCGTCTTGCAGGCAAAGAATCTTGTTGGAGATCTCATATCTCACGACATGGGCACGAGCCTGAGATCCCAATTTCATCTTTTAGAACATCTCAGATGTTCCGTGACGTTCAAAACATTTTGGAGCCTCAATTCTAAGCCGTAATGCATGACACACTAAACTATCAAGTAGTCATCGGAACGTGCTTGTCAGATGTTCACAACACCTACAGCCGACGCTAGAGGGGGTGGAGCACCGAGCGATGCATTAAGGACATAAGCCTTCTGTGCAGCAATGAGGACAATCCTCAGATCACAGACCCAGTCCGCAATATTGTTACCATCGTCCTTCAACTCTATTTCTCTAGGAACATATAAAATTCAAGGGACCTACAACGTGAGCTAGTAATCTACAACATAATTTGCAAAGACACTACTGACTATGTTCATGATAATGAGTTCAATTAATCATATTACTTAGGAACTCCCACTGAAATTGACATCCCTCCGGTCATTCGAGTGATACACGATCCAAATTCACCAACTCAAGTCCGATCATCACGTGACTTGAGGTGGTTTCAATGGTGAACATCATCATGTTAATTATATCTACTATATGACTCATGTTTGACCTTTCGGTCTCTTGTGTTCCGAGGCCATGTCTGTACATGCTAGGCTCATCAAGTTTAACCCGAGTGTGCTGCATGTGCAACACTGGCTTGCACCTGTTGTATGTAAACGTAGAGTCTATCACACCCGATCATCACGTGGTGTCTCGACACGACGCACTTTCCCAACGGTGCACACTCGGGGAGAACACAATTTATCTTGAAATTTAAGTGAGGGATCACCTTATAATGCTACCGTCATCCTAAGCAAAACCAGGTGCATAAAAGGATTAACATCACATACAAATCATAAGTGACATGATATGGGCATGAACTTGTTCTTTTGATCTTCATCTATAAAGCACCGGCACGATCTCCATTGTCACCGGCATGACACGATGATCTCCATCATCTTGATCTCCATCAACGTGTCGCCGTCGGGGTTGTCGTGCCCACCATGCTTCTACTACTATTTGCTACCGCTTAGCGATAAAGTAAAGCATTGCATAGCGTTAATGATTGACACGCAGGTCATACAATAATTAAAGACAACCCTATGGCTCCTGCCGGTTGTCGTACTCATCGACATGCAAGTCGTGATATTCTATACAATACATGATCATCTCATACATCACATATATCTCATCATGTAATTGGCCATATCACATCACAACATACCCTGCAAAAACAAGTTAGACGTCCTCTAATTGTTGTTGCAAGTCTTACGTGGCTGCTATGGGTATCTAGCAAGAACAATTCTCACCTACGCAAAACCACAACGGTGATACATAAATTTCTTTTCAACCTTCACCAGGACCTCCTTTGTCGAATCCAATCCAACTAAAGTAGGAGAAACAGACACCCACCAGCCATCTTTGTGCAATGAAGTTATACATCAGTCGAGGAACCGGTCTCTCGTAAGCGTACGACTAAGGTTGGTCCGGGCCGCTTCATCCCACAATACCGCTAAACCAAAACATGACCAAGGGAGTAAGAAATCTAAGCATCAATGCCCACAAACTCCTTTGTGTTCTACTCGACATCTCATCTACACATATACCTAGCTCAGATACCACTGTTGGGGAACATTCCATGGGAAACAAAAAAATTCCTACGCACACGCATGATCTATCCATGGTGATGAGCACCTACGAGTGGGAGAGTGGATCAACAGACCCTTGTAGATCACTAAGTGGGAAGCATTAAGAAATGCGGTTGATGTAGTCAAACATCTTCACGATCCAATCACAATCCGTCCCGCGATCTCATCACGAGTCGTCCCGCGATCCCATCGTGGTCCTTCCAATCTAGTGTCGAAGGGACTGCACCTCCGCGTTCAGCACACATACTGCTCGATGCCGATATCCACCTCCTTGATCCAGCAAGCGATGGTGGAGAGGTAGATGAGTTCTACACCAGCACAACGGCAGGGTGGCGGTGGTGGTGGAGCTGTCCCGGCAGGGCTTCGCCAAGCGCTACCGCGACAATCTAGAGGAGAAACTGATCTAGAGGGGGAGGGAGAGGCTGTGCCGTGGCTTGTGGTGCTGTAGCCCTCCCTCCCCTCACATATATATAGGAGGGACAGGAGGAGGGGGCGCCCTAGGATTTACCCTAGGGTGGGCGGTGGCCAAGGGGGGCAACTTGGCCCTCAAGGCAACTGGGGCGCCCCCTCTTGGGCCTGCCCTATCCCTTCCATACGCATGGGCCTTAGGTGGGAGGGGCGCCCAGCCCACCAAGGGATGGTGTGCCTCGTCTCACAGCCCATGGGGCCCTCCGGGGTAGGTGGACCCTCCCGGTGGACCTCAGAACACTTCCGGCACTCCCGTCACAAAACCGGTAAGTCCCTAAACTTTTCCGGAACCCGAATACCGACTTCCTATATATGAATCTTTACCTCCGGACCATTTCGGAGCTCCTCGTGATGTGCAGGATCTCATCCGAGACTCCGAATAACCTTCGGTCACCAACATACATAACTCAACTATACCGAAAACATCACCGAACCTTAAGTGTGCAGACCCTGTGGGTTCGAGAACTATGCAGACATGACCAAGACACCTCTATGGTCAATAACCAATAGCTGGACCTAGATTCCCATATTGGTTCCTACATATTCTATGAAGATCTTCATCAGTAGAACCTCTATGTCAAGGATTCAGTTAATCCTGTATGTTGTTCCCTTTGTCTTCTTTATGTTACTTGCCCGAGAATCGATCACCTCTATGGTCAATAACCAATAGATGGAACTAGATGCCCATATTGGTTCCTACATATTCTACGAAGATCTTCATCGGTCGAATCTGTATGTCAAGGATTCAGTTAATCCTGTATGTTGTTCCCTTTGTTCTTCGGTATGTTACTTCCCCGAGATTCAATCACCTCCATGGTCAATAACCAATAGCTGGACCTAGATGCCCATATTGATTCCTACATATTCTATGAAGATCTTCATCGGTCGAACCTCTATGTCAAGGATTCAGTTAATCCTGCATGTTGTTCCCTTTGTTCTTCAGTATGTTACTTACCTGAGATTCGATCGTCGGTATCTCTATACCTAGTTCAATCTCGTTACTGGCAAGTCTCTTTACTCGTTCCGTAATGCAAGATCCCGTGGCTAACTCTTTAGTCACATTGCTTGCAAGGCTGATAGTGATGTTGTATTACTGAGTGGGTTGTGAGATACCTCTCTGTCACACTGAGTAACAAATCCCAGTCTTGATCCATGCCAACCCAATAGACACCCTCGGAGATACCTGTAGAGCACCTTTATAGTCACCCAGTTACGTTGCGACGTTTGATACACACAAGGCACTCCTCCGGTGTAACACCCCGTTACGCCTGGCGGGATCTAGGCTGGCCCCACAGACCAACACTAGTCTTTCCTGCGCACTTTGTCCTCACTCGTGCGCAGCCGGGACCAACTTCCCGGTTGGTCAACCATCCTAGACTCGCTCCAAGCCAAGCATGCTTAAGTTTGGAGTTCTTTTCGAGTGGGCTCCCAGAAAAGAAGGAATTCCTTGTTTATATGAGTTCTCTATCATTCCTATTAAGCTAGGCTCTCACATGCACCCCCACTCAAAGTAACCAACGTCCTCGTCGGCCCATCAGGAACGTTCCCTTTTGGCACAGGTATGCGCGTCCAGTCCGGCACATGTGCCATGCTGTGTGCCACGACGGGCCACACACGCAGTGAGCACACGCCCGTGCACCTGACCCGCGCATGCCCGTGTAACCGCAAGGGTTGGCTCCGATACCAATTGTAACACCCCGTTACGCCTGGCGGGATCTAGCCTGGCCCCACAGACCAACACTAGTCTTTCCTACGCACTTTGTCCTCACACGTGCGCACCCGGGACCAACTTCCCGGTCGGTCACCCATCCTAGAATCGCTCCAAGCCAATCACGCTTAAGTTTGGAGTTCTTTTCGAGTGGGCTCCCAGAAAAGAAGGAATTCCTTGTTTATATGAGTAGTCTATCATTCCTATTAAGCCACGCTCTCACATACACCCCCACTCAAAGGAACCGACGTCCTCGTCGGCCCATCAGGAACGTTCCCTTTTGGCACACGTATGCACGTCCAGTCCGGCACATGTGCCATCCTGTGTGCCACGACGGGCCACACACGCAATGCGCCACATGCCCGTGCACCTGACCCGCGCATGCCCGTGTAACCGCAAGGGTCGGCTCTGATACCAATTGTAACACCCCGTTATGTCTGGCGGGATCTAGACTGGCCCCACAAACAACCACTAGTCTTTCCTGCGCACTTTGTCCTCACACGTGCGCACCCTGGACCAACTTCTCGGTCGGTCACCCATCCTAGAATCGCTCCAAGCCAAGCACGCTTAAGTTTGGAGTTCTTTTCGAGTGGGCTCCCGGAAAATAAGGAATTCCTTGTTTATATGAGTAGTCTATCATTCCTATTAAGCCAAGCTCTCACATCCGGTGTCAGTGAGTTGCATGATCTCATGGTCATAGGAACACATACTTGACATGTGGAAAACTATAGAAATAAATCGACACGATCATATGCTATGTTTATAGTTTGGGTCTTGTCCATCACATCCTTCTCCTAATTATGTGATCCCGCTATCAAATGACATATCATGTCTATGGCTAGGAAACCTTAACCATCTTTGATCAAAGAGCTAGTGCATCAGAGGCATACTAGGGACATGGTGTTGTCTATGTATCCACACATGTATCTGAGATTCCGATCAATACAATTCTAGCATGGATAATAAACGATAATCATGAACAAGGAAATATGATAATAACTAATTTATTATTGCCTCTAGGGCATATTTCCAGCAATTATGTCACTAAGTGGGTATGTCGTCGTTTTCCCATGACAGATGCCATGGGTAGGCTTATCGTAGGTGGTTGAGGCCGGAGGACGCCGACGCGCTCCGGGTACGAGATTGGGCACAAGCGGTAGTGACGCATGATGTATCTAGGTTCAGGGCCCTCCGCGGGAGGTAACACCCCTATTCATGCTTGGTCTAGTTGGATGGATTGGTATGTTTACAAGGATGCTCCGAGAGCTGTTTCTAGAGGAAGAAAAAGGAGCAGCCGGCTCGTCTTCCTCCGTTGCTAAGGATGATACGTAAGGAGAGTTCTGTGTGGGGTGTGTGTGCGCGATTGTCCGTCCCCATTGCATGGGGGTCTCGAGGGGTTTTATAGGCCAACCCCTGACCTACAATATTTCTAAGGTACAATGGTGGGGGACTCGGCTGGCAGCCTCTCCGGCTGACCTGGGGGTCCCGCCCTTCGAGCCGTCTCTGCGATTGGGCCTTGCCCACCTGCCGCGACACAGGTCGCTCGGGAGGCGTCATCTAGTGCTAGTCGGCCGAAGTCTCTGGTACGGCTGGCTGCACTGTAGCCATGCCAGGGCAGGTAATCGAGTGGGCAAGGGCGTGCCGGCACTATTTCCCCGCCCAGTCACGCTCGCCCAGGTTACCGGCATGGACAGCCGGACTGTAGCCATGTGCGCCCGTGCGTCAGCGGCCACTATGGCCACAGTGTCGCCCATCATGGTGGTCGCGTCATGTTGTCATACCCGCGCGCAGAGGGACGGGACGTTGCATGTCCGCCCCTGGGTCAACGGGGCTGGCGGCCCGGAGGCAGCCGCCCGGGGGTCGAGCCGGCTCCTTGACTAGTCATCCGTGTCGTCGGCCGGCGGCAGCTCGAGCCGGCCATGCCCCAGCCGGCCGTGGGCAGCCGGTCGCATAGTTTTGCTTTGAGGTGAGGGGTGAGAACCCCGTTGCTTTGGCCTACCTAGGGGTAATAACCCCGTCAGTAGTCCCTGAAGCCGGCGGGGGCCCGCGTCCGGCAGACAGACGGGAGTCGGCCGCTTCCCCCCAACGGTAACCGCCACCGGCACGAAACCGAAGAGCTAGCCGGGTCGGCCGTTGGACCCAACGCCTCGTGTTCCGGCGCATCACCCCGGGTCCCGGGCCGGCCTGCCGCGCGCCACGCGACGAGTAATGATGTGGCGGGCCCCGCGCATGCGGGGAGACGGGACGTCACCCTGGGCCTAGCCCGCTAGGCCTCAGGCGTAGCCAAGTAGGCCTCGGGGCGCAGGCCAGGATCCTCTATGCCCTGAAGCGGCCGTTACGGCCCGAGCCGCTCGTACGTGTGCGGAGTTTCCGGGGGAGTGGGCGCAATTAATCCCCACATCCCCCGGTCATGGCCTCCCCTTTATAAGGGGAGGAAGGGCAGGGGCGGAGATACCCGCATCTCACTCGCCCCCTGTTGCCTCGTCTCCTTGCCTTCGTTGCCTTTCTCTCCCCCCCACACGACTTCGCTCCCGAGCTCGCAAGCGCGCCCGCACGCTGCCGTTCCGCCGCAATTCCCGACGGCCGTAGAGGAAGCTGGGTCAGATCCCTCATCACTGATGGGGACATCGCGGACCTCCACCGCGCGTGCATGTTGCCGCTGGCAGAGCGCGTGGTCGCTCGCGCGCCCGGCGACGAGGTGGTGCCGGCACCGCAGCCGGGGGAGCACGTCGTCTTCCTCTGGCATTTCTCCCGTGGCTTCGGGCTCCAGGTGAGCCATTTCTTCCGCTTGCTAATGGACACCTTCGACCTCCAGTCGCACTGTCATCGTTTTCTCATGACAGATGCCATAGTGTGGCTTATCGTAGGTGGTTGGGGCTGAAGGACACCGACGGGCTCCGGGTGTGATATTCGGCACAAGTGGTGGCGACAGATGATGTACCTAGGTTCAGGGCCCTCCGAAGGAGGTAATACCCCTAGTCCTGCTTGGTTTAGTTGGATGGATGAGTATAGATACAATGGTGCTCATGAAGCTATGTCTAGAGGAGGAAGAAGGGGCAGCCGGCTCCTCTTTCTCCACTACTAGAAGGGGTTGTCTGTGTGTGAAGGTGATCGTCCGTCCCCGTTGCATGGGGGGCTCGGGGGGTTTTATAGGCCAACCCCCGGCTCTTATAATGTGTTCTAAGTACAAAGGTGGGGGGACCCGGCTGGCAGTCTCTTCGGCTAGCCAGAGGTTCCGGCCATTCGTGCCGTCTCATCGTTTGTGGGGTCCACCAGCCGAGCGGTCCATCTCCTATTGGGGCCCGCCAGCCGGCTCTACGATTGGCCCCCGCCCACCTACCACGGCACGGGTCGCCCGGGGGGCCATCATCTAGCACCAGCCGGCCAAAGTCTCTAGTACGGCCGGCCGTGCTGTAGCCATGCCGAGGTAAGTAATCGAGTGGCGAGGGCGTGCCGACACTGTTCACATGCCTAGTAACGCTTACCGAGGTCAGGGCCGGGACGGTTGGACTGTAGCCACGTGCTGCATTGTGTCAGCGCCCACTGTAACCACAGGGCCGCCCGTCGTGCCGGTCGCGTCGTGTCGTCGTACCCGCGCGCAAAGGGACAGGACGTCGCATGGTCGTCCCAGGGTCAACGGAAGAGTTGGACCGGAGGTAGCCGGCCACACCCAACCGGCTGAGGGTCCAGCCAGCTCCTCGACCAACCGTCCGGGGCGCCAGCCGGCACCGTCTTGTGCCAAACGTCCTCCAGCCGGCCACGGCCAGCTGGCCGCGTAGTTGTTCTTCAAAGCGAAAGGGGGAAGACCACGGTTCTTTGGCCTACCTAGGGGTAATAACCCCGTGAGTATTCGCCGAAGCCGGCGGGGGCCCGCGTCTGGCAGACGGTGGGGAGCCGGCGGCTTCCCCTCCGCGATACCCGCCTCTGGCTCGAAGGTGAAAGGGCAGCCGTGTCGGCCGTTGGACCTGACGCCTCAGGTACCGGCGCGCCGCCCCGGGCCCGTGCCGGCACGCCACGTGCGAAGTAATGATGCGGTGGGTCCCACGCACACGGGGAGACGGGACGTCGCCTGGGCCTAGCCCGCTAGGCCCCAGGCATAGCCCAGTAGGCCTCGGGGCGCAGGCCAGGATCCTCTACACCCTGAAGCGGCCGTTACGACCTGGGGCCACCCACGCGCGCACGGAGTTTCCGGAGGGAGTGGGCGCAATTAATCCCACATACCCCGGTCATGGCCTCCCCTATAAAAGGAGAGGAAGGGCAGGAGGCGGAGGTACCTGCGGCTCACTTGCCCCCTCGCTGCCTGTCTTTGTTGCCTTCCTGCCTTCCTTGCGCGCCACTGCACCCGAGCACGCAACCGCGCTCGGAGGCCGTACCGCCGCCGCGATGGCCGATGGACACGGTGGAAGTTGTGCTGGTTCAATTGTGGTCAAGGCGGACATTGTCGAGCTTTGCCGCGCGCGCATGCTGCCGTTGGAGGAACGGGTGGTCGCACGCGCGCCGGGCGACGAGACAGCGCCGGCGCCACAGCCAGGCGAACACGTCGTGTTCCTGTGGCACTTCTCCTGGGGCTTCAGGCTCCTGATTAGTATCTTCTTTTGCCTCCTCCTTGATACCTTCGACCTCCAGCCACACAACCTCGGCCCGAACTCGATTCTATATCTCTCCGCCTTCGTGACGTTGTGCGAGGGGTACCTCGGTATTCTTACCTTCATCGAACTCTTCAATGCTCTTTTCTACCTCAAACCTTTGAAAAGCGACGCCTACAGGGGCACGGTGGTGTGCTGCCATGGCGTCGCGTGCTTTCCCCCTCTCTCTCTTATTGACTCCGTCAAGGGGTGGCACCGAACGTTCTTCTACGTGAAGAACGCCGACCCGAGGACGGACTACATCTGGCTGCCGCCGTTTGATGACAGGCAATCCACCCAGTTGAACTGGCAGGGGACAGCCCCGCATGGCATGGCCCTGGAGGAGCTTGGTCGGCTCATGCAGCTGAAGAGCTCCGAGGGGCTGGTCACTGTCGACCTGGTGGCGGCCTTTATCTCGCGCCGGGTGTCACCCCTACAGCTGAGGCCGCACCGGATCTGCGACATGTCTGGCCGGCGTGACCCTTGCCGGTTGTCCATTGTCAAGCTGACGCCAGCTCAGGTGGCGAAGCGGGTGAATGCCCTTACGACATTCAAGAGAAACCCGCCTCACAGTCCTTTGGCATGGAGCCATACGACCGCATCAACCGGCCTCCCCTGGTAAGTTTTTCGTCGAGGCGGTTTCTTATTTGTTTGATACTACCCAACCGGCAGTTGGCTGGAGTGCTTACTTTGATGTGCTGACAGCAGCTGCTAGTACGATAGAATACGCCAAACCACCCGCATCCTCAGATCTTCGAGGCGGAGCGTGAAAACTCTTACTCCGAAGACTACCAGATGGGAGGCCCCCCGGAGGAGGGGGTGGACTCCTCGGGAGGAGTCGACGAGCCGGCAGACCCGTGAACCGGCGCTCCTAGCGGAGCTGGAGGGTCCGGTGCGGTCGGGGAGCCCAGCAGAGCGGGTGAGTTCCCTCTTGCCCCCACAATCAGGGACTAGACGGACGATGACGATGATGATGAATTAATGATTCTAAACGAGCCTTCTCCCTTAGCGCGCCAGGGTCGGAGGAGCGAGCAGCGGCCGGCTCAAGCCCCGGCGGCCGGAGCGGCCGACCGGGGGAAGAGGCCTGCTCAGGGGGCCGGCGGCCCCGCCGCCAGGCCCGAAGCGGGTGAAGGTGGCCGCACGGAAGCCTCCGCCACGCGCCAAGCGGGCCTTGCCCCTTGTGATCGGGTAAGGTTTTTTCTTTTACGTGAGTTTTCTTCTGGGTTGCCAGCCGGTGTGTAACCAATCCTTGGGCGTTGCAGCGACCCCATCGAGCTCCATGAGGAGGAGCCGGAGGGGGAGCCGACGGATGCCGCCAGTCGGCTGGCCCGCGAGCACGGGGCCACCCAGCGGGAGGAGAAGAGGAGGCTCGCGGAGCTGCGAGCCTCCAAGTCCAGGACACGAGGAGGGGCCTCGCACTCTGGGACCTCGAGCAGCCGAAGGCGGAGGAGGTCGGTGGATCCCCCACGAGCGTCGGACTCGACGGCGGAGTTGACCCGTATGTCGAGACCTCCGTCGAGCGAGCTGTGAGGAGCGGCCACGGATCTGCCAGCGCCCCCGTCCATGCAGGAGGCGGCCCAAGTGGGGGCGACGATGGCGGAGCCGGCTCTCGAGGCGGCCCGGGCCGAGGTGCCGGAGGTGACTCCCCCTGCGGCTGAGCCAGCCCAGGTCGAGGTGCCGGAGGCCCTAGTGGCCCCAGAGGCGATGCCATAGGTGGCGGCCATGGAGGTAGAGGTGCCCTCCGTCGCGACCGATGCGTCGGAGCGGCAGGATGAGGAGGCGGCGACGGCGCTGGGCGGGGGAAGGAAGCGACTCCAGGTCCCTTGCTGTCATCAACCCGCCCCCAACGGTTGGAGCCACGGTGAGCCCGGGTGGCAGCGGAGGCCGGGCCCGGAGGACCCTGCGGTCGATGCAGGAGGTGGTCCGAGACTGGGAAGCGCTGGCAAGCGCGCCAGCCCTGCCGGCCCCCCAGGTAGACCGCCCAGTCCCTTCCTTTGTAGACTTGGGGAGTGTCCTGGACCGGTGTCAGCAAGAGCTGGCCCGATTCGCGGAGGCGGTAGATGCCGCCCTTCAGTGTGCAGAGATAAGCCGGCTGTTTTGACATAGAATTTTTAGTGGGGGCACGCAAGCGCACCCACTGGGTGTAGCCCCCAGGATGCGGGCCGGCTGACCGGCTGACGGGCGGCCGGGCCGGATCTCTTTTGAGCGTGTCTTCACCTTTGCCTTTTTGTGGCTTGAAGGAACCTCCCTACGGCAGAAGCTATTCGCGGAGGCGTTCACCATCCACGACCGCGACAAATATGGCTTCTACCACCTGGAGGAGGAATTGGCTCGCGTGCATGGTCAGTTGCACTTCGCAGGAGGGGCATATAGTCCCCGGGAGTCGGCTAACGCCTGTCGTGTCTTGCAGATGACCTGGACAAGCTTCAGGGGGAGAAGACAGGGCTTGTCTCCAAGCGTGACCGACTGGTGCGAGACGTCCAGGCGCCACACAGGAGACGGACCAGCTGGCCGCACTACTGGTAGATGGGGAGGCGGTCCGGGACTGGCTTAAGGCCGAGGAAGCGAAGGAGGTGGCGGCCCGGGAGGTGGCCGTCAAGGAGGCGGCTAATGCCGCCTTGAGGACCACCGCCCTTCAGGGAGCGGTGACCCTCCTCAAGAGGATGCTCGAGGAGGTCAAGGGTTCCCTCACCACCTCGAAGGCGGCCCTAGCGTCGGAGCGCAAGGCAACGCTTAACTTTGCCCTTGGAGTGGACGACGCGATTGAAGGTAGGTGCCGTTTTTCTCTTCCCTAGCCGGTTGCTTTTCCCTTTGCCATTTCTTGTGTTTCAACTTGCCTTCCTTCCTTCTCTTCTTCTTTCTTAAAGGCCGCTTCCCGGAAACTCAGCGCCGCTCTGCGTGTGCCGTTGAGGAGCACCGGGAGTACCTTCGGGAGGGCGGTCGCTCCATCGAGGAGGATGCCGTGTGGGACGTGGACGGGATCGGGATCGCCATCGATATGCGGATGACCCATCTTGAGCGGAGCATGGAGTGGCTCAAGACCTCCGGCAAAGAGGTCATCGCCGCACTGTGGCCGGGCCACGGGGGAGCTCTGATGCACCGCATGGCTCACTGGATGGAGCACGCCGTCCCCCGCCTCAAAGCCTGGAAGGCATCGACTGCTCGAGCCGGGGTGCAGATGGCGCTCCGGTTCGTCATGTCGTGGTACCGCGGTGTGGATCTGGGCAGGCTAGCGCCCATGCGGGACGTGCCGGCTACAGAGTGGAAGGCCCGCGAGATGACCCTTGTCCACCGGGCCAACAAGTTCGCGTCGTATGTCGATGCGGATGAGTTCCTGCCAGCCCTTGGCGAGGATGGCGAGCCGCTGCCAGAGGACTCCTTCGTCATCCCCCATGGCCCGGCGGATGATGAAGTTGCCGACGAGAGCACCGACTCGAGGGCCGATATGGTCGAGACCGAGGAGCCCACATCGAAGGCCAAGGAGGCCGACCCGAAGGCTGTGACCACCTCCGAGGCGAGAGCCGAGCTGCCCAGCGATGCGCCGGCTGGGGGCACGCCGGCAGCCTAAGCCCCGGGTGTTTTTTTATCTTTCTCTTTTTCTCCCTGCATGTTAAGCTTGATCCACCCACTAGGGGTGTTTATGTAATGAACTAATGCTGGTCATGGGCCGCTTTTGCCTTAACATTTATGCCATGAATAGTTTGCCTTGTTACTCATGCCACCTCATCCTTATCCTTTTTTGCCCGCTCGACTCTTTTCGGTTCTTCTCCTTTTCCCCTTTGGTTTTGGCCCCGCTAGCCCGATAGCCGGGAACAGGTCTGTAGCTGGGTCGGGGCGTCTGCCTCAAGGGAGCTGGTTCAAAACTTAGGAATCGCGAGGGCTTTTAGGGATAAGTAGAGTGGTAGAAACACGGCGATGGTCCGGCTGGGCCTAGCCAGGGTCTCCCTTTGTTTTGACCTTTTGTGTGAGCCAAACTTTGCCGCCCCGATGCCCCGTCAGCCGGACAGCCGGGAGCCGGTTCTGTAGCTGATAGGGGTGGGGAGGTTTGGCTGGCTCACATTACTTAGCCGACTTCTGGGAGAAGTGCTCTAGGTCCAGCCGGCTAGCCCCCGGGCCCGGGAGCCGGGTCAGGGAGCCGGTGAGTGAGGAATGCTTTTGAGGGAAAGAAAACGGGGCACGCCCCAAGAGCCGGCTTGGGGCGCCCATTGCATTCATAAGCCCAAAAGTGTGGGGATACATACATACACTGGTTTCTTCAGCAGTAAAACGGGCGCAGGAGGGTCGCGTTCCATGGGCGCTCCATCTCCTGTCCGGAGGCATCTCTTTTGCGCTTCTGTGGCTTCTGGCCATCTATTAGATAGTATGCGTTGTTGTGCAGTGCCTCGCTGCTGATGAATGGGCCCTCCCATGGGGAGGACAGCTTGTGTTGTCCGGCTGTCCGCTGGATCCGCCTGAGGACCAGGTCCCCCTCGCAAAATGAGAGTGGCCGGATCCGCTTGCTGTGGTAGTGCCGGAGCTTCTGCTGGTAGATTGCCGTCCGGCTCAAGGCCAGTTCGCGAGCTTCCTCGAGTAGGTCGACGCCGTCTTCTCTTGCTTCTTTTGCATCATTCTCCGTGTATAGGTCGACCCTAGGAGAATCGAACTCGATGTCGGTGGGGATGATCGCCTCGGACCCGTACACAAGGAAGAAGGGAGTGTAGCCGGTTGAACAGTTCGGGGTGGTCCTAAGACTCCAAAGGACGGACGACAGCTTGTCGATCCAGTAGCCGGCCGACCTCACCAGCGGCGTCACGAGCCGGGGCTTGATGCTGGACAGGATAAGGCCGTTCGCCCTCTCGACCTAGCTGTTTGACTGCGGATGAGCAACGCAGGCCAGGTCGAGCCGGATTCCTTGCTTCGAGCAGAAGCGCGCAAGTGCGCCCAGGGCAAAGTTGGTGCCTTTGTCGGTGATGATGCTGTGGGGAACGCCGTAGCGCACTATGATGTCGTCGATGAACCGGGCGGCCCTGGGGCCGTCCAACTTCTTGATTGGTCGCGTCTCAATCCACTTGGTGAATTTGTCGACCACCACTAGCAAGTGCCTCATGCCGCCTAGAGCGGTTTTGAATGGTCCCACCAAGTCCAGCCCCCAAACGGCAAAGGGCCACGAGAGGGGGATGGTTTGGAGGGTTGTTGCCGGCAGGTGGCTTTGCATGCTGAAGCGTTGGCAGCCCTCGCACTCGTCGACCAACTTCTTAGCCGCCTTGAGAGCCGTCGGCCAGAAGAATCTGTGGCAGAAAGCCTTGGCCACCAGGGTCCGGGAGGCGGCATGATGCCCGCACTCGCCCTGGTGAATGTCGAGGTGGATCTCCAGACCCTTTTCTGGCTTGATGCATCGCTGGAAGACGCCGGTGGTGCTGCGGTGGACGAGCTTGTTGGTTATGATGTCGTAGGCCGTGGTCCGGCGTTGGATTTGCCTTGCCAAAGCCTCATCCGGGGGCAGCTCGCCCCGTAGAAGAAACGCCAAGATGGGTTAGGCCCATGAGGGGGCCCTGACGGGGACTCGCTCGGGAGCCCCCGGGGCCGGATGACCAGCCCCCAGGACCGGCGCGCCAGCCCACGGGACCGGCTCGGGAGCCCCCAGGAGTGGATGGTCAGTCCCTGGGGCCAGTTTGCCAGCCCCCGAGGCCGACTGGTCGATGGTCATCATGACGACCGCTTTGTAGGAGCCGGCCACCTCAGGCGCCGATGGCTCGATTGGTGCCGACAGGGCGGACGATGGTTCGGGAGCCGGTGGCGAAGGTGCCAAAGAGGCGGCCGCGACCGATGATGGGCCGGTGGCGCCCACTGGCACGATAATTGACTCTGATTCTAGGGAAGGTTTGATCAACGCCTTGAGCAGCCGTTCGAGGGAGACACCGGCATGGATGACCTGCCGGGTGGAGCCGATCTTTGCCAGCGCATCCGCCGCCTCGTTGTCCGCCCATGGGACGTGATAGAACTCACAACCCTCGAAGGAGACGGTGAGCTTTTGTACGAGGAAGCGGTAGCTAGCCATGTTGGTATCTCTGGCATTCCATTCGCCGGAGACTTGCTGCACCATGGGGTCGGAGTCACCGAAGCAGAGGATGCGCCTGATGCTGATCTCCTTGGCGAGCCGGAGGCACTGGATGATGGCCTCGTACTCGGCCACGTTGTTCGAGGCGGCAAAGTGGATCTAGAGGGCAAACCCCGTCTCCGCCCAGTCAACGAGGAAGTCCGCCAACGCCTGCGACTTGATGTCGGTTCTTAGCTCATACCAGATCTCATAATCAGCAATGGCGATGACCCATTTGGTGATCCGGCCGGCGGAGTCCTGGCCGCTCATGATTTTTTATCGCCAAATGGGGCCGTGCTCACCACGATAATGGTATGCTCTTGGAAGTACTGCTTGACCTTCTTGGCGGCGAAGTATATGCCATAACACATCTTTTGGTAGTGGGGGTAGTTTTGCTTGGATGTGGAGAGGACCTCACTGAGGTAGTAGCCGGGCTGTTGGACCGGCAGGGACTTTCCCTCCTCCGGCCGCTCGACCACCAGGATGACGCTGATGACGCGGGTGGTCGCCGCAATGTAGGCGAGCAGCGGTTGCTTCTTAGCCGGCACGACTAGGATGGGTGCGCGAGTGAGTGCCTTCTTGAGGCCACAGAAGGCCTCGTCCACCTCGTCAAGCCAATTGAACATACCCGGTTTCTTGGTGTGGCTTGGCTCGATCATAGCCGTCTTGCGGAGGAGCCCGTAGAGGGGCAGGGCCTTCTCCCCCAGCCAGTTGATGAACCGGCTGAGCGAGGCGAGGCAGCCAGTGAACTTTTGGATGTTGCGGAGCCGGGTCGGCTTTAGCATGCGCTTGATGTTAGCTTCGATGCCGCGAGCAGACACGAAGAAACCCAAGAGTTGGCCAGCGGGCATGTCGAAGACACACTTTTCTGGGTTGAGCTTGATCTTGTTCTCGCACAAGTTCGTGAAGGTCTCCCAAAGTTCGTCGAGGAGGCTGAAATGCTTCTTGGTCTTGATGACGATGTTGTCCATGTAGACATGGACATTCCTGCTTATCTGAGGCAGGAGGCACTTTTGCATACACCGTTGAAAGGTGGCGTCTGCGTTCTTCAGGACGAAGGACATGGTGATGTAGCAATAGGCCCCAAAGGGTGTGATGAAGGAGGTCTTGAGACGGTCTTCCGGGTCCAGCTTGATCTGGTGGTAGCCGGAGTAGGCGTCCAGGAAGGACAGCAAGTCGCAGCCGGCCATGGAGTCAATGACTTGATCGATCCGCGGCAGAGCGAACGGGTCCTTGGGACACGCCTTGTTCAGGCTAGTGCAATCGATGCACATGCGCCAGGTCTTATTCTTCTTCAGCAACAGAACTGGGTTGGCCAACCAGTCCGGTTGGAACACTTCCATGATGCACCCAGCTGCGAGCAGCCGGGCGATCTCTTCACCTATAGTATGCCGCTTCTCCTCAGAGAAGAGGTGTAGGGGTTGCTTGACCGGCTTGACGTCCGGCCAGACATGTAGTTTGTGCACGGTGAACTTCCTCGGAACACCCGGCATGTCCTTGGGGGACCATGTGAAGATGTCCCGATTCTCACGGAGGAAGTCGACGAGCTCGCCTTCCTATTTGCTGTTGAGGCGGGAGCCAATGGTGACGCACTGAGCCGGGTTGGCCGGGTCGAGTGGGATTTGCTTAGTGTCTTTGGATGGCTGGAAGGAGGCCTCGCCGATATAGGGCGAGGGAGGAGACGGCACGTCCGGCTGGCTGGCAGCAAGGGCCACGAGCCGGTCGAGCTGTCGTTTCTCCTCGGCGTTCTCCAGGGCCTTGGCCAGCCGGCTACCATCTCGAGCGCACTCGAGCAACATCTTCTAGTCTCCCTTGATGGTGATGATTCCCTTGTGGCCCGACATCTTGAGCTTGAGGTAGGTATAATGGGGGACCGCCATGAAGCTGACAAGAGCCGGTCGGCCCAATAGCGCATTGTAAGGGCTCGCGAGGTCCACGACCTCAAATAGCACCGGCTTGCAGCGGAAGTGGTCGGGTCCGCCGAAGAGTACATCGAGTGTGATCTTGCCGACAGGGGAGCAAGACTTTCCAGGCACGATGCCATGGAAAATCGTCCGGCTCGCCTGTAGGTCTTCTATCTTCAGCCCCAGCTTATGCATAGTGTCGAGGTAGAGGATGTTGATGCTGCTGCCACCATCTATCAGCAGTTGCGAGAAGCGGAAAGTTGGGTCCTTGGTGGCGATGGTGGGGTCGAGGACCAAGACGTAGCTGCCGGGATTCGGCATCATGGTAGGGTGATAGGCCTGGCTCCAGGTGACCGGCTTCTCCGACCAGTGCATGAACTAGGGAGTTGTCGGCATGGTGGCGTTCACCTCACGGTGGATCTAGCGCTGAGCGTGTTTGCCCGTCTCTTCACTGGTGAAGACGACATAGCAACCGTCCTAGTTGGGAAATTGGTCGATTAGACGACCTTCGTTCTGGGCCGGAGCCGGAGACGGCGCCGCGGCGGTAGCTTGGGCCGGGGCCGGCACGCGGGCTGGCAGCACGTGAGGCACCAGAAGGCTGCCCCCCAGGCCAAGCGCTGTGAGAAGTTGCACTGCCAGAGCGTGTGCGTTGAAGGTTTGTCCGCTGAATGGTTCTTGCATGGGAGGTCGAGCATTTGCTCGAAGGTGAGCTTTGGCTGCTAGGCAGCCTTGCCGGTGCGCTGGCGTTGGCCGGAAGGTTGGGAAGTCGGCTCCTGATCCTCGACGGTATTGACCTGCCGGCTACCATAGCGGGGATCTGGCTGGTCGTTCTTGCATTTGTTGTTCTGCGGCTGCCGGTTGTCGGCAGCCGCTGGGGTCGTGGCCGGGGTCATCATCGCCTTGGCATGCGAGGTAGTCTTGACCCGGATGGCCGAATCGGCCGTGGCATACTTGTCCGCCTTGCTCATGAGCTCGGCAAGCGTGGACGGCTCGGAGCACATAAGCTTATGTTTGATAGGGGTGTTGCCCTGGCAGCCCTTGATGAAGTACTGCACGGCTTGCACCTCATTCACCCCCTCCCAGGAATTGCGGAGCTCAGTCCACCGAGTGAGGTAGTGGCGGAGGGATTCTTCTGGCCCCTGAGCGCACATGGCGAGTTCACAGGGACGGCCAGGCCGCTTGTACGTGCCGGTGAAGTTGTGGACGAAGGCCTCCTCGAAGTCCGTCCAGGTGTTGATGCTGTCGGACGCATGGTTGTTGACCCAGGTGCGGGCCGAGCCGATGAACATGAGGGGGGCGTAGCGAACGGCTATGCGGTTATTCCCCCTGGCGATGCCGACCGCGGTGGTGTAGTCGATCAGCCAATCTTCGGGCTTGGTGGCCCCGTTGTATTTCGGGGTGTCATTAGGGAGCGTGAAACCAGTTGGGAACGGCTCGGTGCGGATCCGGGGGACAAAGCAAGCCGGACCAATCGAGCCCTCCTCCTCGAGGAGGGCAGATTGTGCAAGCCAATCGAGGCGGTTGTGGGCGTCATTCTCGTTGTGGGGGACGCGTGGTCCGAGCCGAGCCGAGAGCTTAGGACGGACGGTGGGTGGCACTGACTGCCCCGATTCGCGCCGCAGGGGCGGCGTGTGCCCGTGGCTGCGCCGGCTACCATATGCCGGCGCTTCATGGTGGCGGCCACTCCGAGGCGGATCCTTGGTGTGCCGGCCGTTGACAGTCGGTTGCTCGCTCCCCGGCGTCTGAGAGGGCCGGGGGTTATTTGCTCCGGTTTGGTGGCCAGAGACATGAGGGGAGCAAGAGTACTGGGCCGCCTGGTGGCCGGCAGTTCCCGTGCCCTCACGCTCGAGCCGGGGGCCTTAAGTGGTGGCACTGCCCGTCGCGAGCAGATGCTGCTGCGCATCAGCAGCATCGATGAGCTCCTTGATGTGGCGCTCGTGGGCAGCATGCTCTTTTTCCTCCAAGGTGGCCAATTCCTTGTAGGCCACCTTGAGAGCCCGTAGGTTGGCTGCGGGGGTGTCGTAGATGGGCATCTTGCCGCCAAGAATTTCGGTGATCACGCGACCGCGGTCGCACACAACCCCATGCTGGCTGGGCTTGGTGCCAGCCGGGGTGAGTCCATAGGCAGAAGCGTACTCCCGCTGTGCCTCCTCCATGCAGCGCCGCGTGGCCATGAGGGCGGTGGCATCCTCGAACAGGACGCGACGAGCCACCTCAAGATCGGCCGTGATGGTGTCGGGGTTCGCCGTCGGGGCGATCGGAGTGCTCAAGCCCCCAAGGGCCGCGCCGACCGGGTTGGACATGCCGACGCGGGCAGTGGCAGCGCTAGCCGTGACCTGTGCTCTTCCAGAAGCGGTGGAGGAAGTGATGGCCATCACTCCCACGTGACCGTGAGAGTCGCTGGACTGAGTCACAGCGAGTGCGTCCACGGCCGAGAGTAGACCGGCGCAGACGAGCACCTACACGGGGCACTCGTCAGCGGCGGGAGTCTCGGCGAGGCTGAGCCTACCGAAGCGCTCGGTGAGCGCATCGATGTTGGTCGTGAGGCCGATAGAGTTGCCTGTAGGGCGTGTTGGAGCAAGCCTCACGAGCCCGCGGTTTCGTCTGGACGTGCGGCATCGGTGGGGAATGGCGAGGGGTCCCGCCCGGAGCATTAATCCGGCCGGCGCCGCGTACGGCCCCATGGTGGGTGCCAACTTTTGTCGTTTTCTCACGACAAATTCCATAGGGTGGATGGTCGTAGGTGGTTGGGGCCGAAGGACGCCAATGGGCCCTGGGTGCGAGATTGGGCACAAGCGGTGGGAACACATGATGTACCCAGGTTTAGGGCCCTCCAGAGGAGGTAATACCCCTAGTCCTGCTTGGTTTAGTTGGATGGATGGGTATAGACACAATGGTGCTCCTGGAGCTGTGTGTAGAGGAGGAAGAAGGGCAGCCGGCTCCTCTTCCTCCACTACTAGAAGGGGTTGCGTGTGTGTGAAGATGATCGCCCGTCCTTGTTGCATGGGGGGCTTAGGGGGTTTTATAGGCAACCCCCCGGCTCTTATAATGTGTTCTAAGTAGAAAGGTGGGGGGATCTGGCTGGCAGTCTCTCTGGCTGGCCAAAGGGTCCTGCCATTCGTGCCATCTCGTCGTTGGTGGGGTCCGCCGGCCAAGCGGTCCCATCTCCCATTGGGGCCCGCAAGCCGGCTCTGCAATTGGTCCTCACCCACCTGCCGCGGCACTCGTCGCCCGGGAGGGCGTCGTCTAGCGCCATGCTATAGCCATGTCGGGGTAAGTAAATGAGTGGTGAGGGCGTGTCGGCACTGTTCCCATGCCCGGTCACGCTCGCTGAGGTCAGCGGCCGGGACGGTTGGACTATAGCCACGCGCTGCAGTGCATCAGCGGCCACTGTAGCCACAGGGCCGCCCGTCATGCCGGTCGTGTCGTATTGTCGTACCCGCGCGCAGAGGGATGGGACATCACATGTCCATCCCAAGGTCAACGGATGAGCCGGCCCGGAGGCAGCCGGCCACGCCCAGCCGGCCGAGGGTCCAACCGGATCCTCGACCAACCGTTCGGGGCTCCAGCCGATACCGGCTTGTGCCGGACGTCCTCCAGCTGGCCACGGCCAGCCGGCGGCGTAGTTGTTCTTCGAAGGGAAAGGGGGAAGACCCCGTTGCTTTGGCCTACCTAGGGGTAATAACCCCGTCACGCACCACCTCGGCCCCAACGTGATCCTCTACCTCGCCGGCTTCGTGACGCTGTGTGAGGGATACCTAGGGATCCTCCCTTTTCTTGATTTCTTCAACGCCTTCTTCTACCTCAAGGCGCTGAAGAGCAGCGCCTATGAATGGCACGGCGGTGTGCTGCCGCGGCACCACACTCTTCCCGCCCTTCTGTCTTATCGAATCCGTCAAGGGGTGGCATCAGACGTTCTTCTACGTGAAGAACGTCGACCCAAACCTGGACTTTATCCGGCTGCTGCCGTTCCTCAATGAGTAGTCCTCCACGATGACCTTGCTAGGAGCCTCCCCACGTGGCGTAGCTCTGGCGAAGCTCGGCTGGCTCGCATAGCTGAAGAGTATTGAAGGGTTGGTCGCCGCCGACCTTGTGGAGGCCTTCATCATGCACCGGGTGCTGCCTCTCCAGTTGAGGCCGCACCGGATCTGCGATATGTCCGGCCACCGAGACCCCTACCGGCTGACCACCATCGACCTGACGCCGGCTCAAGTGGCGGCGTGAGTGGACGCCCTCATGACATTCAAGCTGAAGCCCGCGTCGTGGCCATTTGGCATGGAGCCGTACGACCACATCAACGCCCTCATGACAGATTCTCTTTGTTTATTTCTTGCCAGCCGACAACCGGCAGCGGACCTTACTTTGTCGTGCTGACCGCAGTTGTTGGTGCGATAGAACACGCCGGACGGCCAGCACCCCCAAATCTTCAAGGCGGAGCGCGAACACCCCGAGTCTGAAGACTATGAGTGGGAAGCCCGCAGGAGGAGGGGGTGGACTCCTTGGGAGGTGTCGAGGAGCCAAGAGACCTGCGAGCCGGTGACCCTAGCAGAGCCGAAGGGTCCGGCGCAGCCGGGGAGCCTAGGGCAGCCGGTGAGTTCCCTATTGCCCCCATGATCAGGGAATGGACGGACGACGACGATGACGATGATGATGATGATGATGATGTGATGATTCTGAACGAGCCTCCTCCCTCAACTCAGCAGGGCTGGCGCGGGCAGAGCGAGGAGCGGCCGGCTCAAGCCCTGGTGGCCGGAGCCGCCAGCCAGGCGAAGAGGCCAGCGCAGGAGGAGCTAGTGGCCCCGCCACACGCCCATAAGCGGGTGAAGGTGGCCGCACGGAATCCGCCAGCGCGCGCCAAGCGGGCCTTGCCCCTCGTCATTGGGTAAGTTTGTCTTTTTCTTGCGTGTGTGTCCTTCCGGTCTGCGAGCTGGTGGATGATTGACCCATGAGGGGGAGTCAGCGGGGGATCCAATGGATGCCGCCAGCCGGCTGTACTGCGAGCACGTGGCCACCCAGCAGGAGGAGAAGAGTAGGCTCGCAGAGCTGCGAGCCTCAAAGTCTGGAACGCCAGGCGGGGCCTTGCACTCCAAGACTTCGAGTGGCGAGAGGTAGAGGAGGTCTGCAGACCCCGCGTAGGCGTCGGACTCGGTGGCGGAATCGACCCGTCTGTCGAGGCCATGGAGCCGCTTGCGCCTCCGTCCGCGGAGGCGGCGGCCCGAGCGATGGCGGCGACAACGGAGCTGGCCCCCGAGGCGACCCAGCTGGAGGTGCCGATCGTGACACCGCCCGTGGCCGAGCCAGCCCGGGTCGACATGCCGTAGGCTCCTGTGGCCCCGGAGGCGGCAGCGGAGGCCGCGCTGGAGGCGGCGGCCTCGGAGACGGAGGTGCCGTCCGTCGCGGTCATCGCGTCGGAGCGGCGGGAGGTGGAGGCAGCGATGGCGTCGGGTGAGGGGCCGGCAGGGGGCGACTCCCAGACCCTCGCTGTCATCAACCCACCCCCAGCGGCTGGCACCATGGTGAGCCCGGCGACGTGCGGCAATGGCGGCCGGGCCCGGAGGACCCTGAGGACCATGCAGGAGGTGCTCCGGGACTGGGAGGCGCTGGTGCGCATCCCGACCCTTCCGGCTCCCCAGGAAGGCGCCGAGTCCCCTCGTTCAGGAGTTGGGGAGCGTTCTGGACCGGTTCCGCCAGGAGCTGGCCCGGTTCGCAGAGGCGGCTGACACCACCCTGCAGCGTGTGGAGGTAAGCACGGTCGCTATTGTTAAAAATTTCAGTGGGGGTGAATGAGCACACCCACTGGGCGTAGCCCCCGAGATGTGGGCCGGCTAACCAGCTGACGGGCAGCTGGGCCGGATCTCCTTGAGCGTCTCTTGACTTTGACTCCATGTGGCAGGAGGGGAACTCTCAGCGGCAGAAGCTGTTTGAGGAGGCGGTCGCCATCTATGACCATGGCAAGCACGACTTCTATCAGTTGGAGGAGGAGTTGACATGGGTGCAAGGTATGCCAAGTTTTGTGGGAGGGGCATGTAGCCCCCGGGAGCCGGGCCGGCTGCCTGGCAGCCAGAGCGGACGTAGAAGGGCCGGCTGGAGCCTGTTTTGTTTTTGCAGACGAGCTGACCGCCCTTCAGGTGGAGAAGACCGGGGCCGTCTCCGAGGGGGACCGGCTGGTGGAAAGCGTCCAAGCGGTCACGGAGGAGAAGGACCGGCTGGCCGCGCTGCTAGTGGACGGGGAGGCAGACCAGGACCGCCTCAAGGCCGACGTGGCACGGGAGATGGCGACCAAGGAGGCGGCCGTCAAGGAGGTGACTGATGCCGCCCAGCAAACCACCACCCTCCAAGGCAAAGTGACCCACCTCGAGAGGTCGCTCGACGGGCTTAAGGGTTCCCTCGCCGAGGCGGAGGCGGGGTTGATGTCGGAGAAAAACTCGTCGCTCCACTTTTCCATTGAGGTAGATGACTCTCTTGAACATAAGTGTCTGTTTTTCCTCTTTCCAGACGGTTGCTTTTTCCTTTGTTGGTTCTTGTATTTGATTTGCCCTTCTTTCCTTCTTCCCTTTCTTCTCTTAGGGTGCTTCCCGGAAACTCAACGCCGCGCTGAGCGTGCCGTTAAGGAGCATTGGGAGTACCTCCGAGGCACGGCCGCTCCATCGAAGGGGATACCGCGTGGGATATGCCGGAGCTTGGGCTCGCCATTGAAAACCGTCTGATCCACCTCGAGCGGAGCGTGGAGCGGCTGAAGACGGCCGGCAAGGAGGTCATCGCCACCTTGTGTCCGGGCCGTGGTAGGGCGTCGGAAAACCGCTTGTCCTTGTGGCTGGAGCAGGTCATGGCTTGGCTCGAGGCCTGGAAGGCGTCAGCGGCCCGAGCCAGTGCGCAGATAGCGCTCCAGTTTGTCACTTTGTGGTATCGTGGCATGGATTTGGGCCAGCTGGCCACTATGCGGGACGAGCCGGCCAAGGAGCGGGAGGCCCGTGAGCCGGCCCTTGTCCGTCAGGCCAACGAGCTTGCATCGTACGTCAACGTGGATGAGTTCCTGCCGGCCCCTGGTAAGGACGACGAGCCGGTGCCTGAAAACTCCTTCGCCATCCCCCAAGGTCCGACGGATGAGGAGGTTGCCGATGAGAGCACCGACTCCAGCGGCGAGACGGCTGGGACTATGGAGGCCGCCTCGAAGGCCAAGGAGGCTGACCTGAAGGCCACAACCACCTCCGGGATGGGAGTCGAGCCGCACAACGACACGCCGGCTGGAGGCGCGCCGGCTGGCGACGCGCCGGTGGCCTTAGCCCCCATGTGTTTTATCTTTCTTTCTTTTTCCTGCATGTTAGGCTCAAATCCACCCCACTGGGGGTGTCATGTGATGAACCATGACGACCGTGGGCCTCTTTTGTATTAACATTCGTATTATGAATATTTCATGTGTATGCCTTATTGCGTGTGCTTGCTCATCCTTACCCTTTTTTGCCCTTTTGGTTCCGTCTGTCTTGCCCTTTTTCCCCTTTGGTTTCGGCCCTGCCAGCCCGACAATCGGGAGCCGGTCTGTAGCTGGGTCGGGGCGTCCTCCTCGAGGGAGTCGGTTTTGAACTTAGGAAACGCGAGAGCTTTTTAGGGTAAGTAGAGTGGCAAAGGCGAGGCGGTGGTATGGCTGGGCCTGGCCGGCACCTCCTTTGCGATCAATCTTTCGTGTGTGCTAAGCTTTGCCGCCCCGAGGCCCTGTCAGCTGGACAGTTGGGAGCCAGATCTGTAGCTGGGAAGGGTGGGAGGACTTGCTTGTCTCACACTACTTGGTCAATTTTCAAGAGAGGCGACCTAGGTCCAGCCGGCAAGCCCCCGGGCCCGGGAGCCGGGTCGGGGAGCCAGTGAGTGAAGAGACCTTCGATGGAAATGAAAAAGGCGTGCTCCAAGAGCCGGCCTGGGGCACCCATTGCATTCATAATCCCAAAAGGGAAGGGATACATACATACACTGGTCTTTTCAGCAGTAAAAAGGACGGAGGAGCGCCGCGTTCCACGGGCGCTCGGTCTCCTCACCGGAGGCGTCTCTTTTGCACCTCTGTGGCTTCTTGGCGTCTATTAGATAGTATGCATTGTTGTGCAATGCCTTGCTGACAATGAACGGGCCCTCCCATCGGGACGACAGCTTGTGTTGTCCGGCTATTCGCTGGATCCGCTTGAGCACCAGGTCCCCTTCACGAAAGGAGAGTGGGCGGATCCACTTGCTGTGATAGTGTCGGAGCTTCTGCTGGTAGATTGTCGTCTGGCTCAAGGCCAGTTCGCAGGCTTCTTCGAGTAAGTCAACGCCATCTTCTCATGCCTCCTTTGCGTCCTTCTCCGTGTACTAGGCAACCCGAGGCGAGTTGAACTCAATGTCGGTGGGGATGATCGCCTCGGGCCCGTACACAACGAAGAAGGGCATGTAGTCGGTTGATCGGTTGGGGGTGGTCCTGAGACTCCAAAGGACAGCCGGCAGCTGATCGATCCAGTAGCTGGTGGACCTTAGTAGCAGTGTCACGAGACGGGGCTTGATGCTGGATAGGATGAGGCCGTTTGCCCTCTCGACCTGGCTATTTGACTTTGGATGAGCGACGGAGGCCAGGTCAAACCGGATTACTTGCTTGCAGTGTGAGAGCCTAGCTTAATAGGAATGATAGACTACTCATATCAACAAGGAATTCCTTCTTTTCCGGAAGCCCACTTGAAAAGAACTCCAAAGTTAAGCGTGCTTGGCTTCGAGCGATTCTAGAATGGGTGATCGACCGGGAAATTGGTCCCGAGTGCGCACGAGTGAGGGCAAAGTGCGCAGGAAAGACTAGTGTTGGTCTGCGGGGCCAGTCTAGATCTTGCCAGGCGTAACAGGGTGTTACAATTGGTATCACAGCTGACCCTTGCGGTTACACGGGCATGCACAGGTTAGGTGCACGGGCATGTGGCGCATGGCTTGTGTGGCCCGTCGTGGCACAGACCATGGCACATGTGCCGGACTGGACGAGCATACATGTGCCAAAAGGGAACGTTCCTGATGGGCCGACGAGGACGTCGGTTCCTTTGAGTGGGGGTGTATGTGAGAGCATGGCTTAATAGGAATGATAAACTACTCATATCAACAAGGAATTCCTTCTTTTCCGGAAGCCCACTCGAAAAGAACTCCAAAGTTAAGCGTGCTTGGCTTGGAGCGATTCTAGGACGGGTGACCGATCGGGAAGTTGGTCCCGGGTGTGCACGAGTGAGGACAAAGTGCGCATGAAAGACTAGTGTTGGTCTGTGAGGCCAGTCTAGATCCCGCCAGGTGTAACGGGGTGTTACATGGAGCAGAAACATGGAAGCGCGCCCTTGGCGAAGTTCGTGCCGTTGTCGGTGATGATGCTATGGGGAACACCGTAGCGAACCGTGATCCCGTTGATGAGTCGGACGGGCGTGGAGCCGTCTAGCTTCTTGATTGGTTATGCCTCGATCCACTTGGTGAATTTCTTGATAGCCACCAGCAAATGTGTCATGCCGCCTCGTGCGGTCTTGAAGGGACCCACCATATCCAGCCCCCAGACGGCGAAGGGCCACGAGAGGGGGATGGTCTGGAGGGCTGATGCTGGCAGGTGGCTATACATGCTGAAGCGCTGACAGCCCTCGCACTCGTCGACCAATTTCTTGGCCACCTCGAGAGTAGTGGGACTCGTCGACCAATTTCTTGGCCGCCTCGAGAGTAGTGGGCCAGTAGAAGCCATGGCGGAAAGCCTTGGCCACTAGGGTCCTCAAGGCGGCGTGATGCCCGTACCCGCCCTGGTGGATGTCGAGGAGAATCTCTAGACCCTTTTCCGGCTCGACGCATCACTAGAAGACGTCGGTGGTGCTGCGATGGACGAGTTCGTTGTTGATGAGGCTGTATGTCGTGGCCCGACGTAGGATTTGCCTCGCCATGGCCTCGTTCGGGGGGAGCTTGTCGCGTAGAAGGAACGCCAAGATAGGCTGGGCCCACGAGGGAGCCAACACGGGGCCATCTCGGGAGCCCCCGGGCCTGGATGATCTGCCCCGGGGACCGGCTCGCCAGCCCCTGAGGCCAGCTGGTCGATTGTCATCAGGACAGCCGCGTCATTGGAGCCGGCGGCCTCGGACGCAGCCGGCTCAACCGGTGCCAGCAGGGTAGCCAAGGTTGTGGGAGACGGTGGCGAAGATGCCATAGGGCCAGCCGGAACCGCCGATGGGCCGGCAGTGTTTGCCGGCATGAAGATTGATTCTGATTCTAGGGAGGGCTTGATCGACGGCTTGAGCAGCCGCTCGAGGGAGACGCCGGCTGGGATGGCCTGCCGGGTGGAGCCGATCTTTGCCAGCGCATCGGCCGCCTCGTTGTCCGCCCGTGGGATGTGGTGAAACTCATAGCCCTCGAAGGAACCGGTGAGCTATTTTACGAGGAAGCGGTAGCTGGCCGTGTTGGTGTCCCTAGCGTCCCATTCGCCAGAGACCTGCTGCACCACAAGGTCGGAGTCGCCGAAGCATAGGATACGCCTGATGTCGATCTCCTTGGCGAGCCGGAGGCCATGGACGATGGCCTCGTACTCGGCCACGTTGTTGGAGGCGGCGAAGTGGATCTGGAGGTTGTACTTGAGCTGGTCACCTTTCACAGACGAGAGGACTATGCCGGCACCCAGGCTAGTCCTCATTTTCGAGCCGTCAAAAAGCATGCGCCAATGTGTGGAGTCCGGGGGAGGCGACACAAACTCGGTTTCCACCCAACCAACGAGGAAGTCGGCCAGCGCCTGTGACTTGATGGTGGTGTGAGGTTCGTACCGGATCTCGTGATGGCAAGGGCGATGACTCATTTGGCAATCCGGCCGGTGGAGTCCCGGCCGCTCATGATCTCGTCGAGCGGGCCCGTGCACACCACGGTGATGGTATGCTTCTGGAAGTACTTCTTGACCTTCTTGGCGGTGAAGTATATGTCGTTGCACGTCTTTTGGTAGTGAGGGTAGTTCTGCTTGGACGCGAAGAGGACCTCACTGAGGTAGTAGATGGGGCGCTGGACCGGCAGGGTCTTGCCCTCCTCCGGCCGCTCGACCACCAAGACGACGTTGATGACGTGAGTGGTCACCGGGATGTAGGCGAGCAAGAGTTCCTTCTCAGCCGGCGCGACTAGGATGGACGCACGGGTGAGAGCCTTTTGTAGGCCGCGGAAGGCCTCGTCTACCTCATCGGGCCAATCGAACATGCCTAGCTTCTTGGTGTGACCCGGCTTGACAAGAGCAATCTTGCGAAGGAGCCCGTAGAGGGGCAGGGCCTTCTCCCCCAGCCGGCTGAGGAACCGGCTGAGCAAGGTGAGGCAACCGGTGAACTTCTAGATGTCATGGAGCCGGGTCAGCTTGGGCATGTGCTCGATTGCGCTGATCTTCTCTGGGTTAGCTTCGATGCCGCGGGCGGACACGAAGAAACCTAGGAGTTGGCCGGCTGGGATGCCTCTCCAGGTTGAGCTTGATCTTGTATTCGCATAGGTTTCCGAAGGTCTCTCGGAGGTCGTCAAGGTGGCTGAAGTGCTTCTTGGTTTTGACAATGATGGCATCGACGTAAACGTGGACGTTCCTGCCTATCTGAGGCAGGAGGCACTTTTGCATGCACAGCTGGAAGGTGGCGTCTGTGTTCTTCAGGCCGAAGGACATGGTGATGCAGTAGTAGGCCCCGAAGGGCATGATGAAGGAGGTATTGAGCCGGTCTTCCGGATCCAGCTTGATCTGGTGGTAGCCGGAGTAGGCATCCAGGAAGGACATCAAGTCGCAGCCGGTCGTGGAGTTGATGACTTGATCGATCTGTGGCAGGGCAAATGGGTCCTTGGGGCACGCCTTGTTCAAGCTGGTGTAGTCAATGCACATGTGCCAGGTCTTGTTCTTCTTTAGCACGAGGACTGGGTTGGCCAGCCAGTCCGGGTGGAAAACTTCCATGATGAACCCGGTTGCGAGTATCCGGGCGATCTCTTCTCGTATAATACACCGCCTCTCCTTGGAGAAATGGCATAGGGGTTGCTTAACCGGCTTGACGTCCGACCGAACGTGTAGTTTGTGCTTGACGAACTTCCTCGGAACACACGGCATGTCCTTGGGGACCATGTAAAGATGTCCCGATTCTCACGGAGGAAGTCGAGGAGCTCGCCTTCCTATTTGCTATTGAGGCGGGATTCGATTGTGACGCATTGAGCCAGGTTGGCCTGGTCGAGCGGGATTTGCTTGGTGTCCTTGGACGGCTGGAAGGAGGCCTCGCCGACGGAATTCCAGGGGGGCGACCGGCATGGCCGGCTGGCTGGCGGCAAGGGCCACGAGCCGGTCAAGCTGCCGCTTCTCCTTGGTGATTTCCAGGGCCTTGGCCAGCCGGCTGCCGTCTCGAGCGCACTCGATCGACATCTTGTAGTGACCCGTGATGGTGATGATTCCCTTGGGGCCTGGCATCTTGAGCTTGAGGTAGGCGTAATGGGGGACCGCCATGAATTTCACAAGGGTCGGCCGGCCCAACAGCGCGTGGTAGGGACTTGCAAGGTCCATGACCTCAAACAGCACTGGCTCGCGGCGGAAGTGGTCGGGTCCGCCAAAGAGGACGTCGAGCTTGCTCCTGCCGACAGGGGAGAAGGACTTTCCAGGCACGATGCCATGGAAAATCATCCGACTCGCCTGTAGGTCTTCTATCTTCAGCCCCAGCTTGAGCATCGTGTCGAGGTACAGGATGTTGATGCTACTGCCACCATCTACAAACACCCGTGAAAAGCGGTAGGTGCACTTCTCGGTGGCAATGGTGGGGTCAAGGACCAGGGCGTAGCTGCCAGGACTTGGCATTACGGCGACCAGCTTCTCCGACCAGTGCATGAACTGGGGAGTTGCCGGCATGGTGGCGTTCACCTCACGATGGAGCCGGCGCTGAGCATGTTTGCTCGTCTCTTCACTAGTGAAGACGACATAACAGCCGTCTTGCTTAGGGAACTGGTCGATTAGACGGCCATCGTTCTGGGCCAGAGCCGGAGCTGGTGCCAGGGCGGCAGCTAGGGGTGGGGCCGGCATGCGGGCAGGCAGGGCGGGGAGAGCCGGAAGGCCGCTCCCTCGAGCTAGTCGCTGTGAGAAGCTGCACTGCGGAGCGTGTGCGTAGAGGTTTTGGCCCGTGAGGTGTTCTTGCAGGGGAGGTCGAGCATCAGGTCGATGGAGCTGCCCACAGGGCGTGCCAGAGCAAACCCCACGAGCCCACGGTTTTGCCTGGACGTGCAGAGACGACAGGGAATGGCGAGGGGTCTCGCCCGGAGCATGAATCCGGCTGGCGCCGCGTACGGCCCCATGGTGGGCGCCAACTTTCGTCGTTTTCTCATGACAGATGCCATGGGTAGGCTTATCGTAGGTGTTTGGGGTCGGAGGATGCCGACGGGCTCCGGGTGCGAGATTGGGCACAAGCAATAGTGACACACGATGTACCCAGGTTCAGGGCCCTTCGTGGGAGGTAACACCCCTAGTCATGCTTGGTCTAGTTGGATGGATTGGTATGTTTACAAGGATGCTCCTAGAGCTGTGTCTAGAGAAGGAAGAAGAAGCAACTGGCTCGTCTTCCTCCATTGCTAAGGATGATATGTAAGGAGAGTTCCGTGTGGGGGGGTGTGCACGCAATTGTCCATCCCCGTTGCATGGGGGGCTCAGGGGGTTTTATAGGCCAACCCCCAGGCCTACAATATTTCTAAGGTACAATGGTGGGGGGACCCGGCTGGCAGCCTCTCCGGCTGACCTGGGGTCCTGCACTTCGAGTTGTCTCATCGTTTGTAGGGTCCACCGGCTGTGCGGTCCCATCGCCTGCGGGGGGACCGCCAGCCGGCTCTGCAATTGGGCCTTGCCCACCTGCCATGGCACGGGTCGCCCGGGAGGCATCGTCAAGTGCCAGTCGGCCAAAGTCTTCGATACGGCCAGCTGAACTATATCCACGCCAGGGCAGGTAATCGAGTGGACGAGGGCGTTTCGGCACTGTTTCCCCGCCCGGTCGCGCTCGCCAAGGTTAGCGGCCTGGACGACCGGACTATAGCCATGCGCGCCCGTGCGTCAGCGGCCACTGTGGCCACAGTGTCGCCCGTCGTGGTGGTCGTGCTGTGTCATCGTACCCGCGCGCAGAGGGACGGGACATTGCACGTCTGCCCCTAGGTCAACGGAGGGGGTGGTCTGGAGGCAGCAGGCCGTGCCCAACCGGTTGGGGGTTGAGCCGGCTCCTTGACCAGCCGTCCATGTCGCCAGCCGGCGGCACCTCGAGCCAGCCATGCCCCAGCCGGCGTGGGCAGCCGGTCGCATAGTTTTTCTTTGAAGCAGCGGGTGAGAACCCCGTTGCTTTGGCCTACCTAGGGGTAATAATCCCGTTAGGGTAGACGCTATTCCAACTAGTAGTGTTGATCACCACACCTCCATTAAAACTTTTGGGAAGAAGAATTCACCCAATTTGAGGACTTGCAGTGCAAACCTCATTTCAGGGGGGTTTTGAAAACCTAATTTGAATAAATCATATTTGGTTAAAACAAAATTTGATAAAAATAGTTTCGGGCACTAGTCACATGGTATGATCATTGGGCAAAAGGTTTGGGTCATGGAAGATGAATATGAAGTGGAATAGAATCAAGGAGTGCCACAACCACAATCATCAATCAAGAAAACATCATTGCAAACAAGCACAAGCACTTTGAAAAAGTTTTAGTTGGCTCCAAAATTTTATAAACCCAAACATAACAATGTGATACAAACACATGGTGTGATAGACCTACCCCCTTACATGAATCTCGTCCCCGAGATTCCTAAGCTAAGCGCTAAAAAGATAAGGGAACTTAGATCTAAGATAATCTCCATGCTCCCAGGTTGCTTTAGCTTCAGTGTGGTTGCTCCACTGGACCTTGAAGTACTTGATGGTGCGGCTTCGGGTGCAGCGTTCAGCTTCATCCAAAACGTGAACCGGCCTCTCACGATAAGTGAGGTCTGGCTGAAGATCGATGTCCATGGAGAGGTCGGGGTGGTTGGGAACATGCAAACACTTTCGGAGTTGTGACACATGTAAGACGTTGTGCACATCCGGCATGGATGGAGTATGGAGCGTCATGAGCTTCTTGCAAGATCAGGTTCTTGAGCTCCTCCTTGTTGGGTACGCAAATGCGATTCCCGAACCATACAACTCCTTGTTCATCCACCGAGAATCCTGGGGCCTTGCCTACCTTGATCTTCCTCTTGATGCCTTCAATGCTCTCATGTCCCTTCTGAGCTTCTTTGATATCATCCATCAAGGTAGGATTTGCTTCAAGGTTGGCGAGGAATCCGTTGCACCAGTTCCAAGACGAAGCTCTCAAGCTCTTCATACAGGGCGGGTAGCCTTTCCTTAATCATAGCATTCAAGGAACAAGCATTTCTGCTTAAGGCGTCTGCTACCACGTTGGCCTTTCCATGGTGGTATTAAACACTATGGTCGTAATCCTTGATCAACTCCAACCATCTTCACTACCTCATGTTCAATTCTCTTTGAGTGAAGATATACTTTAAACTCTTGTGGTCTGTGAATATCTCACATCGCTTCCCCAGAAGGTAATGTCTCCATGTCTTCAAGGCATGAACCACGGCTGCCAACTCTAAATCGTGAGTTGCGTAGTTCTCCTCATGAGGATGTAGCTATCTAGATAGATATGCTACAACTCTGCCTTCTTGCATCAGAACACCTCCAAGCCCGGTTCTTGATGCATCACAATATGTCACAAACTCCTTGTGAATATCGAGGGTGGCCAAAACTGGGACTGTGGTCAATCTCTTCTTGAGCTCCTCGAAGCTATCCTCGCACTTAGCTGTCCATTCAAACTTCTCGTCCTTCTTCAAAAGCTGGGTCATGGGTCGGGCATTGCTTGAGAACCCTTCCACAAACTTGTGGTAATATCCCGCGAGTCCGATGAAGCTCTTGACTTCATTCACAGTGGTTGGGGTTTGCCATTCAGTCACGGCTTCAATCTTGGCAGGATCCACTGATAGCCCTTCTGCAGTCAACACATGACCCAAGAATCCAACTTCATGTAGCCAGAATTCACACTTGCTGAACTTGGCATAAAGCTAGTGCTCTCGAAGCTTTTCTAGGACCAATCTCAAGTGTTCCTCGTGTTCTTCTTCAGACTTGGATAAAACAAGTATGTCATCAATGAAGACGACAACAAACTTGTCTAAGTACTCCATGAAGTCCTTATTCATGAGGTACATGAAGTAGGCAGGGGCATTGGTTAACCCAAATGACATGACCGTGTATTCATACAAGCCATACCGGGTTACAAATGTCGTCTTCGGGATGTCTTGGGGTCTGATCTTCAGCTGGTAGTACCCAGACCTAAGGTCGATCTTGGAGAACACCTTGGCTCCATTCAACTGATCAAACAGGTCTTAAATCTTGGGGAGTGGGTACTTGTTCTTTATTGTGACCTCATTGAGAGAACAGTAATCGACACAGAGTCTGATAGTTCCATCCCTCTTTGACACAAATAGGACAGGCGATCCCCAAGGAGAGGCACTAGGGGGAACAAATCCTTTTCTGAGCTGCTCTACCAGTTGCTTCTTCAATTCAGCCAACTCTTCAGATCCCATCTTGTAGGCCTTCTTATAGATGGGCCTTGATCCAACCATAAGCTCAATGATGAACTCAATGTCACGGTCAGGAGGCATTCCGGGCAGCTCACCAGGAAACACATCAGGGTACTCACATACCACTGGCACTTGATCCAACTCAACTCCCAATAGATAGTTAGCCTGAGGGGCTTGAGTGGAGGCAGGGTTGGGAACGTACTTGACTTTCACTCCTTGGCTATTGGTCATGGTGACAATCTTCTTGGCACAGTCTAACAAGCCTTGGTTCTTGGTTAACCAGTCCATGCCTAGGATCACATCCAAGCCTTCTGACTTCAGGATGATAAGGTCTGCTAGGAAATCTACCCCGTTGATGTTAATCTCAACTCCCTTACAACCTATCCCAGACTTCATAACCGATCTTGGGGTTTGTATTAACATATGACTACCCAGGGGTGTAGGCTTCATGCCACTCTCTAGTGCAAACCTTTGGGTGACAAAAGAATGCGAAGCTCCACAATCAAACAATATTGTTGCTGGGGTTGAGTTGACGAGGAACCTACCCAGTATGATGTCCGGGTCTTCTTGGGCTTCCTCTACGGTGACGTGATTCACATGACCCTTGCCATTGTTAGGCTGGTTGCGGGGAGCGGGGTTCCTTGGGGGTGCTCCACGGGCTTGACCTTGGTTTGGCGCATTGGGGCGCGGTGCATTTGGCTTCTTGCTGGGACACAGCCTTGAGATGTGTCCTGGCTGACCACATCCCAAGCAAGCGACTTGTCTAGGGTTGTTGTTGTAGTTTCTGCCACCGTTGTTGTTATTGGGGTTGTTGTTGTAAGCTGGCCTGGGATTGGCATACTGGTGAGGCTGGTAGCTCGGACGAGGTGCAGGAGGTCTAGCCTGCTATGGCTGATAGGTTGGCTTGGCTGGGGATGGATGCTAGGGGCGAGGCTTCTGGTTGCTTGAGCTTCCCTTGCTGACCATCTTTCCCTTGCGAGCATCGTCTATGGCACAACGCTTGTCTTCCAGCATGAGGGCCTTGTTCACCTGGTCGAAGAAGGTACAACAGTCGGAGACGATGAGCTGATAATGTAGGGTCTGTTGAAGTCCTTCCATGAAGCGTTCCTTCTTGGCAGCCTCTGTGTTGACATCTTCAGGTGCATACCTCGACAGCAGGTTGAACATCTGCAGGTACTCCTTGACAGAGTCACTTCCTTGCTTCAGCGCTCGGAATTCTCTCTTCTTAATAGCCATGATCCCAAAAGGAATGTGGGCGATGCGGAATCCATCCTTGAAGTCATTCGAAGTGATCACACGCTCACCTTGCATGACCTTGAATCCATCCCACCAAGCTCAGGAGGTACCTCCGAGGCAGTGTGTCATGGATTATTCACGGCAGATGTCGGGTCAACGGACTTAGGTTCGGGGCGAAACGCAACTACGTGGCGGCTTGAAGGGGTTGATCGGAATCGAGAAGACACGGAGTTTTACCCAGGTTCGGCCCCTTCGATGGAGGTAAAAGCCTACGTCCTGCTTGTCTGGTATTGATGATGATGAAGATCTCTCGGTTACAAGGGTGCTAATTGCCACCTCTAATCTCTTATGCATCTAATCTTTTGTGTTGTCTAAACTTGTAGACTTGTGTCCCTTGAGAACTTGTCCCTCTAGGGGTGCTCTACCCCTCCTTATATAAGTGGAGAGGGTAGGCTTTACAAATAGAGTCCTACTAGGAGTAGGATTAGGACTTGTCTCTCACGAATCCTACTCCGGGTCTTATTTCCTTTAAGGGAATCCTTCTCCCTTTGTGGGCCTTTCTCCAGTGGGCCTTCTCTTGTGAGCCGCCTGGCACCGGCTCACCCGCCGGGTCTTGGGCTTGGTCATCCTGTGACCCACTTGCCGGGTGATAAATAAGATGTCATGTCTTTAACGGGTCTCCTGTGAGTTTCCTGGCCGAGTCATTAATAAGACGTCATGTCTTCGGCCGGGTCTCCGTTGAGTCGCCAGGCCGGGTCATATCATGGGGTATATCCCCGTCATTAGCCCCTAGGTTAGCTTGAATTTATTCATGGTAAGCTCCTGAAATAAGAGTAACAAATATGTTAAGTGGCCGGCTTGCTCCTTTAGCCGGCTTATAAAATTGCTTCTCAAAAATCTAGGTCTTTTCTGCATATGAATGAGTCGTCTTGATAATCATCTTGTTTGTCAATGTCTTTTGAAAAATATTGAGAATAGAACACCCATATGCCATTGAGTCGGCTTCCAATACTCTTGGCGGGTCATCTCCGTCGGGTCTTAATCATTCATGATGCCGGGTCATTATCGTTGGTAACTCCGGGTTAAATAACTAGAATCCTGTTGACTTGATAAATATTGGGATGAAAATCCATCTGATGTAGAACTGGACTTCCATTGTTGTGAAGCAGGGCGGCTTATATACACTCTGGCAGGTTATGATCTTTCGATAACACCGGGCCATAAGTGTTGGTGACGCCGGGTCTAACAACTGAACTCCATATTTAATATCTTGAAAATTCTCCTCAAAGTTTTTGATATGTCCATATTACCTATAGCCCCCAAGCTCCGAGATTATCCATGATAACTTGGTGCTTTGCAAATAACATTTTGGACTGTGTAGCCCCCAAGTGTCGGGTTGTCCTGCCTGTAGCAACCTGGGACTTATAATTGCCTTATATCTTATAATGCTTCGGCGGGTGTAGCCCCCAAGGACCGGCTCATCAGAACGTGATGCACCGGGTCTTCAATTTGAATCTCTTAATCTGTTGGATCAGCTGAATACTGTAGCCCCCAAGTATCGGGTCAGTAAGAATTACTGGGCTAGGACTTTAGAGAAATATAGAAGGGTCGGCTCATCTCCTTGAGATAATATGGTCTTGCTGACAATGTAATGGTTTGAAAAACGGCTTGCATTAGCCCCCAAGTGTCGTGGTGCATGCTTGCAGCGACATGAGACTTGCATAATTGATATAAACTTGGACTTGGATAATGTAGCCCCCAAGTGCCAGGTCGTCTGCGTGCGGCGACTCGGGACTATGTGAGAATAATATGACTCACCATAATTTTGTTGAATGAATCTTTGACCATGGTCGTAATACAACTCGAAATGAATATCCTGGAATAATACCTTTGTCTTTGACATGAAATTCCTGCTCGTGGTTGTGGTGCAACCCGGCAAATATAAGTTTAGGAAATCCATGAGTGTTGTAGATTACTACAGAGCACAATTAAAGAAATCTGAGAAACGGCCAATTAGATGACACGGCATTATATTTGACAAATAATAATTTCTCCGAGCTGGTTTGAAAAACCCCAACTGGTTATAATAACCATGAAGATCCAGCCATGTTGGCTATTAAAAGATCCATTTTCTCTTGCCAAACACTTAATGGCGGCTCATCTTAAGAGATAATACCTACAAAAAAATAAACAAGACAGAATATATTCTGCATTGTTGTGAGGGCGGCTTGATGAAGCTCAACCTGGAGATGTTCATACCTTTCATAACATTGCTCCTTTCTCATAAGCTTGCTCTGATCTGGCTTGATAAGCCAGCGTGTTATCTGGAGGTGGGAAGCTCCCTTGAATAATCCACGGCTGACATGTCAACCGGAATGGTATAAAGCCGGATGTATGAAGGGTAATGTAAGCTATACCCGAAGGTAAGAAGCCTCCTTCTAACAGCAAATTTTGCACCTTTGTATGCGAACACCGGTTGTCGATGGGCGATGTAAGCTATACCTTGAGGCAAGAAGCCTCCATCGATAGCCGCGGCTAATGATTAGCCTGAGACGGCATAAAGCCGACTATTTGAAAGGAGATGTAAGCTATACCCAAAGGCAAGAAGCCTCTTTCAACAGCTACAGTTGATAAGCAACTGAGTTTTGGCGTAAACGCCGGTTGTTAGGGTGAGATAAGCGAACCCGTCGGTAAGAAGCCCCCTTCGACAACCGCGGTTAATAAGTAACCGGAAGTGGCATAAAGCCGGCCATTAGGGTGAGATAAGCCATACCCTTCGGTAAGAAGCCCCCTTCGATGGCCGCAGTTGATAAGCAACTGGAATTTGGTGTACACGCTGTTGTCTTAGGGTACTGTAAGCTATACCGAAGGTAAGAAGACTCCATCAACAACAGCGCTTAATGTAACCAAACTATGATTCGATGCTTGAATTCATACCAGTTCAGGGTCTCTAGGCGAGATTGGCCGTCAATTTCTTGAACCGGCTCAGGGTCTCTAAGCGAGATTGGCCATCAATTTCTTGAACCGGCTCAGGGTCTCTAAGCGACATTGGCCGTCAATTTCTTGAACCGGCTCAGGGTCTCTAAGCGAGGTTGACTGGTAAGAGTTCAGCAGGTCACCTCAATCTTAGCCGGTTCAGGGTCTCTAAGCGAGATTGGTCATCAATTCTTTGAACCGGCTCAGGGTCTCTAGGCGAGATTAACTGGTAAGGCAAGCGGGTCACATAGTGGAGCAGCATCAATTGTGTAAGCCGCCATCTTGTATGAAGAAACGACAGAAGCTCCAAATGTCTTTATGATGACCCAATGATCCGGGCACCCATGTTTGAATGGTGTATCATGGCGGTCCATCCTCTTGGGCAATCTTTTAATCATCCGCCAATAATGTAGTAGCCCCCAGGATTGGGTTTTTCTCTTGCAAAGACCCGGGGTTTTTGTTGAAAACGACCAAATGTGTCTCGCCATGTCTGTAGCCCCCGAGTCTTAAGTTGACTCGAAGAGGCGTCTTGAGAATCTCCATTGAAAGTTGAGGTTGGCCGCGGCGGGTTATAGATGACCCCGCATGATTTGTTTCCATAATCTGGTCGAGGGTTCGTTCCGGCTGGTTTTTTGAAGTGAACCAAACTGTAGTGGTGGCGACTTGTGCGCCTGTCCGTCGGGCGGCTCGTATCGACGAGCATCGCATCGATATGTTGATGTAGATCACAGTGTGGATGGCGTCTTGCACGTGTCCGTTGGGCGGCTCGTACAGGCGAGCACTGCACCGATATGTTGATGTAGACGTAGAAACCAATCGCGGCATTGTAAGCCGGCCCTGTTTGTGAAATATGCCACGGCGTTATAAGCCGGTGCGGATGATGAGAGACGGCCATGGCATTTGTAAGCTGGCGCGGGTGACAAGAGTCTGCCTCGGCGTTGTAAGCCGGTGCGGTCGCGAGTGACGGTCGCGGCATTGTAAGCCGGCGCAGTGGCAAGAGACGGTCGCGGCATTGTAAGCCGGTGCAATGGCAAGAGACGGTCACGGCATTGTAAGCCGGTGTAGTGGCGAGAGAGTCCCTTGAATAACATGACACGCACCACCACCTTTGGCACGCCTCCATCACCGCGGTATAGTGCCCCTTTGGCAATGACTAATTGTCTTGTGTCAAAAAAATATTATAAAGACAAAGTAATTGTTCTTCGACAGAATCAAAAAAGTATATATAAAATAAATTGGGTGGATAACACCTGTTTCATCTCGACGATGAGCTGAGTCATCTCGTAATTTCAACAGCGATTGAACCACTCTCAAAACCACAACGGAGGTGGCAACTCGGCCACGGCGGCTCGGAGACGGCGCTGGATCGGGGTGGTTCGGTAGTGATGGCGTTTTTGTCAAAAGAAGTCCAGCGGGGTGACTTGAAACGCGATCGCACCAGGGTCAAAGCAGATTGGCTCGAAACGGACCCTTCCAGGTGAGTTTTTTTGTTGCTTTTCGCGTATATGACCTCTACGTGTAGCGACTTTGGCATGGTAGAAGTTCAAGTATGTTAATGGCTCCATCGAGAGTTGTCCTTGACGATCTTATGATGGTCCCATGACGAGTCGTCGCACGTGATCGTTCCGTGTTGGCTCTTGTTCATCCGCCGGGTTGTAAGCTTCTTGATTCCTAGGAGAGTTCCCGCCAACAACAACGTCACCGTGCGCGCCCCATGGTGGGCGCCAACTGTCGTGGATTATTCACGGCAGATGTTCGGGTCAGCGGACTTGGGTTCGGGGTGAGACGCAACTACGTGGCGGCTTGAAGGGGTTGATTGGAATCGAGAAGACACGGAGTTTTACCCAGGTTCGGCCCCTCCGATGGAGGTAAAAGCCTACGTCCTGCTTGTCTGGTATTGATGACGATGAAGATCTCTCGGTTACAAGGGTGCTAATTGCCACCTCTAATCTCTTATGCCTCTAATCTTTTGTGTTGTCTAAACTTGTAGACTTGTGTCCCTTGAGAACTTGTCCCTCTAGGGGTGCTCTACCCCTCCTTATATAAGTGGATAGGGTAGACTTTACAAATAGAGTCCTACTAGGAGTAGGATTAGGACTTGTCTCTCACGAATCCTACTCCGGGTCTTATTTCCTTGAAGGGAATCCTTCTCTCTTTGTGGGCCTTTCTCCTGTGGGCCTTCTCTTGTGAGCCGCCTGGCGCCGGCTCACCCGCCGGGTCTTGGGCTTGGTCATCCTGGGACCCGCTTGCCAGGTCATAAATAAGATGTCATGTCTTTAACGGGTCTCCTGTGAGTTTCCTGGCTAAGTCATTAATAAGACGTCATGTCTTCGGCCGGGTCTCTGTTGAGTCGCCAGGCCGGGTCATATCATGGGGTATATCCCCGTCACAGTGAGAGGCGTACAACACCTTCTCATGGTCCTCATTGCAATTGACCAACGCAAGGAGGTCCTCGATGGTGCGGATCCAGTCATCAACATCCAATGGTTTAGCAGTCTCGGTGAAGGTTGTGGGTGAATTCCTCATGAACTCAGACAAAGTGGAGCGGCCATTGTCATTCCTTCCTTGTTGCTGGTTGTTCATAAGGGCCTGTGCCATCTACTAGATAGCAGCATTGTTGGCTTGGCGTTCCTCCCGGAGAACTTGGATAAACTGAGCTATGGTCATGTTCTCCGGTGGAGGTGGTGGCAGGGGAATGTCGCCTTGTGGCTGCTCCTGGTGTCCTCCAGCGTGAGCAGCCCCACCGGCTCCATGTTGCTGGCTTGAGTTGTCGGCTTCACAGTTGGTGAAGGAGCTGTTGCGGGTAGCAGTCACCATCCTGTTTGGAGCAGCCAAGTCAAACAACTGGAATAAACGAGAGGAAAAGCGTGCCTAAGGGGGTCGGTCAAGTGCAAGTGTGATTAAACAAAGGTCGAAAGACCAACATATACTAAGATAGACGATGGAGTCGCTTACATGTTGCCTAAGGCAAAAGCATGACTTGCATCGGAACACAAACAACAAAACAAGCAACAAACACACATGGTTTCATATGAACCACTACACGGACTCGACTTCGCATGAGGGATACATGACTGATCCTACCCTAGGGGTTGTCGGACTCAGGTGGTGGAGTGCTCGGTCTCATAGTCACGCTCCTCTGGGTCTTCCTCATGTTCGTCATCTGAGCGAGCATCATTCCCGGTCGAAGGGGTTGGGGAACGAGGAGGTCCATCCCGATGACGCTTTGCTAGCGGGTCGGTGAAGAGCTCACGGTACTCCTTTGCACTCATGCGATGACTACGTGTAGGTGCATCAGTAGCTGGGGGTACTCCGCCTCGATAAGCTACAGCTGGTCATCCATCGGGGGCTCCATCCTTCTTAATATTGTCTGACTTCGTCTTGGCTTTCCGAAGTAGCCCTCGGGTGTGGTGAAGTTCCTCGCGGAGCTTCACGGACTCCTTCATCAGGTTATGAACCAAGCTATCGGCAGAGAGGTTGAAGTAGGTCTGGAACCTGAGTGGTGTGCCATCTTCCTTGGTTAAAGTCGGTGCCTAACTCTCGCCAAGATCATCCTTTCTGAAAGGAAGGTAGCGAGTATCCTCTCGTCAGCCATCTCTGGAATGATATATCAAAGGTGTAGGAGTGCCTTGCGTCCGGCTATCTCGACTATAAGTATCATGGTCTCCATCCATGGTCCTTCAAAGAACCAACTGGTCGGGGAGTCGTTTGCCTTCACGACCACATCTACGTGGTACTCCTTCGTGACGGCATCGACCCAATGCTCATGGCAGAGGAAAATGGGTGGTTGGCGGAACTGGCACTTCTCTAGGCTATCCCCAAGGAGTAAGGGAAAGCTGGATGTCAGGAAGGCTTTGGGTACGATGGCCATCTACAAAGGTTTGAAAGGAGGAGAGTCAGTAGAGTGTTGTGTGGAGAATAGGAGAGGTAAATAGTGCAGAAATCCTAAGTATAGATGCTAGGTGTAGTTTTGAAAGTCAGTTTTATCCTAACTAACGTCCATGCTAACTAAGGGATTCCGAGAGTCAGGATGGCTCTGATAATAGCTTTGTGGGGACCCTGACTTGTAAGTCATGATCACCGAATGCATGTGTACAGTGATCCCAGAGATCAATGCTCACTGAACACACAGAAGCTGAATAACAAGAGTCTTACATCCACATATAGCGTCTTACACAAATAAAGACCATGAAGGTCTAGTCTTACATAGATAGGGCCACAAGGGCCAAACACTTAAATAGAACAAGCAGCAGAAATCTTGGTCGAAAGCGTGAACCCACGCCAGCTGCCTTAACCTACAGGCATTCTTACTGGGAAGCATCTTCGTTTGCATGTTCCTCACCAATGAACTCTTCAACATACTCATGTTCTTCCAGGCCTAGCCAATTAAATAACCAGTGGCAAGCCAATGAGTACTTTGAATGTACTCGTAAGCAGCCCAAGTTGTGGAAGAAGGTAATAATGATGCATGATGTAGCACTAAGTAGGTAATTTTCTGAAAGCTAATTTTGACTGCAAATGACATTATCAAGTAACTAGTAAGCATGCATCAACAATTAGCAGATATCCATATGAACAAGTTACAGATATCATCATAAGTAGGGGTTAAAACACCTCGTGATCATTCATCCTACTAAGTCATCGGGCTTAGTTCAATTCCCATGCTAAGTCATCGGACTTAGCTCATGTGATCTCTTTGTCACCATCACATCCATACTCACACCAAGTTTCATGAAAACTTCCGTACATAGTGTAAGAAGCACCACCCAACTGTCCTTGACCGTGGACATGGCTATTCGAATAGTTTTACACTCTACAGAGGTTGCACACTTTACCCACAAGATTCGGGGAACTTCTGTGTCATCAACGACTCGCGGTATATAGCATACCCGAGGTAAGCACCCAAACAATGCCTTTCCCCTAGTGATACTAGACAAAGAGTCCACTCAATTGGTACCCAGCCCTCATGATATACATCACACGAGCCTCACTCTAAATCGTACCATCCATGAGGGTACCAACGGTGTGCCCTGTGCATGTGGAGACATCGCATGATCATACATACCGGTACGACCCCATACCGAGAGTGACCACGCCACTCCCGCCACTAGTAATGCGGGCTCCTTGCTAGTACCCACCAAGGTAATCAACAAAGCCCTGTCCCATGAGGGGTATCGTGGTTGCGCATGTAAGGTTGGGACGGTCGACAAATCTTAAATCTAATCCGTTTTCGAAAACACATTCTCAACTTTCTCTGGCACACCACTTCTTTCTCAAGTGGTCACCCATCTCATCATCATCTCCCTCGGGCATGAGTGGCACCCGACGGGGTTTTCGAAAAAGTCTTTGGAATCATTTGTGTTCCCATCACCATGCATAAACCCGAACCATTTGCATAGCATCTATTAGCATCCTATCTACACCCACCCGTATAACCCTCATAAGGTGGTAGCGTCATGCTTGATGCAAGTGTCAATGGCAAAATGTATCGAAGGCAACCCACCTAAAGGGGTACACCACATCATGATCAATCATCGAAACAACAAGTGCTATATGTCATGCATGAAAAGTTTCTTAACATGGTCAAAGGGCTGCTTGCCTGGCTCAACAAAGTCTCCGGGGTCTTCGAAGTCTTCGGGTCCAACTTCCTCGTCAACCGCACAATCTATCGTTGCGAATAAAAGCGATGAAAATAAGCATCACACTAAAAATAGAGCACACAAGCCACTATTAAAAATGCTAACCTAATTTGTTAAATACTAAATGTCGTACCAAAAATATTCTCCTAGGGTTTTGTTGTGAAAACTATTTTGGAAATTAATTAACAGAGGCAAAAATATGCCTAAATATAGGTTTTAAAAATAAAATAGTATATAACATATTTTCAAACATTTTTACAAATGGCACTAATAAATTATATGGATTATTTCAAGATTTAAGGTGGAAGAATATTTGGATTTAGATGAATATACAGATCTATGGAATTTTTGGAAGTTTAAACAGAAAAAGAAAAGAAAAGGGGGTATTGTGCCCTCTCGAGCCACAGTACCGGAGCCGAGTCGGCCCAGGGGGAGATCCGTCCCAGGCTAAGGCGCCGTGCGCGGCAGGTTTAATTTTAAACCTGCCCATGACCCTCTTTGCCAGCAAGAAAGGAGGGGCAAGGGGATGATAGGTGGGCCCCACCTGTCATCCCTCTCCTTGCGACAGGGACGGGAGGGAGCTCACCGACAGCGTCTCCGGCCATGGTGGTCCAGGCGGAGGCCACCAGCGCACCCAAGGGTCTCCCGTGCGTCGGTGGGTGGTCATGGGGGCGTCAGGTTAAAGGGATTCGCCGGCGAGGGGAGGTGCCCGATGGCGGCGAGGGTTTGGTTCGAGAGAGGGCTCCCGACCATAGGGTCGAGCGAGCTGAGCACGGGGTAGTTGCGGAGGGGAGGAGAGAGGGGTAGGGGCTCGAGGAGGCCCTCTTTATAGGCGGGCGATGGCTCACCGTGGACGCGGTGCGCCGGTGAGCACGGGCTGCTCGCTACAGGCCACGGGGGAGGAAATGGCCATGTCCAGGGTGCTTGTGGGTGTGGTCTAGTCTAGGGGGAGAGAAGAGAGAGGTGGGGGCACGCGCGCTTGCGAGCCCTCTGGTTGGCCGACCGTTGGGGTCACCGGAGAGAGAGGGAGGAGGGGCCCGACCGCGTGGAGCGTTGTGGACGTCGAGGGGGACAAGGGGGACAAGATGGGGAGGCCCGAGGCTGTCGCGAGCGCTCGTTGGGCAGCGGCTACAATGCGGGTGTGCACTGTAGCGCTCGAGAGCGCGAACCTTGCATGCCAAGGCATGCTCTTGGCATTTTCTGTGCGGCCACCTATGTCCAGGGGATCCAGGGGAGTTAAACAAAGCCTAGGGGACTTACGGAGGCATCTGGGGGTGCCTTAAGGTAGAAGAAAAAGGGAGATAGGGAGGAATAGGTGTTGTCCAGGGTAGAAATGAAGGTTTTTACCCCCCCCCCCAATTATTGAGCTGAGCCCCTAAAGAAATTACTGGAGGTACATGGCATCTACAAGAGGTTGCGGTAAAAAGTTGGGGGCAAGGGTAAAAGTGGAAGGGGTGGAAATGATGGTTTTGAGAATGGACCAGAAGGTGTTTGATAAGGTTTTGGGTAAGAAGAATCTACCAACTTACTGATATTGTACCAGGGTCAAATGCTAGGTAAAACTAAGATGATTCACCAAGGTTGAGCCCAAGGGGGATAAGTTGACAATGGAAACTTGGTAAACCCTGGAAACTAACAGAATCAGGTTTCTGTAGATCTAGTGATGATAGGCTTTTACCCTTGATGCACCACTTAGTGTAGCATCACTATTTGGTTACGAGAGCATGCCCAAAAAGTTTGGGGTCAAGGGGAGAAACTTCATAATGTAAAGTTGCTCAAATTTGTATCTGGACAAAGAGGATTTTGGGATGGTTTGATGAACCAAATCAACTTGGATTAATATGAAACTTTGCAAGATCATCACTTATGATAGTGTTGACTTGCTGGAATTTTCCTGGAGTTTATTAATAATATTTCTTATTGAAATATTTCAAAACCTTGTTTTGAACAGAAAGGGTATTGAGGGGTTTTGCCCATGATTTGACCATGCTCATGAGTTGAAACTCATATATATGGCAAATATATGTCCAGAGGTTCCCTAAATTTTCTCAAATATTTTCAAAGCCTTTAAATAATTTTTCCCTATGAAAAAACCTTTCTGGCCTTAAGAAAAAGTCTTTAAATAAAATATAAGAATAATCTTTAAAATTAATATTTGGTGGTTTTGGAAAATCTTATATATAGTAGCTTTGAAGTAAAACTTTTGGGGAAGAAGAATTCACTCAATTTTGAGGACTTGCAGTGCAAACCTCATTTCAGGGGGTTTTGAAAACTTAATTTGAATAAATCATCTTTGGTTAAAACAAAATCTCATAAAAATAGTTTTGGGCACTAGTCACATGGTATGATCATTGGGCAAAAGGTTTTGGGTCAAGGAAGATGAATATGAAGTGGAATAGAATCTAGGACAGCCACAACCACAATCATCAAGCAAGCAAACATCATTGCAAACAAGCACAAACACTTTGAAAAAGTTTTAGTTGGATCCATATTTTATAAACCCAAACATAACAATGTGATACAAACACAGGGTGTGACATCTCGTTTAAGATTTTTTGCAGGAAAGCTTCTCTCCAAATGGGAAGGACCGTATATTATCGAAGAGGTCTATCGTTCTTGATCTATATAGATTAATAATGCCGAAGGTACTAACCCAAAGGTGGTCAATGGACAAACAATTAAGCACTATATCTCAGGTACGCCTATTAATGTTGAAAGCAATGTTATCCAAACCATGACGCCGGAGGAGCACATAAAATAAACCTTCCAAAACACTCCAGAATTCTTAAAAATAGGAGGTACATGATTCGGTAAGTAAACGGACTCCAAAAATCCGCAAAAAAATTTCTTTCAGTTTTGTAATATTTTAGAATTTAGGAAAATAAAGGAATAAACCGGAAGGTGATCGAGGTGAGCACGATACACCAGAGTGCTCCAGGCACCCCTCGTCGCGCCTTGGTGGGTTGTGCCCACCTCGGACTCCCTTCAACTATGTTTTCCTTCCAAATACTCGTTTACCAAGAATAAAAATTCTCTATATATATCCCCAGACTGTTTTGACGACCGCATCAGAGAAAAATCCTTTGTTCTTGTTCCTTGATGTTTTCCTATCACATTTGTCAAATTAGGCATCATGTCTTCCCCCTCTTCTAACAACATGGAAGAATATGCTTGGCTAATGAAGATAGAGATGAAGAGGGAGGAGCCGGAAGAAGTCTACAAGGGAGACAAGGGAAAGGAGGCTATGGTGGATCATCCCCCTGAAGGAGAGCGACCCACGGGCATGGTGGAAGAGGAAGAAGAAGATATCCTTCGGCCTTATTATCCTCATCTCACCCCTCTTGAAATTGAAGCTTTCAGGGCCTTCGAGGAGGTACGTATTCAGAATAAATACCTCACCCATGAAAATCTTTTGCTAGAGGATCATATCACCACCCTCAGGAGCGTCATCTGCAAATTGAAGTACTTATTGGATATGGAGTGTCACGCCTTACCACCACCTTCTTCATCACCACCACCAAAGGACGCTTGAGCAAACGGGTATGGGCACTCCCCTTGGCTTAAGCCAAGCTTGGGGGAGGTTCCCCGGTATCGTATAACCACCATTTTTATTCACATTTACCTATTTTAGTTTGATCCTTAGTTTCCCTTTGCTTTAGTAGAATAAAAGGTTAGCATGATCTATTTTCGCGTGTTAGTTTCGTGGCCTATCTTTCTATGTAATCGAGTGAAAGTTATATAACAAAGTTAGTTTTAGTTTTTGCCTCTTTACTTTCTGGTTGCAATCAAATTAAGGAAAAGGAACAAATGAAAAAAAGCATAGGATAATCTTATGGTGAGTAGTGACATCACATAATGAAAATTACAAGTAGTAAAATTTGTTGGAGATTGACAATCGTAGCATTGGTCCATAATGCAATTCACGAAAGAATTAATAAGGTAAGAGAATATACACATGCAAATACACTATCTTGGACATCTTTTATGATTGTGAGCCCCCATCAAATATTATATGTCAAAATCGTTGACGTTGGACGAGGAATACAACATAATGATTTATGTTTTCTCATATCCACATAGAAGTTATATTGTCATAGATCCTTTAACATGTGGTGCTTGACCAATATATTTTCTATCCAAAAATTCCACACTAAGTAGAGATATTACTTGTACATCCAAAAACCCAAACCAAACTCTTTCTTTGAGTGTCCACCATACCTACCTATGGATCGAGAAAGATCCTTCAAGTAAGTTGTCATCGGTGCAATGAGACAATAAAAATTGCTTCTAAAAGTGTTTTGATCAATTAGTGTAAGAGAAAATTGAGCGTTATACGAACTTATGATGGCAAAGTAATAAAAGCGATGGACTGCATAATAAAGGTTGCTATCATAGGGGGCAATATAGCGGGACGTTCTTTTACATTAAGGGATTGGGCATATAAATCAATAAGCGCATGACAACCTCTACTTCCCACTGCGAAGGGCCTATCTTTTACTTTTATGCACTTACTTTTATGCAAGAGTCAAAGTATTCTTCCCTACTCCCTTTTTACTTCTTCCTTTTGCAAGCATCATGTGGTGAGTAAAGATCTAGGCACATATATCTAGCTGGATATGGGTGGGCATGAGTTATTATTGTTGACATCACCTTTGAGGTGAGTGAGTTGGGAGGCAAAACTATAAGCTCATATCTTCCTACGTGTCTGCTTGAAACTTTTTGTTCATGGGTATGCCATGAGTGTTAGCAATCATAAAAAACTAAATGATAGTTGAGTATGTGGACTTGCCAAAAGGCTCTGGCATGAGACCCTTCCTGAAAATATGATGAATTGTAGTTGCAAGCTTGACTGACAACATAGTTTGTTGGTTTCCAATAACGTTTATGCTTTATACTTCTATGTTGTGATGAATTGTTACTTGTTCATGAGCAGCCTTAAGATAAAAATGTATTGAAATAAATTCTTAAGTTAGAGTTTGTTGTTGTTATGTTAATAAGCATGATGTTTCTATGTCAGTATTTTCTTTTTGTCGACACCTCTCTCTCAAACCATGTGGACAAGCTTTTCAATTTCGGCTTTCGCTTGAGGACAAGCGAGGTCTAAGCTTGGGGGAATTGATACATCCATTTTGCATCATGATTTACTACTTTTATTTACTTTTTTTTGAATAATAATGCTTTGGGGAGTGATTCTAATGCCTTCTCTTTCATAATATGCAAGGTTTACACAAAGAGGGAGAATACCGACAACTAGAATTCTGGACCAAATAAAAGCACGTCAGAGATACCTATTCTGCACAACTCCAATGAAGCTAAAAAATTTATGGAGATTATTTTTGCATTTAATAACAATTACTGGAGCTGAAAACTACCGGAGGAGGGCCCCCAGGTGGGAACAACCCACCAGGGCGCGCCAGGCCCCCCTAGCCGCGCCCTGATGGGTTGTGCCTAGCATGGCCTGCTTCTGGAGCCCATCTTCTGGTATAGGGTAACTCTTGACCTAGAAAAAACAAGAGGAGGACTTTCGACGAAGCGACGCCGCCTCGAGGCGGAACTTGGGAAGGAGCACTTTTGCCCTCCGACGGAGCGATTCCGCCGGGGGAACTTCCCTCCTAGAGTGGGAAATCGAAGCTATCATCATCACCAACACCTCTCTCATCTTTAGGAGGCCAATCTTCATCAACATCTTCAGCAGAACCATCTCCTCTCAAACGCTAGTTCATCTCTTGTGTTCAAGCTTTGTACTGGAACTTTAGATTGGTACCTGTGGGTGACTAGTAGTGTTGATTACCTTGCGTAGTTGATTACTATATGGTTTATTTGGTGGAAGATTATATGTCCAGATCCATTATGCTATTCAATACTCCTCTAATCTTGAGCATGTTTGTTATTTGTGAGTAGTTACCTTTGTTCTTGAGGTCATGGACAAGTCATGTTGCAAGTAATCATGTGAATTTGATATGTGTTCCATATTGTGATGATATGTATGTTACGATTCCCTTTGTGGTGTCATGTGAACGTCGACTAAATGACACTTCACCATTCATGGGCCTAAGGGAATGCATTGTGGAGTAGTTATTAGATGATGGGTTGCTAGAGTGACAGAAGCTTAAACCCTAGTTTATGCGCTACTTCATAAGGCGCTGATTTGGATCCACATGTTTAATGCTATGGTTAGACTTTGTCTTAATACTTTTCTCGCAGTTGCGGATTCTTGCGAGGGGGTTAATCATAAGTAAGTTTTTAGATCATGTAAGTACAGCACCTTAGCACCGGTCCACCCAGATATCAAATTATCAAAGTAGCGAACACAGCTCAAACCAACATGATAAAAGTGACTAGACAAAATTCACGTGTACCCTCAAGAACACTTTGCCTATTACTAGTGATTGTTCTGGCCTGTCCTTTGCCTCCAAATGATTAGGCTACTTTATGCACCTTGTTTACTGTTACCGTTACTTTCTCATTACAAATTACCTTGCTATCAAACTATTTGTTACCTACAATTTCAATGCTTGCAGATATTACCTTGCTTAAAACCGCTTGTCATTTCCTTATGCTCCTCGTTGGGTTCAACACTCTTACTTATCGAAAGGACTATGATTGATCCCCTATACTTGTGGGTCATCAAAGCTGACCGGGTTAAAGCGGCATATCACTCACATGACTCAAGCCATCTTTGGTAAGTACTTTTATTAGCTCATGATAACCCACTCAAATAATCATGTATGAGGAAATTTGCCTGGTGACTCATATATATAAATTGTTTCAGGCCCTCGAACTTGCAATATCCACGAGAACAGCTTGATGAAGCTAAAGGCTGTGTACGCACTAACTGAGCAACTTTATGCTGGAACTCTGTGCACCTTCAGGGCTATCATGGGTGACAAAGAGCCGGTGAACTTCATCAAGGATGTGCTGAGATGCCTCTCTACGATCCCAAAATAGATCGAAGAACTAAAAAGATCAGTCGCCTGAGCCCACGCAATGTCATCTTTGAGTCGGGCCTTGGCGTATTCAGCAGATCTTGATCCTACACAGATGGTCGGAGGGTTTCCTGAGTTTAAAGATGACAGGTCAGAATTCACAGATGCTAACTATGCTCGCTGCGTCAGGGCGACTCGGGTATTGCCCAACCAACTAGTTGCAGAAATGGATCTCGGGACCTATCAGGCGGCTTATGATGAAAATTACTTGGGAGTTCAGCCGCCCACTTTTGAATAGGTGGACCTGACTCCTCAACGTCGTAAGCATATCTTTGCCCCTGATGTTGACCCGTCCCCCATCTTTCATGAAGAAGTCGTATTCCAAGACCTAACCAATTGCAACTAGGATGTGTACAACCTTGAGATACAAGACCCAGAAGGCTCAGAGCAAGATAACCTGGAGGCATATCAGGCGAGAGGTCAGCCCGAGGCTAAGCTGGAAGGAGCTAACCCGGATAGTTCAGAGGCCGGGTTACAAAAATAACTTTTAAAACATTGATCTGATATTATGGGCTCAATGTAGCCTTGTAATAGAGTAAGAAAATAGTTGATTGTCTGTAACATGCCTTCGTGCATGTTTAAATTTTTGATCCCGTCTTAAGTTGATGACGAAGGATTTGTGCATCAACAAGTCTGTCAATTCGCCCTTATCATTTTGCTTTGGAATCATACAGCTTGTGGCTTGCACTTATATTTGATAAATCACCTGTAGAGACATGTATGTGCAGAAAGCATACCTGCAAAAAAAATCCACCACATAATATTTGAAGTAGAAAGATTCACGACTCATCGACCGACGACTTATAGTTGTTAATAATATACTTCAGATTAATAATCTGGCGACTCATGGTTGATGAAGACTCAGTGATGAGCATGAATAACCCAGAGTTTTTTTGACTCAGGGATTTTTAGTCAGACAAAAATCATGGAAAAGAAAATCTCCACATATCTATGGAGTGGTTTATCAGCCAGCTTTCGAGGCTCGACAAAGAGACTGGCTTTCAAGGCTCAAGTCTTGCTTTCAATGAAGATGGCATGATAGCCTTGGTTTATGCTTGCTTTCTGTAAGCCAGCTCTCACGTGACTTAAGCCGCCGTCTTAACCTTAACAAGTTCAGGGTCATAAAAATTGACTTGTTAAGATTACGGCGGTCACCTTATCGGAGTCGCATCAAGCAAACAGGCAGGTTTAACCAATATATTGTGGCAGTTGTGCCGGATCAAGAGGGTGAGAAAGCTAAACTCGGTGAGTTGGAAGCCCCCAAGTGAGCAATGATGAGTAAATCAAAACTCATGTACATTATATGAGATGAAACTATAGAGGCCAGGAGTTTCGGGGATGCCGGCTTTATTATACTTGATCATAAAAGGTATACACGTGATGTAGGTATGTACAATTACTGAAGCCAGTGGCCTTAGTGTAGTAAGGCCAAAGATGAGCAATATTCTAGGGCATGTTGGTCTCCTCCTCCGAGGTACGTGACTTATTGTGTCCGTGTATGTCAACAAGATAATATGATCCATTTTTGATGTTTTTGCTAACCACAAAGGGCCCTTCCCAAGGAGGTGAAAGCTTATGCATGCCTATCTAATCTTGAATCAAACGGAGAACTAAGTCACCCTCCTGGAAACTGCGGTTGCGAATTCTTCGATGATGATAAGGACGAAGGTCTTGTTGATAAACTATAGAGCGAGCCCCCGCTAGATCACGTTCCTCCTCCAAGGTATCAATAGAATTATGTCGAGCTGTCTCATTGTCCATCCCAACATTATCCGCAACTCGAGGCGAGTCATCACGAATGTCACTTGGGAGAACCGCCTTCGCGTTGTAAACCATAAAGAACGACGAGTAGCATGTTGATCTGTTGGGCATAGTCCTAATGCTCCAAAGAACCACAAGAAGCTCTTCAACCCAATAACCCGGAGTATGTTCTAAAGGAACCATGTGTCGGGGTTTAATCCCCCATAATATCTCCTGGTTAACACGCTCTGCCTGGCCATTGGACTGTGGATGAGCCACAACTGAAACATCAAGCTAGATATGCTACTTCTCACAGAACGTCTTCATAGGAACTTTAGATAGATTTGTCCCATCATCTATGATGATACTATGAGGATAACCAAAACAAAAGATCGGCTTTTTCACAAACTGAACTGTAGTTGCCGACTCAGAATTGCTGACCGACTCTACTTCAAACCCACTTGGTAAACTTATCAACTGGCACCAACAGGTGAGTCTTTTTATCCTTAGACCTTTTGAACGGCCCAACCATATCAAGCCCCCAGACCGCAAATGGACAAGTTATTGGGATCATCCATAACTCTTGAACCGGTACGTGAGCTTGTCATGCAAATTCCTGCCAACCATCGCACCTGCGAACAATGTCTTTGGTGTCATCATGAGTGGATAACCAGGAAAAAAATGTGTCTGAAGGCCTAGGCCACCAAAGATCTTGACCTGGCGTGATGACCACAATCACCTGCATGAATTTCATGCAATATCTCGCTACCCTCGTCAGGGGAAACACAACATTGAAACATGCAAGTTATGCTGCGTTGATATAACTCGCCATTGACAATAGTCATGGACTTAGATCACCGAATGATCTACCGGGCCAGGAGCTCTTCCCCGGTTTAAATAAGCGAGAAAAGGTACTGGGCAATCCAGAGTTACCCGTGGAGCCACCACCAGCTTCCCTTCCAGGTCTGGAATAGCTAGATCTTCTTCTGAAGGTAACTTGACACAAGGATTATGCAACACGTCTAGGAACACATTAGGGGGAACTGGCTTACGCTGAGAGCCAAATCCAGATAGAGTATCAGTCGTCTCATTAAGCCACTTGTCTATGTGATCCACTTGATATCCTTTAAAATGACGAGCGATGGTAGTCACTGCCTGTCAATAAGCCGCCATGAGAGGGTCTTTAGAATCCCACGTCCCCTAAAATTGTTGTGCAATGAGGTCTAAGTTTCCCAAGCATCTGACTCGGTTTAAGTTCATTTCCTTATCAATGCGGAGCGCATGCAATAAAGCCTCGTACTCAGCTGCATTGTTAGTACAGGGAAACATAAGTCGTAGGACATAACAAAACTTGTCACCTCGTGGGGAAGATAAGATAACTCTAGCCCCCGAGCCTTCCAATTGTCTAGATCTATCGAAGTGTATCGTCCAACTTGTATTATCTGGTCTTTCCTCGGGTGTTTGCAACTCTGTCCAATCATTAATGAAATCCACCAAGGCTTGAGACTTGATAACAGACCTGGGCACATATTTCAAATGCTGAGGCCCAAATTCAATTACCCACTTAGCAACCCGGCATGTGGCTTCACTGTTTTGGATGATATCGCCTAGAGGAGCCGAACTGGCCACACTGATTGGATGCTCAAGAAAGTACTGCTTTAACTTGTGGCTAGCCATGAACACTCCAAACACCAACTTCTGCCAATGCGGATATCTCTACTTGGATTCTAATAAGACTTCACTGACATAATAAACCGGCCGCTGGATTGGGTACTCCTTCCCTTCCTCCTTGTGTTCCACGGCAATTGCCATGCTAACGGCCCAATTATTAGCTGCCACATACAAGAGCATAGGATCTTTGTCGATCGGAGCCGCCTAGACGGGTGCCTCTGCCAACTTCCTCTTAAGTGCTTCGAAGGCCTCATTAGCAGCATCACTCCAAACAAAGTTATTAGTCTTTTTCATCATCTGGTATAGCGCAAACGCCTTTTCACCTCAGCGGCTTATGAAACGGCTCAGGGCTGCAATGCGACCTGCCAGGCGCTGCACATCAATAATATAGGTCGGCTTAGACAAGGAAGTGATAGCCTCAATTTTCTCCGGGTTAGCTTTGATGCCCCTCTCTGAAACCAGAAAACCTAGCTATTTTCCTGCTTGTACCCCAAAAACGCACTTGGCCGGGTTAAGCATCATCTTGTACACCCGTAGATTGTCAAAGATTTCCTTAAAATCCTCAAGAAAGGTTTCCTTCTTCCTTGACTTTATTACAATGCCATCAGCATAAGCATGAACATTATGTCCAACCTGATGGTGGAGGAAATTATGAACACAATGCTGGTAAGTGGCCTAAGCACTCTTAAGCCCAAAAGGCATAGAAACATAACAGAAAGCTCCAAATGGTGTGATAAAGGTTGTTTTCTCCTGGTCATCTACTGCCATCTTTATCTGATGATAGCCAGAATAAGCATCCAGGAATCATAGACACTCACAACCCGTTGTTGCATCAATGATTGGTCAATACGGGGAAGTGCAAAGGGATCATCTAAACAAGCTTTGTTGAGATCCAAGTAGTCCACACACATACGCCATGTGCCATTTTGTTTTAACACAAGCACCGGGTTAGCCAACAACTGAGAGTGAAAACTTCTACTATGAACCCGATAGCTAGGAGCCAGGCCACTTCTTCTCCAATGGCCTTACACCTCTCCTCATTAAAATGATGGAGGAATTGCTTAACTGGTTCCATCTTAAGATCCACATTAAGGCAGTGCTTCATGACCTGCAAGTGTAGGGGATCAATCGTAGTCCTTCTGATAAGAAAGAGTGTCAAACCCATGAGGAGCAAAAGGAAATGATAAGCGGTTTTCATCAAGGTAATTTCTGCATGCACTGAAATTGTGAGTAACAAGTTTGATAGCAAGGTAATTTGTAAGGAGAAAGTAACTGTAACAATAGGTAAGGTGCAGCAAGGTAGCCCAATCCTTTTGTGGCAAAGGACAGGCCAAAACTATCTCTTATGATAAGCAAAGTGTTCTTGAGGGCACACGGGAATTTCATCTAGTAACTTTCATCATGTTGCTTTGATTCGTGTTTGCTACTTTCATAATTTGATATGTGGGTGGACTGGTGCTAAGGTGTTGTTCTTACTTGAACTAACAACCTACTTGTGATTAAACCCCTCGCAAGCATCCACAACTACGATAAAAGTATTAATACAAAGTCTAACCATAGCATTAGACATGTGGAACCAAATCAGCCCCTTACAAAGTAGCGCATAAACCAGGGTTTAAGATTCTATCACTCTAGCAACCCATCATCTAATAATTGTTCGAAATATGCCCTAGAGGCAATAATAAATGGTTATTATTATATTCCCTTGTTCATGATAATCGCTTATTATCCATGATATAATTGTATTGACTTCAAACACATTGCATGTGTGGATACATAGACATCACTTTGTCCCTAGTATGCCTCTAGTAGAGTGGCTCGTTCATCAAAGATGGTCAAGATTTCCTAGCCATGGACATAAGATGTCATTTGATAACGGGATCACATCATTGGGAGAATGATGTGATGGCCAAGACCCAAACTACAAACATAGCATATGATCGTGTCAGATTATTGCTATAGTTTTCTGCATGTCAAGTATCTGTTCCTATGACCATGAGATCATGCAACTCACTGACACTAGAGGAGTACAATGTTTGTATCAAATGCCGCAACGTGACTGGGTGACTATAACGATTCTCTGTAGGTATCTCCGAGGGTGTTTGTCGAGTGAGCATGGATCAAGACTGGGATTTGTTACTCCGTGTGACGGAGAGGTATCTCAAGGCCCACTCGGTAATACAACATCATGACAAGCCTTGTAAGCAATGTGACTAAAGTGTTAGCCACAGGATCTTGTATTATGGAACATGTAAAGAGACTTGCCGGTAAATAGATTGAACTAGGTATACAGATACCGACGATCGAATCTCGGGCAAGTAACATACCGCAGAACAAAGGAACAACATACGGGATTAACTGACTCCTTGACATAGAGGTTCAACTGATAAAGATCTTCGTAGAATATGTGGGAACCAATATGGGCATCCAGGTCTTGCTATTGGTTATTGCCCGTAGAGGTGTCTCGGTCATGTCTACATAGTTCTCGAACCCGCGGGGTCTGCACACTTAAGGTTCGGTGACGTTTTGATAATACAGAGTTATGTATGGTGGTGACCAAAGGTTGTTTAGAGTTCTGGATGAGATCTCAGATGTCATGAGGAGCTTCAAAATTTCCCGGAGGTAAACATTTATATATAGGAAGTCCCGTTTTGGTCAATGGAAAAGTTTTGGGTATTTCGGTAGTGTACCGGGAGTGTCGGGAGGGTACCGGGGGACCATTGGGAAGCCTCTCGCCCCAAACGGCCTCACGGGCTGTGGGAGGAGGAAAACCAGCCCTTGGTGGGATGGCTGAAGCCCCCACTAAGGCCCATGCGGCTGGAGAGGGAAAAACCCAAAGGTGGAAAGGGTTTCCAAGTGGAGAGGAGGAGTCCTACTCCTAGTAGGATTGGAGTAGGACTCCTCCACCTCTCCCACTTTGGCCGCACCAAAGGGGCAGCCCTAGGGCGGAGGCCTCCCTCCCCTCCCTCCTATATATACTAGAGGGAGAGAGGGCAAAAGCACTTCAACCCAAAAAGGCCATAGTGCATCCCTCTCTCCCGATAGATTAGTTACTCTAGTTTTTCAACGGTGCTTAGGCGAAGCCCTGCTGGAATAGTTCTACCACCACCACTACCACATTATCGCGCTTCCGGAGAACTCATCTACCTCTCCGCACCCTATTGCTAGATCAAGAAAGCGGAGATTGTCATCGAGTTGTACGTGTGCTGAACACGGAGGTGCCATCCGTTTGGCGCTAGATCGGGATGGATCGTGATTGGAACATGGGACACTCGGCGATTTGGATCACCAAGATGTTCGACTACATCAACCGCGTTTCTTAACACTTCCCGCTTAGCGATCTACAAGGGTATGTAGATCCACTCTCCATCTCGTAGATGCTCATCACCATGGATTGATCATGTGTGTGCGTAGGAAATTTTTTGTTTCCCATGCAACATTCCCCAACAATAACTACTCCACAATACATTCCCTTAGGCCCAACGACGATGAAGTGTCATGTAGTTGACGTTCACATGACACCACTAAGGGAATCACAACATACATATCATAAAAATATCGAACACATATCAAATTCACATGATTACTTGCAACACGATTTCTCCCGTGACCTCAAGAACAAAGGTAACTACTCGCAAATAATATGCACAATCAGGATCAGGGGTGTATTGAATATCATAATGGATCTCAATATATAATCTTCCACAAAATAAACCATATAGCAATCAACTGGACATGGTAATCAACACTACTAGACACCCACAGGTACTAATCTGAGGTTCCGGTACAAAGATTGAACACAAGAGATGAAGTATGGTTTGAGAGCAGATGGTGTTGTTGAAGATGTTGATGAAGAATGGCCTCCCCAAGATGAGGGGGTTGTCAGTGATGACGATGGCTTCTATTTTCCCCTCTGGGAGGGAAGTTCCCCTAGCGGAATTGCTCTGCCAAAGGGCAAAAGTGCTCCTACCCAAGTTCTGCCTCGAGGCGGCGGCGCGTCGTCCCGAAAGTCCTCCTCTTACGGTTTTAGGTTTTTTGGGAATTTATACGAGAAGATGGGCTCCGGAGGTGGGCTAGGATGGGCACGCTCCACCAGGGCACGGTTAGGGGGCCTGGCGCGCCCTGGTGGAGGGAGGCCACATAGTGACCCCCCCCCCCCCCCGCCTCCGATAGTATTCATCTACAGTATTTCTTATTTATTATATAAAAAATCTCCGTAAAATTTCAGCTTCATTGGGGATGTGTAGAATAGGTATCTCTGACATGCTTTTTTCAGGTACGGAATTCCAGTTGCCATCATTCTCCCTCTTGGTATAAACCTTGCAAATTGTGAGAGAAAAGGCATTAGAATTACTCCCCAAAGCATTATTATGCATAAAAACATTATAAATAATAGTAGGAAGACATGATGCAAAATGGACGTATCAACTCCCCCAAGCATAGACCTCGCTTGTCCTCAATCAAAAGACAATATCGAAGAACATGTCCACATCTTTTGAGAGAGAAGTGTCAGTAAAAACAAAATACGGACATAGTAGCATCATGCTTATATTATAACAGAAACAAGAATTAACATAAAGCTTTCTGATAAAACTTTTATTTCATAACAACCTCATATAAATTCTTATGAACAAGTAACAATTCATCACAACATGGAAGTATAAAGTATAAACCTTATTGGAAACGAACAAACTATGTCCTCAGTCAACTTTGCAACTACAATTCATTATGTTTTCAGGAAGGGTCTCATGTAGGAGCCTTTTGGCAAGTCCACATACTCAACCATCATTTAGTCTTCTATGATTGTTAACACTCACAACATACCCATGGACAAAAAGTTTCAACTGGACACATAGAAAGATAGGGGCTTATAGTTTGCCTCCCAAAGTATTCACCTAAAGGGTGATGTCAACAATAATAACTCATGCTCACTCATGTCCAACTGGACATATGTGCCTACATCTTTCCTAACCACATGATGCTTGCCAAAGGAGAAAAATAAAAAGGAATAGGGAAGGATACTTTGACTTTTGCATAAAGTAAATGCTTAAAGGTAAAAGATAGGCCCTTCGCAGAGGGAAGCAGAGGTTGTCCTGCTCCTTTTTTATTTGTATGCCAAATCCCTTAGCGCAAAAGAATGTCACGTTGCATTGCCCCTTGTGATAGAAAAAATTTATTATGAAGTCCGTCACTTTTAGTACTTTGCCATCACAAGTTCATGGAACGCTCAATTTTCTCTTACACTAATTGATCCAACACTTTTAGGAGCAATTTTTATTGCATTGATGCACCGATGACAACTTACTTGAAAGATCTTATTCAATACATAGGTAGGTATGGTGGACTATCAAACATGAGTTTGGGTTTCGGGGTTTTGGATGCACAAGTAGTCTCTCTACTTAGTGTCGAATTTTTGGCTAGCAAGGATATTGGGCAAGCACCACATGTTGAAGGGTCTATGACAATAGAACTTCTATGTGAATATGAACAAACATAAGTCATTACATTGTATTCCTTGTCCAACTTCAACAATTTTGGCATATAATATTTAATGGGGGCTCACGATCATAAAAGATGTCCATGATAGTATCTTTGCATGTGAATCTTCTCTTCCCTAATTTATTCTTTCATTAATGGCATCATTGACTAATGTTATGTTTGCCAATCTCCAATAAATTTTACCACTTATAATTTTCTTTATTGTGATGTCATTACTCACCATAAGATTAGCATATGATCTTTTCATTTATCCTCTTTTATAAAGATTGCAACAAGAAAGTAAAGGGGCAAAAGCTCAAACTAAACTTTATTATATAACTCTCACTCGATTACATAGATAGATGGATCACGAATCTAGCACTTGAAAATGGATCATACTAAACTTTTATTCAACTAAATCATGAAAAGGCTAAGGATAGAAATAAAAAAGCAAAGCTAAAAAGTGATGGTGATACGATATCGGGACACCTCCCCCCAGTGTGGATCAAGCTAAGGGGAGTCCCCATACCCGTGTACTCAAGTCTCCTTTGGTGGTGAAGATGATGAAGGTGGTGGTGATGAGGCGGTAGTAGGTTTATCCTCCGGCTTCCAGGGCAAGGGTTCACCATCAAAATTAGATGCATGAGTCCCTGAAGTCCTGCAATTGGTAGCTAAACTCATACTTTTAAATCTCGCGTCATATTCAAAAACTTAATTTTGGAGATCACAAATTTGACTCTGTAGAAAGTTGATTTGCTCGTTGAAGTTGAAGACGATATCTTTCATGGACTGGCCATCCACCATGTGTTCACGGGTGAATTCCGTGATCACGGAGTGATTGGCACTAAGTCCACGCTCCACCATCCCTTTGCACTCGAAGATGTCTTGCTCCACCGCTTCCAGCTTGGCCTCCACGCCTCCCGTCTTCTTGGGCCCTTAAATATCCTGGATGTGGAGCACCTCCTCACGCATCTCAATGGTTTGAGGGTGCTTCATCACCTCCGGCAAGTACGGGTTGATAACCTTCTCGAAGAACTTGTCATTGGCAGAACTTGGTGAAGCCATGGAGATTTAGATCTGACAAGAAAATAGCTCGAAACAAGAACAGAGGAAAATCTCATGATGCGGTGGTCAAAATAGTCGGGGTATATATAGGGAATTTATATTCTTGGAGATCAAGAAAACAGAAGGAAAACGGAGCCAGGAAGGTTCCCGAGGTGGGCACGCTCCACCAGGGCGCGCTAGGGATGGCAAACGCTCCCTGGTGGACCGTGCTCACCTCGGTTACCTTCCGGTTTATTCTTTTATTTCCTAAAATTCTTAAATATTCCAAAACTAATAAAAACTATTTTTGCGGATTTTTCGGAGTCCGTTTACTTATCGTATCACGTACCTCTTAATTTTCACAATTGTGGGGTGTTCCGGAAGGTTTCTTTTATGTGTTCCTTCGGTGTCATGGTTTCGATAACATTGCTTTCAACATTAATAGGTGTACCTGAGATATAGTGTTTAATTCTTTGTCCATTGACCACATCAGGGTTGGTACATTCGGTGTTATTAATCTTGATAGCTCTAGAGCGATAAACTTCTTCAATAACATAGGGTCCTTCACATTTGGAGAGAAGTTTTCCTGCAAAAAATCTGAAACGAGAATTGTACAGAAGAACATATTCTCCAACTTTGAATTCTTTCTTTTGGATTCTTTTGTCATGCCATCTTTTAACTTTTTCTTTGAGTAACTTGGCATTTTCATAAGCTTGGATTCTCCATTCATCTAATGAGCTAATATCAAATAACCCCTTTTCACCAACAAGTTTGAAGTCATAATTTAGTTCTTTAATTGCCCAAAATGCTTTATGTTCGAACTCTAGAGGCAAATGACAAACTTTCCCATATAGCATCTTGTATGGAGACATACCCATAGGATTTTTATAAGCTGATCTATAAGCCCAAAGTGCATCATCTAATTTCTTAGACCGATTCTTTCGAGACCTATTAACAGTTTTTTGTAATATCAATTTTATTTCCCTATTGCTAAGTTCAACTTGACCACTAGATTGAGGATTATATGGTGATGCAAGTCTATGGTTAACTTCATATTTAGCAAGCATTTTATGGAAAGCACCATGAATAAAGTGTGAACCACCATCAGTCATTAGATATCTAGGGAGTACAAACCTTTGAAAAATAACTTCTTTAAACATTTTAATGGAAGTATGATGATCAACACTTCTAGTTGGAATAGCTTCTACCCACTTAGTGACATAATCAACAGCAACCAAAATATGAGTATACCCATTAGAGGAAGGAAAATGTCCCATATAATCAAAACCCCAAATATCAAATGGTTCAAAAAAGTGAATAATTCATAGGCATTTCCTGACACTTACCGATATTACCAATTCTTTGACATTCATCACAAGACAAGAAAAACTTATAGGCATCCTTGAAGAGAGTAGGCCAATAAAAACTAGATTGTAATTCCTTATGAGCATTTCTATCTCCAGCATATGTCCTCCATAAGCTTCGGAGTGAAATTTCCGTAGGTTTTGTTCCTATTCATGATCAAGAACACAATGTCTAATAATACCATCTACTCCTTCTTTATAAGGATGTGGGTCATCCCAAAAGTAATGTCTTAGATCATAGAAGATTTTTTCTTTTGTTGGTATGTGAAACTAGGTGCAATATATTTAGCAACAATGTAATTAGCATAATCAGCAAACCATGGAGTAGTTTGAGAAACATTTATTGCATCTAGTTGTTCATCGGGGAAACTATCATCAATAGGTAGAGGGTCATCTAGAATATTTTCTAACCTAGACAAGTTATCAGCTACATGGTTCTCAGCTCCCTTCATATCAACGTTATGTAAATCAAATTCCTAAAGCAAGAGAACCCAACTAATGAGTCTAGGTTTAGCATATTTATTTTCCATAAGATATTTATAGCAGCATGATCAGTGTCAACAATAACTTTGGAATCAACATGTAAGATCTGAATTTATCACAATCAAACACGATTGCTAAATATTCTTTTTCAGTAGTAGCATAATTTCTTTGGGCAGTGTCTAGAGTTTTGCTAGCATAATTGATAACATTTAATTTCTTATCAACTCTGTCCTAGAACAACACCAACAGCATAATCACTAGAATCACACATAACTTCAAAAGGCAAGTTCCAATCATGTGGTAGAATAATAGGTGCAGTGGTTAAGGCTTTCTTTAATGTTTCAAAGGATTCTATGAAATAATCATCAGAAACAAAGGGAATATCCTTTTGTAAAAGATTAGTAAGAGGCCTAGAATTTTTTTAGAAGTCTTTAGTAAATCTCCTATAGAAACCAACATGGCCAAGGAAACTTCGAATACCTTTGATATCTTTAGGACATGGCATTTTCTCAATTGCGTCAACTTTAGCTTGATCCACCTCAATACCTCATTCGGAGATTTTATGCCCCAAGACAATACCTTCATTAACCATAAAGTGGGACTTCTCCCAATTCAAGACGAGATTAGTTTGTTCACATCTCTGCAAAACTAGATCAAGGTTGCTTAAGCAATCATCAAAAGAAGTTCCATAAACGGAGAAATCACCCATAAAAACCTCCACAATCTTTTCATAAAAATCATAGAATATAGCAATCATACATCTTTGAAAGCTAGCAGGTGCATTGCATAAACCAAAATGCATACATCTATAAGCATAGGTTCCAAAAGGACATGTAAAGGTGGTTTTCTCTTGATCAGATTGTGACACGGGTATTTGAGAGAAACCAGAATATCCATCCAAGAAACAAAAGTGTGTGTGCCTAGATAATCCTTCAAGCATTTGATCAATAAAAGTCAAGGGGTAATGATCTTTTCTAGTAGCTTTACTTAGTTTTCTAAAATCAATTACCATCCTATGGCCAGTAACAATTCTCTTTGGAATAAGCTCATATTTATTATTAGGAACAACAGTAATACCTCCTTTGTTAGGGACACAATGAATGGGGCTCACCCATCTACTATCATCTATAGGATAGATTTGACCTGCTTCCAGATGCTTTGATATTTCTGTTCTTACCACTTCTTTAATCTTGGGATTCAATTGTCGTTGGTGATCAACAACGGGTTTAGCATTAGGTTCCATATTAATATTGCTCTAGTGGATCGGTAGGTGGAACGGCAATAGAACCAAGACCAATCATTTCATCCTTACTAGTTAATTCTCTATTGCGAGGTTGTCTACTATACTTAGAAAAATTAAGCTCATGAGATACATCACGAAACTCAACACTGACGGTTTCTTTTTGACAATCTATCTTAGCATTAATATTGTTCAAGAAAGTTCTACCAAAGATAATGGGCAAAAGTCATCTTGTGGGGAACCAAGAACTAGAAAATCAATAGGATATTTTATTTTTCCACACAAGACTTCAACATCTCTAACAATCCCAAGTGGTGTGATGGTGTCTCTATTAGCAAATTTAATAGTAACATCAATATCTTCTATTTCAGTAGGAGCTATGTCATTCATAATTTATTAATATAAGGAAAAAAGGAATATAACTCACACTAGCACCCAAATCACATAAGCCATGATAACAATGATCTCCTATTTTGACTGAGACAACAGGCAAGCCAACTACGGGTCTATGTTTGTCTTTTCCATCAGGTTTAGCAATTCTAGCAGGTTCATCACAGAAGTAAATGGCATGCCCATCAATATTTTCTACCAAGAGATCTTTAACCACACTAGGTTCTACTTTAATTTGTTCAGAGGGCTTAGGTGCTCTAATATTACTTTTGCAAACCACAGTTGATACCTTAGCATGTTCCTTTATCCTAACCGGGAAAGGTGGTTTGTCAATATAAGCAGTAGGCACAACTGGATCAACATTGTAAACAATAGTTTCTTCTTTAGCTATGACCGGTTATTTAATTCCATTTTTAATAGGGGGATGGTATTTAAACCACTTCTCTTTAGGGAGATCAACATGAGCAGTAGATGATTCACAGAAAGAGGGTACTATCTCAGAGTCATGTCCTTATTTAGTACTAAACTTGTGAAAAGCATCAGTATTCATAATACATTAAACACAATCAAATTCAAGCTTAATACCTGACTCATTAACTTCATCGAGTTCCCAATATTCAGAGTTACGTTTAATTATTTCCAAGAGATCCCACTTGAATTCAACAATCTTCTTCATAAAATAACCAGTACAAGAAGTATCAAGGATGGTTTGATCATTATGAGAAAGCCGAGCATAAAAATTCTGAATAATAACTTCTCTCGGAATATCATGATTGGGGAATGAATATAACATTGACTTAATCCTCCCCCAATCTAGAGCGATACTTTATCCTTCACGAGGCCAAAAATAATATATATAATTCCGATCACGATGAACTAGATGCATAGGATAAAACTTTTGGTGGAATTCCAATTTCAAACGATTCCAGTTCAATGATCCAATATCATCACATAGCCTATACCATGTAAATGTTTTTCCCTTCAAAGATAAAGGGAAACACTTCTTCTTAACTTCATCTCCGGATAAACCTGTAAGCTTAAATAGTCCACAAATTTCTTCCACATGTATTAGGTGCATATCAAGATGTTCAGTTCCGTCTCCTACAGAAGGACTAACTACCAGTTGTTCTAACATACCCAAAGGAATTTCATAACCAATATTTTTAGTAGGTGATATATATTGAGGGGCAACTAACTATGATTCCGGTCAAGGCAAAGATACCCCGAACAAACCCCTCAAAGGATTGCTTTCCATAATAACAAGTGACAATAAATTTCAGACGTAGGATGAGTTTTTCCTTACTGATTTCCACTTACCAAGAGCGCTTCACTCCCTGACAACGGTGCCAGAAAAGAGTCTTGATGACACACAAATTTAGGGGGTCAATCATAGTCCTTTCGATAAGTAAGAGTGTCAAACCCAACGAGGAGCAGAAGGAAATGATAAGCGGTTTTCAGCAAGGTAATTTCTACAGGCACAGAAATTGTAAGAAGCAAGTAGTTTGATAGCAAGGTAATTTGTAATGAGAAAGTAACAGTAACAATAGGTAAGGTGCATCAAGGTATCACAATCCTTTTGTGGCAAAGGACAAGCCAAAACTATCTCTTATGATAAGTAAAGTGTTCTTGAGGATACACGGGAATTTCATCTAGTCACTTTCATCATGTTGGTTTGATTCGTGTTTGCTACTTTGATAATTTGATATGTGGGTGGCCTGGTACTAAGTTGTTGTTCTTACTTGAACTAACAACCTACTTATGATTAACCCCCTCGCAAGCACCCGCAACTATGCGAAAAGTATTAAGACAAAGTCTAACCATAGCATTAAACATATGGACCCAAATCAGCCCCTTACAAAGTAGCGCACAAACTAGGGTTTAAGCTTCTGTCACTCTAGCAACCTATCATATAATAACTACTACACAATGCATTCCCTTAGACCCAAGGATGGTGAAGTGTCATGTAGTCGATGTTCACATGACACCACTAAGAGAATCACAACATACATATCATCAAAATATCGAACACCTATCAAATTCACATGATTACTTGCAACATGATTTCTCCCGTGACCTCAATAACAAAGGTAACTACTCACAAATAGTATGCATGCTCAAGATCAGAGGTGTATTGATTAGAATAATGGATCTGAACATATAATCTTCCACCAAATAAACCATATAGCAACGACTACACAATGTAATCAACACTACTAGTCAACCACGGGTACCAATCTGAGGTTCTGGTACAAATACTGATCACAGAATATGAACTAGGGTTTGAGAGGAGATGGTGTTGTGGAAGATGTTGATGAATAATGGCCTTTCCAAGATGAGAGGGTTGTTGGTCATGGTGATGGCTTCGATTTCCGCCTCCGGGTGGGAAGTTTCCCCGACGGAATCGCTCCGCCGGAGGGCAAAAGTGCTCCTACCCAAGTTCCGCCTCGAGGCAGCAGCGCTTCGGCCCGAAAGTCCTCATCCTATTTTTTTTAGTTTTGAGGGGAATTTATACCAAAAGATGGGCTTCGGAGGTGGGCCAGGATGGGCATGGTTAGGGGACTTGGCACGCCCTGGTGGAGGGTGGCCACCTCGTGACCCCCCACCCCCGGTAGTTTTCAGCTCTAGTATTTCTTATTTATTATATAAAAAATATCTGTAAAATTTCAGCTTCATTGAAGATGTGTAGAATAGGTATTTCTAACATGCTTTTTTCAGGTACTGAATTCCAGTTGTCGTCAGTCTCCCTTTTGGAGTAAACCTTGCAAATTGTGAGAGAAAAGGCATTAGAAGTACTCCCCAAAGCATTATTATGCATAAAAACATTATAAATAATAATATGAAAACATGATGCAAAATGGACGTATCGGTCTTAGCGAATTCTGTTGGTACACCTGGCATGTCAGAAGGTTTCCATGCAAAGATGTCCCGATTCTCACTCATGAATTCGATGAGCACGCTTTCCTATTTGGGATCCATCCATGTCCCAATAGTGAGTGATACGACTCCAATGTATCTATCATTTTTGCTTGTTCCATGTTGTTATATTATCAATCTTGTATTTTTTTACAATCATTTTATAGCAACTTTATAGTATCATTTTTTGGGACTAACCTATTGACATACTACCAAAGTGCCAGTTTTTGCTTGTTTTTTACTTCGTAGGAAATCAGTACCAAATGAAGCATAGACACCGTGAAAATGTTTGGAGAATTGTTTTGGGCCAGAAGACACCAAATGGTCCAGAGAAGTGCCGGAGAGGAAGGACGAGGTGGGGAACACCACCAACGCGTCCTAGAGGCCCCTTGTGCGGCCTGGTGGGTGGTGCCCACCTCGGGACCCCCCCTCCACCGACTATCACCTCTATAAATTCAAAAATATTCGGAAAACCCTAGGGGAGCTAAAGAAACACAATTTCAGCCGCCGCAAGTTCCTAAACCTCGAGATCCAATCTAACACCATCACGGAGGGGTTCATTTTCGTCATAGGTGTCTCTTCGGTGATGCATGAGTAGTCCACCATAGACCTACGGGTCCTTAGGCAGTAGTTAGATTAATTCCTCTCTCTCTCTCTCTTATGATTCTCAATACAATGGTCTCTTGGAGATCTATTTTATGTAATGACTTTTGCGGTGTGTTTGTTGGGATCCGATAAATTTTGAGTTCATGATCAGTTTCTATCCATGAATATTATTTGAGTCTTCTTTAATCTCTTATTTGCATGATTACTTATAGCCTCGTATTTATTCCTCAAATCTTTGGTTTACTTAGGCCAACTAGATCGACTTTTCATGCCATGGGCAGAGGTGCTTTGTGATGGGTTCGATCTTGCAGTGTTCTTCCCAGTGACACAAGGGGCAACAAGGCACGCATGTATCGTTGCCATTAAGGATAACAAGATGGGGTATGTTCCTACATGAATAGATCTTTTCTATGTCATGCCATCGTTCTTATTTCATTACTCTATTTTCCCATGAACTTAATACACTAGATGCATGCTAGATAGCAGTCGATGTGTGGAGTAAGAGAAGTTGATGCATAATTGTTTCGGTCTACTTATCTTGGATGTGATGCCTATATAATGATCATTGCCTGGATATCGTCATGATTATTTGATCTTCTATCAATTGCCCAACAGTAATTTGTTCACCCAGTGTGTGCTATACTCATGAGAGAAGCCACTAGTGAAACATATGGCCTCGGGTCTACTTTTCCAACATATTGCTTTCTAATCTACTATTTTGCCGTTTTTTCAGATCAATTAATCCAAAAAACCCAAAAATACCTTGCTGCACTTTTTTTGCCTATTTTTTGTGTTGTTGCGAGATCTATTTGCCAAAACTATCATTACCTAATCTATCTTTTTATCATTGAGAGATTGACAACCTCTCTTATGCGTCGGGTTGCTAGTACTTGTTATTTGTGTGCAGGTGTTGTTTACGTAGGTGCTTAATCTTGCTCTACAGATTGATACCTTGGTTTTATGACTGAGGGAAATCCTTACTGTCGATGTGCTGCATCATCCATTCCTCTTTGGGGAAATACCGACGCGGTCTCAACCCACGTCAGTGAACTGCTGAGAAGAATCATCAGGGGCAAAAGTCAATCTGCTTTGCGCCCTTAGCTGACTAGAATTTGAGGGAGGGTCCTTCTCTATAGTAGGCTTCTTAAGAGGGGTCATATCAGTCGGGTCAACATTGGCAGTATAGAACTTGAGCTCTTCGGCTGCGCAGGCTGACTTAGCATAGGCCGCATCCCCCTCCTCGCATTCCTCAGCTAACTTTCTGCTGCCTCCGATAGTTATAGTACCATTTGGACTTGGCATCTTGAGCTTGAGGTAGACATAGCAAGGGCGAGCCATAAAATGAGCATAAGTCGGTCTTCAAAAGAGGGCATGGTAAGGTCTTTTTATCTTTACCAACTTAAAAGTTAAAGGCTCGCATTTGAAGTTAATCTCATCCCCGAAAGCAATGTCAAGTTTAATCTGCCCGATTGGGTATGCCAACTTTTCAGGAACAATGTCATGAAATATTGTGGTTGAACTTTGTAATATGCTTTCGGAAAGGTTCGTCCGCTGAAAGGTATCATAATCTAAGATATTGATGCTGCTACCCCCATCCATGAGGACTTTTGCGAGGGTATATCCACCCACCTGAGGCACCACCACCAAGGCCAGACCACCTGGGTTATTAACCCCAGGGGGTGATCCTCCCTACTCCAGGTGATTGGCTGCTCACACTAGTTGATATATCTGGGAACCGCCGGCTCAACCATGTTGATGGCTCTTTGTTTGAGTTTGCTTTCTCGCCTGCAGGTACTGGTGGTGAACACATGGTATTGGCCACTATTCAATTGCTTGGGATTACTTTGAAACCCAGTTTGATTATTATTATGCTGATAGCCTTGGCCATAATGCTGCCCATTGCCATAATTTCCCGGGTGCCGAAATCCTGATCTTGAGTCGCCTTGTCCATGAAAACCTAGTCCTAAAAATCTTCCAGATGAGCCGCCACGTGACCCACCAGGACCAAATTGACCCAGATGCCCCCCACCATTGCCTCCTTGATGGTTCTGGCAAGCCTGGTTACGGAACTCCTGCATGATATAACAATTTTCCCTTGAGTGGGTAGCCGGCTTATCCTGGGTACCATGTTTGGGACAAGGCACCTTCAGTGCTTCCTTGTAGTTATGTGGCTTATTACCATTATAAGCTCCATCGGAGCGATTGTTTTGACGCTTGTATTTGAACCAGTGTTAGTGTTAGCAACAAAGTCTGACCCACCATCGGGGAACTTGTGTTTTCCACCACTGTCATGGTTATTATTATTATGTATCGGGGCATTCTGCTGCTGACTCTTACCATCGCCATCTTTCTTTCCTTTTCCACACTTGTCATCGTCTTAATTGGGATCCTTCGTTCCATCAGAGTCAGCATACCTAGTGAGTGCATCCATGAGATTGCCCATATCCTGGCACTTACGCTTGAGCCGCCCTAACTTTTGCTTCAGCGGCTGGAAGTGACAGTTCTTCTCTAGAATCAGGACGTCTTGAGTCGCCGCAATGTTATCTGAGGAGTGGACAATGGTAGCAACCCGACGAGCCCAATGATGGGCCGACTCATCCTCATGCTGCACACAATGCTCCAAATCCATAATCGTCATAGGCTACTTACAAGTCCCCTGGAAATTCTTGATGAAGCGTTCCTTCAACTCTGCCCAAGTGTTGATGGAATTTGGGGCCAGGTTCTTCAACCATGTCAAGCCGGTCCCTCCAACATCATGGTGAAGTACTTAGCACAAACTACATCGCTGACATCCAACATGTCCATATAGTAGTTCATAGCTTTCAATCCAAGCCGCCGGCTCAAGATCCGCCATATAGTTCGGTACCTTACGAGGTCCCATAAAATACTTAGGCATCCGCTCATTACATAAAGCCGACACCAGACATGGAACTCTAATCGTTCTGGCGTTTGACCCGGCGGCCATTGAAGGTGAAGGAACCACTAGGGGCAGCTGACCAGCCCCCTGGTTTGCTGCCTCTGCTTCCCGATGGGCCCTTGCCGCTCACTGCTGGAGACTGCTGATGACTCTACACGTCGACTACAACTTCGACTTGGTAAAGTAGTTGAATGCACACGCTGTCGACGATATGAATAATTAGCTTGCTGGGCAATTGTTGTTTGTAATAGTTCAATGGTGTTTTGGGCTTCAATCACAATCGGTGACTCACCTTCAATCGGGAGTGCAGTAAGTCGGGTTGTCGCTGCCACCATGTTATCCACTGGGTTGGGGAAGTGTCCTGGTGGAGTCAACAAACGTTGTGGCATCGTTTGGATGAGGGGCGGATCTGGGCCTAGAATTTTTTTCCTAGGCCATCTCTGGCTGATGATGTTGTGCCACCACCCTGCCCCCAGGCATCTCAGAAGTCAATTGGGGTATAACTAGCGCTCCTGGAGTTCTCGGGCCTGCTCTTGGAGAATTGGAAAAATGCTTGGGTTCATAGACTAAGGGTAATCGGCTCTGGTGCCTCCTCCGAAAAACTGCACTGGATGCGTTTTGATCGAGGCTAAGCCGCCACGCATTCTTCTTTAGCCATTCTGCTTCTACATTAACCTGAGCCTGAAGTGCAGCTGTCCGGGTGTTCTCAGTGTTAATGTCTTCCTGGTCCTTCGTCATTTGTTCTCGTATCTTTGCAATCTCCCCATTGCATTCTACTTGATTTTCCAGGGTGACCTTAGTCCCTAGTAAGGTCGTCAGGGTGCTCATTAGCTCAGATAGAACTTGAGGCAGTGGCTTGATCGAACCAAACCCCCCAGAAGCCGTCGCTGATGGGTTAATTGTAGTTGTTTCTCCGGCCGCCGTAGATTGGAGAGCTAGTGCCGTTGGACATGAATATGGTGGCTCGGCACGGTGGCTCGTAGGGGTCTCAAATACCGTCGCCACCGGAACAGCCCCAAGCCTGCCATCTTCAAGCTGATAAACTGACACTGTCTCTCCGGTCAAGGACCCATCATCTAAATAGATGAGAGTCTCTCCATTAGACACGGAGTTTTCCTCTAGTTCTGCGCCTTGCATGAAACCAAAAAAGACATGCTTCCAAACGGCTTGACTCCGGGCGAGCTGCGTGCGCCGAGCCAACTCAACAAGGTCAGTGCAGATGTTCGGCGTGGGTCCTAATTCACTCTCTTGCTAACAAAGACATGAATCTTACCGAAGGGGACCCGGTACCCGTACTCGATTGAGTCTGCCATGAGACCCTAGCTGGTGTCGTTGATGTAGAGCTTGCCGCGGCGACTCTTCGTCATCCTGCCAATGGCGTATCCCTCGATCCCTAGGAAAGTGCCCTTCAAGAACTCGAAACCACTATGCACTGGCCCCACGGTGGGCACCAACTATCATGGTTTTGCCATGGCAGATGTCCTAGTGTGAGGACTGAGGAAGTCCTGGTTTAAGGGGTCCTCGGATGGCCGACCTGTTTCTCAGGGGCCAGACTATATGGGATGTTTACCGAGCATTCGATTGATCAAAGGCCCTGTCTCCAGGAACGAAGCTTCGGGAATCGTGGGCTGTCCTCCAAGATTGGAATATCGGATAGGCATGTTTTTCCTTCTATGTGTAACCGACCATGTGTAAACCCTAGGTACCCTCCGCATCTATATAAGCCGAAGGGCTTTAGGTTGTAGACCAGAGAACAACTCATCTAGGGTTTAGCTACTCGATCTTGAGGTAGATCAACTCCGTAACCTACATATCATTAATATAATCAAGCAGGACGTAGGGTTTTACCTTCATAGAAGGGCCCGAACCTTGGTAAACATTGTCTCCTTCGTCCCATGTTACCACCGATCCTAGTCTCACAGCTCGGGACCCCCTACACGAGATCCCCCAGTTTTGACATAGACATTGGTGCTTTCATTGAGAGTTCCACTGTGATCGCCAAAGGAATCGGTGGCTCCTATTGTCATCAATGAAGAAGTCCGCAACATCGACACTTTTGTCCCCGAACAGATCTTCACTTTCGGAAGCATTGTGTTGCATGCTGACTAGACCGACCATCTAGTCCGGGTCGGAAGCTTCACGCTAATCAAGAGGTCAGATTCGGGAACCAAGAGTTATTCGTAGACTCATGGGGCGATCTTTCACTAACCGGTCTCGCAGTCTCGCTTGCCATGCCCGAAGACTCCGAGGCTTTAACCTCGGATTCCTCTTTTGGTCCTGCCCATGGGATCTATGAGGCATCACTAGAAGAGTGTATAGAGGGGTGGGGTGAATAGACTACTAGAAGAAAATTAAAAGCTAACCTTTTCCCAAGTTAATTGATTGGCAGATTTTAATAGTTTTAGCAAGGCAGCAAGGCTATATACCCTACACATGCATGTCAACAAATATAGTACCGGGAAGTAAAGATATTGAACATGAAGTAAAGCGATGAGATGTGGAGATCAAACACAAATGGATATGCAAGGATTTTTCCCATGGTTCCGATAGGTGGTGCTATCGTACGGAGTCTTCAACCCACGGAGGGTAACAGTCGCGAGAGTCCACGAATGGCTCCACCCATAAGGGTCCATGAAGTAGCAACGTTGACTATTCCATAACGGCTTCCATCCACGAAGGACTAGCCTCACTATGGGTAGATATTCATGCAGCGGGCGATCTCCTTGCCCTTACAAACTTCTTGGTTCACTCCACAACACAAAGTAGGAGGCTCCCAAGCGACACCTAACTAATCTAGGAGGCACCACCCTCCAAAAGGTAATAGGCCCCGTAATGTCGATGAACTCCTTGCTCTTTTGCTTCAAGATGATAGACTCCTCAACACACAATCACTCTCTACAGATATGGCTTGGTAGAAGAGATAGGATTGGTGGAAAGCAACTTGCGGAGGCTAGAAATCAAGATCCATATGGTTGGAGCGGAAGATCTTGACCTCAACACAATGGTAGGTGGTTCTCTCTCAGAAAACTGATAGGATAGGTATGGAATAGTCCTGAGTGCTTCACTTCCGAGTAGGTGGTGGTGAAGGGGTATATATAGGCATCCCCAAAACTCCAACCGTTACACACAAAATGACCAACTCGGTGACACCAATGTGTTAATCTCGGTGGTACCAAAGTGACCAAAAGGTGGCAACTTTTGAATCCCGGAGGGACCGACATAGGAATCTTGATTGCACCGATAAGGTGAACAACAGTCAGAATGCCCATTCTCGGTGACACCGATTCAAAAATCTCGGAGGGACCAAAATTGTGAACTTGCATAACAGAAAGTTCGCGGCCCGACTCGGTGGCACCGAAAGCAGTATCGGCTGTACCAAAGGGTTAGGGTTTGGTTGAGTCTATCTAGGGTTTAGAATCGGTGGCACCGAATGTGGAATGTTGGTTGCACTCACTTTGAGTGTTTGGCTTAGGACAGACTTTGGTGGGAGAGTTTGTGGGTGTCTTTGGTGACTATCACTTGTGCACGTATGAGCATTTTGTTCACCAACAAAACTTTACCCCCTTTTAATAGTATTGGCTTTCCTATGGACTCAAAGTGATTTCTCACAGATATAAAATATAGAGTCCTCTTGCTTGAACCTTTGCCAATCCATTTCCTTGCATCTTGGGGTGTTTCCACAATCTGTTTGCCAACACAACGCTCCATGGACTATTATCTGAAATACACTAGATAAAAGTATTAGCCCAAGAGACAATGTATGTTATCATGAATTATCAAAACCACCAAGGGAGCATGTTGTGCTTTCAATCTCCCCCTTTTTGGTAATTGATGACAACATACAATCAAAGCTTTAAATAAAGATAAGCGGGAATATAATGAAGACTTTGAGAGACACATGACTTAGATTTGCTCCCCCTAAATGTGTGGAGTCCTTTAAAGGATAGTTTCTTTGGAATGCATGGACACACATATGGATGAAGGGATATAAGGAGTCATGTGTATCTTGGCTATATGCATCAAAATATATGAGTGGGATTTATCCTCGTTCAAGACTTCACTCTTGCAAACAATATGTGCAAGAAGCAAGAGATCATCTTGATCAAAGATATGATGCATATACTTGCCTTGAGTTCTTGAGCATTCTAGTAGTAGAAACACACTTGAGAAAACAATGTTAGGAAACACAAGAGTATTCTACTAATCAAAAGCAATAGAACTCAAACGATACCAAGATATGGAGAACATATAAATATGATTATCCTTAAGATTAATATGTCTCCCCCTTTTGCACAAATCCTTTAGAGCTTTTCTCCCCTTAGATATGAAAGTGGTAGTTCATCCTCTCCCCCTGAATCTCGGCATGTAGTTATTGGGATTGGATAGGGTGACAAAAGTCTAAAGTGATCAGTCAAAATAAAATAGGCAAGAACATTATTGAGAGCTTGAAATTTTCTCCCCCTTACTTTGGTATTCTCCCCTTGTTTATATAAGTGTGAAATTTTGATATTCTCCTCTCCCCTAAATCATATCTCCCCCTTTGCATAAGCATGTAACTCTCCCTTTAGCATGAAGCTTTGTTCTTCTCCCACTTTGGCATTAATTTCCAAAACGGTTAAAGTTAGGAGTAGGAACAGGGATCATGGACAAGGAAGGGATCCTTGAGAACAAGGGTCATTGAGAGTAAGGTTCATAGAAAATAACTGAGGGAATCATTAATGTAGCTTCTCTACCTATGGCAAATATTAGTCTTCTTTTCCTTGGAGCTAGGGATCCTTGAATAAAGAATTTCGCGCCCTAAGTGTTGTTTGTTATTATACCATTTATTTAAAGGGATTATCGAAGTAACAAAAAGCAGATAAGATAAGAAAAAAAAATTAGTGACTCCGAGGTAGATAGATCGGTGGTACCGAGATTTTGTAGTGCAGCTTGTCTGCAATTTCGGTAGAACCAAGATATATGGGTCGGTGACTCTGAGGCTAAATCAGAAAGAAAAGAATAAGGGTCCAAGCTTCTGTTTTTCAAAAAGGAGTTAAAGGAAAATATTTTCAAAGGAAAGAGAAAAGAACATCATCTTACAGAAGATTTGAATGGTTGCTAGAGATCATTCAAATAGAATATTAACCACACGAGAATCATAACTAGATGATGGGTGGTGACAAGGTCACCTATATTAGAGTATATTAACTTAGGAGCCAAGCAAGAATACTTGATCATAGGTCATACTCTACGTTAAGCTCAAAATGGGGTTACCATTTTTCGATTAAGCATTTTAATGTATTCATATCACTTGAGTTGCTTTAGCTCATGACTTGGAGTAAAGCCTTTTCAAGGATATGAGGGCATACCTTTGAGTGATGTTGATGACGTTGCTCGTAGGTGAACTTGTTGAGGATGATCGAGGTTGATGAAGAACATCTAGAGTTGGGAGCAATCCTTCTTGTTCTAGTACACTTGTTACCTACAAGGGTTTGTCATGCAAGGAAGAATAATGGGTATATCCATTTGACATGATACAGATTGAGAGATTTTGCAATAAATATCAAGTAAATGTCAAGGATATGTTTTTGTTATCTTCTTCCTTCCATCATCAAGAGGGGTTGTGGATACTTGGTCAAGACAAGATTGCTTATAATTGGAGTTGGTTGCAATCTCGTGGAATGAAGTTCTTCCAAGTACCTACAAACGGTTAGATGCAATACAAGGGAGCATAGGATTCCATGGCATAAGATATTATGTTATCAATATCTTGGAAGTATCAAGAAAGCTCATGTCCTTGCAAGCATCCGAGTGAGGCCAGCTCAAGTTTGAAGCATCAATGATGTTCAAATCACTCCTCAAGTGACAAAAAGTTTTCTCATCAAGTGGCTTAGTAATGTTATCGGCCAATTGCTTGTTAGTGCGAACATGCTTAAGATCAATATCTCCTTTGGCAACATGATCATGAATAAAATGATGTTGAACTTGAATGTGCTTAGTTCGAGAATGTTGCACAGGATTATGACCAATCTTAATAGCACTTTCATTGTCACAAAGCAATGGAACATTTTTAACATGGATTCCATAATCCTTAAGCGTTTGTGTCCTCCATAGTAAATGCGCACAACAAGATCCAGCAGCAATATACTCAGCTTCGGCAGTAGATAGAGCTACCGAGTTTTGTTTCTTGGAGGACCAAGACACAAGAGATCTACCTAAAAATTGACAAGTACCCAAGGCGAATTTTCTATCAACCATGTCACCGGCATAGTCCGAATCGGAATAGCCAACAAGGTTAAAAGAAGATCCCCTGGGATACCAAATGCCAAAGTTTGGTGTTTGTATCAAGTATCTCACAATACGTTTCATGGCCAAAAGATGAAACTCCTTAGGTGCAACTTGATATCTAGCACGCATGCAAACACTAAGAATAATATCGGGTCGAGATGCACATAGATATTGCAATGAACCAATCACGGATCGATAAACTTTTTGATCAACCAGTTCATCTTCCTTGGTTAGATCAACATGTCCACTAGTTGGCATGGGAGTTTTCATACCTTTGCACTCTTGCATGTTGAATTTCTTGATCAAGTCCTTGGTATAATTAGTTTGAGAGATGAAAGTTCCTTCTCTTGATTGCTTGATTTGCAATCCAAGAAAGAATTTCAGCTCACACATCATAGACATCTCATACCTCTCGAACATCAACCTTCCAAATCTTTCACTAAATTGAGGGTTAGTGGAACCAAAGATAATATCATCCACATAGATTTGGCATACAAATAGTTCTCCATTAACTCTCTTAGTGAACAAGGTTGCATCAATTTTACCAATTTCAAAACCTTTTTAATGAGAAACTTCATTAAGCATTTGTACCAAGCACGAGGGGCTTTCTTAAGACCATAAAGGGCTTAGCAAAGCTTGTAAACATGATTAGGTTTCTTAGGATTCGCAAAACCAAGTGGTTGCTTAACATAAACCTCTTATTCAATTTCACCATTTAAAAAGGCACTTTTAATGTCCATTTTATAAATCGTGATATCATGGTGATTAGCATAGGCAAGAAGAATGCAAATAGCTTCTAGTCTAGCAACGGGGGATAAGTCTCACCATAGTCCATACCTTTGACTTGTGTATATCCTTGGGCCACGAGACGTGCCTTGTTACGTACGACTTGACCATCTTCGTCTCGCTTGTTCCAAAACACCCATTTGGTTTTGATGATGTTGTGCTCATCTTCGGGATTTTCCACGAGTGTCCACACTTTGTTCCTTTCGAAGTTGTCAAGCTCTTCATGCATAGCGTTCACCCAATCCGCATCTTCAAGATCTTGTTCTACCTTCAAAGGATCAATGCTATATATGAATGAATAATGCTCACAAAAGTTAGCTAGATGAGTTTTAGAGCGAGTGATTATCCTAGCTTGGATATCTCCAAAGATTTGGTTTAGGGGATGGTTCTTGGTTACTTGTGCTTGAACTCGGGTCAGCTTACGATTGTTGGATGGTGGAACTTCTTCTTCATCATCATTTCCTTCAACTTTGTTGTTGTCAAAGTGATCATTTCCTTGAGGTGGTGGTGAAGGAGGTTGTGGTGGATCTTCGTGATGTACTTCCTCCTCCTCTTAATCTTGTCATGTACCGCTTGTGGATGCGTCCATGTCATGTTGTGGTTCACCTTGTCGTGAAGTAGGGGCTTCCACTTGAGTTGATGAAGTGCTTTCCTTCACTTCCATGGGACGAATCTTGCCGATGGGTAAATCTAGGATAACTTCCGAAGGGTCCTTATCACCTACATCATTTGGCAATTGTTGGAATTGCAAACCATTAAATTCATCAAACTTCATATCTACCGTCTCTTCAACTTTTCGAGTGAAGTTGTTGTAGACACGGTAAGTGTGAGAGTTTGATCCATAACCAAGTAGGAATCCTTCATGAGATTTAGGAGCAAATTGATTATGATGATGCTTGTCAAGAATATAGCAATTGGATTCGAATACCCGAAAGTATCCAACGTGGGGTTTGTTACCGGTGAGTAGCTCGTATGCTGTTTTACCGAGAAGCTTGTGCAAGTAAAGTCGGTTTGTGGCATGACATGTTGTTTCCACGGCTTCTGCCCAAAAGTATCTTGGCGTCTTGTATTCGTCAAGCATCGTTCTAGCCATCTCAATAAGCGTTCGGTTCTTCCTATTAACAACTCCATTTTGTTGAGGCGTGTACGTAGCCGAGAACTCATGTAAGACACCTTCTTCGTCAATAAAGGTATCCACATGGGAGTTCTTGAACTCCGATCCGTTATTGCTTCGAACCTTCTTGATCTTCACTTCAAATTGATTTTGCGCTTTGCGAACGAAGTTCTTGAATATCTTTTGAACCTGTGACTTATCATCAAGGAAAAACACCCACATAAATCTAGAAAAAACATCAACTATAACTAGACCATAGGAATTTCCACCGAGACTCTTGTAAGCATTGGGACCAAAAATATCCATGTGAAGTAACTCAAGTGGTCTCCTAGTAGTCATGATATTCTTAATGGGATTACTTCCACCTACTTGTTTTCCTGCTTGACATGCGCTACAAAGTCTATCTTTGTCAAATATAACATCCTTACCACCAAGAATGTGATCACCCTTGATTAGCTTATCTAAATTACGCATGCCTACATGTCCAAGTCTTCTATGACAAAGCCAACCTTTAGAGGATTTAGCAATTAAACAAGTGTGAGGCTTGGATCTCTTAGTGAAATCAACAATGTATAGATCACCTCTACGGAAACCGGTAAAGACCATTTTATGATTATCTTGATGAAACACTTGGCAATCTACTTTCGTGAATAACACACTGAAACTGAAATCTGCAAGTCTAGATACGGAAATAAGATTGTAGCCAAGGGATTCAACAAGCATAACATTTTTAATAGAGCTATCATGGGATATGGCCACCTTACCAAGGCCAAGTACCTTACCTTTAGAGTTGTCTCCAAAGGTCACGTACCTTCAAGGACCTTGATTACGCTTGATCTCTTGGAACATGTCTTTATAACCAGTCATATGATCCGTACATCCACTATCTAGAATCCACTCTTTTCCTTCGGACTTATAATCCTTGAAGTTTGCCATGGGACTTAGATTCTTCATGATCTTCTCATACTCAATGTCGAACAACTCATCTTCTCCAAGGTAGTCATGTTCCCCATTGTCATCATCAAGTGGGAAATCCTTGTCATAAAGAACAAGAGATTCGTTAGAATTGTGATCATGACAATGTTAGAGTTTATGAATGTGAATGGCTTCAAAGATAATGTTGTTGATAGTGGTGGAATATCCTTTAGCACGCATAAGATCACGCAGCTCAAATAGGCATTTATCAAAGTTTGGATCACTAGGCTTCATTTTGTGGAAATCAACAGTTTTATGAAGAAATTCATCAATATTTCCTAAAGAAAGATTTGGATATCGTTTCTACCAGTCAGTCCACAAGGTATAGGAACATGCAAAGTTCTTCAATTGAGAAAGCATAAATCTTGGTAAACCTCTAACAAGAAGATTGAAAGTTCTTAGGTTACCAAGCATGTTAATTTCCTCTTCATGTGTGGGATGCAATTCATCAATGGGAGGCTCATAGGGGCGCATAACATATTTGCTCAACTGAAATTCATTAAACAGCTCAAGCATCAAAGTTTTTCATTGATTGTAATACTCTCCATCAAGAATAGGCACTCTACAACTCAAACTCCCTATACTAGACACATCCATCTTCCTCCTCGGTGTTTAAACCGATGCAATGGAGATCAAAGCTCTGATACCAATTGAGGGATCACTAGAATAGTGTCTAGAGGGGGGTGAATAGACTACTAGCAAAAAAATAAAACCTAACCTTTTCCCAAGTTAATTGGTTGGCAGATTTTAACAGTTTTAGCAAGGCTAGCAAGGCTAGCAAGGCTAGCAAGGCTAGCAAGGCTATATACCCTACACATGCATGTCAACAAATATAGCAGCGGAAAGTAAAGACATTGCACATGAAGTAAAGATATGAGATATGGAGATCAAACGCAATTGGAGACGCAAGGATTTTTCCTATGGTTCCGATAGGTGGTGCTATCATACGGGTCCACAAAGTAGCAACCTTGACTATTCCATAACGTCTTCCGTCCATGAAGGACTATCCTCACTATGGGTAGATCTTCACGAAGCAGGCAATCTCCTTTCCCTTACAAACTTCTTGGTTCACTCCACAACACGAAGTAGGAGGCTCCCAAGCAACACCTAACCAATCTAGGAGGCACCACCCTCCAAAAGGTAATAAGCTCAGTAATGTCGATGAACTCCTTGCTCTTGTGCTTCAAGATGATAGACTCCTCAACACACAATCACTCTCTCACTTATATGGCTTGGTAGAATACATGTGATTGGTGGAAAGCAACTTGGGGAGGCTATAAATCAAGATCCATATGGTTGGAGTGGAAGATCTTGACCTCAACATAAGGGTAGGTGGTTCTCTCTCAGAAAACTTATAGGATTGGTATGGAATAGTCCTGAGTGCTTCACTTCCGAGTAGGTGGTGGTGAAGGGGAATATATAGGCATACCCAAAAATCCAACCGTTACACACAAAATGACCAACTCAGTGACACCGATGTGTTAATCTTGGTGGTACCGAAGTGACCAAAAGGTGGCAACTTTTGAATCCTACAGGGACCAATATAGGAATCTCGGTTGCACCAATAAGGTGACAAATGGTCAAAATGCCCATTCATAGTGACGTCGATTCAACAATCTCAGAGGGACCGAAACTCTGAACTTGCTTAACAGAAAGTTGGCAGACCAACTCAATGGCACCGAAAGCAGTATCGGATGTACCGAAGGGTTAGGGTGTGTCTGAGTCCGTCTAGGGTTTAGAATCAGTGGTACCGAATGTGGAATGTTGGTTGCACCGACTTTGAGTTTTTAGCTTAGGACAGACTTTGGTGGGAGAGTTTGTGGGTGTCTTTGGTGACTATCGCTTGTGCACGTATGAGCATTTTTTTCACCAACAAAACTTTACCCCCTTTAATAGTATTGGCTTTCCTATGGACTCAACGTGATTTCTCACAGATATAAAATGTAGAGTCCTCTTGCTTGAAGCTTTGCCAATCCATTTCCTTGCATATTTGGGTGTTTCCACAATCTCTTTGCCATCCCAACTCTTCATGGACTATTATCTAAAATATACTAGATAAAATTATTATTCCAAGAGACAATGTATGTTGTAATGAATTATCAAAACCACCAAGGGAGAATGTTGTGCTTTCAATCTACCCCTGCAATGACCTGACTCTTAGTCCGGATCCAGTCATAGTACCAGATCACCGGATACCTGTTCTTGCCGAACACTCCCCTCGCGCGGACTCATCGAAGGTTTGCTCCGAAAGCTCTGAGCGGGTTGACCCGATCGAGCTCTCGCCACTCAATGAGGCCCTAGATCAGATCTTGTTGATGAAAGTTACCGATGACCCAACCCCGATCCATGCTCAGATCGGTCTCAAGGCGGGTCAGGACGAATTTTTCATCCCACCCACCGCCCACTTGATAGCCACTGTCGAGGATTTAACCAACATGTTGGACTATGCCTCCGAGGAGGCAGAATACATGGATAAGGAAGATTGTGCTCATGCCCCTATTAACATGGCGCGTTGGGCTGCCACCTCTACGTACAACGTCTACATGGTGGACACTCCAGCCGCTAATGGCGAGCACACACCTAAAAACGATGGCGACAAATTGGGTGAAGCGCCCTCAAGGCACCAGAAGCTGCATAAATGATCAAAAGGAAAAAAGGGAAGGAAAGCTACCGTTGGCACCGGAGACAAAGATACCCCGGAATACCTCGGCGATCGCGATATCCCCGAACACCCGCTAGAGGGTCAGGAGAGGCCAGAAGATCAGCGCAACCCCGATGATCAAAACGATTTTGAGGACAACAATTACCTCCCCCTGTCAAGGAGGAAGACATCCCGAAAGACGATGACTTCGCCATCCCCAATAACCTCGAAGACCAGGAATTGTTCAGGCAATAGCTTATAGCCACGGCCCGTAGCCGGAAGGCAAAAGAATGGCAGCTTAAAGCCGAACAGGACAACCTCAACGATCGGTGGACGAGAGTCCTCTTAGCTGAGGAAGGATACGGTACCGGTCTTTTGGACCAACCTAAAAGCTATCCACGTAGAAGGCTTTTGCCACAATTCGATGACGAGCTTACTGACATGTTGTATTCCAAACATACCCCATACAACAAGCCAGACCACCCTCCTCGAGGACGAGACAGTACGACTGACGACACCGGTTACAGGACAACGATACCCCTAAGACGGGGAAAAGAGCCAAGAGAGCCCGATGACAGGTTCGACCTGTGACATGACCTGGACTACAGACCAGGTCGTATGAGATCCATCTATGGATCTAGAGGGTACTCACCTGATAGACGGGAAGGGTACCAGCCTTGGCTCGATCGCAACAATAGAGGTCGGGAAGGAAATCGGGCTAGAACATACGCTGATTATCGGCGCGACATAGCTCGGTCTAGAGGCGATGCCCACCCACTGTGCTTCATGGACGAGGTGATGCAGCATCAGTTCCAGGAGGGGTTTAAACCTGTGAACATAGAGCAATACGATGGGACAACTGACCCAACCGTATGGATTGAGGATTTCCCCCTTCACATCCACATGGCACGAGGAGATGATCTCCATGCCATCAAGTATCTACCCCTAAAGCTTAAGGGGCCAGCTAGGCACTAGTTAAACAGCCTCCCCAAAAAATCCATCTGGTGTTGGGAGGATCTAGAGGAAGCATTCCGATCTAACTTCCAGGGCACCTATGTTCGGCCACTGGACTCCTCCGACCTGAGCAACGTCGTCCAGATGCCAGGAGAGTCCGCGCGGCAATTCTAGAATCGGTTCTTGACCAATAAAAACCAGATCGTTGATTGCCCGGACACCGAGGCAATAGCCTCCTTCATGCACAACATTCGCGATGAATGGTTGGCTCGCCAGCTCGGCCAGGATAAACATAGGACAATATCCGCCCTTACATCACTCATGACCCGCTTTTGTGCGGGCAAGGATAACTGGCTAGCAAGACGGAGCCACAACCACGAAGACCTCGGAACTTCCAAAGTTCGGGACGGAAATGGGAAACCAAAGCGCAACAAGAACAAGTGTTGGCATAGCAATAGTGATGCCGATGACACGGCCGTTAATGCCGGCTTCTGCAATTCCCGGCCTGGGCAGTGGAAGAAGCCTCCTAAAGGCAATTGTGGCAGACCCGCCCGCTAGACAAGATCATGGAGAGGCCTTGCTAGATCCATGGAACTCAAGAGAAGCCCGCCAACCACACCAACCGTAACTGTTGGGTATTCAAATAGGCCGGCAAACTCACAACTGAGGATCAAGGCAAGGGCCCACACAGTGAGGACGAGGATGAGCCTTGCGGTCCAATTGGCGGTGGACAAAAAAAGTTCCCTCCAGAGGTAAAGACCGTAAATATGATGTACACCACTCATATACCTAAAAAGGAGAGGAAACGTGCCCTTCGACTGGGCTACGCCATAGATCCTGTAGCCCCGAAGTATAACCCATGGTCAGCATACCCGATCACCTTCTATCGACGCGACCACCCGACCAGTATCCGTCATGGGCGTTCGGCTGCCCTCATCCTAGACCCCATCATAGACGGATATCACCTCACTAAATTCCCAATGGACGGAGGAAGTATCCTTAATCTGATTTACTTAGACGCGGTGAAAAAGATGGGTATAGATCCGTCAAGATCAAACCCAGCAACACTACCTTTAAAGGAGTGATTCCATACGTTGAAGCCTCGTGCACATGCTCTGTAAGCCTGGAAGTAGTGTTCGGTTTGCCCGATGACTTTCAAAGCAAAGACTTGATCTTTAACATTGTATCTTTTCGTAGCGGCTATCACACCCTGCTAGGTCGTATAGTGTTCGCTCTCTTTAAAGACGTCCCACACTATGCATACCTCAAGATCAAGATGGCCGACCCCAAGGGGGTCATTACTGTCAACGGCAACACAGAGAGCTCTCTCCGAACTGAGGAATGTGCGTTGGGCCTGGCGGCCGAAATCCATTATATTGATGATCGGCAAACACTGACATCTGCTGTAAAGGCACGTACGATAGGGAAGCGAGCTCGGTCTCAGCCCAAACTCCCAGAACCTTCCTCTCCTCATAAATAGGGACTCACCCCCCCACTGCACAATCCTAGGGCCAGCAAAGCACATGCCGAGGAGGCACAACTTCACGCTCAAGATTCCATGGGCGATAGTGAGGAAAACCATCAAAGTATATGTATTTGGCTGGACCAAACTACTACCAATAAATGTCTTCGGACACACTGCAGGTACCATCCAGGGCCTGCTAAAGGCATAAAGCTCATCCACACTTCGGCGACCTCTCGATATTTTGTTTCCAAGGTCCGTTCGTTGAACAGTACCACCCATTGATGTACACAACTCCCTAGGAGGCGCAGCAGCGGACAAGCGACATGGCACATCGAGGACGTCAGGTCACCCATCGAAGACCCCTGGTACAACAACTCTTGTAAAATTTCTATTTCATTTTCAAATACTTGTAAACAGTTGCCTCGGCAATTTGAACAATAAGAGTTGTTGAGAAAAATATAAAACCATTATACATGGTTGCTTCGCTGTCCTTTTTGGCACATACTCTATTTTCTCCCTCTTTTTGCGAAACTGTTTGGTACACATTACGATGCAACTGGCTAATAGACCGGGGGCTCGTGTTTAAAAAATTGCCCTAAGCACAATTGATTATGCGTTCAGCATCTTGAAATTTGCTTTATATGCATTGGTTTCGAACTATGTCTTGGGTCAATAGTTGGGTTTCCCGGCTCCTGTGCTTGCTCCATTACGTTCCGCTCGTTCGGCTAAAAGGGCAAAGGGAGAATGACTGTGATTATGTTTCCAGCTAGCCTGGTCAAGCACCTTAGGGGAGAAAGCCAAAAATTGATTGTCATAGTATGCAAGAACTGGTCTGCTAATCCGAGCTTAAGTGTTATACCAAAAACCTCGTTAGAGGTTATTTCGTGTCATACGTTGGGTTTGGTATTCGTCCAAGCCATGTGATATCGGCTTTAGCTGCAGTTTATCCAAACATCACAAACCACTGGGGGCTAGTCAGTAGCCCCCGCATTCCTTTTGTGCGCTCCTATGGCTAAGTGAAAGCAATAAAGCATTATGGTCTGATTGCCTTGTCCACCTCACACTACCGCCTTCGGGTACCGATAGTTCGGCTAAGGGTCACAGTGCATAGGAAGAGACAACTCGTGTAGTATCTACATGGGGGCTGAAGCCAACGACTCGCAACTTTCAGCTTCAACGGCCACACAAAAGTTATAACGAATGCAAAACATGAAAGACATGATAAAACATGCATCATAAACATACAAGCATTAAAAGGTCTTTGGACATATTACAACACATCTATTCATAAATGTTTTCCTTCGAACAATGAGCTTCTATTGCCCGAGCACCCTCCATCACCACGGGGAACTATCACTCAGGGCACATATGCTCCTTTCCAGGAGGCGGAGGAGCGGTGGCTATCTTCCTCGGGTCAAGCTCCATACAGTGCACCTTGGCCCTCGCAAAGGCTATCTGAGCTCTCTCGATACAGGAGGAATGCCTTAGCGCGTCAATCTAAGGCGAGGCGTTGCTCGGCTTCTGCACTGGGCCAAAGTAGCTTCTCGGCAATGGCCCATTGGGCCATAGCCGGATATAGAGATCCTTCATGGTCGGCTCCGCCATCTGGTGTAGATCCATCGGCTGCTTTAGCTACTCGATAAGGAGAGGAAAGCGCTCGGAGGCTTCAAATTGCGCCCAGAATAGCCAAGCTTCATCTCCTTCTCCCTGCGAAACATAGAACTGGTTCACGTCTGATATGCTCTTCTAGAGGTACAAGAAGGCGCCTGAGGAACGCCACACTTGAGTGAGCAATGCGAACCTGCTATCACTAAAGAAACATTGCAGTAAATACGGCTTACCATCCGTGATATCCTTAGCTTGGCAGACTTGCTCTTCAAAGAACCGCCTATCCACCCGCTCCTTTTGGAGATCGGATATCAGGGTGGATAGTTCGGTGGCCTGTTCCTTGCCTCTCTGCTCAAGGTCCTCGCACTTATGGCTGGCTTCCTTGAGCTCCTCCTATATTTCCTCCACTCGAACCTCATGCTTGGCGCTCGTGGCTTTTAGAGCGGAAAGCACGGAAGCCGCTTGTTTGGCCGCCGCCTTCTCGGCTGCAGCCTCTTGCTTCGCCTTGTGCAGCTCGGCCTTGAGTTTCTCAATCTCTTTCACTGAGGTTGTGTAAGCATCCAACATATAACCATATTGCATCGACAGTACAAATCACTAGTGATGAAAAATTCGGATACTACAATCTGGCTTACATTGCGCCTCATTGAATCTCTTGTTCAGAGCATCAAGCTCGTCCTCAGAGTTCTTGAGATTCCGATTTAGCTCGTCTAGCTTGGCGGCATTAGCAGCCGCCGCCGATGACGAATCCTACAAATAATAAACCCCTATCAGATTACCTGGGTTCATACCTCCGAACTGTCATAAACATGACCCTATGTTCGGTCCTCATAAGGGTCATTCGAACATTCGGGACACTAATTTATGACTGACCCCTAGGTGAGTTTTTCTAAACTCACCCATGGCTTGGGGGCTGCTATATATATAAAGATAGCACAAATGTAACAAACTGATATTCCAGAATTCAAACATTACATGGCTCACCTGGAAGCCCGTCAGGAGACCGTTGAAAGCCTCCTTCAGTCCGCTATCAATGGACTGAATGCTTTGCAAAACCGCACCCAGAAGGGTGCGATGATCCTCAGAGATGGAGGCGCTTGATAGAGCCTCCTCCATAACCGGCCACCCAGTGATCGGTGGCGCCAGTGGTGATTGTTTAGACCGATCTCCAACCGAGGATTGGACCAGTGGCTCCGGAGGCATGGTGCGCTCCGGAGATGACCTTGGAGGGGATTAGACATCCCTTCGTCCGGTCTCCTCAGTGCGCGGGAGGGTCTCCTCCTATCGGTCTTTAGTGGCCGAGGCATTAACCTCCGCCATGACGTCATCGCCCCACCGCTAGTGTTCGAATCCAAAGGATCTTGGTGAGATGACACCTCCGCGGCATCCCTCACGGCACCCGGAGGTGTGGGATGCAACGCGGTCTCACTCTCCGCTAGCTCGGCGGGTGGGGTCTCCCTGTCCGAGACTTGGTCGTGGGGAGAACGCGCGATGGGCTGCGGATTAAAAGGCACTCACATGTTAATAACATCTAAAATTTGTCATAAATAGCTCGGGAGTCTTCGGATTCTTACCTTCGAGCTGGGGGCTTGACCCTCAAGTTCCTTTGAGGAACCTTCTCGAAGTCTTTGAACTCGATATCTGAGTCCAAACAGTCATCGGGCAGAATCAACCGCGGTCGATGCGCCTTCTTCGGGGAAGGAGGAGCTACGTCCTCTATGGCGTTCGGTGGCGCTGCCCTCTCTCCTGCAAGGGGGGATCATCTTCCCCCTCGTCTTGATGCTCCTCCTCTTGATTAGAGGAAGCATGGGTTTCCCAGGACGCAGCGTCCGGCTGGTCCTTGATGCGAAGGCCTCCTTGGATCTTCTTTTTCTTCTTCTTCTTTTCTCACGCCTTGTAAGGCGCCATGATGAGCATCTTCGATAACAGCTTGGACCTGGGGTCCTCGAGCTGTGGTGCCAGGAAGTTGATGCCCGTAGCCTTTCTCGACCGTTTCTGCAAAGATGGTCGGAAAGGTGTGTAGAGTTTTCTTTCAGAAGACGGAACCGATCAATTGAAACTAGGTTATACCTGGGAAGGAGGGTTATCGGCATGTAGGCCCCTGTCCTCCTCCTTGGCTGGCCAGCTCTCCTGAGCATTGAATAGCGCCTTCTAAAAGCTTCTCCGGAGTGATGCGGTAGAGCAGGCGAATAGTAGGCTCATCATCAAGCCGGTAAGCCCATATGGGAGAGTCCGGCCACTGGCAGGGGAGGATGCGCCGTCGAAGCATGATCTGGACTACGTTGGCTAGCTCGATCTTTCCTTTGATCATTGAGGCGATGCACCTCTACAGGTTATCCACCTTTGCATCCGTCCCCTAGTCGAGGCCCTTTCGGAGCCAGGAGGTCAATTTTGTGAGGGGGCGGATCTGAACTCGGGTGGAGCAGCCTGACCTTCTTCCCTTGGCTTGGTGATATAAACCCACTCTTTTTGCCAAGTCATGATGTTGTCTATGAAAGTACTGGACGGCCATCCGATGCGTGGGAACTTGCTGATGACCGCCCCGCCACAGTCTGTGCGTTCGTCTGCGACACACTTCGGCTTGATGTTCAACACCTTGAGCCATAGCCTGAAGTGCAGTTCGACCTGCAAGAAGGCCTCACAGACGATGATGAAGGCCGATATGCGCATGAAGGAGTTCAGCAGGAGGTCATGGAAGTCGAGCCCGTAGAAGAACATAAGCCCCTGACGGAGGGGTGGAGCAGGAAGCTCAGTCCCCAGATGAAGTGGGGGACGAACACCACCCTCTCACCTGGCTTGGGGTGGGAACCACCTGATTGGGCTCGGTGGCATGGTGGTAGACATTGGCGGGGAGGTATCCGGCCTGTTTCAGGTCCCGGATATCCTTGTCAGTGACCGTGGAAGCCTCCCGCTTGCCATTGGAACCAGAACCGGACATGGACGAGCTAGGAAAAGGAGTTTTGGAAGAACGGGATCTGAGCTCTGGGAGCTTAGGAGATTGGGGAAGCAAACGATGCGAATGGGAAGCATGGTTGGGCCTTGGGGTTTTTTCCCTTTTTATGGGACTGTTTGCTGGTTAACCTACCTTTACTGTGCCATGGATCCCTCCGCTTCCCAAGGCATGTGTGACGTTATGCACGCATGATTAATCATATCCCGTGTGAAACGGAGCACGATCTATGCATTGATGGATCGTGCTAGTGAAAAAACGGCCTCGAACCGCGAATCAAGTTTTTTGCAACTGGTCCAATGATCATGGTGGGCCGCGACCTTTCGCTGGAAAGGTTGTCAGGGGACTCTGTTTGCTCCTTGACGCTTGGCCTTTGGGTCTAAGCTATTCATGGTGTTCGGGCGATCCACAGATCGGGAAAACTTCACGTCATCGGAGGCCGAACTAAACTCGGCGATCACTGATTGAGGAGAAGAACTCACCTTGCAAGACGAAGACTCTGATCAAGCGAAGCTGGAGTGTAGCGACCCGACCTGAAAGGTCAAGTCTCCGGTGTTTCCGTACCATCCCAAGATCATGCTGGTACACACACGGTACATCAATGTATATATCAAACGGAAATCACACAGCATTATATTAATCGAAATCTCATATCGAGTCTTTTATTACAATAATATTACAATAAAGTGGCCAAAGGCCAACTCATGAGAATATCTAAATCTTGCGAAAGCGTCGACGGTAGATGAGTCCATCCGACTCCAAGGGCATCTCACTGAGCATAGAACGCGTCCTCACTCCTGGTCGGAAAAATACTCTGCAACATGATACGTTGCAGCCGTGTAGGTCAGCATATGGAATATGCCGGCAAAGTCACAAGAGAGGGGTGAAAATAATCAGCTAGTCTATATGCTTATATGGCAGGTGGTGGTGTAAGTTTTTGCGTAAAGCCAAGTTTTTCCTACATCAAGAGAGGGGCTAAGAAAAATATTACTAAGTTGGTTGATTAATGAGATGGTTCCACCAACCAATTCTCATACCCAAAATTGTTAATACCCACATCATCATATTAATTGTGTTGAGAGTTCGGAAGTTTCAATTCCTTTGGCTCAAGTCGTCCATGACCGTGGACACGGCTAATCGATTAGGTTTGGAATACTCTGCAGAGTTTTGCACATGTTCCCCACAAGATTTGGTCGCCTCCGTTTGATTTCTCGCACTTCAGGGTGTTTGAGAAACGGATGACCAAAACATGGTCTTCCAAAGGGTTTCCCTGCGACTCTGTCGGTGCCCATCCTTTCCTACCGTTCTTCTACCTCTCGTAGCACCGCCTGTCCAGGGTCACCACGATTTCCAACCAAGCCAGAGCCCATAATGACTTGTGGCTGTGCAGGTAAGCCTTGGGTCTTGAAGCACCCATCCATCTCTTTGTGCCTGGGTGGATCTTTCCGCGTGAATACTGGCCATCTCCAGCATCACCTAGGCTAACCACTGGTTTCTCCAGGGCGCCGTTCAACCATCATCCACCCAGAGGTATGTTGAAAACTCGGAGTCTTGAATCTTGTTCATTATGTAGGTCTTGAAATTATTAACTCTCTCAACTCCCATGAATCACACAACCAACCCCATCTACTAATAGCATAGCAAAAGTAAAAACAACGTTTCCCGGGGCCAAAATTGTCAAAGAGGGTTGAGAGGGGTACCTATCACATGATACTACTACAATGTAACCAAGTTTCCAACTAACCTATCTTGCATGCAATTGGGGAGATGGTAGAACTAATGCATATAAAACATGGGTAAAAGTATGATCAAGGTGACTTGCCTGATTGATGATCTTCGTACGTGAGTGACTCTAAGTAACAAGCTTCGCACTCCGGATAATCTAACGAGGCAAACAAGCACTCAATAAGCATACAACAGAAAATTGTAACTCACAAACATCAACCAAGAACTAGTAAACAATCAGGACAAAACAATGCACAAATCTCAAGTAAGAAAACACACAAAGTTTTGTTTTCAAAAGGTGAGGAATGAAAACACTACTGACATAATGAAACCATTTGTAATAACAAAACAATTGTTGTCAGCAACGAAACAATAGAATATTTTATTAATAAACAGAATATAATCAATTTAAGTTTGTTGGGAAAAGTTTAATAAAGTTTATACAAGTTTGTGATAAACACTATATGAATCAACTATAGTTATATTAACAAAAGAATGAAAAACTAAACTTATTATTTATTTGTAAAACATGTTCTTAACAGGAAATAATTTACAATTAAATCTGTCTTAGAAAAACAGAATTAAAATATACAAAACTTTGTTTGAAAACAAAACTATTACTAGTTAGTTGTTTTAATCAAAATAAACCTATTTGAAAATAAGTTGTGATTCCTATGTTAAATAAAATTAAACTAAGCAAATTTATATTTTTATTAGCAGTGAGTGAAAACACTAAATGTTTACTAACAAAACCTAATAAACAAATAAAACCAAATTCTAAATCAAACTAATTAAAATTGAGTTTATAAAACTATATTATAATACTAAGCAGATTCTGTTTATAGCTAAAACACTATTCAAAATCATCCTAAAAATCCTCAAACTAAACATGGAGATAGTCCTAACGAAACAGTAGCAAAAAGATTCATGTCAAAATCTATTTTCAAACTCTAGTTATACAGATTTGAAGATTTTAAGCAAATTTGATTCAATTCAAATTTTATAGTTCAAATTTGAAATTTAAAAGTACAGGGTGAAACTACATGAAAATTGTGAGCTATTCCAAAAAGAATCAACTCAAAACACTAAATAGATTAAAAGATATAAGCAAAACAAATTTTGAAAACATTCTGTTAATTAAAACAAAAACAGAAAAAGGAAAATTGATTTGCAACGGTCAGGGGCTACGTGGCGCTGTCTTATTGGCTAAGGGGGGGTGTGCGTGCGAGAGCTACGGGCAGGCGACCGATCGGAAGAAGAAAACGGTTCGGAATAAATCCGATCTAATCACGGTCGTTGATTCGGGATCCGATGGTCGAGGGAGCTTACGGGGGAGAGGTTGCCGGCGTCGGGGTTTCTCCGGTGATCCGAAGGCGGCGAGGACGACGGCGAGGCGTTCCGGTGGTCGGGGAAGACGGGGAAGTGGTCCGGGCGACGGCGACGGTTCTCCGGAGTCGATTGGTGGCAACGGTGGGGCGAACGGTGGACGGAGTCGGTGGCTACGCTCGACGGGAGGTCCGGTGGTGGCGCTACTCCGGCGAGCAATTGACAGCGTCTCGGCGAGAGAGAAAGGGGGCTCGGGGGGGAAATGGATGCGGGGAGTGTCCGGTTTATATAGGGGCATTGGGAGTGCGGGGAGTTAAGAGGGGAGAGAGATCCGGTGAGGGGAGAAACGGCCGGCGAGTCGGGTCCGGCGCTCGCGGGTGCGGGGAAGACGACCGTTTCGGGGCAACGGTCGGTCGGGTGGGGTCCGGTTGCAGTGAGAGAGAGGGAAGTGAATGCGCTCAGTCGGCCGACCGGTAACGGTCTCGGCTTTTAAAGCCGGTGGGCCGGCCCGTTTAATACCGGAAACGGTTACCGTTTCTTTTTAATAATATTCCAGAGACATTCAAAAACTTTTAAAGCATTCAAATCGTCCCTAAATATAAGGGTATTATATATCAAAATTAACAGAATAATAAATGCTATTTAATGAACATTTCTATTCTGTCATTTGAACACTTTTAGAAAAATAATATTTTCAGAAATTGCCTAATTGTTTTTAAATCCTTTTTGCAAATATTTTCAAAATAACCCCCTGGTTATTTTTGTTCAAATAAACCACCAATTAGTCCCTGGTGTGGAGTGTCATGTTCCTCCTCTCTTATTTGAACTTTTAACCAAAATTTCAAATAGGTGAAAGCAACTTAGGGAAAAGTAGAAAGAATTTTCTGGAATTCAGAAGAGGCATTTCAACTAACACATACAATCAAGCAATGATGCAGATGGATGCATAACTATAAATCATAACATTCCAAAAATGGAATTTTGGGATGTTACATGGAGCTAAGACCCTTGGAGTTGGAGGCTAGTTCGGGGGCTACTGAGGGAGTCCTGGTTTAAGAGGTCCTCGGGTGGCCGACCTGTTTCTCAGGGGGCGGACAATATGGGTCGTTTACCGAGCATTGGATTGAGCAAAGGCCCTGTCTCCAGGAACGAAGCTTCGGGAATCGTGGGGTATCCTCCAAGAATGGAATAGTGGATAGGCATGTTTTTCCTTCTATGTGTAACCGACCATGTGTAAACCCTAGGTACCCTCGGCGTCTATATAAGCCGGAGGGTTTTAGGTTGTAGACCAGAGAACAACTCATATAGGGTTTAGCTACTCGATCTTGAGGTAGATCAATTCTGTAACCTACATATCATCAATATAATCAATCAGGATGTAGGGTTTTACCTCCATAGGAGGGCCCAAACCTGGATAAACATCGTCTACTTTGTCCCATGTTACCATCGATCCTAGTCTCATAGCTCGGGACCCCCTACCCGAGATTCGCCGGTTTTGACACCGACAAGGACTTAGTCGTGAGACCATCAAAACTGGGAGGTTAGCTTGTCAGGGTTGATCGGAATCGAGAGACACGGTTTACCCAGGTTTGGCCCCTCAGGATCGAGGTAATAGCCTACTCCTGCTTCTGCTTATTTCTTTGGTGATCAATACAAGGGAACGGATTTGCTTTACCTAGCTATTGATCGATTGTAACTTAAGTCTATTGGCCTCGGGGCCTCGCCTTTATATACAGGTCAAGACCCTAAGCTTACAAGAGTCCGAGTCGTCTTTCGATTTTTGACCAATTATATCTCTAACTTTCCTTGCCTCCTAAGTGAGGAAACTCCTGGGGACTTTCCACCTCTTGGGCCTTGAGTCGTCGTCTTCGTGTATAGGGCCGCCAACCAGCTTACTTGGTAAGCCGCCTTGCTAGTCTTGTCCTCAACGTCACGGCCCACCTTAAGTATGGTTTACAAGATACCATCATAATGACCTGGCCCAATATGGCAGGTTATATATCCCCGACACATAATTCTCAATGAACATAGTATGTCTAAGCGTGATTGAGTTCATGCATGCCCATAGGAACTTCAAACAGAAAGCATACATAGATCAAAGTAAGTAAAGCATAATTATGACTAAACAAGACAACCATCAAATATATATTTAAAATTTGAACTTAGGCACCACAGAAAATTCTAAAAAGGCGGAAACGTATTTCCATCGATCCTAGTTACGTATAACCGACCCTCAATTGGTGGGGCTTAGAGGGGTTGAATTTGGTCAAACCACATCGGAACTATTGTTGTTGCCTTCCTTGAACTTCTGTTTTTTTGGTTTTATATGAACCATGGTTTTTATTGTGTGCTCTTACCAAATTAGGAAGAGATTATAAAAGGCAGGCCGATCACAAATCGAAGTAAAAACTTACCATCACCATCATGAATTTCTGTAAACATACATTTGTGGTTATTATAAGTTGAGACTTAGTTTCAAACGAGTCTACTCTTTTTTGTCACCCAACAATCCGATCTTCACACATAATGGGTTGGATTAGATGAGGTCGGGGGCAACGAGAATGGAGGAACCAAACATTCCTCCAAAATCCATGGTTCTAGTTGCTCATCAGCTTTTGGATTTTGTCCAATGAGGCAATTCAAATGCATCACTTCTTCAAATCTCTTTTGATAATCTCTTATGAGTGCTCTCTAATTGCCACAAGTGACACTTTGGCTAGGATTGGGGAACTTTAGCAACACAGAATCATGCGCTACCGCTCCTCCGACATCACCTCCACATAGATCCATCCTGCAAATGTGCTCCTACTTGAAATCCAATAACACTCCACAATCAAAAGTGTGAACTAAAACACAATCTTGACAAAGGTGGCACTCATCTCTCGCTCCAACCATCACTACTAGGAAAAACCTTATAGGAGGAGACTTATCAGTAGCGCGGCTTAAGGAAATGTGCTACTGCTAAATTATAGTAGCATCGTCGTAAAGCACGCGCTGTTGGTACAACATTAGTAGTTGTGTGTCACGTAGACACGCGCTGCTGCTATTGTGGTCCCCATCGAACCCATCCCACTATGCATAGTAGTAGCGCGTTTTCACGGACCGCTGATACGTCCATTTTGCATCATGATTTCCTATTGTTATTTACTTCGTTTTGTTGAATAATAATGCTTCGGGGAGTGATTCTAATGTCTTTTCTCTCATAATATATAAGGTTTACACAAAGAGGGAGAATATCGGCAGCTGGAATTCTGGACCCAAGAAAAGCACGTCAGATATACCTATTCTGCACAACTCCAATGAAGCTCAAACTTTACGAAGATTAATTTCTGAATTAATAAAAAAATCCTTTAGCAAAAATATACCGGAGAGGGCCACCTAGTGACGAGCACCCACTAGCGCGCGCCAGGCACCCCCTGGCGCGACCTGGTGGGTGGTGATCACCCAGGCCCACCTCCGAAGCTGATCTTCTGGTATAAATTACCAAAAAACCTAAAACAATTAGTGGGGGGCTTTCAGGATGAAGCGTCGCCACCTCGAGGTGGAATTTTGGCAGGAGCACTTTTGCTCTCCGGCAGAGCAATTCTGCCGGGGGAACTTCCCTCCCGAAGGGGAAATTGAAGCCATCGTCATCACCAACACCCCTCGCATCTTTGGGAGGCCAATCTTCATCAACATCTTCAACAGCACCATCTCCTCTCAAAATTAGTTCATCGCTTGTGTTCAATCTTTGTATCGAAACCTCGGATTGGTACATGTGGGTGACTAATAGTGTTGATTACCTTGCGTACTTGATTACTATATTGTTTATTTGGTGGAATATTATATGTTCTTGAGGTCAATACTCTTCAATACTACTCTGATCTTGAGCATGCATACTATTTGTGAGTAGTTACCTTTGTTCTTCAGGTCACGGTAGAAGCCATGTTGCGCATAATCATGTGAATTTTATATGTCTTCGATATTTTGATGATATGTATCTTGTGATTCCCTTAGTGGTGTCATGTGAACGTCAACTATATGACACTTCACCATTCATGGGTCAAACGGGATGCATTGTGGAGTAGTTATTAGATGATGGGTTGCTAGAGTGACAGAAGCTTAAACCCTAGTTCATGGGCCTAAGGGAATGCATTGTAGAGTAGTTATTAGATGATGGGTTGCTAGAGTCACAGAAGCTTAAACCCTTGCTTATGCGCTACTTCGTAAGGGGCTGATTTGGATCCACATGTTTAATTCTATGGTTAGACTTTGTCTTAATACTTTTCTCGTAGTTGCGGATGCTTGTGAGGGGGTTAATCATAAGTAGGTTGTTAGTTCAAGTAAGAACAGCACCTTAGCACAGGTCCACCCACATATCAAATTATCAAAGTAGCGAACACGAATCAAACCAACATGATAAAAGTGACTAGAAGAAATTCCCGTGTACCCTCAAGAACACTTTGCCTATTACTAGTGATTGTTCTAGTCTGTCCTTTGCCACAAAAGGATTGGGCTACCATTATGTACCTTACCTATTGTTACTGTTACTTGATAATTACAAATTACCTTGCTATCAAACTATCTATTACCTACAATTTCAATGCTTGCAGAGAATACCTTGTTCAAAACCTCTTGTCATTTCCTTCTGCTCCTTGTTGGGTTTGACACTCTTACTTATCGAAAGGACTATGATTGACCCCGTCTACTTGTTGGTCATCAAGACTCTTTTTTGGCACCGTTGTCGGGGAGTGAGACGCTCTTGGTAAGTGGAAATCGGTAAGGAAAAACTTATACTGCATGCTGAAATTTATTGCTACTTGCTACTATGGAGAATAATCCTTTGAGGGGTTTGTTTGGGTATCTTCACCTTGACCAGAACCACACTTAGTTACCCATCAACCTACAGCACCTACTGAAAATGTTACTTATGAAATTCCTTCAGGTATTCTAGAACACTTGCTTGCTAAACCTTATGCAGGAGATGGAACTGAACATCCTGATATGCATCTTTTATATGTGAACAAAATATGTGGATTATTTAAGCTTGCAGGTTTATCCGGAGATGAAGTTAAGAAGAATCTTTTCCCTTTATCTTTGGAGGGAAAAGCATTGACATGGTATAGGCTATGTGATGATCTTGGATCATGGAACTAGAATCGTTTGCAATTGGAATTCCATCAAAAGTTTTATCCTATGCATGATCGGAATTATATATATAATTTTTGGCCTCGTGAAGGAGAAAGTATCGCTCTAGCTTGGGGGAGGCTTAAGTCAATGTTATATTCATGCCCCAACCATGACATTCAAAGGGAAGTTATCGTTCATAATTTTTATGCTCCGCTTTCTCATAATGATCAAACCATGCTCGATACTTCTTGTGTTGGTTCTTATATGAAGAAGACTATTGATTTCAAGTGGGATCTCTTAGATATAATTAAACGCAACTTTGAAGATTGGGAACTCAACAAAGGTAATGAGTCAGGTATAAAGCTTGAATTTGATTGTGTTAAACCTTTTATGAATGTCGATACTTTTCATAAGTTTAGCACTAAATATGGGCTTGACTTTGAGATAGTAGCCTCTTTCTATGAAGCATTTGCTACTCATGTTGATGTCCCTAAGGAGAAGTGGTTTAAATATCATCCCCTTATTAAAGAAGAAATTAAAGAACCGGTCATAGCTAAATAAGAAACTATTGTTTACAATGTTAATCCAGTTGTGCCTACTGCTTATATTGAGAAACCACCTTTCCCTCTTAGCATAAAGGAACATGCTAAGGTATGAACTGTGGTTCGCAAGAGTAATATAAGAACACCTAAGCCCTCTGAACAAATTAAGGTGGAACGTAGTGTTTCTATGGTTAAAGATCTCTTGGTAGAAAATGTTGATGGGCATGTCATTTACTTCTGTGATGAAGCTGCTAGAATTGCTAAACCCGATGAAAAAGACAAACGTAGACCCATAGTTGGCTTGCATGTTGTCTCAGTCAAAATAGGAGATCATTGTTATCATGTATGATGTGATTTAGGTGCTAGCGTGATTTCTATTCCTTTTACCTTATATCAAGAAATTATGAATGAAATAGCACCTGCTGAAATAGAAGATATTGATGTTACTATTAAACTTGCTAATAGAGACACCATCACACCACTTCGGATTGTTAGAGATGTTGAAGTCTTGTGTGGGAAAACAAAATATCCTACTGATTTTCGAGTTCTTGGTTCCCCAAAAGATGACTTTTGTCCCATTATGTTTGGTAGACCTTTCTTGAGCATCGTCAATGCTAAGATACATTGTGAAAAATAAACTGACGGTGTCAGTTTTGGCAATGTGTCTCTTGAGTTTAATTTTTCCAATTTTAGTGGACAACCCCGTGATAAAAAAATTATCTAATAAGGATGATATAGTTGGTCTTGGTTCTATTGTTGTGCCACCTACTAATCCACTAGCACAATATTTTCTTGATTATGAAAATGATATGCACTTGCATGAAAGAAATGAAATATATCAAATTTTCTTCGAACAACAACCTCTCTTGAAACACATTTACCTATTGAAACCCTTGGTGGTCCTCCTCCACCTAAGGGTGATCCTGTGTTTGGATTGAAACAATTTCCCGACACTTTGAAGTATGTTTATCTTGATGGGAAAAAGATATATCATGTTATTATTAGTGCGAACCTTTCAGAACATGAAGAAGAAAGATTATTGAAAGTTATAAGGAAGCACCAGGCTGCTATTGGATATACTCTTTATGATCTTAAGGGCATAAGATCAATACGTCAGCACAAGATCAATATGGAACTAGATGCTAAACCCGTTGTTGATCACCAACGGCGATTGAATCCCAAGATGAAGGAAGTGGTAAGAACTAAAATATTGAAGCTTCTGGAAGCAGGTATAATTTATCATATAGCTGATAGTAGATGGGTAAGTCCCGTTCACTATGTCCCTATGAAAGGAGGTATTACCGTTGTTCCCAATGATAACAATGAACTCATTCCACAAAGAATTTTCATTGGCTATAAAATGGTAATTGATTTTAGAAAATTAAATAAATCTACTAGGAAAGATCATTACCCTTTTCCTTTCATTGATCAAATGCTAGAGATATTATCTAAGCACACACACTTTTGTTTCCTAGATGGATATTCTGGTTCCTCTCAAATACCTCCGTAACAATCTGATCAAGAGAAAACCACCTTTACTTGCCCTTTTGAAACCTATCTTATAGATGTATGCGTTTTGGTTTATGCAATGCACCTACCACCTTTCAAAGATGTATGACTACTATATTCTCTGATTTTTGTGAAAAGATTGTAGAGGTTTTCACGGATGATTTTTCCATTTACGGAACTTATTTAGATGATTGCTTAAGCAACCTTGATCGAGTTGTGTAGAGATGTCAACAAACTAATCTTGTCTTTGAATTGGGAGAAGTTCCACTTTATGGTTAATGAAGGAATTGTGGCATAAGATCTCTGAACGAGGTATTAAGGTGGATCAAGCTAAAGTTGATGCAATTGAGAAAATGTCATGTCCAGAATATATCAAAGGTATTCTAAGTTTCCTTGGTCATGTTGGTTTTTATAGGAGGTTCATTAGAGACTTCTCTAAAATTTCTAGGACTCTTACTAATCTTTTGCAAAAGGATAGTCCTTTTGTTTTTATGTTGATTGTGTAGAAGCCTTTGAAACACTCAAGAAAGCCTTAACCTCCGCACCTATTGTTCAACCACCTGATTGGAACTTGCCTTTGGAAATTATGTGTGATGCTAGTGATTATGCTGTTGGTGTTGTCCTAGGACAAAGAGTTGATAAGAAATTGAATGTTATCCATTATGCTAGTAAAACTCTAGACGGTGCCCAACGAAACTATGCCACTACTTAAAAATAATTTTTAGGAGTTGTGTTTGCTTGTGATAAATTTAGAGCCTATATTGTTGACTCCAAAGTTATTGTTTACACAATCATGCTGCTATAAAATACCTTATGGAAAAGAAAGATTCTAAACCTAGACTTATTAGGTGGGTTCTTTTGCTTCAAGAATTTAACTTGCATACCGTTGACAGGAAAGGAGCTGATAACTTGTCAAGGTTAGAGAATATTCTTGATGACCCACTACCTATTGATGATAGTTTCCCTAACGAACATCTAGCTACAATAAGTGTCTCACACAACACACCTTGGTATGCTGATTATGCTAATTACATTGTCGCTAAATATATACCACATAGCTTTACATATCAACAAAACAAAAAAATCTTCTATGACTTTAGACATTACTTTTGGGATGACCCACATCTCTATAAAGAAGGAGTTGATGGTATTATTAGATGTTATGTACCTGAGTATGAACTGGAACAAATCCTATGGAAATGTCATTCTAAAGCTTATGGAGGACATCATGTGGGAGATAGAACTACTCACAAGGTATTGCAATCTAGTTTTTATTGGCCTACTATCTTCAAGGATGCTCATAAGTTTGTCTTGTCTTTTCATGAATGTCAAAAAATTGGTAATATTGATAAGCGTCAAGAAATGCCTATGAATAATTCACTTGTTGTTGAACCATTTGACGTATGGGGTTTTGATTATATGGGACCTTTTCCTTCCTCTAACGGATACACTCATATTTTAGTTGCGGTTGATTATGTCACTAAGTGGGTAGAAGCTATTCCAACTAGTAGTGATGATCACCACACTTCCATTAAAATGCTTAAATAGGTTATCTTCCCGAGGTTTGGAGTCCCTAGATATTTAATGACCGATGTTGGTTCACACTTTATTCATTGTGCTTTTCGTAAGATGCTTGCTAAACATGATGTTAACCATAGAATTGCATCACCCTGTCATCCTCAATCTAGTGGTCAAGAAGAACTTAGCAATAGAGAAATAAAATTAACATTACAAAAAAATATCAATAGGTCTCGTAAGAATTGGTCTAAGAAATTAGATGATGCACTTTGGGCCTATAGAACAGCTTATAACAATCCTATGGGTATGTCTCCATATAAAATGCTATATGGGAATGCTTGTCATTTGCCTCTAGAGTTAGAACATAAAGCATTTTGGGCAATCAAAGAGCTCAACTATGATTTCAAACTTGCCGGTGAGAAGAGGCTATTTGATATTAGCTCACTAGAAGAATGGAGAACCCAAGCGTATGAAAATGCCAAGCTATTCAAAGAAAAAGAAAAAAGATGGCATGAAAAAAGAATTCAAAAGCAGGAATTCAAAATAGGAGACCATGTTCTTTTGTTCAACTATCATTTAAGATTTTTTTTGCAGGAAAGCTTCTCTCCAAATGGGAAGGACCATAAACTATCGAACAGGCCTATCGTTCTGGAGCTATCAAGATTAATGATACCAAAGGTACTAACCCAAAGGTGGTCAATGGACAAAGAATTAAGCATTATATCTCACGTACGCCTATTAACGTTGAAATCAATGTTATCCAAACCATGACTCCGGAGGAGCACATAAAAGAAACCTTCTGGAATACTCCAGAATATTTAAAAATAGGAGGTATGTGATACGGTAAGTAAACGGACTCCGAAAAATCCGCATAAATATTTTCTGTCGGTTTTGGAATATTTTAGAATTTTATGAATAAAAAATAAAACGGGACATGATTGAGGTGAGCACGATACACCAGGGCATGCCAGGCCCCCCTAGTCGTGCTCTGGTGGATCATGCTCACCTCAGATGCCTTCTTGACTCCGTTTTCCTTCCATTTTCTTGGTTTCCAAGAATAAAAATTCTCTATATATACCCCCGACTGTTTTGATGACCGCATCGCAGAAAAATCATCTCTTCTTGTTTCTTGTTGTTTTCTATTCAGATCTAGATCTTCATGGCTCCACCAATCTCCTCCAAGGACAAGTTCCTCGAGAATGTCATCAACTCGTACTTGTCAGAGGTGATGAAGCACCATCAAGCCATTGACACGCGTGAGGGGGTGCTCCACATCCACGATGTTCAAGGACCAAAGAAGACCGGAAACATGGAGGCTAGGCTCGAGGCCGTGGAACAAGAAATCTTCATGTGCTAGAAGATGCTGGAGCATGGACTTAGTGCCAATCACTCCATGATCTCGGAATTCACCCGTGATCAGACAGTGGATGGCTGGTCTGTGAAAGACCCCATCTTCACCCTCAACAAGCAAATTAATTTTCTGCATAGCCCAATTTATGATCTTCAAAACCAAGTCCTCGAATATGAAGCCAGATTTAAAGGTATGAGTTTAGCTGCCAATTGCAGGACTCAGGGGACTCTTGCGTCAACCTTTGATGGGGGACCCTTGGCCTGGAAGCTGGAGGACAAGCTTGCTACATCATCACCACTACCTACATAACCTCCTCCACCTTCATCATCACCACCATCAAAGGAGACTTGAGCACACGGGTATGGGCACTCCCCTGGGCTTGAGCCAAGCTTGGGGGAGGTGCCCCGGTATCGTATCACCATCACTTTTATTCACCTTTACCTATTCTAGTTTTATCTTTAGTTTCCCTTTGCCTTAGTCGAATAAAAGTTTAGCGAGATCTATTTCCATGTGTTAGTTCCGTGGCCTACCAATCTATGTAATCGTGTGAAAGATATATAATAAAGTTTAGTTTGAGTTCTTGCTTCTCTACTTTCTTGTTGCAATCGAATAAAAGAAGGAAAAAAAATGAAAAGAATCATATTCTAATCTTATGGTCAGTAATGACATCACATAAGGAAAAGTATAAGTAGAAAAAATTATTGGAGATTGATAAACATAGCATTGGTCAATGATGCAATTCATGAAAGAATTAATCAGGGAAGAGAAGATCCACATGCAAATACACTATCTTGGACATCTTTTATGATTGTGAGCCCCCATCAAATTTTATATGTCAAAATTGTTGACGTTGGGCAAGGAAGACAATGTAATGATTTATGTTTGTTCGTATCCACATAGAAGTTATATTGTCATATATCCTTTAACATGTGGTGCTCGCCCAATATCTTTGCTAGCCAAAAATTCCGCACTAAGTAGAGATACTACTTGTGCATCCAAAAACCCAAACCCAAACTCTTTCCTTGAGTTTCCACCATACATACCTATGGATCGAAAAAGATCCTTCAAGTAAGTTGTCATCGGTGCAATAAGGCAATAAAAATTTCTTCTAAAAGTGTTTTGATCAATTAGTGTAAGAGAAAACTGAGTGTTATACGAACTTATGATGGCAAAGTAATAAAAGCGACAGACTACATAATAAAGGTTGCTATCATAGGGGGTAATATAGCATGACGTTCTTTTAGATTAAGGGATTGGGCATACAAAGCAATAAGAGCATGACAGCCTCTGCTTTCCTCTATGAAGGGCCTATCTTTTATTTTTATGCACTTACTTTTATGCAAGAGCCAAAGTATTCTTCCCTAATCCTTTTTACTTTTTCTTTTGCAAGCATCATATGGTGAGGAAAGATCTAAGCACATATATCCAGTTGGTTATGGGTTGGCATGAGTTATTATTGTTGACATGACCCTTGAGGTGAATATGTTGGGAGGCAAAACTATAAGCCCCCATCTTCCTATGTGTCCGATTGAAATTTTTTGTTCATGGGTATGTCGTGAGCATAAGAAATTGATGTCTACTATGCAACCTTCTTCTTGTAGACTCGTGTTGGGCCTCCAAGCGCAGAGTTTTGTAGGACAGTAGCAAATTTTCCTCAAGCGGATGACCTAAGGTTTATAAATTCATGGGAGGTGTAGGATGAAGATGGCCTCTCTCAAACAACCCTGCAACCAAATAACAAAGAGTCTCTTGTGTCCCCAACACACCCAATACAATGATAAATTGTATAGGTGCACTAGTTCGATGAAGAGATGGTACTAAAAGTGTAATATGGATGGTAGATATAGGTTTTTGTAATCTGAAAATATAAAAACAGCAAGGTAGAAAGTAACAAAAGTGAACAAAAATGGTATTGCAATGCTTAGAAACAAGGCCTAGGGTTCATACTTTCACTAGTGCAAGTTCTCTCAACAATACTGACATAGTTTAATCATATGTAAATCCATCACGTGCCACAAAGAGTTCACTCCAAAGTCACAAATAACGGAGAACAAACGAAGAAATTATTGTAGGGTACGAAACCACCTCAAAGTTATCTTTTCCGATCAATCTTATGAGCTATCCCTATAAGTGTCACGAACAACCCTAGAGTTCATACTAAAATAACACCTTAAGATACACATCAACCAAAACTCTAATGTCACCTAGATACTCCAATGTCACCATGAGTACCCATGGTACATCACACAATTTCAGACATGTTCAATACAACAGAAAGAACTTCAAAGAGTGCCCCAAAGTTTTTACCAAAGAGTTAAGATGAAAACATGCGCCAACACCTATGCATAGATTCCCAAGGTCACGGAACCCGCAAGTTGATCACCAAAGCATACATCAAGTGGATCAATAGAACATCCCATTGTCACCATGGATATCCCATTGCAATACATACATCAAGTGTTCTAAAATCCTAAAAGACTCAATCCGACAAGAAAACTTCAAAGGGAAAACTCAATTCGTCATAAGAAGATAGAGAGGCGAAAACTCCATATGATTCATCTAAACTAATAAATCTCGCGGTACATCAAGATCGTGTCATCTCAAGAACACGAGAGAGAGAGAGAGAGATCAAACACATAGCTACTAGTACATCCCCTCAGCCCTGAGGGTGAACTACTCCCTCCTCATCATGGAGACCGCCGGGATGATCATGATGGCCTCCGGTGATGGTTTCCCCCTCCGACAGGGTGCAGAAACGGGCTCCCAATTGGTTTTTCATGGCTACAGAGGCTTGCAGCGATGGGACTCCCCATCTAGGTTTCTTTCTGAAGGTTTCTATATTTATAAGAATTTTTGGCGTCGAAACAAGTCAAGGGGGGCCACGAGGCGAAGACAAGCCAGGGGGCCCCCTAGGCTTGTGGCTGCCTCGTGGCTCTTCTGGCCCAACTCCAATGCTCCGTGGTCTTCTTCTGGTCCATAAAAAATCACTAGAAAAGGGCGTGCCCCTAGGCTTGTGGCTGCCTCATGGCTCATCTGGCCCAACTCTGATGCTCCGTGGGCTTCTTCTGGTCCATAAAAATCACCGTAAGTTTTTATTCCGTTTGGACTCCGTTAGATATTCCTTTTCTGTAAAAATCAAAAACAAGGGAAAAAACGGAAATTGGCACTGGGCTCTAGGTTAATAGGTTAGTCCCAAACAAATATAAAATAGAATATAAATGTATATAAAACATCCAAGATGGATAATATAATAGCATGTAACAATCAAAAATTATAGATACATTGGAGACATATCAAGCATCCCCAAGCTTAATTCCTGCTCGTCTTCGAGTAGGTAAATGATAAAAACAGAATTTTTGATGTGGAATGCTACCTAACATATTTATCAATGCAACCTTCTTTACTGTGGCACGAATATTCAGATCCATAAGATTCAAAAAAAATTAATGTTGACATAAAAACAATAATACTTCAAGCATACTAATAAAAGCAATCATGTCTTCTCAAAATAACATGGCCAAAGAAAGTTATCCCTACAAAATGATATAGTCTCGCTATGCTCCATCTTCATCACACAAAGTATTAAATCATGCACAACCCCGGTTTTAGCCAAGCAATTGATTCATACTTTAGTGTTCTCAAACTTTTTCAACTCTCACACAATACATGAGTGTGAGCCATGGACATAGCACTATAGGTGGAATAGAATATGGTGGTTGTGGAGAAGACAAAAAAGAAGGAGATAATATCATGCCAACTAGGCATATCAATGGGCTATGGATATTCCCATCAATAGATATCAATGTGAGTGAGTAGGGATTTCCATGCAACGGATGCACTAGAGCTATAAGTGTATGAAAGCTCAAAAAGAAACTAAGTGGGTGTGCATCCAACTCGCTTGCTCACGAAGACCTAGGGCAATTTTGAGGAAGCCCATCATTGGAATATACAAGCAAAGTTCTATAATGACAATTCCCACTAGTATGAAAGTGACAAAATAGGAGACTCTCTATCATGAAGATCATGGTGCTACTTTGAAGCACGAGTGTGGAAAAAAGATAGTGGCAATGCCCCTTCTCTCTTTTCTCTCATTTTTTCTCTTTTTTTGGTGGGCTTCTTTGGCCTCTTTTTTTATTTGGGCTTCTCTGGCCTCTTTTATTTTTTGTAAAGTCCGGAGACTCGTCCCAACTTGTGAGGGAATCATAGCTTCCATCATCCTTTCCTAACATGGGACAATGCTCTAATAATGATGATCATCACACTTTTATTTACTTACAACTCAAGAATTATAACTTGATACTTAGAACAAAATATCACTCTATATGAATGCCTCCGGTAGTGTACCGGGATGTGCAATGACTCAAGAGTGACATGTATAAAAAATATGAATGGTGGCTTTGCCAGAATTACGATGTCAACTACATGATCATGCAAAGAAATATGACAATGATGATGCATGTCATAAACGGAACGGTGCAAGCTGCATGGCAATATATCTCGGAATGGCTATGGAAATGCCATAATAGGTAGGTATGGTGTATGTTTTAAGGAAGGTGGGTTTAATGCATCGGTGAAAGTTGCGCGGTACTAGAGAGGCTATCAAAAGTGGAAGGGTGAGAGTGCGTATAATCCATGGACTCAACATTAGTCATAAAGAACTCACATACTTATTGCAAAAGTCTATTAGTCGTCAAAACATAGTACTACACGCATGCTCCTAGGGTAAGGGTTGGTAGGAGTTAACCATCGCGCGATCCCAACCTCCACATAAAGGAGGGCAATCAATAAATAAATCATGCTCCGACTTTGTCACATAACGGTTCACCATACGTGCATGCTACGGGAATCACAAACTTTAACACAAGTATTTCTACCCATCCACAATTACTCACTAGCATGTCTCTAATATCACCATCTTTATATCTCAAAACAATCATAAGGAATCAAACTTATCATAGTATTCAATGCACTTTATATGAAAGTTTTTATTATATCCCTCTTGGATGTCCATCATACTAGGACTAAATTCATAACCTAAGCGAAATACCATGCTGTTTAGAGACTCTCAAAATAATATAAGTGAAGCATGAGAGTTCAGCAATTTCTATAAAATAAAATCACCGTCGTTCCCTAAAAATATATAAGTAAAGTACTAGAGAAGATTGACAAACTACTCCAAAAGATATAAGTGAAGATTAATGAGTAGGTAAACAATCAAGTAGCTATGTGAGGGCTCTCTCTCAACAAATATTTTCATATCTGAGTTTTTAATTCAAACTGCAAACTAAATAAAAATAGCACTCCAAGAATAGCACGCATCATGTGAATGAATAAAAATTTAGCCTCAACATAGGCTAACCGATAATTGTTGATGAAGAGAGATGGGATGCGTAGCATCCCCAAGATTAGATGCTTGAGACTTCTTGAAATATTTACTTGGGGGTGCCTTGGGAATCCCCAAGCTTGAGATTTTGTATCTCATTCAATCCCCTCATATCATGGTTTCACCTATTCTAAAAAACTTCATCCACACAAAACTCGAAAAGGACTCGTGAGATAGGTAAGTACACATAATTATAAATCAATACTTCATGCACTGACAACGCAAGTTGCACAATAATTTTCAAACATTATCTACTATTTACTATCATTTAATAAACATTCATAAACCATTTCTCGAAGTACGTGTCCGGATAGCCCAAAATGTCGATAGTTAGCTCTAGGTCTTCCGGTCAAAAAACAACGTCGATGAAGGCGTGTAGGTGCACTATTACGCGGTAGGGATTGCAATTTTTCTCGCATTTTCGTTTTTTCACTCAAACTCAAGGGAGAAACTTTGCTTCTTATCTTTTTTTTAAAGATTGACGAATCAAATGATATTTCTGTTCTAATTTCTGCCGCTTCTTCTCCCTCTGAATCAAACTCTTTTTTGCCATAATGTGCCGTTGCTATTATTATCAAGTATACGGTTCTAATCCTAGATGGAAAAATAAATAGAAAAAGAAATCTACGGATAGAGGAATACATAAAGTTGAACATAATAAAATGAGAAATTGAAAGATTTCGTTGAAATTGTTCGTTTGGAAATTTCCCGAAAAGCTAATTATAGGTTCTTCTCTCCATCGGAACAATAGGGCCGTTATGCTTATTACTAAACTTGTTGAAGAGATGAAATAGAACCAAGGTCTATCTTTTTGATCAGAGGTTGAATCGATCATCAGAAGAAGAATTAGGCCAAAAATTAGGATACATTCTGGGAAAATGAAACTTCCATTGAAGAGAAGCAAATGAAACGCTTTCATAAAAATTCTCGTAGAATCGAGAATGAAGTTTTCATTCTGTACATGCCAGATCATGAATTAGTAACTGCATCCAATCTCCGAAAAGTCCCGATTGTTTCGATTTTTGAAATGGGATATTTACGGAATCCCCATGAATAGGATCAAACCTTATTCCATGCTATTTCCATAAGATTCTTCTTTCTTATTCTTAAGCAAGCCCTCGAGAGGGCTTAGTTGATCATGATTTATGTTTTCTCTTTCTTTTCCTTTTTGTTTGTTTCGAGAAAGATATCGTCCGATTCTCCTTCTATTGATTCTTTTCCGATCGAGATGTACGGATCCATGTGTCTACATACTCGCCATATCCCCATTTCCCTCTTCTTTGAGACCAGGATTCCTTGTGTAATTTCATCCATCTCTTAGTTTTTTTTTGAATCATTGAGTTCATCACTCAACGTAGTCTAGCAGTTCAGTTCGACTCTATTTGAGAGACCCCGCTTGCTTATTGCAATTCTGAATTACATTGATTCTATCCTTGATGTATTTGCAATTCAATCCGAATCAATATATCCAAAAGTTTTTATCTCCCCCACCTCCCATCTTACTTTTTTATAGTATTCAAAATTATACTATAACGCTTGATATTTCTTCTTTTTTTCTAATCAGAATTATCAATTTTATTTACTCTGACTCTATGTTCCCCTTAGTGAAATATTAATCCTCAAATTATTAACAAATAATAAAGTCTATAATGATCGAATGAAAATACCCATAAATTCTATAATTTTATTTTTAAATATCCTATAGTTAAGCATATCAAGCTAACTTTATCTTTAAGAAGTTTTAGTATTTTTTTATAAGTAGAACTTCCAATTTAGAACTAGTTAATAGCTAAGAGTAATAACTAATATCTGAGATTTTACGGATTTCCTATACTATACCTATTTCTATTTGTTACACTATTTCCGTTATGTAAGCCCACTTAGCTCAGAGGTTAGAGCATCGCATTTGTAATGCGAGGGTCATCGGTTCAAATCCGATAGTCGGCTTTTTTTTTTCTCTATCGATGTTCTACGAACAAGAATCTTGAGCCTCCAAAATATCTTTAAGTCCATGGCCAATACCCCAGTTGGTCCTATACATATGACCTGCGATTAGGAAAAGAATAGCAATAGCTCTCGGTATCAATCCCCTTGCCCCTCATTCTTTGAGAATCAGAAGGATCCTTTTCGAGTTTCCATTTCTTCATTTGGAATCTGGGCTCTTCTATCTTCGACTTATTTTTTTGGCTTTATTCTTTATTTATTTCATTTCGATTTTTCCCTCTTCCTCTATCCCTATCCTCTAGGTACAGCGTTTGCATCAATAGAGAACCTTTTCCTCTGTATGAATCTATATTATTCCATTCCAATTTCTTCCCGAAACTTCCCAAGAAAAATCCCGAATTGGATCCAAAATTGACGGGTTAATGTGAGAAGATCTGTGGATTAGACTCCCTTTCTTTCCAGGGTTTGTATTAAAAATGCAACACCCTGTTCTGACCATATTGCACTATGTATCATCATTCGATAAACCGAGAAATGCTTCTTCTCTCTGATTCAAGTAGAAATACAAATGGAAAAAATCGAAGGGTATTCAGAAAAACATAAATCTCGTCAACAATACTTTGTCTACCCACTTCTCTTTCAGGAGTATATTTATGCATTTGCTCATGATTATGGATTAAACGGTTCTGAACCTGTGGAAATAGTTAGTTGACACCATTTATATCTACCAATATAGGCTATGGAAACTATAGGATAAGTAGATAACAAAACTATGGCAGCAATCTGTCCAAACAGAACAGTCTGTAGCAATCTATTAAACCAGTGTAGTTATGTAACTCAAAAAAATAAAACTTATGAATTACTTAATAATTCATATGAAAACACCTCGTAAAAATTTCAGAAACGTTCCATGTTCCAGTAAAATATGAAAATTCAAACACTACAGAACAAGTTTCTGTTTTTACACAGCACATATCAAACATGTAACTCGAGCATCCTAAGAGGCAATTCTTGGAAATTTTTATTGAAAAACAAGACTATAAATATCATATAACAGATAACAAAAATTTATAGTGATGCTCCAAGCAAACACATATCATGTGACGAATAAAAATATAGCTCCAAGTAAGATATACCGATAATGTTGGAGAAGAAACACGGGATGCCTTTCGGGGCATCCCCAAGCTTAGATGCTTGAGTCTTCCTTGGATATTACCTTGTGGTTTCCTTGGGAATACCCAAGCTTAGGTACTTTCTCATCCTTATTCTCCTCATATCGGTGTCTCATCCAAAACTTGAAAACTTCAATCATACAAAACTTAACGGAACTTCGTGAGATGGGTTAGTATAGTAAATATAGATCATTCACTTAGGTGTTGTCAAGACAAGATTCATATTTTTTTTCTCACATAATAACTACTGTATTACATCATTCTCACAATTTATATCAATAAATATAAGCTATGGAAACACTTGAAACAAGCAAACTATGCATGCAAAACAGAAGCTGTCAAAAATAGAACAGTCTGTAAAGATCTGAATGATCACCATATTTACCTGACTCTAACAATTCCTTAAAATTATTAAATATCACATAATTTGCATATAAATTTATTTTAAAAATTTAAGAATTTTTTGACTCTCCAGTAAAATCAGATAATTCATATACTGGACGCAAAACTTTCTGTTTTTGCACAGAATCAAACAAGCAAGTATCCACACTATCCCAAAGGCTTTATTTGGAAATTTATTGAAATAAAAGACACAAAACATGATTACTAAAGTAGATTAATCATGTTAACACATAAAATATAAGGTAAAAGTGTTGGGTTGTCTCCCAACAAGCGCTTTTCTTTAATGCCTTTTAGCTAGGCGTGGTTATGTCAATGATGCTCGCATAAAAGTAAAGAATTGAAACAAAATGGGAGCATCATGAAGAATATGAAAAGAACATTTAATTCTAACCCACTTCCTATGAATATGGATTTAGTTATCAAACAATTTATGGGAGCAAGAATCAACTAGCATACGAAGGCAAAACAAGCATATCTTCAAAATTTTGAAAGAAAAGGGAGGAAACTTGATATTATTGCAATTCCTACAAGCATATGTTCCTCCCTCATAATAATTTTCAGAAGCATCATGAAGGAATTAAAAAATATAACTATCACATACATCATTCTCTTCATGATGCACAAGCATAGAATTTTTATCACTCTCCACATAAGCAAATTTCTTCTCATTCATAATAGTGGGAGCAAACTCAACAAAATAACTATCATGAGGTACTTGTAGAAATAACCACTTTGAATATTAAAATCATGAAAACAAGTTTCATGGTTACTATCACTATTTATATAATACATGTCATCATCATAATCATTATATATAGGAGGCATGCCATCATCATAATAGTTTTTCTCATCAAAACTTGGGGGGCCAAAAATATCATATTCATCAAACATAGCATCCCCAAGCTTGTGGCTTTGCATATCACTAGCACAATGAATATTCAGAGAATTCATACTAGAAATATTTATATCAAGCTCATCATTCAAGTAATTCTCATTAAGTATTTTCATAAATTCTTCCTCTACCAATTGAGCACAATTTTTCGGACCGTCATTTTCACGAAAGACATTAAAGAGACGAAACAATTCATGCAACCTAAACTCCATTTTTTTGTAGTTTTCTTTTATAAAGCCAAACTAGTGAAAAACAAGAAACTATAATATTTGATTGCAAGGTCTAAAGATATACCTTCAAGCACTCACCTCCCCGGCAACGGCGGCAGAAAAGAACTTGATGTCTACTACAGAACCTTCTTCTTGTAGACTCGTGTTGGGCCTCCAAGCGCAGAGTTTTGTAGGATAGTAGCAAATTTCCCTTAAGCGGATGACCTAAGGTTTATCAATCTGTGGGAGGCGTAAGATGAAGATGGTCTCTCTCAAACAACCCTGTAACCAAATAACAAAGAGTCTCTTGTGTCCCCAATACACCCAATATAATGGTAAATTGTATAGGTGCACTAGTTCGGTGAAGAGATGGTGATACAAGTATAATATGGATGGTAGATATAGGTTTTTTTAATATGAAAATATAAAAACAGCAAGATAGCAAGTAACAAAAGTGATCAAAAACGGTATTGCAATGCTTAGAAACAAGGCCTAGGGTTCATACTTTCACCAGTGCAAGTTCTATCAACAATACTGACATAGTTGAATCATATGTTAATCCCTCACGTGCGACAAAGAGTTCACTCCAAAGTCACAAATAGCAGAGAACAAACGAAGAAATTATTGTAGGATACGAAACCACCTCAAAGTTATCTTTTCCGATCAATCTTATGAGCTATCCCTATAAGTGTCACGAACAACCCTAGAGTTCATACTAAAATAACACCTTAAGATACACATCAACCAAAACCTTAATGTCACCTAGATACTCCAATGTCACCATACCCATGGGCTTGATTATATGATATGCATCACACAATTTCAGATTCATCATGTTCAATCCAACACAAAGAACTTCAATGAGTGCCCCAAAGTTTCTACCGAAGAGTCAAGACGAAAATGTGTGCCAACCCCTATGCATAGATTCCCAAGGTCACGGAACCCGCAAGTTGATAACCCAAACATACATCAAGTGGATCAATAGAATATCCCATTGTCACCATGGATATCCCATCGCAAGACATACATCAAGTGTTCTCAAATCCTTAAAGACTCAATCCGATAAGAAAACTTCAAAGGGAAAACTCAATTCATCACAAGAAGATAGATATGATTCATCTATACTAATAAAGCTCGCGGTACATCAAGATCGTGTCATCTCAAGAACATGAGAGAGAGATCAAACACATAGCTACTGGTACATACCCTCAGCCCCGGGGGTGAAGTACTCCCTCCTCATCGTGGAGACCGCCGGGATGATGAAGATGGCCTCCGGTGATGGTTTCCCCCTCCGGAAGGTTGCCGGAACGGGATCCCAATTGGTTTTTTGTGGCTATAGAGCCTTGCGATGGAGGAACTCCCCATCTAGGTTTCTTTCTGGAGGTTTCTATATTTATAAGAATTTTTGGTGTCTAAAACAAGTTAAGGGGGGCCACGATGCGATGACAAGCCAGGGGTGCGCCCCCTAGGCTTGTGGCTACCTCGTGGCTCTTCTGTCCCAACTCTGATGCTCCGTGGGCTTCTTCTGGTCCATAAAAATCACCATAATTTTTTATTGTGTTTGGACTCTGTTTGATATTCCTTTTCTGTAAAACTCAAAAACAAGGAAAAAAACAAAAACTGGCACTAGGCTCTGGGTTAATAGGTTAGTCACAAAAACAATATAAATTGCATATAAAACATCCAAGATGGATAATATAATAGCATGGAACAATCAAAAATTATAGATACATTGGAGATGTATCAGTAATCATCGAAGACTAAATGATGGTTGAGTATGTGGACTTGCCAAAAGGCTCCGACATGAGACCCTGCCTAAAAATATGATGAATTTTAGTTGCAAAGTTGACTAAGAACATAGTTTGTTGGTTCCCAATAAGGTTTATGCTTCATACTTCTATGTAGTGATGAATTGTTACTTGTTCATGAGAAGCTTTATGATAAAAAATTATTGAAATAAGTTCTTATATTAGAGTTTTTTGATGTTATGTTAATAAGCACGATGTTTCTATGTCCAAATTTTGTTTTTATCAACACCTCTCTCTCAAATCATATGGACATGCTTTTCAATATTGGCTTTCAATTGAGGACAAGCGAGGTCTAAACTTGGGGGAGTTGATACATACATTTTGCATCATGATTTCCTACTATTATTTACTTTGTTTTTTCTTGAATAATAATGCTTTGGAGATTAATTCTAATGCCTTTTCTCTCATAATATGCAAGGTTTACACAAAGAGGGAGAATACCGGCAGCTGGAATTCTGGACCCAAGAAAAGCACGTCCGAGATATCTATTCTACACAACTCCAATGAAGCTGAAACTTTACGGAGATTATTTTTGGAATTGATAAAAATACTGGAGCAAAAATATACCGGAGGGGGCCACGTGGTGAGGATCACCCACCAGGGCGCGCCAGGCACCCCCTAGCGCGACCTGGTGGGTGGTGCTCAACTAGGCCCACCTTCGGAGCCCATATTCTAGTATAAATTCCCAAAAAATCTAAAAAAAATAGGAGGAGGAATTTTGGGATGAAACGCCGCCGCCTCGAGGCGGAACTTGGGTACGAGCACTTTTGCCCTCCGGCGGAGTGATTTTGCCAGGGGAACTTCCCTCCCGGAGGGGGAAATTGAAGCCATCGTCATCACCAACATCCCTATCATCTTTGGGAGGCCAATCTTCATCAACATCTTCAATAGAACCATCTCCTCTCAAACCCTAGTTCATCACTTGTGTTCAATCTTTGTACCAGAACCTCGGATTGGTACATGTGGGTGACTAGTAGTGTTGATTGCCTTGCATAGTTGATTACTATATGGTTTATTTAGTGGAAGATTATATGTTTGGATCCACTATGCTATTCAATACTCCTCTGACCTTGAGCATGATTATTATTTGTGAGTAGTTACCTTTGTTCTTGAGGTCACGGGAGAAGTCATGTTTCGAGTAATCATGTGAATTTGCTATGTGTTCGATATTTTGATTATATGTATGTTGTGATTCCCTTAGTGGTGTCATTTGAATGTCGACTAAATGACACTTCACCATTCATGGGCCTAAGGGGATGAATTGTGGAGTAGTTATTAGATGATGGGTTGCTAGAGTGAGAGAAGCTTAAACCCTAGTTTATGTGCTACTTCGTAAGGGGCTGATTTGGATCCACATGTTTAATGTTATGGTTAGACTTTTGTCACATCCCTAGCTAGCTTTCTTAGGATAGTATGTGTGTGCATCATATTTCACTATTTGCATCAATTTGAAATGGGGTTTATCAGAAAACCCCAAACCCTCATTTGAATCAAACCAATTTAAAGATTGTGAAAATCCAACAGATCCAAAATGCCCATAAAAAATGTCCCCTATGTCTGATAAATGTGGACATGAATATATCAGGGGTCATTCTAAATATTTGAATATTTATAGAATTTCAAAAATAAATATTAAAGCTGCTAAAAATGCCAAATAAAGCATTAAAAAGATTTCAGTTTTCAAAATATCCTGAAAATTTTCATAGGAGTTTGAAATAATAAAACTTAATTCTATAAATATTTGGGATATTTAATACTAGCATTTGTACCTGAAAAACAAATAAAACAAATGTCAGAATTAGAAAACAGAAAGTAAAAGGAAAAAAAGGGAAAGAGGCCCAGGAGTAGCTGGCCCAACTGCCCCATGCCAGTCATCCATGTCCTCTCGCCAGGAGGACAGGGGCACGCGCCCGGCCACCTCCTATCTGGCTGCTGCCCTGGAGGCCTCCGGAAGTGCCAACACGAGGCCCCTCGCCGTGGCTCTCTTCTCCTCTCCCTCTCTCCCCTGTCGCACTCTCTCTCTCTCTTGCTCTCTCCCCCCCTACAGCCATGGCCGAACCCATCGCCGCCGTAGCGTCGTCGCTCCATCCGCTCGCCTGCCTCATAGAATAGCCCTCGAGCTCCGCCGTGACCCCCTCGTCCTCCTCGTGAAGCTAGAAGACGCCAGGAGCCCTCTATGCCGTGACATCGCCGTTCTTCCCCGCCTCCGACCGCCTCTCCCTGTCATCGATCCGTCGGCTGCCTGTCGTTCCCGAGCCCGTTGAGCCTCCCCTGCTGCCCCCTGTGAGCCCCTGTTGCTCCCCCTTCTTCCCCCCGGTCCTCCCATGCCCTCTAGCGTCGTAGCGAGACCTTCCCAAGCCGCTGCTGCCGCCGAGCTTGTCATGGCCGTCGTCTCCGGCGGCCCCGAGCCCCTAGACCAGCCCCACATTTCTGGCCAACTCCGGCGGACCTTTGTCGCGGGTTGGTCGCCGCCGGCCCCGCTCCGGTGGGCGCCGACGTGGCCGGCTGATTAGTGCTAATCATCCCGGCTAATCAAGCCATTAGCCGCTGACAATGGGCCCCGTAGAGGGTCAAACCTCTGGTCAGCGCGGGGAATTAACCCCTAACGCTGACATGAGGGCCCACCCTGTCAGGTTTGACCTGGACGGGTCTGTTGACCTACTGATGTCACAGTGATGTCAGGCTGACGTATTAAATAAGTTTATTAGTATAGAAATAAATCAGGAAATTCCAGAAAATGTTTAAAAGTTCTAAAATTCATATAAGTTCATCTGTAAATCAGATGAAAATAATTTATATATGAAAAATTATTAGAAAAATCCAATGAATCTAGTGGTGCCCTTATCATGCATTTTAGAGCAACCTATGTAGATGAACATTGACATTTACTAATAGGTTAACTTATGAAATATGAAATGGAGAATGATTTTGAACCTATATTCAAACTCACTTGAAATTAACTTGGACAATAGTTGCATTAGCTCATCCATACATGCTGCCATGTCATGATCATGCATCATATTGTTGCACTTGCGTGTATTGATTGCTATTTATCTGCATTGCGGTAGGCCCTGCTTCTGAGGATACCTCTGAGTATTCCAACGAAAGAGAAAACCTTTCCGCTACCCATCAAGGCAAGCAACCCCTTTGATCATTCCGATAACATCCCACTCTCTCACTCCTGCTCTTGTTTATTGCATTAGGACAAACGTTCACTTGTCTGTCAAACAGGGTAGATGAACCTATTCTTTTGCATGACCTGTCATTGTCACAGTAAATAGCTAAACCTTGCAACCTAGCATACCTGGTAGATGCTTGTGCCATGATGTGCTTTGCTTACTTTGCCTGCTATGCTTCCTATGCTTAGAGTTGTGTCAGGTCTGATTCATCTGGGTGATGAACTGGAGTGAAACAATGTTGTTCTGATGTGATAAGCTTATGATGAACCCGATTTGGTAAAGGTAGCGATGAGAGGCTATGTAGGAGTACATAGCGGGTTGTCTCATTGGGACTGTTCTTAGGAACTGAGTTCCGTGTTTGTGATACAAGACTAGTTACTACCACACGTTGGGATACTTAATTGACCCTCTCGACTTATCAACCGCTTAGTCCTTAGTCCAAGAGTTGCAAGTAGTTTCTGGTGTTTATAGCATGCTGGAGGCCGTGCGTAGTGCTGACCCTAGGGGTGGGTTACGACGCGGTAGGAAGTGGCACGATGTACCAAGGGTCACCCTAATGGTGGCCTTGGGAACCCTGCGCACATTGTTTGGGGCCGTAGCGGAAACTTCGGCCGGACTTCCGTGCGGGTTCAGTCTCAAATAGGCGATAGCCTGGACTAGAGGTCTTATGTGATTGACGGTCGTGGCCAACTCCCTCTCTGGGCTTCCGCTTGAAGGTTGCCGAGGTGCATGGTTTTATGAGCACATAGCGATAAGTGGCGAGAGTGTGTGTGAAGAAGTACACCCCTGCAGGGTATGAAACTTTTCGAATAGCAGCGTCCTCGGATATGGACTACTTGGAAAGCTTATGCTATTCATAGATAATTAAATGGATACTCGTAAAAATATCAAGACAAGTGTGAGTACCGTGGATGGCACTCTCATGGGAGACGGAAGTGAATCCATGGTGATGTATTGATGTGGAGTTTGTGGACTTGTGTGCGATATCTAAAATCTAAACAAAGAGTTAAGATTGTGTAGTATAGGTTAGCCATGAGTCAAAGCTGGCATTGCTGCATAAACTCCACCACTCCCCTTGTTGATACATGAGCATGAATAGTCTAGGTCTGTTGTAAAGACTTGCTGAGTACGTTTGTACTCACGTTTGCTTAATAACTGTTGTAGATGAGACTCAGGACCCATCAGGTGGGTTCTTTCTAGATGTCGACGATGCCAAATAGCTGGTGTCCCAGCTACGACCTTATGCCCTGTGGCGGGTTGTAGATAGTCAGGCCATGTGCCCTTTTACCCTTTCATCTGTCTGTACTCGGACAGCTTTATGCTTCCACTTGGTTTGTATGAACTTGCTTGTATGACTTGAGTGTTGGGTCATGTGACCCCTACCTGTAAGAACATATTATGCAAGGCTCGTCTGAGCCTCTTAAATAAAAGTTGTGTTGATGTATGGTTATGTTGTGATGCCATAGTTGTATCTAAGCATATCGGGCTTGTCGTGCGTACGTGTGACGTGAAACGGTATGTATGGGATCCGACACCTAGTTATGTGCCTTTAGTATTACTCTTTACGGGAAACTGCCTCTTTGTGCTTCCACCAAGCCTTGGTAGCTTGCTACTGCTCCGGACACATTGATTGACCGGCATGTATCCTTCTTTGCTAATGTGTTTGTCCCTTCGGGGAAATGTCTCACAGTGTAATGGAGTCCATGTAGCCTGCTACGAGTCATCTACGTGCAGTGATGATATTTATGTCCCACGACGTAATGGAGTCCTTGTAGCTTGCTATGACTCATCTACACACGCTTGAGGCCGATACCTGCATTGCTGGGTTGCGTATGCCTATTTCCGTACGGATGTGCCACTTGGGTTATATGACTAGTCATGTCGGCCCGGGTTCTCTGTCATTTGATTACCAGCGACATGTTTGACATATGTGAGCCAAGAGACGCAAACAGTCCCGGCTAAGGTAAGGCTGCAGCCGTGGAGCTTACCGTGTGTGAGGCCACAAAGTGATGTGATATGTTACAGTCTAGATTCATATGACTTAGGATCGGGGTCCCGACAGCGTTGGTATTAGAGCCTGACTGACTGGCTATAGGGGAATTGATTGTGGAGGGGAACGTAAGGCTCTTTTTACTCCTCTTCCCCAGTTATTCTATTTTGAGTCATTCTCATCTTTTCTATGGGGATAAGAACTAGGCTTCTCATCTATTGCTTAGGATGACGAGTTACTAACCATGGACTATTAGCTAGCTTGTATGCAAGTGAATGTCGGTATTTGAGTATTGTTGGTGTGACAAACAGATGGAGAAGAGATTTGAGTCTAGATAGTCGGGTAGTTATGCTTTTCCAATCTTTTGAAGTTGTCTCAAAATCCTTTTTGAGAAATTACAGCTGTTATGTTGTCCAATTTCTGCTAGAGTCTCTAATGTCTTTGCATCATTCTCTGTTTCAGATGCCCCCTCGTCCCTCCCATCAGGTGGTCCGTCTGACCAGGTGCATCGATGTACCGGGTCACACAGCCATGTTGGTTAGAGTTATGATGGAGGCTGGTTACCGTTGGTACCCAGAGTACTTAGTGGAGGAACAGTATCGAGATTTCAACCAGAGTCAATATATGTGTACTGTTAAGATATATCCTTCATATCCTGGAGCTGCAGAGCCGCTTCACTAGACTTATGGATTAGGTGTTACCATAGACATGGCAGTTCAGGAGGCCGCCAACACCATGCTGACTATCATGAGGTTTCACCATGGTCTGCTTCAGAACACAGAGTTCTGTTATGTTCCTGCTTCTCTGGGAGGAGAGGATAGCTATCTTAGCGCAGCCTACTATGATCATTCTCATGAGGACCCTAGGCTGCAGGTGACCGCTCAGATGTTGGAGAACAGGGATCGTGATGCACGTGCCCTACGCATGGAGCTTTATGCTACCTGTTCCCGTCTTTGGACAACCCTGACGCAGTTGGCAGCTGTCGTGCAGACAGGCTATGGAGATTTGGAGATGTTGAACCCATCGCGGACTCATCTGCCATCACATGTAGACTGGCCCGATGTTGGAGGCATCACCCCTCTTCGAGGACTGCTGTTGCCACCAACAAGGGGACCAAGGCCACATCCGTGTCCTTACGGTTTTCAGGGATCATAGGCTAGAGTGTTTCTAGATCCTCAGGTTCAGCTCCCGGGTCACGGGGGTAACCTATATGTGGCATTCTACGGCGATGCTTGAGTGCGTGGATGTTAGTACTAGTATGGTAGTAGTTGTATCGCCACAGTCCTGCGTGTCTTGTGGGATATGACCGAGGTTGAGAGTTGAGTTCTGGAGGTCTAGATAGATAATGTATAGAAAGCTTGTAATGCCTCCGATGAGTTGTGTCATCTCTCCTTAGTTTTTATTTCAGCTTGGGCTTGTACTGAACTATGTCATGGTGTGTACGAATCATGGTGTTCATATGGCAGTTGTTATTACCATGTTGACTGGGTGTTTACCTTGCATGCCATGTTGTCCAGTACATTCCTTATCTCATTCCTTAGAGTTGGTGTTTTCCATGTCTAAGCTGCGGGTTTGTTTCCCAGGATGATGGCAACTAGGAATAACCCCGTGCTTGCCCCCGAGCAGAGCGAGGGAAGCCAGCCAAGGCAAGAGAACCTGCCACATGCGCCCTCTTTGGCAGAAGTGATGCTTGAAGCTGAACGGAATAAAAGGGAGACCAACAGGCTGTTGGAACAAATTGAGCAGAACACAGTGTGTGCTCCCCGCAATGATCACAATGTTGGTGTGTCTCTCGGTGATTTTTTCAAGATATGCCCACCTAAGTATCATCATTCGGTCGACCCGCTCGACGCGGATGACTGGCTGACTAGCATGTTCTGCAAAATCCAGGCTGCCAATGTATCCGAGGCCAACAAAGTGACCTTTTCTACTTATTTTCTGGAAGGACCCGCCAATCTGTGGTGGGAAAACTATGAAGCCATGCATCCCGCAGGCCCTGCACTAACTTGGGCGGAATTCAGCGCGGCATTTTGTACCCATCACATCTCGGAAGGGCTGATGGATCGCGAGAGAGAGGAGTTCTATGCTTTCACCCACGGCAGACTGACAGTGGATGTCTATAGCCATGAGTTCAGCAATCTTGCTCGTTATGCTCCGGAGCAGGTTTCAACTGATGTCAAGAAACAGGCTAGGTTCCGCAAGGGACTTAGTCCTGAGCTCCATCGAGATCTGCGCCTGCATGAGTGCACCACCTTTCAGGCTCTCGTCAACAAGGTTATCAATGCCGAAACTGGGCATACTGACTACGAGGCAACCAGTAAGCACAACCATGACTTCAGCCCTGCATTTGGATTGGGCTCCAACAAACGCCGGGTGTGGGTGCCTAATGCAGCTCTACCGCCAAGGTACATCGCGAGGCCATCCTTCCAGGCGCCTCACCCAGCTCAGCCCAACCCTCTAGCTAGGCCATTTGGAGGTCCTCCTGCCAATGTTGCTCCCCGTGCCATCGTTGTTTGCTATAAATGTGGGGAACCAGGACACTACTCCCGTGAGTGTCCTCAGAACAATGCTAAGCCAGCTGGACATGGGAAGCCAGGAAAAGCCTTCTATGTGAAGCCAGCTCCTGCTCGTGGACGAGTGAACTATGTTTCTGCAGAGGAAGCCCTTGAAGATCCTGATGTTATCCTAGGTACGCTCCTTGTCAATAGCCATCCAGCATCTGTTCTATTTGATACCGGGGCATGTCATTCATTCATCTCAGAAAGTTATGCACAGTTGCATAACATGTATTTTTGTGATATGCCTACTCCTTTAGTAGTTCAGACTCCTGGTTCAAAATGGCAAACTTCCAGAGCGAGCCATGACAATGAGATTCTTGTGGATAGGCTAGTCTTCCTAGCATCCTTGTTAGCCCTCAAGTCTTCGGACATCAATATCATCTTAGGCATGGACTGGATGAAAGCCCACTATGCTAAGATCGATACTCATTCTAGGAATGTTCAACTTACACATCCCTCGGGTGAGATAGTTAATGTCTCCACTCGAGCAGCCAAGCACCAACTCTTTTCCCTCAATGCTAGCCCTCTTCCAGAATTAGAAGATATTCCGGTAGTCCGACACTTCCCGGATGTCTTTTCACAAGAACTGCCAGGAATTCCACCTGTCAGAGATGTTGAGTTTGTGATAGAGCTCATCCCAGGGACTGTCCCAATAGCTAGAAGACCCTATAAGATGGCACCCTTAGAACTAGCCGAACTTAAGATTCAACTCGATGAGGCTTTGAAGAAAGGTTTCATCCGTCCTAGTTCTTCTCCCTGGGCTTGCCCCGTCCTCTTCGTCAAGAAGAAGGATGGATCGGATCGGATGGTTGTGGATTATCGGCCAGTGAATCTGGTCACCATAAAGAACAAGTATCCGCTCCCCAGGATCAACGATTTGTATGATCAACTCGCTGGATCCTCTGTCTTCTCCAAAATGGATTTGAGGTTGGGATACCATCAAATCAGAATTAGAAATGGGGACATTCCAAAAACGTCTTTTGTTACTCGTTATGGCCAGTACGAGTACACCGTCATGTCCTTTGGTTTAACCAATGCCCCAGCCACCTTCTCTCGCTTGATGAATTCAATCTTCATGGAGTATTTGGACAAATTTGTCGTGGTTTACCTCGATGATATACTCATCTACTTGAAGAATGAACAGGAACATGCCGAGCATCTAAGGCTGGTATTGAAGAAACTTCGAGAGCACCGTCTGTACGCCAAATTCTCCAAGTGTGAATTTTGGTTGCCAGAAGTGACCTACCTGGGCCACATGATCTCTGGTAAAGGTATTGCTGTCAATCCCGAGAGAGTTCAGGCCATCCTTGATTGGACTCAACCTGAATCGCTTAAGCAAGTTCAGAGTTTCCTCGGATTAGCAAGCTATTGTCGACGCTTTGTCGAGAATTTCTCCAAGGTTGTGAAACCTCTGACTAAACTCCTCAAGAAAGATAAGAAGTTTGAGTGGACTTCACAATGCGAGCATAGTTTTCAGGAGTTGAAAAGACGACTGGCCTCTGCTCCCGTTCTAGTGCCACCAGATTTCTCTAAGGACTTTGTTATCTATTGCGACGCCTCGCGACAAGGATTAGGTTGCATTCTCATGCAAGATCGTCATGTGATTGCATACGCATCTCGACAGTTGCATCCACATGAGGATAATTATCCAACACATGATCTTGAGCTTGAAGCTGTGGTCCATGCACTGAAAACCTGGCGACATTACCTCCTGGGTAATCATTGCGAAATTTACACTGATCACCAAAGTCTGAAATATATTTTCACCCAGCCGGATTTGAATCTCAGGCAAAGACGGTGGGTTGAGTTGATTACAGATTACAACTTAGGGATAACTTACACCCCAGGGAAATCCAATGTCATGGTTGATGCACTAAGTCGTAAGTCTTATTGTAACAACCTGATGTTACAACAAGGTCAACCACTTCTCCATGAGGAATTTCGGAAGTTGAACCTCCACATTGTTCCTCAAGGATTCCTTTCCAACCTGGTGGCGAAACCTACTCTTAAGGATCAAATAGTAGCTGTTCAGAGGTATGATAAGGGTATATCTCGGACCAAGGAGAATATTGCTAGCGGAAACGCTAAAGATTTCTCCAAGGACGATGAGGGTGTTGTGTTCTTCCAGAACCGGTTGGTGGTTCCCAAGAGCACATGCTTAAGACAGCTGATTCTTACGGAGGCTCGTGGTTCTCCTCTCACAATTCATCCTGGTAGTACCAAGATGTATCAGGACCTACGCTAGAGGTTCTGGTGGACTAAGATGAAGAGAGAAATTGCTCAGTTCGTCGCTAACTACGATGTTTGTCGTTGCGTTCAGGCAGAACATCAAAGGCCTGCTGGCACCCTTCAACCTTTAGCTATTCCTGAATGGAAATGGGATAAATTCAGTATGGATTTCATTACCGGATTTCCCAGGACTAAGAGAGGGAATAATGCTATCTATGTTGTCATCGACCGCCTTTCCAAAGTGGCTCACTTTCTTCCTGTTCGAGAGAGTATAACTGCTAGCCAGCTAGCGGAGTTATATGTTTCTAGAATAGTTTCTCTTCATGGTGTTCCATTGGAGATTAACTCAGACCGCGGAAGTATCTTTACTTCCCAATTTTAGGAAAGTTTCCAAACCGCTATGGGGACTCATCTATCCTTTAGCACTGCTTTCCACCCGCAATCAAGTGGTCAAGTTGAGCGAGTCAAACAAATCCTCGTAGACATGCTCCGAGCTTGTGTTATATCCTTCGGTATGAATTGGGAGAAATGTCTTCCATTTGCCGAATTTGCTTATAACAATAGTTATCAATCAAGCTTGGGCAAAGCCCCTTTTGAAGTTCTCTATGGACGAAGGTGTCGAACACCTCTTAACTGGTTAGAAACCGGAGAGAGGCAACTCTTTGTCCCGGATATGATCCAGGATGCAGAGGAGCAAGTTCGCATTATTCGTGAAAAATTGAAAACAGCCCAATCTCGTCAAAAGAGACAATATGATCATCATCATAAGGATGTGACCTATGAAGTTGACGAGAAGGCTTATCTTCGGGTTACACCTCTGAAGGGTACCCATCGATTCGGTATCAAGGGAAAGTTGGCTCCTCGTTACATTGGACCTTTTCGCATCCTTGCTAAACGAGGAGAGGTTGCCTACCAACTGGAACTTCCACCGCATCTTTCCAAGGTTCATGATGCCTTCCACGTCTCGCAACTCAGGCGTTGCTTCTCGGACCCTGTCCGTGAAGTAGACCACGAAGCGCTTGATCTCCAAGATAACCTTACATATCGAGAATACCCTGTTCATGTTCTTGATCAAGCTGAGCGTACCACTAGGCGTCGGAACATCAAGTTTCTCAAGGTTCAGTGGTCACACAATTCTAAGAAGGAGGCCACATGGGAAAGAGAAGATCATTTTCGACTAGAGTACCCCACGCTCTTCCCGACGACTTCAAAATCTCGGGACGAGATTCTTTTGAGTGGGGGTGAGTTGTCACATCCCTAGCTAGCTTTGTTAGAACAGCATGTGTGTGCATCATATTTCACTTTTTGCATCAATTTGAAATGGGGTTTATCAGAAAACCCCAAACCCTCATTTGAATCAAACCAATTTAAAGATTGTGAAAATCCAACAGATCCAAAATGCCCATAAAAAATGTCCCCTATGTCTGATAAATGTGGACATGAATATATCAGGGGTCATTCTAAATATTTGAATATTTATAGCATTTCAAAAATAAATATTAAAGCTACTGAAAATGCAAAATAAAGCATTACAAATATTTCAGTTTTCAAAATATCCTGAAACTTTTCATAGGAGTTTGAAAAATTCAAACTTAATTCTCTAAATATTTGGGATATTTAATACTAGCATTTCTACCTGAAAAACAAATAAAACAAATGTTAGAATTAGAAAACAGAAAGTAAAAGGAAAAAAGGGAAAGAGGCCCAGGAGTAGTCGGCCCAACTGGCCCATGTCAGTCATCCCTGTCCTCTCGCTAGGAGGACACGGGCACGCGCCCGGCCACCTCCTGCCTGGCTTCTGCCCTAGAGGCCTCCAGAAGCGCAAGCGCGAGGCCCCTCGCCGTGGCTCTCTTCTCCTCTCCCTCTCTCCCCTGCCGCCCTCTCTCTCTCGCTCTCTCCCCCTTTGCCGCCATGGCCGAACCCATCGCCGCCATAGCGCCGCCGCTCCAGCCGCTCCCCTGCCTCGTAGAATAGCCCTCGAGCTCCACCGCAATCCCCTCATCCTCCCCATGAAGCTAGAAGATTCCGGCAGCCCTCTACGCAGCGCCATCGCCGTTCTTCCCCGCCTCCGGCCGCCTCTCCTCGTCGTCGATCCGCCGGCTGTCGGTTGTTCCCGAGCCCACTGAGCCTCCCCTGCTGCCCCTGTGAGCCCCTGTTGCTCCCCCTTCTTCCCCCCGGTCCTCCCGTGGCCTCTAGCGCTGTAGCCGGACCTTCCCGAGCCGCCGCCGTCGCCGAGCTCGTCGTGGCCGTCGTCTTCGGCGACCCCGAGCCCCAGACCAGCCCCACTCGACGCAGTCGAGCACGGACTCCCTCCCAGCGCTTTCGGTGCGTGAATCCGTGCCTTGTGGCACGTTTCCGACCAACTCCGGCGGACCTCCGCCACGGGTTTAGTCGATGTCGGCCCTGCTCCGGTGGGCGCCGACGTGGCCGGCTGATTAGTGCTAATCAGCCCGGCTAATCAAGCCATTAGCCGTTGATAGTGGGCCCCGTAGAGGGTCAAACCTCTGGTCAGCGCGGGGAATTAGCCCCTGACGCTGACATGAGGGCCCCACCCTGTCAGGTTTGACCTGGCCGGGTCTGTTGACCTGCTGACGTCACAATGACGTCAGGCTGACGTATTAAATAAGTTTATTAGTATAGAAATAAATCAGAAAATTCCAGAAAATGTTTAAAACTTCTAAAATTCATATAAATTAATCTGTAAATCAGATGAAAATAATTTATATATGAAAATTTATCAGAAAAATCCAATGAATCCAATGGTGCGATTATCATGAATTTTAGAGCAACCTATATAGATGAACATTGACATTTACTAATAGGTTAACTTATGAAATATGAAATGAAGAATGATTTTGAACCTATATTCAAAGTCATTTCAAATTAACTTGGACAATAGTTGCATTAGCTCATCCATACATGTTGCCATGTCATGATCATGCATCATATTGTTGCACTTGTGTGTATTGATTGCTATTTATCTGCATTGCGGTAGGCCATGTTTCTGAGGATACCTCCGAGTATTCCAACGAAGGAGAAAACATTTCCGCTACCCAGCAAGGCAAGCAACCCCTTTGATCATTCTAATAACATCCCACTCTCTCGCTCCTGCTCTTGTTTATTGCATTAGGACAAACGTTCACTTGTCTGTCAAACACGGTAGATGAACCTATTCTTTTGCATGACCTGTCATTGTCACAGTAAATAGCTAAACCTTGCAACCTAGAATACGTGGTAGATGCTTGTGCCATGATGTGCTTTGCTTACTTTGCCTGCTATGCTTAGAGTTACGTTAGGTCTAATTCATCTCGGTGATGAACTGGAGTGAAACAATGTTGTTCTGATGTGATAAGCTTATGATGAACCCGATTTGGTAAAGGTAGCGATGAGAGGCTATGTAGGAGTACATAGCGGGTTGTCTCATTTGGACCGTTCTTAGGAACTTAGTTCCGTGTTTGTGATCCAAGACTAGTTACTACCACACGTTGGGATACTTAATTGACCCTCTCGACTTATCAATCGCTTAGTCCTTAGTCCAGGAGTTGCAAGTAATTTCTGGTGTTTATAGCATGCTGGAGGCCGTGCGTAGCGCTGACCCTAGGGGTGGGTTACGACGCGGTAGGCAGTGGCACGGTGTACCAAGGGTCACCTGAATGGTGGGCTTGGGAACCCTGCACACATCGTTTGGGGCCGTAGCAGAAACTTTGGCCAGACTTCCGTGCGGGTTCAGTCTCAAATAGGCGATAGCCTGGACTAGAGGTCTTATGTGATTAACGTTCGTGGCCGACTCCCTCGCTGGGCTTCCGCTTGAAGGTTGCCAAGGTGCATGGTTTCATGAGTACACATCGATAAGTGGCGAGAGCGTGTGTGAAGAAGTACACCCCTGTAGGGTATGAAACTATTCGAATAGCCGCGTCCTCGGATATGGACTACTTGGAAAGCTTATGCTGTTCATAGATAATTAAATGGATACTCATAAAAATATCAAGACAAGTGTGAGTACCATGGATGGCACTCTCGTGGGAGACGGAAGTGAATCCATGGTGATGTATTGATGTGGAGTTAGTGGACTCGTGTGCGATATCTAAAATCTAAACAAAGAGTTAAAATTGTGTAGTATAGGTTAGCCATGAGTCAAAGCTGGCATTGTTGCATAAACTCCACCACTCCCCTTGTTGATACATAAGCATGAATAGTCTAGGTCTGTTTTAAAGACTTGCTGAGTACGTTTGTACTCACGTTTGCTTAATAACTATTGCAGATGAGACTCAGGACCCATCAGGTGGGTTCTTTCTAGATGTCGACGATGTCGAATAGCTGGTGTCCAAGCTATGACCTTATGCCCTATGGCGGGCTGTAGATAGTCAGGCCATGTGCCCTTTTACCCTTTCATCTGTCTGTACTCAGAAAACTTTATGCTTCCACTTGGTTTGTATGAACTTGCTTGTATGACTTGAGTGTTGGGTCATGTGACCCCTACCTGTAAGAACATATTATGCAAGGCTCGTCTGAGCCTCTTAAATAAAAGTTGTGTTGATGTATGGCTATGTTGTGATGCCATAGTTGTATCTATGCATATCGGGCATGTCGTGCGTACGTGTGACATGCAACGGTATGTATGGGATCCGACACCTAGTTATGTGCCTTTAGTAGTACTCTTTACGGGAAACTGCCTCTTTGTGCTTCCAGCGAGCCTTGGTAGCTTGCTACTGCTCCGGACACATTGATTGACCGGCATGTATCCTTCTTTGCTGATGTGTCTGTCCCTTCGGGGAAATGTCTCGCAGTGTAATGGAGTCCCTATAGCCTGCTATGACTCGTCTACATGCAGTGATGACATTTATGTCCCACAGCGTAATGGAGTCCTTGTAGCTTGCTATGACTCGTCTACACACGCTTGAGGCTGACACCTGCATTGCTGGGTTACGTAAGCTTGTTTCCGTACGAATGTGCCACTTGGATTCTATGACTAGTCATGTCGGCCCGGGTTCTCTGTCGTTTGATTGCCAGCGACATGTTTCACATACATGAGCCAAAAGACGCAAACGATCCCGGCTAAGGTAAGGCTGCAGCCATGGAGCTTACCGTGCGTGAGGCCGCAAAGTGATGTGATATGTTATAGTCTGGATTCATATGACTTAGGATCGGGGTCTCGACAACTTTGTCTTAATACTTTTCTCGTAGTTGCGGATGATTGTGAGGGGGTTAATCATAAGTAGGTTGTTAGTACAAGTAAGAACAGCACCTTAGCACCGGTCCACCCACATATCAAATTATCAAACTAGCGAACACGAATCAAACCAACATAATAAAAGTGACTAGACGAAATTCCCGTGTACCCTCAAGAACACTTTGCCTATTACTAGTGATTGTTCTGGCCTGTCCTTTGACACAAAAGGATTGGGATACCTTGCTGCACCTTACCTATTGTTACCGTTACTTGCTCATTTCAAATTACCTTGATATCAAACTATCTGTTACCTACAATTTCAGTGCTTGCAGAGAATACCTTGCTGAAAACCGCTTGTCATTTCCTTTTGCTCCTCGTTGGATTCAACACTCTTACTTATCGAAAGGACTACGATTGACCCCCTATAATTGTGGGTCATCAACCGCGCTACTACTAATTCTATAGTAGTAGTACTGATCATCAACGCGCTCTACTACTAATCTAACCTTATCCCCACCCGTCATGTATCCACATCAGACACTCTCACTCTCTCTCACGTTGTACTCTCCTCGTCGCCGCCCATTGTTGTTGCCACTACCTGTCGCCGTTGTCGTCGCCCGTCATTGTCGCTATAGCTCTCCCTCGCTCCTCTCTCCCTCTTCCCTCCCTCCTCCAGCCCCTTCCTTCCTCCTCCTCCTCTCTCCTCCTTCCTCCCGCCCCTTTCCTTCCTCCTCCTCCTCTCTCTCCTCCTTCCTCCTCGCGCCCCTCCTTCCTTCTTCTACTCTCTCCTCCTTCCTCCTCCCTCCTATTAGTTAAAAGTTCAGTTTCTAGTTTCTAGTTTATTGAATTAGTTTATAGTTTCTAGTTTACTGAATTAGTTAAAAAAATAGTTGGTAGAAAAATGTATTGGACACCTTCAAATATTTGGTACAAAAATGAATAGAATAAAACTGGTAATAGAATAGTAAATTTTTGGTAAAAATAGTAATAGAATAGAAATTTCAGTAAAAAAAGTTAGTAGGACAATAGAAATACCTTCAAATATTTTAGGTATCAAATAGGGTTTCTGAATACATAAATGTTTTAGGTATCGGATAGGTTTTTTCAATATAGAAATGTATTGACATGTGTGTATGATTTTAGAGGGAACACCTCCGAGTAGCCTACGTTTTGCCAGAATGCTTATTCATTTCCGTTTCAGCAAATTTCAAGCGCTCGACAAGTCCTGTTTTTAGAAAAGGTAATGCCAAAATTATCTATGGATTTTTGGCATGACTTATGCTACAAAGTAGGAAATATCGAGTGCCCGTGATTATGACATTCCGGCAAAAATAGGCCATTTTTATGTCATTACTCCATAAAATGTAATGTTAATTTGCTTATGATTAGGGTTGACTTTCAGTCTATCAGAGCTTCTCGTGTGACCTTCATTATGTTCTTGATGGAGAAATCCCGACTGTTGTCGTGGGGGTCCTTTCCTCTTTCTCTTCTCGCAATATATACCTTGGTATAATGCAGGAGAGAGGGGGAGGAAGCGACCAACATTGACGGTCAAAATATCAGAGATGAATAATCCATACTGTTGTCGTGGGGGTCGCTTCCTCCTTCTTCCCCGTGTGCTACACATTTTGGTAATGCATGCGGGAACGAAAGGAGGAGTGTCCAGCACCGACGGTCGTAATATTATTATGAAGGAGTGTCCACCACATATATACACCACCATATCAAAGTGAGTGAGTGCCCACCATATACAGCATGAGATATGAGAGATTTTCAAGGAAGCCTTGATAGATCAAAAGTCAACTCGTGCTCAATAGTTTATGGTATAATTATCGTCAATTTTTAATGTTTGAATCATGAACACATGAAATGTCGTCTCATGGCGAGGGGAACCCTAAGTGTTATATGTACACCGACGACAAGGGTATATGTGACCTTTATGCTCACCTAGACAACGGTACGTCCTTCACCGTGAAGCTAAAGGAGGACTTCGAAATTGCTACAGTATGTAAAGACGGCATGTATTTTTTTTGTAATGAAGCATGACGTGTGCTTTTTTGCTTTAATTATCCTGTATTTTTTTATACAATTTTACTAGTGTGTTCCCTATCATGCAAGACTCCATGTCATGGACAAGTTCCATTTCCATGGGAGAGAGAGTACGGAGACTAAGATAGCTCGCATAAAGAAAGACCTTTACACTTTTGCTGTTAAGGTAAAAATGCAGTAGATCACTCATATTTTGATTGTTCTGCTTGGAGAGCATTTTGCAAGGAGTACGGGTTTGAGGACATGAAGATAACATTCGATCTTGGTCATGACGATGATCATGATAATAATATCGATATTTGGGTGCATGTGGATTACTTGATACAGTTCTACCTCCATGTGATTTTGTCAACAAATTTTCCAGATAATCTATATTGTTTATTGAAAAATATTTGGTACTTATCCCGACTAAACTTATTTATTTTTAATTGCCAACTTATTTCTCTTCTCCAAAAAATACACGGCAGATAATAGACCGGACCTATTATAGTCATGGTTCTAATCTAACTTGGTTGGAGAAAAGTCATCTGATCTCATTTATTAATGATGTTGATAATTTTAAGACCAATTATGAAATTGCGAAAGTTATTCTGGATATGTGTCACAGTGCACAAGTTGAAACATGGTAACATCTATGCAGATAGCATGGTAAGATTTTTTTTACTATTATGACATTAGTCTATCTTTTGCATTCATACATCTTTCTTAAGCAAAACTAGATTGCTAACTATGTTATTATTATTATGTTCTTCAACAGAAATTTCTGCCAGAGGTTATGCCTGACCTGATGTTTCTCGAAGGTCATTTAAATAGTATCAGCTTACGACCACGTCTGACTACATGTTTCTGCAATGCATACTCGGTTTCTAGAAGGGAAGAAAGCCGGAAACTCAAAGGATTTAGCAAAGTAATGAAAGACCGTGGACAACCACTTGACGAAGACACGAAAGATTTGCATAGGCCACAACTCAAAGATATGTTGATCTCTATTCTTCACAATGGAGAGAAATGAGCTTACCTATTTTATGCTATTTTACCTATGAGAACGTAGTAGGTTCTACCTAGGAGAGAATAGTATGTGCTAGATAGGAGAGAGTACCTTTTCTAGTTTATGACATTGTGCAGTAGTGGTTAACTTGACATGATTAAGATGATCATGAGTTGTTAAATGATTAAGATGATGATAAGTTGTTATGTGACTAAGGACGATGAGTTATTATATGGCATAGATTAGATTAAAGCGGATGGGTGCAAGTGATTAAGTTGTGTTAGTAGAAAAATATGATGTTACGACGACACAAGTGTTGAATGAAAGGAATCCTTTTATTCAACACTTGTGTGTCGTCGTAACATCATATTTTCCTACTAATTCAACTTGACCACTTGCGTCTGTCCACTTTAATCTAAATATTGTTTCTTACATAATTATTATTGATATTGTATATTAATATCTATAACCGTGTATAAATACAATAAAAAAAGAAATATGCGTGATTAGTAGTGACGCGGGTACAGAACCGCGCTGTTAATAGTTAGCAGTAGCGTGGATATAGAACCACGCTACTGATACATTAATTACCAATAGCGCGGGCCTAACCCATGTTACTGCTAACTGTTAGATGTAGCTCCCTAGCAATAGTATGGGTCCCGCGCTACTGATACAGAAAAAATCCACGCTGTTATTAGGCTTTTCTATAATAGTGCATGCGCATATCGGAAGCAAGAGCCTCGCCTAGTGAGCCCGTACCGCCCACTTCCGCTTGGTTGGTTCCATGCCAGACAAAATGGGGAAGGCGGAGAGGTGGCGATGGACACACATCACAATGTACTGGATGGTGGTAGCAGACTGACGGCATATCGGATGGAATGGACCAAAAAAATGTTTTTCAGCAATGCTTTTTCTTTACTTTGACACAACCCGACTGACGAGGCCCAAAGGATCAAACGAGTCTCCTCTCGGTTGTCGATCACACGACAAAGAGATGGGCCAAAAAGATCAAACAAGTTTCCTCTCTACTGATGACATGGTAAAGTGATGGCTCCCACAAACAAGGAAACAAGTCAAAGAAGACGACAATCTGGGGCTGATCTAACGACAAGTCACCACCACACGGGACCATTTTTTTCGTAAAGCGTTAGTGACACAACCACAATTCGTGAAAATCTAGAGGCAAACATGGGGTAACATATCTGTATAGTGACACGAATTGAATTTGCCCATAAAATCAGTAAATTGCCACCAATGCATCGATTTGGCCCCGAGTTAACCCCTTCATTAAGCAGTTCCATGTTAATCAAGACAAACTGAAGTCTTAATTTGCATGGTTACACAACCCAGTCAAACTCCATTACTAATTTCCTTAATTTGGTGTGCCTAACATGACTACATGCATCTTGAAAACATGTACGCTGAGCTTATAGGATACTTAGATACATCAGTGTATATAAACCTAGCCTGAACATATCTTCTGCGAAATGAACAGATCGGACGTTAAGATCGTCTCAAAAACAAATGCTTCGAACTGAACAGCTACCTACATGGAATGATTTTGGCGATTCGCACGAAACTTTATGATGGCGACGCGGGCTTTGAGAAAACAATACAACCGATCATGCACATCAAACCATATATACATGTATCGACCACAGCTAACCCAAATATACGCATTTGATGATTGATGAACAAAAAATAGTCATGCATGGTCCCAACACGAACATTTAATATTGCTAAACCGGATCTCTTGGATCATTGGCAATGGAGAAGACTGGACGAACACCATTGTTTTTTTGTAGATGCACCTGAAGACCGACACGAGAGCGATCAGTACCTTCCAGGACAGTCTCACACGTTGTTAATCTAATGATCCATGCTTAATACAACAAGAAGAATGATTAATTTGCTTAGATACGCATCTTTGCGGTTGCTTAATCTACGCGATGCCGTGTCGAAACATGTTCTAGTTTTTCATGACATGATCATGAGCAGGCATCGTGTTTTGTTCATTCATGTACTCTGCCTAGTGAGAAATAATAATATACTTATAACTAGTTGCTTGAAAACCCCAGAGATAGGAAATTTGTGACGTTTGTTAACCAATATGTCATAATTGCATTCGACTGTACTTTGCATTGCCTAGTTAAACGACCCTTCCGGTCCGTCGCCGCTCCGTTAACTGTTATCGTACGTCCATTTTGATATATTTCGTATTTGTTTCCGTATCCAAAACGCATTTGTCCCGCTTTCGAATCCAAAAAAAAATATGGAATAAGATGTGGTATGAGCATTATTCGTCCAAATCTGATCTGGTTCAACCTTACTTTGTCATCCAACGCCATGTAATTTGGGGGCGAATCTAGAAGAGAATGCCGTTGGGCAAGCTCTATTGGTTCTAGCTCATTTTCTACCAAGTGAACAAATTTTGTGAAGGATTTGTCATTTTACATTCTGGTTTAACTCACACAATGGTACTATGTCAGCTTAATTCCTCCCTATATGATTCGATAGTTCATTGAACTTGTTCTATATTTTTTGATAAACAACTGTTTCTATTGTATATTTGTACTCCCTTCGTTTCCTTTTACTCCGCGTATAAGATTCTTCTTAAGTCAAACTTTAAAAAGTTTGACCAAATTTATACTAAAAATATAAATACCTATAATGCTACAAATCTACAATATGAAAATTAATTCCATGATGTATCCAATGATATTGATTTGATATTGTGAACGTTTACAATATTTTTTGTAATATTGGTCAATCTTTACAATGTTGACTACACGAAACTCACATGGAGAGTATTTCTAGTCCAGATTAACTCAAAAAAAAATTGATGATTCGTAAGCTTGGAGTCCACCTCACCTGAATGTGTGGTGCATATAGGTGGGGCCAAGCTTTTCGTTTGTATTTTCTGTAGTTATCTCTTGTGTTCTTTGATTTAGCACACCAGCTTTCTGCCCCTTCAAAAATGAAAAGCAAACATGTCTCTTCTTCTTATTCTCTGTTTTAAGGAAAATAAACAAACCATGTGGCGTATCAAACGAAAGGTGAAGTGGTATTTCTTCCGCTTTGTAGATGGATCTCAAAATATATTAGGATAAGTAGATAAATGGTTGGAAAATGTATCTCTCTGACCAGGTGCAGTTCAATCAACGTTGTGCCGAACAAGCGCAAAGTAAATGCAGAGATTTGTGTACCACCTTATAAATAATTCTTTTAGTCGATTAGCCGAGGAGGATTTGATACGAAATATGGTCCCAACTACTGATTGGCGTGGTAGTCCTTTCTTGGTTGTTGTGTATGTGTAGAAACCACATGGTCCTTGGTGCAAAATCACACCCCCTCTCCACACACGAGCGCGCGCGGACGCACTCATGCACACACACCTCTTTTATAGGTTATGTATTTATGCACACATTGACTTCATTCCTGATCGATGGTTCAACGCTCGGAGGGGTGGGAGTCTGTAACGGCAACTTGTGCATAGGTAGCATGGGTAGCCAAATAGGAACTTACTCAGCATGGATATCGATATTAGGAAATTCAGTTCGTTCTTTTTGGTGCTTTTGTCGTGTGCATCTCAAATGTGGTAGTTAAGGATTGTCATGTTGTTGTATTAACTTGATGTGATGATGTGTATTCAATAAAAGCTTTCTTCAAAATAAACCATTGCACATGACTGTATGAGTAACTTATGTCAATCTTTGCATGAGATAAGCATAATCTAAAAGCTACTCCCTCGAAATTACTTGTCGCACAAATGAATAAAAATAGATGTATCTAAAACTAAAATGCATCTAGATACATCCATTCTATGATAAGTATTTCTAGACGGAGGGAGTATTTCATATCGCAGACACGTCTGATCATAGACTTAATAATCAAGTAAAAGAATTCACCTGACCGAGTTGGCAGGCACGTAAGCATCTTTTTTTAGTACCTATATAATGCAATTACAGGATAGCTAACCTACTAACTTTGAATGAACTAATAATAGATTTGTGGGGAGGGAATACATTTTTCTTAGATGAATGTTCCTGAGTTGACTTGTACATCAGACTGGAATATTCTCGCATCTCGATCACATCATGCAATATAAAAAGGAAATTGTTAATAGGAGTACAAACAAGTTGATGTGTACCAAGTTTGGCCCCCCGCATGGATACTATTTAATGCGTTTCATGCTGAGTGAACCAGATGTGTGCCTTCTAAAGTCTAAACTAATGCATGTTTGGTAGCAGCAGACAACAAATAGGCCAAATTAGGTCTTGTGGATGCAATAAATCCAAATGCATGATTCATGGGCTAAGTAGTGTATAGATTTTACCCTCGAATCCATCAATTTCGAGAAGCCTGATGTTTACTTGTTAGACATATAAGTTAGAAGTTACTGTACATTGGACATCCGGTTAAATTATTTTATGTTAGGGCCACACATGTGGAAATAGTATGTGCACAATATTAATCTTGAAAAGGAAAAGTACTTTCACTATAAACATAATTTCAATTGATTTCTCAACTATATTATTTTGTGATTAGTCAAAGATATGTTTCTAAGATCGTCCGATACACTTCTTCTTTCTTTTGAGCTGAGTACATAAATGTAGAAGTTTCCTAGGATTGCACAAGAGAACACTCAACAATGCATTAGCAAGTCACCTTGGTAATTAAATATACCAAAAAGTAGAATTGATCCAGATTTTAAGTTGGAGTATGATTGAACAAGACATGCACAATTTACTAGAGGATCAACGTGTTGAACATGAACAAGGACAAGTCCACAATTGAAGTAGTGTTTCTTAATTGTGATCATCTAGGTACAATTCATTATATAGGCAACGGGAAACCAATACGAAATAACTCAACCATACTCATCAACATCTATAAGAGTTAACTATGAAAGTCGTATACATATTATAATGGACACATCACCATCGTCGTACCACTATGAGCCGTTGATATTACATAATTTGTTTTTTGGGATTTTTGAAGAAATACATAGTGTAACTATTCAAGTTCTAAGTATAAATCAGTAGCTCCAATAAAACCATTCATATATTGAAATGAACTTTGGTTCATCTACCTACTAGCTTACGGGACGCTTTGAATCTCAACTTACTTTGAACGAGTGTGTCCCACATAGATTGTTGGAAAGAGGAGTGAGTTAGGGCCAAACTTGAAGCACATGAGAAGGAAAAAAACAAGTATGCAAGAGGTCTGTAATTGACATATGTACATTAGGGGTGTAGAAAAAAAAATATGAAATAAGTCAATTGGATTAGTATGTATGCTTGTTTTTGTGTGACAATGCAATTGCATATCTTCCACACAAAAATACCGTGGTATCATCATCGTCGCTTAACTATGAGAACTGGACTCACGGGCATAATCGGTGTCGCCTCCTCACCCCCCACCCACCCACCCACCCGAAGCTCTACCTGCTGCCACCAATTTCACACCACCTAGCCGCCTCTCTTGTATCCCCTCCCCCGCCCCAACATGCCCCCCGGCAGCGTCAAAGGGGGGCTCTCCATTTCCATTAGCACAGTTATCTCTTCACATATACCTCATCGTTGTTGTGTCCAGCCTTGCTGAGGCGACGGCAGGCCCCTCCCCTTGGAAAGTGTTGACGGGGTCTTCACCCGATGGAGTAGCAACATTCTCTTGGTATGTGAGTGAGGGGTGGTTTGGTCATGTTGGCGGTGGGCCATCATTTGTGTGCCATGCATGATCGTGTCGTGACCATGTGCTTGCTTTGGGGTGCCATGACGGTGGCGCTTTGGTGCTGCACAAGAACATGATGGCGGGGACCACTACGATCTACTCTTGGATCGATCGTGGACTCGACCACTCCGCTAGGGACTACATGGTTGTCGATTTTTCTGTTCACATATTATAACTGGTCGGTTGGCCATCTTATCTACTCTGTTTATATGGAGTTTTGACCTTGTTGTGTTGCCCCTATTTAGTAAAATGATGGTTGTAAGCACCCTGTATATAACCTTCTTTTCTTTGGAACCTGATAAGTCCTAAAAGTTCGGATTTTTCCCAGGGCAAATAGAACGTTTTTTATGACAACTTTAACTAACGCGAGGATGTCAAGTTGAGTTAGTAAGCATGGCAATTCTGCCCGTAGATTGTTTTTTGCCAGAAAATTGTCATAGCATGCCAACTAAACTTGTCATCCTCGCGTTAACTAAAGTTGCCATCAAAATCATTCGATTTACCATCTGCAACCAAACATTCAGGATTTACCTTTTCTCTTTTTTTGGAGGGGGGAGGGGGGTCGTCTTCTATCTATGCAGAATAATACAACTTTGAAGTCATGTAAAGGAAATCCCCGGTTTACCGTGGCGTGGACCTGGCAAATCCAGATTTTTGATACCGATTCAATTGTAGTTTTCTTTTCTTGTTTTTGGTTCCTTGGATATTTTTTGTGCGTCCATGCATCTCTTGTCTATGAGGGACAAATATGATTCTTGTCTTCTCTCTATGCGGAATAATACAACTTTGAAGTCATGTACAGGAAATCCCCGGTTTACCGTGGCGTGGACCTGGCAAATCCAGACTTTGATACCGATTCAATTGTAGTTTTCTTTTCTTGTTTTTGGTTCCTTGGATATTTTTTGTGCATCCATGCATCTCTTGTCTATGAGGGACAAATATGATGCTCGTCTTCTATCTATGTAGAATAATACAACTTTGAAGTCATGTAAAGGAAATCCCCGGTTTACCGTGGCGTGGACCTGGCAAATCCAGACTTTGATACCGATTCAATTGTAGTTTTATTTTCTTATTTTTGGTTCCTTGGATATTTTTTGTGCGTCCATGCATCTTTTGTCTATGAGGGACAAATATGATGCCCCAGCTAGATTATATCCTGAGTTACATATCAACACATGCTTTCCGCAGAATATATGCTTGGATGCCCTACAATTGATAGGCTTTGGCCTATGCTCCAAGCTACTATCTAACAATTATTATTTCTGCCATTTCGATACACATGAAGCTAAGTGAGCCTACATAATATATGTGAGAAATCAAATTAAAGGTAAACGGTGATTGGTTGTTTGATGAGTAGTGTCTCACGGTATATAATATTACATTGTTGCTGTGTAGGTTCCTCCTATCTGGCTTTTAACTCTAGGCAACATCATACATAGTTCCATGCATGTCATGGGCAGAAGCTATAATGGGTAGTAAAATGTCCATTACGTCTAATTAGGTCCCCATGAGCAGCTCACTCAGCATGTTTAATTCAAGCAAACAAAAGAAAAGCTTGAGATCGCCCGCGACATGGAATTGCAGATATGGTGCTAGATCTTCAAAACACAATTTCAACCGCTGCTCAATTTTAGCTGTGATACAGAGTACTTATACCTACATCAAACTAAGCAAGAATATAGCACTAATGAAAGTGCTTTCAAAATGAAAAAAAAGGCATATACATTACAGATATCATAATGTCACAAGAGATTGGCTCGAACTGATGCATTTCATCCTCTCCGTCATCCGCTTATACGCACGCATGTGTATGTATACTAAAGTAGTATTCTAAACATATTAGTTTACAAAGGAAATATGTATGTATGTGCACAATTAGCTGGAGCACTAAAACCTACGGGAACACAAATCAATAATGGAGCACAAAGTGGAACCGATACCGCTAGCTAGTCACTAGCGGAAACCCAGACCGAGTTTAACTGTGTGTGCCCGGAAACATCGCGCGACAGAGCAGATAAGAACAGGCATATATTTTATTTCGGGACTAGCTTGCTTGCCATCATACTCAATCAAACACTAAGCTACTCCTCCAAGCTCACAAGCTTATACACTTTACAAATTAAGATGCATGATTATTTTAGTGGCCTTGTGTCCCTTTGCATATCACCCTGTTATTTCTGCCCGGCCGGCCCCACCACGCCCCTCTCCCTACCCTTGGCTCTCCCTGTCAACCTACGTGTATAAATTCCCAGTTCCTTCCCTCCAAGCAGATCACAAGCCGCAGCAGCAGAAGCACTCCACCAAGAGATTGCTACGGTCTCACAAAACCGCAGAAAAGTTGGCTAGCTGCATACATATATTGATTGATTGGTGTTGGTAGAGAAAGCTTGAGGGAGATCATTGATTCGACATGGGCGAGGGCGAGGAGAGTAGGAAGGACACGATGGCGATACGAGTCCGGGAGTTCGACATGGAGAGGGACCTGGCGGCGGTGGAGGAGCTGGAGCGCCGGTGCCAGGTCGGCCTGTCGGGCGACCAGGCGGACGACGATGGCGGCGCAAACAAGTGCAGGAGGAGGAAGAAGAAGAAGAAGAGGGGCATGTCGCTCTACGTGGAGCAGATCGGCGACCCGTTCGCCCGGGTGCGCCACTCGCCGGACTATGTCATGCTGGTATGTGCAAGTGCAATTACGCTTACCCCCGCTGCCAATGACACTTGTCCGGCTACACGACGCTGCTTTGACAGTGATGTTGTGCAGCAAAATTAAGTGCCAAGGAAGTAGAAACAACTAACCGTGTGATAATGCTAATATTGTGCTGTAGGTTGCTGAGTATGGGGAGGAAGGAGGTGGGGAGGCGGTGGGCGTGATCAAGGCGTGCGTCCGGACGGTGAGCCGGGGGAAGACCAAGACCAAGACGAAGACGCAGTTCGCCAAGGTGGGCTGCCTCCTCGGCCTCAGGGTCTCCCCGTCTCACAGGTAAACAAAAAAAATGTAGTATTTCAACGACGTACCGCACGTGTGCGTGTGGCTGCCTACTCTACTGGCTAGCTGCATTTGCATATGCGAGGAGCAATCTGTCTGTCCGTGTGGTCGCTCACCGTACGTGTGATGTACGTGTACGTGCAGGCGGCTCGGGATCGCGACGGAGCTGGTGAGGCGCGCCGAGGCGTGGTGCGCGGCCAGGGGCGCGGCGCACGCGACCATGGCGACCACGGCGTCCAACGCCGCCTCGCTCGCGCTCTTCGCGGGGCGCTTCGGGTACGCGCCGTTCCGGCGGCCGGTGTTCCTCGGCCACCCGGTGCACCGGCACCGCGCGCGCGTCCCCGCCGCGCACCGCGTGCTGCAGCTGCCGCCGCCGCTCGCGGCCGCGGCCTACGCCGCCCTGCTATCCCCGGCCGAGTTCGTCCCCGCTGACCTCCCCGCGCTGCTCGCGCACAAGCTCACCCTCGGCACCTACCTCGCCGTCGAGCGCGCGGGCCCGGACCCGTCCCTCCCGCCGTCCTTCGCGCTGCTCAGCGTCTGGGACGCCACGCGCTCCCTCCGCCTCCGCGTCGGCGGCGCCGCGCCGCTCCTCCGCGCGTCCCTCGCCACCGCGCGCGCGCTCGACCAGCACGCGCCGTGGCTGCGCGTCCCGTCGCTCCCCGACGTGTTCCGCCCGTTCGGCACGTACCTGCTCTACGGCCTCCGCATGTCCGGACCCAAGGGCCCCGCGCTGCTCCGCTCGCTGTGTCGCCACGCGCACAACGTCGCGCGCAAGAACCCGGCCTGCGCCGTCGTGGCGGCCGATCTCGGCCCCGATGACCCTGCCGCCGCCGCCGTCCCGCACTGGCCAAGATTCTCCTGCGACGAGGACGTCTGGTGCGTCAAGAAGCTCGGCGCAACCGCTGACGGCACTGGCAATGCCAGCGACGATGACGACGACTGGACGACGGCGCCACCGGCTGACGTCCTGTTCGTGGATCCCCGGGAGTTCTGACGCCGACGTCCTTCCAGAATTAATGTCATCCGTTTTGATTTCTGCCGACGACGGTGTAGATACATCATACTCGAAAATAGCTAGATTGACCTTCATGTGGTGCAAAATGATGCAGCATCCCAGGTAGTGCAGTAACCAAAATTAGCCCTGAAACCTAAAGAACAATATGATCAGCTTCTGACACTGTCAACTTGGTTGTTCATCTATCTGACAGATAGAAATAGTAGATGGCTTCTCATGGCTTCATGTACAATATACTATATTAACTATGTAAGCCAAAAGAGAAACTGACATTTTGGTCCACTGCAGAATAGGAAAAAAATGATAGTGAGAATCAATTTATGAAACCATTTTTTAAGGTATAATTGTTTATTTTTCCTCAAAATTTAAATGGATCATCATATTGTCATGACGACATTGACTTCATCAACTATGGTGAAATCTGACCCCCACCCCCACCCCCAATAGGGAGGACGACAGCAATGAAGAACTTCAAGTGACAAGGGCCAAGTGTTACAGACGGAGATTAACAGCAACCAACTAACAATAATTTAGGGTATCTAATCAGAAAACAAGTAGCGATCACCAGATGTCGCGGAGAAGTTATGCAGTGCATATCATTGATGGTATGAACACAAGAAAAGAATGGTAATAAGTAATGGTTCCACTGGTTGTATATTCCAGCCAAATCATCTTTGCTGCACAAGATCAGATACGCTAACACCAAAGCCCAGAAACGGAAGGCTCTTACAACAATTTGATGGGTCCAGTTCAACTGCCAGTCCACCAAAGAAAGTATCCATTTTGAGACCACATCGTACCTACCCGGTAAGGCATAAAAAGGAGCTCAAAAACTAATCAACATATAGGACTTGAAATTTTCATCGGACCTGGTCAGAGCGTGTTTTCAGACAACCAAAACAGAAACATCTGAATCTTCACGAATGATGAACAGATTAATCATCTGTGTTTGCATCAGTATCATTTTGCTCTCTCAAGTCTGGAATGCTTACCGCCCTCCAACAAGAGCACAACAAAGAAGGAAAACAAGGTAGTAGTAGTTTGAAAGAAAGGAATGCATAGAATAACACAACTGACGCAGAGAAAACAATTGGGCTATTCGGAATATGTTCTAAAAATAAAGAATGGAATGCAACCTAGGATAAACTACATGACACATTCAATGGAGCAACCGCTGATGCAGCAAAGACAAAACATATGGAAGTCAGAATAGAGGTGCATATAATTCTTTCCAGGTGCACTAAGAAAACAAACAGATAGTTATTCTTTTATTAGAAATGGATTGAATTTTTTATGTCACATCTTTGTATATTTTTTCAAAACTACCCAAAGAACATTCTCCGCATTTGTCCTAGTCTAAAGAACTTTAATGGATAGGAGGCTACAAATTAAAGGCAAAAGCATATCTATTGTTGGTTATCATATGCAGATTGAGAATAAATTTTATGACTATGTCATGACACCATACCTTGGCCTAATAAAGACCGCAATATGGACAATAATGCGCACAATAAGTCCAATCTGCTTGCATGACACTATGCACCTAATTCTAATATGAACGGCAATTTGCCAAAGAAAAACAAAATATCAGTCCAATCAGATACTGAGCCACTCGAGGCAAGAAAAAAAACAGATCTTGCAGAAAAAGGGGCGGAAAGGGATACATAACAGCAATCCACTTTAGACGTGCTTGTAGGTGCATCAGGAATGTACCAAAATAATAACCAAAAAGGAAAAAATAAATGGCTAGTATACATATGCTAGAAGGAATCAAGGAACAAGGAGGGTAAGACCGAAAAGTAGTTAGTGAATGGTAATGTGTAGTTCAACATATTATTTTACACCAACAGACATAGAGACTGTTTTCTGAATGAAAATGTTAGCAAGATAGGCATCTGTGTCTTTTGGAAAGCAATAGATTCAAAAGAATAAAAGGAGCATGCATATTTATTTTAATATACTCTCTAAATGGTTTGTACAGGTGCACTCGGCGACTTTCTATTGGTACTCACTATCCAAATCGCTCCCTTCCCCTCACACCCTATTACATCAGTCTTGCTTCGTTCTGCAGAATGCTGCTAGTGTCAGAAATATATTGGAAGCTATAGATTTTCCACCATGTCAGACACTCCAAGAAGAGCAAAGATTAGGTCAATACAATCATAGTGGAACCCACTGTTGTGATGAATATGATGATGATACGTGTCCATCAATTTTTCTTACTTTATAGGCCACATAAAGTATTTCCTCATCATAGCTATCGTTGATGAATGTATGACATGCTTATCTTTATAATTTGCAAGGCCTATGCTGAACGTATTCTACATTACGACCACAACGCTGAGACAATAGTATACCCCATGAGATTCCTGTCAGTATATGCAAACTACAACAATCAATAGTATGATCACACGTGGAGACGACACTTATCGTGTATCCTCATCTACAGTTACACCCCAAAAAACATAAACATTCAATCACAGTTTGGAGCAAAGAAAATACTTTTTGTGGCCAATAAGAATCGATTCTTAATTTAACAAACTGAGTACACTCTAGGGTAAATGCCTGTGAACTATTTATTAAGTATTACGCATTAAAATACGATTGGGCAGTCATGCTACAAATGAAAAATACATCAAATCTAGTGATCATAGTCCAGCACTCCAGCATAGAATTAAACATGTTTAAACCAAGTGGGATGGTAAATAGGCAGTACGTGGATGCTGATACTCATATTACATAAGGAGGAAGGGGTCAGGACTATAATTCGCTTGATCGAATTTGTTAATCAATTATGCATTTCAACAGCCGAAGAGGAAAGCATGGATTCAGCATCTTTGATGTAGTATTGTTTCTGGTTCAAAGTACAGGCAGAGAAACCAGCAACAAATAATCAGATGACAAAGCTCATAAACTTATCAGTTCAAGTATTTCTCATCCACAGTAGATAAATAGCTTCCTTACTTACCTATGTACCGATAACTTGCCACTCCAATCATGTCAAGTGCATGATTTTAAGCCAAGTACAATAGTACGACGAAAATAATGTAAACAAATCTGCTCTCCTTGTGAATATATTCCTAGTTGAAATGAAACTGTATCTAGTGACCACCCCTCAGAGCAAGCACAAGATGGAGCACTGAACCACCTTCAATGTTGTAGTCTTTAGCAGTTTTATCGTCAGCAAGTTGCTTTCCAGCATAAATGAGCCTGCAAAAGCAACAGTCAGAATAAGGATGATGTGCTAATAAACATTACAGGATTTCAAAGTCTAAACTCGGGTTGAAACAGGCAGTGCTATGACTAGGATAGGACGTCCAAGGTCCAACTGAACACTATAATTACTTTGACAAGAAATTTCCCTCAATCCATGTACAGATGTCCCCAACCATTAAAATGGGCAAGCTAAAAAAGGTTACGGATAACCTATTCCTGTATTATTGAATATTATTAGTATCTGAGAAAGGACTGCTTAGAAGCCAGGTTTAGTTGAATACTCAGAGTCATTGGCCCATGGGCATAGCAAGATCAAATCATAACAGACTAAAGTAAGAGTCCACATTACTAAGATTTTAGGGATACTGATAACTGCTATATTTTTTATCCTAGCAAGGAAAAAGTTGAGACAAAGGCATGCTCACTTTTGCATGGATTTAAGATGGTAGCTGAAGTACGGCACAAAGCAATTACTGCTACTTAAGTCCATAAGCTAGACATCGAGCAACCACCAATAACACATAAACACCAAGTTCAGGGCATAAGAAGCGTACCTCTGCTGAACAGGCGGGATGCCCTCCTTTTCCTCGACGCGCTCCTTGATCCTATCAATTGTGTCGGTAGGCTCAATGTCAATCTCGATCTCCTTACCCGTGAGTGTCTTCACCTTGATCATAGTCCCACCCCTGAGCCTCAGGACCAAATGAAGTGTCGACTCTTTCTGAATGTTGTAGTCGGCTAATGTCCGTCCATCTTCCAGCTGCTTTCCAGCAAAAATTAGCCTTTGCTGGTCCGGTGGGATGCCTTCCTTGTCCTGCGTCAATGATATATCTACCAAAGTAAGTGATCGGTATTTCTCGGCACGTATGTAAACACGAATAGGCCAACAATGTCTCTTAACTGCTATAATCAGGGGGAAACTGTTAATACAATTACATTAAAGATTAGTGTGGTAGCGTATGAGTCTCGATACCAAGGAAGTCAATAACAGAAGGGACAGCGCTCTTATGGTCAAATGTGAACACTGAAAGTCTGAAATCTCATGGCTATGAAGGGACAGCACGCTTATGGTCAAACGTGAACACTGAAATCCCATGGCTATATTCTTCTGTTCCTCCAGACTGACGACACACAACGCAGAACTAAAACGGACCTAGATTACACATTCAGTGGGATCCATCTCATGATAATGCAATGAACAGGGAACTAATTAAACCTAAGATGGAAAGGTCCTGAAGTGCAATTCCCGCTGGCTCGCGCTAGTGACTACGAGGAAACTGCAAGTAGATGGGCAATACGCGCGGAACTCGGTAGGGGGCTGAGACGGATACGACGCGAGACGGGGGCGAGAAGGGGAGGACCGACCTGGATCTTGGCCTTGACATTGTCGACGGTGTCGCTGCTCTCCACCTCGAGCGTGATCGTCTTCCCCGTCAGCGTCTTCACGAAGATCTGCATCTCCTCCCCAGTCCCCTCTCCCTCTGCCTCCGAGGTTTTCCGGCCACTCTGTCCCTCTCGCGGCGGCCGGTGTGTGAGAGGAAAGGCGGAGAAGGCAGAAAGGCCCAAAGTGGAGGGGATACACACAGTACTGGGCTGTTAACTATTCAGCTCATGAGGAGTAGCAGCCCATGTAGAGATTGTTCGGCGGTTTTTTCGGAGACTATTTGGGTCCTAGCAGATGAGGCACATCTGTCGTTGTCTTCGACGGCCTCGTGGACCCGGCCATACTTTTTTTTAAACTCTCCAACCCCTTTATTTATTCGTTGGAAACCAAGAAAAAGTAATTTACAAGCAAAGGGGAAATGGCACTAGGGGCCAAATCAAACCAAGAACTAGGGGGAGAAAACCTAGCCATTCTAGCTAATTCATGAGCAACAGAGTTTGCCTCTCTATGACAGTGTTCAAATCGAACCCTAATAAGATCAGCTGACATGTGATAACAATCGTCAATAACGGCAACCGCCGGGCCTGCAAATTGTCCATCATCTTGCATTGACTTGATAAGATCATTATTATCAGAATTAATTACTAATCTGGAACATCCATAGCTCTGCGTCAGATTTAGCCCGAAGCGCAAGGCCAGTGCCTCCGTTGTAAATGCATCCATACACTCACCGACAACATTATTCGCATCCGCCAAGAAATTTACTGAACTCCTCAGGACTGCCCCCACAGTAGCATGTAAAGTGCCATGGCCAAATGATGCGTCTACGTTAAGCTTAACAAAGCTTGCCGGTGGTCTTCCCCAGGGATTTTGTCTGGGCTTCGCTTTGGGTATAGAAACAATCAAGAAATTTACAGCAAGTGCTCGAATGGAAGCCACTATTTCCTTAACTTGCTGGACATGTTCATTATGTACTAGTTTCCTTCTCTCCCATCAAAGGTACCAAGAGGTGATAGCTAAGATTAGGTCTGATCTTTCTTGTCCCAACACCGAAATCTCATTTGCTGGAAGATTTAATAAGTACGCTAGAACTGCTTCTCCGACGTGATCAACAGTGCAAGCACGAGCAATGATATCTCTCAATCCCAGTTTATATCATATTTGCTTCGCCTTCGGGCATTGGAATAGCATGTGTTTGACCGTCTCCTGGCCCTCGCAGGCCGGACATTTTGTATGAACTTTCATGTGCTTATCTGCCAAGGTAGTTCTACATGGTAAAGATCCATGCAGAGTTCTCCACAGAAAAACTTTAACCTTCACTGGAGAGGGTAATTTCCAAACTATATCCCATATTGGGTTAATGGATGCAGCAGTAGGTCCATCTCTCCTGCCTCTTGCCTCATATTTATCTCTCCACATTGTGTAATAGGCTGATTTCACCGAAAAAGATCCATTTTTTGTGAAGTGCCAAGAAATGAAATCATCCATCTCGTAGGCTGGCAGGGATAGCAAGAATACGTGAAGCATCCACAGGCCAAAATGTTTGCTCTATTAATTGGTCATCACAAGCACCTGTTACTGGGTCAATAAGGTTTGAGCCCTTTGATAAAAGCTGATTACCCTGAGGCGTTATCGGTAAGCGAGAGGCAGATTGCGGAATCCAAGCATCCGACCAGATTTTAATTTTTGTCCCATCTCCCACTCTCCAGATATATCCTAACTTAATTACCTCGACACCTTCCGTTATACTCTACCAGGTGTATGATGCTTTTTTCTTCAACACCGTATTATGGAGATCACCATCAGCATAGTACTTTGCTCGTAATATTCTTGCACAGAGAGAATTGGAATTATCAATTAGTCTCCAAGCTTTTTTAGCTAACAAGGCGAGATTGAAACAGTGTATGTCTCTGAATCCCATGTTCCCTTCCTTTTTGATACACACATTTTTCACCAAGCGAACCAGTGCATCCTCTTGTGGTTGACATCATCACCCCATCAATATTGCGCAATCGCATCTGTAATCCCCTTGCAGATTTTTTTAGGGATTTTGAAGACCGACATAGCATACGACGAAATGGCTTGAGCCACAGACTTGAGTAGCACCTCCTTGCCTCCCGATGAAAGTACTTTCTCCTTCCACCCACAAATCTTCTGAATAATTCTATCAATCAAGTACTGAAAGCTATCTGACCTGTCCAGACCAACTTGTGCAGGCAGCCCCAAGTACTTGTCATTTAAAGATTCAATCATAATATCCAACATGATACATACTTGGGCTCTTTGTTCAACAATTGTGCTCGGACTGAAAAAATACTAGATTTCTCCACACTAACCTTCTGGCTTGATGCTAGACAATACAAATCAAGGATTGATTTTAGAGATCCCGCATTCTGATTATTTGCTCGCATTAGGATAAGTGAGTCGTCTGCAAATAAGAGGTTGGTTACAGCAGGGGCATCTCTACAAACCTTCAACCCTTCCAGGTTACCTGCTGCTTCAGCGTGAGATACTAGGGCAGTAAGTCCTTCTGTACACAGCAAAAACAGGTACGGGGATAGTGGATCCCCCTGGCGCAACCCCCTCGTGGGTTTGAACATCTCTGTTTCTTCGGAGTTAAAACGAACTCGGTATTCAACTGAACTTACACAAAGCATCACATGTTTCACCCAATTTGCATGGAAACCGAGCTTTAATAACATTGCTTCCAAAAATACCCATTCGACCCGTCATATGCTTTATGCATGTCGAGCTTGACAGCACACCATCCCTCTTTACCCGTGCGTTTATTTTTTATAGCATGTAGACTCTCATAGGCAATCGACACATTATCAGTTATTAATCTCCCGGGAACAAAGGCACTCTAAGTAGGACTAATGATTTCATTGAGGAAATGTTTTAGCCGATTAGCTATGACTTTTGAGATAATCTTATAAACGACATTACAAAGGCTAATCGGCCTAAATTGAGTTACCGTCTTGGGGGATTGTACCTTAGGGATCATCACAATGGTGGTGTCGTTCCAACCTTCAGGCATAATGCAAGAATTCATTGCTAGGAGGACTTATCCTATAAGGTCATCCACAAGCATCGCCCAAAACCGTTTGTAAAAAAACAGCATGCAATCCATCCGGCCCCGGGGCTTTAAAATCCCCTATATCAAACAATGCCTTCCTTACTTCTTCCGCAGAATATGGAGCCATCAGTGAGTCATTCATAGCATTTGATACACGTGAAGTAACTTTATTCAACACATTTGCATCTGGACTAGACACCTCAGATGAGAAAGGTTAGTAAAATAACCAGATATTAAGTGTTTCAGTTGATCCGTACCTTGACACCAATTGCCATTATCATCCGTAAGTTTTTTTATTAGGTTGCGTTTCTTCCTAGCCAATGCTGCCTTATGAAAGAAAGCAGTGTTTCTGTCACCACGGAGGAGCCAGTTTGCTCTCCCCCGTTGCATCCAGTACAGCTCCTCCTGGTCCAGCAAATTTTCAAGCAACACTTGGGTTTCCTTTTGGCGCGCCCAGGTTTCAGAGTTCAGAGGTCCCGCTTTCAATTTTTCTAATTGTTTCTTAAACTTTGCAATGCGTTCTTTTCGTCCCTTCAAAGTATTACGATCCCAGACATGCAAATCGACCTGGACCGCACGTGTACGACTGGCCAGCGATGGACCAATTCCGGCCATTTTTGCACGTTCCCAGGCAGATTTCACTATCTCATCCACCAACACTTCCTTTAACCATTTGGCCTCAAATCTCATTTTCCCACTACTTTTCTTCATCAACTCTCCATCAAAGTATTCAGTATCAACCAAGATTGGTCTATGGTCAGAATGTATATGTTGTTCATGAATTCGCATTACCAACGGGAACTTTTCAAACCACGCTTCATTACACACTGCTCTATCAAGTCGTTCCCGAATCTCGCCTCTCCTCCACGTGAATTTATCCCCGGTGAACTCTAAGTCCTTGAGACCATAGTCGTCTAAGCAATCCCTAAAGGCCTGCATCATTGCTTGTGGCCTATGGTTTGCTTCCTTCCTTTTCTGAATTTTGCAGAATTTCATTAAAGTCACCAATAACCAGCCAAGCCGAATTATCATCCCCTTTTAGATCTCGTAGCCACTGCCAGGAACGGTGTCGGTACTCCCACGTTGGTTCTCCGTAGAACCCTGTCATTCGCCAACTGGGAAGATTATTTGACATGAAAACCAAATCTATGTAGTTCTCTGTCATGAAATTTATTTCTACTTCATTTATTTTGTTACAAAACAGGTCAGGCCCCCTGATGACTGTCACTTTCCACCACATGTACTTCATCAAAACCCATCTTCACACGCAAAATTTCCGCTTTTTCTCTGTTCAGATGGGATTCCGAAAGAAATAACACATCCGCCACCACCCGCTCTTGGAGTTCCAAGAGCTCACGAACTGCCGTGGCCGCTAACATTCCACGGCAGTTCCAAGCTAAAGTTTTCATTGGGTCTGGCGGTCCTCCCGCATGGAGGCTGCCAATTCTGAAGTTGAAGCAGTATCCACCGCAGTACCATCTCCTCCTTTAAGTTTCTTCTTATGTTCACTTTTACGTGGAGTATTAGAAAAGTCATTCACTGATTGGTTCTTGTCCGCTCCTTCAAACTGGGAAATTTTGCCCGCTGTGATCCCTGCTGGAACAATTACTCCAGTACTGTTATCCGCGGCCTCTGTCATGGTCCTGGTTGTTGGCATAATCTCATGCGCCGACCTTTTGCCTAAAATATTATGTGCATCACCTTTTGGGTCTAATTCCATTCCATGAGCAGCTATATCATTCCCATCTGAAGCTCTGACATCTTGTAGGGACAAATTCGTTCCCTCATTTGTCTATCCTGTACCGTCATTTTGAAACAGTTGATTAAACCTCCAGCTCTGATAAGCATCTGCACCTGCATTGCCCAGTCCTCTACCTCTATCATACCCAGTCGGTCCTGCACCTCTCCCTCTGCCAAAAGGAAAATTGTTCTGACCATCCTGAGTCGTCTCCATCCTCCTGACTTGCCCCTTGCTTTTTTGCCTCGACTCGCTCCGGAGTCTCGGCCACTTCTTCCGCCCCCTCTGCCACTCCTACCAGCCAGTAAAAAGGGTCCCCATTCAAACTTTGTTTCATCGCATTCTCCTGTACCACATTCTTCATGCCAGTGCCCCATGATCCCACAAGCATAGCAGAAGGTGGGTAATTTTTCAAACTTGACACGGTATTTTTCAGTTACGCCCGCCTTCGTGATACAGACAACTCGGGTGAGCTTCGTGTGTACATCTAGTTTCACCCTCACACGAATGAAGATGCTCAAGGTTGTACGGAAGCGTTGTTCCTTGCAACCGATTTTCACTTAGATTCTGTGTGCGTTGTTTCTGACTATGTGGACGTGCTGACCAACATTGAGATCAGCATTCCTTGCCGATGTGTTGCCATTTTGAAGCAGGTCAAGCATCAACGGAGATACTTTTGGGATCTTCAATTCATCCACGAGAAGAGAGAACATAATGGAGAGCCAAAGCAGCTTATTCTCTTCCTACTATTGGGCACATGCTTTACATTTTGCCCGATATTATAATGGAGAGCCAAAGCAGCTTATTCTCTCATTTTGCTTGGATTTTTTACGGTTCTCAAACAAAGTATTGTTTCCCTCTAATGAAAGCACATACTGTGACAGTTGTGTTTTCGCATGAAACACAACTGTGCTTTTCAAAAAGTGAAAAGCACATTTGTGCTTTCAGTCTTCAGTTTTTTTGTGGGTTTGCAGTTTTTTGTTTTAGGTTTTGTTTTTATTTTTGGTTCTCGGGTTTTTCCCGCGGGGGGGGGGGGGCGGAGTTTGTAGAATCTATTAACATGGATAGTTTCAAAGTCTCAATGAGAGAAATGCAACATAAAAACGATTCATGATTTGGATGCACGGTTCAAGAGAGAAAATGAAAAAAAAATCAAATCTACAAAAAGGCATAAAACTCACAGGTTGCGATAAGTATCACATACTCGACGCGTCCCTTGTCACCATGAGAGGAGGTGGGGAGTGACCGTTGCAAGGGATACAATCTAACTAGTGATTTCTGGAGACTAAACCATTCGATGAGCAAGGGAGAAAGAGAGTGTGATATGCATTGCGTGTGCGGCCTCAGACCTGACGTCACTCACCACATAAGCCTACCATAGCGGGCCACGACATCCACAAGCGAGCGCATTGATGACCTTTTTCTAAAAAACAATCTCAACCTTTGTTTTTCCATGTTTGTCGATTTTGCTTAAATTTTCGGACATATTCCTAGATTCAATAAAATGTTTGTTAGTTTGAAGAAAAAAGATAAATTATAAAAATTAAAAATAAAATCATGAATTAAAAATGTTTGTGGTTTGAGAAAAAATCGTGAATCCAGAAAATGTTCAAAAATTTCACAAATGTTCATGAATTTGATAAATGTTTATAAATTCCAAAAAAACTGTTTGAAAATTCAAAAAAATATTCATGTACTCAGAAAATATTCATGAATTCAAAAAAATCAATACTAGAAAATTATTCGCAAATTTGTACAAATATTCATGAATTGAATTTTTTTCACAAAATTTTAAAATTAATAAAATTAAAATTTCTCAATTTTTTGAACGTTTTGAAATCTGATATTTTTTGAAAGTGTGAGTATTTTTCAAAATTAAGAACAAAATTTGGAAATAATGAAAAAAATGAAATCCCAATCATCTTTTGAACAATCAATTTTTTATTTGTTTAAAATTGTGAATTTTTGAAAAAAAACAAAAGAAGAAAAGAAAAGGGGAAAGAAAACATGAACAAAATTTGAAATCTCAAATATTTTTGGAAGGTTCCTGGCTGGCTTTGGGTACCTTTCAGAAGGTCCCTAAAACCGGTCATAGCGTTCACTTCCTTTGCTTGAGTGGTTCGCTTTGTGTGTTAATGGGCTGGCTTAGCGAGCGGTCAGCATGATATAAATTACGACTAGCGATATACAGAGGAAGAAAGTCCTTCCCTTCACAGGAAAAGAGAAAAAAAATAAAAGGCGACAACCTGTGGAATGTGTCACCCGCAAAAAAAAGAAACTTGTGGAGTGTGGACTTTCCCAACATGTACGTACATGTCTGGCCCCACTGCCACGACCTGTATCTCTCATACTTTTCTAGAAAACGGTATACAAACAGACTCTCACATATTCGCATTGTTGTTCATACACTCATCCCCATGAACACACTTACGCACATCCTACTCCTATGAATATCTCCGAGAGGCAACATTGCCAACTCTCTCTCTCCTCGGAGCAAAAACCCAGAGCAATTGTGGAGAATGCTGTAGATTTTGCATGATTTTCTTGTTGGTAAATTATGTCCATACGTTATTTACCTCAACCTACACGTTATGCTGTGGAGTGTGGACTACTGCAGATTGTGAATGAATTTGGTTCCTCTGATCAGTATTGTTGGAGGCCAGTAGTAAACAAATTTCGATATGGAAACCAAGTTCCATCAAGAGTGCGAAGGCAGACAAGATTTGCAAAAGGACTTGGTCCGGCGATGGTTCCGGTCACATATTCATTCATGCAGGCAGCTGGACGTCCAAATGATCATATTGTTGGGTGCTTCCGTTTTGATGAGTCCAATGCGTCTGCAACTGTTTGTGCCAGTGAAACTGCTTGGGGGCAACATGAATTAAATGTCCTATCCAAGCCAAAGAACTTACCCCAAAATTTCATGGAAGTTCCAACTGTCGTTGACTATGACAACAGGCGCGACCTACTATTGAGACCCTTGTGACTATGGCAGGGCAGTAAGCTCTTCTCTCTGGCGGCCCCTACTCTAATCTAATCAAAAGACTGAACGCCCTTACAAGGAAGATGAAAAAGGCATAACTTGCACCCGTGATGGTGATCACCACCAGACTATACAAAACTAAGTTATTGTGACAATGGTATTCTTACATCCTTATAACAACATCCAGAAATGACACTAAGTAGCACAAAACCAGCACCCAGTATGCATTGGATTAACTAACCAGATTTTGCAAGGCTCGGTTTATACTAGCTCTTTGGTTCGTTTTCTTACCAAAGCACAACCAATTGAATGGAAAATAATTTGATGGCGGAAGTTTGATGGTGATCATTCAAAAAGGAAAAGAGAAACGACATTATCAAGAGAGACATTTTGTATCCAATGCTTTGCTGGGAATTCAATAGGCCCTCGAGAACTCAAGATCGACGATCCAGACTTCACACAAACACATAACATGTCCAAAACCACGAAAGGAGATTACTGAGGTGATAGATCGCTACAGAGTTGGTTTCGGTACGTTCCAAGTTGGTGCGAAAACCATCACCCCGATCAGGTGCTAGTTATGCCCAAGGTGTGATCCCAGATGGTCAAATTTCACACAGATTCGAAATGCTTGTGGAATCACCAATTAGGGGTTCTTACATTGCAGTTATATCACTTCTCATAGTTGTTTCATATGGATCTGAACAAATTTTGATGGATTTCTCGATGCCACATTCAATAAAGCATCTCTATTTTATTTCATACATATGGCAAGCTCAAAAGCATGCAGCATATTTATATTTGAAATTATTGGGCGAATCAGTCAAGACGCCGAAGAAGATATTCGACTTCAACATCCTTCGTTAAAGGCATTACCCACATATCATATAGCTTAGAAAGCACTTTTGGATCAACTTTACAGTGACTGTCACAGGCATCACCATCTTGCTTGCCTACACTGTTCTGCAGAGTGACATTCTGTCCAAATATCCTTGCCTTCTTCTCTACTCTCTTCTTGACCTTTTCTTCAACTGCCGTGAATGTTAGTAAGTTCATCAGAGCATTGGTGTCCTACATTGAGCAGCAAGGCAAAGGAACTTAAAGGCTCGATTCGCACTGGCAGCTCCTATCAGGCTATCACAAATGCTAATGCATGCCGGAGCTTAACATGGAAAGCACTTCAATGAAATAGGAATAGAGGCTGGTATGCAACGGTGCATCATACATAGCACACTTGGCGGTTATTGTCCAAACTTGTAATGTCAAGGTGCATGAATATATAAATATAAGCCAACAAATTTTATGAAAAATGCAATAAAAATCTAGTAAGTCTATATAAGAGATGGAAGGTAATTTGGGGAAGCAGAGTATAAGATGTTAACTAAATTAACCATGATATAACAGGTGAAAGATAATTTGAGGAAGTAAAGTATAAGATGCCAACTAAATTAACCTTAGCACGTATTGGCGGGCTATAATCTTGAGGCGCGTCTTTGAATTTCACCTCAGCAACATACTTGCCACAATGAATTCTTCTTGAGAGAGCCTACAAGCAAATAATCAACGCATTTCACTGACCTCAAAGTAATTATCAGTAAATTAAAATGTTTTTTGCAAATATATCTACAAATTAAAAACAAATATTCTGATAGTAGCAATTATATGTAACATTTAATAGAAATGTTTGTGTACCTGCAGGCATGCAAAATCTAAAGCAACTGTTTCTGCATAGTTGCCATCATCGCCATCCGCCGTGAATAATGGTAGCAATTCATTGAAATACATCTTCCATATTGCATCATTCACACAGACCGATGAAGCAAAAGGGTGCAAAACCTACGAAGAAAGCAAATAACTCAGAATCCCAGCGATAGTTAGTCATCACCCGTTAGTCGTCAGTTCCTGATATTATATAGGAGTATATTTTTTGAAGTGCTGATTTTATAATATTAAAGCCCAGTATTCACCTTTGGGTAACCTCTGGTAGGAAAGACAGGTGGTGGAAGATCTTGAGAGAAGAATGGAACATCTTCTGGCTTTTGATAGTGTCCAGCCTATGGTATTTTCCATATGTAATTAGATCATGCATAAAGTTTTGGTCCTATGATATCTTCTGGCTCGAAATGATAATTAGCAGTATATCACACAATAAGTTAGCTATATGTTCAGTTGAAGTTTGAATGTTTGATAAGATATCCTGGATAGGATACGAACTTAAGCTATGAAATCCTCAAATATTTCCCTATCTTCTTTTTTCCAGTAATTATTTCCCTGACTAATAAAGCATCGACAAAGCAATTATCAATCAAATTGGCTATCTGCTCATACGAACAGGTCAGATTTCAGGTTCTTTGTTTGTCCTTTGGAACAGGAGGAAATCTTGATAATTAGCTAACCCTACATAAGCAAGATTTGGTCCTCGGAATATGACACAAGCAAATGATACCAAACCAAGTGGGCAGGTGCCACAAATAAGATGTGCACACCCAAAGGACCAAGTCAAGTCTGTCCATTAGGATCTGTGTGATTGTTTCAAAGAGTACACCGCCATCACACTGATGATGACAGAGATGACTGACAGGTGACGAATGAAAGAAAATGCCGCTAATTCCGTCATACATTATCCATGTGTCATGTGTGGATGTGTATTGAAGTGCTAGTGTGCTGCCTATATAGGGGAAACTCTTCATCGCCTGGAAATGCCAGAGCTCATCATGGCTGCACTACAATATGGTCAAAGCGGATGGAGCAGAGCAGCCAGATCAAAAACCCGAAGTCCTGAACCTGCTACAGAGACATGATAGCCAAATCTGAACTAATCCGCACGACTTCCGTCCGAACAACTGAGTCAGTCTCCGGATCCTCGGTGGGAAGTCAAGAAGGAACTAGGCTTGCCTTGGCGTGCAGGGCCTCGGCTTCTCGGACGAAGAACTCGGCGAGGGAGCCGCCGGCGGCGGCGGCCGAGTAGACCGGCGCGTTGCGCGGGCGTTTGGCCCGCTCGATGAGCGCGAAGACGATGGAGTCCTCCTCGCGGATCAGCTGGTCGCGCACCGCGGCCAGGCTCAGCTGCTCGCCGCCCCACGCGTCCATTGCTCTGCGCCTCGTCGGGTTTGGGGAAAGTGAAGGGCGCGCATAGGAAGCTCGTCGTGTCGTGTGGTCAAGTGGCTTTGAAAGATTTCGTGCCAATTGCCGACGCTTCGATGACCATTTTTTTATGTTTTTTTTAAATGGAACACCCCGATTCCATGAATCATACTCAGGCAGCAAAAATGTTAGCCCTCCGAATCGCTTAGGCCCTTCTCTCCACGATGGACAGATGCTAATCATGCCACATAAACAAAACAATAATAATAACATGGCATAACAATTAAGGAGAAAAAAAAAGTATTTTGGTGACCCAGAAAAAACCAATGCCATGCACGTGAACCTAGACAAACCACTTAAATGAAAGAAGATGCCCAATGCATGAGAGAATTTAGGTGATAAATCATTAAATAGGGTGAGCTTAGCAACAACAAATTAAGCATCTATGCATTGTGAAATTGAATTGCTAAGCTATTTAATGCTCTTAGCACTATATCTTAACACCTTTGCATTGGAAGCAGCCTTACATGATCTGACAGATCATTGTTTTCTCGAGAGAGAAAATCTGACAGATCATCAAGGTTGGACCCAAAAGCCGTTAAACCGTGTGTTAGAACCGTCTTCAATAAAATAAATTGTATGCGATGACTGATCCATCAAACACGATTCCGATAAAAGGTATGTGTACGATACATAACATACAATTGATCCTTACGAAATGATTGCGATGAGCCAAAACAACGTAAACGGTTAACAAATACAAATGTATGTGATGTACGACATGCAATTTACATAGTAGAACTGTTTTGCGATGATCCAAAATAACGCAGATGGTTACGCATATCCGGATATGTGCAATAGGTGACATACAAGTCACTCAGGTAAACTTTTTGTGATGATCCGAAAGAACACAAATGATTTGGCGTAACAAGGTATGTGTGGTACCCGTCAAACAAATCGATAATCAGAATTGTGTGCGATAATTTTGGATAGCACATACAATTTTTTCTTGTGAATTATTTGCTCGACAGGGCACACAATTGAAGAAACCAACTGTTTGCGATAATGTGAATAATCACCGTCGGATCCTTATTCTTAACCGTTTGTGATGAAATCGACAGGGAAAACAAAGATAAAAATAAATATGAGCAAACGACAACAGAGATATACTGTCATGGTTTTGTTACGGCAGATGTCCTCATAGAAAAACTTAGAAGTGAGACCATCGTCACTATGTGGCGACTCGAAGGGGTTGATCGGGAACGAGAGACAGATTTACCCAGGTTCGGCCTCTCCAATGGAGGTAAAAACCTACGTCCTGCTTTGGTGTCTATATTGATGGTGATCTCGATTACAAGGATGCGGAATCGCTAACCTAGATTTCAAGGGTTTCTAACCTGTCTTATTGGCCTTAGGGGCTCGCCTTTATATATACAGGTCGAGACTCCGGGTTTACAAGAGTCCGGGCCATGTTATGACTCGTGACCTATTGCAACTCTACTTTGCCTTATCTCTCAAGTAAGGAAAGTCTCTGGTGTCTTTTGCCTTATGGGCTATGAGTCGCCGCCTTCACGTGTTGGGCCGCTAGGCGGCCTATTTGTTAAGTCGGCTCGTGACCCATCTTGAGTATTACTTATAAGCCACCAGTATGCTGACCCGACCCAATAGGCGGGTTACACCGCGGGGTTATACCCCCGACATTAGGTCCCAGGTTGTTTTGAATTTATTCATGTCAATATCCCTAACCTTCATTAGGCGGCTTATCTTCTGCTTTGCATTCGTGTCTTCTCAGTTTCTCCAAATGCTAGATTATGGTTCCTCCAGACTTGTAATTTTTCTTACGCTACCCATCCGTGAAGCCATCCGCCAGATTTTTAGGAAACTCATAATGTCATCACAACGGGTCTTTTGCACGTATCCATGTATCGCGAAAATCGAGGTATCAACTTTTTCAATATTTACTTGCGTCTCCTTGTTCCCCGCGCCTGTCAGATGTATCTTCGGGTCTTTACCCTATAAATATTCACGGATGGGCCCGTTACTTTTTTCGACTTCTTCTTCCTCCTCGATCTTCTCTTCTCAAACGAGCACCCACGGAGTTCGAGGACGTCGTCGGGGCCTTCCAACTATGCTACTCGCGCCACCGAATCTCCTCACAGTCGCTGGAACGAGCGCTACCGCCTCCCTTTCGCTTTCAACAAGATCTGGTACGTTCCATCACCATTTAGGATTTGAAGATGCTAGCATTCATGTCGTGTTCTTTGTGTTCGTCGAAGCCATTACTTGTAGATCTATAAACTTTCCATTCTTTCAACACCCGCGGCATGGTTGTATTCCCCGCAATCTCATTTCCGGCGAATGGATCTAAAGATGATGCTCTGAATGGTTGTCAAATGCCCCAGTTCGGTTCCATTGCCATCTAGAACGTATTTACCTTTCCTTTCTTACATTTATTTAGATCCATCATAGCAGCCATCTTGGTAGAAACTTGTTCATATATGACTTTTGCTAAGTCATGTGTGGATACGATATGCCTTTGTGCTCTCTCACTCGATTCTGGTGGCTTAAACTTCCTTCCGTTGACCATTGCCGGCTTGAATACTTTTTTTTGTATAAACTGTAATTTATCTCGCATGTGATCAACCCGTAAATTGGCTGCTTATGTTGCGCTCCGGCTTATCTTTCTTATATCCTTTGTAGTTGTCTTGTAACCCGCCATGGCCCCTAAGAACGCCAAAGACCACAACAGGGTCAGATCCCAAGAATCCAAACTCACTTTGGAGAACCTCATGAGCTAGAGGTTCTAGCCGGATCGAAAGGAGATAGAATGGCACGCTCCCAAAGAAGAGCCTTGCCCCCAGCCTCGACAAGGGGAGATTTGTCATCTTTGCTGACCATCTACGCAGGGGCTATCGACCCCTCGGCTCAAAATTCTTTAGAGACCTGTTGCATTTCTTCAATCTCCACCCTCGGGATATTTCACCTAATTTAGTGACCAACATCTGTCAATTCCACGTTCTATGTGAAGTTTATCTGCAAATAGAGCCAAATGTAACCCTCTTTAGAGATTTTTTCTATTTGAACCGCCAGACCGAGACCAAGAATGGACTCGCTTGCGAACTTCAAGTTGTTGGGGAACGTTGCATCGGAAACAAAAAATTTCCTACGCACACGTAGATCTATCCATGGTGATGAGCATCTACGAGAGGGAGAGTGGATCTACGTACTCTTGTAGATCGCTAAGCGGAAAGCGTTAAGAAACGCAGTTGGTGTAGTCGAACGTCTTCCCGATCCAAATCGCCGAGCGTCCCGCGATCTCATCACGATCCGTCCCGCGATCCGATCACGATCCATCTTGTGAACTCATCACGATCCGTCCCGCGAACTCATCACGATCCGTCCTCATCACGATCCGTCTCGCGATCTTGATCATGGTCCTTCCGATCTAGCGCCGAACGGACGACACCTCCACGTTCAGCACACGTACAGCTCGATGACGATCTCCACCTTCTTGATCCAACAAGAGGGAGCGGAGAGGTAGAAGAGTTCTCCGGCAGCGTGACGGTGCTCCAGAGATGGTGGTGGAGCTATTCCGGCAGGGCTTCGCCTAAGCATTGCAGAAATCCGATCTAGAAGAGAAACTATGCACTAGAGGAACGGGTAGCACGTGGCTGAAAAATCTGTGCAAAAACCCTAAAACCTCCAGTATATATAAGAGGAAGAGAGGAGGAGGCTTGGAACAAGGGCCAAGCCTCCAAGAAGTCGGTCGAACCAGGTGGAGGAGGTGGACTCCACCTCCAATCCTAGTAGGACTAGGATTCACCCTATTTTTGCCTTTTTCCACCTTTTCTCTTTGGGCCTTTTTTCCCAAACCGCATGGGCCTTGTGTGGGACTTCCACCAGCCCACTAAGGGCTGGTAAACACTCTCCCACAGCCCATGGAGCCTCTTGGGTCGAAATACCCCTCCCGATGGTCTCCCGATACACTACCGGCACTCCGAGTACACTACCGATGAGCCCGAAACTTTTCCGGCGACCAAAACAGGACTTCCTATATATGAATCTTTACCTCCGGACCACTCCGGAGCTCCTCGTGACGTCCGGGATCTCATACGGGACTCCGAAAAACCTTCGGTCACCACCATGCATAACTCTATACTACCGAAACGTCACCGAACCTTAAGTGTGCAGACCCTGCGGGTTCGAGAACTATGTAGACATGACCGAGACACCTCTACGGTCAATAACCAATAGCGGTACCTGGATTCCCATATTGGTTCCTACATATTCTACGAAGATCTTTATCGGTCGAATCTCTATGTCAAGGATTCAGTTAATCTCATATGATGTTCCCTTTGTTCTTCGGTATGTTACTTGCCCGAGATTCGATTGTCGGTATCTCCATACCTAGTTCAACCTCGTTACCGGCAAGTCTCTTTACTTGTTCCATAATACAAGATCCCGTGACTAACAATTAGTCACATTTCAAGGCCTATTGTGATGTTGTATTACCGAGTGGCCCCCGAGATACCTCTCCGTCACACGGAGTAACAAATCCCAGTCTTGATCCATGCCAACTCAACAGACACCATTGGAGATACCTGTAGAGCACCTTCATAGTCACCTAGTTACGTTGCGACGTTTGATACACACAAGGTACTCCTCCGGTGTCAGTGATTTGCATGATCTCATGGTCATGGAACATATACTTGACATGCAGAAAACAGTAGCAATAAACTGACATGATCATATGCTACGTTCGTAGTTTGGGTCTTGTCCATCACACCATTCTCCTAATGATTTGATCCCGTTTACCAAATGACATCTCATGTCCATGGCTAGGAAACCTTAACCATCTTTGATCAACGAGCTAGTCTATTAGAGGCATACGAGGGACATGGTTTTGTCTATGTATCCACACATGCATCTAAGTCTCCGATCAATACAATTATAGCATGGATAATAAACGATTATCATGAACAAGGAAATATGATAATAACTAATTCATTATTGCCTCTAGGGCATATTTCCAACAGTCTCCCACTTGCACTAGAGTCAATAATCTAGTTCACATCACCATGTGATTCGCATTGTTATGAATCTAACACCCAAAGAGTTCTAGGGCTCGATCATGCTTTGCATATGAGAGAGGTCTTATAGTCAATGGGTCTGCGACATTCAGGTCCATGTGTACTTTGAAAATCTATATGTCAAACCATAAACACTGCTACCACACTCCACTTGGTACTATTCCAAATGGCTGCTCCACCATACATATCCAGATTGCTACTACGAGTCATCTGGATTGGTGTTAAAGCTTGCATCGACGTAAATCTTTACGACGAACTCTTTATCACCTCCATAATCGAGAAACATCTCCTTAGTCTTTTAGTCACTAAGGATAATCTTGACTGATGTCCAGTGATCCACTCCTGGATCACTTTTGTACCCCTTGACTGACTCATGGCAAGGCACACATAGGTGCGGTACACAGCATGACATACTATACAGAGCCTATGGCTAAGGCATAGGGGACGACATTCGTCCTTTCTCTTTCTTATGTCGTGATCGAGCTTTGAGTCTCACTCAACTTCACACCTTACAAATCAGGCGAGAACTCTTTCTCCGACTGATCCATTTTGAACTCTTTCAAAATCTTCTCAAGGTATGCACTCATTGAAAGTCTCATCAAGCATCTTGATCTATCTCTATAGATCTTGATGTTCAACAATTAGGTAGCTTTATCCAGTTCTTCCTTTTAAAAACTCTTTTCAAACAACCATTTATCCTTTCCAGAAATTCTACATCATTTCCGATCAACAATATGTCAACCACATATGCTTACCAAAAACTATATAGTGCTCCCACTCACTTTTTTGTAAATACAAGTTTCTCATAAACTTTGTATAGACTCAAAAAAACTTTGATCACCTCATCAAAGTGTATATTCCAACTCCGAGATGCTTGCTTCAGTTCATAGAAGAATCACTGAAGCTTGCACACCTTTTAGCATCCTTAGGATTGACAAAACCTTCTGGTTGTATCACATACAACCTTTCCTCAAGTAAACCGTTAAGGAAACGACGTTTTGATATCCATCTGCCAGATTTCATAATTGAAAAATGCAGCAATTGCTAACATAATTCCAACAGACTTTAGCATCGCTATGAGTGAGAAAGTCTCATCGCAGTCAACTCCTTGAACATGTCGTAAACTTCTTTGCAACAAGTCGAGCTTTACAAATGGTGACATTTACCATCAGCGTCTGTCTTCATTTCAAAGATCCATTTGTACTTAACGACCTGCCTCTTCGCTACGATCATTTCAAAGAGTCATCTTCAGGGGAGCATTCTGAGGTAAGACTTGACTCTTCTTGCCATGTACTTACTAAACTTTGCTGACGCTTCTTATTTTCAGGGCGACTCGGAATCCATTCCAGCCGACGGCATTGAGGTAATTCCAATCTCCTCTAGTTCCTCAGAGACATTTGTCCCACGAAAACCAAGACGAACCATCCAGAAGTTTAAACTGTCACATTGAAATGCTTACTTAGCGCACGATTTTCTTTTGAAGAACACTCAATTTGATGGCCAGTCAAAACGCAAGACCCGATGTGACTCGGGCGACTTAGCCCCTAGGTTGTCTCACGCACCGCCGGCTCGTAAGTCGCGTCTTGAGGTACCAAATAGTCCAGTCCATTTTAATTCTAGAGTCATTTTCTTTAAACAACCTCTTAACCAATCAAACTTACTTGATCAGGAATCTTCTTCGTCTTCGGGTGACTCGTCTGCAACACGGCTTCCCGCTTTCAAAGTCAATCGTGGGTAAGTGTTTGAACTTTGCACGATTTTTTGCATACTTGACCATTGAGATATTTCTTCCTTAATATAATTATATAATTTCTGACAACTATAGGGTGAAAGCTTTTGTGTCGAACCATGCTGCGGGGTCAACCTCAGGTGTTGCAAGCCAAGACGCTCTGAGCCCCCCTCCCAAGAAGACAACCATTGAAGTTGATCTTCCAAGAAACAACAATCATGATGCCGCTGTTGAGACATCAGATGATGTTGAGGCGCCCAGGCTGGATGAGCCAGTTTTTATGGAAACGATCAATTTCGAAAACACCTCAGCTGACCTATCTGCTCGTCCGCCTAGCCCGGCATGTCCCTCCAATCTGGCTGCTCAAATTGATGACACCAATCCGGTGACTCAAAGTGATCCAGATGTTATCATTGTTAAAGAAGCTTTCCAAGCTCCCATTGCTTCTATCTCCTTAGCAAAAATTATGGCCAAGGATGAGATGATTGCTTAGAAAAGTGGAAAGCCAAACTGGAGGTCCCAAGCTTGTCTACTCTTGAAGTTGAAGACATTCATCAGCAATAGTTGACTTGGTTGTCTGAAAACCAGGAGCTTGAGATCCATTTGATCAGCTCTCTTAAAGAGAAATATGAGGTAACATTCGTGTTTCACTACTTGATCATTATATCCTGTCCTCAGCCCTCAAGGACCGTCTTACTATGAAAATTGTAAGCTGGTTCTTCAAAATAAACATATTGGTATTGGACTATAGTTGTATCCCCCAAGGACCAACTTGTTATGATCATGACCAGTTGGTACTTTATGCTTTAAAGTATATGATACAGAAGAGTGATGTAAGGGATAAGGGACTGATTTGGATCTATATGTTTCATGCTATGGTTAGATTTATCTTAATTCTTCTTTCGTAGTTGCGGATGCTTGCGAGAGAGCTTAATCATAAGTGGGTTGCTTGTCCAAGTAAGGGCAGCACCGAAGCACCGGTCCGCCCACATATCAAATTATCCAAGTAACGAATGCGAATCATATGAGCATGGTGAAAACTAGCTTGACATAAATTTCCATGTGTCCTAGGGAGCGCTTTGCTTTATATAAGAGTTTGTCCAGGCTTTTCCTTTATTACAAAAAGGATTGGGCCACCTTGCTGCACCTTTTCTACATTTATTACTTGCTACCCGTTACGAATTATCTTATCACAAAACTATCTATTACCGATAATTTTAGTGCTTGTAGAGAATACCTTACTGAAAACCGCTTGTCATTTCCTTCTGCTCTTCGTTGGGTTCGACACTCTTACTTATCAAAAGGACTACGATAGATCCCCTATACTTGTGGGTCATCAAGACTCTTTTCTGGCACCATTGCCGGGGAGTGAAGCGCCTTTGGTGAGTGGAATTTGGTAAGGAAAATTTATATAGTGTGTTGAAGTTTACTCTCACTTGTTACTATGGAAAATAATCCTTTGAGGGGCTTGTTCGAGGTATCGTCACCTCAACGGAAGCACATAGAGTTGCTCCTCAACCTAATGAACCTACTGAAAATATTTATTATGAAATTCCTTCGGGTATGATAGAGAAACTGCTAGCTAATCCTTATGCAGGAGATGGAACACTACATCCTGATTTGCAACTAATCTATGTGGATGAAGTTTGTGGATTATTTAAGCTTGCAGGTTTGCCCGAGGATGATGTCAAGAAGAAGGTCTTTCCTTTATCTTTGAAGGAGAAGGCATTGACATGGTATAGGCTATGTGATGATATTGGATCATGGAACTACAACCGATTGAAATTGGAATTTCATCAGAAGTTTTATCCTATGCATCTGGTTCGTGATCGGAATTATATTTATAATTTTTGGCCTCATGAAGGAGAAATTATCTCTCAAGATTGGGGGAGGCTTAAGTCAATGTTATATTCATGCCCCAATCATGAGCTCTCAAGAGAAATTATTATTCAGAATTTTTATGCTCGGCTTTCTCGTAATGATCAATCCATGCTCGATACTTCTTGTACTGGTTCCTTTATGAAGAAAGATATTGAATTCAAATGGGATTTATTGGAAATAATTAAACACAACTCTGAAGATTGGGAACTCGACGAAGGTAAGGAGTCAGGTATAAACTTTAAGTTTGATTGTGTTAAATCCTTTATAGACATCGATGCTTTTTGTGAATTTAGCACTAAATATGGACTTGACTATGAGATAGTAGCTTCTTTCTGTGAATCATTTGCTACTCATGTTAATCTCCCTAAGGAGAAGTGGTTTAAATATCATTCTCCCATTGAAGTGAAAGTAGTTGAACCTATTAAAGTTGAAGAAGAAACTATTACTTATAATGTTGATCCTGTTATTTCTGCTGCTTATATTGAGAAACCACCTTTTCCTATTAGAATAAAGAAACATGCTAAAGCTTCAAGTCTGGTTTGTAAGAGCTATGTTAGAACACCTACACCCCCTGAACAAATTAAAATTGAACCTAGTATTGCTATTGTTAAAAATCTCTTGGTTGATAATATTGATGGGCATGTTATTCATTTCTTTGATGAAGTGATATGCACATGGTCCCTACAAATATAACCATAGTTATACATGCGAAAATAATTATCAGGTGAATTATAATAAAAATTATTTGAATTATTTTTTTTATCAAAAATAGAAATAGAACACATTAGTTTATTATATGCAGAATTAAAAAAGACATGCACAAACCTCGTGTGAAGATCCGAGGACTAATTGAGCGAACTAATTGTTGGACGGAACGAAACAAAATCAAGACATGCATACGTTTCAAGCTCCAACATCCAGGTTGTGTGCATGCTCGTTGAGGAATATGCATGCATTTGCATGCATGTACGGCTAGGAGACGGACTCAAGCGCAAAAGGAGAGAAGAAGCATTAGGCCTCATGGACAAGAGAAGTCCACGGGCATCAGCCCACCACATCAATTAGAGAAGGCAATAATCCACATGTGGGCCGGCTCCTGATGAATATTGTTTCCTTCAATTCGTAGCAGTTCAGGACTCATCGACGCGCAATGCCAACAGCCAATGGCCGAACCTAATAAATAGTTAGCTTTCATCTATATTTAGACTCGGGTTTTATTGTATTGTCTAGCTATAGCTACAAATCGCATCTACGAGACGTGTAGGACTACCGCTTTGTCAGATTCATAGTGGAATTCCAACTTTTCATCTAGTTCATGTACTCAGTTTATTATCCGCAATATCAGATTGCAATTATCATTGTTCTTGCTGGTTCTTTGGTTGCTTGCAGGAACTCGAACCTCGTTGTTTAGGTTGATCGTGCCTACGGCAAGGTCAATAACCATCGGAGATTGGTTTAGCGATTGTTAAGGCGTATCGTCGGGTACGGTATAGCCAGATCGTCAAGATCAAAATCCACCAAATCGATAGTTATCCCCCCTCTCATCGAAAGATCGGTCCGCTGTCACATCAAGTGGTATCAGTTTTCAGGATTATCGATGAGACATTTACAGTTTTCATAGGTTAGTTTGTCTTTCTGTCCTATAACCCACAAAAAATACAAAAATATATATAGATTAGTTCATCCTTTACACCTATTTTTTTAGCCTTTAGCAATTTTTGCATCTAGTATTTGCATAGTTGAATTGTTGGTTTCATTCATCCTGAAAGTTAGTGCTGGTTTAGATTAAATTGGAGAGAAAAGTATCTACTAAATCTATCTGTTTTTGTCTACCCTCGTAATCTCTACCGCGACCCTAGTTCTCAATCATCATCAGAAGAAAAAAAAGATCGCAATCGATTGTTTCCGATTCTTGTTAACTCTAGACATCTGTATTTTCCTTTGTCTTATCAAGCGTTGATTAGCATCGCAGATTCTGCACATTGAATGACGCTCCATCCAACCTCGCTTTTCGTTTCACGAGCTACTAGACATCAAGACAAACCGTGTCTGCTAACCCGCGCAACTCACCACAGCGAAGACGCACGCTGCTAGACACCCCATGTTGTTTGTCTGCCTGCACGCGTACCATACCCAAAACTTTCCACCAGCCGCTCCTGTGCACTAGTACTAGTACTTTGTAGTCTCAATGCCGACTAACTTCTAGCTAGCTCCCGTTGTGACTTGTTCATCTAGCTAGATTTCATTGCAACTTGTTCAGTAGCTGTTCATCTTCCTTTTCTTCAGATTTAACTTTTGTGAGTGATTTCTGCTAGCAATCGGCCTGACAAAAAAACTCAGAAAAAAAGGAAAAAGAGAAAAAAGAGAAAAAAAGAAGAAAAAAGAAGAAAAAAGTGCAAAGTTCAGACCGGCTAATATCTATTTAGGTAAAATTAAAAGAGTTGGCTATTCAAGTATTATTTTCTGATGCTACGAGCTTGACTATCGCCTCACGCCATTTGTTTTGAGCTTTTTTATATACCCACGTGTCTTCCGCTACTTGCTAAATATTTTCTCGACACGTTCCACCCACTTGTTTCAGTATCTGGTCTTAGATTGTTTTATCTCTTACTAGTCGACTGCCAGCACTAGTTAGGAGTTTGAACAATTATTCATCTTGTATTATTTTTTGCTTAATTGTGCCACACAGTGAGTTGAGGAAACCATCACCAACCTCCACTTCCTATATTATACCTTGTCCGGTCACTTGGTAATCGCTATATCAATCTTTTGATAACTTTTGATATCGCCAACGGCCGACAACCACTACGGCATGGTAAGAACTGGTAAGAGCTTGGTAATTGCTAGAGTGCTGAGAGACATTTTTCACCACCTCAAAGTAGTACTATAGGAACATTATACTTATGATTTTGTTCTTGTTTGGTACTAACCATGGCAGGTTATTGCGTGACCAATAGTTGGGCTACATTTGTTGTCGGGGATGACTTGTCATATATTGATGTGAGTCATTATCTCCCACCACAGAAGGTATGACGACTGTCACAAGATGTATATGAAGGTAGAAGCGCACATGATTAGGTTATCTCTTTGCCACAGTTCGAGGGTAAATATGATCCTGATTCGTATATTGATTGGGAAATGGAAGTAGATGAAATATTTTCAACCCATAATGTTTCAGAACGTAAGAAAACAAATGATGCCACTAAAAGTTTTTTTGGTTTCGCTTCAGTATGGTGGAGAAATTATTGTAGGGAAAATGTTTACAGTAGACCTACTACTTGGAAAGCTCTGAAACTTGTTATGCGAATCCGTTTTGTTCCTTTATCCCATGCTAATGATTTGCTTAGAAAAATGCAATGCTTAGTACAAGGACATAACACCGTTTAAGAATATTATGATAATTTATGCATTGCTTTGTTACCTTGCGGATTAGAAGAATGCGAAGACGGTTTTCTGAACAGATTTTGGAGAGGATTAAACTGTGATATACAAGATAATGCATGAAGAATTGTATTCTATCGACCATTTGTTTTGTCTTGCTTGTGAAGCTGAACAAAAATTAAGAAGACATATATACAAGATCAATAAGGGTGCCATGGAATCACCGTCAAAGAAGGTTACTTCCTCCGTTGTAGCACCAACTATGATTGCGCCACCTGGAGCTTATATGGAGTCACCATTGACCATTCTTACTTCATATCAACAAGGAATGCAAGGTAATAAGGAAGGTATTGAATCAACTCATCCACCCGATCTCGATTTATATCATGTTGAATTAAAAGATACATGTGTTGAGTTGAATGAAATGCCCTTTGTTTTGCCCACACCATTTGTTATGAATAATTGTGTTGCTACCTTGGATAAATTGTGTGATTAAACAACCGAGACACCTATTGTTTTACAAGCACCAACTCTTGAAATTGACTCCCTCATTGATTTGAGTGCACCCAATGATTTAAAGACCATTGAGATTGAACCATGTGACTTAAGAATTAAATCTAGTCCAGATCACATACAATTGTTTAAACATGATGAAGTAATCGCTCGAATTTGACATGCTAATCTTTGTATTCTATTTTGATGGATCCACCTATGCCTTTGTCACATGCGAGAACTAAACTAGCCGAGATCACATGTTTGAGTTCCGTGAAAAGTGTTAATCCGCCTAATCTTACTTTTAACTTGATTGGTATGGATTGCATAGACAAAGAATTTTTGGTCCATAGGATTTGCATCACATGTGATGATCTTTCTAGCTTGAAAGAGATTATTACTAAGCCAATGCTTGACCATTTTAATATGACCTTCAACATCGTTGTTGATTACATGCCCAATATCCTGTTGCATGATTGCTTATATACACATACTATTTTGGATAATCCTATACCTATGTTGGGATGGTTTAATGATGAGCATTACAAACCAGGTGATATGAATTTATGTTTCACTTATATGTGCAAACTAAGTTGCAATTTACTTCATCAGTATATTTCTTGTGATAATTCCTCGACTTCTGATCACACCAGATATGCTCATCACTCTTACATAGAGATAATAGTTGTGCAAAACTTGAAAGGAGTTAAAACTGATGATATATACATATACCATGCATACACATTGTCATCTTGGTTAGTATTTTTCAGAATAAGCAAAGCCGAGGACGACTTTATTTTCAAGAAAGGGAGGATGATATGGACATGGACCCTACAGATATAACCATAGTTATTACGTGCGAAAAGAATTATCAGGTGAATTCTAATAAAAATTATATGAATTATTATCTTTTTACCCGAAATAGAAATACAACACATCATTTTATTATATGCATAATTAAAAAAGACATGCACAAATCTCGTGTGGAGATGCGAGGACTAATTGAGTGAACTAATTGTTGGACGAGATGAAAAAAACAAGACATGCATATGTTTCAAGCTCCAACATACAGGTTGTGTCCATGCCGTTGAGGAATGTGCATGCATTTGCATGCATGTATGGCTAGGAGACGGACTCAAGCGCAAAAGGAGAGAAGAAGCATTAGGTCTCATGGACAAGAGAAGGCCACGGGCACATCAGCCCACCACATCAATTATAGAAGGCAATAGTCTACATGTGGGCCGGATCCTGATGAATATTGCTTCCTTCAATTTGTAGAAGTTCAGGACTCATCGACGCACAACGCCAACAGCCGATGGCCGGACCTAATAAATAGTTAGCTTTCGTCTAGATTTAGACTCGGGTTTTATTGTATTGTCTAGCTATAGCTACAAATCGCATCTACGAGACGTGTAGGATTACTGCCTTGTCAGATCCATAGTGGAATCCCAACTTTTCATCTAGTTCATGTATTCAGTTTATTATCCGCAATATCCGATTGCAATTATCATTGTTCTTGCTGGTTCTTCGGTTGCTTGCAGGAACTCGAACCTCATTGTTCAGGTTGATCGTGCCTACGACAAGGTCAATAACCATCGGAGATTGGTTTAGCGATTGTCGAGGCATATCGTCGGGTACGGTATAACACCTGATAATTCTTTTCGCACGTAATAACTATGGTTATATCTATAGGGTCCATGTCCATATCATGAAGCTGCTAGAATTGCTAGACCTGACACTAAATATAAACATAGACCTATAGTCGGCGTGCCTATTGTTTCTGTTAAAATAAGAGATCATTGTTATCATGGCCTATGTGATATGGATGCTAGTGTGAGTGCAATTCCCTTCACCTTATATCAAGAAATTATGAATGATATTGCACCAGCTGAACTAGAAGAAATTGATGATAGCATTAAGCTTGCTAAAAGAGATACTAGAACACCAGTTGGGATTGTTAGAGATGTTGAAGTCTTGTGTGGGAAAATAAAATATCCTACTGATTTTCTTGTTCTTGGTTCCTCGCAAGATGATTTTTGTCCCATTATATTTGGTAGGCCTATCTTGAATACTGTTAATGCTAAGATTGATTATGAGAAAGAAACTGTTACTGTGAGTTTTGGGGATGTGTCCCATGAGTTTAATTTCTCTAAATTTCGTAGACAACCCCATGATAAAGATTTGCCTAGTAAGGATGAAATTATTGATCTTGCTTCTATTGCTGTGCCTCCTACTGATCCCTTAGAACAATATTTGCTAGACCATGAAAACGATATGCATATGAATGAAAGGAATGAAATAGAGAAGATTTTATTTGATCAACATCCTATTTTGAAACACAACTTGCCTGTTGAAATACTTGGGGATTCTCCTCCACCCAAGGGTGATCCCATGTTTGAGATTAATCAATTACCGGATACTCTGACATATGCTTATCTTGATGAAAAGAAGATATATATCTTTTTATTATTAGTGTAACCTTTCAGAGCATGAAGAAAAGAGATTATTGAAAACTCTGAAGAATCACCGTGCTTCTATTGGATATACTCTTGATGATCTTAAGGGCATTAGTCCCACTCTATGCCAGCATAAAATTAATATGGAACCTACTGCTAAACCAGTTGTTGATCACCAATGAGGGTTAAATCCTAAAATGAAAGAAGTGGTAAAAAATGAAATATTAAAGCTTCTGGTGGTAGGTATAATTTATCCTATTGCTATTAGTAGATGGGTTAGTACTGCTCATTGTGTCCCTAAGAAGGGAGGTTTACTGTTGTTCTTAAAGATAAAAATGAATTGATCTCGCAAAGAATTGTTACATGATATGGAATGGTAATTGATTTTAGGAAATTAAATAAAGCTACTAGGAAAGATCATTACCCTCTACCTTTTATTGATCAAATGCTATAAATACTATCTAAACACACACACTTCTGCTTTCTAGATGGTTATTCTAGTTTCTCTCAAATACTTGTATCAAAAGAGGATCAAGAAAAGACAACTTTTACTTGCCCTTTCAGTACCTTTGCTTATAGGCGTATGCCTTTTGGTTTATGCAATGCACCGGCTACCTTTCAAAGATGTATGACTGCTATATTCTCTGACTTATGTGAAAATATTGTTGAGGTTTTCATGGATTATTTCTCCATTTATGGAAATTCTTTTGATGATTGCTTGAGCAACCTTGACAGAGTTTTGCAGAGATGTGAAGAAACTAATCTTGTATTGAATTGGGAGAAGTGCCACTTTATGGTTAATGAGGGCATTGTCGGGGGACACAAAATCTCCAAAAGAGGTATTGAGGTGGATAAAGCTAAAGTAGATGCTATTGAAAAAATGTCGTGTCCCAGGATATCAAAAGTATAAGAAGATTTCTTGGTCATGCTGGTTTCTATAGGAGATTTATTGAAGACTTTTCTAAAATTTCTCGGCCTCTCACTAATCTCTTGCAAAAATATACTCCTTTTGTTTTTGATGATGATTGTGTAGAAGCATTTGAAATCCTTAAGAAAGCCTTGATTTTTTGCACCTGTTGTTCAACCACCTGATTGGAACCTACCCTTTGAAATTATGTGTGATGCTAGTGATTATGCCGTTGGTGCTGTTCTAGGAGAAAGAGTTGATAAGAAATTAAATGTTATCCATTATGCAATTAAAACTCTAGACAATGCTCGAAGAAACTATGCTACCACTGAAAAGGAATTTTTAGTAGTTGTGTTTGCTTGTGATAAGTTCAGACCTTATATTGTTGATTCCAAAGTAACTTTTCACACTGATCATGCTGCTATTTAATATGCTATGGAAAATAAAGATGCTAAACTAAGACTTATTAGATGGGTTCTTTTGCTACAAGAATTTGATTTGCATATTATTGATAGAAAGGGTGCTGAGAACCCCATAGCAGATAACTTGTCTATGTTTGATAATATTCTTGATGACCCACTACCTATTGATGATAGCTTTCCTGATGAACAATTAGTTGTTATAAATGCTTCGCGTAATGCTCCATGGTATGCTGATTATGCTAATTACATTGTTGCTAAATTTGTACCGCCTAGTTTCACATACCAAGAAAAGAAAAAGTTCTTCTATGATTTAAGACATTACTTTTGGGATGATCCACACCTTTATAAAGAAGGGGTAGATGGTGTTATTAGACGTCGTGTACCTGAGCATGAACAGGAACAGATCCTACACAAGTGTCATTTCGAGGCCTACGGAGGATGCCACGTTGGAGATAGAACTGCACACAAGGTATTACAATCTGGTTTTTATTGGCCTACTCTCTTCAAGGATGCTCGTAAGTTTGTCTTGTCTTGTGATGAGTGTCAAAGAATTGGTAATATTAGTAGACATCAGGAAATGCCTATGAATTTCTCACTTGTTATTGAACCTTTTGATGTTTGGGGTTTTGATTATAGTGGACCTTTTCCAAAGTCCAATGGGTATACTCATATTCTAGTTGCTGTTGATTATGTTACTAAGTGGGTAGAAGTGATTCCAACTAGTAGTGCTGATCATAACACTTCTATTAAAATTCTTAAAGAAGTTATTTTTCCTAGATTTGGAGTCCCTAGATACTTAATGACGGATGGTGGTTCGCACTTTATTCATGGTGCTCTCCGTAAATTGCTTGGTAAGTATGATGTTAATCATAGAATTGCATCTCCATATCATCCTCAGTCTAGTGGTCAAGTAGAATTAAGCAATAGAGAAATTAAATTGATCTTACAAAAGACTGTTAATAGATCTAGAAAGAATTGGTCTAAGAAACTTGATGATGCATTACGGGCTTATAGAACTGCTTACAAAAACCCTATGGGCATGTCTCTGTATAAAATGGTTTATGGTAAAGCATGTCACTTACCTCTTGAACTAGAACATAAAGCTTATTGGTAAATTAAAGAGATCAACTATGATTTTAAACTTGCTGGTGAGAAGAGGTTATTTGACATTAGCTCACTTGATGAATGGAGAACCCATGCCTATGAGAATGCCAAGTTGTTTAAATAAAAGGTTAAGAGATGGCATGATAAAAGGATACAAAAGTGTCAATTCAATCTAGGTGACCATGTCTTGCTATACAATTCTCGTTTAAGATTTTTTGTAGGAAAACTTCTCTCTAAACCGGAAGGGCCTTTTATTGTCGAGGAAGTATATCGTTTCGGTGCCATCAAGATCAACAACACCGAAGGCACTAACCTCGAAGGTGGTAAATGGGCAAAGAATCAAACATTATATCTCAGGTACTCCCATAAATGTTGAAACCAATATTATCAATATCATAACTCCGGAAGAGTACATTAGGGAGACCCACCAGAACATTTCAGACTCTGAAAAGGAATAGGTATGTGGTACGGTAAGCAAACCGACTCCAAAACTTTTCCAATAGCAATTTTCTCCATTTTTTAATATTTAATAAATTAGGAAAATATAAAGTAGTTCGAAAAGTGCATGAGGAGGCGACAAGCCAGGGGGCGCGCCCTACCCCCTGGGCGCGCCCCTGTGGCTTGTGGCCACCCCGTGTACCCTCCGGACTCTGTTTTCTTGTGGTATACTCCTTAAGGTCGGTAAAAATTCATTGTATAATCTCCCAAAGGTTTGGACCTTCGTATCACGACAATACCTCCTGTTTTTGTTTTGAGTTGTTTCTACAGCAGATTTAGAGCAAGATGTCTTTGCAAGAGTCGGTCAGGGAGAACCGTGTCTCTCACCCGATGCCGAGGCCTGGAGCATATAGCGAAGCCAACCACTTCGGGAAGGCCACAGAGGAAGAGATGGAGGTTTACTTGAAAAGGGTGGATGCCATGGAGGAAGACCAAGAAGTTACCTCTCGTCTACAACCTGGAGTCATGTTGGAGGAACTTTAGAGCTCAGCAATTCCAAATTCGGTCATCCCTCCCAATGCTAAATTTCTTACTTATGAAAATATGGAAAAGAGTGTTGCCTCTTCCCCCGCATCAATGAAACATCCATGGGTGATGGGATCTCTAATCATCACTAGAAAACTTCGCATGGAAATAATGGATCTTAGACAGCAAAATAACAAGCTCAAGGAGGAGAATCGCATTCTGAGGGGCATCATCACCAAGAATATAACATCATCACCTCAGAAGAAAGACATCTAAACACTTGGGTATGTGCACTCCCCCTCCCTGGGCTTGTGCCAAGCTTGGGAGAGGTTCCCCAATATCGTATCACCATCACATCTTTTATTTTTATCGGTTTTCCTAGTTTGATCCATTTGGTTATATCTTGATTTAGTAGAATAAAGTTTTTAGTATGATCTAGCTTTGAGTTTTGCTTTTATGTTCCCCATATGTAAGCGAGTCCGAGAGTTATATAATAAAAAGTAGTTTTGAGTTGAGGGCTTTGCTTGCTGCTATGATCTTGAGAAAAAGAAATAAAAGAAGTATAGAATAAAAGTAAAGAGTATATATGATGATCTTATGGGGAGTGATGACTTCACATATAAGAAGTATGTCGATTGAAATTTGTTGTGAGTTGACAAATATAGATTGGTCATTGTTGCAATTGAAAGGAAGTAATAAAGAAAGTGAGGTTCACATATAAATATATTATGTTGAACATCTTTTATGGTTGTGAGCACTCATTAAAATATTATATGCTAATAAGTTTATGTTGGACAAGGAACACAACATAATGGGTTATGCTTGCTTATTTCCGAATAGAAGTTATATGGATATAGATCCTTTAACATGTGACGCTTGCTTCCACCCCATATCAGCCAAAACTTCCGCACCAAGTAGAGATACTACTTGTGCATCCAAACACATTCAACCTAGTTTTGCCATGAGAGTCCACCATACCTACCTATGGATTGATTAAGATCCTTCAAGTAAGTTGTCATCGGTGCAAAAAGCAATAAAAATTGCTCCTAAATATGTATGATCTTTTATTGTCAGGGAAAATAAGCATTGTACGAACTTGTGATGGTAAAGAAATAAAAGTGACGAACTACATAATAAAGGTTGCTATCACAAAGGGCCATACAACGTGACGTTCCTTTGCATTAAGGGTTTGCACATCCAAAAACAAAAAACACATGACAACATCCATTTTGCATCATGTTATTGTATTTATATTTATTGCATTATGTTATGTTATTACACATTATGGTACAATACTTATGCCTTTTCTCTCTTATTTTACAAGGTTTACATGAAGAGGGAGAATGTCTGCAGTTGGAATTCTAGACTCGAAAAGGAGCAAATATGAGAGACCTATTCTGCACAACTCCAAAAGTCCTGAAAATTCATGTAGAATTATTTTGGAATATATAAAAATTATTGGCCAAAAGAAATACCAGAGGGGACCCACCAAGAGGTCACAAGCCTAGGGGGCGCACCCTACCCCCAGGGCGCGCCCCTATGGCTTGTGGGCCCCCTGGTAGTCCTTCGGTGCCCATCTTCTGCTATATGGAGGGTTTATACCTGAAAAAAAAATCATAAGAGAGCTTTTGGGACGAAGCGACGCCGTCTCGAGGCGAAACTTGGGCAGAACCAATCTAGGCCTCCGGTGGAGCTGTTTTGCCGGGGAAACTTCCCTCCCGGAGGGGGAAATCGAAGCCATCGTCGTCACCAACGATCCTCTCATCGAGAGGGGGTCAATAGCCATCAACATCTTCGCCAACACCATTTACTCTCCAAACCCTAGTTCATCTCTTGTATCCAATCTTTGTCTCAAAACCTCAGATTGGTACCTGTGGGTTGCTAGTAGTGTTGATTACTCCTTGTAGTTGATGCTGGTTGGTTTACTTGGTGGAAGATCATATGTTCAGATCCTTAATGATAATTAATACTCCTCTGATTATGAACATGAATATGCTTTGTGAGTAGTTACATTTGTTCCTGAGGACATGGGATAAGTCTTGTTATAAGTAATCATATGAATTTGGTATCCATTCGATATTTTGATGAGATTTATGTTGTCTCTCCTCTAGTGGTGTTATGTGAACATAGACTACATGACACTTCACCATTATTTGGGCCTAGGGGGAGGCATTGGGTAGTAATAAGTATATGATGGGTTGCTGCTAGAGAGACAGAAGCTTAAACCCTAGTTTATGTGTTGCTTCGTAAGGGGCTGATTTGGATCTATATGTTTCATGCTATGGTTAGATATATCTTAATTATTCTTTCATAGTTGTGGATGCTTGTGAGAGAAGTTAATCATAAGTGGAGGCTTGTCCAAGTAAGGGTAGCACCGAAGCACCGGTCCACCCACATATCAAATTATCAAAGTAACGAACGCGAGTCATATGAGCATGATGAAAACTAGCTTGACAGAAATTCCCATGTGTCCTCGGGAGCGCTTTGCTTTATATAAGAGTTTGTCCAAGCTTGTCCTTTGGTACAAAAAGGATTGGGCCACCTTGCTGCACCTTTTGTACATTTATTACTTGCTACCCATTACAAATTATCTTATCACAAAACTATCTATTACCGATAATTTCAGTGCTTGCAGAGAATACCTTACTGAATACCGCTTGCCATTTCCTTCTACTCCTCGTTGGGTTCGACACTCTTAGTTATCGAAAGGACTATGATAGATCCTCTATACTTGTGGGTTATCAATCACATAGACCCAGAAATCAGCAGCTCGCGGTGGAGCAAACATGGCGCTCGCCCGTGAAATGACATACTTGCTTGAGCTGGATTTAGAGGCTTTGAAAAACGGCTTCACTGAATATAAATTGGATGGCTCAGAGTTCACTCGTGCTGACTTTACCAAATATTTTAAGGAGACTCGGCCATTTGCGACTCTGATGGCTGAAGAAATCAATCTTTCACAGTATAACCCGACATACTATATCAAGAATGAGCGTATCGACGCCCCCAATGATGAGCCGTCAGAGCTGGTGCTGCCTCGATGTAAGAGACCCTTTTCTCCTGATGTCGATGCGTCAAGTCTTATTAAGGGGTCTTCAAATTTTGAATACTTAATATCAATTTAGTGGCAACAAAAAGAGCAGCAGGCTGAAGATCAGGAAGAGCTGACAAAAACCCGTCGAGAGGTGCCTGACGCAGGCCAAGCTTGAAGATGAGCATCTGATGATGAAGGAGCCGCCACGCATCTCAGGCCCAGGAATGTTGGGCCAAAACATGAATATTTGGTGGCTCATAGTATGATTCTGTAATAGTTTTCTAAAACTCCAAAATTCCCTAGCGTGCCATCGTGCACATTGATTGCATCTTTCTTGTTTATGGTGAAACTTGTCATGATACCTTGATGTATTGAGTTGTCTCCCAAAATATTATCATGCTTAGTCTTTTGATTCTCTCTGAATTTTTGACTGGATTCGGAGAAGTTAATTTGATACTTTCAGAAAGACTTGCTTATGAGGTTTAAGTCCTTAATGAATTCTCCCACTGCATAGTTGCAGAAGATGTGACATTAAAACTGACCTTGATAAAGCCATAGTTTCGTAATCCGGACACTTATTGATGAGCCAACAATTATACCTGAAAGGTTATTTAATTGCGACATATGGATTTAAAAATAATGAGGAAACTGCAATAACCCGACTCAGTGAGACTCGTCAAGGAGACTAGCTTCCGAGGCTCAAGTCTTGCTTCAATGAAGCGGGTATGATAACCCATGGTTTATCCTAGCTCTTTGTGTGCCAGCTCTCACATGACTCAGCTGATGTTTTAACCTTCAGTAGTTCAGGGTCCACAATGGATTGACTTGTGAAGAGTACATGGGGTCACCTGATCGGAGTTGCATCAAGCATATAGGCAGGTTTAACCATTTTCGTGGCGTTTTTTTATGCCAGGTCAAGAGGGTGAGAAAGCTAAAATCGATGAGTTGGAAGCCCCCAAGTGAGCTATGATCTTGGAAAATCTCTATCGACATTCTGGGAACGAGGGTGCCCAAACCTGACGTCCTATGGCCTAGGGCATGGCACACCTCGTGAGCCAAGCGCGGCTTGGCACGACTCCACTCAAGACAAGGCCCCCGCAAGGACCCCAGGCTCGCGAGGAAGAACGACGCTAAGACCAGCAAGGATGGGCCACCTCAGGCCCCCTCTGGATCAGCAAAGATCTCTATGCAAAGCCCGTCCTCAGGAGTCAAAGGTGACGCAGGGAAGGACAGGCGGGCGCCAGCGTGCCAGGCAGTGCAGTTTCCCCTTTGGTGAAAAGGGTACAAGGACGTACGCGGGTTCCCGAAGCACCTCCCAAAGGTTTCCATTCCAGTGCAACAAGACCACGACCACGAGCCCCGCAGGGTGGGTGTCATCGCCAAGCCCACCACTGCATCATCGACAACCGCTTTGCAGGCGAAGACCACCTTTGGACATGGCGCGGATGTACTCTTGTCGCCCTTCAAATTTGGCTGTTGTGGGATCCCTTCCCTCCATTGTGATAAGGGAAGAGGACCCGAGACACTGCTATATATAGAGGCTAGGTCACACCGTAGAGGGGATATGATCCATGACTTAGCCACTTGGCGAACCATGAGACAAGGAAAAGAGCCAAGAACACCAGTAGAGCCCCCTCTCGATGCTCGAAACCACTGTACTAGTTCATCCACCACACCTCCCCGAGAGGCAATCCACCAAAGCAGGAGTAGGGTATTATGCTTTACAGCGGCCCGAACCTAGGTAAACTGCCGTCGCCATCTTCTTTCTCTCCATCGTGCGAGTTTTCCATGGTACCCATCGAGTAGCGAGCTAGGTAGGGCAAGGATGCAGGGGATCTTTGCACACGCCCCTGTGTTCAAAACTTGAGGGTTTTGCGGAGCCCGAAATCCGACATTTGCCGTGCCAGGTAGGGGACGTGTCGAAGTCTTCCTTAAGTCTCACCCCGCTTCTGCTTGCCGCACTCATGGCAAAAGGACGTCAAGCCCGTGCTGAGTGGCGAGCTTCCCGCATGGCACGGGCGGTGCCGGCGAGCCTTGACGCACCACGTCCTCAACGGGCGCCGGGGGCTGCCGCCTTCACCAGCCACTTAGCACGTCCTCGCCGCCCCGGGGTGCATTGCCGCCTTTACGGGACTTCCATGACCCGACGCATAGACATGTCATGCTCCTCGTGGCGCACGAGCTACAACGCCATCATGCGGCGCGTGACCGCCGCAACGCTTAGACTAGGCATGCCCCCAGGCGCGTCACCACCACCAATGGGGCCCTGGTGTACCTCGGCTAGGCTCGTGCCTATGAACCCACTCAACCGGTAGGACCAGCGCTCAGGCTGCACGAACGCATTTGGGACGTCCGCGATGACCCGTGCTCGCCCAGGGCACCGGGGGCGCGGGAGCTGGCCGCAGGCGCCGGCTGGGACCTGTGCGGGGTGCTTCCCGCACAAGGGGAGCGTCACCTCGCACCCCTTAGCACACCCACCAAAACCAAGGAGAAGGACCAGAGGCTCAACTGTGGCGGCGCCCGGGGGCTCAGGAAACTCTACAACAACCATGTTGACGAGTGCCCGAGCTGTGAAGGAAGCAACGGCGGCTACCATGGCGCAGGAGACACGTACGTGACTTCGTGAGTGGCTCTCACGGGGGGTGGCATGCGCAGCCTCGTGAGGGTGGCTTGAGGGTTTGGCCTCGTGAGGATGCCCGGCGCAGGCACCTTCGCGAGGCACACCCGCTGGTAGGGAGCTGCCTTGAGCAAACATCTGGGTCTGGGGGACCAGGGGTCACTAGCCTAGAAACGGAGGGCGGAACATGCGCCAACGTTCCCGGGTCCGGTGGTCCTAGCTTGGAGATGGAGGGTGGAACACATGCCCATGTCTCCGGGCCAGATGATCCCAACCTAGAGACCGGGGGGGGGGTGGAACACATGGCCCTATCTCCAGGGTGCGCGACGCCCGCTTGGAGACGGAGGGTGGAACATACGCCCATGTCTCCGAGCCGGGTTTCACTCGATCACTAGTGGGCGATCCTGTACTCGCCCATGTCCCCAGGCCCGGCTCGCTCGGCCTGGAGGCAGGGCCTCGGGTACCTGCGTCAGGATCCCGAGCACCTGAGCAAGGTGCGCTGGGGCACCACCCAGGGTGCCAGCCTCGCGCGCAACGGATGGGCCTCGCCTACCCCGGCCCGCGGCACGGGGGTTAAGCCTTCACTACGGTGGTGCCACCCGGTCACGGGCTCTGGGGTGTGGGGGGCTCCCCTACACCCGGGGGCCCGTCCGGAACCGACCCTACTTCACCAACCCATGACACTCTCACGTAATAATGAGTGGGATGTATACGCCCGGAGCCCCCCGAGGACGCGGAGGGGTTCCCACCCACGCAATGTGGCAGCCCCATGCTCCGTGCTGGTGGAGAAGTCAACACTGCCCACCAATGGCTATGCCCACGCAATGTGGATGCCCTACGCTCAGCACTGGGGAAGATGAAGACTAGCCTAGGTGTCGGATGTGGCGTTTGCTTGCTTCTTTTTGTGTTCGAATTGCCACTTTTTGGAATGAAGTTTAAAGAGTTTAGAGCTCTATATTTAAAACGAAAAGGGGTTGGGGACTTTTCTCTCATTGCACTCTCTTTTTTACCAATCTTGAGTTCTCCTTTTTTCTGGATCGGTGTTTCACAAGAGGCCGTGCGGTACGGCCCTACCCGGGGCACCTTGGAGCTAGATAGCAAGGCCTTGTCGCCTCAGGGTTTTGCATCTTTTGGCAGCCGACCCCTGCTCGGGGGATCCAATCGCAGCATGACACCATGGCATGGAGTCTCAGGAGGCCCCAGTGCCTCCTGAGGTAGAACCCGACATGACGGAATGGGGATCGCTTGAGCATCAAAGGGGGCTCCCGAGCAACGCGCCTCAGGATCCTTACCGGTCATATAGCCACTCGGCACCCTCGATGTGCGGTACTAGGGCCTGTTGACACAGAGTGCCAAAAGGGCTCCCGACCTACCTGACACGCAAGAAGAATAGAAGCCCTCAGGGCGTCCTCCCCCAGGCACCGCTACAAAACCTCCCTAACGCAGAAGGCCATCGCAAGCATGCCAATCGGATTGGTAGCAACCCCAAGTAAAAGGAAGCACGGCGTAATACACCCTATCGCTCGGAAGCACACTCAACGGTATTCTGAAAAATACATTAAGGTTGCCATTGGGCCACATGCATAACCTTGCCAGGAAAACGAGGAGGCTACTCAAGACACGTAGTCTCCGCCACTCTCGCCATCGCCACCACCGGCGGCTTCGTGCTTCCCGGATCCAGCCGAACCCTCGGCCTCATCGGAAGATAGCTCCGCTATCAAGTCTTCCATGTGGTCCTTGACCCACTTGGAGAGGGCGTCAAGAGTCATTTCAGGCACGGGACCAAGCACCGCCCCAAAATCAAAGTGTGGGTCGAGGCGAAGGAGGTGGCTGAAGATGTTCGAAGCCGCCCGCGCGAGGAGGTCGTGGCATTTCTCCTCCACAAGCACGAGGACCTTCTCCACACCCCCTCAAGGCACTCCATGAACCTGGAAAAGAAGCCCAGGTACCCAGCATCGTCCGGAACCAAAGGACTCAAGATGCTCGCGCTGTGGATGTCGCTCAAGGCCCGGTTGGCCCTCCTCTCGAGGGATTGGAACATCTGGGAACGCATGTGCTGGAGGCCGCGAGCACGGGCTGCCTCGTCCGAAGTCTCCTCCGCTAGGGAAGCAACGCCCTTTACTTGTTAATGAAGAAAAGCTAACTCGGCCTTGGTAGCAGCCTGGGCATCCACCGCGGCTCGCCGGCGCCTTTCCTCTTGGTCTAACCTTTTCTTGAGGGCATCAACCTTGCCTTTTAGGAGGTCACATCACTTGCAGAACCTGGACTCCTAGAACTTCAGCTTCGCATGGTAGTCCTGGATAAGGGAGCGCCAGGACTCTGCCACCTTGTCGTCGACCTCCTCTTGGAACCTTGCCTTGCGGGAGGCAAGGGACTCCTCGGCAAGTGACACCTGGCGCTCTCTCGCCTCTAGGCTCTCCTTCTCCAGGCTCTTCTCCAGCACCTCCATCGCCAACGAGTTCAAGGGCACACGAGACTCCGCACCGGCGGGGAGGAACTCAGGTGCCATATCATCAAGCATGGTCTTCCGTGCATGGATCTGCCTTTCAAGGGCGGCACCGAAGGCTTGGAGCTCTTCAAAGTGTTCCTCTGAGGCCCTACACCGGCAGTCGGCTTCCTGAGCTTCAGCAAGGGTGCACTCGTGGGCCTCCACCACCATGGCAAGGGACTCCTTAGCCTTTGCACGTGCGCGCTCGCTTTGTAGGTGCCCGAAGTTCACGGCGACCTCAAGACGATGCCATTCCCTCGCAAGGCATTGCCGCTCCCTCTCCAAGCGGGCGTCATCATTGGCGAGCTCCACCCCCAGATGTCCTAGCGCCTCCGCCGCAGTTTGGAGCAACCCCCCCCGCACGGCGCTTCGGTCACTCATGAGATCAAGGTCCCAGCCGGGGTCCTCACCTTCCTCAGGATGGACGGGGGAGGTATGCGGACGACCGCCCAGCCCGGACGCGCCCCTTGGGGCTGGGGGCTCCCCCGTAATGCTCCGGAACAATGACGCACCGCATGGGGCCCCACGTCATCAAGCAAAGGGGGTCCAAGGTCACCGTGCGGCGTATCTCCAGGGAAGGACACCAACGGGGGGCACTGCGCCGTCCCGAGGAGCTGAAGACCACAAGCAAAGAATATTGCAGGGGGATCATGCTCGAGGCCCCTTGATGGACAAGTAGGCTCGGCTGCGGGCGACCTGGCCACCAGAACCCCACGGCTAACGGGAGGCATGGCCGTCGGAAGTTCGCCGTCCAGGGAGGCAGGTAGCTTTGACTCGGCTCCTCCTTCACCATGGAGGAGCATGCGAAACACGAGCTCAGAAAGAGGGCGCCGAAGGGGAGGACAAGGGGACGCAGACACTTACTCATCCATGGCGATCCACTTCCTCTTCACCGGCGCCCAGGGTGCCGGAGAACGGCCGCCCCCAAGCGCCTTCTTATTTCGGCCGGAGCGAAGGCCGGGGGACGACGAATCAACAATTGGCGCCCTGCACTCACTAGCGCAAGCGGCGACCCTTATCATCAACGGGATGTCGCCCGTGATCCTGGGCTGATCCGAGGCGGGAATTAGAGAAGCAGGCGACAAAGGGCGCCCCATCTCGACCGCGGGAAGAGCAGTGCCCTTAGGACTCCCAGGAGTCGAGGCCCCTGACGAGGGGACATCCTAAGGATGTGACCCCTCAAGAGGAAGGAACCCCCACTCGTCAAAGCATGGAATCTTCAGTACAAGGGTTTCCCGGTCCATGTAGTTATACATGGGGAGGCCGCCATGAGGGAGCTGTCGGGCTCACCACCGGTCAGGCGACGGAGCAGTTGCGCAACACATCGGGAGAAAGAGATGGGATCTGGATCCTCATGGGATCGTGGGGACCCGTGAAGGCCCACATTGGGCGGGAATGATGCTAGAGGGGGGCGATTCGTCTGCGTACAAACTCCCACACCACCATCGCCATCATCACGCCCGCCTCCTTCAGCCTCGCCAGCCTGGCTAGAACCCGCACGCGCCGTGGGTTGACAAGATCCTCGCGCATCCACCCATGGTGTGGCACTGCGGGGGGCGGCGGGGGTTGAAACAGGGGGGCAGCCTGAGTTGCATCAATGTACACCCACTGCCGCCGGAACCCTTCTGCTTCTAGGGAGAATCCAGCATCAAGGGCCTCTCCAGCTGGAACATCAGCTGCTCTCAGGGACACGCACCCGGAGCACTGTCCCCCCGAGACCAACTCGAGGGAGAAGAAGTGGTGCAACAGGGCCATAGAGGGGAAGACACCCATGAAGGCCTCGCATAGGAACGCAGAGGCCTAGAGAAGGACAAGGGAGCCAGGGTCAAGGTGGAGCACGTGGATCCGATAGTGCGAAAGGACGACAGAGGGGAAGTCTGAAAATGGCGCCAGCATGCCCGAAAGAAGGGCATGGATTTGGAGGGTAATGGCAGGGGCCGCGAGCCCAGCCAGATCTTGGTTGCCCCCTATTCGTTGGAGCTGCCGGCAACCACAAACTGGACCTTCTCCGGCCCCTCCAAGTTCACCACCGAAGACCGGCCCAACACGGGCATAGGAGCCAAGGCGTTGGTCGGCACCCTCAGGCCTTTGCCCTCTCCCTTCTTGGAAACCATGGAAAGGGGGCAGTGGGGGGGGGGCACGCACAAGGATTTGGCAGAAAGGGCGAGAGTCGCGGAAGATAGGGAACATGCGGCGAGATCGACGAGGAACAAAGGCAGCTTGGTGGTGTGCACCAGGAAATTTGCAGACCCGACAATGACTGAGATGGTGCGGAAAAGAAGGGGGCCATGGCCCCTCAGAATCGGCCGCGTGTTGGGCCTAGCCCGCGGAAAATTGGGGCCCGTGGCGCTACGGGCCACCTTTGACGGCTTCGCCTAGAAGCCAACTCGGGCGCGCCTTCGACCCGGGGGCTACTATCGGTGTTCTGGGAACGTGGGTACCCAGACCTGCCGGCCTATGGCCCAAGGCATGGCCCACCTCGTCAGCCAAGAACGTCCTGGCGCGGCTCCACTCAAGACAAGGCCCCCGCGAGGACCCCAGGCTCGCGAGGAAGAACAACGCCAAGACTAGCAAGGATGGGCCACCTTAGGCCCCCTTCGGAGCAGCGGAGATCTCTATGCAGAGCCCGGCCTCAGGAGTCAAAGGTGACGTAGGGAAGGACAGGCGGGCGCCAGCGCGCTAGGCGGTGCAATTTCCCCGTTGGTGCAAAGGGAGAAAGGATGTACACGGGTTCCTGAAGTGCGCCCCAAAGGTTTCCATTCTAGTGAAACAAGACCACGACCATGAGCCCTGCAGGACGGGTGTCATTGCCAATCCCACCACTGCATCATCGACAACCGCTTTGCAATCGAAGACCACCTTTGGACAGGGCACAGATGTACTCCTGTGCCCCTTCAAATTTGGCCGTTGTGGGATCCCTTCCCGCCATTGTGATAAGGGAGAGGACCCGGGCCGCTGCTATATATAGAGGCTAGGTCACACCGTAGAGGGGATAGGATCCACAACTTAGCCACTCGGTGAACCACAAGACAAGGCAGAGAGCCAAGAACACCACTAGAGCCCCCCTCGCGAGGCTCGAAACCACTGTACTAATTCATCCACCACACCTTCCCGAGAGGCAATCCACCAAAGCAGGAGTAGGATATTACGCTTCACAACAGCCTGAACCTGGGTAAACTGTCGTGTCCATCTTCTTCCTCGCCATCATGCGAGTTTGCCTTGGTACCCATCAAGTAGCGAGCTAGGTAGGGCGAGGCTGCAGGGGATCTTCGCACACGCCCCTGTGTTCAAACCTTGAGGGTTTTGCGGAGCCCGAAATCCAACAAGCTCAATGTAGGATATATAGGAGAGAATGCTACTACTAGAAAACATCTGATGTTTAGATATGCTGACTTTATTCCAGTGATCATAAAAATAAAATGAATCGTTGAGCCAGAATCCCCAAGCAATGTGTTTCAAACAATAAAGACTCATGCTCAATGTATATAATGAAACGACAAAAACCCCGAGTTTCAGGGGTGCTATCTTTATTATATTTGGAAACATAGAAGTATGTGCAGAAGTTGGGGATCGATACAAAGATAGTGAGCCAATGGCTCTAAGTATAATAAGACTAAAGGTGGGCTAGATCAACTCACTCAAGTGCTGGTTTTCAGGGGACTCTGATCAACCGGGTCAACATCGGCTATAGTGAATTTCATCTCTTGAACGACACAGGCCGACCTAGCATAAGTTGCATCTCCTTCCACACACTCCCAGTAAATCTTCCTGTTGCCCCCCTTGACTATAGTCCCTTTGGGACCTGGCATCTTGAGCTTGAGGTAGACGTAGTAGGGACGAGCCATGAAACAAGCGTTAGCCGGCCTTCCAAAGAGAGCGTGGTAAGGCCTTTTTATTTTTATCACCTCAAAGGTTAAGGGCTCACATCTGTAGTTATATTCATCACCAAAAGCAACATCAAGCTTAACCCGCCCAACTGGGCATGCTGACTTCCCAAGAACAATGCCATGAAAAACTATGGTTGATGGTTGAAAACTGACATTTGGGAGACTCATCCGTCGAAAGGTGTCATAATACAAAATGTTGATGCTCCTACCTCCATCCATGAGGACCTTTGTAAGGGTATAACCACCCACCCGAGGCCCCACCACCAACGCTAGATCTCATGGATTACCAACCCGGGTGGGGTGATCCTCCCTGCTCTAGGTGATCGACTATTGAGACCAATTGACGTACCTAGGAACGACCGGTTCTACCATATTGACGACTCTCTGCTTGAGTATTTTTTGTCTCGTTTGCAAGTATTGGTGGTAAAAAAAACATGGTATTGACCACCATTTAGCTTCTCAGGATTACTTTGGAACCCTGCTTGATTATTATGTTGTTGATGGCCCTGGCCAGAACGCTGCCCATTGCCATTGTTTCCTTGGTGTTGAAACCCTGACCCTGAGCCGCCTTGTTCACTAAAACCTAATCCTAAAAATTTGCCCGGCGAGCCGCCCTGTGAATTGCCTAGGACATACTAACCCAGATGTCCTCCACCATTGCCTCCTTGATGACTCTGAGAAGCCTTGTTACGGAACTCATGCATGATATAACAATTTTCCCATGAGTGCGTAGCTGACTTATCCTGAGTATTGTGCTTGGGACAAGGCGCCTTGAGTGCCTCCACATAATTACGGGGCTTATTCCCATTGTAAGGCCCCCTGAGATGGCCATTCCGGCATTGGTTTTTGAAACCAATGTTGGTATTGGCCACAAACTCTGACCCGTCACAAGCTGCTTCCGTTTGTTGTTGTTACGTTGACCTCTAGGGTTTCCACCTTGTTGATGACCCTTGCCACCATCACCTTTCTTGCCTTTGCTAGTTTTATCCTCTTCTAAGCCAGGATCCTTCGTGCTTGTGACTTGGCGTATCTGGTAAGAACATCCATCAAGTCGCCCATGACTTGAACTTTACGTTTGAATCATCCAAGCTTCTGGACTAGGGGCTGAAAGTGATGGTTTTCTCCAAAATGAGCACGACCTGAGCCACCGTTATGCTGTATGATGAGTGGATGATTTTGACAACCCGACGGGTCCAATGATGTGCTGACTCATCCGCGCGCTGGATGCAATGCTGAAGATCTATGATTGTCATTGGCCGTTTGCACATTCCTCGGAAATTCTTGATGAACCGCTCCTTCAGTTCCGCCCAAGTGTTGATGGAGTTTGGAGGAAGATTTTTCAACCATGTTCGAGCCGGTCTTTCCAGCATCATCGTTAATTACTTTGCGCATACCGCGTTGGTGACATCGAGCATGTCCATGGCTAACTCATAGCTTTCGATCCATACTGCCGGCTCAAGATCTGTCGTGTAGTTTGGCATTTCACGAGGTCCTTTGAAGTCTTTAGGCATGACATGGCTTGAGACTGTCTTGGTATTTCCCCAAATAGGAAGGGATGATGTAGCACATTTAAGGTAAGTATTTCCCTCAGTTTAGAAACCAAGGTATCAATCCATGGAGGAAGACCAAGCAAGTATGTAAACGACACCTGCACAGAAAGAACAAATACTTGCAACCCGACGCCTAAGAGAGGTTGTCAATCTCTCAATGGTAAAAGGATAGATTAGGTTGTAATAGTTTGGGCAAATAGGTCTCGCAAGAACACAAAATAAAAGAAGTAAACTAAAAGTGCAGCAAGGTATTTTTGGGTTCTTGGATTAATAGATCTGAAAACAAACACGGCAAAAAGATATATCAGAAAGCACTATGTCGGAAAAGTAGACTTGGGCCGTAGGTTTCACTAGTGGCTTCTCTCATGAGTATAGCACACGGTGGGTGAACAAATTACTGTTGGGCAATTGATTGAAGATCAAATAATCATGATGATATCCAATGCAATGATCATTATATAGGCATGACGTCCAAGATATGTAGACCAAAACGATTTTGCATCTACTACTAGTACTCAACACATCGACCACTATCCATCATCCATCTAGTGTATTAAGTTCATGGAAAAATGGAGTAATGCAATAAGAACGGTGACATGATGTAGACAAGATATATTCATGTAGGAATAGACCCATATTGTTATCCTTAATGGCAAAGATACATGCTTGCCTTGCTGCCCCTTCTATAATTGGGAAAGGACACCGCAAGATCGAACCCATCACAAAGCACCTCTTCCCATGGGAAGAAAAATCGATCTAGTTGGCCTAAGTAAACCAAAGATTTGATGAACAAATACAAGGCTATAAGTAATCATGAAAATAAGAGATCAAAGAAGACTCAAATAATACTCATGGATAAAAACTGATCATGAACTCAGAATTCATGGGATCCCAACAAACACACCGCAAAATCTCATTACATCAAGTAGATATCCAAGAGACCATTGTATTGAAAATGAAGGGAGAGAGAGAGAGAGGAAGCCATCTAGCTACTACCTATGGACCCATAGCTCTACGGTGGATTACTCACATATCATCGAAGAGGCACCCATGAAGACGGTGCACCCCTCCGTGATGGTGTTTGATTGGATCTCGCAGTTCTGGAACTTGCGGCGGCTGGAATTGTGTTTCGTCGACACCCCTAGGGTTTTCTGAATATATGGTTATTTATAGAGCTTATAGGCAGTGGCGAGGCATCCTGGGGTGGGCACAACCCACCAGGGCGTGCTTGGGGCATCTGGCGTGCCCTGGTGTCTTGTGCTCTCCTCAGCCCTCCTCTTTGGCACTTCTTTGGCCCACTAGATGTCTTCTTGTTGGAAATATGCCCTAGAGGCAATAATAAATTTTTTATTATCATATTTCCTTGTTCATGATAACCGTTTATTATCTATGCTATAATTGTATTAATCGGAGACTTAGATGCATGTGTGGATACATAGACAAAACCATGTCCCTGGTATGCCTCTAATAGACTAGCTCGTTGATCAAAGATGGTTAAAGTTTCCTAGCCATGGACATGAGATGTCATTTGATAACGGGATCACATCATTAGGAGAATGGTGTGATGGACAAGACCCAAACTACAAACATAGCATATGATCGTGTCAGTTTATTGCTACTGTTTTCTACATGTCAAGTATATGTTCCTATGACCATGAGATCATGCAACTCAGTGACACCGGAGGAGTACCTTGTGCGTATCAAACATCGCAACGTAACTGGGTGACTATAAAGGTGCTCTATAGGTATTTCCGAGGGTGTCTGTTGAGTTGGCATGGATCAAGACTGGGATTTGTTACTTCGTGTGACGGAGAGGTATCTCAGGGCCCACTCGGTAATACAACATCACAACAAGCCTTGCAAGCAATGTGACTAAGTGTTAGTCATGGGATCTTGTATTACGGAACGAGTAAAGAGACTTGCCGGAAACGAGGTTGAACTAGATATGGAGATACCGACGATCGAATCTCGGGCAAGTAACATACCGAAGAACAAAGGGAGCATCATACGGGATTAACTGACTCCTTGACATAGAGGTTCGACCGATAAAGATCTTTGTAGAATATGTAGGAACCAATATGGGCATCCAGGTTCCGCTATTGTTTATTGACCGTAGAGGTGTCTCGGTCATGTCTACATAGTTCTCGAACCCGCAGGGTCTGCACACTTAAGGTTTGGTGACGTTTTGGTAGTATAGAGTTATGTATGGTGGTGACCGAGGGTTGTTTGGAGTCCCAGATGAGATCTCGGACGTCACAAGGAGCTCCGGAATGGTCCAGAGGTAAAGATTGATATATAGGAAGTCCTATTTCGGCCTCATCGGTAGTGTACGGGGAGTGCCGGTAGTGTACCGGGAGACCATTGGTAGGGGTATTTCGACCCAAGAGGCTACATGGGCTGTGGGAGAGTAAATACCAGCCCTTAGTGGGCTGGTGGAAGTCCCACACAAGGCCCATGCGGCTGGGAAGAAAATCCCAAAGAGAAAAAGGTGGAAAAAGGCAAAAAAGGCAAAAATAAGGAGGAGTCCTAGTCCTACTAGGATTGGAGGAGGAATCCTCCAATCCCACTAGGTTTGGCCGACGCAAGGGCTGCCTTTTTGGCAGCCAAGCCTCCTCCTCCTCTCCTCCTATATATACTAGAGTATTTTAGGGTTTTGGCACAGAATTTCAGCCACGTGCTACCCGATCCTCTAGTGCATAGTTTCTCCTCTAGATCGGATTTCTGCAGTGCTTAGGCGAAGCCCTGCCGGAATAGCTCCACCACCATCTCCGGAGCGCCGTCACGCTGCCGGAGAACTCTTCTACCTCTCCGCTCCCTCTTTCTGTATCAAGAAGGCGTAGATCGTCATCGAGCTGTACGTGTGCTGAACACGGAGGTGCCGTCCGTTCGGAGCTAGATCGGAAGGACCATGATCAAGATCGCGAGACAGATCGTGATGAGTTCGCGGGACGGATCGCGACGAGATCACGGGACGGATCATGATGAGTTCGCGGGATGGATCGTGATTGGATCGCGGGACGGATCGTGATGAGATCGCGGGACGCTCGGCGATTTGGATCGCGAAGACGTTCGACTACACCAACCGCGTTTCTTAACGCTTCCTGTTAGCGACCTACAAGGGTACATAGATCCACTCTCCCTCTCGTAGATGCTCATCACCATGGATAGATCTTGCATGTTCGTAGGAAATTTTTTGTTTCCCATGCAACGTTCCCCCACAACGGTATCATGAGCTAGGTCTATGTGTAGATGAGATCTCGAGTAGAACACAAAAGGTTTGTGGGCGTTGATGCTTAGATTGATTCCTCCCTTGGTCAGATTTTGGTTCAGCGGTATTGTGAGATAAAGCGGCCCGGACCAACATTACTCGTACGCTTACGATAGACCGGTTCCCTCGACCGCAACTTGTTGCATAGATGGCTTGCGGGTGCCAGTTTCTCTCACTTTAGTTGGATCGAATTCAACAAAGGCGGTCCTTGAGAAGGTTGAAAAGCAACTAGTGTATCACCGTTGTGGTTTTTGCGTAGATGAGAATTTTTCTTGCTAGATACCCGTAGCAGCCACGTAAAACATGCAACAACAATTAGAGGACGTCTAACTTGTTTTTGCAGGGTATGTTGTGATGTGATATGACCAATTACATGATGTGATATATGTGATGTATGAGATGATCATGTGATGTATAAATTATCACAACTTGCATGTCGATGAGTACGGCAACCGGCAGGAGCCATAGGGTTGTCTTTAATTATTGTATGACCTACGTGTCAATCATTAAGAGCTATGTAATGCTTTACTTTATCGCTAAACGGTAGCAATAGTAGTAGAAGCATGTTGGGCGCGACTACCCCGATGGCGACACGTTGATGGAGATCAATATGATGAAGATCATGGTGTCATGCCGGTGACGATGGAGATCATGCCGGTGCTTTCTAGATGGAGATCAAAAGCACAAGTTCATGGCCATATCATGTCACTTATGATTTGCATGTGATGTTAATCCTTTTATGCACCTTGTTTTGCTTAGGACGACAGTAGCATTATAAGGTGATCCCTCACTTAAATTTCAAGATGAATTGTGTTCTCCCCAAGTCTGCACCGTTGCGAAAGTTCGTCGTGTTGAGACACCACGTGATGATCGGGTGTGATAGACTCTACGTTCACATACAACGGGTGCAAGCCAGTGTTGCACATGCAGAACACTCGGGTTAAACTTGACGAGCCTAGCATGTACAGACATGGCCTTGGAACACAAGAGACCGAAAGGTCGAACATGAGTCATATAGTAGATATGATCAACATGATGATGTTCACCATTGAAACCACCTCAACTCACGTGATGATCGGACTTGAGTTGGTGAATTTGGATCATGTATCACTCGAATGACCGGAGGGATGTCAATTTGAGTGGGAGGTCTTAAGTAATATGATTAATTGAAGTCATTATCATGAACATAGTCCGTAGTGTCTTTGCAAACTGTGTTGTAGATTACTATCTCACGTTGTAGCTCCCTTGAAATTTATATGTTCTTAGAGAAATAGAGTTGAAAGATGATGGTAGCAATACTGCGGACTGGCTTCGTGACCTGAGGATTGTCCTCGTTGCTGCACAGAAGGCTTATGTCCTTAATGCACCGTTCGGTGCGCTAACCCCTCTAGTGTTATTTGTAGATGTTGTGAACATCTGACAGGCACGTTTTGATGACTACTTGATAGTTTAGTGCGTCATGCATTACAGCTTAGAATTGAGGCTCCGAAACATTTTGAACGTCACGGAACATATGAGATGTTCTAATGGCTGAAATTAGGATCTCAGGCTCATGCCCATGTTGCGAGATATGAGATCTCCAACAAGATTCTTTGCCTGCAAGATGAAGGAGAATAGCTCAATCGTTGAGCGTGTGCTCAGATTGTTTGGGTGCTACAATCGCTTGAATCGAGTGGGAGTTGATCTTCCAGATAGGAAGTGATTGATATAGTTCTCCAAGTCACTGTCACTAAGCTACTAGAACTTGGTGATGAACTATAAAACACCAGGGATAGAAATAATGATCCCTAAGCTGTTCGTGATGTTTGACACCGCGAAGGTAGTAATCGAGAAGGAGCGTCAAGTGTTGATGGTTAGTCAAAACCAATAGTTTAGAGTAGGGCAAGATCAAGGAGGGAAACTTCATGGATAGCAAGTCAGTTGCAGCTCCAGTGAAGCAACCCAAAGTCTAACCCAAACCCGAGACTAAGTGCTTCGATTATGAGGAGAACGGCCGCTGAAGCGGAACAACCCTAGATACTTGGTAGATAAGTAGGCTGGCAAAGTCGACAGAAGTATATTTGATATACGTGTTATTGATGTGTACCTTGCTAGTACTCCTAGTAGCACCTGGGTATTGGATACCGGTTCGGTTGCTAAATGTTAATAACTCGAAGTAAAAGCTACGGAATAAATGGATACTAGCTAAGTGTGAGGTGACGATGTGTGTTGGAAATGTTTCCAAGGTTGATGTGATCAACATCGCATGCTCTCTCTACCTTCGAGATTAGTGACGAACATAAATAAATGTTATTTGGTGTTTCTGCGTTGAACATGAACGTGATTATATCATGTTTATTGCAAACACGGTTATTCATTTAAGTTAGAGAATAATGGTTATTCTATTTAGATGAATAATACCTTCAATGGTCATGCACCCAGTAAGAATGGTTTGTTGAAACTTGATCGTAGTAATACACATGTTCATAACATTGATGCCAAAAAGATACAAAGTTAATAATAATAGTACCACATACTTGTGGCACTGCCGCTAAATGTCATATTGGTATAAAACGCATGAAGAAACTCCATGCTGATGGATATTTGGACTCATTCGATTTCGAATCGGTTGAGACATGCGGACCATGCCTCTTGGTCAAGATGACTAAGGACCCCGTTTTCTGTTTTGATGAAGTGGGCAAGTGATTTATTGGAAATGATACATGTTGATGTATGCAATCCAATGAGTCTTGTAGCGTGCGGTGGATATCATTATTTTGTTACCTTCACTGATGATTTGAGTAGATATAGTGTATATTTACTTCATGAAACACAAGTCTGAATCGTTTGAAAGGTTCAAGCAAATTCAGAGTGAAGTTTAAGATCATCGTGACAAGAAGATAAAAATGTTTGGGATATGATCGTGGAGGTGAATATCTGAGTTACGAGTTTGGCATACAACTTTAGACAATGTGAAAGTTGTTTCACAACTCATGCCACCTAGAACACCATAGTGTGATGGTGTGTCCTAACATCATAGTCGTGCTCTATTGGATATGGTGCGTGCTATGATGTCTATTATCGTTTTGTTACTATAATTTTAGGGTTATGGATTAGAGACAACTACATTCACTTTAAATAGGACACCATGTAAATCCGTTGAGATGACACCGTGTGAATTATGGTTTGATAGAAACCTAAGCTGTCATTTCTTAATGTTTGGGGCTGCGACGCTTGTGTGGAAAATGTTTTCACCTAATGAGCTCGAACCCAAAGCGGTCAAATGCATCTTCATAGAATACCCTAAGAACAGTTGGGTGAACCTTCTATCTCAGATCCAAGCATAAATTGTTTATTGCTAAAACTGGGTCCTTTCTCGAGGAAAAGTTTCTCTTGAAAGAATTGAGTGGGAGGAAAATAGAACTTGATGAGGTTATTGAACCTCTGTTTCAACCAGAGAGTAGCGTAGCACAGAAAGTTATTTCTCTAAAGCCTATGTTAGTTGAAGGGGAAGTTAATGATGAAGATCATGAAGCTTCTGATCAAGTTACTATCAAACTTCGTAGGTCGACAAGGACGTGTACTGCTCCTGAGTGGTGCGGCAACCCTGTCTTAGAGGCCATGTTGTTGGAAAACGATGAACCTACGAACTATGGAGAAGCGATGATGGGCCCGGATCCCAACAAATGGTTAGAGGCCATGAAATCCGAGAAAGGATCCATGTATGAAAACTAAGTATAGACTTTGGTAGACTTGCTCGTTGGACGGCAGGTCTTTGAGTACAAATGGATGTTTAAAATGAAGACATACGCTCATGGTAAATGCCACCATTTGTAAAGCTCGACTTGTTGCAAAGAAGTTTACGACAAGTTCAAGGAGTTGACTACGATGAGACTTTCTCACTCATAGCAATGCTAAAGTCTATTGGAATTATGTTAGCAGTTGCTGCATTTTTCAATTATGAAATCTGGCAGATGGATATCAAAACGTCATTTCCTTAATGGTTTACTTGAGGAAAGGTTGTATGTGATACAACCAGAAGGTTTTGTCAGTCCTAAGGATGCTAAAAGGTGTGCAAGCTTCAATGATTCTTCTATGAACTGAAGCAAGCATCTCGGAGTTGGAATATACACTTTGATGAGGCGATCAAAGTTTTTAAATCTATACAAAGTTTATGAGAAACTTGTATCTACGATAAAGTGAGTGGGAGCACTATAGAGTTTCTGATAAGCATATGTGGTTGACATATTGTTGATCGGAAATGATGTAGAATTTCTGGAAAGCATAAACGGTTGTTTGAAAAGAGTTTTTCAAAGGAAGACCTGGATAAATCTACCTAATTGTTGAACATCAAGATCTATAGAGATAGATCAAGATGCTAGATGAGACTTTCAATGAGTACATACCTTGACAAGATTTTGAAAGAGTTCAAAATGGATCAGTCAGAGAAAGAGTTCTTGCCTGATTTTTAAGGTGTGAAGTTGAGTGAGACTCAAAGATCGACAACGACAGAAGAAAGAGAAAGGATGAACATCGTCCCCGATGCCTTAGCCATAGGCTCTATATTATGCCATGCTATGTACCGCACCTGGTGTGTGCCTTGCCATGAGTCTGTCAAGGGGTACAAAAGTGATCCAGGAGTGGATCACTGGACAACGGTCAAGATTATCCTTAGTGACTAAAAGACTAAGGAGATGTTTCTTGATTATGGAGGTGATAAAGGGTTCGTTGTAAAGAGTTACGTCGATGCAAGCTTTAACACTAATCCGGATGATTCTTAGTAGCAATCCGGATACGTATAGTAGAGCAGCCATTTGGAATAGTACCAAGTGGAGTGCGGTAGCAGTGTTTACGGTTTGACATAGAGATTTGAAAAGTACACTCGGATGTGAATGTCGCAGACCCATTGACTATAAGACCTCTCTCACATGCAAAGCATGATCAAGCCCCAGAACTCATTGGGTGTTAGATTCAAAACAATGCGTGTCACATGGTGATGTGAACTAGATTATTGACTCTAGTGCAAGTGGGAGACTATTGGAAATATGCCCTAGAGGAAATAATAAATTGGTTATTATCATATTTCCTTGTTCATGACAATCATTTAGTATCCATGCTATAATTGTATTAATCGGAGACTTAGATGCATGTGTGGATACATAGACAAAACCATGTCCCTGGTATGCCTCTAATAGACTAGCTAGTTGATCAAAGATGGTTAAGGTTTCCTAGCCATGGACATGAGATGTCATTTGATAACGGGATCACATCATTAGGAGAATGGTGTGATGGACAAGACCCAAACTACAAACATAGCATATGAGCGTGTCAGTTTATTGCTACTATTTTCTGCATGTCAAGTATATGTTCCTATGACCATGAGATCATGCAACTCACTGACACCGGAGGAGTACCTTGTGTGTATCAAACATCGCAACGTAACTGGGTGACTATAAAGGTGCTCTACAGGTATCTCCGAGGGTGTCTGTTGAGTTGGCATGGATCAAGACTGGGATTTTTTACTCCGTGTGACGGAGAGGTATCTCAGGGCCCACTCGGTAATACAACATCACAACAAGCCTTGCAAGCAATGTTACTATGTGTTAGTCATGGGATCTTGTATTACGGAACGAGTAAAGAGACTTGTCGGAAATGAGGTTGAACTAGGTATGGAGATACCGACGATCGAATCTCGGGCAAGTAACATACCGAAGAACAAAGGGAGCATCATACGGGATTAACTGAATCCTTGACATAGAGGATCGACCGATAAAGATGTTCGTAGAATATGTAGGAACCAATATGGGCATCCAGGTCCCGCTATTGGTTATTGATCGTAGAGGTGTCTCGGTCATGTCTACATAGTTCTCGAACCCGCACGATCTTCACACTTAAGGTTTGGTGACGTTTCGGTAGTATAAAGTTATGTATGGTGGTGACCGAAGGTTGTTTGGAGTCCCGGATGAGATCCCGGACATCACGAGGAGCTCCGGAGGTAAATATTGATATATAGGAAGTCCTATTTTGGTCGCCGGAAAAGTTTCGGGCTCATCGGTAGTGTACCGGGAGACCATCGGGAGGGGTATTTTGACCCAAAAGGCTACATGGGCTGTGGGAGAGTAAATACCAGCCCTTAGTGGGCTGGTGGAAGTCCCACACAAGGACCATGCGGCTGGGAAGAAAAGCCTAAAGAGAAAAAGGTGGAAAAAGGCAAAAAAAGGCAAAAATAAGGAGGAGTCCTAGTCCTACTAGGATTGGAGGAGGAATCCTCCAATCCCACTAGGTTTGGCCGACCCAAGGGCTGCCTTTTTGGCAGCCAAGCCTCCTCCTCCTCTCCTCCTATATATACTAGATGATTTTAGGGTTTTGGCACATAATTTTAGCCACGTGCTACCCGTTCCTCTAGTGCATAGTTTCTCCTCTAGATCGGATTTCTGCAGTGCTTAGGCGAAGGCCTGCCAGAATAGCTCCACCACCATCTTCGGAGCGCCGTCACGCTGCCGGAGAACTCTTCTACCTCTCCGCTCCCTCTTGCTGGATCAAGAAGGAGGAGATCGTCATCGAGCTGCACGTGTGCTGAACGCGGAGGTGCCGTCCGTTCGGCGCTAGATCGGAAGGACCGTGATCAAGATCGCGAGACGGATCGTGATGAGTTCGCGGGACGGATCGCGACGAGATGGCGGGATGGATCGTGATGAGTTCGCGGGACGGATCGTGATTGGATCGCGGGACGGATCGTGATGAGATCAGGGGATGCTCGGCGATTTGGACCGCGAAGATGTTTGACTACACCAACCGCGTTTCTTAACGCTTCCTGCTTAGCGATCTACAAGGGTACGTAGATCCACTCTCCCTCTCGTAGATGCTCATCTCCATGGATAGATCTTGCGTGTTTGTAGGAAATTTTTTGTTTCCCATGCAACGTTCCCCAACACTTCTGGCCCAAAAAATATCCAAAAAGTTTCACGGTGTTTGGGCTTCTTTTGGTCCTGATTTTCTGTGAAGTAAAAAACAAGCAAAAAATAACATATGGCACTTGTCACTATGTCAATAGGTTAGTCCCAAAAAACAATATAAAGTTGCTATAAAATGATTGTAATACATCCAAGATTGATAATATAACAACATGGAACGATCAAAAATTATAAATACGTTGGAGACGTATCAGCATCCCCGAGCTTAGTTCCTACTCGTCCTCGAGTAGGTAAATGATAAAAGCAGAATTTTTGATGTGGAATGCTGCCTAACATGTTCATCACATATTCTTTTCTTTGTAGCATGGATATTTGGATTTTTAGATGTTTCAATGCAATAGTCTAGTTTTGACATAGAGACTTTAATACTCAAGCATATCAACAAGCAACCATGTCTTTCAAAATATCAATGGTAAAACAAGTTATCCCTATCCCATCATGCTCAATCATTGATAGATTCATGAAACACACTCAAATATTAGCTACACCTAATGCTCAAGTACAATCACAGTGCCCCCTAGTTGGTGCTTTATAAGAGAAGATGGAGACTCAAGTAAAAATAAAAATTGCATAAAGTAAATAGATAGGCCATTCACAGAGGGAAGTAGGGATTTGTAGAGGTGCCAGAGCTCAAGGATTAAATTGATAGAGAAAAATATTTTGGGTGGCATGCCTTTCCTGTCAACGAAAATGATTGAAGTGGCTATAGACTGCGCCGGTATTTCCCCAAAGAGGAAGGGATGATGCAACACAACAACGGTAAGTATTTCCCTCAGTTATGAAACCAAGGTATCAATCTGTAGAGAAAGATCACACACTCACGTAAACAACAGCTGCACACAAACAACAAATACTTGCAACCCAACGCGGAAGAGAGGTTGTCACGCTCTCTAAGGTAATAAGATAGATTAGGTAATTATAGATAGTAGAGATATATCTCTCAAGAACACAAAATAAAAGAGTAAATATGCAACAATATATTTTTGGTTTTTTGGTTTTGTAGATCTGAAAACAAAGATTGCAAAAACGTAGATCTGAAAGCAATATGATGGAAAAGTAGACCCGGGGGCCGTAGGATTCACTAGTGGCTTCTCTCATGAGTATAGCAGATGGTGGGTGAACAAATTACTGTTGGACAATTGATAGAAAATCGAATAGTCATGACGATATCCAAGGCAATGATCATTATATAGGCATCACGTCCAAGATAAGTAGACCGACTCCTGCCTGCATCTACCACTATTACTCCACACATGGACCGCTATCCAGCATGCATATAGTGTATTAAGTTCATGAAAAAAATGGAGTAACGCAATAAGAATGATGACATGATGTAGACAAGATCTATTCATGTAGGAATAGACCCCATATTGTCATCCTTAATAGCAACGATACATGCGTGTCTTGCTGCCCCTTCTATCACTAGGAAAGAACACCGCAAGATCGAATCAATCACGAAGCAACTCTTCCCATGGAAAGAAAAATCGATCTAGTTGACCTAACTAAACCAAAGATTCGAAGAAGAAATACGAGGCTATATGCAATCATGCATATATAAGAGATCAAAGAAGACTCGAACAATATTCATGGATAGAAACTGATCATGAACTCAAAATTCATTGGATTCCTACAAACACACGGAAAAAGTTTACGTCAAATAGATCTCCGAGAGACCATTGTATTGAGAATCACAAGAGAGAGACACAGAGAGAGAGAGAGTAAGCCATCTAGCTACCGTCTACAAACCTGTATGTCTATGGTGGACTATTCAGGCATCATCGGAGAGGCACCTATGATGAAGATGAACCCCTCCGTGGTGATGTCTAGATCTGATCTCGAGGTTTTGGAACCTGCGGTGGCTGGAATTGTGTTTGGGCCACTCCCTTAGGGTTTTTGTAATATTTGGGAATTTATAGATGTCATAGGCAGTGGAGAGGGCCCCCGAGGATGGCACAACCCACTAGGGCATAGGCAGTTCCCCTGTTGCGGCCTGGTGGGTTGTGGCATCCTCGGCCCACTCCCCCGACACTTCTTTGGTCCATTGGGTGTCTTCTGGTCCAGAAAAAAAATCTCCAAAAAGTTTCTTCGCGATTGGACTCCGTTTGATATTGATTTTCTGCGAAGTAAAAAACAAGCAAAAATAGCAAGTGGCACTTTGGCACTATATCAATAGGTTAGTCCCAAAAATGATATAAAGTGTTAATAAAATGATGGTAAAACATCCAAGAATGATAATATAATAGCATGAAACAAGCAAAAATGATACACATATTGGAGACGTATCAGCATCCCCAAGCTTAATTCCTACTCGTCCTCGAGTAGGTAAATTATAAAATTAGAATTTTTGATGTGGAATGATGCCTAACATGTTCATCTCATTCTTTTCTTTTGTATAGCATGGACATTTGGACTTATAATGATTCAAAGCAATAGTCTTGGTTTAACATAATGACTTCAATACTCAAGCATGTCAACAAACAACCATGTCTTTCAAAATATCAATACTAAAGAAAGTTATCCCTAACCCATCATGCGCAATCATTGATCCATTCATGGAACACACTCAAATGTTAGCTATGCCCAATGCTCAACTACGATCATAGTGCCTCCTAGTTGGTGCTTATAATATAAGATGTAGACTCAAAGCAAAAATAAAAATTGCATAAAGTAAATAGATTGGCCCTTCGCAGAGGAAAGTAGGGATTTGTAGAGGTGCCAGAGCGCAAGTGTTTAAATTGAGAGATAAAAAATATTTTGGGTGGCATGCTTTTCCTGTCAAAGAAAATGACAAAGTAGATCACAATACTTTCCATGCTAGATATATCATAGGTGGTTCCCAAACAGAAAATAAAGTTTTTTCCTTTTTACACCAAACTTTCACTTTCCATGGCGGGCCGTGTCCATGGTTGCCTTCCATACCAACACTTTCCAAGGAATTTATTATTTGACACCATAAAGTATTTTTTAATTTTTTTAATTTTTGGAATGGGCATCCCTATTACCTCCTTACTCTCATGCAATGACAAGTGAATAAAAAATCATCTTGAGAATAACACATCTAGCATGAAAAAATATCAGTCACCCCTACCTTTTAATGAGCGGTACGGGCACACAAAAGAGAAAATTTATTTTGAAAATTCAGAGATGGCACATAAAAATTTTCTTGTAACAACATGGAAATACCATATATAGGTAGGTATGGTAGACTCATAAGGCAAAACTTGGTTTAAGGATTTTTGATACACAAGTAGTATTTCTACTTAGTACAAGTGAAGGCTAGAAAATAGATTGGGAAGCGACCAAACCAAGAAACAAAAATTCACATAATTGAGCATTGAACATAACTAAAACAAAATAATGCACCACAAGTCGGATGTAACTTCATTGCACAACTATTGACTTTCGTGCATGCATAGGGAATCACAAACCTTAACACCAATATTCTTTCTCAGCATAATTACTCATCAACATGACTCACATATTAATACCATCATGTTTCAAAAATATTACAAAGAATCAAGTTTAATTTGTCTAAATATATTTATGAATTTTTTTATTATATCCTCCTTGGATATCTATCACTTTGAGACTAGTTTCATATAGTGCCATTGCTTTTTTGGCAAGCTCAAACAAATTTAAGTGAAGCACATGAGCATAAAGATTTCATCTCTCAAAAAGGTATGAGTGAAGAATGAGAGGATTTCTTCAAAATTTAATAACTATAAAATTAATTTAAGTGAAGCATGAGAGTATTTCTACAAAAGTTTCCAATCACACCATGCTCAAAAAGATATAAGTGAAGCACTAGAGCAATTCATTTGCTCAAAAAGTTTAAGTGAAGCACATAGAGAAATTCTAAAAAATGATAGCATAATTTTGGCTCTCTCAAATAGGTATGTACAGCAAGGATACAAAGGAAAAACGAATAAACAAAGAAAGAAAATATACAATACGCTCCAAGCAAAACACATGATATGTGACGAATAAATAGCTCCAAGTAAAATACCGATGGTCGTTAGAAGAAAGAGGGGATGCCACTCGGGGGCATCCCCGAGCTTAGTTGATTGTTTCTCTTTGGATATATCTTGGGGGTGCGGTAGCATCCCCAAGCATAGGCTTTTCCTACTCCTTATTCCTTCATCCATCGTGATCTCACCCAAAACTTGAAAACTTCAATCACACAAAACTTGACAAAATTCTCATGAGATCTGTTAGTGTAAGAAAGCAAATTATTACTTTAGTTACTGTTGCAAAACAATTCATATTTTGTTATTGCATTATACCTACTGTATTTTAACTTTACCATGGCTTATACCCCCTATACAAACCATAAATTCATCAAAACAAGCACACAATGCAACGAAAACAGAATCTGTCTTAAACAGAACAGTCTGTAGTAATATGTACTCTACCCGTACTTATGGAACTCTAAAAATTCTGAAAATTTTGTACAGCGTAAATAATTTGTATAGAAATATTGTTTTTAAATTTCATCTCAATATAACGTTCCAGTAAAAAAACGAAAATCCATATACTTGGCACAAAGTTTCTGTTTCAGATTCAATATTGTTTCTACTCATATTATGAATCATCCTAAAGGCTTTATTGGCACAAACACTAAATAAACCATAAAAACACAATAATAAGAGAAGAATAATTGTTTCAAAACACAAAAAACATAAATAAAAAAGCAAAAAATTATTTATTCATTGGGTTGCCTCCCAACAAGCGCTATCGTTGAATGCCCCTAGCTAGGCATAACACATATATTCAAGTATTGTCATCTTTTGTTTTGGATCCACAGGATGCCCTCATGATTGATTAATATGGTGTCCTAATTATAGTTATGGGGAAGTGTTCCATACCCTTTCTTAAGGGAAATTGAAACTTAATATTGCCTTCTTTCATATCAATCACGAAACCTATAATGCGTTAAAACGGTCTACCAAGTATAATGGGACAAGACGGATTGCAATCAAATATTAAGAACAATAAAATCAATGGGAACATAATTCCTATTTTCAATAATAATAACATCATTAATTCTTCTCTAAGGCTTTTTAATAGTAGAATTCGCCAAGTGCAATTTAAGAGAGCATTCTTCAATGTTGGTTTGACCAAGCACATCACATAGAGATTTCGGAATCATGGAAACACTAGCACCCAAATCACACAAAGCAAAGCATTCATAACTTTTAATCTTGACCTTAATGGTGGGTTCAAACTCATCATACAATTTTATAGGAATAGAAATCTCCAACTTCAACTTTTCTTCGAAAGATTTCACAATGGCATCAACAATATGTTTAGTAAAAGCATTATTTTGCGCATAAGCATGGGGTGAATTCAACATGGATTGCAGCAAAGAAACAGATTCAATCAAAGAGCAACTATCATAATTAAGTCTTTGCAATCCAAGATTGTGGGCACATCACTAGTTAAAGTTTTTACATCTCCAAACCCACTTTTATCAAAAATTTCATCAAGATTTTCACCCTCCAAAATATTGGGACGCCTCCTAGCTAAAGTTGACTCTTCTTCAGTCCCTTCATTATCAATTTTAACATTACTAAACAAGGAATCGATAGAAGAAACACCAATCACTTTAAGATCCTCATCATCTTTATAGCGGAAATCACCAGAAGACGATTTTTCTAAGAGTTCTCTATTAGCTCTAAGAATAGCGGTTCTTTTCTTACTTTCATTAATAGAGACATATAAAGCTTTAATATATTCATCAGTCTTAGACACAAAAGCTTTCAACTTGAGATTCTTGACATCATGAGAAATTCTATCAATGCTTCTAGACACATCATCAATCTTATTTAGTTTTTCTTCTATCATAGTATTGAAAGCCTTTTGCGCATTGATAAATTCTTTAATATTACTCTCAAGACCATAGGTGTTCCTATTATTATTGTAGTAATTACCATAATTATAAGAGGAATTTCTAGGAAAAGGCCGAGGATTAAAATTACCTCTATTATTGCGCGAGAAAAAAAAATCACATCTATGGATTCATTATTCTTCTCAATCAAAGTAGATAAAGGTACATCATTAAGATCAATAGGAGCATTTTTACTAGCAACCAATTTCATCAAAGCATCAATCTTATCACTGAAAGTACAAATTTCCTCTACCGAAGTAACCTTTTTATAGGTAGGTGCTATTTCGATATGGCATTGAGAATAATTAGCCATTATATTATCTAGCAATTTAGTATCTTCACCCAAAGTAATCTCCATAAAAGTACCACCCGCGGCGGAATCTAAAAGATTTCTAGAGACAAAATTCAATCCTTCATAAAAAATTGTGTGATCATCCAAAGATTTAGACCATGTGTAGGACAATATCTTATCATCAACTTCATTATCTCCCAAGATTGGGCAACATGTTCATGCTCAAGTTGCTTAAAATTAATGATTTGTGTCCTAGGGGAAATAATTTTGTCGGTCCATGACACCTATGGGACCGTGAGGATCCCTCATGGTTCGGCGGGGAGGAGGTATGTACAAATAGCAGATCAACGAACGACGCGAGGGGAGATTTTTATCCAGGTTCGGGCCACTTAGGAGCGTAAAACCCTACTCCTGCTTCGGTGTATTATGGATGTTTTTAGGGTTCCATCTACAGGAGCGCTATCAACACCTGCTACCTGCGTGAGCCAGAAGGTGGAAAAAAAGTCCTTTCACATAACGCATTGAGCCTCCTTTTATACGACTAAGGGGATCCCAATAGTGGCATACAATGTGTGCATGAGGTGCACATTGTTATAGTGTTATCATACCTAACACTAATGGAGTGTGACAAATGCATTTAATGCTCCGTCAGGCGTCCCTGACCTTCTACGGGACGGGATAGAAGCCCGTCCCATCTGCACCGCTTAGCCCCTCCATCGCCAGCGCCTCGACACTTATCCTGGGGGTCGACACCTGGCCTCTGCACTAGCGAGGTGGCGAGGCCTTGCCAGGTGCACTCCTTGCCGGGTCTCCACAGGTCACCCCTGGCAAGACCTTACTGGGTCCCAGCCCTTGGCCTTCGGTCTTGTGCTTGTTGACTTGAATGTTCCTTTGACATCTTCGCACTTGCTTCCAGTAGTCCTCCGGCGGGCCTTGCCACGGGTGTTGCTACAACCGTCCGTGCACAAGTAAGGGGTACTAATAGACCCGAACCTTACTACATCGACAAGAGCCTCTGGGCCTGGGCCACACACGATGCGAGGCGTGTTGGGCTAGGCCCAAACAGTGCACGGGAACGCATGGCAGGAGTCTGCAGTTGCAATTATTCCGCTTACTGTGCCTCCCCACGATGCGCGTTAAGTGTGTGACGTGGGAGGCGTGCGCGGAGCAGCCGTAGTTATTCCAATTATTGCGTCAGGCCATTTCCGCCACGTGCACCGCATGCATAGTAGGGAATCAGAAACGGGCGCCCGTGACTTAAAGTCTCGGTCATGGCAGAAACCGCAGCGCCATGGATTGGGGGAACGGGGCGGCTACCCGTTCGCCCCGTGATCATGGGTGGCGCTATTGGTGGAGATGGGCAGTGACTCTTGGAGTGAGGGAGAGCTATCCCCTGTGCTTCTCCCTATAAATTGGGGGCGCGCAGTGAGGGCGAGGCTCACCCATCCTTCTTCCTCATTGAGCGTAGACCTCCAAAGCCTGCCCTTCTACACCTTCTCGATCTCGAGTCGTACTCGCCCTTGGCCATGGCTGGGCAGCGAGGATGACCTCCGTCCTCCGACCGTTTGGTGAGGGGTTCCCGTCAGGATCATGCCACTGCTTTAGCCATGGAGGCGGAGGGTTGTTTGAGCGTGCGTGGCGGAAGGGGCGCGAGGGGTTGTGGTCGGCATGGAGGCCGAGGCCGGGGGAGGCAGAGCGCCATTCCACCTCTTCCTTCGACGCAAAACCCCCTTCTTGAAGAGACCCACGCTGAGGGGATGACACTGGAGTTTGTCCTCGAACTATGTGGTCACCTTCGGGGCCATCTGCGCCTCCCTCACCCTTTTGCCAGGGTGATGCAGGTTGACAAGCCATCCGCCCTATGGTTTCGGGCACATGGTTGCTGTAATGGCGCCACACGGGTGGACGTTGAGTACCCGGAGCATCGCGTCATGTTCCTCAGGCGTGGTTGGAAAGCCTTCACCCACGCCCACAGCCTCTATGACGGGCACGTCCTCCTCTTCAAGATGACAGAGGCCAACCTGCTCTCTGTCAAGATTTATGGGCGCTTGGGCGTCCGTCTCAGCTGCTGCGAAGAGAGGTCGAGCGGTGCTGGAAGTTCCTCCTCGAGCGACAGTGATGAGGAGGACAATGTTGAAGACGACGATGATGAGTCCGAGCTCCAGGACGTCAAGTGAGAATACAATGACCTGAGCTCAGACTAGTCGCCGGCCGCACCATCATCGCCAGCTCACGCCTCTCCCCCTCCCAGCGAAGCGACCTTGCTGAGGGCCCTTGTCCCGGGAGCTGCCTCATCTTCTAGATGGATCCCTTGCCAGCCCCGTGGACTTTGGCTTCGTCCTCCCTTCTGGATGCCCTGCCCTCCGCATAGTGCTGGTCCAGAAGGGGTCGGGCTGGGCTTCTGCCGGGGGCCTCTCCCTATCTTTTTATTCTTGTAACCTGCCCCTAGGGGAGAAAGTCAAATAAAGATGTACTTAGGAAAAGGCACTACGCTGTGTAAATTTCATTCCCTTTAAATGAATGCATTTTACTCCTCTTTTCTGATTTTCCTCTGTATGGTGTACTCCCTATGCTGTATCGGAAGCTTGCCGACATATGCAACACCTCCACGAGCGCTTTGAGGAGCAGGTCCTTGGTAGCCTGCTGGCGATGCCGCTGCCAGCAAGATATCTTGACATTTTTAGTGCAACCTCTTAAACCGTTGAGCGGACTCGAAACAGAGTAAGGGCGCGACCAATCGTGACAAGTTATGTTGACGTTTTCAATGCAACCACTTAAACTATTGAGAGGACTCGAAATAGAACAAGGGCACGACCGATCACGGCAAGGTTCCCTCCTGTGCAGGTTTTCCATACAAAAGTTAAAATCGTCCAAGGAAAATAATTCATAGTAAAAGTTTACTTAGAGTTTTGCAACTTAGCTTCTCGTTGTCGTACTCCATTCCGCAAGGTGCCAACTTCAAACATCGCCTGTAGGTGTCCATACCGTCTCATCCCTCCCAGCAAACTTGCACGTGAAGGAACCTTCTATCCTTTAAGAAAAAGAAAGAAGAGAAAATAGAGGTATGGAACCTTGGCGGTTCGTTAGCACTAGGAATAAGCGTAATGCAATATCTCAGAAAAATATGCATGTAAAGAAAACATGGGAATCGACAAGAGTTGCAAGACGCCCGATCTTATTCAACTATGCACAAGGTCTGCGCCTGGCTTTGTACAAAGGATGACATGCCTTGCCGGCAAGACTTGTACAAAAGGTGGTTGCCGAGTGGCTCAGCAATTGCACCTTATGGATAGAACTTACGAAGATGTTTCTAGGAGTTGCTCACTGGGATGCCATCTTAGGTCTCTAGGTGGACTGTGCCAGGCCTGGTGACTCGTACTACCTAATTAGGGGCTTCCCAGTTTGGCATCAACTTGTTCTTTGGGAACCCACGTACGTCCCTGCTCCCTTTGCACCAAAGGGGAAACTGCGATGTTTGGAGTGCTGGCGCCCGCCTGTCCTTCGTTCCGTCACCCTTGACTCCCGAGGACGGGCCTTGCATAGAGATCTCCGCCGCTCCGGAGGGGGCCTACGGAGGCGCACCCCTTTCCGGTCCTGACGTTGTTCCTCCTTGGGAGGCCGGGGCCCTCGCGAGGGCCTTGTCTTGATTGAAGCCACGCTCGGCCGTGTTTGGTTGATGAAGTGGGCCATGCCCTGAGCCACAGGCAGGCAGGTCTGGGTACCCCCATTCCCAAAACACCGACAAAGATTTACAAGCGCTCAGGCGCCCGCCTTAGTTGCCTAGAAAGCTTGAGCGGTGCCAAAAGTTCCTCCTCGAGTGACAGTGATGAGGAGGACAGTGTCGGTGAAGATGACGACGACGAGTCTGAGATCTAGGTCGTCAAGTCAGAATAGGACGACCTGAGCTCTGACTGATCACCGACCGCACCATCACTATCAACTCACGCCTCTCCCCCTCCCGGTGGAGCGACCCTGTCGAGAGTCCTTGTCCCAGGTGCTGCCTCATCTTCCAGCTGGATCTCCCGATAGGCCCGTGGACTTCGGCTTCGTCTTCCCTTGTAGAAGTCCCGCCCTCCGCACGGTGCTGGTTGAGGAGGGGTTAGGCTGGGCTTCTGTCGGGGGCCTCTTCCTATCTTTTTCTTCTTGTAATCTGCCCTTAGGGGAGAAAGTCAAATAAAGATGTACTTAGGAAGAGACACCATCTCGTGTAAATTTCATTCCCTTTTAATGAATGCATGTTATTCCTCTTGTTAGACTCCTCTCTGTATGGTACATTCCCTACGTTTTATTGGAAACTTGCCGGTGCATGCAGCCCCGCCGTGAGCACTTTGAGGAACGGATCCTTAGCAGCCTGCTGGCGGTGCTCCTGCCGGCAAGATACCTTGACATTTTTAGTGTAGAAACTTAAGCTGTTGAGCGGGCTCGAAACAAAGTAAGGGTGCAACCGATCATGACAAAGTTACCTTGACGTTTTTAGTGCAACCACTTAAGCTGGTGAGCGGACTCGAAACAGAGTAAGGGCGCAACCGATCACGACAAGGTTCCTTCGCGTGCAGGTTTCCCATACAAAAGTCGAAATCGTCCAAGGAAAATAACCTCATAGTAAAAAAATTACTTAGAGTTTTTTCAACTTAGCTTTTTGTTGATGTACTCCCTTTCTGCAAGATGTCAACTTTGAACGACGCCTGTAGGTGTCCATACCATCTCATCCCCCCCGACAAAGTTGTATGCAAGGGAACCTTCTATCCTCTAAGAAAAAGAAAGAAGAGAAAATAGAGATATGGAACCTTGGCGGTTCATTACCACTTTCTAGGAATAAGCGTAATGCAACATCTCAGATAAACATGTACATAAGGAAACATGGCAATCGACAAGAGTTGTAGGATGCTCGATCTTATTCAATTATGCACAGGGTCTGTGCCTGGCTTTGTACAAAGGATTACATACCTCGTCAGCAAGACTTGAACAAAAGGTAGTTGCCGGGGGGTCGATAGTCATGCCTTACGGGTAGAACTTACCAAGATGTTCGATATTCTAGGAGTTGCTCACTAGGATGCCATCTTCGGTCTCTAGGCGGACTGTGCCAGGCCTGGTGACCCGTACTACCCAGTAAGGGCCTTCCCACTTTGGCGTCAACTTGTTTGAATTCTTCGCCGACTGAACACGCCGAAGAACAGGGTCACCTTCCTCAAGACTCCGGGCATGAACTTTGTGGCTATGGTAGAGGCTCAAAGTTTGCTGGTAGCGTGCAACTCGCACAACAACCTGAAGATGATATTCCTCAAGGAGCATTGCATCGTCTTGGCACAACTGCTTTTGCTCAAGCTCATCATAAGCGAGTGTTGTCATTTTCTCACAACAGATGCCATAGGGTGGCTTATCGTAGGTGGTTGGGGCCGGAGGACGCCGACGGGCTCCGGGTGCGAGATTGGGCACGAGCTGTTGGAAATATGCCCTAGAGGCAATAATAAAATGGTTATTATTGTATTTCCTAGTTCATGATAATTGTCTATTGTTCATGCTATAATTGTGTTAACCGGAAACCGTAATACATGTGTGAATACATAGACCACAACGTGTCCCTAGTGAGCCTCTAGTTGGCTAGCTCGTTGATCAATAGATGGTCTCGGTTTCATGACCATGGACATTGGATGTCGTTGATAACGGGATCACATCATTAGGAGAATGATGTGATGGACAAGACCCAATCCTAAGCATAGCACAAGATCGTGTAGTTCGTTTGCTAAAGCTTTTCAATGTCAAGTGTCATTTCCTTAGACCATGAGATTGTGTAACTCCCGGATACCGTAGGAATGCTTTGGGTGTGCCAAACGTCACAACGTAACTGGGTGGCTATAAAGGTACGCTACGGGTATCTCCGAAAGTGTCTGTTGGGTTGACACGAATCGAGACTGGGATTTGTCACTCCGTGTGACGGAGAGGTATCTCTGGGCCCACTCGGTAAGACATCATCATTATGAGCTCAATGTGACTAAGGAGTTAGTCATGGGATGATGTATTACGGAACGAGTAAAGAGACTTGCCGGTAACGAGATTGAACAAGGTATGGGGATACCGACGATCGAATCTCGGGCAAGTACCATACCGATAGACAAAGGGAATTGTATACGGGATTGATTGAATCCCTGACATCGTGGTTCATCCGATGAGATCATCGTGGAGTACGTGGGAGCCAACATGGGTATCCAGATCCCGCTGTTGGTTATTGGCCGGAGAGGTGTCTCGGTCATGTCTACGTGTCTCCCGAACCCGTAGGGTCTACACACTTAAGGTTCGATGACGCTAGGGTTATAGGGAAATAGTGTACGTGGTTACCGAAGGTTGTTCGGAGTCCCGGATGAGATCCCGGACGTCACAAGGAGTCCCGGAATGGTTCGGAGACGAAGATTGATATATAGGAAGTGAGGATTTGGTTACCGGAAGTGTTCCGGGTGTCACCGGTAGTGTACCGGGACCACCGGAAGGGTTCCGGGGGTCCACCAAGTGGGCCCACCTGCCCCGGAAGGTTCCGTGGGCTAAGAGTGGGAGGGAGCCAGCCCCTAGGTGGGCTGGTGCACCTCCCACCCCAGCCCAAGGCGTGACAAAGGTGGAGGGGGGGCAAACCCTAGGCTTAGATGGGCCTTAAGGCCCACCCTAGGGCGCCCCACCTCTCCCTTGCCCTAGCCGCCGGCCAGATGGCATCTGGTGGCTGCCCCCACCCCTAGGGTGGAACCCTAGGGCGCAGCCACCCCTCCTCCCTCTCCCTATATATAGTGGAGGTATTTGGGGCTGCACAATGCACGGTTCTCCCTCTCTCTCTGGTGCAGCCCTACCTCCTCCTCCCCTCGTTCTCCGTAGCGCTTAGCGAAGCTCTGTCGGAGTACCACGCAGCTCCACCGCCACCACGCCGTCGTGCTGCTGGAGCTCTCCCTCAACCTCTCCTCCCTCCTTGCTGGATCAAGGCGTAGGAGACGTCACCGGGCTGCACGTGTGTTGAACGCGGAGGTGCCGTCCGTTCGGCACTTGATCGGATCTACCGCGATCTGAATCGCTGCGAGTACGACTCCATCAACCGCGTTCTAGCAACGCTTCCGCTTAGCGATCTTCAAAGGTATGAAGATGCAATCTCTCCCCTCTCGTTGCTGGTTTCTCCATAGATAGATCTTGGTGACACGTAGGAAAATTTTGATTTACTACTACGTCTTTCTCTCATAGACTCCGTCAAGGGGTGGCACCGAACATTCTTCTATGTGAAGAACGCCAACCCGAACAAGGACTACATCCGGCTGCCGCCGTTTGTCGACATGCAGTCCAGCCAGATGAATAGGCTAGGGTCTGCCCCGCACAACATGGCCCTGGAGGAGCTCGACCGGCTCGCACTACTAAAGAGCTCTGAGGGGCTGGTCGCCACCGATCTGGTGGCAGCGTTCATCTCGTGCTGGGTGTTGCCCCTCCAGTTGAGGCCGCACCGGATCTACGACATGTCCGGCCAGCGCAACCCCTGCCGGCTATCCACCATTAACCTGCTGCCGGCTCAGGTGGTGAAGTGGGTGAATGCCCTTGCGACGTTCAAGCTGAAGCCCGCGTCATGGTGCTTCGGCATGGAGCCGTACGACCGCATCAACCGGCCTCCCCGAGTAAGTCTCTCGTTGGGGCGGTCCTTCCTTCATTTGATGCTTCCTAGCCGGTAGCCGGCTGGAGAACTTACTTAGTCATGCTAACCACAGCTACTGGTGCGACAGAACACGTCGGACGGCCCGCAACCTTAGATCTTCGAGGCAGAGCGTGAAAACTCCGACTCTGAAGACTATGAGGTGGGAGGCCCTCCGGAGGAAGAGGTGGACTCCTCGGGAGGAGCCGACGAGCCGACGGACCCGCGATCCGGCGCCCCCAGCGGAGCCGGAGGATCCAGCATGATCAGGGAGCCCAGCGGAGTGGATGAGTTCCTTCTTGCCCCTTCGATTAGGGATTGGACGGACGACGACGATGACGATGCCATAATGATTTTGAATGAGCCTCCTCCTTCAGCGCTGGGGTTACAGGAGCAAGGAGCGGCCAGCTCAAGACCCGGCGACCGGAGCAGCCGGCCGAACGAAGAGGCCGGCCTAGGAGGGGCCGGCAGCCCCGCTGCTAGTCCCCAAGCGGGTGAAGGTGGTGGCGTGGAAGCCGCCGCCGCGCGGCAAGCGGGCCTTGCCCTTTGTCACCGGGTGAGTCTTCCTTTCGTTTGTTTGTTATTTTTCCGGGTCAGGAGCCGGTAAGTAATTGGTCCTTGGGGGTTGCAGGTACCCCATCGATCTCCACGAGGGGGAGCCGGCGGGGGATGCAACGGACGCCGCCAACTGACTGGCCCACAAGCACGCGGCCACCCAGCGGGAGGAGAAGGGGAGGCTCATGGAGCTGCGAGCCTCTAAGTCCGGCACGCGAGGAGGAGCCTCGCACTCCAGAACCTCGAGCAGCCGGAGGCGGAGGGGGCCGTGGATCCCCCGCAGGCATCTGACTCGGCGACGGAGTCAACCCGGATGTCGTGGCCTCCGTCGAGCGGGCCGCGAGGGGTGGCCATGGAACCGCCGGTGCCTCCGTCCGGGGAGGAGGTGGCCCAAGTGAGGGAGATGACGGTGGAGCCAGCTCCCGAGGCGGCCCGGACCAAGGTGCCGGTCGTGACCCCGCCGACGACTGAGCCGGCTCGGGCTGACGTGCCAGAGGCCCCAACAGCCCCGGAGGCGGCACCGGAGGTGGCGGCCACGGAGGCGGAGGCACCCTCCATTGCAATCATCGCGCCGGAGCAGTAGGAGGCGGAGGCGGTGACGGCGTCGGGTGGAGGGCCAGCGGGAGGCGACTCCCAGACCCTTGCCATCATCAACCCGCCCTCGGCGGCCAGTGCTGCAGCAAGCCCAAGTGGCAATGGAGGCCGAGCCCGGAGGACCCTACGAACAATGCAGGAGGTGCTCCAAGATTGGGAAGCACTGGCGCGCATGCCGTCCCTGCCGGCTCCCCAGGCAGGTGGACCGGTCCCCTCCTTCGAGGATTTGGGGAGTGTCCTGGACCGATGCCGGCAGGAGCTGGCCCGGTTCACGGAGGCAGCAGACACCGCCCTGCAGCGTGCCGAGGTAAGTACGGTCGTTTTGCATTGTCTTAGGATTCTCAGTGGGGGCGCGCAATTGCATCCACTAGGTGTAGCCCCCAAGATGCAGGTCGGCTGACCGGCTGACGGGTAGCTGGGCCGAATCTCTTTTGAGCATGCCTTGATCTTTGCCTCCTCGTGACAGGAGGGTAGCTCCCTACGGCAAAAGCTGTTCGAGGAGGCGGTCGCCATCCACGACCGTGGTGAACATGGTTTCCACCGCTTGGAGGAGGAGCTGACGCGCGTTTGAGGTTAGTTGAACTTCGTGGGAGGGGAGTGCAGCCCCCGGGAGCCAGCTGACGCTTGCAACTTTGCCTCGCAGGTGACCTCACCGTACTTTAGGACGAGAAGACCGAGCTCGTCTCTGGGCGGGACCGGCTGGCACAGGACGTCCAGGCAGCCGCGCAGGAGAAGGGCCGACTGACCGCACTGCTGGCGGATGGGGAGGCTGCCCGGGACCGGCTCAAGGCCGAGGTGGCGAAGGAGGTGGCAGTCTGGGAGATGCCCGTCAAGGAGGCGGCCGATGCCACCCTGTCATGCCCAAGATGCGCGCCTATCCATTTTAAGACATGAGGGCCTCGCAAGGGATAGAGGTGCATCTTGCCGTTAGCAAGTATAGTAACATTGCATCATGCATTACAGAAGAGATGAGTATACAAGTTGGCTTACACTCGCCACATGCTAAATTACAAATCCACTCAGAGTTCAATCATCAAGATGAAACCATGGTCCGGCTACGGATGAAATCAAACGGTAAACAGATGCAAATGAAACTATCTCGCTATCCCAAAGATCACGACCAGGTCCTCTACTCATCCGGATACGTCACGTACATCCTGCCTCTTTCCTCGTCATACTCCCACTGGAGCTGGGTAAGATCATCCTGCACGTACTCATCTGAACCTGTACCTGGAGTGTTGTAGTAAACTGTGAGCCATAGGGGACTCAGCTATCATGTGCCCGGGTACCGAGACTATTCAAGCTTAAAGGTTGGGATAGGGTAAGTGTTTAGTTTGCAGTAGCACTAAGCATATATGGTGGTTAGATTACGCAACATGAAATAAATATGAGTGGCCTACGAAGAACGATCGAATCTAGCATAATCTCTAAGAGATCCTGAACACCTACTTACGTAGGGCATAACCCCACCGTGTTCTCTCTCGGATCATGTTCATGAGCAGAGACGATCACGGTTACTCACACAGTTGGTGTATTTTAATTAGAGTTTACTTCAAGTTTCCTATAACCGGGTGTTAAACAAATATCCAAGTTGCCACATAACCGCGGGCACGGCTTTACGAAAGATTTAACCTTGTAGGGGTGCTCCAACTAATCTATTACAAAATTAACCACACTCCGTGGGAATGCCTCGACCGCGGACCTTGCGATCATCATATGTAATTCCAAAGGAATTCCAACACCTCGAGTAAACCCGAAGAAAGTCAGACTCCACACGCAAGACACTCGATAAAGGTAAAATAAAACTAGCAAGACCACCCGACGTGTCGACGATCCTGATAAGAGCAGCGTATCTTGTTCTCGAGACACGACGGATAAGCAACGCATACGGAGGCCCAATAGAAATCTCCCAAGTTGCCCTGGGTTGGCCCCGCACAATGCTCTAGTTTGGACCAACACTCATGAGGAGCACTATCCGGGTGGTTGATTAAATTATCCACGGGTTTCCAAGACCCTATGCAATTATATTAAGTTGTTAAGAAAAAGTAGTACCAATGTTGGGTCTTGCTAGACAATTTTTAATCTTAACCGAATAAACAAGGGGGTTCCCATAAGAACCCCGAGCATGTCAGGAGCGCATAATATGGAAAACATAACACCGGTAACCAGGAACTAATGGCGGTAACAGCGGAACAAATCACTTAGCAAAAGGCCAAGCCTTCCACCAATACCAAGATATATATGTGCATTAAATTAAATAACAGAATATTGTGATATCCAAATCCATGTTATCACATGGATCAACCTGCACCTGCAACTAAGAACGCTATAAGAGGGGCTGAGCAGCGGTAACTTAGCCAATCAAAGCTTTGCTAGGATGTGGAGGTTAGAGGCTGTCATGGCATTTTGGGAGGCTGATAATCAAGTGGTAGGTAGCGCAATTGTAACGATAAGAGCGAGAAACTAGCAAGCAAAAACAGTATGGGGATCCGGGTACGGTCATCTTGCCTGTTGGTCCTTCAGTGAAACAAGAAGCGGGATTCTCGTAGTGGTACTCTCCTGGGTCCTCGTACTCAGAATCAACACTCGCGTCTACCCAAGAGAAACAACAACAATAAACATCCAACCAAGGTGCAATGCACAATCAAAATGATGCATGATTCATTTATGAAGAATTCTAACATGGCAATCCAAAACTAGTCATGTTTCACGTGCAAAGTTGTTTATTCATGAAACTGGACAGAACCTCATGTTAAGTTATTTAGACATGCATGAAAATGGCAAATATGGATGCTGCATGCAAAATCGATAGAAATGAATATAAAGATCGCAAGAAACGGAGTTATGGTTCTCACGAAACGCTCACGACAAGGTACGAAGGCAAAATCACAAGACCACCAAGCCATGGGCTAATTCTTGGCATTCCAAGGCATCCACTGGATAGGTGATTAAAGATCAATCACAATAGACTCAAGAATCAATCAATTCCATGGAGTATAGCTCCCACAAGTCACAAAACAATAAAACACTAAATCTGCCACTAAACAACAACATAACAACTTCTACAGATCACAACTAGAGCTACAAGAACCCTACAACCACAAACAAGATATGGATAGAATCTAATCAACATATACTTCAATTCATCTAATTACATCACCAGCAAAGGAGCCACACATCAACAAGAAAGAAGCAATCAAGTTGTCATGATGAATCAGTTTTCTGGGACTTGTGAAAATTCCAGTTTTCTGGAATCTAAGTTAATAAAGTAGCAAGTTGACAACACTGGTTAAATATGCTAGAGAGCTCCTATTGGCATGAAAATTAACAAGATGGTAGAAGGCAATATCTACTACAAATAACTAGCACTGAGCATGCTCAAATACCAAACATAGCACTAGAGACAACCCACTCTTCATGGCATAACAATAACTACCGATTCCCAAACTTGGACATATTTCAGGTTGGCAAGAAACAACATCATCATAGCAACTTAACAGCAAGGTAGCCACTGACCTGGTGACTTAGCATGGATAACCAAAATACTGGGACATTCCCAGCAACTTTAACTACCACTTCCATTTTGGCAAGAACTCAAAAGCATACAGAGATTAAATTATATTAAAAGGACAAAAGGGCATCACAGCACAAAAATGCAGTTTTGTGAAGTTGCCCCAAAGTCAACTCTGACTTCACTGATGCATTCCTGGGTTGATTCTACCCCAAATGCATTACTCATACCCCTATGCTTGCTTGGAGCAAGAGGGAGATAAGGGGGGTCGAAATAATCACCAAAATGGCATGGATGACTTATGTCACTTGCACACACTTATGTAAGAGGCCAAAATGGCATGCCCTCTATTAGACACTTGATGGAGAAGGTAAAGAGACATGAATAAGGTACTTAGGCATAGCATAGCATCAAGAACAAGAAAAGAAAAACAAGCTAGGAGAGATATACATGCACATATACACATGAGAGCTCTCACATACACATAGATCTACACATGCACAAGGTCTAGCATCCACTCACTTACTCATCTACACTAAACATGGCAGCAACATGCAAGAAGAAACCACACACACCTACACATGCATATCTACTTATGGTCATCTACTCACATACACATACACATCACTCACAAGTGAGTGCATGTACGACATACACACACAAACACAATGCATACCACCTCAAGCATGGGTGTATATAGGCACACATGCACTTTCATACATGTATGCCCACATACACATACACACACCTACACACTACACTCACTCACACACATATGTATGCATACATGTGTATATATACCATTTGGTACGTACACACACCACCATACACATATGCACACCCACATACATGAGAAACATAAACGAAACACACACACACACACACACTCATGTGTGTATGCATAGCATACACACACACATGTGCTCCCATGCATATGTGCATACACACATAGGCACTCTACACACATAGCAAGAGAGAAAGAAAAACAAGAGAAAGAAAAAAGAAAGAAAAACACACAAAAAGAAAGGGGAGGGTTCGGGGGTCGAACCCGTGACCTCCTGGTCATCCGCACACGCGCCACACCACTACGCTATGCGATCGATACTTAACAGAGGAGGGATGCGACCTGCTTTATACACACACACTAGCGAAACCTAACGAAACTGAAGAAAGGCAGGCGCCGGTGACCCGAGAACGACGGCAGCGATTCCGGCCACAACAAGGGGTCTCCGGCGACGGGGAGCAGCGGAATCGAAAGGGGAAACTACGGGGATTCCATCCCTCGTCTCATCTTGCGAGGAGGGGGATCGAAGGCGAGCTCAAGCTCGATTCTTTCGAGCGGCGGCGACGGTGCTATGACGATGATGCTGTGAGCTACGGTGAGGAGAGGGGACAACGGGGATCGACTGCTCACCCGGGGCTTCTCGGAGATGCGGAGGCGCGAGCGATAGCGACAAAGGGGAAGGAGAGGCGGAGACGTTCGCGCGAAGAGGAAGAAGACCCGCGACGCTCCGACGGCGAGGAGGAAGAAGAAGGCGCCCCTGGAGCCTCCCGCAGCGCCTTAACGCCGGGAACGGAGCACGGGGACGCTCGACGTCTGCCACACCATCCTGGTCACGGAGGAGACCCACCGGAGACGAGCTGCGACGGCGAGGACAAACGCGGCTCTCTGCTCTCTTAACTGAACTTACCTGCGCACTCCCTGACAGAGAAGGGGAAGGAAGGAGGAAGAAGGAGAGGGGAGCGGCGGCGGCGAGGAGAAACCCTAGAGGGGGGGCACGGACGCCCAGGTATAAATAGGAGGGGGCCACGATGTCTGTGAGCACCTAACGGCGACGGCGACAGCGCTTGCACTCACCTCTACACTCTCTCTGTCTCACTGTGCCTGACGGAGAAGGAAGGGAGCAGGTAGCCGTCGGCTACCTGCTGGGCTGAGTGGGCCGGGAGCTCACAACCCACATATCTCTGTCTCGCAAACAAAATAGAAGAAAAAAACAAGGTTTTGTTTATTTAAAACCAGCCACAAACAAATAAAAACCCTGAGAAAAGAAAAGGGTTTTTGGGGAAAAGTAAAATATTTTGTGGATGAAATAAAGACCCCTTTTTAATAAAAATATTAAGTTGATTTATAGAGCAAGTAATTTATTTAATATATAAAATGGCAGCTCTTGTTTAATTTAAATCACAAATACAAGAAATCCCTAACATCAAATCTATCATGCTCACAATTCATAAAACACATGGGGCCACCTATTGAACATTTTTAAACAATTTTAAAACAACTTAAATCTGATGATAATAATAATAGGAAGAGAGGGGGGTATTGGAAGGGGATGTTGCAAAGGAAAAGAGAGGGGAATGAAGAGGAGATGCACACATGGATCCAACCACACACAAACATCTCACACATACAAACCAACACACTCACCACCATCACATCAAACAAGACACATGGAAACCAACAAGCACGCAAAATGAATGTATGATGGATGAGATGATGCATGAATGCAACACACATGAATGACAAGGAGCAAACATACATCTCATAAGCTCATGGCACAAGGTTCATACATGGGGTACCTGCCAAATAAGGTAGGGACAACACTTGGGCTGTCACAACTCTCCCACACTACAAGAGGATCTCGATCCGAGATCTAGGAACGAAAGAAGTTCGGAAATTGGGAACGGAGAAGGTCCTCGTGTTCCCAAGTAGCTTCTTTGTCGGAATGATGAGACCACTTCACCTTGAGGAACTTGATAGACTTGTTGTGAGTCTTACGCTCAGTTTCTTCAAGAATGGCAACTGGGTGCTCACGATAGGAGAGATCTTCTTGGAGATTGATGTCTTGGAGGTCAATGGTTCGCTCAGGAGTCTTGAAACATTTCCGGAGCTGAGAATCATGGAAGACATCGTGCACATTTGCGAAATTCGGAGGAAGCTCTAGTTGATATGCAAGACCACCTCTCTTGCCAACAACTTTGAAAGGACCGACAAAACGAGGAGCTAGCTTCCCTTTAATTCCAAACCGCTGAGTGCCTTTCATGGGAGAGGCTCTGAGATAGACTAGATCACCCACTAGGAAAGAAACATCCCGATGTTTGTTATCATAATAACTCTTCTGTCGGGACTGAGCTGCTTTGAGGTTCTCATGAATGACATGGCACATTTCTTCAACTTCAGCGATCATGTCATTGCCCAATATCTGACGCTCACCGGTTTCAGACCAGTTAAGCAGGGTACGACACTTTCTGCCGTAGAGAATCTCGAAAGCCTTGCCTAAGCTGGCTTGAAAGCTATTGTTGTATGAGAATTCAGCATATGGAAGGCAGCCTTCCCACTTCATGCCGAACGAAATCGCACAGGCTCTAAGCATATCTTGAAGGATCTGATTGACTCTCTCAACTTGACCACTTGTCTGCGGATAGAACGCAGTGCTGAAACAGATCTTGGTACCCATAGCAGTCTGGAAGGACTCCCAAAACTTGGAAGTAAAGAGACTTCCACGGTCAGATGAGATGAGCTGAGGAATACCATGCAAAGACACTATCCTTGACGTATACAACTCTGCAAGCTGAGCTGCCGAGATAGATTCTTTGACTGGCAGGAAATGAGCAACTTTTGACAGCTTGTCGATAACCACAAAGATGGCATCGTTGCCTCTCTTGGACTTGGGAAACCCAGTGACGAAATCCATCTCAACATGATCGAATTTCCACTCTGGGATAGGCAAAGGCTGAAGAAGACCTGCTGGACGTTGATGTTCTGCCTTCACTCTGCGACAAACATCACACTCGTTCACGAACTGAGCAATTTCACGTTTCATGCGAGTCCACTAGAAGGTTTGCTTGAGACCCTGATACATCTTTGAACTGCCTGGATGAATGGATACAAGAGAATTATGTGCGTCGTCCATGATAACCTTTCTGAGATCACCTTTTGGAACCACAAGACGGTCCTCAAAGAACAAGGTATCTTTATCATCAATACGAAAGCACTTATACTTTGGAATGCTCTTGGCCACACCTTTCTTCACTTTCTTCACCATAGCGTCAAGAAGCTGCGCTTGGCGAGCCTGATCTTCCAGAGTCGGAGAGACTTGAAGATTTGCAAGAAATCCTTGCGGAATCATCTGAAGGTTGAGCTTGCAGAAGGCTTCACCAAGCTCGGGTTGAAGAGGCTTCAAGATCAGACTATTGCAGTACGCCTTACGGCTGAGCGCGTCTGCAATGACATTTGATTTCCCCGGAGTATATTCAATGCTTGGGTTGAAGTCTTCAAGCATTTCCACCCAACGAGATTGCCGAAGATTGAGATTGGGTTGAGTGAAAATGTACTTCGAGCTCTTGTGATCGGTGTACACCTCAACTGGTCTACCCAATAACAAATTCCTCCAAGTCATTAGAGCATGCACAACTACCGCCAACTCAAGATCATGAGTGGGGTAGTTCTTCTCGGCCGGCTTCAACTGACGCGAGGTATAAGCCATGATCTTCTTGTCTTGCATGAGAACACCACCAAGACCTTGGAGAGAAGCATCACAGAAAACTTGAAAAGGCTTGGACTGCTCCGGAGGAACAAGAACTGGAGCTGAAGTCAGTCTCTGCTTGAGCGTATTGAACGCCACATCACACTCAGGAGACCAAACATACTTGACGCTCTTCTGGAGGAGATTGGACAGAGGCTTAGAAATTTGAGAGAAGTTCTCCACGAATCTTCTGCAATAACTAGCAAGCCCGAGGAAGCTCCGAAGCTGCTTCACATTTTGAGGAGGTTCCCACTTCAAGATTGCCTCAACTTTCTCAGGGTGCACTTTAATTCCCTCGGCAGATATGACATGCCCGAGATACACCACTTCATTGAGCCAAAACTCACACTTGGAAAACTTGGCATGGAACCGATGCTCTCTTAACTTGTCAAGCACAAGGCGGAGATGCTCTGCATGATCTTCTTCTGTCTCCGAGAACACAAGGATATCATCCAGATAGACCAAGACGAATTCATTCTTGAAAGGAGAGAAAATGAAATTCATCATTCTTTAGAAGGTTTGAGGAGCATTAGCAAGACCAAATGACATGACGCTGTACTCATAAGAGCCAAAACTCGTCCTGAAAGCGGTCTTCGGAATGTCTTCTTCGCGAATGCGAATCTGATAATAACCCATGTGAAGATTAAGCTTCGAGAAAACCTTGGCACCTTTCAGTTGTTCAACCAACTCATTGATTTTGGGAAGTGGGTACTTGTTTCTGATTGTCTTCTTGTTCAATGGCCGGTAATCAACACAAAGACGCTCCGTGCCATCTTTCTTCTTGACAAACAAAACACTACAACCCCATGTTGAAGAACTTGGTCTGATCAGACCTAGACGTTCTTGCTCATCTAGCTGCTTCTTCAACTCTTTCAGCTCTTCGAGGCCAAGTTTATACGGGCACTTGCAGACCGGTTCAGTTCCGAGCTCGAGATCAATCACGAACTCAACTGGCCGGTGTAGAGGCATTCCTGGCAATTCCTCTGGAAAGACATCTTCATACTCGCAAACCACCAGAATTTGAGAAATCGCCGAGATTTCACCCTTCTCATGAAGAGCAAAGAGACGGATTGTGTTATCGCGAGCCGCGAAAATAATCACATCTTCTGAAGGATGAGTCAGCTTGACTTCCTTTGCTTTGCAATTAATATAAGCCTTATTCATAGCCAGGAAGTCCATGCCCAGAATGAGATCAATATCAGAATTTCCGAGAACAATTGGAGAAGCGAGAAAAGAATAATTTCCCATCTTGATAGAAACATCCAGAACCACCTTGTTAGCGCTCATGAGAGTGCCGGGCGAAACAACACGCAAAGCCTTACTCAAATATTCGGACTCAAAATCATGCTTGACGAAGAATGCTTTAGACATGAAAGAATGCGATGCACCAGAATCAAACAATACTTTTGCAGGGAAATCATTAACTGAGAGATTACCCATAATCACATCATTGAGTTGCTCTGCTTCAGCTGCATTCACCATATTCACTCTTGCGGTCTTGGGGTTATGCTTCACCATTGCATTGCCTGGAGGCTTGATAGGAGGAGGAGGCGGAAGACACCGCTGGTTGCACTTGTTTGCATAGTGGACCTTCTGACCACACTTGTGACAAGTCACCTCAAAAAGCGGATGAACATTGCTTGGAACAAGAACACCCTTGGACGCCTGGGATCTCTGCTGGAATCCTGGGTTGGGTGGGTGGGAAGAACCATGACCACCGAACTGCTTCTGCTGCTGAGGAGGACGAAATGGAGGAGGATTAGGCACCCAATACTTCTGCTGCTTTGGAACCATCTGAGAGCCGGAAGAAGAAGAATATGAATCCATTGAATGCTTCTTAGAGTTCTCCAACTTGAGCTGAACTGCTTCAGTCTTCAAAGCCATGTTATAGAACTGATCAAACTCACGAGGTACTTGAATAACTAGGCCTGGCAGAAGCTCATCCTTGAGACCACCTCTGAACTGATAGATCATAGCTTTGTCATCTGGAACATCTTGCTTGGCATAACGGGCTAGATTTTGGAACTCGACGTTGTACTGATAGATAGACTTGCTTCCCTGCTTCAGGTGCCTGAACTTCTCACGCATTTCTTCGACAAAGCTTGTCAGAATGTAATGAGCCCTGAAGTCACGACAGAAATCGTCCCAAGCAACAACACGACCGCCCCTGGAATCCTTGTACTGCTGCCACCAATCAGCTGCTTGACCCTTTAGATGGAACGATGCAAATCTGAAAAAGTCCTCTGGCCTAACATTGCTGCACTTAAAATGCTTACTCATATCACGAAGCCAATCATCAGCATCTAGCGGCTGCTCACAACAGGTGAAAGTCTTGGGCTGGTTGGCAAGGAACTGATTGAGTGTCGCAAATTGAAGCTGATTCTGAAAATTGCCTTGAAAACCTTGCTGACCTTTCTCTCTTTCTTGCAACAGTCTGAGACACATCTGAGTGTTCGCATTGGTTGCGGCCATCATAGCTTGCCAAGATTCTGGAGGAGGAGACGGTGGCGGGGGTGGCGGTGGAACATCAGTCTGCTCCTCACCACGACCCGGATTGTTGCAAGTTGGTGGGGCCATCCTGAAGATGGACAAAATGCATCAGCACTTCATTGATAAGATGAATCATTAGATGAATCAAATGCTTGAATGAAATTGAACAATTAACAACATAGCCTTCCTACTGAAAAATTAGTAAGAATGCTTCTTTGGTTATGATAACATCATCAGAAATTAGAAGCCACTTGCAATAACACAAAGTATTGAGCTAAGCGCTCGGAACAAATGTACATACCCATATACATCTGAAGAAGATGATCCTAGATAACTACAAGATTTCCCACCTATGAACTTCCGAAAACTTTCTTGTTTATGCGATTCGGGTTGCGGACTCAGGAACCTACCCTAGGTAATCAGCTGCAACTGCATCCGCAACCTTCCACACCATAATTCAAGAAACTCCGCAAACTCGTCTAATCTCGAATCCTCGAACTCACAACAATACTAAACCATGGTGGTACCCCGGACGCCTCCCCAGTACTGGGTGACTCCGACCTTATCTCACCACGATAAGTATTGAAGTAATTCCGAACATTCTCCGTCCTGAGATATCAAGGAAGCTGAATGATAACAATGTGCCAACATTCCCTGGAGCTCGACTCCCCGGAAGAAATCAAGTTAGACAGGAGGCACCAAGACAGAACCTTGTCACATCGGCATCATATAGACTCCAAAATACCCGCGTGATCCTAAATTTTTTTGAGAGAGAAGAGGAGTAGAAAAAAAATTCCTAAGTCGAATACCTCACCAGAGCATAGAAGAGGAGTAAAAAGAATCCTACTCTCCGATATAACTAGACTCAAAATAGTTTTACTAGACACGACTCGGCCAAGTTCGAACAAGCAAAGGCTCCTATGGTCGTATGGCTCTGATACCAACTTGTCACGCCCAAGATGCGCGCCTATCCATTTTAAGACACAAGGGCCTCTCAAGGGATAGAGGCGCATCTTGCCTTTAGCAAGTATAGTAACATTGCAGCATACATTACAGAAGAGATGAGTATACAAGTTGGCTTACACTCGCCACATGCTAAATTACAAATCCACTCAGAGTTCAATCATCAAGATGAAAACAGGGTCCGTCTACGGACGAAATCAAACGATAAACAGATGCAAATGAAACTATCTCGCTGTCCCAAAGATCATGACCAGGTCCTCTACTCATCCGGATACGTCACGTACATCCTGCCTCTTTCCTCGTCATACTCCCACTGGAGCTAGGTAAGATCATCCTACACGTACTCATCTGAACCTGTACCTGGAGTGTTGTAGTAAACTATGAGCCATAGGGGACTCATCTATCATGTGCCCGGGTACCGAGACAATTCAAGCTTAAAGGTTGGGATAGGGTCCAACACCTCGAGTAAACCCGAACAAAGTCAGACTCCACACGCAAGACACTCGATAAAGGTAAAACAACTCTAGCAAGACCACCCAACGTGTCGACGAATCCGATAAGAGCAGCGTATCTCGTTCTCAGGACACGACGGATAAGCGACGCGTACGGAGGCCTGATAGAAATCTCCCAAGTTTCCCTGGGTTGGCCCCACACAATGATGTAGTTTGGACCAACACTCATGAGGAGCACTGTCCCGGGGGTTGATCAAATTATCCACGAGTTTGCAAGACCCTATGCAATTATATTAAGTTGTTAAGCAAAAGTAGTACCAATGTTGGGTGTTGCTAGACAAGTTTTAATCTTAACCGAATAAACAAGGGGGTCCCCATAACAACCTCGAGCATGTTAGGAGCGCATAATATGGAAAACATAACATCGGTAACCAGGAACTAATGGCGGTAACAGCGGAACAAATCACTTAGCAAAAGGCCAAGCCTTCCACCAATACCAAGATATATATGTGCATTAAATTAAATAACAAAATATTGTGATATCCAAATCCATGTTATCACATGGATCAACCTACACCTGCAACTAAGAACGCTATAAGAGGGGCTGAGCAGCGGTAACTTAGCCAATCAAAGCTTTGCTAGGATGTGGAGGTTAGAGGCTATCATGGCATTTTGGGAGGCTGATAATCAAGTAGTAGGTAGCGCAATTGTAATGATAAGAGTGAGAAACTAGAAAGCAAAAATAGTATCGGGATCCGGGTATGGTCATCTTGCCTGTTGGTCCTTTAGTGAAACAAGAAGCGGGATCCTCGTAGTGGTACTCTCCTAGGTCCTCGTACTCAGAATCAACACTCACGTCTACCCAAGAGAAAAAACAACAATATACATCCAACCAAGGTGCAATGCACAATCAAAATGATGCATGATTCATTTATGAAGAATTCTAACATGGCAATCCAAAACTAGTCATGTTTCACGTGCAAAGTTGTTTATTCATGAAACTGGACAGAACCTCATGTTAAGTTATTTAGACATGCATGAAAATGGCAAATATGGATGCTGCATGCAAAATCGATAGAAATGCATATAAAGATCACAAGAAACGGAGTTACCGTTCTCACGAAACGCTCACGACATGGTACGGAGGCAAAATCACAAGACCACCAAGCCATGGGCTAATTCTTGGCATTAGAAGGCAGCAACTAGATAGGTGATGAAAGATCAATCACAATAGACTCAAGAATCAATCAATTCCATGGAGTATAGCTCCCACAAGTCACAAAACAATAAAACACTAAATCTGCCACTAAACAGCAACATAGCAACTTCTACAGATCACAACTAGAGCTAAAGGAACCCTACAGCCACAAACAAGATATGGACAGAATCTACTCAACATATACTTCAATTCATCCAATTACATCACCAGCAAAGGAGACACACATCAACAAGCAAGAAGCAATCAAGTTGGCATGATGGATCAGTTTTCTAGGACAGTGAAAATTCCAGTTTTCTGGAATCTGAGTTAATAAAGCAGCAAGTTGACAGCACTGGTTAAATATGCTAGAGAGCTCCTATTGGCATGAAAATTAACAGGATGGTAGAAGGCAATATCTACTACAAATAACTAGCACTGAGCATGCTCAAATACCAAACATATCAATAGATACAACCCACTCTTCATGGCATAACAATAACTACCGATTCCCAGACTTGGACATATTTCAGGTTGGCAGGAAACAACATCATCATAGCAACTTAACAACAAGGTAGCCACTGACCTGGTGACTTAGCATGGATAACAAAAATACTATTACATTCCCAGAAACTTTAACTACCACTTCCATGTTGGCAAAAACTCAAAACCATACATAGATTAAATCATATTAAAAGGACAACAGGGCATCATAGCATAAAAATGCATTTTTGTGAAGTTGCCCCAAAGTCAACTCTGACTTCACATATGCATTCCTGGGTTGATTCTACCCCAAATGCATTACTCATACCCCTATGCTTGCTTGGAGCAAGAGGGAGATAAGGGGTCGAAATAATCACCAAACTGGCATGGATGACTTATGTCACTTGCACACACTTATGTAAGAGGCCAAGATGGCATGCCCTCTATTGGACACTTGATGGAAAAGGTAAAGAGACATGAATAAGGTACTTAGGCATAGCATAGCATCAAGAACAAGAAAAGAAAAACAAGCTAGGAGAGATATACATGCACATATACACATGAGAGCTCTCACATACACATAGATCTACACATGCACAAGGTCTAGCATCCACTCACTTACTAATCTACACTAAACATGGTAGCAACATGTAATAAGAAACCACACACACCTACACATGCATATCTACTTATGGTCATCTACTCACATACACATACACATCACTCACAAGTGAGTGCATGTACGACATACACACACAAACACAATGCATACCACCTCAAGCATGGGTGTATATAGGCACACATGCACTTTCATACATGTATGCCCACATACACATACACACACCTACACACTACACTCACTCACACACATATGTATGCATACATGTGTATATATACCATTTGGTACGTACACACACCACCATACACATATGCACACCCACATACATGAGAAACATAAAAGAAACACACACACACACACTCATGTGTGTATGCATAGCATACACACACACATGTGCTCCCATGCATATGTGCATACACACATAGGCACTCTACACACATAGCAAGAGAGAAAGAAAAACAAGAGAAAGAAAAAAAAGAAAAACACACGAAAAGAAAGGGGAGGGTTCGGGGGTCGAGCCCGTGACCTCCTGGTCATCCGCACACGCGCCACACCACTAAGCTATGCGATCGATACTTAACAAAGGAGGGACTCGATCTGCTTTATACACACACACTAGCGAAACCTGACGAAACTGAAGAAATGCAGGCGCCGGTGACCCGAGAACGGCGGCAGCGATTCCGGCCACAACAAGGGGTCTCCGGCGACGGGGAGCGGCGGAATCGAAAGGGGAAACTACGGGGATTCCATCCCTCGTCTCATCTTGCGAGGAGGGGGATCGAAGGCGAGCTCAAGCTCGATTCTTTCGAGCGGCGGCGACGGTGCTATGACGATGATGCTGTGAGCTACGGTGAGGAGAGGGGACAACGGGGATCGACTGCTCACCCGGGGCTTCTCGGAGATGCGGAGGCGCGAGCGACAGCGACAAAGGGGAAGGAGAGGCGGAGACGTTCGCGCGAAGAGGAAGAAGACCCGCGACGCTCCGACGGCGAGGAGGAAGAAGAAGGCGCCCCTGGAGCCTCCCGCAGCGCCTTAACGCCGGGAACGGAGCACGGGGACGCTCGACGTCTGCCACACCATCCTGGTCACGGAGGAGACCCACCGGAGACGAGCTGCGACGGCGAGGACAAACGCGGCTCTCTGCTCTCTTAACTGAACTTACCTGCGCACTCCCTGACAGAGAAGGGGAAGGAAGGAGGAAGAAGGAGAGGGGAGCGGCGGCGGCGAGGAGAAACCCTAGAGGGGGGGCACGGACGCCCAGGTATAAATAGGAGGGGGCCACGATGTCTGTGAGCACCTAACGGCGACGGCGACAGCGCTTGCACTCACCTCTACACTCTCTCTGTCTCACTGTGCCTGACGGAGAAGGAAGGGAGCAGGTAGCCGTCGGCTACCTGCTGGGCTGAGTGGGCCGGGAGCTCACAACCCACATATCTCTGTCTCGCAAACAAAATAGAAGAAAAAAACAAGGTTTTGTTTATTTAAAACCAGCCACAAACAAATAAAAACCCTGAGAAAAGAAAAGGGTTTTTGGGGAAAAGTAAAATATTTTGTGGATGAAATAAAGACCCCTTTTTAATAAAAATATTAAGTTGATTTATAGAGCAAGTAATTTATTTAATATATAAAATGGCAGCTCTTGTTTAATTTAAATCACAAATACAAGAAATCCCTAACATCAAATCTATCATGCTCACAATTCATAAAACACATGGGGCCACCTATTGAACATTTTTAAACAATTTTAAAACAACTTAAATCTGATGATAATAATAATAGGAAGAGAGGGGGGTATTGGAAGGGGATGTTGCAAAGGAAAAGAGAGGGGAATGAAGAGGAGATGCACACATGGATCCAACCACACACAAACATCTCACACATACAAACCAACACACTCACCACCATCACATCAAACAAGACACATGGAAACCAACAAGCACGCAAAATGAATGTATGATGGATGAGATGATGCATGAATGCAACACACATGAATGACAAGGAGCAAACATACATCTCATAAGCTCATGGCACAAGGTTCATACATGGGGTACCTGCCAAATAAGGTAGGGACAACACTTGGGCTGTCACAACTCTCCCACACTACAAGAGGATCTCGATCCGAGATCTAGGAACGAAAGAAGTTCGGAAATTGGGAACGGAGAAGGTCCTCGTGTTCCCAAGTAGCTTCTTTGTCGGAATGATGAGACCACTTCACCTTGAGGAACTTGATAGACTTGTTGCGAGTCTTACGCTCAGTTTCTTCAAGAATGGCAACTGGGTGCTCACGATAGGAGAGATCTTCTTGGAGATTGATGTCTTGGAGGTCAATGGTTCGCTCAGGAGTCTTGAAACATTTCCGGAGCTGAGAATCATGGAAGACATCGTGCACATTTGCGAAATTCGGAGGAAGCTCTAGTTGATATGCAAGACCACCTCTCTTGCCAACAACTTTGAAAGGACCGACAAAACGAGGAGCTAGCTTCCCTTTAATTCCAAACCGCTGAGTGCCTTTCATGGGAGAGGCTCTGAGATAGACTAGATCACCCACTAGGAAAGAAACATCCCGATGTTTGTTATCATAATAACTCTTCTGTCGGGACTGAGCTGCTTTGAGGTTCTCATGAATGACATGGCACATTTCTTCAACTTCAGCGATCATGTCATTGCCCAATATCTGACGCTCACCGGTTTCAGACCAGTTAAGCAGGGTACGACACTTTCTGCCGTAGAGAATCTCGAAAGCCTTGCCTAAGCTGGCTTGAAAGCTATTGTTGTATGAGAATTCAGCATATGGAAGGCAACCGACCGACCTTACCAGCGGTGTCACGAGCCGGGGCTTGATGCCAGACATAATGAGGCTGTTCACCCTGTCGACCTTGCCGTTTGACTGTGGATGAGCGATGGAGGCCAGGTCGAGCCGGATTCCTTGCTTGGAGCAAAAACATGCGAGTGCACCCTTGGTGAAGTTCGTGCAGTTGTCGGTGATTATGCTGTGGGGAATGCCGTAGCATGCCGTGATGTCGTCGATGAACCGGACGGCCGTGGTGCCATCCAGCTTCTTGATTGGCCGTGCCTCGATCCACTTGGTGAATTTGTCGAGAGCCACCAGCAAGTGTGTCATGCCGCCTCGAGTGGTCTTGAATGGGCCCACCATGTCCAGCCCCCAAACGGCGAAGGGCCACGAGAGGGGGACGGTTTGGAGGTCTGTAGCCGTAAGGTGGTTTTGCGTGCTGAAGCGTTGGCAGCCCTTGCACTTGTCGACCAACTTCTTGGCCGCCTCGAGAGCAGTCGGCCAGAAGTATCCGTGGCGGAAAGCCTTGGCCACCAGGGTCCTAGAGGCGGCGTGGTGCCCGCACTCACCCTGGTGGATTTCGAGGAGGATCTCCAGACTCTTTTCCGGCTTGATGCATCGCTGGAAGACGCCGGTGCTGCTGCGATGGACGAGCTCATTGTTGATGATGTCATATGCTGTGGCCTGGTGTTGAATTTGCCTTGCCAAAGACTCGTCCGGGGGCAGCTCGCCCCATAGAAGAAACGCCAGGATGGGTTGGGCCCATGAGGGGGCCGTGACGGGGACCAGCTCGGGAGCCCTCGGGGCCAGATGACCAGCCCCCGGGACCGACTCGCTAGTTCCCGGGACCGGCTTGGGAGCCCCCGGGACTGGATGATCAGTCCCTGGGACCAGTTCGCCAACCCTCGGGGCCAGTTGGTCGACAATCATCATGACAACCGCGTCGTTGGATCCGGCCGCCTCGGACGCCGCCGGCTTAATTGGTGTCGGCAGGGCAGCCAATGGTTCAGGAGCCGGTGGCGAAGGTGCTAGAGAGGCGGCCGGGGCCGTTGATGGGCCGACGATGCCCACCGACACGAAGATTGACTCTGATTCTGAGGAAGGCTTGATCGACGGCTTGAGCAGCCACTCGAGAGAGACGTCGGCTGGGATGGCCTGCCAGGTGGAGCCGATCTTCGCCAGTGCGTCCGCCGCCTCGTTGTCCTCCCATGGGACATGATGAAACTCACAGCCCTCGAAGTAGCTGGTGAGGTGTTGTACGAGGAAGTGGTAGTTGGCCATGTTGGCATCCCTGGCGTCCCATTCGCCAGAGACTTGCTGCACCATGAGGTCGGAGTCGCCGAAGCAGAGGATGCGCCTGATGCCGATCTCCTTGGCGAGTTGGAGGCCATGGACGATGGTCTCGTACTCGGCCATGTTGTTGGAGGTGGCAAAGTGGATCTGGAGGGCGTACTTGAGCTGGTCACCTTTCGGGGAGGAGAGGACTATGCCGGCACCCAGGCCGGTCCTCATTTTCGAGCCGTCGAAATGCATGCGCCAATGCGTGGAGTCCGAGGGAGGCGGCATGAACTCCGTCTCTGCCCAGTCGACGAGGAAGTCAGCCAATGCCTGTGACTTGATGGTGGTTCTTGGCTCATACCGGATCTCATGATCGGCGAGGGCGATGACCCATTTGGCGATCCGGCCGGTGGAGTGCCGGCCGCTCATGATTTTGCCGAGCGGGGCGGTGCTCACCACTATGATGGCATGTTCTTGGAAGTACTGCTTGACCTTCTTGATGGCGAATTATATGCCATAGCACATCTTCTGGTAGTGGGGATAGTTCTGCTTGGACGCAGAGAGGACCTTGGTGAGGTAGTAGACGGGTCGCTGGACCGACAGGGACTTGCTCTCCTCTGGCCGCTCAACCACTAGGACGACGCTGATGACGCGGCTGGTCACCGCGATGTAGACGAGCAGGGGTTCCTTCTCAGCCATCGCGGCTAGGATGGGTGTGTGGGTGAGCGCCTTCTTGAGGCCGCGGAAAGCCTCGTCGGCCTCGTCGAGCCAGTCGAACATGCCCGGCTTCTTGGTTTGACCCGACCCGATTAGAGACGTCTTGCGAAGGAGCCTATAGAGGGGAAAGGCCTTCTCCCCCAGCTGGCTGATGAACCGGCTGAGCGAGGCAAGGCAACTGGTGAACTTCTGGACGTCACAGAGCCTGGTCGGCTTGGGCATGCATTCGAATGCGCTGATCTTCTCGGGGTTAGCTTCGATACCGCGAGCGGATACGAAGAAACCCAAGAGTTGATCGGCCGGGATGTTGAAGACACACTTCTCCGGGTTGAGCTTGATCTTATACTCGCGCAAGTTCGCGAAGGTCTCCTGGAGGTCGTCGAGGAGGCTGAAGTGCTTCTTGGTTTTGACAACGATGTTGTCGACGTAGACGTGGACATTCCTGCCTATCTGAGGCAGGAGGAACTTCTGCATGCATCGTTGGAAGGTGGCGCATGCGTTCTTCAGGCTGAAGGACATGGTGATGTAGCAGTAGGCCCCAAAGGGCGTGATGAAGGAGGTCTTGAGCCGATCTTCTGGGTCCAGCTTGATCTGGTGGTAGCCGGAGTAGGCGTCCAGGAAGGACAGCAAGTCGCGGCCGGCCGTGGAGTTGATGACTTGATCGATCCGCGACAAAGCGAATGGGTCCTTGGGACATGCCTTGTTCAGGCTAGTTTAGTCGATGCACATGCGCTCGGTCTTGTTCTTCTTCAGCACCAGGACTGGGTTGCCCAGCCAGTCCGGGTGGAACACTTCCATGATGAACCCGCCTGCGAGCAGCCAGGCGATCTGTTTGCCTATAGTACGCCGCTTCTCCTCGGAGAAGCAGCACAGGGGTTGCTTGACCGGCTTGACGTCCGGCTGGACGTGGAGTTTGTGCTCGACGAACTTCCTCGGAACACCCGACATGTCCCTGGGGGACCATGCAAAATGTCCCGATTCTCACAGAGGAAGTCGACGAGCTCGCCTTCCTATTTGCATTTGAGGCGGGAGCCAATGGTGACGCACTGAGTTGGGTAGGCTGGGTCGAGCGGGATTTGCTTGGTGTCTTTGGACGGCTGGAAGGAGGCCTCGCTGACAGATTGCGAGGGAGGAGCCGGCATGGCCGGCTGGCTGGCAGCAAGGGCCACGAGCCGATCAAGCTACCGTTTCTCCTCGGCGATCTCCAGGGCCTCAACCAACTGGCTGCGTCTCGAGCGCACTCGAGCGACATCTTGTAGTCACCCATGATGGTGATAATTCCCTTGCGACCCGGCATCTTGAGCTTGAGGTAGGAGTAATGGGGGACCACCATGAAGCTGACAAGGGCCGGCCGACCCAACAGCGCATGGTAGGGGCTTGCCAGGTCCATGACCTCGAACAACACCGGCTCGCGGCGGAAGTGGCCGGGTTCGCCGAAGAGGATGTCGAGCGTGATCTTGCCGACAGGGGAGTAGGACTTCCCAGGCACGATGCCGTGGAAGACCGCTCGGCTCGCCTGCAGGTCTTCTATCTTCAGCCCCAGCTTGTGCATAGTGTCGAGGTAGAGGATGTTGATGCTCCTACCACCATCCATCAACACCCACGAGAAGAGGCAAGTTCGTTCCTTGGTGGCGATGGTGGGGTCGAGGACCAAGGCGTAGCTGCCGGGATTCGGCATCACAGCAGGGTGATCGGCCTGGATCCAAGTGACTAGCTTCTCCGACCAGTGCATGAACTAGGGAGTTTCCGGCATGGTGGTGTTCACCTCACAAAGGAGCTGGCGTTGAGCATGTTTGCCCGTCTCTTCACTAGTGAAGACGACGTAACAGCTGTCCTGGATGGGAAACTGGTCGATCAGACGACCGTCATTCTGGGCCGGAGCCGGAGCCGGCACCGGGACGACAGCTTGGGCCGGGGCCGGCGTGCGGATAAGCGGTGCGGGAGGAACCAGAAGGACGCCCCCCGGGCCAATCGCTATGAGAAGCTACACTGCCGGAGCGTGTGCATAGAGGGTTTGGCCCCTGAGTGGTTCTTGCAGGGGAGGTCGAGCATTTGCTCGAAGGTGAGCTTCGGCTGCCAGGCAGCCTTGCCAATGCGCTAGCGCTGGCTGGAAGGCTGGGAAGCCGGCTCCTGCTCTTCGATGGTATTGACCTGCCAGCTCCCGCAGCGGGGATCCGGTTGGTCTTTCTTGCACTAGTTGTTTTGCGGCTGCCAGTTGTCAGCAGTCGTCCGGGTCGTGGCTGGTGTCGTCGTCGCCTTGGCAGGTGGGGTCGTCTTGACCCGGATGGCCGAATCAGCCGTGGCGTACTTGTCCGCCTTGGTCATGAGCTCAGCAAGCATGGCCGGCTCGGAGCACAGAAGCTTGTGCTGAGGGGGGTGCCGTCTCGACAACCTTCAATGAAGTACTACACGGCTTGTACGTCGTGCACCCCCTCGCAGGAGTTGCGAAGCTCGGTCCATCGAGTAAGGTAGTCGTAGAGGGATTCGTCTGGCCCCTTAACGCACATGGCGAGTTCGCGGGGGCGGACAGGCCGCTTGTAGGTGCCGGTGAAGTTGCGTACGAAGGCCTCCTCGAAGTCTGTCCAAGTGTTGATGCTGCCGGCCGCTAGGCTGTTGAGCCAGGTGCTGGCCGAGCCGATCAACATGAGGGGCGCGTAGCGAACGGCTACGTGCTTGTTCCCCCTGGCGATGCCGACTGCGGTGGTGTAGTCGATCAGCCAATCCTCGGGCTTGGCTGCCCCATTGTACTTTGGAGTGTCTCGGGGAACGTGAAGCCGGTCGGGAACGGCTCGTTGTGGATCCGAGGGTCGAAACATGCCGGACCAATCGAGCCCTCCTCCTCGAGGAGGGCGGACTGCGTGAGGTGGTCGATGCGGTTGCGGGTGTCGTTCTCGTTGCGGGGGACACGCGGCCCGATCCGAGCCGAGAGCTCGGGGTGGATGACAGGCGGAGCCATCCGATCCCGCTCACGCCACGGGGGTGGAGTGTGCCCGTGGCTGCGCTGGCTGCCAGATGCCGGCGCTTTTTGGTGGCGACTACTGCGAGGCGGGTCGTTGGTGCGCCGGCTACTAATAGCCGGCTCTCGCTCCCCAGCATCTAAGAGTGCCGGGGCTTGTTTGTTTTGGTCCGGCGGCTAGAGACGCGAGGGGAGTTGGAATGCTGAGCTGGCTAACGTCCAGCAGTCCCTGTGCCCTCGTGCTCGAGCCGGGGGCCTCTAGTGGCGGCGCCGCCCGACGCGAGCAGGCACTGCTGCGCGTCGGCAGCGTCGATGAGCTCCTCGATGTGGCGCTCGTGAGCGGCATGCTCTTCTCTCTCCAAGGTGGCCAAATCCGCGTAGGCCACCTTGAGGGCCCGCAAGTTGGCTACGGGGGTGTCATAGACGGGCATCTTGCCGCCAAGGATTTCTGCGACCACGCGGCCGCGGTCACACATGGCCCCACGCCGGCTGGGCCTGGTGCCAGCCGGGGTGAGACCGTAGACGGAAGCATATTCCCGTTGGGCAGCCTCCATGCAACGTCGCGTGGCCGCGAGGGCGATGCCTCCTCGAACAGGATGTGACGAGCCGCCTCGAGGTCTGCCGCGATGGTGTCGGGGTTTTCCGTCGAGGCGATAGGGGTGCTTAGGGCCTGGAGGGCCGCACGAAGCGGATTGGAGGTGCCAACGCGGGCCGCGGTAACGTCGGCCGTAGTCCACGCGCGTCTGGAGGAGGTGGAGGAGACGATGACCAACACCCCCACGCGGCCGTGGGAGCCACTGGACTAGGTCGCAACGAGTGCTCCCACGGCCGTGGGAGGATCGGTGCAGACGAGCACCTGCCCGGGGTACTCGTCCACGACCGGAGCCTCGGGAGGCTGAGCCTGTCGAAGCGCTCGGTGAGCGCGTCGATATCGGCCGTGAGGTCAACGGAGTCACCCACAGGGCATGCCGGAGCAAGCCCCATGATCCCGCGGTTTTCCCTGGATGTGCGGCGACGGCGGGGAATGGCGAGGGGTGCCACCCAGAGCATGAATCTGGCCGGCGCCGCGTACGGCCCCACGGTGGGCGCCAACTATCGTCGTTTTCTCACTATCGTAGGTGGTTGGGGTCGGAGGACGCTGACGGGCTCCATGTGCGAGATTGGGCACGAGCGGTGGTGACACACGACATACCCAGGTTCAGGGCCCTCCATGGGAGGTAACACCCCTAGTCCTGCTTGGCTTAGTTGGATGGATGGGTATGTGTACAAGGGCCCTCTTGGAGCTGTGTCTAGAGGAGGAACAAGGAGCAGTCGGCTTGTCTTCCTCTGCTACTAGAGGGATTTTGGGAGTTCTGCGGGTGTGCGAGAGTGATCGTCCATCCCCGTTGCATGGGGGGCTCGGGGGGTTTTATAGGCCAACCCCCGGCTCTACAATATATCTAAAGTACAGGGGTGAGGGACCCGGCTAGCAGTCTCTCCAGCTGGCCAGGGGGTCCCACCCTTTGTGCCGTCTCATCGTCCATGGGGTGCACCAGCTGAGCGGTCTTGTCCCCCGCTAGGGCCCGCCAACCGGCTCTGCGATTGGCTCTCGCCTACCTTCCATGACAAGACTCGCCCGGGAGGCGTCGTCTAGCGCCAGCCGGCTGAGGTCTCTGGTACGGCCGGCGGTATTATAGCCACGCCGAGGCAGGTAATTGAGTGGGCGAGGGTGTGCCGACACTATTCCCTCGCCCGTTCACGCTCGCCGAGGTTAGCGGCCCGGACGGCCGGACTGTAGCCATGCACTGCAGTGCGTCAGCGGCCACTATAGCCACAGGGCCGCCCACCGTGCCGGTCGCGTCGTGTCGTCATACCCACGCATAGAGGGACAAGACGTCGCATGTCCGTCCCAGGGTCAATGGAGGAGGCGGCCCAGAGGAAGCCGGCCGCGCCCAGCCGGCCATGGGTCGAGCCGGCTCCGTGACCAGCCATCCGGAGCGCCAGCCGGCGTCGACTCGAGCCGAACGTCCTCCAGCCGGCCACGATCGGCCGGTCCGTGTTGTTTTTCTTTGAAGCGGGAGGGGAATGACCCCATTGCTTTGGCATACCCGGGGGTAATACCCCGTCAGCAAGCACTCGAGGGGACCTGTATATGAGTTTTGTGGGGAGAACTGCCTCCGCCCCGTACACCAGGGAGAAGGGTGTCTAGCCGGTGGCTCACTTTGGCATCGTTCTGATCGGCCAAAGAACCGCCGATAGCTCATCAATCCAGGGTCTTCCGCACTTGCGCAGCCTGTCAAAAGTTCTCGTCTTAAGACCTCGCAACACTTCAACATTTGCCCTTTCTGCTTGGCCGTTGCTCCTTGGATGAGTGACAGAAGCAAAGCAAATCTTGCCGCCAAGGTCTGGGACATATTGCGTGAATGCACAGCTTGTGAACCGTGTCCTGTTATTGGTGATGACCCTGCTTGGTACACCAAAACGGCAAACTAGTCCCCTAAAGAACTTGACGGCTGATTGCTCTGTCACCTTTCTCACTGCTTCCACTTCCAGCCACTTTGTGAACTTGTCGATTGTGATGTACAAGTACTCAAAGCCCCTGTTAGCACAGGGAAAGGGGCCCAAGATGTCGAGCCCCCAGATCGAAAATAGCCAGGAAAGAGGGATTGTCTGAAGAGCTTGAGTTGGTTGATGTAGCTTCTTCGAATGGAACTGGCATGCTTCATACTTGGTTACTAGTCCAGTTGCATCCTGGAGAGCAGTGGGCCAAAAGAAACCTTGTCGGAAGGCCTTCCCGACAAGAGCTCTTGATCCTATGTGGGAGCCACATATGCCTCCATGTATCGCTGCCAACAGTTCTAGTCCATCCTCCCGAGGAACGCACTTCAATTTCACACCGTTCGTTCTCTTTCTGTATAGGACGTCATCCACAAACTTGTACATACTAGACTGATGGGCTACTTTCTCCGCTTCTTCTTGTTCCTCTGGGAGTTCTCCTATTTGAAGGAACTGAACTATGTGCCATGCCCATGCTAGAGCCTGAGGCTCGACGACAAGGACTAAAGGTATGTCTTCCGCCATGGGGGCGCTTGTCTCTATGGTAAGGGCTTGAGGCCCTGCTGGAGCCTGATGCCCCACGACAAGATTTGCGTTGATCCCGACAACTTCCTTGCCGACAGCTTCTGTGAGCTCTGCCGGGAAGTACTAGCCAGAATTCAACTTCCTTCTCTTGTCCTGCTTTGTTGGCGGCGACACGGTTGGCTGAGTCAGTTGGAGCACAAAAGTCCCTGGTTCCACAGGTAACTTGAGGGCAGCATGCTTCGACAGCTCGTCAGCAACACTATTCTCTGCATGAGGAACGTGCTCTGTTTGCAGACCGTCAAAGCGCTCCTCCAACTTCCTCACTTCATCGACGAAAGCTTCCATCAACGGGATCTGATAATCCTTGTTGACTTGCTTGACGACAAGCTTTGAATGTCCTCTGACAATAAGCTTCTTGATCCCAAGGTCTATCGCGATCCTGAGGCCGACAAGCGGCCCCTCATATTCTATGGTGTTGTTTGTCGACTTCGCTTGGGGAAAGTGCATGTGAATTACATACTTGAGGTGCTCTCCAGTGGGTGTGACAAGTAGCACGCCAGTGCCGGCTCCCTGCAGGGAGAAAGCCCCATCAAAATACATAACGTATTCTTAGCTTGTTTCCTTGCCGGGGAGGGTCATTTCTTGTATCTCTTCATATGGCGTTGGACTCCATTCTATAATGAATTCTTCCAAGGCTCTACTCTGTACGGTTGAAGTGCTTTCGAACTTGAGGCCAAAGCTTGACAACTCTAAAGCCCAATCCACAATCCTGCCGGTCGCGTCTGGGTTTCGCAAAATCCGTTGCAGTGGAAAGCGAGTGACGACGGTAATTTCATGTTCTTGTAAATAATGGCGCAGTTTCCTTGAGGCCATGAGGAGGCCAAAAATTAACTTTTGCACACCAGAGTACGTTGACCTGGCCCCTTGCAAAAGGGAGCTGATGAAGTACACTGGGCGCTGCACCATCTTCTTCTTCTATGTAGCTTCATTTATCTGTGCAGGTCCTGACTTGTCGGCACCAGTCCTTGCTGGGTAAGATCCCTGTTTGTCGGTTGGCAGTCCCGCTTCCGTAGCTTCTTCTTCGTCGGCTTCTCTCTGCGCCACCAACGTAGCACTAGCCACTTGATTCGTTGCCGCTAAGTATAGCAACAACGACTCTTGTGGTCTAGGTGCGACTAGTATTGGCGAAGAGGAGAGGTACTTCTTCAAATCCTATAGCGCTACCTCCGCTTTCGGAGTCCACTTCATTGGACCTGCCTTCTTGAAGATTTTGAAAAAGGGCAGGGCGCACTCAGCAGATTTCAAAATGAACCTACTCAGAGCCGCAATGCGCCGACAAGATGGCGCACATCCTTGACACATTTTGGTGCCTCAATCTGCTCAATTGCTTTGATCTCATCGGGGTTCGCCTTGATCCCGCGCTGAGACACAAAGAACCCGAGAAGATTTCCTGATGGAACACCGAACACACATTTCTCAGGATTGAGCTTCAACTTGATCTTGCGCAGATTTGCAAATGTCTCTTCTAGATCTTGTATGAGTGTTGCTTTTGTCCTTGGTTTTAACCACTATGTCATCCATATAGGCTTCCATATTTCTATGTAGCTAGGGCTCAAAACCAATCTGGACTGCTCTTGCAAATGTCGAACCATCACTTTTCAACCCGAAAGGCATACGTACAAAGCAATATGTACCACATGGGGTGATAAATGCGGTCTTCTCTTCACCCTCCTTGGACATGAAGATCTGGTGGTATCCTGAATAATGATCGAGGAATGACAGCAAATCACAGCCTGCAGTGGAGTCCACAATCTGGTCGATGCGCAACAAGGGGAAAGGATCTTTTGGACAGGCTTTGTTAAGATCTGTATAATCAATGCATAGTCTCCATTTTCCATTCACCTTGCGCACCACAACTGGATTGGCCAACCATGTTGGATGGAGCACTCCTCTAACCAAGTCTGCCGCTTCCAATTTCTGATTTCCTCGGCAATAAATTCTTGCCGCTCCAAGGCTTTCTTCCTAACTTTCTACTTGATGGGCCGCGTGTGGGGATAAACGGCAAGGTGGTGCTCAGTTACCTCCCTGGGAACACCGGGGACATCAGATGGTTGCCATGCAAACACATCGACGTTCACCCGCAAGAAGGCAATGAGTGTGCTTTCCTATTTGTCACTGAGGGTGGAACTTATGGTGAAAGTTCCGCCCATGCCATCCTTCTTGACGGGCACCTTCTTGGTTTCTGGTGGATCTACCTTGGATTTCTTGTTCTTGTCGGTGGAGCTCTCTGGCGCATCATCGACAGGAGCACAACACTCTGAAGAGGCATGCTTGCTGGAGTGTGCACCAAAGGCCTTGCCGGTCTTCTTCCCTCTGGGAGATTCAACGGCAGGAGCTGGTGCCTTGGTGACAGGTGCTGCAACTGCCTCCCGGTAAAGTTGGTTGGCATAGATAAGTGCGTCCTTCTTGATAGAGTTGATCGTGATGACACTGATCGGCCAGGGCATCTATAACACATTGTAAGCATAGTGTGATGCCGCCATGAACTTGGGCGGCGCCCGGGCATCCAAGTATCTCATCATACGGCAAGGGTATTTTCGTAACGTAAAAAACAATCTTCCCTATTCTGAAGTTCATGTCACTGCCAAATGTTACCGACAATGTGATCTTGCCCTTCGGCTGAGTCCTTCCCGGATTGATCCCCTGAAAAGTGCCTGTCTCCTCAAGATCCCCATCAGGAATTTGCAGTCTCTTGATCACATCAGGCGAGGTCAGATTCAGACTGGCCCCACCGTCAACTAATATTTTCATCACTTTGAGGTTGCGAATCATTGGCGAAACCAACAATGGCAGACACCCGACTGTTGTTGTGTGATCAGGGTGATCATCAGTGTCGAAAATGATAGGCACGTGGGACCATCTCAGAGGTTTTCGGGCTTTAATAGATGGTTCTGTCGCATTAATCTCACGCGCCCACTGTTTGAGTTGGCAGCGGGAAGAATGCAACAAGGTGCCTCCATCGACGCACATGACATCTGTGGCTCTCTGAAACTCATGTTCGCTTGACTCATCGTCCTAGTCATTGCCATCATCATTCTCCTCTTCCTTGTCACGGCCTCGAGCGGGCCTCTCCTCCTGCTTGGTCTTGCCGCGGTGACCTTCTCGGCCACCATGTTTCTTCCTGGACCCCTGTGCACCTTCTTGGGCCTTCTCCTTGTCTCGCCTTACATACTCTGCTTTTTGCCTCTCGGCAAGCTTCTCGACTTGTCGGCAGTTTTGTAGGTCGTGACCCTTGGTGCGATGGATCTTGCAATACTGCTTGCCGAGGTTGTCAACCTTTGTCTTCTTGGCGGCACTAAGGTTGCTGGATTCCTCAATGACAAGCACGTCCTTGTCCTTGCATTTCTTGTTCCGCCGTTGGCCTTTCCTTGCCGGGGCGGTAGTGTCCTCGTCAGAGTTGACTCCAGCACCGGTATCCTCGCTGGGGAGTCTCCTCCCTTGTTCAGCTCGAGCACACCTGTCAGCCAAGGTGTAGAGCTTGGCGACATCCTTGACCTTATACATCGCCAGCTCTTCGTGGATCCTGCGGTTATGCACGTTCTAATGAAACACACTGATAACAGCGGCAGGGTGAACGTCTGGGATGTTGTGATCTATGCAACTGAATCTCTGAATGAACTTGCACAAGGTTTCACCTTCCTTCTGGGGGATGAGATGCAAATCGCTTGCTTGACCAGGAGCTTGGTGGCGTCCGATAAAGGCGCCAACAAACTCGTGGCACAGGTCTGCCCAGGAAGAAATGGAATTCTCTAGCAAATGCATCAACAATGACCTGTCGTTGGGCTTGAGAACCAACGGGAAGTAGTTGGCGAGTATCTTATCGTCGCAAGCCCCGGCAGCCTGCATCTCAATGGTGTAGATGCTCAGGAACTCCGACGGGTGGGTCTGGCTGTTGTATTTCTCCGAGACCTCCGGTTTGAACGTTCTGGAATTGGGCCATGGGACTCGCTGCAGCTCACGGGTAAACGCTGGACAACCTACCTCATAAGGTAGGTCGACAGGGTACCCTGGCATATGCGTGTCTACAGTGGGCCCCCGCGCTTATCAGATTGATGGCGCGTTTCCTGCCGCCGCTCGATGGTGGTCCGAGTGTCCTCCTTGATACGCTCCCGAAGAACTTGACGTTGATCGCAACGAGTTCGTGGACCAGACGACGCCGTGGTGTCGTCACCACCAGCGCCTCCCGGCCGAGTCAGCGACCGACGCTGTCGCCATGGAGGGGAGTGCACCATGGTCATGCCACCTCCGACCTTGTCGCCATTAGCACGCGTTGACTCGACGGACCGCTGCTGTGAGGGATCTACTCGCTACGGTCCTCCCCTATCGGTGAAGCTGACGAGGCTATGGGTAGTAGCCCTCCACTCATCAAGCTTCTCTGCCACATGAGGGAAATTCAGGAGCAGCTTCACTCGCGCCAATGCTTCTGCTAACGAGGTTGGAAGCGGAAGGTGCGATGAACGTGAGGTGCTCTGACTCCTAAATATGTTAGAAGGAGCTCCATCATGGCCCCGCGACCGCGCGCCACCTCCGTCGGCATTTTGGTGCGCATGTTAGTCCCACAAATCTCGGGGGTGGTGCGCAGGGGCCTTTCCATGGGGGCGCTTGGAACCACCGATGTCGCGGCGTTGCTTGTCGCGTGCCACCTAAGAAGCCTGCAGTGTATGCGTCGACGTAGGTGTCTTGGAAGGTGCCCTACCATCTCTGGTGTTCACCGCGCTACCCGCAGGCCGCACGACTTCGTCTTGAGATCCTACGGCACGTGGATTGCCATCGTCACTGCGAACAGCGCTGTTGGCTTGGCCTTGATCTCCAGAACATCATGGAGGCTCGAGGCCTCCGCTAAAATCCACACCTTCGCCCGTCTGAGTGGCCATGGGCACACATGACATGGACGGGTCAACCACCAAGAAACCCTTCTTCTTGGGGGCCATGGCGATGGAGGAACTGGCGCACAGATCGTGTGCTCAGGTTCACACAACCTTCCACTCCCCTACCTGGCGTGCCAAAGATGTCGGTGCACGACACCTATGGGACCACGAGGATCGCTTCGTGGTTCGGCGGGGAGGAGGTATGCGCAAAGAGCAGATCAATGAACGACACGAGGGGATATTTTTACCCAGGTTCGGGCCGCTGAGGAGAGTAAAACCCTACTCCTGCTTCGGTGTATTATGGATGCTTTTAGGGTTATAGCTACAGGAGCGCTATCAACAGCTGCTATGCGCATGAGCTAGAAGGTGAAAAATAAGTCCTTTCTCATAACGCCTTGGGCCTCCTTTGTTCGACTAAGGGGATCCCAACAGTGATGTACTGTGTGTGCACGAGGTGCACAGTGCTATAGTGTTACCATACCTAACACTGATGGAGTGGGACAAATGCATTGAATGCTCCGTCAGGCGTCCCTAACCTTCTATGTGACGGTAGAGAAACCCGTCCCATCTGCACCGCTTAGCCCCTCCATCACCAACGCCTCGACATGTATCCTGGGGATCGACACCTAGCCTCTATGCTGGTGAGGTGGCGAGGCCTTGCCAGGTGTACTCCTTGGCTCCGCAGGTCACCCCGGGAAGACCTTGCCGGGGTCCCAGCCCTTGGCCTTCGGTCTTGTGCTTGTTGACTTGAATGTTCCTTTGACGTATTCGTGCTTGCTTCCAATAGTCCTCCATCGGGCCTTGCTGCGGGTGTGGCTACAACCATCCGTGCACAAGTAAGGGTTACTAATAGACCTGAACCTTAGTACACCGACAAATTTTTGTGGGAAGAAAATACTTAGTGATAAAAGCATCATTGCACTTATTCCAAGAATCAATACTATTGTGAGGCAAAGAAGAAAACCAACTTTTTGCATGATCCCGCAAGGAAAAAAGAAATAGTTTTGAACTTCACAATATCATTGTCCACATGTTTTTTCTTTTGCATATCACACAATTTGAATAACGTGTTTAGATGGGACGCGACATCCTCATTACGATTACTGGAAAATTGATCTTTCTTGACAAGATTCAACAAACAAGCATTAATATCACAAGACTCCACACTAGTGGTGGGAGGAGCAATAGGCGTACTAATAGAATCATTGTTATTAGTATTGGAAAAATCACACAACTTAGTGTTCTCTTGACTCATCGTGACTACGCAAACAAGATTGCAAACAAGGAAGAGATCCGACGAGAAAAAGGGCAAACGAAAAAGAAGGCGAATAAAACGGAAAATTGTTGAATTGGGGGAGAGAAAAATGAGAAGATAATGGCAAATAATGTAGCAAGGAGATGAGATTTGTGATTAGGAACCTAGTAGATGAGATTGCTTCCTCCCCGGCAACGATGCCAGAAATTCCTTTGACGTGGCTTGAGAGTGCGTCGGTATTTCCCCAAAGAGGAAGGGATGATGCAGCACAGTGACGGTAAGTATTTCCCTTAGTTATGAAACCAAGGTATCAATCTGTAGAGGAAGATCATGCACCCACGTAAACATCACCCGCGCACAAACAACAAATACTTGCAAACCGACGCGAAAGAGAGGTTGTTACGCTCTCTACGGCAATAAGATAGATTAGGTAATGATAGATACGAGAGATAGATCTCTCAAGAACACAAAATAAAAGTGTAAATATGCAGCAATATATTTTTGGGTTTTCGGTTTTGTAGATCTGAGAACAAAGATTTCAAAAATGTAGACCAGAAAGCAATATGATGGAAAAGTAGACCCGGGGGCCGTAGGATTCACTAGTGGCTTCTCTCATGAGTATAGCGCACGATGGGTGAACAAATTACTGTTGGGAAATTGATAGAAAATTGAATAGTCATGACGACATCCAAGGCAATGATCATGATATGGGCATCACGTCCAAGATATGTAAACCGACTCCTGCCTGCATCTACCACTATTACTCCACACATCGACCGCTATCCAGCATGCATCTAGTGTATTAAGTTCATGTAAAAATGGAGTAACACAATAAGAACGATGACATGATGTAGACAAGATCTATTCATGTAGGAATAGACCCCATCTTGTTATCCTTAATAGAAACGATACATGCGTATCTTGCTGCCCCTTCTGTCACTCGGAAAGAACACCGCAAGATAGACCCCATCACAAAGCACCTCTTCCCATGGCAAGAAAAATCGATCTAGTTGACCTAACTAAACCAAAGATTCAAAGAAGAAATACAAGGCTATAAGAAATCATGCATATAAGAGATCAAAGGAGACTCAAATAATATTCATGGATATAAATTGATCATGAACTCAAAATTCATCGGTTCCCTACAAACACATCGCAAATTTTTACACAAATAGATCTCCAAGAGACCATTTAATTGAGAATAATAAGAGAGAGAGAGAGAGAGAGAGGAAGCCATCTAGCTACTTCCTACGGACCCATAGGTCTATGGTGGACTACTCACGCATCATTGGAGAGGCACCTATGATGTAGATGAACCCCCCGTGATGGTGTCTAGATTGGATCTCGAGGTTCTGGACTTGCAGTGGCTGGAATTGTGTTTCGTCAACTCCCTTAGGATTTTGGTAATATTTGGGGTTTTATATGCATCATAGGTGGTGGAGAGGGGCCCCAAGGAGGGAACAACCCACCAGGGCGCAGGCAGGCCCCTCCTCGGCTCACTCCCCTGGCACTTCTTTGGTCCATTGGGTGTCTTTTGGTTCAGAAAAAATCTCCAAAAAGTTTCATCGCGATTGGACTCCGTTTGATATTGATTTTCTACGAAATAAAACACAAGAAAAAACAACAACTGCACTTTGGCACTTTCTCAACAGGTTAGTCCCAAAAAATAATATAAAGTGGCAATAAAATGATGGTAAAAGATCCAAGAATGATAATATAACAGCATGGAACAAGCAAAAATTATAGATACTTTGGAGACGTATCAATGATCATAAAAATTTCATCTCTCAAAATAATATAAGTGAAGTATGAGAGGATTTTTTCAAAATTACTCACTCTCAAATTAATCTAAGTGAAGCATGAGAGCATTTATTGAAACATGTAACAGCATGCCGTGCCCAACAAGATATAAGTGAAGCACTACAGAAATTCCATAGCTCAAAAGGTTTAAGTGAAGCATATAGAGCAATTATAACAAATAATAGCATAATTTTGGCTCTCTCAAATAGGTGTGTCCAACAAGTATAAAAAGAAAATCAAGCAAAGACTCATATAATAGAAGACACTCCAAGCAAAACTCATGATATGTGATGAATACAAATATAGCTCCAAGTAAAATACCGATGGTTGTTAGAAGAAAGAGGGGATGCCACTCGGGGCATCCCCAAGCTTAGTTGCTTGTTCCTATTAGGTTATTTTCTTGGGTTTACATACTCATCCCCAAGATTAGGGTCTTCTTAATCCTTATTCTTTCATCCATCGTGATCTCACCCAAAACTTGAAAAGTTCAATCACACAAAACTTAGCAAAATCTTCGTGAGATCCATTAGTATAATAAAGCAAATTACCACTCTAAGTACTATTGCAAACCCATTATTATTTTATTATCGCATTATATCTAATGTATTCTAACTTAAACATGACTTATACCCACCGATACAAGCCATAGATTCATCAAAACAAGCACACAATGCAACGAAAACAGAATCTGTCTCAAAAAAAAACAATCTTTAGTAATCTGTAGTCTACCCGTACTTGTGTAACTCGAAAATTCTGAAAAATTAGGACAATGTAAAGAATTTTTGTATAAATACTGTGTTAAAACTTCAGATCATTATCACGCTCCAGTAAAAAATGAAAATTCTCGCACTGGAGTCATAGTTTCTGTTTCAGATTCAACATTGTTTTTACTCATCTTATGAATCATCCTAAAGGCTTTACTTGGCACAAACACTAAATAAAACATAAAAACTGAATAATAATAGTAGCATAATTGTGTCAATGCTCAAGAACAGAAAGGAAATGGTAAAATAAATTTTATTCATTGGGTTGCCTCCCAACAAGTTCTTTCTTTATAGCTATTAAGATAGGCTTGAGATTTGAATGATGCCCTCATGAAAGATAATAATAGCAACACAAAGAGAGCATCATGAAGCATATGGAAAACACACTTAAGTCTAACATAATTACTATGCCTATGCATTTTATAATAAAACAAATTATCAAGGCAAGCAAAAACTAGCATATAGAAGGAAGAAGAAAGAGACAATAGCAATCTCAACATGAAAAGAGGTAATTTAGCATCATGAAAAGTTCTACAACCATAATTTCCTCTCTCATAATAATTATATGTAGGCTCATAATCAAATTCAACAATATAGCTATCATAAACAATGCCCTCTTTAAGATCCACATGCATAAGAGTCTTACAATCTTCCAAGGTAGTGGGATTAACATTAACTAAAGTCATGACCTCTCCAAACCCACTTTTATCATAAAAATCATAAGATTGAACACTCTACAAATATGTGGGACTCTTTTTATCTAAAGTTGACGCTCTCCCAAACCCACTTTCAATACTATTTCAAACATTATTATCAACAACATATTCTACATGAGGCTTAAATAAATTTTCAAGATCATAAGAAGCATTATCAACCCAATCATGATCATTGCAATAAGAAGTGGACATGACAAAATTATCATCCCCAAGCTTGTAGTTTTGCATATCATTAACATAATTGAAATTAATAGAGTCTATAGTAAAATCATTGCAATCATGCTTTTCAGTCAAGGATCTATCATGAATCACCTTATAAATTTCTTCTTTCAACACTTCATCAAAATTACCAGATTTATGATTTTCAAACAAAGCTTCATAGAGATAATCAAGTGCACTCAAATCACTAGCAATTGGTTCATCATAATTTTGTCTTTTGAAAAGATTAGCAAGTGGATGATGATCCATATCAACAGATTTTTAGCAAGCGAAGATGCAAGCAAATAGAAGGCATATGGCAACACAAGCAAAGATAGCAAACAAGAGATCTGACGAGAAAAAGGCAAATGAAAAAGAGGTCGAATAAAATGACAAATTTTGTGTAGTGGGGAGAGAAAAACAAGAGGAAAATGGCAAATAATGTAAATTGCAAGGATATGATATTTGTGATTAGGAACATGATATATGTTGATGATGTCTCCCCGGCACTAGAGATTGGCACGCTGAAGAGATTGGTTCCTCCCCGGCAATGGCGCCAGATATTCCTTTGACGTGGCTTGAGACTGCATCGATATTTACCCAAAGTGGAAGGGATGATGCACTACGGAAGTATTTCCTTCAGTTAAGAAACCAAGGTATCAATCTAGGGAGGAAGACCGAAAAACTATGTAAATGGCACCTACACACAAAGAACAAATACTTGCAACCCGACAAGTAAGAGAGGCTGTGAATGTCTCAATGGTAAAAATGATAGATTAGGTTGTAATAGTTTGGGAAAATAGATCTCGCAAGAACACAAAATAAAAGAAGTAAACAAAAAGTGCGGCAACGTATTTTTGGATTTTTGGACTAATATTTATGAAAACAAACACGACAAAAAGATAGACCGGAAAGCAATTTGTTGGAAAAGTAGACCCGATGGCCGTATGTTTGACTAGTGGCTTCTCCCATGAGTATAGCACACGATGGGTGAACAAATTATTGTTGGGAAATTGATAGAAGATCAAATAATCATGAAGATATACAATGAAATGATCGTTAAATAGGCATCACGTCCAAGATAACTGGACCAGAATGATTCTGCATCTACTACTATTACGCCACACATCGACCGCTATCCAACATGCATCTAGTGTATTAAGTTCATGGAAAAATAGAGTAATGCAATAAGAACAGTGACATGATGGAGACAAGATCTATTCATATAGGAATAAACCCCATCTTGCTATCCTTCATGGCAATCATACTTGCGTGCCTTGCTGCCCCTTCTGTCACTGGGAAAGGATACCGCAAGATCGAACCCATCACAAAGCACCTCTTCCCATGGCAAGAAAAATCGATCTAGTTGCCCTAACTAAACCAAATATTAGAAGAAGAAATACGAGGCTATAAGTAGTCATGAAAATAAGAGATCAAAGAAGACTCAAGTAATATTCATGGCTAGAAACTTATCATGAACTCAAAATTCATCGGATCCCAACAAACACACCGCAAAAAGTCATTACATAAAGTAGATCTCCAAGAGACCATTGTATTGAGAGTCAAAAGAGAGAGTGGAAGTCATCTAGCTACTTCCTACAGACCCGTAGGTCTATGGTAGACTACTCACGCATCATTAGAGAGGCACCCATGAAGACGATGCACCCCTGCATGATGATGTTTGATTGGATCTCGCGGTTCTGGAACTTGCGGCGGCTGGAATTATGTTTCGTTGACTCCCCTAAGGTTTTCTGAATATTTGGCTATTTATAGAGCTGATAGGTGGTGGAGAGGCGTCCTGAGGTGGGCACAACCCACCAGGGCACCCTGGTGTCTTGTGCTCTCCTCGGCCCCCCTCTTTGACACTTCTTTGTCCCATTGGATGTCTTCTGGCCCAAAAAAATCTCCAATTTTTTATGGTGTTTGGGCTTCATTTGGTACTGATTTTCTGCACAGTAAAAAACAAGAAAAAAACAAGAACCGACACTTGGCACTATGTCAGTAGGTTAGTCCCAAAAAATAATATAAAGTTGATATAAAATGATTGTAAAACATCCAAGATTGATAATATAACAACATGGAACAATCAAAAATTATAGATACGTTGTAGACGTATCAAGGCATCGTCTCACTACAGAGAGTCAGAGAGTAACAAGGGATGCCAATTGTCCTATTGTTGGCTCTAACCCCCAGTGCTTTTGGTTGGGGCTCCGTCATGAGCTGTTGAGTCGCCCGTATAGATGTTGCCTCTGCCTCCGCCTGCCGAGTTGCTATTCCGATGCGTCAACGACCGCTTGAGCGTTAGGTAACACTGACCGGGATGGGGAAACCCGAGGTTGCCGTTATCGCCCGCTGGTGGATATGGCTGGAGAATCCTCATGGCGGCTCTTGCTGCCGTATGGTGTGGAGTGCATCTGGTTGTGGTTGTAAGAATATTGCGCTTGTTGTACCACTGCTGTTTTCATCATATCAATGGAGTTCCTTGCCTTCATCTCAACTGGGTGATTTCGTGAATCGGGAGTGCCTCCAGATTGCGTGTCGCTGCCACATGTTGTCAATAGGATTGAAGAAGTGGTCCTGTGGCGTTTGAAAATGGTGACCCCGCAACTGAACCGGTGGTGGCTCAACTGCCCCCCTGTCGTTCTGCATGACGAGGTGGATCCGGTCTAGCCCCCGGTGTTGCTGGACTAGCGAACAACTGAGTCGGCTCGCGGCCTTTCGGCATGAAAGTGCGTTATATCGACTAGAGGGGGGTGAATAGGTGATTTTTACAAATTCATCACTTGAGGAATTTCAACATTGAGGAATTTGAAATGTGATGAATAACTAGCAGCGGAATAAGTACTCAAGTGCATGAGGAACATAGCAACAACATAGTGATGATGATGAAATGAACATGCACAAATTACAGGTAGCGTGATACAGGATAAGCGGGTGAGGAACAAGGTAACTTGAAGAATTTTAGGTGAGGAAATTGAGAAAGTCTTCAATCAAATTCTTCAAACAGTAACGATCAATTTCGTCAACAAGTAAATGAGGAATAGAGGGGTTGAGGAAATAGAACCAGGTAGCTCCATGAAGACAATGATTTGATGACGCAGTTCCAACTGTTGTGACAGTCGTACGTATGGTTTGGAGCGGCCTGATATTTAAACTAGAGGACACACAGTCCCAGGACCCACAGTCCTTACTGTATTGTCCTTGAGCTAAGGTCACACAGTCCTCGCGCAACACTCGTGGTAAGTCTTCAGGGTAGACTTCCAAAACCCTCACAAACTGGTCACCCGACGATCCGCAATTTACTACTGGATGCTCTAGACCAAGGTCACTTCATGATCCCCAATTGACTGCAGGATGCAATAGACCATGACGCCTAACCGTCTAGAGGATGCACAGTCCTCAAAGGTAAGAAACATCGGTTCCACACATGAATTTCTTTAGTGATGCTCAATCACTTTGGGTTTGGTGGTTTGGTTGTGGGTTATTCCTCATTGAGGATTTTCTCTGAAAGTCCTCGGAGGATGGGTTGCTCTCAAATAACAAGTGTCAGTTCTCTCTCAGAGCAGCCAACCAACTAGTGGTTTTGGGGTGTGGATATTTATAGCCAGGGTGCAACCTGACATGATAAGACATAAATGCCCCCAATGATATGACCGTTATGTGGATGTTATGATTGGGGACAGCTGGCGCTAAGCACAACAATTTTTGGAATTTCAAACTATGAAAGTCCTCAAACATATCATGTTCCTCACTTTTAGGCAATTCGCACTGGCGAAATCCTAACTCCTTAGTCAGATCAATTTCATCAGAGACCAAAAGAACATCGTCTCTATCACTGAAGAACTTGATTGAACTGCAAGAGATTTCCAAAGGCTTCACTCGAAGGATTGGATAGGTTGACGATTTTGAGTTGAGCATCAATTGGAAATTTTCCTTAGTATTACCTCGGCCCCCTTTAACAATACAGTGTTTCCTATGACTCAAAGGAAGGAAATGAAACTAAGAAAACAAAAGTCTTCAAGCTTCATAGTCCTCGTTCATATCTTCAAGGTCACACCAACTTCTTCATTTTCAAAGTCTTCAGGGAATACCAAAGTCTTCAGCAAAGTCTTCACCAAAGTCTTCACCGAAGTCTTTAGTTGAAGACATATATTTTAGTGGTCGGTAAACTCCGAATATATCAAACTCCTCATCGACTTATAGAGCTTGTGTACACTCACAAACACATTAGTTCCTTGACCTATAAGTCTTCAATACACCAAAATCACTAAGGGGCACTAAATGCACTAACAATCTCCCCTTTTTTGGTGATTGATGACAAATAGGTCACGTTTTCAACGGGAATAATACTATAAAGTGTAAATACTGAGTTTGAGGAATTTGATTGCGAGATATAGAAGAACTCCCCCTGAACATGTGCATATTTGAGGAATTTGCTTTGGAATGCAAATGCACATGATAGGTTAAAATACGAAGGACTCCCCCGATATCTTATAATTCATACACGCATTTGAACATATGATATGAAGAATTTGAAATGCATGATGAAAATGGTGTCTGACAAAATTCAGCATGCATGCATTAAGATACTTGACGAAATAAGCATGCGTAAAGCAGTTCAAAAGAGTCAGACCACCATCAAACTTAAGTTTACAACTCAAACAACAAAAGCTTCAGAAGAGCAAGAGTTGTAACTTAAAGTAAAACATAGCCCATATATAGAGACCCGCTTGAAGACTAACTCAAATTTTCTCCCCCTTTGTCATCGAAGACCAAAAGGGATGAAAAAGTGAGGACTAACGCCCCTTGAAGAATTTCATCGTGTTGGTGAGGAAGGAGCGCCAACGTTGTCATGGTCGTTTGTCGATGTAGGGCCTGCCGCAGTGTCGTCAACGTCCTTAGCTTCATCCGTCTCACGCGATGAAGAATATGAACTTGTGACCATCAGAGGAACTTAAACTTTCTTGAATTTCTTCTATGGTTGACGAGCCCAGTCAAGATTTTCCTCATGGTCCAGGTCCTTCAGTTCTTTAGGAGTCTTGAGGTGAGACAGGATGGCCCAAGTGTGGTTGAGGATTTCATGCACATAGTAGTCATTTTTCTTCACAGAGTTCTGCATCACAGTCATGTTCTGAATAATGGAAGCCAACTGACGCTTCAGCCACTTGTGATTGCGATCGACCTTCTGATGAAGACTTATGAGTAGCTCACGATCAGTCTTCACACGAGGGGCAGACTCTTGAGGTTTTTGCGCTGAGGCCTTTGCTTCTGAGTCCTGGGTTGCAGTGTCATCATTGGTGAAGAAGGATGCAGCTTTGCAAAACTGTCCATCCAATGGACGAGTGCCTTCATCAATGACAGCCTTGCCTTTTCCTTCAACTAAGGCAATTATGCTCTTGAGGACTTCAATCGGAGGCAAGTAGTGAAAGTGATTCTGGAAGTCTTCCTTGAAGGGAACTGAAGACCTTGATCTGATGAACTTCATGATCCAAGGAGCATAAGGCTTCAGTTCAAACGGGGCTAGAGCAGCATTCGTCAATGTACTCATGAAGAAATCATGGAAGTGATGGGAATCCCATGAATGATGTTGAACAACATATTCTTCAGGACTCCCTCCACTTCTTTTCTTTAGAGTTGTGGCCCTTCTTAGGACATAGGGTATTGGTGAGAATGAAGTAGACCGTCCTGGGCACATAGAGAAAATCCTTCACTAGGAAGGTTTACTGTTGAGGTTTTCCAGGAGCCAAAGGCTTCATCAGCACTTGCATCAGTTGATTGGGTAGTGCAGGTTCATCAAACAAGCGACGTGCTTCTTCTCAGGGAATTGGGACAGGAACTGACCGAAGCAATTCAGATGCTGAAGCTGTGAGGTGAGCAGATCCGGTCATCTAGTCCAAGACCCAGGAGTTGATGTTAGAGGCATCACCTGTGATGTGCAGTGTGGCATAGAATTTAAGAATTAGCTCTTCATTCCAGTCGCAGATGTCCACACAGAAGGGAAGGATTCTTGCATCATGAAGAACTGAAAGCACCTGTGTGGAGGATGGAATTGTTTCCATATCGACATGAGGAATTTGGTGGTTCTCGAAGACTTTCCTCTCTTCGAACAAAACGGATGCATAGTAATTCATCTGATTGGAGTCCAGAATCTTGTTCAACCGGCCCTTGCTGAGTCATACGGATTGGGTCCAGTGAAGAAAATGTGCTCGTTGAAGAAATTGGACTTGAGGAATTTGGGGCACTATGAGCCTATGAATGGCATCCTTGGCTTCTGTTGAAGATTTAGCTTGAAGCGGCCCTTGATCTCCTTTGGCATAGCAGGAATTTCTTCAGTCTAAGGAATTTGGGTTGCAGTTTCCTCAGCGTCAGTTGGAGCAGCAAGGTCATCAGCTGAAGCAGCTGGAATTTCTTCAGTGGCAGTTGGAGCAGCAAGGTCATCAGCTGATGTAGCTGGAATTTCTTCAGTGGCATTGGCAGCGAAGTCATCAGTTTCTTCATGAATTTCTTCTGTCTAGGCAGGGGACTGAAGAATCTATGACAGAGGAGTAGTCTTTGGGGAATTTGGGTGAGCAATTTCCCAATATTCATCATTGATGAAAGGAGTTGTATTGCCAATTTCTACATCCTCATCAATTTCTTCAATGCCAGCCTCTTCAGTAGTGAACTAAGTCTAGGGCGATGATACCTGTGGAGTTGAAGCATTTGCTTCAACTTCAATATCTTCATCAATCTACTCTGCTGAAGCAGCAAAATGATTTTCTTCATCTTCATCATCTGGGATGACATAGTCAACACCAAATGGAATTATGTCATAGGCTGGTGCTGAGGAGAGTGGAGTGACATCTAATGGTTCAGTTGAGGACTTTGGCAGGGTCTTCAACTTCTTCACAGCTTAGGAATCTGAAGTTGAAGCTTTTCTCTTTAAAGCCTTCTTCTCAGCAGCCTTAGTTTTCTTCACTTCTAATGCAGAAGGAAGGTTGATTGTCTTCACCTTTGATGATTTGGCTGATTCAACTGAAGGTCAGGGTGGTACATTTTCTTAGGCACGACTGATGTAGTTGTCCTTGTGGGTTCAGTTTCATCAGGTGCACTAGTGGAGGGTGCCCTGGCAGCAGCGGTCTGACTTTCTTCAGCAGCGCAGGCAGTTTCCTCAGTAGGCTGAGCAGTTTCCTCGGCCTGAGGAATTTGTGGCTGGGAGTGATATGCAACCCATGAGTTGTGATCAATGATGACTTTGTCAGCAATGTTGACAAAGCGAACCTTGGCGCCTTGCCAATCAGCATGGTATGAATTGAATTCCTCACTGAGGCTTTTGATCTCAGATCGCACCTTCACAAAGTCTCAGGAGACAGATTCAGAACATTCTTCTTCAAGTAATGCTCTTTCTTGTATTGAGCCTTCTTGGTTTGTCTGGCCTTCTCATAATTCCATTTTGCTTCAGCTATGAAAGTTGTGAGGACATGATCGGGACCAGGAGGCAGTTTCAAGTCATCAATGAGCGTTTTGGGATCCTTGTGCCAGATATCAATAAAGTTAAGCACCTATTTTGGATCAAGCAGAAGAGGAATTTGAGATCCCTTTGCTTCTGCTACTCGTTGTTGCTTGTTCCTGATGACTGCTTCCAATTCCTCATCATCAGCTTCATCTAAGGAATCTGATGGTATCGTGAATGCCACCTCCTTGGGTCGAGGACTTGGTCGAATGCCTCGTCCAGTAGTTGCTTTCATTTTCCTCAGAGAAGGACCGCTTGAGGAATGTTCTTGGGCAGAAGAACTTGCTGATGCCCCTGAAGCAATTTAGAATCCTTGAGTCCTTTGGCATGATGCAAGATGCACAGGCGCTGAGGACTTAGTAGCAACACCCAAGGACTGAGCAGCTATTGTTCCAGCAGCTGAGGCATTTGACGTCTGAGCTTGTGGAATCTTCTGTGATGACTTTGAAGATGAAGAATTTGGTTTCAGATCAGATTTCTTCATCATCTTTTTCTTCATAGCGCTTGCAGAGGCTCCGGCAGTGGCAACAACTGCAGAGTCTTCATTGAGTTTCTTCACTGTAGCTTCGACAGTTCTCTGAAGTTTGAGTTGACGCTTTGCCCACTTAGCGGGAAAGTCTTCATCGTGAACAACACTTGTGGGATCAACCTCATGATCATTAACAGGAGGAGCCCTATTGCAAGGGGGTTTGAGTGCGAATTTCTTCATATATTTGGGAGTGATATAGCGATATTCTTTCCACTCCCTCACCCACCTCCATCCAATCCTCTGAATTTTGATTTTCCTCTGTTCTTTTGTCTCTTTGCCGTGTATGGACTCATCTGGTGTATAGTAACCAACATACAAATGTTCAGGGATTTCAAAAGCAGTATTCTTTTCAGCTTTCTTTCCACCTTTCTGTGGCTTCTTCCCATCAACCATTTTCTTCAGCTGAGGATTTTGAACTCTTGAAGATTTTGAAGAAGTGCACAGTTTTTTCTCAAGAAATGCTGCAAATGAGTTAAGTTGATGAGAACCTAGTGATTCATCAACGGACATGTTTGTACCTATGAACAGAGTATAGGTGCGAGGAATTTGAAGAGGTCATATGCATTGTCAGAAATTTTTCAATAAAATCAGGTGTGAGGAATTTGACCATGGGTGTCTTGAGGAATTTCACTAAGTGTTCTTTGTCTTAGGTTCCAGAGTTGTGCAAGTTTTGAGGATTCACACAATCGAGGAATCTTGAAGAAAATCATAACTTAGGGAAAATCATCAAGTGCATGAATATGTAAGGTGTTTTAGCATGAGATTCTGGAAGAATAAACACCTTTGTGAAGATTGAGGAAAACTTGAAGATCAAACAAGGGCAATAAAAATAGATTTTATTTAGCCTGTTGAAGAACATGACGAACTCAGGAATGAGATTGAGGAAGTTCTTCAGTCCAGATCTCCCATGCCCTAGCTTGGCAGCGGGAAACAGCTAAAGCGACGGAAGGGTGAAGACTTCTGCGGTCGATGCGAGTACGGCGATAGCGAGGTTGAGGCAGTGAAGCTCTTCCACACCGCCGATAATGATTTTAGCGGTGGTGCTAGGTCGTAGCTCTAGAGAGAGTAGAAGTGAGGAGTAACCGAGCAAAGTGAAAGGGGATGGGTATTTATAGTGGAGGTGAAAACCGATCCGTCCGAAGATTTTGGACTATATTGCCCCTGACCCTTGCTCTCCTCGCGACATGAGTCACCATGTTCTGAGTAGTGGTGATAGTGGGGGATCGTGGGTTATCCAGTCATGGGAATCGGAACCGATTGAGGGGGAACTGCCAAGAATTTTGATTGCGAAAATTTAAAAGTTTCCGTTCGCAAATTGTTCAGCTGTCAAGGACACAGTGAATACTTTGAATGAGTTTCAAAGTAGAACGCATATCAAGAATTTGTGAACAGACTGGGTTGAGTTTAGCATAGAGGGGGAAAGGGTCTGATCACATTCACTTAGATGAAAATCAACTTGAAGAATTAGCAATAAGTGAATGTTGTTGAGGACATTGAAAACTCAATATCTATATATAGTCAATGAAGAACATGAGTTTCATAGTTTGAAGAATTTGAAAAGTTGAAGAATTTGAAAAGTTGAGGAATTTGCAAACTTGAGGAATTTGAAAATTCGAAGAATTTGCAAAATGACGAAAAAAAATCAACTTTGAAGAATTTCAACTATGGTTGGTGGCGTGACCCACCGTATAAGAATGATGACTTCAGACACCGCGTACAATTTTCGTAGGGTTCTAAGAATCAAAATCGTCATTAATTTCTTCACACTTAGAGGGTTATTCTTCATTGATTGAAGAAAAACATTACTTCGTGTGTTGCACATCAAAGTCATCGATTTTGCATAAGTGTTAGGATGTGTGTCCTTTTTCAAAGAACATTCGAAGATTCTAAGATATTTAGCTCACACCGCAACTTGCAAAATCTCTTTTCATCCAAGGGATTTGTGAAGATATCAGCCAGTTGTTCTTTAGTGGGAATGTGGTCCATGGAGATGTCTCCCTTGAGTACATGATCTCGAAGAAAATGATGACGAATCTGGATGTGCTTGGTCTTGGAATGCTGAACTGGGTTGTAAGCAATCTGGATGGCACTCTCGTTGTTGCAGTAGAGAGGCACATTCTTCAACTTGATGCCCTAGTCCTTGAGGGTTTGCTTCATCCACAACAACCGAGCGCAGCATGAACCAGCAACAATGTACTCAACTTCAGCAGTTGATAGTGACATGTAGTTTTGCTTCTTTGAGGACCAACAGACTAAGGATCGTCCTAGGAAATGACATGTGCCTGAGGTTGACTTGCGATCCACACGATCTCCAACATAGTCAGCATCAGAGTATCCGACGAGGTGAAGATTTGAGCCCTTGGGATACCATAATCCAAGCGTTGGTGTGTGAGCGAAGTATCGAAGAATATGTTTCACAGCCTTATGGTGGGATTCCTTCGGTGTTGCTTGGAATTGGGTGCACATGCAAACACTCGGCATAATATCAGGCCTAGTTGCACATAGATACAATAATGAGCTAATCATGGAGCGATATACCTTCTGTTCGAAATCTTTACCATTTTTGTCAGTGTAGAGGTGGCCTTTTGAAGGCATTGGAGTTTTGACGCCTTTGCAATCTTGCATGTCGAATTTCCTCAGAACATCCTTGAGGTATCTCTCTTGGGAGATGAAGATGTCGTTGTCTTGCTGACGAAATTGAAGACCTAATAAGAATTTCAACTCTCCCATCATAGACATTTGATATTCTTCACAAGTCATATAGGCAAATTCATCACTGTAATGTTTGTCAGTAGAACCAAAGATAATATCGTCTATTTATATTTGGCATATGAACAATTCACTATAATACGATTTTGAGAAAAGAGTTGGGTCGAGTGAACCGGGTTTGAAGCCTTTCTTCATGAGGAATTCCATTAGAGTGTCGTACCAGGCCCGAGGGGCCTGCTTGAGGCCATAGAGGGCCTTGTTGAGTCTGAAGACTTTGTCAGGATGCTTAGGGTCTTCAAAACCTGGGGATTGAGCAACATATACTTCTTCCTCAATCTTACCATTAAGGAATGCACTTTTCACATCAATTTGATATAAGATGATATCATGATGGTTAGCATAAGAAAGCAATATGCAAATACCTTCAAGTCTAGCAACAACTACAAAAGTTTCATGAAAGTCAATTCCTTCAACCTGTGTTTAACCTTGAGCTACAAGATGAGCCTTATTCCTTACCACAAGACCATTTTCATCTTGCTTGTTGCAGTAGATCCACTTGGTACCTATGATGTTATGCTTGCGAGGATCTGGCCGCTTGAGAAGTTCCCACACGTTGTTGAGCTTGAATTGATGCAATTCCTCTTGCATAGCTTGAATCCACTCAGGCTCCTTGAATGCTTCATCAACTTTGGTGGTCTCTATGATAGAGAAAAAGGCAAAGTGTACACAAAAGTTAGTAAAATGTGAAGCTTTTGAGCGAGTGAGAGGACCTGGTGCATTGATGTCATCGATGATTTTGTCAATCTGCACTTCATTTGCGACTCTTGGATGAGCAGGTTGACGTGGCTGAGGATTTTCTTATGGTGTATCAGCATGAATGTCTTCATTCATTGGAATGACTTCCTTAGTGGGTATGTCATCTTCAGTAGCTTTCAACTTAATGGATTCCTCAGGAGACTGTTCATCTAGCACAGAAGGCAGGTGCTCTCTTTGCAAGCCATCAGTTTCATCGAACCGCACATCTAAAGTTTCAACAACCTTGTGGTGGTAGGTATTGAAGACTCTGTAGGTGTGCGAGTCCTTCCCGTAACCAAGCATAAAACCTTCATGTGCTTTCGGTGAAAATTTAGAACTATGGTGAGGATCTCTAATCCAGCATTTTGCACCAAAGACTTTGAGATAACTTACATTGGGTTTCTTGCCAGTCATAAGTTCATACGAAGTCTTCTTGAAACATTTGTGAAGATATACCCTGCTGATGATGTGGCATGCAGTATCAATTGCCTTAGGCCAGAAGCGACGAGGAGTCTTGTATGCATCAAGCATGGTGCAAGCCATCTCAACAAGAGTCTTGTTCTTGCGCTCCACGACGCTGTTCTGCTGAGCAGTATAAGGGGCAGATAACTCATGATTAATACCAAGTTCATCAAGATATTCATCAAGATTGGTGTTCTTGAACTCAGTCCCATTATCACTCCTCATATGCTTGATCTTGAAGCCAAAGTTGGCGGAGGCCCTTGAAGCAAATCGTCTGAAGACATCCTGCACTTTAGACTTGTACAGAATAATATCCACCCAAGTGTAACGAGAGTAATCATCAACAATGACAAAGCCATACAAACTTGAAGAATTTGTTAGTGTGGAGTAATGAGTGGGGCCAAAGAGATCCATGTGAAGCAATTCAAAGGGTCGAGTCATGGTCATGATTGTCTTCGAGGGATGCTTGGATCTGGTCATCTTCCCAGACTCACATGCACCACAGAGGTGGTCCTTGAGGAATTTGACACCTTCAATGCCAATGGCGTGCTTTTTCTTCACGAGTGTGTGCAAGTTCCTCATACCAGCATGTCCAAGTCGTCGATGCCACAACCAGCCTTCTAAGGACTTTGCAAGTAGGAATGTGGCAGGTTGAGGAGCTGTGGATAAATCAACAATATACATGTCTCCTCTCCTAAAGCCTTCGAAGACTTTGGAATTGTCAGATTCCATGATGACAACACAACGATATTTTCCAAATACGACAACCATATCAATATCACAAAGCATTGAGACAGACATAAGGTTGAACCAAGGGATTCGACAAGCATCACGTTATCCATGGTTCGGTCCTTTGAGATTGCAACCTTACCTAGACCCAATACCTTGCTTTTTTTCCTTTGCCAGCGTAGGTGATATGCTATGAGATGGAGCAAGTGGCAAATTAATCAGAAGACTCTTGTCACCAGTCATGTGGTTTGTGCATCCACTATCGAGGACCCACTCAGTAGCTTTTGGAGGTTCATCTTGCAGATGAATTAGTACAACTTACGAACTCATATGCTTCAGAGTGAAGAATATGACATCAATTTGATCAGACAGAATTTCATCACACAAGATAGTAAGCAAGTAGTGTGAGGACGTGAGAAATGAGGAATTCATTTCTACAAGGTTAGCTTGCGTCCTTTCAAGGATTTCTTCAGGTCTCTAGTAAATTCATTAGATGTTCAAGTTCATCTGGAGACCCGACCCTGCATAAGAAATTAGTTCGGTTTCTTCACCACCCACATCTGGAGGGGTGGCAAAGAGTTCATCATTCTGTGAGCACCATATGAGAAGGGAGGCATTGAAGCAAGTATACTTCGTTTCACAGGGCGAGGGTTAGAGTACTCATATGAATAAGCAGAGAAATTCTTCGAGGACTTATGAACATAATGGTTTGAAGAATAATGCACATATTCATAACTCTTAGATTTTCCCTGCGAAACAGAGGCATTAGCACAAGAATGATATTATTGACCATTTGAGGAATTTGGTCCAAGTGAAGACTTTGGTCCATATGAGGAATTTGATCTGGGGTTCCTGTTCTTCATGAGTGGTGTCGTGAGGACATTCACTTGAACATTTTGTAGGTAGCTCTTGGGAACCCATATTTTCTTCATAGGAGAACCGTTCCTGTAGTTAGTTCCAACAAATCTAGCAAATACTCCACCTTTGTGATTATTGAAGAACTTGTAGTTTGAGTCAAGTGACTCATCAGATGAATATGAAGTTTCACAAGTAAAGCCAGATAAAGTGGATGGATCTACAAGAGGTCCTTTTGCTGCAACCCATGAGGTTTTGGGGTACTGCTCAGGTGTCTAGTAGGATCCATCAGCGTTGAGTTTCCTCACAAAGGCAACACCCTGTTTCCTAGGGTTCCTGTTCAGAATCTTCTTTTTGAGGACATTGCAAAGGGTTTGATACCCTTTGAGACTTTTGTACATGCCTGTCACATACAATTCCTTCAACCCTGCATTTTCGTTAGTGATACTTGTGGTATCCTCAGAAGAGGAATTTGAGACCACTGGAATAGCTGAAGAATTTGCAGCAATAGAAGCATTTGAACATTCAAGTGAAGAATTAGCAGTTTCACGTTCGATGCATTTCAAACAAGGTGGAACAAATTCTTCCTGAGTGGTACTGATCTATTGAGCCAGTAAGGAATTGTTTTCCCTTTGGAGATCCTCATGTGACACACTTAGTTTCTCAAGATCTTGCTTTCTTTGAAGAAATTCATAAGAAAGCTTCTCATGATTGGCTAAGAGAGCATTATGTTGACTCTGAAGGTTATCATACTTTGTCTGAAGACTTTTGAGACCGTTAGATAGAGTTTGAGTCCGATCCACTCGATCGTTCAACAGATCATCACTTTTGTCTAGCATTTTCTGAAGCTTTTCAAGAGCACTTTGTTGCTTAGTGGCAAGTTTAACATGTTTATCATAGCTAGGTTTCACATATTCATCAGACTCACCTTCACTTGATTCAGATGAGGTATGATGTTTCTCTACCTTTGAGCCTGTTGCCATGAAGCAATAGGTGGGAGCATAATCAACAGTGTTGATGCCAGAGTCGTTGGAGTAGTCATTTTCATCATCGTTAAAGATGGACTTGTTGACGAAAGTAGTAACGAGAGGAAGGCTAGCGACAGTAGATTCAGATTCCACCTCAAATTCTTCCTCTTCTTCATATTCTTCATATTCTTCTTCAAAATCCATTTCCTTGCCAATGAATGCTTGAGCCTTTCTGGAACCATTCTTCTTGTGATTCGAGGACTTTGAAGATCAGGACTTTATAGATGAGGACTTTGAGGATTTCTTCTTTTTCCTCGAGTCATCAGAACAATAATCCTTGTATTTCTTCTTCTTTGAATCTTTTTCCCAGAGAGGACAGTCAGAGATGAAGTGGTTTCTTGTAACGGTGACAAGTTCTTTTCTTGTAGTCATTTGAGGAATCTGATTTCCTCAAACCACTCTTTGATGACTTTCCAAATCCACCTCTCCTTGAGAACTTCTGGAATTTCCTCACGAGCATTGCTAGCTCCTGACTTAGTTCTTCGGGATCACCAAGGCCACTATCAGGATCTTCGTCTTTGGATGAGGAAATTTCTTTTGCCTTCAGAGCACGAGATCTTCCATAGCTTGGCCCATAGAGGTCTCTCTTCTTAGCTTGTTGGAATTCATGAGTATCGAGTCTCTCAAGAATATCAGCAGGATCAAGTGACTTGTAGTCTCCACGTTCTTGGATCATCAAAGCCAGAGTATCGAATGAGGAGTCAAGAGATCTTAGCAGTTTCTTCACCACTTCATGGTCAGTGATATCGGTGGCACCCACTACTTGAAGCTCATTGAAGATATCAGTGAGTCGATCAAAAGTTTGCTAAACATTTTCATTGTCGAGTCTCTTGAAGCGGTTGAAGAGATTGTGAAGAACATAAACACGAGATTCACGTTGAGTGGAAACACCTTCGTTGACTTTGGACAGCCTATCCCAGATATGCTTAGCAGACTCCAAAGCACTCACTCTACCATACTGACCTTTGCTCAGATGGCCACAGATGATATTCTTCGCTTGAGAATCGAGTTGCTTGAATCTCTTCACATCAGCAGCGTTGAGCGTGGGAGTAACAGAGGGAACACCATTTTCCACAACGTACCAGAGATTGTTGTGAATAGCTTCAAGATGCATGCGCATCTTGTTCTTCCAGTAGGGGTAGTCCGTCCCATCGAAGGTAGGACATCCCGCGGAAACCTTGATCATACCTGCAGTCGACATAACTAGAACTCTAGGTGGTTAAACAAAAATCACACAGAACAATGGAGTACCTTGCTCTGATACCAATTGAAAGTAAGTTATATCGACTAGAGGGGGTTAATAGGCAATTTTACAAATTCATCACTTGAGAAATTTCAACTTTGAGGAATTTGAAATGTGATGAATAACTAGCAGCAGAATAAGTACTCAAGTGCATGAGGAACATAGCAACAACATAGTCATGATGACGAAATGAACATGCACAAAATTATAGGTAGCGTGATATAGGATAAGCGGGTGAGGAACAAGGCAACTTGAAGAATTTGAGGTGAGGAAATTGAGCAAGTCTTCAGCCAAATTGTTCAAACAGTAACGATCAATTTCATCAACAAGTAAATGAGGAATAGAGGGGTTCAGGAAATAGAACCAGGTAGCTCGATGAAGACAATTGTTTGATGAAGCAGTTCAAACTGCTGTGACAGTCGTACGTCTGGTTTGGAGCGGCCTGGTATTTAAACCAGAGGACACATAGTCCCAGGACACACAGTCCTTCCCATATTCTCCTTGAGCTAAGGTCACACAGTCGTCGCCCAACACTCGTGGTAAGTCTTCAGGGTAGACTTCCAAAACCCTAACAAACTGGTCACTCGGCGATCCACAATTTACTGCTGGATGCTCTAGACCAAGGTGACTTCGTGATCCCCAATTGACTGCAGGATGCACTAGACCATGATGCCTAAATGTCTAGAGGATGCACAGTCGTCAAAGGTAAGAAACATCAGTTCCACACAGGAATTTCTTCAGTGATGCTCAATCACTTCGGGTTTGGTGGTTTGGTTCTGGGTTTTTCCTCATTGAGGATTTTCTCTGAAAGTCCTCGGAGGATGGGTTGCTCTCAAATGACAAGTGTCAGTTCTCTCTCAGAGCAGCCAACCAACTAGTGGTTGTGGGGGGTGGCTATTTATAGCCAGGGTGCAACCTGACATGATAAGACATAGATGCCCCCAATGATATGACCGCTATGTTGATGTTATGATTGTGGACAGTTGGCGCTAAGCACATCAACGGTCGGAATTTCGAACTATGAAAGTCCTCAAACATATCATGTTCCTCACTTTTAGGCAATTTGCACTGGCGAAATCCTAACTCCTCAGTCAAATCAATTTCATCAGAGACCAGAAGAACATCGTCTCTGTCACTGAAGAACTTGATTGAACTGCAAGAGCTTTCCAAAGGCTTCACTCGAAGGATTGGATAGGTTGAGGATTTTGAGTTAAGCATCAGTTGGAAATTTTCCTTAGTATTACCTCGGCCCCCTTTAACAATACGGTGTTTCCTATGACTCAAAGAAAGTTAATTAAACTACGAAAACAAAAGTCTTCACGCTTCATAGTCCTCGTTCATATCTTCAAGGTCACACCAACTTCTTTATTTTCAAAGTCTTCAAGGAATACCAAAGTCTTCAGCAAAGTCTTCAGCAAAGTCTTCACCAAAGTCTTCAGTTGAAGACATACATTTTTAGTGGTCGGTAATCTCCGAATATATCAAACTCCTCATCGACTTATAGAGCCTGTGTACACTCACAAACACATTAGTTCCTTAACCTATAAGTCTTCAATACACCAAAATCACTAAGGGGCAGTAAATGCATTAACACGGCAGCCGACTTTGGTGCCTCCTTTGGTGAACCACCTCAGAAGCATTCCGGCGGAGCCCTAGCTGCCAAGCCTCAACCTTCAAACGTTCCGACTCGTTATGGATATGAGCCTGCATTTCAGCCATCCAGACATTTTCAACATCAATCTCTTCTTGAACCTTGGTCATCTCGGTCTGAAGCTTTACTAGTTCCATGTCGAGCCTCTTGATTCTCCATAGTGACATGACTCTCCATGAGTTTGGCCATGTCAGCCATCAAGTCATTCATTGTCTAAGCCTGCGTCTTTCTTGATCCGCCCGCACCATTTGTGGCCACTGTGATAGACGGATCTTGAGCCACCGCGGTTCCTGCCATGTAGATGGTGACCTGGCGCTAGCCTTGGCCATGGGCAGCCCGGCCCAGTCGGCCTGACCCGACCTGACCTTGCCCACGGGGCGAGCTCGGGCCTAGATTTTGAGCCCCGTGGTTGGGTCGGGCCGGGCTCGGGCCCGATGAAACCTCAGTTTATGCCTATGTCGGGCCGGACCAGGCTTTTCGAGCTTGGGCCCAAAAACTAGGCCCGACGGCTAGGCCGGGCCAGGCTTGGGCATGGGTTTTTAGCGCCCGACTTTTTTCGGCCCGGCCCGGCCTAAGGTATGGCCAAGTATACCTGGCACATCAGCTCATATGACTCCTTAGCGGCTTCCACTTTCGAACAGCCTTAGAGTCTCCCATAGTAAAAGGGACAAATTGATTTGGTATTTCCCATGGATGAGTCGACGTTGGAGTCAACAGGGGTGCCTTTGCCACTTTCCGTCTCATTCGGAAGGCTGACTCCTTGGCTAAAACCCATGAAGATGTGATGTCATCCGACTTGAATCGGCTGGGTAGCGCGTGGCGACCCGGCTCGACAATGTCGGTGCAAGTGTCTGGCTTGGGTACTGACACGCCGATCTTGCCGATGAAGACATCGATCTTGCCAAAGGGGGTCTGGTACCTAGATCCGATCGAGTCAGCTTCGAGGCCCCATCTTAAATTTTCGATATAGAGCTTTTTGCAGCGTCTTTTGATCATCTGATCTACCACAAAGCTCTTGATCCTCGGAGAAGCTCCTTCCGAGAACTCAACTCCACCGCGCGAAGGATCCTTGGAGCGCGCCAACTGTCATGGTTTTATCACGACATATGTCCTCATAGGAGAACTTAGGTGTGACACCATCGCTGCTATATGGCTACTCGAAGGGGTTGATAAGGAATGAGAGATGGATTTACCCAGGTTGGCCCCCACCAATGGAGGTAAAAGCCTACATCCTGCTTTGGTGTCTATATTGATGGTGCTCTCGATTACAAGGGTGCGGAATTGCTAACCTAGATTTTGAGGGTTTCTAACCTGTCTTATTGACCCCAAGGGCTCGCCTTTATATATATAGGTCGAGGCACCGAGTTTACAAGAGTCCGAGCCATGTTATGACTCGTGACCTATTACAACTCTACTTTGCCTTATCTCTCAAGTAAGGAAAGTCTCTGGCATCTTCTGCCTTATGGTCTATGAGTCGTCGTCTTCACGTGTTGGGCCGCTAGGTGGCCTATTTGTTAAGGCGGCTTGCTTGCCTTATTATCCACGACGCCATTACGCTGACCTGGCCCATTAGGCAGTTTACACCGCGGGGTTATATTCCCGACATATACAATTTGCTTTACTTCTTATTTTTCTTCTTGTTGTTGGATGGCCTCGCCACATCTTCTTAGCGTGGATGCTTCTTGCCGCCGATCATTGAATTTTCATCAACGTCCTCGTCATCATGTTCGTTTATTTACTCGTCATCCTCCTTCTCGTTCAACCATTCCTCCCCATCATCATTGTCTTCGTCTTCTTCATTTTTTGGCAGCTCCTCACCGGTCTGGTCCTCGTCTGATGACCCGAGCGACAACGTCCCTTCCTAACCAGATAAAAGCCGAGGTCAAGGATCAACGTCGGGCTCATGGAAGACGAGCGCGATGATTTTGACGTTGACCCTATATCATGCGCCAAACTAGCGGAATTGTCGTCCTCGTTGTTGCTCAACATGGTTGCACTGCGTAAACAACAATGAGAAAGCGAGATTGCGTAGTGTGTAAGTGTGTAGATCGGCTGGCCGAGACAATGAATATGGTGGCGACTGAAGCGTGGTATGAAGAAAATAGGAATGGAAATTCAAGCGGGGGATTGACGAATTTTGGCGCCTTAGTAGGCGGTTAGAATTCCGATAATCAACCTTAATTATTGTTACCTTGTTTCTCTAAATTCCCGTGATTGCGCAGTTCTTAATGTGATAATTACACACATGGGTTGGAGATTCCAAATGTGTGTAGTATGTCAACTGTTTCACACGGTACATTTTAGGAATTCACACGGTTTGCTAGATGCATTGTTTAACTATGCACATGATTATATGAAACACAACGTGTGTGAAACAAACATTTAACATAGGATAGTTGGTAAGCAATAGATGACCTCTGCTTATTGATGTAGTGAGTAATGATTAAACAAAATACCTAATCATCATTGTAGACAACGCATAGAAGATGCCTAATGTGACAAATATAACTACACATGTAAGTTCCTTGTTGTCCCTTGCTTTGATCTATTGTGTGTGATTGATTCTTTCTTGCTTCATCCTAGTGTTTGTACACTACAGATCATTCGGTTTCTTCTTCAGCTTTACGTTATCTTCTGCAAGCTTGGTGATAACATTCTGAGCCCTGCCATGCCATTCATCATCTAACCAGTTAACAAAGGCACAAGTCTCATATCCCTACCAATGTTAAATATTCAGGATGAGTAGGGGCATTAATTGAACTTAAAGGATGAACTTAGCACTAACCTCTAAGGGGCAACCAAGAAAACGTCTTCCAATGTCGAATCCCTCCATGCATACACGTTGAGCTGGGGTGTGTTCATGCACACAACTCAGCTTTTGGTACTTCACGGTGGTGCAAAACTATGATTTGAATCATGTCGCGTGAGTCTACTGGAGTCATACTCTAGATCCGACATTTGTTCACTTTTCTAAGGGGGGAGGGGGTCCAATTGAGGACAAATTGAGTGATTTGCATTGAACATGCTAAAAATATGAGGAATGATTGGGATATCACATGATGTTTTGGATCCGTAGTACACCGACCTCCTAATGACCTTAAGCAAGTGCTTGGCGGTGCCATCGTCGTGGTGGCGCTGCTAAGAGCGACTATTCGAACTAAAGCAGCTACACCAAAACCATCAGCACCACTCATTCACATTCACCCAATGTCAGTGTCACGCAAGGAAATTGTGGGTCCAGGGATTTGGAATCTATCTAGGGATTTGGGGGAGATGGGGGAAACTATGGGGATCTGATAACGGTCAGGGAACTATTTATCACACTCTGTTGTATATGGCACATGGTTTTTACATATCGTTCATGTTCAATATGACAACTTCACACACGATTTGCACACCAAATCATGTGAGATGACAACATGGGTGACACACGGTTACCGTGACATAACTATATGTGATGTACTACCCAGTAGATATGGCGCTGCAATAATAATTGAGTTAATACTTAGTATAAACAACCACTCTCCGAATACCCATTAAAAACAACTTATATACTGATAGTGATAGGGGCGGCGACTGAGGTAACTGTCATCGTTTTCTCACGACAGATACCATTGGGTGGCTTATCGTAGGTGGTTGTGGCCGAAGGATGCCGACAGGCTCTCGGAGCGAGATTGGGCACAAGCGGTGTCGACACACGATGTACCCAGGTTCAGGGCCCTTCGGGGGAGGTAACACCCCTAGTCCTGCTTGGTTTAGTTAGATGAATGGGTATAGATACAATGGTGCTCCTGGAGCTGTGTCTAGAGTTGGAAGAAGGGGCAACCGACTCCTCTTCCTCCACTGATAGAAGGGGTTGTGTGTGTGTGGAGATGACCGTTCGTGCATGTGTCCGTCCCCGTTGCATGAGGGGGTCGGGGGGTTTTATAGGCCAACCCCCGGTTCTTATTACATGTTCTAAGTACAAAGGTGGGGGGACCCGGCTGGCAGTCTCTCCTGCTAGCCAGAGGGTCCAGTCGTTCGTGCCATCTCGTCACTTGTAGGGGCCACCGACTGAGTGGTCCCATCTCTTGTTGGGGCCCACCAGCCGGCCCGATGATTGGCCCTCGCCCACCTGTCGTGGCATGGGCCGTCGGGTTGGCGTCGCCTAGCGCCAGCCGGCCGAAGTCGTCGGTACGGCCGGCCGCACTGTAGCCACGTAGGGACAGGTAATCAAGTAGTGACGGCATGCCGGCAATGTTCCCATGCCTGGTCACGCTCGCCGAGGTTGGCAGCCGGGACGGTTGGACTGTAGCTACGCGCTGCAATGCGTCAACGGCCACTATAGTCATAGGGCCGCCCATCGTGCCGGTCGCGTCGTGTCGTCGTACCCGTGTGCAGAGGGACGGGACGTCGCATGTCCGTCCCAAGGTCAACGGAAGAGCCAGCCCGGAGGCAGCCGACCACGCCCAGCTGACCAAGGGTCCAGCCGGCTCCTCGACCAATCGTCCAGGGCGCTAGCCAGCACTGGCTCATGCCAGACGTCCTCCAGCCGGACACGGCCAGCCGACCGCATAGTTTTTCTTCGAAGTGAAAGGGGGAAGACCCCGTTGCTTTGGCCTACCTAGGGGTAATAACCCCGTTAGTAGTTCCCGAAGCCGGCGGGGGCCCGCGTCTACCGGACGGTGGGGAGTCGGCGGCTTCCCCTCAGCGATAACTGCCTCCGGCTCGAAGGCGAAAGGGCAGCCTAGTCGGCTGTTGGACCTGACGCCTCGGGTACCGACGCGCCGCCCCGGGACCCGTGCCGGCGCGCGGCACGCCACGCGGAGAGTAATGATGCCGCGGGTCCCACGCACGCGGGGAGACGGGACGTCACCTGGCCCTACCCCGCTAGGACCCAGGCGTAGCCCAGTAGGCCTCGGGGTGCAGGATAGGATCCTTTGCGCCCCGAAGCGGCCGTTACAGCCCGGGGCCACCCACGCGCGCAAGGAGTTTACGGGGGCAATGGGCGCATTCAATGCCATGTGCCCCGGTCGTGGCCTCCCCTATAAAAAGGAGAGGAAGGGCAGGAGGCGGAGGTACCCGCGCCTCACTTGCCCCCCTGCTGCCCGTCTTTGTCGCCTCCCTTTCTTCCTCGCGCGCCACCACACCCAAGCATGCAACCACGCCCGCACGCCGCACCGCCTCCGCGATGGCCGATGCACACGGCGGAAGCTGGGCTGGCTCCATCGTGGTCGAGGCGGACATTGCCGAGCTTCGCCACGCGCGCATGCTCCCGCTGGAGGGGTGAGTGGTCACGCGCGCGCCAGGCGACAAGACAGCGCTGGCGCCACAGTCAGGGGAACACGTTGTGTTCCTCTGGCACATCTCCTAGGGCTTTGGGCTCCCGGTGAGTATCTTCTTTGGCCTCCTTCTCGATACCTTCGACCTCCAGCCGCACAACCTCGGCCCGAACTCTATTCTTTATCTCTCCGCCTTTGTGACGTTGTGTGAGGGGTACCTCGGTATCCTTCCTTTCATCAAAATCTTCAACGCTATTTTCTACCTCAAACCTTTGAAGAGCGACGCCTGCGGGGGCACGCAGCACACCATCGCTCGCTTTCCCCCCTCTCTCTTATTGACCCCTCAAGGGGTGGCACCGAATGTTCATTTACATGAAGAACATTGACCCGAGGATGGACTACATCTGGCTGCCGCGTTTGAGGAAAGGTAGTCCTCCCAGCAGAACTGGCTGGGGGCTGCCCCGTGCGGCGTGGCCCTGGAGGAGCTTGGCCGGCTCACATAGCTGAAGAGCTCTGAGGGACTGGTTGTTGTTGACCTGGTGGAGGCCTTTATCTCGCGCCGGGTGCCTCCCCTCCAGCTAAGGCCGCACCGGATCTGCGACATGTCCGGCCGGCGTGACCCCTGCCGGCTATCCACCGTCGAGCTGACGCTGACTTAGGTGGTGAAGCGGGTGAACATTCTTACAACATTCAAGCTGAAACCCGCCTCGTGGTCCTTCGGCATGGAGCCTTATGACCGCATCAACCGGCCTCTCTTGGTAAGTTTTTCCTCGAGGCGGTTTTCTTTTGTTCGATATTCCCCAGCCGACAGCCAGCTGGAGAACTTACTTTGACGTGCTGACCCAGCTGCTGGTGTGACAAAACACGCCAGACAGCCCGCACCCTCAGATCTTCGAGGCGGAGCGTGAAAACTCCAACTCCGAGGACTACTAGACGGGAGGCCCTCCGGAGGAGGGGGTGGACTCCTCGGGAGGAGCCGACGAGCCGGCGGACCCGCGAGGCGGCACTCCCGATGGAGCCGGAGGGTTCGGGGGAGCCAGGGAGCCCAGCGAAGCGGGTGAGTTCCCTCTTGCCCCCTCGATCAAGGACTAGACGGATGACGACGACGATGATGATGACTTGATGATTCTGAATGAGCCTCCTCCCTCAGGACGGCAGGGTTAGAGGAGCGAGGAGCGGCCGACTCAAGCCCCGCCAGCCAGAGCGGCCGACCGTGGGAAGAGGCCGACTCAGGGGGGCGGCGGCCCTGCCGCCTGGCCCGAAGTGGGTGAAGGTGGCAGCATGGAAGCCGCTGCCACGCGCCAAGCGGGCTTTGCCCCTTGTCATCGGGTAAGTCTTTATTTCGTGTAAGTTTTTCTTCTGCCTCGCGAGCCGGTCAATGACCGGTTCTTGGGCGCTGCAGTGACCCCGTCGAGCTCCATGAGGAGGAGCTAGAGGGGGAGCCGACGGATGCTGCTAGCCGGTTGGCCCGCGAGCATGCGGCCACCCAGTGGGAGAAGAAGAGGAGGCTCGCAGAGCTGTGGGCCTCCAAGTCCGGGACGCGAGGAGGGGCCTCACACTCCGGGACCTCGAGCAACCGGAGGTGGAGGGGGTCGGTGGATCCTCCGCGGGCGTCGGACTTGGCAGCGAAGTCAACCCGTATGTCGAGTCCTCCAAGCGAGCCGCGAGGGGCGGCTATGGACCCGCCAGCGCCTCCGCCCGCACAGGAGACGGTCCGGGCGAGGGCGGCGATGACGGAGCCGGCTCCCGAGGTGGCCCGGCCCGAGGTGTCGGAGGTGACCCCGCCCGCGGCCGAGCCGGCTCGGGCCAAGGTGTCGGAGGTCCCGGCGGCCCCGGAGGCGGTGTCAGAGGCGGCGGCCACGGAGGTGGTGGTGCCCTCCGTTGCGACCGACGCGTTGGAGCGCCAGGAAGAGGAGGCGGCGACGGCGCTGGGCGGGGGGCCGGTGGGAAGCGACTCCCGGCCCCTTGCCTTCATCAACCCGCCCCCGACGGCTAGAGCCGTGGCGAGCCTGGGTGGAAGCAGCGGCCAAACCCGGAGGACCTTGCGGTCGATGCAGGAGGTGGTACGAGACTGGGAGGCACTGGCAAGGGCGCCGGCTCTGTCGGCCCCCCAGGCAGGCGGCCTGTCCCATCCTTTGCGGACTTGGGGAGTGTCTTGGACCGGTGCCAGCAGGAGCTGGCCCGGTTCGCGGAGGCGGCAGATGCCGCCCTGCAGCGTGCGGAGGTAAGTCAGCTGCTTTGACTTAGAATTTTCAGTGGGGGCGCACGAGTGCACCCACTGGGTGTAGCCCCCTGAGTTGCGGGCCGGCTGACCGGCTGACGGGCAACCGGGCTGGATCTCTTTTGAGCGTGTCTTTGACCTTTGCCTTTTTGTGGCCGGAAGGAACCTCCCTGCAGCAGAAGCTATTCGCGGAGGCGGTCGCCATTCACGACCGCGGCAAATACGGATTCTACCGCCTGGAGGAAGAGTTGGCCCGCGTGCAAGGTCAGTTGCACTTCGTAGGAGGGCCACATAGCCCCTGGGAGTCGGCTAACGCCTGCCATGACTTGCAGGTTTCTCATATCCCGAGCTAGATGTCCTAGGATAGCATGTGTTTGCATCATGTTTCATCTTATTGCATCAAAATGAAATGGGGAACAAAAGAAACCCCAAGATCACCTTGAATCCAAACAATTCAAACTTGGTGAAAATTCAACAAATCCAAAATGCCCACTAAAAATGTTCCCTATGTCTGGTAAATTTGGATATGATTATAACATGGATCATTTTAATTATTTGAACACCTAAAGCAATTTAGAAATAAATGATAAAGCCTCTGAAAATATTAAATAAAGCATTTATCATTATTTTAGTTTTAAAATATTCTGAAAATTTAGAGAAAAGTTTGAAATATTCGAACTTCAATAGATAAAATATTTGGGATATTTTAAATAGCTTATGTGCCTGAAATTAAAATAACACAAATGACAGAAAATAGAGAATAGAAAATAAAAAGAAAAGAAAAAGAGGGAAAGCCTACCTGGGCCAGGGAAGAAGCCGGCCCAGCCCACCAGGGGCGAACTGGTCTTCTTCCACCTCCGGCCAGAAGGACGCCCGACGCGTGGTCGCCACACGCTGGCCACTCCTTCCTGCCTGGCTGCTGGCTTGGAGGGCTGGGAGGGCGCCAGCGCTAGGCCCCTCGCCATGGCCTCCTTCTTCTCTCCCTCTCCCCCTACGAGCTCTCCCTCTCGCCCTCTTTCTTCCCCCTGCTCTTCCATAGCTGAGCTCTGCTCGAGCTCGCCGCCGTCGCGCTAGCCGCCCCCTCGCCTCGCTAGGTAGCCCCCGAGAACCGCCGCCATCCCCTTGTATTCCCCATGACCCTAGAACACGCCGGAGCCCCTCTACGCCGCGCCATCGCCGTTCCTCCCCGCCGGTCACCGGAGCTCCGTCCTGACATTCTGCCTCATCCCGACCTCCTCCGACCTCGCCGTCACCTCTGCTGGAACCACGGTGAGCCACTGGTGCTCCTCCCCTTCTCCCCCTTCTCTTCCATGCCCCGTAGACGCCGTGCCCTTCTTGCCCGAGCTCCAGCCGCCACTGCCCTCGACGCCGGCTTCGATCCCGACCATACCAGCCTCTGGTTTGGGGCTAGATCGACGTGCGGTCGAGCGTAGGCTCTCCTAGCACTCTACGCCGTCCATTTGGTCGTCGGAGGAGGGATTCCGCCCCCCTTCGCCGTCCCTGACGTCGCCGGCGGCTCAACACCGGCGAGTCAACCTGTCTGACCGTCGGGGGTTTGACCCTGGGTCGCTGGCAGGTGGGGCTAGGCCCTGTTAATTAGATTAATTAGCAAATAAATTAACTAAATTAATTAAACCTAATTTGTCACTGACATGTGGGCCCAGATCTGTTAATTAGTTAGGATTAGTTTTAATTAATCAGTTAATTGATTGAGTCACTGACATGTGGTCCCCACATGTCAGGTTTGACTCTGGCCCGGTTAGCTGACCAGCTGACGTCACAGTGACGTCAGGCTGATGTCATTTTTCCCTTTTCTAGTTTAAAAATAATTCCAGAAATTATTCAAAAATTCATATAAATTAATTTGTAAATCAGATGAAAATAATTTATATATGAAAATTTATCAAAAAAATCCAATGAATCCAATGGTGCTATTGTCATGCATGTTAGAGCAATCTAAATAGGTGAACATTGACATTTACTAATAGGTTAGTATATGGAATTTGAAATAAAGAACTATTTTGAACCTATATTCAACTTCATTTCAAATCAACATGAACACTAGTTGCATTAGCTCATCCATACATGCTATCATGCCATGAGCAAGCATCATATTGTTGCACTTGCATGTGTTGATCATTTCTTATCCGCATTACGGTTGGCCCTGCTTCTGAGAATACCCCCGAGTATCCCGGCGAAGGAGAGAACCTTTCCGCTACCCAGCAAGGCATGCAACCCCTTTGATCATTCCGATAACATCCCACTCTCTTGCATTAGGACAGTCGATCACATGTCAGTCATACACGGTAGATGATCCTATTCTGCGGCATAACCAGACATTGTCACGGTAAATAGCTAAACCATGCAACCTAGCATACCTAGTAGATGCTTGTGCCATGATGTGCTTAGCTTACTTTGCCTGCTATGCTTCCTATGCTTAGAGTTGTGTCAGGTCTGATTCATCTGGGTGCTGAACTGAGTGAAATGATGTTGTTCTGATGTGGTCATATTGATGAACCCGATTTGGTAAAGGCAGCGATGAGAGGCTATGTAGGACTACATAGCGGGTTGCATCATTGGGACCGTTCTTAGGAACTGAGTTCCGTGTTTGTGATCCAAGACTAGTTACTACCACACGTTGGGATAGTTAATTGACCCTCTCGACTTGTCATTTGCCTAGTCCTTAGTGTAGGAGTTGCAAGTAGTTTCTGGTGTTTATAGCATGATGGAGGCCGTGCGTAGCACTGACCCTAGGGGTGGGTTACGACGCGGTAGGCAGTGGCATGGTGTACCAAGGGTCACCCGAATGGTGGGCTTGGGAACCCTGTGCACATCGTTTGGGGCCATAGCGGAAACTTCGGCTAGACTTCCGTGCGGGTTCAGTCTCAAATAGGCGATAGCCTGGACTAGAGGTCTTATGCGATTGACGGTCGTGGCCGACCCCCTCGCTGGGCATCCGCTTGAAGGTTGCCGAGGTGCATGGTTTTATGAGCACACGGCGATAAGTGGCGAGAGTGTGTGGGAAGAAGTACACCCCTGCAAGGTATGAAACTATTCGAATAGCCGCGTCCTCGGATATGGACTACTTTGAGAACTTATGATGTTCATAGATAATCAAATGGATACTCATAAAAATATCAAGACAAGTGTGAGTACCGTGGATGGCACTCTCCCAGGAGAGGGAAGTGAATCCACGGTGGTGTATTGCTATGGAGTTAGTGGACTCGTGTGCGATATCAAAAATGTAAACAAAGAGTTAAAATTGAGTAGTGTAGGTAGCTATGAGTCAAAGCTGGCATTGCTGCATAAACTCCACCTCCCCCTTTGTTGATACATGAGCATGAATAGACTAGGTCTGTTTTGAAGACTAGGTGAGTACTTTTGTACTCACGTTTACTTAGTAAATGTTGCAGATGAGACCCAGGACCCATCAGGTGGGTTCTTTCTAGATGTCGACGATGCCGAATAGCTGGTGTCCCAGCTACGACCTTTGCTCTATGGCGGGCTGTAGATAGTCAGGCCATGTGCCTTTTTACCTTTTCATCTGTCTGTACTCACACAGATTATGCTTCCGCTTGGTTTGTATGAACATGTTTGTATGACTTGAGTGTCGGGTCATGTGACCCCTATCTGTAAGAACATATTATGCAAGGCTCATCTGAGCCTCTTAAATAAAATTCATGTTGTTGTATGGTTATGTTGTGATGCCATGGTTGTATCTATGCATATCGGGCATGTCGCGGGTACATGTGACGTGCAACGGTATGTATGGGATCCGACACCTAGTCGTGTGCCTTTAGTAGTACTCTTTACAGGAAACTGCCTCTTTGTGCTCCCACCGAGCCATGGTAGCTTGCTACTGCTCTAGACACATTGATTGACCGGCATGTATCCTTCTTTGCTGCTGTGTGTGTCCCTTCGGGGAAATGTCTCGCAGTGTAATGGAGTCCCTGTAGCCTGCTCCGACTCGTCTACATGAAGTGATGGCATTCGTGTCTGACGACGTAATGGAGTCCTTGTAGCTTGCTATGACTCGTCTACACACGCTGGAGGCCGACAACTGCATTGCTGGGTTATGTATGCCTGTTTCCGTACGGATGGGCCGCTTGGTTTCTATGACTAGTTATGTCATCCCGGGTTCTCTGTCGTTTGATTTCCAGCGACATGTTCACATACGTGAGCCAAAAGACGCAAACGGTCCCGACTAAGGTAAGGCTGCAGCCGTGGAACTTACTGTGCATGAGGCCGCAAAGTGATGTGATATGTTACAGTTTGGATTCTTATGACTTAGGATCGGGGTCCCGACAAGGTGAACTGACCGCGCTTCAAGGGGAGAAGACCGGGCTTGTCTCCGAGCGGGACCAGCTGGCGCGAGACGTCGAGGCGGCCGCGTGGGAGACAGACCGGCTGGGAGCACTGCTGGTCGATGGGGAGGCGGCCCGGGACCGGCTCAAGGCTGAGGCGGCGAAGGAGGTGGCGGCCCGGGAGACGGCCGTCAAGGAGGCGGCTGACTCCGCCCTTAGGACTGCCGCCCTCCAAGGCGAGGTGACCCGGCTCGAGAGGACACTCGAGGAGGTCAGGGGTTGCCTCACCGCGTCAGAGGCGGCTCGAGAGTCAGAGCGCAATGCGGCGCTCAACTTCGCCCTTGGATTGGACGACGCGATCGAAGGTAAGTGCCGTTTTTTCTCTTCCCCAGCCGGTTTCTTTTCCCTGCTGTTTCTCGTGTTTCAACTTGCCTTTCTTTCCTTCCCTTCTTCTTTCTTCAAGGTCGCTTCCCAGAAACTCAACGCCGTGCTACACATGCCGTTGAGGAGCACTAGGAGTACCTTCGGGAGTGTTGTCACTCCATCAAGGAGGATGCCGCCTGGGACATGGACGAGATCGGACTCGCCATCGAGATGCGGATGACCCATCTCGAGCGGAGCATGGAGCGGCTCAAGACTACCGGCAAAGAGGTCATCGCCGCGCTGTGGCCGGGCCATGGGGAGCTCCGACGCACCGCATAGCTCAGTGGCTGGAGCACGCCGTCCCCCGCCTCGAAGCCTGGAAGGCATCGGCTGCCCGAGCCGGAGCGCAGATGGCGCTCCGGTTCATCACGTCGTGGTACCGTGGCGTGGATCTAGTCCGGCTGGTGACCATGCGGGACGTGCTGGCCGCAGAGCGGGAGGCCCGCGAGCCGGCCCTTGTCCAGCGGGCCAACGAGCTCGCGTCGTATGTCGACGCGGACGAGTTCTTGCCGGCCCTTGGTGAGGACGGTGAGCCGCTGCCCGAGGACTCCTTCAGCATCCCCCCAAGGCCCGGCGGATGATGAAGTTGCCGACGAGAGCACCGACTCGAGCAGCGAGACAGCCGAGACCGAGGAGCCCGCCTCGAAGGCCAAGGAGGCTGCCTCAAAGGCCGCAACCACCTCCGAGGCGAGAACGGAGCCGCCCGCGACGCGCCGGCTGGGGGCACGCCAGCTGGCGACGTGCCGGCGGCCTGAGCCCCCGGGCGTTTTTTTATCTTTCTCTTTTTTCTCCCTGCATGTTAACCTTGAATCCACCCACTAGGGTGTTTATGTAATGAACTAATGCTGGTCGTGGGCCACTTTGGCCTTAACATTTATGCCATGAACAGTTTGCTGTGTTTGCCCTGTGACCCATGCCGCCTCGTCCTTATCCTTTCTTGCCCGCTCGACTTTTTTTGGTTCTACTCCTTCTCCCCTTTGGTTTCGGCCCCACTAGCCCGACAGCTGGGAACCAGTCTGTAGCTGGGTCGGGGCGTCCGCCTAAAGGGAACCAGTTCAAAACTTAGGAATCACGAGGGCTGTTCGGGATAAGTACAGTGGTAGAGATGCGATGATGGTCTGACTGGGCCTAGAAGGGGTCTCCCATTGTTTTGGCCTTTCATGTGAGCCAAATCTTGCCGCCCCGAGGCCCATCAGCCGGACAGCCGGGAGCAGGTTCTGTAGCTAGTAAGGGTGGGGAGGTTTGGCCGGCTCACATTACTTAGCCAGTTTCCAGAGAGGTGTTCTAGGTCCAGCCGGCTAGCCCCCGAACCCGGGAGCCAGGTCGGGGAGCCGGTGAGTGAGGAACACTTTTGAGGGAAACAAAACGGGGTGCGCCCCAAGAGCCGGCTTGGGGCGCCCATTGCATTCATAATCCCAAAAGGGTGGGGATACATACATACATTGGTTTTTTAGTAGTAAAATGGGCGCAGGAATGCCGCATTCCATGGGCGCTTCATCTCTTCACCGGAGGCATCTCTTTTGTGCTTCTATGGCTTCTGGGCATCTATTAGATAGTATGCGTTGTTGTGCAGTGCCTTGCTGACGATGAATGGGCCCTCCCATGGGGAGGACAACTTGTGTTGTCCGGCTGTTCGCTGGATCCGCCTGAGGACTAGGTCCCCCTCGGGGAACGAGAGTGGCTGGATCCCCTTGCTGTGGTAGTGCCGTAGCTTCTACTGGTAGATCACTGTCTGGCTCAAGGCCATCACGCGAGCTTCCTTGAGTAGGTCGACGCCATCTTCTCTTGCCTCCTTTGCGTCCTTCTCCGCGTATAGGGTGACCCGAGGCGAATCGAACTCGATGTCAGTGGGGATGATCGCCTCGAACCCATACACAAGGAAGAAGGGAGTGTAGCTGGTTGAACGGTTCGGGGTGGTACTGAGACTCCAAAGGACGGCCGGCAACTCGTCGATCCAGCAGCCGTTCGACCTTACCAGCGGCGTCACGAGTCAGGGCTTGATGCCGGACGGGATGAGGCCGTTCGCCCTCTCGACCTGGCCGTTTGACTGCAGATGAGCGAGGAGGCCAGGTCGAGCCAGATTCCTTGCTTGGAGCAGAAGCGCGCGATTGCGCCCTTGGCGAAGTTGGTTCCATTGTCGGTGATGATGCTGTGGGGAACACCGTAGTGCACCTTGATGTCGTCGATGAACCGGACGACTGTGGGGCTGTCTAGCTTCTTGATTGGTCGCGCCTCAGTCCACTTGGTGAATTTGTCAATAGCCACCAGCAAGTGCGTCATGCTGCCTCGAGCGGTCTTGAATGGGCTCACCATGTCCAGCCCCCAAACGGCGAAGGGCCACGAGAGGGGGATTGTTTGGAGGGCCGTTGCTGGCATATGGCTTTGCGTGCTGAAGCATTGGCAGCCCTCGCACTTGTCGACCAACTTCTTGGCCACTTCGAGAGCCGTCGGCCAAAAGAACCCATGGCGGAAAGCCTTGGCCACCAAGGTCCGGGAGGCGATGCCCGCACTCGCCCTGGTGAATGTCGAGAAGGATCTCCAGACCCTTTTCCGACTCGATGCATCGCTGGAAGACGCCGGTGGTGCTGCGGTGGATGAGCTCGTTGGTTATGATGCCGTAGGCTATGGCCCAAAACTGGATTTGCCTTGCCAAGGCCTCATCCGGAGGCAGCTCTCCGCAGAAGAAACACTAGGATGGGTTGGGCCCATGAGGGGTCCGAGACGGGGGCCGGCTCAGGAGCCCCCGGGACTGGTTGATCAGCCCCCGGGACCGGCTCGCCAGCCCCCGGGATGGGCTCGGGAGCCCCGAGACTGGTTGGTCAGCCCCTGGGGCCAGTTCGCCAGCCCCCAGGACCGGCTCGGGAGCCCCCGAGACGGGTTGGTCAGCCCCTGTGGCCAGTTCGCCAGCCCCCAAGGCCGGCTGGTCGATGATCTTCATGGTGGCCGCGCTGCCGGGGCCGGCCGCCCCGGATCCCGCCGGCTCGATTAGAGCCGGCTGGGCGGCCGACGGTTCGGGAGCCGGTGGTGAAGATGTCGAAGAGGCGGCCAGGGACGTCGATGGGCCGGTGACGCCCGCCGGCACAAAGATTGATTCTGATTCCTGGGAGGGCTTGATCGACGGCTTGAGCAGTCGTTCGAGGGAGACGCTGGCTCGGATGGCTTGCCGGGTGGAGCCGATCTTTGCCAATGCATCCGCCGCCTAGTTGTCTACCCGTGGGACGTGATGAAACTCACAACCCTCGAAGGAGACGGTGAGCTGTTGCACAAGGAAGCGGTAGCTGGCCATGTTGGCATCCCTGGCGTCCCACTCGCCAGAGACTTGATGCACCACAAGGTAAAAGTCGCCGAAGCAGAGGATACGCCTGATGCCGATCTCCCTGGCGAGCCGGAGGCCATGGACGATGGCCTCGTACTCAGCCACGTTGTTGGAGGCAGCAAAGTGGATCTGGAGGGCGTATTTGAGCTGATCACCTTTCGGGGAGCAGAGGACTATGCCGGCACCCAGGCCGGTCCTCATCTTCGAGCTGTCAAAATGCATGCGCCAATGCGTGGAGTCTGGGGGAGGCGAAACAAACTCCGTCTCCGCCCAGTCGACGAGGAAGTCCGCTGACGCCTACGACTTGATGGCGGTTCTTGGCTCGCATCGGATCTTATGATCGGCGAGGGCGATGACCCATTTGGCGATCCGACCGGTGGAGTCCTGGCCACTCATGATCTCACCGAGCGGGGCCGTGCTCACCACGGTAATGGTATGCTCATGGAAGTATTGCTTGACCTTCTTGGCGGCAAATTATATGCCATAGCACATCTTCTGGTAGTGGGGGTAGTTCTGCTTGGACGCGGAGAGGACCTCGCTAAGGTAGTAGACGGGTCGCTGGACTGGCAGGGACTTGCCCTCCTCCGGCCGCTCGACTACCAGGACGATGCTGGTGACGCGTGTGGTTGCCGTGATGTAGGCAAGCAGTGGTTCCTTCTCAGCCGGCACGGTTAGGATGGGCGCACGAGTGAGAGCCTTCTTGCGGCTGCGGAAGGCCTCGTGAAGGCTTGTCAGGACAGTCGAAAATGCCCGACCTCTTGGTTTGACCCGGCTCGATTAGAGCCATCTTGAGAAGGAGCCCGTAGAGGGGCAGGGCCTTCTCCCCCAGCCAGCTGATGAACCGGCCGAGCGAGGCGAGGCAGCTGGTGAACTTCTGGATGTCGCGGATCCGGGTCGGCTTCAGCAGCGCTCGATCGTGCTGATCTTCTCGGGGTTAGCTTCGATGCTGCGAGCAGACACGAAGAAACCCAAGAGTTGACCGGCGGGGATGACGAAGACACACTTCTCCGGGTTGAGCTTGATCTTGTACTCGCGCAAGTTCGCGAAGGTCTCCCGAAGATCATCGAGGAGGCTGAAATGCTTCTTGGTCTTGACGACGATGTCGTCGACGTAGACGTGGACATTCCTGCCTATCTGAGGCAGGTGGCACTTCTGCATGCACCGTTAGAAGGTGGCACCTACGTTCTTCAGGATGAACAACATGGTGATGTAGCAGTAGGCCCCGAAGGGCGTGATGAAGGAGGTCTTGAGCCTGTCTTCCGGGTCCAGCTTGATCTGGTGGTAGCCGGAGTAGCCGTTCAGGAAGGACAGCAAGTCGCAGCCGGCTGTGCAGTCGATGACTTGATCGATCCGCGGCATAGCGAACGGGTCCTTGCGACACGCCTTGTTCAGGCTAGTGTAGTCGATGCACATGTGCCAGGTCTTGTTCTTCTTCCACACCAGGACTGGGTTGGCCAGCCAGTCCGGGTGGAACACTTCCATGATGAACCCAGCTGCGAGCAGCTTGGCGATCTCTTCGCCTATAGTACGCCACTTCTCCTTGAAGAAACGGCATAGGGGTTGCTTGACCGTCTTGACGTCCGGCCAGACGTGGAGTTTGTGCTTGGCGAACTTCCTCGGAACACCCGGCATGTCCTTGGGGAACCATGCAAAGATGTCCCGATTCTCACGGAGGAAGTCGACAAGGTCGCCTTCCTATTTGTTGTTGAGGCGGAAGCCGGTGGTGACGCACTGAGCCGGGTTGGCCGGGTCGGGCAGGATTTGCTTGGTGTCTTTGGACGGCTGGAAGGAGGCCTCGCCAACAAATTGCGAGGAGGAGCCGTCACGGCCGGCTGGCTAGCAGCAAGGGCCACGAGCCGGTCGAGCTACCGTTTCTCCTCGACGATCTCTAGGGCCTCGGCCAGCCGGCTACCGTCTCGAGCGCACTCGAGCGACATCTTGTAGTCACCCTTGAGGGTGATGATTCCCTTGCGGCCTGACATCTTGAGCTTGAGGTAGGCATAATGGGGGACCGCCATAAAGCTGACGAGAGCTAGTCGGCCCAACAGCGCGTGGTAAGGGCTAGCGAGGTCCACGACCTCGAACAACATCGGCTCGCGGCGAAGTGGTGGGGTCCACCGAAGAGGACGTCGAGCGTGATCTTGCTGACTGGGGAGAAGGACTTCCCAGGCATGATGCCATGGAAGACCGTCCGGCTCGCCTGCCGGTCTTCTGTCTTCAGCCCCAGCTTATGCATCTGTCGAGGTAGAGAATGTTGATGTTGCTGCCACCATCTATCAGCACCCGCGAGAAGCGGCAAGTTCGCTCCTTGGTGGCGATGGTGGGGTCGAGGACCAAGGGATAGCTTCCGGGATTCAGCATCATGGCAGGGTTATCGGCCTAGCTCCAAGTGACCGGCTTCTTCGACCAGTGCATGAACTGGGGAGTTGCCGACATGGTGGCGTTCACCTCACGGCGGAGCTAGCGTTGAGCGTGTTTGCCCGTCTCTTCACTAGTGAAGACAACGTAGCCGGAGCCGGAGCCGGCGCCGGGGCGACAGCTTGGGCCAGGGCCGGCGCATGGGCTGACGGCTCGGGAGGAGCTGGAAGCCCCCCAGGCCAATCGCTGTGAGAAGCTACACTACCGGAGCGTGTGCATAGAGGGTTTGGCCCCTGAATGGTTCTTGCATGGGAGGTCGAGCATTTGCTTGAAGGTGAGCTTCGGCTGCTAGGCATCCTTGCTAGTGCGCTGGCGCTGGCCGGAAGGTTGGGCAGCCGTCTCCTGATCCTCGACGATGTTAACCTTCCGGCTCCCGTAGCGAGGATCCGGCTAGTCATTCTTGCATTTGTTGTTCTGCGGCTGCCGGTTGTCGCCTGCCGCCCTGGTCGTTGCCGGTGACGTCGTTGCCTTGGCAGGCGGGGTCGTCTTGACCTGGATGGCCGATTCGGCCGTGGCGTATTTGTCCGCCTTGGTCATGAGCTCGGCAAGCGTGGACGGCTCGGAGCACAGGAGCTTATTTTTGAGAGTAATGCCGTCCTGACAGCCCTCGATGAAGTATTGCACGGCTGGCACCTCGTGCACCCCCTCGTAGGAGTTGCGGAGCTCGGTCCATCGGGTGAGGTAGTCATGGAGGGATTCGTCCGACCCCTGAACGCACATGGCAATTTCACGGGGACGGCCAGGCCGCTTGTAGGTGCCAGTGAAGTTGCGGATGAAGGCCTCCTCGAAGTCCGTCCAGGTGTTGATGCTACCGGCCGCCAGGCTTTTGAGCCATATGCGGGCCGAGCCGATTAACATGAGGGGGGCGTAGCGAACGGCCACACGCTTGTTCCCCCTGGCGATGCCAACCGTGGTGGTGTAGTCGATCAACCAGTCTTCGGGCTTGGCAGCCCCGTTGTATTTCGGGGTGTCTCTAGGGAGCGTGAAGCCGGTTGGGAATGGCTCAGTGCGGATCCGGGGGCCGAAGCAGGCCGGACCAATCGAGCCCTCCTCCTCGAGGAGGGCGGATTGTGTGAGTTTGTCGAGGCGGTTGCGAGCATCGTTCTCGCTGCGGGGGACACGTGGTCCAAGTTGAGTCGAGAGCTCGGGATGGACGGTGGGCGGTACCGACTGCCCTGACTCGCGCCATGGCGGCGGCGTGTGCCTGTTGCTGCGCCGGCTGCTGGATGCCGACGCTTCATGGTAGCGGCCGCTTCGGGGCGGATCATTGGTGCGCCGGCTGCTGACAGCCGGCTGCTCGCTCCCCGGCGTCTAAGAGGGCCAGGGGTTGTTTGCTCTGGCTTGGCGGCCTAAGATGTGAGGGGAGTAGGAGTACTGGGCCGCCTGGCGGCCGGTAGTTCACGTGCCCTCGTGCTCAGGCCGGGGTCTTCAGAGGCAGCGCCCCCGTCGCAAGCAGATGCTACTGCGCATCAGCAGCATCGATGAGCTCCTTTATGTGGCGCTCGTGGGCGGCACACTCTTCTCCCTCCAAGGTGGCCAGTTCGTCATAGGCCACCTTGAGGGCATGCAGGTTGGCTGCAGGGGTGTCGTAGACGGGCATTTTGCGCCAAGGATTTAGGCGACAACGTGACCATGGTCGCGCATTGACCCATGCCGGCTGGGCTCGGCGCCAGGTGGGGTGAGTCCATAGGCGAAAGCGTACTCCCGTTGTGGAGCCTCTATGCGGCGCCGCGTGGCCGCGAGGGCGGTGGCATCCTTGAAAAGGACATGACGAGCCACCCCGAGATCGTCCACGGCACTGTCGGGGTTCGCCGTCGGGGCGATCAGAGTGCTCAAGCCCTGGAGGGCCGCGCCGAGCGAGTCAGACGTGCCAACGAGGGCAGCGGCTGCGTTAGCCGTGACCCGCGCCCGTCCGGAGGCGGTGGAGGAGGTGATGGCCATCACTCCCACGCGACCATAAGAGCCGCTCGACTGAGACACAACGAGTGTGCCGACGGCCATGGGTCGGTGGTGTGTGGTGTCGGGGGTCGGTGGCATTAGTCGTTGGGGGTCGATGGCGTTGATCGTCGAGGGTCGGTGGTGTCGATGGTCGGGGGTCAGTGGTATCGATGGTCGGGGGGCGATGGCGTCGATGGTCGGGGGTCGTTGGTGTCGGTGGTCGGGGGTCGGGGGTGTCGATGGTCGGAGGGCGATGGCGTCGGTGTTCGGACATCGGGGCGTCGGGGGTCCGTGGCATCGGGGGTTGGGGGTCGGTGGCGTCGGAGGTTGGGGGTTAGTGGCATAGGGGATCGGGGGCTCTTCTCTTCTTCTTCTTCTTCTTCTTCTCCTTCTTTTTCTTCTCCTCTTCTCCTCATCTTCTTCTTCTAAACTAAACCTAAACTAAACCTAAACTAAACCTAAACTAAACCTAAACTAAACCTAAACTAAACCTAAACTAAATCTAATCTAAACTAAACCTAAACTAAACCTAAAACTAAACCTAAACCAAAACTAAATCTAAACTAAACTAAACCTGAACCTAAAAAAACAAAAAAAGGAGGAGAAGCTCACCTTGGGGAGGAGGGGGCCGGTGGAGAAGGGGGCCGGTGGAGGAGGGCCGCTGTAGGGGAGGGGGCGGCACCGCGGCCTGCCTCACGGCGGGGCTCGGGCAGCCTCCACAGGGGAGGGGGGTCAGGGGCGGCAGGGGCGTTGGCCGGCGGGTGCGGTAGGGGTGGCGGCAGGGGCGGTGGGGGTTGGTGGTGGTGGCCGGTGGGTGCGGTGGCGGGGGGCAAGGGCGGAGGCCGGCAGGTGTGTGCGTTAGGGGTGGTAGGGGCGGTGGCGGGCGGTAGTGCGGCGACATGGGCGGTGGGGGTCGGGGGTGGCAGGGGCAGCGGCGGGTGATGGTGCGGCGGCAGCAGCGGTGTGGGTCGAGGCGGCGGCCGACGGGTGCTGTGGGGGCGGCAGGGGCGGCGGCCGGCGGGTGTGGGGTCAGGGTGGCAGGGGCGGCGGTGGGGGTCGGGTGCGGTGGGGGTTAGGGGAGGAGAGAGAGGCAGAGAGAGAAGAGAGAGATAGAGGTGGTCACGACGTTTATTAGGGCTAGATTCTTTGCCGTCTGCTAACAGACGACAAAGAATCTGGCCGTTAGCTGGTTCTCGTCAGTGGGCCCACCTCCTTCTTTGCCGTCCGCTAGCGGATGGAAAATATCCTTTATTGTCCTCTAGCAGACGGCAAAGAAGTGCCTGATGGCAAAGAGGTTCTTTGCCATCAGCTAGTTTTTTGTAAACAGATGGCAAAGAGCTTCTTTGCCGTTCGCTAGCTGACGGCAAAGAACTGACTGATGGCAAATTTGCTGAGTCCAGTAGTGATCATCTCGTTCATTTTCGTTGTTGTTGAAGGTGTCGTTCCCTTGAGGTGGTGGTGAAGATGGTTGTGGTGGATCTTCATGATGCACTTCGTCTTCCTCATTATCTCGTCGTGTACCGTTCGTGGATGCCTCCATGCCGTGTTGAGGTACACCTTGATGTGAAGTCTGGGCTTCCACTTGAGTTGATGAAGTACTTTCCTTCACCTCCATGGGATGAATCTTATCGATGGGTAGATCTAGAATGGATTCCGAAGGATCCTTATCACCTACATCATTTGGCAATTGTTCGACTTGCGAACCATTAGAGTCATCAAACTTCACATCTAACGTCTCTTCAACTTTTCGAGTGAAGTTGTTGTAGACACGTAAGTGTGAGATTTCGATCCGTAACCAAGTAGGAATCCAGTGAGTAGCTCCTATGCTGTTTTACCGAGAAGCTTGTGCTAGTAAAGTCGGTTTGTGGCATGGCATGCTGTTTCAACGGCTTTTGCCCAAAAGTGTCTTGGCGTCTTGTATTCGTCAAACATCGTTCTTGCCATCTCAATGAGCGTCCGGTTATTCCTCTCAACAACTCCATTTTGTGAGCGAAGTTCTTGAAGATCTTTTGAACCTGCGACTTATCATCAAGAAAGAATACCCACGTAAATATGGAAAAATCATCAACTATAACTAGACCATAGGAGTTTCCACCGAGACTCTTGTAAGCATTGGGACCAAAAAGATCGATGTGAAGTAACTCGAATGGTCTCCTAGTAGTCATGATATTCTTAACAGGATGACTTCCACCTACTTGCTTTCCATCTTGACAAGCACTACAAAGTCTATCTTTGTCAAAGATAACGTCTTTAAGACCAAGTATATGATCACCTTTGATTAGCTTATATAAATTGCACATGTCTACATGTCCAAGTCTTTTGTGCCAAAGCCAACCTTTAGAGGATTTTGGAATTAAACAAGTGTGAGGCTTGGATCTTTTAGTGAAATCAAAAATCTATAGATCACCTCTATGGAAACCGGTAAAGACCATTTTATGATTATCTTGACGAAACACTTGGCAATCTACTTTCATGAATAAGACATTGAAACCGAAGTCGGAAAGCCTAGATACAGAAAGAAGATTGTAGCCAAGGGATTCAACAAGCATAAATTTTTGAATAGAGCTATCATGGTATATGTCCACCTTACCATGGCCAAGTACCTTGCCCTTAGAGTTGTCTCCAAAGGTCACGTACCATTGTGGACCTTGATTAGGCGTGATCTCTTGAAACATGTCTTTATCACCAGGCATATGATCAGTACATCTGCTGTCAAGAATCCACTCTTTTCCTTCGGAAATGTAATCCTTAAAGTTTGCCATAAGACTCAGATTCTTCATGATCTTCTCGTGCTCGATGTCGAACAACTCATCTTCTTCATAGTAGCCATGTTCCACATTGTCATCATCAGGTGGGAAATCCTCATCATAAAGAAAAAGGGATTTGTTAGAATAGTGATCATGACAATGTTCAAGTTTATGAATGTGAATGGCTTCAAAGATAATGTTGTTGATAGTGGTGGCATCTCCTTTAGCACGCATAAGATCACGAAGCTCAAATAGGCATTTATCAAAGTTTGGATCACTAGGCTTCATTTTGTGAAACGCAACAATTTTATGAAGAATTTCATCAAGATTTCCTAAAGAAAGATTTGGATATCGTTTATCTAAGTCAGTCCACAAAGTATAGGCACATCCAAAGTTCTTCAATTGAGAAAACACGAATCTTGGTAAACCTCTAACAATGAGATTGACAGCTCTTAGGTTACCAAGCATGTTAATTTCCTCTTCGTGTGTGGGATGCAATTCATCAATAGGGAGCACATAAGGGTTTTCAATATATTTTGTCAACTGGAATCTATTAAATAGATCCATCATGGCATCCTTCCATTGACTATAGTACTTCCATCAAGATTTGGCACTCTACCACTCAAACTCTCTACTCTAGACACATCCATCTTCCTCCATAGTGATATAACCGAAGCAATGAAGACCAAAGCTCTGATACCACTTGTAGGATCGAGAGTGGGGTGTCTCGAGGGGGGGGGGGGTGAATAGACTACTAGCAGAAATTTAAAACCTAACCTTTTCCCAAATTAATTGATTGGCAGATTTTAACTATTTTAACAATTCTAGCAAGTCTAACAGCCCTACACACGCATGTCTACTAGTATGGCATCGGAAAGTAAAGACATTGCACATGTAAGTAAGGAGATGGGATAGGAAGGTCAAACGCAATAGGAGACACAAGGATTTTTGCCGTGGTTCCGATAGGTGGTGCTATCGTACGTCCATGTTTATGGAGTCTTCAACCCACAGAGGGTAACAGTCGTGAGAGTCCACGGAGGGCTCCACCCATAAGGGTCCATGAAGTAACAACCTTGACTATTCCATACGGCTTCCATCCACGAAGGACTAGCCTCACTATGGGTAGATCTTCACGAAGTAGGCGATGTCCTTGCCCTTAAAAACTTCTTGGTTCACTCCACAACATGAAGTAGGAGGATCCCAAGCGACACCTAACCAATCTAGGAGACACCACCCTCCAAAAGGTAATAGGCTCGGTAATGACGATGAAATCCTTGCTCTTGTGCTTCAAGATGATAGACTCCTCAACACACAATCTCTCTCTCACAGACTTGGCTTGGTAGAAGAGATGGGATTGGTGGAAAGGAACTTGGGGAGGCTAGAGATCAAGATCCATATGGTTGGAGTGGAAGATCTTGACCTCAACACAAGGGTAGGGGGCTCTCTCTCAGAAAACCGAGTAGGATAGGTATGGAATAGTTCTGAGTGCTTCTCTTTCGAGTGGGTGGTGGTGGATGGGTATATATAGGCATCCCAAAAAATCCAACCGCTACACACAAAATGACCAACTCGGTGACACCAATGTGTAAATCTCGGTGGTACCGAAGTGACCAAAAGGTGGCAACTTTTGAATCTCGATGAGACTGATATAGGAATCTCGGTTGCACCAACAAGGTGACTAGCGGTCAGATTTGCCAAATTCGGTGAAGCCGATTCACCATTTTCGGACGGACCAAAAATGTGAACTTGCGTAACAGAAACTTGGCAACCCAACTCGATGGCACCGAGAGCAGTGTCAGCTGCACCGAAGTATTAGTGTTTGGCTGAGTCCGTCTAGGGTTTGGAATCGGTATCATCGGGATAGGAATGTTGGTTGCACCGATTTTGCATATTTGGCTTTGGCCAGAATTTGGTGGGAGAATTTCTAGATGTTTTGGTGACTATCACTTATGCAGGTTTGAGCATATTGTTCACCAACAAAACCTTACCCCCTTTTTATAGTATTGGCTTTCCTATGGACTCAAAGTGATTTCTCACAAATGTAAAATGTAGAGTCCTCTTGCTTGTAGCTTGGCCAACCTATTTACTTGCATCTTGGGGTAATTACACAATCTCCTCAATCCTTTTGCCAACTCAACTCGCCATGGACTATTATCTGAAATACACTAGATAGAGGTGTTAGTCCAAGACATAATGTATGTTGTCATGAATTATCAGAACCACCAAGGGAGTGTGTTGTGCTTTCAATTATATATATAATTCATGCAGTCACATAGCCCATCAAATGAACCAACGCATATTAAAAGAACCAATGCCAGCCGCTCATCCATACATAGTTCAAGCAATTACACTGTTCATCCATATATACATACATATATAGTTTCACATTGTTCATCAACATGAATCAAAACAAAAACTAAACACCAGCAGTCCATCAATGACAACTTCCATGAAGTGAATCAAATATGCAAAATGGGAATAAGAAAATTAGAAGAAGTAGAAGAAGAAGAAGACTAGAAGAAGAAGAAGAAGAAGAAGAAGACTAAAAGAGGAGGAAGAAGAAGAAGAAAGAGAAGGAAAACAATAATAAGAAAGAAATAAGAAGAACAAAGAAGAAGATCATCTTTCTTCTTCTCTTCCATCTTTTTATCCTTTTCCTTCTCATTCTTCTTCTTTTATCCTTTCTTTTCCTTCTCTTTCTTCTTCTATTCTTTCTTTTCTCCCCTTCCTTGTTTTTCTTCTTCTTATTCCTTATTTGTGTCATTTTAGAGCTAAATTAGGTAATTATGCCATTTTAGAGGTAACTAAGCTTATTATGTCATTTTGGAAAAAAATAGGGTAATTATAGGTCATTATTGAGCTAACTTAGGTAATTATGCCATTTTAGATGTAACTACGCTTATTACGTCATTTTGTAGGAAAATAGGGTAACTATAGGTCATTATTGAGCTAATTTAGGTAAGTATAGGTCATTATTGAGCTAATTTAGGTAAGTATAGGTCATTATTGAGCTAACTTAGCCTATTATGTCATTTTGGAGAAAAATAAGCTAGGTATATGCCATTCATAAGCGAACCATGGTTATTATGCCATTTTTGACCTAACTAAGTTAATTATGTCATAAATGAACCAAATAAGCTAATTATGTCACTTTGGAGGATAATTAGCTAAGTATGTCTATTTGGGGAAAATAAGCTAAGTCTATGGCATATTAGGGCTAATTAGCATGTACGAAGCTAGTATGCATTTGTTAAGCAAAACAGTAGAGAGAACTTACTGTCATCATCACCACAGAGGTGAAGCAGCGGGGTTGTTCAGGCTGGTTTCACCTGGAGAAGGGTTGTGCTATGCGTTTCGGGAGTTATGCTACACCAAAGATCATTTGCAATGTCTTGTTAGCATGATGACACTCCAATTTTAGGACTAGTAACTAATGACCATTTAAATGAAACTCATAGTTTCCATCATAGTAATGAGTTGAATGAGCGGAGGGGTCTGACCGGTCTTCTTGCACACATACTCCACATTTGGTTTTCACGAGTGAGTCACATTAGTTAGTAATGAAACGACCATTTACGTGCATGATTTGGCCAATATGTAGAAGAAACTTACCATGAGGAACTCGTACATATCTCGGTGAGCCGCCTCATTCCGTGCCCTCTCCTACTCCAACAACATAGCCATCTTCTCCTCCATGACCAGTTCCTTCTCCGCCGCCAACCGGTCCCTCTCCTCCAGAAGCGCCTCGGTTGTCGCTCTCTCTTTCTGAAGAGCAGCTTGCAACACCACTACTCGTTAGCATTGTAATAATCGATGGTTGTACACACAATGTAATGGAGGAAAGATATCCGAGTCTTTATAACTAACCTCGATGTCAAGATCGACTGGCTGTGGATGAGTCCTTATCTCAGGATAGGATCTTGTTTGGCATGCCATTATCTCTGGGAGGCCGACAGGACAATGTATATGTCCATCTCCAATGGCTATCTAGCCATGGGGCCTCCTGCCACCAGATATCATCACCAACTCTGGATCGAAAGGATGCTGGCTCAGGTTAAAGTCCTCCCCTTTCCTCACCTTCCCCTCCTTGTTGTACCTCACGAGCTTGTGGTGGGAGGAGATGTTGGTGAACATTTCTGGATTGTCTAGGTCAGACTCAGAGAATGCCTTGGCCTTCTTGTACGAGGCGGTATGGGCCATGGCATAGAGGTCATAGACATCTGGCATCTCTGTGTTATTGTGTCATGATGCCCCACAAGTATAGGGGGTCAATCCTAGTCCTTTCGATAAGTAAGAGTGTCAAACCCAACGAGGAACATAAGGAAATGACAAACAGTTTTCGGCAAGGTAATTTCTACAAGCACTGAAATTGTAGGTAAAAGGTAGTTTGATAGCAAGATAATTGGTAACGAGCAAGTAACGATAACGATAAATAAACTGCAGAAAGATATCCCAATCCTTTTGTGGCAAAGGAAAGGACAAAATGGTCTCTTATAATAACCAAGCGTTCTTGAGGATACACGGGAATTTCATCTAGTCACTTTCATCTTGTTGGTTTGATTTGCGTTCACTACTTTGATAATTTTACATGTGTGTGGACTGGTGCTTGGATGTTGTTCTTCCTTTAACAAACCTCCCACTTATGATTAACCCCCTCGCAAGCATCTGCAACTACAAGAAAAGTATTAAGATAAAATCTAAACATAGCATTAAACATTTGGATCCAAATCAGCCCCTTACGAAATAACACATAAACTAGGGTTTAAGCTTCTGTCACTCTAGCAACCCATCATCTAATAACTACTCCATAATGCATTCCCTTAGGCCCAAAGATGGAGAAGTGCCATGTAGTCGATGTTCACATGACACCACTAAGGGAATCACAACATTCATATCATCAAATTACCGAACACATATCAACTTCACATGATTACTTGCAACATGACTTCTCCCATGACCTCAAGAATAAAGGTAACTACTCACGAATGATATTCATGATCAAGATCAGAGGGGTATTAAATAGCATAATGCATCTGATCATATAATATTTCACCAAATAAACCATATAGTAATCAACTACGAGATTTAATCAACACTACTAGTCACCCATGGGTACCAATCTGAGGTTCCGGTACAAAGATTAAACACTAGAGATGAAGTAGGGTTTGAGAGGAGATGGTGTTGTTGAAGATGTTGATGAATATTGGCCTCTCAAAGAGGAGAGGGTTGGTTGTGATGACGATGGCTTTGATTTCCCCCTTCGGGAGGGAAGTTCCCTTGATGGAGTCGCTCCACCGGAGGGCAAAAGTGCTCCTGCCCAAGTTCCTCCTCGAGACGGCGGCGTTCCATCCCAAAAGTCCCCTCTTGATTTTTTCTATGTCAAAAGACCTTAAGTACCAGAAGATGGGCACCAAAGGTGCACCGGACTGGCCTCAACCCACCAGGGCGCGCCTGGGGGCCTGTCGCGCCCTGGTGTTTTCTAGTCACTAGTTGTCCCACTCCGATAGTTATTTGCTCTAGTATTTTTTATATATTCTAAAATAATTCTCCATGAAGTTTCAGCTTATTTGTAGATATGCAGAATAGGTGTCTCTGATAAGCTTTTTCAGGTCCAGAATTCCAGCTGCTGGCATTCTCCCTCTTTGTGTAAACCTTGCATATAATGAGAGAAATGGCATTAGAATTACTCCATAAAGCATTATTGTGCATAAAAACATTATAAATAACAGTTGGAAATCGTGATGCAAAATGGACATATCAACTCCCCCAAGCTTTGACCTCGCTTGTCCTCAAGCGAAAGCCGATATCGAAAAAAATGTCCACACGGTTTGAGAGAGAGGTATAGATAAAAACAAAATACGGACATAGTAGCATCATGCTTATTATCACAGTAGCAAACTTTGTCATAGGTACTTTTCATATAAGTTTTATTATATAACCTCATCACATAACTTCTCATGAACAAGTAACAATGCATCACGACATACAAGTATAAAGCATAAACCTTATTGAAAACCAACAAACTATGTTCTCACTCAACTTTGCAACTACAATTCATCATATTTTCTAGAAGGGTCTCATGTCGAAGACTTTTGGCAAGCCCACATACTCAACCATCATTTAATCTTCTATGCTTTCTAACACTCGCAACATACCCATGAGCAAAAAGTTTCAACTGGACACATAGAAAGATAGCGGCTTATAGTTTCTCCTCCCAATGTTTTCACCTCAAGGGTGATGTCAACAGTGATAACTCATGCTCACTCATATCCAATTGGATATATTTGCCTAGATATTTCCTCTCCACATGATGCTTGCAAAAAGAAAAAGTCAAAAAGGAATAGGGAAGAATACTTTGACTCTTGCACAAAAGTAAATACATAAGGTAAAAGATAGGCCCTTCGCAGAGGGAAGCAAAGGTTGTCATGCGCTTTTTGATTTGTATGCCAAATCCCTTAATGCAAAAGAATGTCATGTTATATTGCCCCTTATGATAGCAACCTTTATTATGCAGTCCGTTGCTTTTATTACTTTGCCATCACAAGTTCATACAACTCTATTTTTTTCTCTTACACTAATTGATCAAACACATTTAGAAGCAATTTTTATTGCCTTAGTGCACCGATGAAAACTTACTTGAAGGATCTTAGTCAATCCATCTATAGGTATGGTGGACTCTCAAAACATGAGTTTGGATTTAGGTTTTTTTGGATGAACAAGTAGTATCTGTACTTAATGCGGAATTTTTAGCTAGCCAATATATTTAGAAAGCATGACATGTTGAAGGATCTATGACAATATAACTTCTATGTGAATATGAACAAACATAAATCATTATGTCATCTTCCTTGTCCAACGTCAATAATTTTGGCATATAATATTTAGTGGGGGCTCACAATCACAAAAGATGTCCAAGATAGTGGATTTTCATGTGGATTTTCCATTCCCTAATTAATTATTTCATTAATTGCATCATTTGTTGGGGACACTTGCATGGGAAACAAAAATTTCCTACGCACACGCAAGATCTATCGATGGTGATGAGCATCTACGAGTGGGAGAGTGGATCTACATACCCTTGTAGATCGCTAAGCGGGCAGTGTTAAGAAACGCGGTTGGTGTAGTTAAACGTCTTCGCGATCCAAATCGCTGAGCGTCCCGGGATCTCATCACGATCCGTCCCACGATCCAATCACGATCCGTTCCGCGAACTCATCACGATCCGTCTCGCGATCTCATCACGATCCGTCCCGCGAACTCATCATGATCCATCATGCGATCTCATCACAATCCGTCCCGCGATCTCATCACGATCCGTCCTGCGATCTCGTCACGGTCCTTCCGATCTAGCGCCAAACGGACGACACCTCCGCGTTCAGCACACGTACAACTTGATGACGATCTCCGCCTTCTTGATCCAGCAAGAGGGAGCGGAGAGGTAGAAGAGTTCTCCGGCAGCGTGACAGCGCTGTGGCAATGGTGGTGGAGCTATTCCAGCAAGGCTTCGCCTAAGCACTGTAGAAAACTGATCTAGAGGAGAAACTATGCACTAGAGGAACGGGTAGCCCGTGGCTGAAAATTCTGTGCCAAAACCCTAAAGTCCTCTAGTATATATAGGAGAAGAGGAGGAGGAGGTTTGGCTGCCAAAAAGCCAGCCCTTGGGTCGGCCAAAGTGGGGAGGAGAGTAGGACTAGGATTCCTCCTTTTTTGGCCTTTCCCCACCTTTTTCCCTTTGGGCTTTTTCTCCCAGCCGCATGGGCCTTGTGTGGGACTTACACCAGCCCACAAAAGGCTGGTATTTACTCTCCCACAGCCCATGAAGCCTCTTGGGTCGAAATACCCCTCCTGGTGGTCTCCCGGTACACTACCGGCACTCCCGGTACATTACCGATTAGCCCGAAACTTTTCCGGTGACCATTCCTATATATCAATATTTACCTCCGGACCATTCCGGAGCTCCTCGTGATGTCCTGGATCTCATCCGGGACTCCGAACAACCTTCAGTCACCACCATACATAACTCTATACTACCAAAACGTCATCGAACCTTAAGTGTGCAGACCCTACGGGTTCGAGAACTATGTAGACATGACCGAGACACATCTACGGTCAATAACCAATAGCGGGACCTGGATGCCCATATTGGTTCCTTCATATTCTACAAAGATCTTTATCGGTCGAACCTCTATGTCAAGGATTCAGTTAATCCCGTATGATGTTCCCTTTGTTCTACGGTATGTTTACTTGCCTGAGATTCGATCGTCAGTATCTCCATACCTAGTTCAACCTCGTTACCGGAAAGTCTCTTCACTCGTTCCGTAATACAAGATCCCATGACTAACACTTAGTCACATTTCTTGCAAGGCTTGTTGTGATGTTGTATTACCGAGTGGGCCCTGAGATACCTCTCCGTCACACGGAGTAGCAAATCCCAGTCTTGATCCATGCCAACCCAACACACACCCTCGAAGATACCTATAGAGTATCTTTATAGTCACCCAGTTATGTTGCGACGTTTTATACACACAAGGCACTCCTCCGGTGTTAGTGAGTTGCATGATCTCATGGTCATAGGAACAGATACTTGACATGCAGAAAACAGTAGCATTAAACTGACAAGATCATATGCTATGTTCGTAGTTTGGGTCTTGTCCATCCCATCATTCTCCTAACGATGTGATCCCGTTATCAAATGATATCTCATGTCAACGGCTAGGAAACCTTAACCATCTTTGATCAACAAGCTAGTCTATTAGAGGCATACTAGGGACATGGTTTTGTCTATGTATCCACACATGCATCTATGTCTCCGATCAATAGAATTATAGCATGGATAATAAATGATTATCATGAACAAGGAAATATGATAATAACTAATTTATTATTGCCTCTAGGGCATATTTCCAACAGTATCCCACTTGCACTAGAGTCAATAATCTAGTTCACATCACCATGTGATTTGCATTGTTATGAATCCAACACCCAATGAGTTCTGGGGCTCGATCATGCTTTGCATGTGAGAGAGGTCTTATAGTCAACGGGTCTGCGACATTCAAATCTATGTGTACTTTGCAAATTTCTATGTCAAACCGCAAACACTGCTACCACACTCCACTTGGTACTATTACAAATGGCTGATCCACTATACTTATCCAGATTGCCACTACGAGTCATCCGGATTGGTGTTAAAGCTTGCATCGACGTGACTCTTTACAACGAACTCTTTATCTCCTCCATAATCGAGAAACATCTCCTTAGTCCTTTAGTTACTAAGGATAACTTGACCGCTGTCCAATGCTCCATTACAGGATCACTTTGAAACCTTCCGGCCATACTTATGGCAAGGCTGACATCGGGTCTTGTGCACAACATTGCATACATGATAGAGCCTATGGCTGAAGCATAGGGGATGAGACTCATCTTTTCTCTATCTTCTGCAGTCATTGGGCATTGAGTCTTACTCAACTTTATACCTTACAAATCAGGCGAGAACTCTTTCTCTGACTGATCCATTTTGAACTCTTTCAAAATCTTGTCAAGGTATGTACTCATTGAAAGTCTCATCAAGTATCTTGATCTATCTCTATAGATCTTGATGCTCAACAATTAGGTAGCTTTATCCAGGTCTTCCTTTGAAAAACTCTTTTCAAACAACCCTTTATGCTTTCCAGAAATTCTATATCATTTCCGATCAACAATATGTCAACCACATATGCTTATCAGAAACTCTACAGTGCTCCCACTCACTTTATTGTAAATACAAGTTTCTCGTAAACTTTGTAAAGACTAAATTTTTTTAATCACCTCATCAAAGTGTATATTCCAACTCTGAGATGCTTGCTTCAGTTCATAGAAGGATCACTGAAGCTTGCACACCTTTTAGCATCCTTAGGACTGACAAAACCTTCTGGTTGTATCACATACAACCTTTCCTCAAGAAAGGAAACGATGTTTTGGCATTCATCTGCTAGATTTCATAATTGAAAAATGCAGCAACTGCTAAAATAATTCTAATAGACTTTAGCATCGCTACGAGATAAAGTCTCATCGCAGTCAACTCCTTGAACTTGCCGGAAACTTCTTTGCGACAAGTCGAGCTTTATAAATGGTGACATTCACCATCAGCGTCTGTCTTCATTTTAAAGATCTATTTGTACTCAACGACCTGCCGTCCAACGAGCAAGTCTACCAAAGTCTATACTTGGTTTTCATATATGGATCCTTTCTCAGATTTCATGGCCTCTAACCATTTGTCAGAATCCGGGCCCATCATCGCTTCTCCACAGCTCGTAGGTTCATTGCTGTCCAAAATCATGACCTCCAAGACAGGGTTGTCGTACTGCTCAGGAGCAGTACACATCCTTGTCGACCTACGAGGTTTGATAGTAACTTGATCTGAAGCTTCATGATCATACTCATTTACTTCCTCTTCAACTGACGTAGGTTCCACAAAAATATCTTTCTGCGCTGCGCTACTCTCTGGTTGAAACAGAGGTTCAACAACCTCATCAAGTTCTATCTTCCTCCCACTCAATTCTTTCGAGAGAAACTTTTTCTCGGGAAAGGACCCGTGTTAGCAACAAACACTTTATGCTTGGATTTGAGATTGAAGGTTCACCCAACTGTTCTTAGGGTATTCTACGAAGATGCATTTGTCCGCTTTGGGTTCGAGCTCATTAGGTGAAAACATTTTCCACACAAGCGTCGCAGCCCCAAACATCCAGAAATGACAGCTTAGGTTTCTATCAAACCATAATTCACACGATGTCATCTCAACAGATTTAGATGGTGCCCTATTTAAAGTGAATGTAGTTGTCTCTAATGCACAACCCCAAAATTATAGTAGCAAAACGATAAGAGACATCATAACATGCACCATATCCAATAGAGCACGACTATGACGTTCGGACATACCATCACACTATGGTGTTCCAGGTGGCGTGTGTTGTGAAACAAGTTTCACATTTTTTAAAGTTGTATGCCAAACTCGTAACTCAGATATTCACCTCCACGATCATATCAAAAATATTTTTATCTTCTTGTCACGATGATCTTAAACTTCACTCTGAATTTGCTTGAACTTTTCAAACGATTCAGACTTGTGTTTCATTAAGTAAACATACACTATATGTACCCAAATCATGAGTGAAGGTAAGAAAATAACGATATCCACCACACGCTACAAGACTCATTGGATTGCATACATCAACATGTATCATTTCCAATAAATCACTTGCCTGCTCCGTCAAACCAGAAAACGGAGTCCTTAGTCATCTTTGACCAAGAGGCATGGTTCGCATGTCTCAACCGATTCGAAATCGAAAGAGTCCAAAGATCCATCAGCATGGAGTTTCTTCATGCGTTTTATACCAATATGACATGTAGCGGCAGTGCCACAAGTATGTGGTACTATCATTATTAACTTTGCATCTTTTGGCATCAATGTTATGAACATGTGTATTACCACGATCAAGATTCAACAAACCATTCTCACTGGGTGCATGACCATTGAAGGTATTATTCATGTAAACAGAATAACCATTATTCTCTAACTTAAATGAATAATCGTGTTGCAATAAACATGATCTAATCATGTTCATGCTCAACGCAAAACACCAAATAACACATATTTAGGTTTGTTACTAATCCCGAAGGTAGAGAGAGCGTGCGATGTCGATCACATCAACCTTGGAAACACTTCCAACACACATCGTCACCTCACCCTTAGCTAGTTCTCTGTTTATTCCGTAGCTTTTATTTCGAGTTACTAACATTTAGCAACCGAACCGGTATCCAATACCCAGGTGCTACTAGGAGTACTAGCAAGGTACACATCAATAACACGTATATCAAATATACTTCTGTTGATGTTGCCAACCTTCTTATCTACCAAGTATCTAGGGTTGTTCCGCTTCAGTGAACGCTCTCCTAATAATCGAAGCACTTAGTCTCGGGTTTGAGTTCAACTTTGGGTTGCTTCACTAGAGCAGCAACTGACTTGCTATCCATGAAGTTTCCCTCCTTGCTCTTGCCCTTCTCGAAACTAGTGGTTTGACTAACCATCAACACTTGACGCTCCTTCTTGATTTCTACCTTCGTGGTGTCAAACATCGTGAACAACTCAAGGATCATTATTTCTATCCCTCGCATTTTATAGTTGATCACCAAGTTCTAGTAGCTTAGTGACAGTGACTTGGAGAACTATATCAATCACTATCTTATCTGGAAGATCAACTCCCACTCGATTCAAGCGACTGTAGCACCCAGACAATCTGAGCACATGGTCAACGATTGAGCTATTCTCTTTCATATTGCAGGCAAAGAATCTTGTTGGAGATCTCATATCTCGCAACACGGGCACGATCCTGAGATCCTAATTTCATCTCTTAGAACATCTCATATGTTCTGTGATGTTCAAAACATTTCAGAGCCTCAATTCTAAGCCGTAATGCATGACGCACTAAACTATCAAGTAGTCATCAGAACGTGCCTATCAGATGTTCACAACATCTACAGACGATGCTAGAGGGGTTGGCGCACCAAGCGGTGCATTAAGGACATAAGCCTTCTGTGCAGCAACGAGGACAATCCTCAGATCATGGAGCCAGTCCGCAATATTGCTACCATCATCTTTCAACTCTATTTCTCTAGGAACATATAAAAATTCAAGGGAGCTACAACGCGAGCAAGTAATCTACAACATAATTTGCAAAGACACTACTGACTATGTTCATGATAATGAGTTCAATTAATCATATTACTTAAGAACTCCCACTCAAATTGACATCCCTCCGTTCATTCGAGTGATACATGATACAAATTCACCAACTCCAGTCCGATCATCACGTGAGTTGAGGTGGTTACAATGGTGAACATCATCATGTTGATCATATTTACTTGTAACATCCCAAACTTTGGAATGTTATAATAATTATTAGAATGATTGTTTGTTTGTTTGTTTGAGTGATTGAAAGTGAGTGAAATTAGAAACTTTTTGAAAGTTTATTGAGAGGGAATGAAATGACTTTCCCAAAACTTTCAATCTGCATTTTGATCACCAGGAATTCAAATTCATTTCATCACAAAACCCTAGAGTGAAGATGACATGACTTCTTCCATTTAAAGAAATGAAAAGGGATTTGAAAATGATTTGAATTCCCATTTGAAAATATTTCAAAATTCAGAAACTTTATGCAACTCAATGATTTTCATGAGAGAGGATAATATGACTTCTTCAAATGTGTGAAATATGAGTTGGAAGTTTAATTATTTGAAGTTGAAAAAACTATTTGATAAAAGTCTCATATGGAGTTTCAAATTAATTTGAATTTCCAATTTGAAATTTCATGCATCCAAACCCCTTGCCAAGATTTTGAGAGGAGTAAAAGAATACTCCAAACCAGGGATCATTTGAACCATCTTTGAAATTATAAAACTCATAAAAACTATTTCTGAAATATTTTCTATTAAGTTTCAAAGCCATTTTGAAAGTGTTTTTAATTTTTTTTTTCTTCTTCAAAATTAAAATATATGGAAAATAGGGTAAAATGATTTCTTTCAAAATAAAAATGAAGAAATCTAAATTTGAAGTCATTTTGATATTTTCAAAATGTTTTAATTGCATTTTTTTAAACAGTAGCACTGTTTGATTTTTTTATGATTCTGTAAGTATTTTATTTTACTCTGAAATTATGTTCATGATTTAGGAAATATTTTTCCGGTCATTTTGATATATATATTCACTAATGTTTGTAAATGTTTTGAATGCTTTAAGTGTGTTTGAAAACGCTCTCGAAATTATTAAAAAGAGAATTAACGCGTGTATTAAAACGGGCCAGCCCACTGCTTTTAAAACCCGAATTTATTTCATAACGGTCACCGCTAATAACGCCCCCTCTCGCTCTCTCACGGACAAGCCGGTCCCACCACCCGATTCCCTCTCCCGCGCGGTCGTCCCCATCCTCCCGAGCGTGCCGCCGACGCCGGAGATTCCTCTCCCGTGATCTCCTCCTCCTGTCACTCCCCTCGAGTCCCGACCACCCCTATAAGTAGCGGCCACCATCCGCTCCTCATTCCACCCTGAGCCCCCTCTTTCTCCTTGCCGGAACGCTACCCGAGCCCTGGCCGGAGTTCCACCACCCAACCGGATCCCCGAGCTCGAGCCCCTCGCCACACTCCACCCCACACCCATTCACTACTCTCCAACATCACCGGAGCGTCCCCGCTATCACCTGGTACCCTCAACCTCACCAGAAACCCATCAGAACGTCGTAACCACCACCCACGCCGGAATTTCCCTCGGCCACCACCATCCCGAAACAACCTGAGCTCGTGCACGTCGACTCCGTCATCCCCGAGTCCCTCCGACGCCACCTACCTCGACGACGTCCTCGCCCGCGTCGTACGGAGCCATCCCCGACGCCGGAGGACCACCAGAGATGCCTCCTCATTGCCCCCACCTCCTCGGCCTCACCAGAAGAACCATCGCCGGCGACCATCCCACTGTGAGCACCGCACCCCTCTCCCACTCCGTTCGATCTAAATCCCACGGCCCTGATTAGATCTGTTTATTGCTCGAAACGTTTTCTGTTATGTCTCGGTCGTCCGCCCGAAACTCCCTAGCACACGCACACCTGGACCAACCAGAGAACGCCACGTCACCACCCTGACCGTTAGTTTAGTTTTTTTTCTGTTTTGTTTTAGAAAACAGAGAAAGTTCTGATTTTATTTTCTTTATATCTTTTAAACTACTTAATGTTTTTAATTGATTTCTTTTGCATTAGATCAAAAATTTCATCTAGTTTCTGTGAATACCAAATTTGACTATGTTTGAACATTTAAATTTGAATTTGAACAGATTTGATTTAAATTTTGTTTTCTGAATATCCTGAGTTCTAAAATGAATTTTTGAATGATTCTTTTTCCTACTTGTCACTAGTGACCATAGATATCATTTGGTAGAGTTTGAGAATTTTATAATAATGTTAAATAGTGTTTCCGAACCAAACAGAATCTGTTTAGTTTCATATTAGTTTATTTAGATTGATTTACTTTGTTTTATTTTTGAAAATCTGAATATGATTTATATTAAGTTTCAGATTTCATTTAGTTTTGTTGTTCCAAACCTTAGTAGTTTACTTTCTGTTAACAAAAGTTAATTTGTTTAGTTTATAATTTTGTTGTAGGGATCTATACCCTCTTTCAAATAGGTATAGTTGTTTTAAAAGCAAATTTGTTAGTAACAATTCTTTTAACTAAAATTTTAAGTATTTAGATTCTGTTTTCAAATAAAGTTTTTACTAATTCTTTTCTGTAAATAAATGTTTTAAACAAAAATAGTTTAGTTTTACTCTATTATTATAGGAAACTATATTTTTCTTCATTAGATAATGTTTTATAAAACAATTTAGTTTTAATAGTAATTCTTTCACAAAAGTTTTAGATGACTTAATTCTGTTTTTTTAATAAAGATTTTTATTAATTAATTTCTGTTAACTTAGTTGTTTCATAATTTGTTTTCTCTTAGTTTATGGTTGTGCTTGTAGTTAAGTTCATTAGGCAAACACTTATGTTGTTTAGAATATTGTTTTCATAGTTTTACTTGTTCTTCAAAAGTAATTCATTTTTCTAACAAAATATTTACTAAAATCCTTTTATTATATTTTACTTTGTTTTGGGTTTTTGTGTTACTTTTGAATTTGTTGGAGTTTTGTGTTTCAACTTTGTCTTAAGTATTTCTTTCATCAACCTTGTTGCTTTTGTTTTGTGTTACTTTTGATTGTTAGAATTGATTGTTAGTATGATTGCTTATATGAATGCAATGCTTGTTTATATAGATTTTCATCGGAGAGTGACGAATAGTTATCAAGTTATTTCTGAGAGCGATCTTTCTCTGCATCAACAGTACATGCAAGTTCACTTTGACCATCTTTTCATACCTATGTTTTATTGCATGTAGTGACATCATTCAACAGATCCCTTCCGTAGTGTTATTGAAACTCTTGTAGTTGAGTAGAATGCATGAGGTAGGAACCCACCACTTGTTATTAAAGCCCCGGGAACGCTAGTTAGTGCAATGCTATGCTAACGTAGACGGGTTCTGGTATGAGTGTTCGTTAGTGGTGTGAAGAAGGACTCCACGTCAAAACGACGACTTCATGAAGACATCTTCAAGTCCTGCATCTTCAAGACTTCAAGACTTCAAGACTCGAGAAGACAAGTTTTCAATACACACTACTGGGTGAAGGATGGTTGATTGGGCATCCCTGGAGAAACCAATGGATGGCTGGGATGCATGGAGAAGCGCCATGACATCTTGCGGAAAGCTTCACCCAGACTCAAAGAGAAGGATGAATACTTCATGCCCGGAAGCTTACCTGTGTAGCCACAAGTCATTATGGGCTCTAGATTGGTTGATCTTTGTTGTGACTCTACTGGGCAGTGCTACGAGATGTAGTCGACGTTAGGATTGGGATGGGCACTGTCGGACAGTCAGGGAAGCACTATGAAAGACCATGTTTCTTTCATCCTGTTCTCAAACACCAGGCAGTGCGAGGACTTACCAGGAGGGAAAGAATCTTGTGGGTAAAGTACACAACACTCTGCAGAGTTAAACCTAATCGATTAGTCGTGTCCCCGGTTACGGACAATTTGAGCTTCTAGACTTGGATCTATCTCTGAACTCTCAACACTGGACTGATAACTAATTGTGGGCAACTTATGATACTTATGGGCATTGAGACATTGGTTGGCAGAACCATGTCATGATAGGTAACTCCATAGTGAAATTCCTGATATTCCTTTGTTGTAGGAAAATAAAATCAGCTTTTACGCAAAAACTCAGACACAGAGCCACAAAGCCTTTGCATATAGAATAGTCTTTATTTTTCTGTTCTACTATGGTGATCTTGCCAGTACATTCAATGTACTGACCTACACGGCTGCAATGTCTTATGTTGCAGATACTCTTCTACGATGGGTAAGAGTACGATTCAGGGTTACGGTCCGCACTCAACTTGCCGTTGGTGTTATTGGGACTCCACTCCCGTTGACTTTATCCGCTGCTATTTTAAGGTATATATCAGGTTTACGTTATTTACATGTGATTGCACTTTGATATATACATTGATGTACTGTGTGTGCCAGCATACTGATCCAGGGATGGCACAGAACACACAGAGGCTTGACTCGTTTTGAGTCGGGTCGCTACATTACTATATGACTCATGTTCAACCTTTCGGTCTCTTGTGTTCCGAGGCCATCTCTGTACATGCTAGGCTCGTCAAGTTTAACCCGAGTGTTCTGCATGTGCAACACTGGCTTGCACCCGTTGTATGTGAACATAGAGTCTATCACACCCGATCATCACGTGGTGTCTCGACACGAAGAACTTTCGCAACGGTGCACACTCGGGGAGAACACAATTTATCTTGAAATTAAGTGAGGGATCACCTTATAATGCTACCGTCGTCCTAAGCAAAACAAGGTGCATAATAGGATTAACATCACATGCAAATCATAAGTGACATGATATGGCCATGAACTTGTGCTTTTGATCTCCATCATGAAAGCACCGACATGATCTCCATCATCACCGGCATGACACCATGATCTCCATCATCTTGATCTCCATCAATGTGTCGCCATCGGGGTTGTCGCGCCCACCATGCTTCTACTACTATCGCTACCGTTTAGCGATAAATTAAAGCATTACATAGCGCTTAATGATTGACACGCAGGTCATACAATAACTAAAGACAACCCTATGGCTCCTGCCAGTTGCCGTACTCATCGACATGAAAGTCGTGATAATCTATAAATCACATGATCATTTCATACATCACATATATCACATCATGTAATTGGCCATATCACATCACAACATACCCTGCAAAAACAAGTTAGACGTCCTCTAATTGTTGTTGCATGTTTTACGTGGCTGCTAAGGGGATCTAGCAAGAACAATTCTCATCTATGCAAAAACTACAACGGTGATACACTAGTTGCTTTTCAACCTTCTCAAGGACTGCCTTTGTCGAATCCGATCCAACTAAAGTGAGAGAAACTGGCACCCGCAAGCCATCTATGCAACAAGTTGTGGTCGAGGGAACCGTTCTCTCGTAAGCGTACGAGTAATGTTGGTCCGGGACGCTTCATCTCACAATACGGCTCAGCCAAAATATGACCAAGGGAGTAAGCAATCTAAGCATCAACACCCACAAACCTTTCGTGTTCTACTCGAGATCTCATCTACACATAGACCTAGCTCATGATGCCACTGTTGGGGAACGTTGCATGGGAAACAAAAAAATTCCTACGCACACGCAAGATCTATCCATGGTGATTAGAATCTATGAGAGGGAGAGTGGATCTACATACCCTTGTAGATTGCTAAGCGGGAAGCATTAAGAAACGCGGTTGGTGTAGTCGAACGTCTTTGCGATCCAAATCGCCGAGCGTCCTGCTATCTCATCACGATCCGTCCCGCGATCCAATCACGATCCGTCCCGCGAACTCATCAGGATCCGTCCCGCGATCTCATCAGGATCCGTCCTGCGAACTCATCATGATCCATCCCGCGATCTCATGACGATCCATCCCGCGATCTCGTCACGGTCCTTCCGATCTAGCACCGAACGGACGGCACCTCCGCGTTCAGCACACGTACAGCTTGATGAGGATCTCTGCGTTCTTGATCTAGCAAGAGGGAGCGGAGAGGTAGAAGAGTTCTCCAGCAGCGTGACAGCGCTGCGGCAATGGTGGTGGAGCTATTCCGGCAGGGCTTCGCCTAAGCACTGTAGAAAACTGATCTAGAGGAGAAACTATGCACTAGAGGAACGGGTAGCACGTGGCTAAAAATTCTGTGCCAAAACCCTAAAGTCATCTAGTATATATAGGAGAAGAGGAGGAGGAGGTTTGGCTGCCAAAAATCCAGCCCTTGGGTCGTCCAAAGTGGGGAGGAGAGGAGGACTCCTCCTCCAATCCTAGTAGGACTAGGATTCCTCCTTTTTTGGCCTTTTTCCACCTTTTTCCCTTTGGGCTTTTTCTCCCAGCCGCATGGGCCTTGTGTGGGACTTCCAGCAGCCCACAAAAGGCTGGTATTTACTCTCCCACAGCCCATGAAGCCTCTTGGGTCGAAATACCCCTCCCGGTGGTCTCCCAGTACACTACCGGCACTCTCGGTACATTACCGATTAGCCCGAAACTTTTCCTGCGACAAAAATGGGACTTCCTATATATCAATCTTTACCTCCGGACCATTACGGAGCTACTCGTGACGTCCTGGATCTCATCCGGAACTCCTAACAACCTTCGGTCACCATCATACATAACTCTATACTACCAAAACGTCACCGAACCTTAAGTGTGCAGACCCTGCGGGTTCGAGAACTATGTAGACATGACCGAGACACCTCTACGGTCAATAACCAATAGCAGGACCTGGATGCCCATATTGGTTCCTACATATTCTATGAAGATCTGTATTGGTCAAACCTCTATGTCAATGATTCAGTTAATCCCGTATGATGTTCCCTTTGTTCTTCGGTATGTTTACTTGCCCGAGATTCGATCATTGGTATCTCCATACCTAGTTCAACCTCGTTACCGGCAAGTCTCTTTAATCATTCCGTAATAAAAGATCCCGTGACTAACACTTAGTCACATTGCTTGCAAGGCTTGTTGTGATGTTGTATTACCGAATGGGCCTTGAGATACCTCTCCATCACACGGAGTAACATATCCCAGTCTTGATCCATGCCAACCCAACAGACACCCTCGGAGATACCTGTAGAGTATCTTTATAGTCACCCAGTTACGTTGCAACATTTGATACACACAAGGCACTCCTCCGGTGTCAGTGAGTTGCATGATCTCATGGTCATAGGAACAGATACTTGACATGCAGAAAACAGTAGCATTAAACTGACACGATCATATGCTATGTTTGTAGTTTGGGTCTTGTCCATCCTATCATTCTCCTAATGATGTGATCCCGTTATCAAATTACATCTCATGTCAATGGCTAGGAAACCTTAACCATGTTTGATCAACGAGCTAGTCTATTAGAGGCATACTAGGGACATGGTTTTGTCTATGTATCCACACATGCATCTAAGTCTCCGGTCAATACAATTATAGCATGGATAATAAACGATTATCATGAACAAGGAAATATAATAATAACTAATTTATTATTGCCTCTAGGGCATATTTCCAACATCATTGACCAATGGTATGTTTATCAATCTCCAATAAATTTTACTAGTTATACTTTTCCGTATGTGATGTCATTACTTACCATAAGATTAGCATATGATTCTTTTCATTTATTTTATTTTTATTTTGATTGCAACAAGAAAGTAAAGAAGCAAAAGCTCAATCTAAACTTTATTATATAACTCTCACTCGATTACATAGATAAATAGATCATGAAACTAGCACACAAAAATAGATGATACTATTTTTTTATTCAACTAAATCACGAAATAGCTAAGGATCGAAATAAAATAAGTAAAGTTAATAAAAGTGATGGTGATACGATACCAGGGCATCTCCCCCAAGCTTGTCTCAAACCAAGGGGAGTGCCCATACCCGTGTAGTCAAGTATCTTTTGGTGGTGGAGATGATGAAGGTTTTGGTGATGAAGTATCAGGTTTGTCCTTTGCCTTCCAAGGCAAGGGCTCAGCATCAATAGATGATGCATGAGTCTCCTGAGTCTTGCAACTGGCAGCTATACTCATACCCTTAAATCTTTCTTCATACTCCAAAAGTTGGTTTTGAAGATCATAGATTAGACTTTGCAGAAAATTGATTTGCTCGTTGAAGGTGAAGACGATGTCCTTCATGCACCGGCCATCCACCATGTGATCACGAGTGAATTCCGTGATCATGGAGTGATTGTCACTAAGTCAATACTTCGCCATCCCTTGGACCTTGAAGATGTCTTGTTCCAGCGCCTCAAGCCTAGCCTTGATGCTTTCCGTCCTCTTGGGACCGTGAACATCTCGGATGTGGAGCACCCCCTCACACATCTTGATGGCTTGAGGGTGCTTCATCACCTCCGACAAGTATGGGTTGATGACAGATGTGGCTTGAGACTACATTGGTATTTCCCCAAAGAGGACGGGATGATGCAGCGTAGCAACGGTAAGTATTTCCCTCGGTTAAGAAATCAAAGTATCAATTCGTAGAGGAAGATCAAGAAACTATGTAAACAAATCCTGCACACAAAGAACAAATACTTGCAACCCGACACATAAGAGAGGTTGTCAACCTCTCAATGATATAAAGATAGATTAGGTTGTGATAGTTTGGGCAAATAGATCTCGCAAGAACACAAAATAAAAGAAGTACATAAAAAGTGCAGCAAGGTATTTTTGAGATTGTGGATTAATAGATCTGAAAAAAACATGGCAAAATGATAGATCAAAAAGCAATATGTTGGAAAAGTAGACCCCGGGGCCGTAGGTCTCACTAGTGTCTTCTCTCATGAGTATAGCACATGGTGGGTGAACAAATTACTATTGGCAAATTGATAGAAGATCGAATAGTCATGACGATTTCCAAGGCAATGATTATTATATAGGCATCACGTCCAAGATAAGTAGACTGAAACAATTCTACATCTACTTATGTTACTCCACATATCGACCTCTATCCAGCTTGGATCTAGTGTCTTAAGTTCATGGAAAAACAGAGTAATGCAATAAGAATGGTGACATGATGTAGACAAGATCTATTCATGTACGAATAGACCCTATCTTTTTATCCTTAATAGCAACGATACATGTGTGCCTTGCTTTCCCTTCTGTCACTGGGAAAGGACACCGCAAGGTCAAACCCATCACAAAGGACCTCTTCCCATGGCAAGAAAAATCGATCTAGTTGGCCTAACTAAACCGAAGATTCAAAGACGAAATACGAGGCTATAAGTCATCATGGAAATACAAATAAGAATCAAATCATATTCATGGATATAAACTGACCATGAACTCAAAATTCATCCGATCCCAACAAACACACTACAAAAGTCATTACATCAAATATTTCTCCAAGAGACCATTGTATTGAGAATCAAAAGAGAGAGAGAGAGAGAGGAAGCCATCTAGCTACTGCCTACGGACCCATATGTCTATGGTGGACTACTCATGGATCACCGGAGAGGTACCCATGAAAACAATGCACCCCTCCTTGATGGTGTTAGATTGGATGTTGAGGTTTTGGAACTTGCGGCAGCTGGAATTGTGTTTAACCAACTCCCCTAGGGTTTTCTAAATATTTGAGAATTTATAGAGGAGATAGTCGATGGAGGGGGTCCCCAAGGCGGCCACAACCATTAGGGTGCACCTGGGGCCTCTAGTGCTCCCTGGTGGGTTGTAGGCGGCCTGGGCTCCCTCCTGGTTGCTTCTTTGGCCCATTGGCACTCTTGTCCAAAAATCTTCCAAAAATTTCGTCTCAATTGGACTCCATTTGGTATTGATTTTTTGCTAAGTAAAACAACAAGCAAAAACAACAACTGGCACTTTGGCACTATGTCAATAGGTTAGTCCCAAAAAATGATATAAAGTTGCAACAAAATGATTGTAAAACATCCAAGATTGATAATATAATAGCATGGAACAAGCAAAAATTATAGATATGTTCCTCGAGTAGCTAAATAATAAAATCAATTTTTTGATGTGGAATGCTGCCTAACATGTTCATCACATATTCTTTTGTTTTGTAACATGGACATTTGGACTTTTAGACCGAAGCAATAGTCTAGTTTTGACGTAGAGACTTTAATACTCAAGCATATCAACAAGCAACCATGTCTTTAAAAATATCAACACTAAATAAAGTTATCCCTAGCCCATCATGCTCAATCATTGATCCATTCATCAAACACACTCAAATATTAGCTACACCTAATGCTCAAGTATGATCATAGTGCCCCCTAGTTGGTGATTTATAAGAGAAGATGGAGACTCAAGTAAAAAAATTGCATACAGTAAATAGATAAGCTCTTCACAGAGGGAAGTAGGGATTTGTAGAGGTGCCAGAGCCCAAGGTTTAAATTGATAAAGAAAACTATTTTCGGTGGCATGCCTTTCCTGTCAACGAAACCGACCGAGAGATTTCAATACCTTTCCATGCTAGATACTCCCTCTGTTTCAGAATATAAGGTGTATTGATTTCCGCGCAAGTCAACCATGTGAATCTTTGACCAAGATTATAGAATAAAATAACAACATCTGGAATACCTAGAATATAAAATATGAAACTACTTTTCATGATGAATCAAATGATATAAATGTCGTATTGTGGATATTGATACATCTTTCCAAAACCCCAGTCAAACATGCACTCGTTTGACTTTTGAAAAAACAAATACACCTTATATAAAGGAATGGAGGGAGTACATCATAAGCGGTTCCCAAATAGAAGATAAAGTTTATTCCTTTTTCCACCATTCTTTCACTTTCCATGGCTAGCGGAATCCACGGTTGCCTTCCATACCACCAATTTCCAAGGAATTTATTATTTGACAACATAAAGTAAATTTTGGGACCGGGCATCCCTATTACCGCCATACTCTCATGCAATGGCAAGTGAATAAACACTCATCTTGGGAATAACACGTCTAGCATGGAAAAATATCGGTCACCCCCTTCCGCTTCATGAGCGGTATGAGCACACAAAGAGGAAATTTTATTTTAAAATTAGAAATGTCACATACAAATTTGCTTGGAACGACATGGAAATACCATATATAGGAAGGTATGGTGGACTCATATGGCAAAACTGGTTTTAAGGATTTCGGATGCACAAGTAGTATTTCTACCTAGTATAAGTGAAAGTTAGCAAATAGATTGAGAAGCAACCAACCAAGAAACAAAAAATCACATAAACGAGCATTAAGCATAACTAACATCGAATAATGCACCATAAGTAGGATGTAATTTCATAGCACAACTATTGACTTTCGTGCTTGCATAGGGAATTTCAAACCTTAACACCAATATTCTTACTAAGCACAATTACTCACCAACATAACTCAAATATTACTATCATCATATCTCAAAACTATTACAAAGAATAAAGTTTAATTTTTCCAATGATTTTCATGAAATTTTATATTATATCCCTCTTGAATATCTATCACTTTGGGACTAGTTTCATATATTTTCATTACTTTTTGACAAGCTCACATAGATATAAGTGAAGATCATGAGCAATAAAGTTTCATCTCTCAAAACAATATAAGTGAAGAATGAGATGATTTATTCAAAATTACTAACTCTCAAATTAATACAAGTGAAGCATGAGAGCATTTCTTCAAACAAGTAAAAGCACGCTCTTCTCATCGCTAAAAAAAATTAAGTGAAGCGTATAGAGAAATTCTAACAAATCATAGCATAATTTTGGCTCTCTCAAATAGGTGTGTCCAAAAGGGATAAAAATAAAATAAAACAAATACTCAAATAATATAAGACGCTCCAAGAAAAACTCATGATATGTGACGAATAAAAATGTAGCTCCAAGTAAAATACCGATGGTTGTTAGAAGAAAGAGGGGATGCCACTCGGGGGAATCTCAAAGATTGGTTGCTTGTTACTATTTGGATATTATCTTGGGGTGACATGGGCATCCCCAAGATTAGGATCTTCTTACTCCTTATTCCTCGTGATCTCCCCCAAAACTTGAAAACTTCAATCACACAAAACTTGACAAAATCTTCATGAGATTTGTTAGTATACTAATGCAAATCACCACTCTAAGTACTGTTGTAAACTCATTAATATTTTATTATTAAATTATATATACTGTATTCTAACTTTACCATGACTTATACCCTCCAATACAAGAAATAGATTCATCAAAACAAGCACACAATGCAACGAAAATCGAATATGTCTCAAGCAGAATAGTTTGTAGTAATTTGTATTCTACCCATACTTATGTTACTCTAAAAATTATGAAATATTACGAAAACGTAAAGAATTTGTATATAAATAACGTGTTAAAATTTCAGCTCAATATCGCTCTCCAGTTTCAGCATTGGAGGCAAAGTTTCTGTTTCAGATTCAACATTGTTTCTACTCATCTTATGAATCACACTAGAAGTTCTACTTGGAACAAACACTAAATAAAACATAAAAACACAATCATAATAGAGGCATAACTTTTCAAACACTCAAAAATATAAAGCAAAAGATAAAATAAATTTTATTCATTGGGTTGCCTCCCTACAAGCGCTATCGTTTTACGCCCCTAGCTAGGCATAATATAACGATTCAAGTATTGTCATCTTTAGTTTTTGCTCCATAGAAGGCCCTCATGATTGCTTCATATGGTGGATTAATTCTTGTTGTAGGGAAGTGTTCCATACCCTTTCTAACTGTAAATTGGAATTTAATATTGCCTTCTTTCATATCAATCACGACGCCTATAGTGCATAAAAACGGTCTACCAAGTATGATGGGACAAGACAGATTGAAATCAATATCAAGAACAATAAATAAATGGTAACATAGTTCCTATATGCAAGAATAAGAACATCATTAATTATTCCCAAAGTCCTTTTAATAGTAGAATCTACCAAGTGAAAATTAAGAGAACATTCTTCAGTATTGGTAAGACCAAGCACATCACATAGAGATTTCGGAATTGTGGAAACACTAGCACCCAAATCACATAAATCAAATCATTAATAATTTTAATCTTAACTTTAATGGTAGGTTCCCACTCATCATGCAATTTTTGGTGAATTGAAATTTCTAATTCCAACATTTCTTCTAAGGATTTCATCATGGCATCAACAATATGTTTAGTAAAAGCTTTAGTTTTTTCATAAGCATGGGGTGAATTTATCGTTGATTGTAGCAAAAAAATACAATCAACCAAGGATAAACTACCATAATTTAAGTCTTTGTAATAAAAAATAGTGGGCACATCAGTAGATAAAGTTTTGACCTCTCCGAACCCACTTTCGACAAAAAAAATTTATCAAGATTTTCACCCTCCAAATTATTGGGACGCCCTCTTGCTAAATTTGACTCTTCTTTAGTCCCTTTATCATCAATTTTAACATGACTAAACAAGGAATCAATAGAGTAAACACCAATCATTATAAGATCTTCATCATTGTTATGAAAGTAATCACTAGAAAACGCTTTTTCTAAAAATTTCTCTTCTAGCTCTAAGCGTAGTTCTTTTCTTACTTTCATACATAGAAACATATAAAGGTTTAATTCATTCATTAATATAAGGTGGAAAAGCATTAAACTTGAGATTTTCTACATCATGGGAAATTTTATCAATGCTTCTAGACATATCATCAATCTTATTCAACTTTTTTTATCGTAGTATTGAATGAATTTTGAGCAGTAATAAATTCTTTAAAATTACTCTCAAGATCAGAGGTGTTCCTATTATTATTGTAAGAAAAATTACCATAGGAATTACCATAATTATTAGAGGAATTCCGGGAAAAGGTCTAGGATTAAATTACCTCTATAAGCATTGTTATTGAAATTCTTTCACGAGATGAAAATTCACATCTACGGAATCATTATTTTCCTCAAACAAAGTAGACAAAGGCACATCATTAAGATAAATAGGAGCATTTTTTCTAGCAACCAACTTCATAAGAGCATCAACCTTTTCACTCAAAGCACTAATTTCTTCAACCGAATTCACTTTTTTACTAGTAGGTGCTCTTTGAGTAAGCCATTGCGAATAACTTTCCATAATATTATCTAGCAATTTAGTAGCATCACCAAAAGTATTTTTCACAAAAGTACCACCCAAGGCGGAATCTAAAAGATATCTAGAGACAAAATTCAATCCCGCTGATACGTCTCCAATGTATCTACTTTTCCTAACACCTTTTCTCTTGTTTTGGACTCTAATTTGCATGAATTGAATGAAACTAACCCGGACTGATGCTACTTTCAGCAGAACTACCATGGTGTTATTTTTATGTAGAAATAAAATTTCTCAGAACGGAACAATTTGTTTTGTAGATTAATTTTGGAATATTGAAGGAATTATGGAGCCAGAAGCTACCTCGGAGGGGGCCCAGGATGCCCACCCCCACTAGGGCCCCCAGGGCCCCCTAGCACGGCCTGGTGGAGGGTGGACACCTCATGGGTCCCCCGCCCCTAATTCCAACGCTATAAATTCACAATTCTACGGAAAAAAATTAGAGAGAAGGTGTCGGTGTCAAAACCGGCAGATCTCGGATAGGGGGTCCCAAACTGTGAGACTGGGATCGATGGTAATAGGAGACAAGGGAGACAAGGTTTACCCAGGTTCGGGCCCTCCTATGGAGGTAATACCCTATGTCCTGCTTGATTGTATTGATGATATGTGGGTTATAGAGTTGATCTACCTCGAGATCAAATAGCTAAACCCTAGATGAATTGTCCTATATCTACAACCTAAAACCCTCCGGCTTATATAGACTCCGAGGGTATCTAGGGTTTACACATGGTCAATTACATGCTGAAGAGATCAACATGCCTATTCTCTACATTAAACATGGAGGCCAAGCCACGATTCCTAAAGCTTCCTTCCTAGAGATAGGGCCTTCGATCGATCCAATGTCCGGTTAGCGGCTCATATAGTCCGGCCCATAAGGAACAGGTCGGCCTCCCGAGGACCCCTTAATCCAGGACTCCCTCGGTAGCCCCCGAACTTGCCTCCAACGCCAAGGGTCTTAGCTTAAACCACTTCATATAATCAGAGTCTTCAACTTGCGAGGTGAGTTCTTCCCGCCGAGTATAATTCGGCCTACGATGATATGTAGCTTTCCTAATAGAAGTGCATTCGAACACTGTGAATAGGTCAGCCCAGAAGGCCAAACGTCAAGGGGTAAAATAACATCCCCTGATGACCCCTCTGACAAAAGGTCATGGCCGACCACGACCACTGAGACAATTGCAAAAACTCGATTCATGGTTCGAGGCCGTTTTCATCACCGCGTTCTATCAATACACAAATCGTGTCCCGTTTTGTACGGGATATGTTTAATCATGCGCGTGCAACGACATGCATGTCTCGGGAAGCGGAGAGATTCTTGGTGCAGCAAGGGGAGGCCAAACAACGATAAGCGTCATAAAAGGGAAAGAAAACCCCAAGGCTTAACCACGCTCCTCATTCGCACCCTCTACCTCCCCATCCTTCTGAGCTTCCACAATGCAGATCTAGGTCTTCCACCACACCTTCTCCGAGCTAACCCATGGCGGGCTTCGGCTCCAATGGAAAGTGAGAGGCCTCCACAGTCACCGACCAAGACATCCGGGACATTAAGGCTGCCGGCTACCTCCCTGCCAACATCTTCCACCGCGCACCGGAGAAGGACCAGGTGATCCTCACCCCCAATCCAGGCGAAAGGGTGGTCTTTCTTCCCCACTTCATCCGGGGATTGAGCTTCCCACACCACCCCTTCTTCAGGGGGCTCATGTTATTTTATGGCCTCAACTTCCACGACCTCTCGCCGAACTCCTTCATGCACATATCAGCCTTTATCCTCGTCTACGAGGCTTTTATGCGGGTCGAGCCACACTTTGGTCTTTGGCTCAAGGTATTTAACATCAAGCCGAAGTGTGTCGCAGACGAACACGCAGACTACGGCGGGCCTGTCATTGGCAAGCTCACCCACGTCAAATGGCCCTCTGGCACCTTCATCGACACCATCAAAGTATGGCAGGAGGAGTGGTTTTACATCACCAAGCCGAGGGAGGAAGGTCAAGCTGCCCCAGCCGGCTTCAGATCCGGTCCCCCCACCAGATTAACATCATGGCTCCGAAAGGGCCTCAACTGGGGGTCAAGCAAGGAGATGAGCGACCTACAGAAGCGCATCGGCTCCATGATCAAGAATGACATTATGCTGACCAACCTGGTCCAGATCATGCTCCGGCGTCGCATCCTCCCCTGTCAGCGCCGGGATATTCCCCTGTGGGCTCGTCAGGTCGATGATGAGCCCACAATTCGGCACCTCTTCTGCACTACTCGAGAGAAGTTTTGGAAGGCGCTCTTGAAGTCACAAAAGGATTGGCCAGCTGAAGAGGAGGAACGGGGTCTACACGCTGCCAAGCCTGCCTCCAAGGTATAGCTCTGTTTGATCGGCTTTATCTCTCATAAAGAAGTTTCTAAAACATCCTTCTGATCATTATTTGTAGAAATGGCTGAGCATTGACTGCTCGATGCCTCAGCCCGAAGGCAACATGTCTGTGCTGTTAGTGGAGATGCTAGTTGAGGCGCCTTAATAGGTGCTTGCGAAGAAAGAGAAGAAGAAAAAACCAGGCAAAGAAGGCTTGTGCATCAGGGACCGGCTAGAGGTTGTATCCGAAGAAACCCATGCGTCCTTGATTTAAGAGGATCATGAGGACAAGGACGAAGGTGAGAGGGAGGGTGATTCCCCCTCGCAAGAAAGAGAGCAGCATCATTGGACACCGTAGAGGAGGTACCCACTCCCGCCCCGAAGAAAGCACGTCGGACACAGGTTATCCTATCCGACAACAGTTTGGACTCAGATACCGAGTCCGATGACTTTGAGAGGGTTCCACGAAGGAGCCTAAGGTTCAAGCCCCCTGCTCGAAGGTGAGGATCTGAATACTCCTTTAGTTGTCATTTATAAGTTTATAGTTTAATAACATGCGAGCATTTATTGACTTTGCAGCTCACCGTGCGTGCTCCCCACCGACCAAGTTCCGGACGGGGAAACACTACCCGTCGAGCTAGTGGAGAGCGGGAATGCGTTGCATACCACCCCTCCGGGCGTCACGAAGGACACCACAGAGGTGTCGTCCCAGCATGCTCCTATGGAGCCGGGCACCAGCAGCGGGGGAGACGACATCATGGTCGAGGTTAACACCTCGGTCACCGAAGACCAGGGGGCGATACCCCTGATACGTCTCCAACCTATCTATAATTTATGAATTATTCATGCCATGTTTACAATAATTCTATATAATCTTGCTACAATTTTATTAGAACTAACCCGGACTGACGTTGTTTTCAGTAGAACTACCATGGTGTCGTTTTTTGTGTAGAAATAAAAGTTCTCGGAATGGGCTGAAAATTTAGTATAATTTTTTCTGGACCAAAAGAGACCCCCAAAGCATTGGAGTTGGGCCAGAAAAGCCATGAGGAGGTTACAAGCCTGCCAGGCACGGCCACCCCCCTGGCCGCGCCTAACAGGCTTGTCACCGCCTTGTGGCACCCCTTGACATGATTCCAATGCGAAAAATTCCTATAAATATAGAAACCTCCGAAAAGAAACCTAGATTGGGACTTTCGCCACCGCAAGCCTCCAGAGACACGGAAAACCAATCGGGATCCCATTCCGGCACCCTACCGGAGGGGGAAACCATCACCAGAGGCCATCTTCATCATCCCGGCGGCCTCCATGTCAAGGAGGGAGTATTTCACCCTCAGGGATGAGGGTATATACCAGTGGCTATGTGTTTTATCTCTCTCTCTCTCGTGTTCTTGAGATGGCACGATCTTGATGTAATGCGAGCTTTATTGATATAGATGAATCATGTGGAGTCTTCCCCTCTCTATCTTGTTGTGATGAATTGAGTTTTCGCTTTGAAGTTTTCTTATTGGAATTTGTCTTTAAGGATTTGAGAACACTTGATGTATGTCTTGTGATGGGATATCCGTGGTGACAATGGGATGTTCTATTGATCCACTTGATGTATGTTTTGGTGATCAACTTGCGGGTTCCGTGACCTTGGGAATCTATGCATAAGGGTTGGCACATGTTTTTGTCTTGACTTTCTGGTAGAAACTTTGGGGCACACTTTGAAGTTCTTTGTGTTGGATTGAACATGATGAATCTGAAATTATGTGATGCATATCGTATAATCAAGCCAATGGGTACTTGTGGTGAGATTGGAGTATCTAGGTGACATTAGGGTTTTGGTTGATGTGTATCTTAAGGTGTTATTTTAGTACGAATCCTAGGGCTGTTTGTGATAGTTATAGGGATAGCTCATAAGATTGATCGGAAAAGATAACTTTGAGGTGGTTTCGTACCCTACAATAATTTATTCTTTAGTTATCAACTATTTGTGACTTTGGAGTGAACTCTTCATCGCATGAGGGGTATTTACATATGATTCAACTATGTCATTATTGTTGAGAGAAATTGCACTAGTGGAAGTGTGAATCCTAGGCCTTGTTTCAAGCATTTATACAACATTTTGCTTGCTGTTTACTATTTGTTACCTTGCTGTTTTTCTATTTTCAGATTACAAAAACCTATATCTACCATCCATATTACACTTGTATCAGCATCTCTTCGCCGAACTAATGCACCTATACAATTTGCCATTGTATCTGGTGTGTTGGGGACACAAGAGACTCTTTGTTATTTGGTTGCAGGGTTGTTTGAGAGAGACCATCTTCATCCTACACCTCCCACGGATTGATATCCTTCGGTCATCCACTTGAGGGAAAATTTCCACTGTCCTACAACACTCTGCGCTTGGAGACCCAACACGTGTCTACAAGAAGAAGGTTGTGTAGTAGACATCAACCCCACCTAGACACAGTGGAGGCCGAACGAGCGTCCGCTCAGTCCCCTCTGAGGGCATCTCTAGAGCACACCACACCTCCGGAGGTACTGGTTCAGTCCTTGGTTGGTGATCGGGTTGTCCGATCACCAATGGTACCACCAACCAATGGGTGTCCGGTTATGGGGGAAGCTCTATCGGGTGCCTCTATCTCCAAGGAGCACCGCACCCTTATGGGTGCGGTATTGTAGAGCATGCAGTCCATCGACAACAGACTGAAGGAGGCATTCAAGGGTCTCCTCACGGTCTTTCAGGTAAGTCATGCGACATTCTTATTTGCAAAATGTTTATTTATTTTTATGATTATATACATGGCAGCCCCCGAGCCCTAGATGTGTTGGAAAGACTTCCCTAGGGGTCAATCATTGATTGTTATCCGAACTATATATGAAACTATGTGGTCGGAATGTTATAACAACCCTTAAGAGGTCCGAACATAACATCGGATTGACAATAATTCAGAAGTTTTGAACCCATATAACCTGACAAGGATTTGTGTGTTGCAGGCTTCGTCATCGGCAGCGGCTGTGAATGATGCCGAGCTGGACGAGCTGAATCAGAAGCTCAAAAGCTCTGAAGATGAGCTTGATGCTCTCAACAAGAGATCCGACAAGGCGCAAGGTAAGCCTTACTCAATATCCAAAAAATTGTGGTTATCCTACTGTCAATGCAGTATTCTTATTCTTGATGCTTACACAACCTCGGTGTAGGAAATGGAGAAGCTCAGGGTTGAGCTGCAAAATGCGAAGCAAGAGGCTTCGGTTGAGAGGGCGGCAGCCGCACAAGCGGCTTCCACGTTATCATTCCTAAGGGCCACCAGCAACAAGCACGAGGCTCGGGTAGAGGATATCCAATAGGAGCTCAAGGACGCCAGCCTCAAGTGCGAGGCCCTTGAGCTGAAAGGCAAGGAGCAGGCTGCCGAACTATCCACCATGAAAACCGAACTCCAAAAGGAGTGGGTGGATAGGAGGTTTTTCAAACAACAAGTTCGCTAGGCGAATGCTATAACAGATGGTAAGCCATACTTATTGCAGTGTGTCTTCAGGGATAGCAAGTTATAGTTGCTTAACCGTTTGTGGCATTCCTCAGGCGCCTGCTGTGACCTCCAGAAGAGCGTAGCGGACGCGAATCAACTATATGCTTTGCGGGAAGAAGGGCATGAAGCTCGCCTATCCTGGGCGCAGTTTGAAGCCCTCGAGTGCTCTCCTCTTCTTATCGAGCAGCTGAAGCAGCTAATGGAGCTGCACCAAATGGCGGATCCGGCCATGAAGGACCTATACATCCGGTTATGGCCCAACAAGCCATTGCCCGGTAGCTACTTCGGCCTCGTGCAGAAGCTGATCGATGCTGCACCCCACCTCGACGCTGTGAAGCGCTCCTCCTGCATCGAGGGAGCTCGGATGGCCTTTGCAATGGCCAAGGTGCACTAGTCGGTGCTGGATCCAATGAAGATAGCAACCGCCCCGTCGCCTCCTGGGAAGGAATATAGGCGCCCCGAGCTGTACTTCCCGGAGTAATGGAGGGTACTCGGGCGATAGAGTCACAGTGCTCGAAAGTGAGCATGTATGATTAGGTTGTAATATGTCCGAAGACATTTTAATGTTTTAATGTTATAATTTTATCATGCTTTCAATGTTTTGCATTCCTTTATAACTCCTGTGTGGCCATTGAAACTAAAAGCTACGAGTCGTCAGCTCCAGCCCCCATGTAGATACTACATGGGGTGTATCTGCCAATGCACTATGTGGCTTAGCCGAGTTATCGGAACCCGAAGGCAGTAGAGTGTGGCGGACCACGCAATCAGACCATAGTGCTTTATTGCTTTCACCTATTCGTAGGGGCGCGAAATGGACTGCGAGGGGCTGATGACTAGCCCCCGGAGTGTTGTGATGTTCGGATGAACTGCTGCTAAGGCCAGCATCACATGGTTTGCATGAAGAACAAACCCCTCGTATAACACTGAATATCCTCCGATGAGGATTTAAGTATAGCACTTTAAGCTCGGATTCACAGACCGGCTCTCGCATACTATGACAGTCAGTTTTCGGCTTTCTCTCCTGAGCTGCTTGACCAGACTATCTAGAAACACAATCGCATGGGTTTTCCCTTTGCCCTTTTAGCCGAACGAGTGGAACATAAAGGGGCAAGCACAGGAGCCGGGGAACCCAACTATTGACCCAAGACATAGTTCGGAACCAATGCATGTAAAGTGAATTCCAAGACGCCAAACGCATAATATGTTGTACATAAGGCATTTTTTTAACTCGAGCCCCTGGTCTATTAGCCGGTTGCATCGCAACATACCGAACAATTTCATGAGAAGAGGGAGAAAGAAAATATGTGCCAAAAAGGACAACAAGACAAACATATATAATGATGGTATATTTTTCTCAACAACTCTTATTTTGCTCGGATTGCCGAAGCACCTGCTTACAGGTATGTGAAAAAAGAAGAAATTCTATAGGAGTGGCTATACCAGGGGTCTTCGACTGGTGAAGTTAAGTCCCCGATCTGTCCCACCGCTTGTGTACTCCTGCGCCTTGGTGCACCTCAATGGATGGTACTATTCGGCAAACGGATCATGCAAAAAGGTCTTGAGAAGTCTCCGAAGTGTGTATGAGCTTCACGCCTTGTGCATGCCCTTTGATAGTGCCTACATTATCTCCGAAGACATCGTAATTGTAATAGATCGGTCCAGCCGAACACTTACCTTTTTTTCCCACCGTCGCCCATGGAATTTTGAGTGCAAAGTTGTGCCTCCTTGGCACGTACTTTGCTGGTCCTAGGGTTGTGCGATGGCGAGCGGATCCCTATTTATGGGGAGGGGAAGTTTCTGAGAGTTCTGACTGAAATCGTGCTCGCTTCCCCACCTTGCGTGCCTTTATGGTAGATGTCGGAGTTTGCCAATCATCATTGTAATTAAATTTGGCCGCCAAGGCCAGCACATGTTCCTTAGTTCGGAGTGAGCGCTCTGTGTTGCCATTAATAGTAATGAACCCCTTGGGTATGGGCATCTTGAGCTTGAGGTATCCATAATGCGGAACGACGTTGAAGCAAGTGAATGTTGTCTGGCCGAGCAGGGCATGATAGCCGCTGTGGAAGGGTACAATGTTGAAGATCAAGACTTCGCTGTGAGAGTTATCACGCGAGCTGAACACTACTTCCAGGCTGACGGAGCCTGTGCATCGGGCCTCGACACCCGGGATCACTCCTTTAAAGATAGTGTTGCTGGGTGATCCTTGACGGATCTATTCCCATCTTTTTCACCATGTATAAGTAAATCAGGTTAAGGCTACTTCCTCCATCCATTAGGACTTTTATGAGGTGATACTCATCTATGATGTGGTCTAGGACGAGTGTAGACGAACCCCCATGATGGATACTGGTCGGGTGATCACGTCGATCAAAGGTGATCGGATATGCCGACCATGGGCTATACTTCGGGGCTACAGGCTCTATAGCTTAGACCTCTCGAAGGGCGCACTTCTTGATAAATCACAAGTATAGGGGATCGCAACAATTTTCGAGGGTAGAGTATTCAATCCAAATTTATTGATTTGACACAAGGGCAGCCAAAGAATATTCTTGAGTATTTTTAGCTGAGTTGTCAATTCAACCACACCTAAAAGACTTAATATCTGCAACAAAGTATTCAATAGCAAAGTAGTATGGAAGTAACGGTAGCGGTAGCAAAAGTAACAGTAGCAGTTTTATAGTGATTGTAACAGTAGTAGCGGAGAAGTAACTTAGCAAGGACAAATATGTGGAAAGCTCGTAGGTAATGGATCGGGGATGGATAATTATGTTGGATAGCATTCATCATTCAACAGTTGTAACATAGGGTGACACAGAACTAGCTCCAATTCATCAATGTAATGTAGGCATGTATTCCATATATAATCATACATGCTGATGGAAAAGAACTTGCATGAGACACAGAACTAGCTCCAATTCATCAATGTAATGTAGGCATGTATTCCATATATAATCATACATGCTGATGGAAAAGAACTTGCATGACATCTTTTGTCCTACCCTCCCCTGGCAGCGGGGTCCTAATGGAAATTAAGGGATATTAAGGCCTCCTTTTAATAGAGAACCGAACCAAAGAATTAGCACTTAGTGAATACATGAACTCCTCAAACTACGGTAATCATCGGAAAGAATCCGAGTTATTGTCACCCTAGGGGATGCGGATCATAACTTGTAATAGGTGTCTACAACTTGCAAGATGGGATCAAGAACACATATATATTCATGAAAATATAATAGGTTAAGATCTGAATCATGGCACTCAGGCCCTAGTGACTGGCTTAAGCATAGCAAAGTCATAACAACAACAATCTTAGAACATAATGGATACTAGGGATCAAACCCTAACAAAACTAACTCGATTACGTGATAGATCTCATCCAACCCATCACTGTCCAGCAATCCTACAATGGGATTACTCACGAACAAAGGAGAGCATCATGTAATTGGTGATGAAGGATGGTTGGTGATGATGATGGCATCGATTTCCACTCTCTGGAGCCCAAAACGGACTCCAGATCTGGTCTCCCGAGGAAGAACAGGAGGTGGTGGCGGCTCGGTATCGTTAAACATGATGAACTCTTCTCTCTGATTTTTTTCCTCCGTAAATAGAGTTATATGGAGCTAGAGATGAGGTCGGAGGAGCCACGAGGGCCCCACAAGCCTGCTAGGCATGGCCAGGGGTGGCCGCGCCTAGCAGGCTTGTGGCCTGCAGGTGGCCCCCCTCTGGTTGATTCTTGCGCTAGTATTTTTTATTAAATCCAAAAATATTCTCCGTAATTTTTTAGGACGATCCGAGAACTTCTATTTCTGCACAAAAATAACACCAAAGCAATTCTACTGAAAACAACGTCAGTCCAAGTTAGTTCCATTCAAATCATGCAAATTAGAGTCTAAAACAGGGGCAAAAGAGTTTGGAAAAGTGGATACGATGGAGATGTATCAACTCCACCAAGATTAACCCATTGCTTGTCCTCAAGCAATTCAGTTGATAAACTAAAAGTGATAAAGAAAAACTTCTACAAACTTTGTTTGATCTTGTTATTGTAAATACATCTAACTGATGTTCAGATTTTCAGCAAAGATCACGGACTAACCATGTTGACAATAACATTTAGGTCTCACATTTACTCATATAAATGACATAATCAACTAGCAAGCAATAATAATAACTCTCGCATGACAACACTAATTCAAAACAATCACGATACAATATGACAAAATGGTATCTCGCTAGCCCTTTCTGAGACTACAAAACATAAATGTAGAGCACCTCTAAAGAACAAGGACTGACTAGACATTATAATTCATGGTGAAAGAGATCCAGTCATTCTCATACTCAATATCAATTAACAACAAATCATACAAATGACGGTGGTGCTCTCTAACTGGTTCCTCTTATAAGAATATGATGACTCAACAATAAAGTAAATGGAAAGGCCCTTCGCAGAGGGAAACATTAATTTGCAGAGGTGCCAGAGCTCGAGCTTTTAAAACAGAGATATGTAATGATTTTTGAGCGGTATGCTTTCATTGCTCACATAATGACCAAGAGGTTTTCAACATCTTCCATGCTAGATACATTATAGGCAGTTCCCAAACACAATGATAAAGTTTTTACTCTACCTCCACCAATCAGTCACACTCCACGGCAAGCCGAATCCACGGGTACCGTCCATACAAACACTATTCTGGGGAGTTTTATTTAATTACATTTTTCTTTTTATTTCGAGCATGGAACTGGGCATCTCAATTGTCAACCACTTTGTCATGAATGATAGTGAATCAAGACATGTTGTGAGAATAACCCACCTAGCATGGAAGATACTGACAGCCCCTAGTGGCCACATGAGAGATTTGGGCATACAAAATAGAATGTTTATTTGAAGGTTTAAAGTTTGGCACATGCAAATTTACTTCGAATGACAGGTAAATACCAAATATAGTTAGGTATGGTGGACTCATATGAAACAACTTAGGGTATGAGGGATTGGATGCACAACTAGTATTCCCGCTTAGTACAAGTGTAGGCTAGCAGAAGACTGGGGATCAACCAACTAGAGAGCGACATAGTCATCGACATGCTTTGATATTAACCAACATTGAATGCAAGCATGAGTAGGATATAAATCACTATGAACATACATATCGTGGAGGCTATGCTGATTTTGTTTCAACTACATGCATGAACATGTGCCAAGTCGAGGCACTTGAATCATTTAGAGGAGGATACCATCCCATCATACTACATCACAACCATTTTAATATGCATGTTGGCACCTAAAGCAAACCATTATCCACTCTTAGCTAATTAAGCATGGCATGAGTAACTATAATCTCTAATTGTCATTGCAAATATGTTTCACCCATGATGAACTGAATTCAGAACGATGAGCTAAGCATATTTACAAAAGCAAGATAGGTCGAGTTCATACTAGCTTTTCTCTATCTCAATCTTTTCATCAAATATCATCATTATTGCCTTGCACTTGCACGACCCAACGGTGTGGATAAGAGTGCACATGCATTGGACTAAGCTGGAGTCTGCAAACAATAACTCAAAGGAGAAGATAAGGTAACATGGACTCTCTAACAGGTAAACAATAAAGCATATGAGATCCACTAGACATTTTCATTGTGGTCTTCTCCTTTCGACCCAAACAAGGAAAAATCAAAACAAGAACGAGAAAACTATGTACACGGGAAAGCTCCAAACAAGTAAAAGAAGAACGAAAAATATTTTTGGATTTTCTTCTTAATGATATAAGTAAGCAACTAGAATATAAAGCTAGAACAATTTTTTTTATTTTTCTCAAAGTTAAATAAACATAGAAGGAGAAAGCGAAACAAGAAAATAAACTACCATGGATAGTACAATGGAAGAGTATGAATACCGACTACTAAGATGAGTGTGTGAACATGAATGTATGGTCGGTGAGAAATACGTACTCCCCCAAGCTTAGGCTTTTGGCCTAAGTTGGTCTATGGCCATGGCTAGAAAGAGCTCTCTCCCAGATACTCAGGAGCGTCATTAGAGTTCCATTGGTTGGCGAACTCCTGCGGCTCCCACAGAAAAACTGGCTCCGGGTATGGATCAAGGGCTGGTGCCGGTTCTAGAGCTAGGGGTTGCATCAAATGGTGTACCCGCCTGAGCAAATGTCGAACAAAGAAGAGGCAGGCAGAGTAATAATTTCACAAGTACCCTAGCTAAAAACTAAGTTGTAAAGCATCCTCCTATATTCATTTTTCTTAATAACATCATGAGCTAAAAACTTCACGGGTAACAACCACTAATCTTTCTCATTAAGCCTATGTAGCGACCCGACTCAAAACGAGTCAAGCCTCTGTGTGTTCTATGCCATCCCTGGATCAGTATGCTTGCACACACAGTACATCAATGTATATATCAAAGTGCAATCACTTGTAATTAACGTAAACTGATATATACCTTAAAATCTCAGCAGAAACAGTCAACGGGAGTGGAGTCCCAATAACACCAACGGCAGGTTGAGTGTAGATCGTAACCCTGAATCGTACACTTACCCGTCGTAGAGCTTATCTGCAACATAAGATGTCGTAGTCGTGTAGGTCAGCATTTTGAATATGCCGGCAAGACACAAGAGGGGGTGAAAACTAATCATCTATACTATATGCATATATGGCAAGTGGGGCTATAAGTTCAAGTTTTGCGTAAAGCAAATTTTTCCTACAACAAGAGAGGGGTAATGCAGAAATTATTACTACAAAGTTGGTTGATTAATGAGATGGTTCCACCAACCAATTCTCATTCCCAAGTTAACAATTAATACCCACATCATTATAATTCTTTGTGTTGAGAATTCCAGATAGTTTCAGTTCCTTTGCCTCAAACTGTCCATGACCGTGGACACGGCTAATCGATTAGGTTTGGGTACTCTGCAGAGTTTTGCACACGTTCCCCACAAGATTTGGTCACCTCCGTTTGATTTCTCGCATTTCAGGGTGTTTGAGAAATGGATGACCAAAACATGGTCTTCCAAAGGGTTTCCCTGCGACTCTGTCGGTGCCCATCCTTTCCTACCGTTCTTCTACATCTCATAGCACCGCCTGTCTAGGGTGACCACGATATCCAACCAAGCCAGAGCCCATAATGACTTGTGGCTGTGCAGGTAAGCCTTGGGTCTTGAAGCATCCATCCATCTCTTTGTGCCTGGGTGGACCTTTCCGCATGAATACTGGCACATCTCCAGCATCATCTAGGCTAACCACTGGTTTCTCCAGGGCGCCGTTCAACCATCATCCACCCAGAGGTAAGTTGAAAACTCGAAGTCTTGAAGTCTTGATCATTATGTAGGTCTTGAAATTATTAACTCTCTCAACTCTCATGAATCACACAACCAACCCCGTCTACTAATAGGATAGCAAATGTAAAACAACGTTTTCCCGGGGCCAATGTGTCAAAGGGTTGAGGGGTACCTACCACATGATACTACAACAAGTAACCAAGTTTCCAATCTACCTACTTTGCATGCAATTGGGGTGATGGAAGAACTAATGCAATAAAACATAGGTATACATGGTCAAAGTGACTTGCCTATACTGTTGATGAAGAATAATATCGCTCTCAGAAGTAACTGATAGACTATTCGTCACTCACCGATTAAAATCTATCGTAAGCAAATAACATTCAATAAAAATTCATGCCAAAACAAAGAAATGAAAAACGCAAGAACAAAACATGTCTTGGTGCGAAAATAACAACATACTAAGGTTAAATAAGAAAAGATAGGTTCTAGCTGTGTTGTAAGTGAAAGTGGAGGAATCAACTCAAAAGAGTTAATGGATGATGAACTATTGCTATATAAGCTTAGGTTGGAGAGACTACGGAAGACGATCCAAAGAATGGGAGAACAACATGAACGTTGTTTGACAAATAGTATAAGGCATAAGAATTTATTTGTAGAAAGAATTTAATTGAAAAGGTCAAAATAAGTTGAACTATAAAATCAAGTATGAATTGAATCTGAATTCACAAAGGTCAAAAGAAGTTGAACCGACGTACGATGGTTATGAATAGAAATATATGACACGAGTATTTAGGGGCAAAAGGAATCAATTGAAAAGGTGTTACAGTTTGCAAGATATGATCAAATGAAGGTTCGGATTCAAATTGAATCGCTCCAAGTTGAAAGGTTCAAAGATTGAAACTAATGATGTTACTGTATATGGGAAGTCAAGATGAACGTGTAGAAAACAGAATTAGTAGGTTCAAAATGATAGATCAAAAGTTATAAGCAATTCAATATGACATTGAATTAGCTTAGTACGGTGTGTGAACACATTTTGGGGACTAATAGAGAAGTACGAGCAAGATCAAAATTATATGTTGAAACGATAACACTAATGATGTGAACAGAAAGATTACTTTGATACGGATCCGACGCAATTGGATTCATCGGAAACGAAGCTACGGATAAAAAGATATGATCAAAAGAAGTTTGAATATAAATCTGAATAAATTTCGAAATTTGAAAATTTGAAAAAGTTGACGTGATAGGTTGATTGGATAGGTGAAGTCAAGACGAAAATCTAGGCGTTGGTTTCATCTAATTCTGATAAACGAGTAGAAAGTTATGGTTATTTGAAAAATCTAGGACAAGCTGTTTTACGGAAGAAAAAGTGCTATGTCTAAAAGAATTCTAATACTAATATGTAAATACGGGGACTAATTAATAATCTAATTACGCTACCGTATACTAGTATAGAAATAGTAGTCTAGGGATATTAAACTACAGGAGTATAAAAAAATACGAAGAGAATACTTTAGAATGGAGAGAAGATATAAATCCAAAGAGAAGACGACTTCCAGAAATCCCGCCGCAGAGAAGAAAATATTTTTATTTAATAAAGCTAGTCAAACCAAAAGATTGGTTTAACCCGAGATGGATGATTTTTGGGTTCACCTATGGGTCTATATTTATAGGTGGGAAGGAGGTGCAAAGGTTTAAAGCTAAGCGAGGTGGAACTAAAAGTATAGACAAAGAGGAAAAAAAGAGAAGAAGAGGAGCCACATGGGCTTCGGTGGCTGCAGATTTGTTTTTTTTGTCCCGGATGAACAGTGTTCCGCCATGAACAGTGTTTCCTGTTTTTTTTAAACAGCAAAGAAAAGCAAATAAACAAAAATCGACAAACATTTAATATAGGCATATTATATATCAAAAATTTCAGAAAAACATTTCCTAAAACATGAACATTTTTGCAAGGACGAATAAAATAATTTGATTTTTTTTGCAATAACTCCAAAATGAAAAGAAACTTGAATTTCAAATAAATGGCAAATATTATTTTTTTAAAATTTGAGTCAAAACATTGTATCTGATTTTGAGTGTCATTTACCTCCTCTCATTTGATATTTATTTTTTATAAGAGGGTTTTTTGAAAATATTCGAACTCAAAATTGAATAGGGATCCGAAATAGAAAATTTTGGGAAAGTCATTTTATTCCCTCTCATTAAAATTTCAAAAGTTTCAAAATTCCACTCAATTTCACACAATCAATCACACAACATTCAAGCAAACAATCCTACTTATTTATTTAATATAACATTCCAAAATTTAGAATTTTGGGATGTTACAGCCTAATGGGCATCTCAAAATGTTTGGCTAAACAAGATGCTTAGATACCTCTGAATATGGGCCCCTTCGAACGGTTGGTGTTCAACCGTTGGGCCACCATAGCGTCCAGACTAAAGGTTCTATCAGCAAATAAAGCATGGCCCAAAATGGCAAGGTCAGGGGCACTAAGACTCCCACTCTCCCAACGACCAACTAAACATCTTCCCGCAAATAATGAATAATATCTTAGCACAAGAAAATATAAACTACCTTCTCTTGCCTTTGACACACCTCTCTCTTCCCCTACAGTGACTGCGGCAATAAAATCTTCCATGTCTCTAGGACGTGGTTCCCTGATGCTGCCCTCATAGGGTATTTTGCAAACTTTGCAAAAATCATAAAGGTTCATTTTCTTAGGCACATCATAGAAGAGAAATTCTACTGTAAGGTGGTCTTCCCTAGAATAAAGTGAAAAATTTGCACAAAGGTATTCGTGAACAAGAGGTACTAGTCACACTTATCGTTGAGGAAGTGGGTGATCCCTGCATTCTCAGCCAAATCATAGAAATCTTCATAAATTCCGCCCACCCTCAAGAATGTGTCACACGACCATTCACATGGTCGAACTTCTATGACGCGAGGAAGATTATACTTGGGTTTCTCCCTCATTTAATTTTCATCTTCCTTAGAACTCCGGCTTGAGGATCCTCTTAATAATCTCCTCAACATTTCTTTCTCTGAAAAATTCTGAAATTTTTAGTGACTCAAAATAATGGTGAACAAAACTCTTAGCAAGTACACCTTGAAGTGCCTAGAGGCTATATCATGTATCAAAACTACTTGGGACATACAAATTTGACATCGAAGCTCAAGAACAAGGTCACCACAGCAGCAAAAATTTGCAATATATAAAGCACTAGAACAAAAACTAATTGGACCATTATAGGAGTCACATACCGAAAAACAATCTCCCAAAACAATTTCGTGAATGAAGCTTTTAACAAGGAGATCAAAAATGGCAGCAAAATGAGCTAGAACACGGGTTTGAGCAATGGTGGGATTTTTTATGGAGGAAGATGAAGTGGATGGTTTCTGGAATAAGTGGAGGGGGTCCATGTGGGACCCACAAGCCTGCTAGGTGTAGCCAGGGGGTGGCCGTGCTTTTTGGGCTTGTGGCCCACTCGTGCAGCCCCCTGTAGTGTGCTCAATGCTAGAAATGTTTAAATATTCCAGAAAAAATCATACTCCATTTTTAGGACATTTGAAGAAATTTTATTTTCAGGTCACTCTTTTATTGCACGGGAAACTTGGAAAAAAGAAAAATAATAGCCTTCTTACTTTATTTAATCTAACTAACAGAAAATAAAAGTTGGGTACATGGAGTTGTGCTTTCTAAATTCATCCATCTCATGCTCATAAAAAGGAATCTATCAATAAGGTTGATCAAGTCTTATTAACAAACTTCTTTCGAATAACATGAAACCGAAGAATTTTCGAAAAAATCTAAGGTACCTCAATGGGGATATGCATGTACCCAACAATAAGTATATCATATTTCTTCTTGACATTAGGAAGAGGGAATTCAAAGTCTCCAATAACAATCATTAGGAGTTTTTCAATGGAGTTGATGCTATGAACTTGAGGTTGTTTGTTTGGAAAGTGTACCATATGTTCATTACCATTAATATGAAAAGTGACATTGCCCTTGTTGCAATCAATAACAGCCCCTGTAGTATTCAAAAAGGGTCTACCAAGGATGATCGACATACTGTCGTCCTTGAGAATATCAAGAATAACAAAGTTCGTTAAGATAGTAGCATTTGCAACTACGACATGTACATCCTCACAAATACTGATAGGTAGAGCAGTTGATTTATCAGCCATTTGCAAAGAGATCTCAGTAGGTGTCAACTTATTCAAATCAAGTCTACAATATAAAGAGAAAGGAATAACACTAACACTAGCTCCCAAATCACATAAAGCAGTTTTAACATAATTCCCCTTAATAGAGCATGGTATAGTTGGTATTCCTGGATCTCCTAATTTCTTTGGTACTCCACCCTGAAAAGTATAATTATCAAGAATGGTGGAAATTTCAGCTTCCGATATCTTTCTTTTATTAGTCACAATATCTTTCATATACTTAGCATAAGGAGACATTTTTAGAATATCGGTCAAGCGCATACGCAAAAAGACAGGTGTAAGCATTTCAACAAAGCGCTCAAAATCCACATCATCCTTCTTCTTGGATGGTTTAGGATGAAAGGGCATGGGTTTCTGAACCCATGGTTCTCTTTCTTTACCATGTTTCCTAGCAATAAAGTCCCTTTTGTCATATCTTTTATTCTGAGGATGTGGGTTATCAAGATCAACAGCAGGTTCAATCTCCACATCATTATCATTACTAGGTTGAGTATCAACATGAATATCATCATTAATATTATCACTAGGCTCATGTTCATCACCAGATTGTGTCTCAGCATCAGAAACAAAAATATCATTTGGGTTTTTAGGTGTATCTATAACAGTTTCCCTAGCAGCATGCAAAGTTCTATTATCATCCTTGTCCCTCTTATTATTGGAGAGACTAGGTACATCAATATTACCCCTTTGAGAATCTTGTTCAATTCTCTTAGGATGGCCCTCAGGATACGAAGGTTCCTGAGTCTTTTTCCACCTCTAGTCACAACTTTAACAGAATGATCATTGTTACTACTATTCACCTAAGTAAGCAAGTCATTTTGAGCTTCCGGTACTTGTTCTACTTGAGTAGTTACCATGGAAGCATGTTTAATAATCAGTTTAAGATCATTGATAGTTGTAGTCATATAATCACCTAGGCGATCAAGCATGAAAACATTATGTTTCAATTGTCTACTAACATAAGCATTAAATTTTCTTGCTTAACAACAAAATTATCAAATTCATCCAAGCATTAGCTAGCAGACTTATCATAAGGAATATCGATTTCATCAAATCTACAAAGATAATTTACCTCTCCTACCCGTGTCGGGTTATCAAGACCATGTATTTCTTCAATAGGTGGTAGATTCTTAACATCTTCTGCTTTAATACCTTTCTCTTTCTAGATTTCTTTGCCTCTTGCATATCTTCAGGACTGAGAAATAGAATGCCTCTTTTTTCGGAGTTGGCTTCGGAAGGGGTTTGGGAATATTACAATCATTATCATTGCTCAATATATTATTCAATAGTATTTCAGCTTATTCAACAGTTTGTTCCCTGAAAACACAACCAACACAACTATCTAGGTGGTCCCTAGAAGCATCAGTTAGTCCATTATAAAAGATATCAAGTATTTCATTTTTCTCGAGAGGATGATCAGGCAAAGCATTAAGTAACTGGAGAAGCCTCCCCCAAGCTCGTGGGAGACTCTATTCTTCAATTTGCACAAAGTTAAATATTTCCTGCAAGGCAACTTGTTTCTTATGGGCACGATTTTTTTCCAAAGAAGTGATAAATCATATCCTGGGGGCTACGCACACAACCAGGAGCAAGAGAATTAAACCTTATCTTAGCATCACCCTTTAACGAGAAAGTAAACAACTTAAGGATATAGTAATAACGAATTTTTTCCTCATGAGTAAATAGGGTGGCTATATCATTCAATTTAGTAAGATGTGCCACAACAGTTTTAGATTCATAACCATGGAATGGATCAGATTCAACCAAGTTAATTAACTCAGGATCAACAGAGAATTCATAATCCTTACCAGTAACAAAGATAGGTGAAGTAGCAAACTTAGGATCATATTTCATTCTAGCATTCAAAGATTTTTCTTTCCACTTGCATAGTAATTTCTTAAGATCATCTCTATCATTACAAGCAAGAAAGTCCTTAGCTACATCTCCTTCCATAACATAACCATCAAGAATATCAAGCAATTCATATCTAGGAGAGATAGGTCTAACAGGTGTCTCAAAGTGTTCATATTTAATAATTTCATCAGGTTCAGAAGTATCATAATTTTCAGCATGGGCTCTAGCAATTTGTTCATCAAGAAATTCACCGAGTGGCACAGTATTATCAAGCAAAGTATCATCATAAGCATCATGCATAGAAGAAGTGTCATCATCAATTACTTGTGACATATCATAATTACCAGTAGGTGGTGGTGTCGCAAACTTACTCATAACAGAAGGTGAATCAAGTGCAGAGCTAGATGACAGTTTCGTACCTCCCCTCGTAGTAGAGGGATAGATCTTGGTTTTTGGATCTTTCAGATTCTTCATGGTGATCAATAGATATAAATCCCAAGTGACTCAGAGAATAGAGCTATGCTCCTCGGCAACAGCGCCAGAAAAAGGTCTTGATAACCCACAAGTATAGGGGATCGCAATACTTTTTGAGGGTAGAGTATTCAACCCAAATTTATTGATTCAATGCAAGGGGAGCCAAAGAATATTATCGAGTATTCGCAGCTGAGTTGTCAATTCAACCACACCTGAAAGACTTAATATCTACAGGAAAGTATTCAGTAGCAAAGTAGTATGTAAGTAACGGTAGCGGTAGCAAAAGTAACAGTAGCAGTTTTATAGTGATTGTAACAATAGCAGCGGAGAAGTAACTTAGGAAGGATCAATATGTGGAAATCTCATAGGCAATGGATCGGTGATTGATAATTATGTTGGATAGCATTCATCATGCAACAGTTATAACATAGGGTGACACAGAACTAGCTCCAATTCAGCAATGTAATATAGGCATGTATTCCATATATAGTCATACGTGCTGATGGAAAAGGACTTGCATGACATCTTTTGTCCTACCCTCCCTTGGCAGCGGGGTCCTAATGGAAATTAAGGGATATTAAGGCCTCCTTTTAATAGAGAACCAGACCAAAGCATTAGCACTTAGTGAATACATGAACTCCTCAAACTATGGTAATCACCGGAAAGAATCCGAGTTATTGTCACCCTAGGGGATGCGGATCATAACTTGTAATAGGTGTCTACATCTTGCAAGATGGGATCAAGAACACATATATATTCATGAAAACATAATATGTTCAGATCATTAAGCATAGCAAAGTCATAGCAACATCAATCTCAGAACATAATGGACACTAGGGATCAAACCCTAACAAAACTAACTCGATTACGTGATAAATCTCATCCAACCCATCACCTACCAGCAAGCCTACGATGGGATTACTCATGAACGGTGGAGAGCATCATGGAATTGGTGATGAAGGATGGTTGGTGATGATGATGGTGTGGATTTCCCCTCTTCGGAGCCCAAAACGGACTCCAGATCTGGTCTCCCGAGGAAGAACATGAGGTGGCGGTGGCTCCATATCGTGAAACGTGATGAACTCTTCTCTTCGATTTTTTTCTCTGCTAATAGGGTTATATGGAGCTAGAGATGAGGTCGGAGGAGCCACGAGGGCCCCACAAGCCTGGTAGGCGTGGCCAGGGGGTGGTCGCGCCTAGCAGGCTTGTGGCCAGCAGGTGGCCCCCTCTAGTTGATTCTTGCACCAGTATTTTTTATTAAATCCAAAAATATTCTCCGTAAATTTTCAGGACAATCCGAGAACTTTTATTTCTGCACAAAATAACACCAAAGCAATTCTACTGAAAACAACGTCACCTTGGGTTAGTGCTACTTCTCGAGCATGTGTTGGTTTCCGTGAAGAGGAACGGTTGATGCAGCAAAGTAGATAAGTATTTACCTCAGTTGTTGAGAACCAAGCTATCAATCCAGTAGGAGATACAAGCAAGTCCCTAATAGATGTACCTATGCAAAGAATCAAACTCTTGCACCCAACGCTATAAACGGGTTGTCAATCCCTTCACAGTTACTTGCAAGGATGAGATCGTATAGAGATAGATTGCTTGAACGAAAAGTAAAACAAAAGGTAAAAATAATGTAGCAAAGTACTTTTGGTATTTTTGGTTTTAGATCTGAAAGTATAAGACGGAAAATAAACCCACGGGCCATAGGTTTCACTAGAGGCTTCTCTCATGATGAAAAGTATTACGGTGGGTGAACAAATTACTGTCGAGCAATTGATTGAAAAGCGAATAATTATGAAGCTATCAAAGGCAATGATTATTCATATAGGCATCACGTCCGTGTCAAGTAGATGGAAATGATTCTGCATCTACTACTATTACTGCACACATCGACCGACTACTGCCTGCATTTAGAGTATTAAGTTCATGAAGAACAGAGTAACGCGTTAGGTAATATGACATGATGTAGAGGGATAAACTCAAGAAATATGATGGAAACCCCATCTTTTTATCCTTCATGCCAACAATAAAATACGTGTCTCACTACCCCTACATTGTCACTGGCTGAGGACACCGTAAGATTGAACCCAAAACTAAGCAATTCTCCTATTGCAAGAATTACCAATCTAGTTGGCCAAACCAAACCAATAACCCGAAGAGACTTGCAAAGAGATGAAATCATGCATATAAGAATTCAGAAAGACTCAAATAATATTCATCGATAATTTGAACATAAACCCAAAATTCATCAGATCTTGACAAACACACTGCAAAAGAGTATTACATCGGATAGATCTCTATGAAGATCATGAAGAACATGGTATTGAAGAGAAAAGAGAGAGAAGAAGACATCTAGGTACTAGATATGGACCGGAAGGTCTGTAGTGAACTACTCATGCATCATCCCAGGGGCAATGGAGTTGATGTAGATGCCCTCCGTGATCGAATCCCCCTCCGGCAGATTACCAGAAAAGGCTCCAAGATTGGATCTCTCGGGAACGGATGCTTCTGGCGGCGGAAAAGTGTTTTCGTGGCTCGTTCTGATATATAGGGAATATTTGGGAATTTATAGGGCGAGAAATAGGGTTAGGAGAGCCGTCGTGGGCCCACAAGCCTGGGGGTGCACCCTACCCCCTGGGCATGCCCCTAGGCCTTGTGGCCCCACGGTGGCTCTGACGACGTCTTCTTCAAGTCTCCTGTTTTGCTTCTGGTCCAAGAAAAAATATTCTAAAGGTTTTATTCCATTTGGACTCCGTTTATTTGCAATACTCAAAAACAAGGAAAAAACAAAAATTGGCACTAGGCTCTAGATTAATAGGTTAGTCCCAAAAATAGTATAAAATAGCATATTAATGCATATAAAACATCCAAAACAGATAATATAATAGCATGGAACAATAAAAAATTATAGATACGTTGGAGACGTATCAAGCATCCCCAAGCTTAATTCCTGCTCGTCCTCGAGTAGGTAAATGATAAAAGAATTTTTTTGTTGTGGAATGCTAACTAACATATTTATCCATGTAATATTCTTTATTGTGGCATGAATATTCAGATCCGTAAGATTCGAAACAATAGTCTAATATTGACATAAAACGGTAATACTTCAACCACACCAACAAGGCAATCGTGTCCTTTCGAAATAACATGGCCTTAGAAAGTTATCCTTACAAAATCATATGGTATGGCTATGCTCCATCTTCCCCACACAAAGTATATAAATCATACACAACCCCGATGAACAAGTCAAGCAATTGTTTGACACTTCTGGTGTTCTCAAACCTTTTCAACTCTCACGCAATACATAAGCATGAGACATGGATATAGCACTATAGGTGGAATACAATTTGGAGGAGGTGCAAGTAAAAAGGGAGAAGATAGTCTGACATCAACTAGGCGTATCAACGGGCTATGGAGATGCCCATCGATAGATATCAATGTGAGTGAGTAGGTATTGCCATGCAACGAATGCACTTAGAGCTATAAGCGTATGAAAGCTCAAAAAGAAAACTAAGTGGTCGTGCAAGGTTAATATCCACTAGTTATATGAAGATCATGGTCATGGTGCTACTTTGAAGCACAAGTGAGGAAAAAGATAGTAGCAATTGTCCCATCTCTCTTTCTCTCATTTTTTACATATTTTTTATTTTTGTGGGCATCTTTGGCCTCTTTTATTATTATTTTTTATTTGGGCTTCGCTGGCCTCTTTTATTTTTTGTAAAATCCGGATACTCATCCCAACTTGTGAGGGAGTCATGGCTTCCATCATCCTTTTATCTCACGGGACAATGCTCTATTAATGAAAATCATCACACTTTCATTTACTTATAACTCAAAAAGAAAATTACAACTCGATACCTAGAATAAAGTATGACTCTTTATGCAAGATGAAGTGATGGTTGTAAGTGCATCTAGTGCCCCTTAGTGATTTTGGTGTATTGAAGACTTATAGGTTAAGGAACTAATGTGTTTGTGAGTGTACATAGGCTCTATAAGTCAATGAGGAGTTTGATATATTCGGAGATTATCGACCCCTAAAAATGTATGTCTTCAACTGAAGACTTTGGTGAAGACTTTACTGAAGACTTTGGTATTCCCTGAAGACTTTGAAAATGAAGAAGTTGGTGTGACCTTGAAGATATGAACGAGGACTATGAAGCGTGAAGACTTTTGTTTTCGTTGTTTCATTTCCTTTCTTTGAGTCATAGGAAACACCGTACTGTTAAAGGGGGCCGAGGTAATACTAAGGAAAATTTCCAACTGATGCTCAACTCCAATAGTCTCAACCTATCCAATCCTTCGAGTGAAGGATTTGGAAATCTCTTGCAGTTCAGTCAAGTTCTTCTGTGACAGAGACGATGTTCTTCTGGTCTCTGATCAAATTGATCTGACTGAGGAGTTAGGATTTCGCCAGTGCGAATTGCCTACAATTGAGGAACATGATGAGCCTGAGGACTTTCATAGTTTGAAATTCCGACTGTTGTTGTGCTTAGCGCTAGCTGTCCCCAATCATCACATCCACTTAACGGTCATATCGTTGGTGGCATTTATGTCTTATCATGTCAGGTTGCACCCTGGCTATAAATAGACACCCCCCACAATCACTAGTTGGTTGGCTGCTCCGAGAGAGAACTCACACTTGTCATTTGAGAGCAACCCATCCTCCGAGGACTTTGAGAGAAAATCATCAATGAGGAAAACCCCAAACCACCAAACCCAAAGTGATTGAGCATCACTAAAGAGATTGTTCCTGTGTGGAATCGATGCTTGTTAACTTTGAGGATTGTCTATCATCCAGACGGTTAGGCATCATGGTCTAGTGCATCCTGTAGTCAATTGGGGATCATGGAGTGACCTTGGTCTAGAGCATCCAACAGTCAATTGTGGATCGCCGGGTGACCAGTTTGTGACGGTTTTGGAAGTCTACCCTGAAGACCTTCCACGAGTGTTGGGCGAGGACTTTGTGACCTTAGCTCAAGGAGAATACGGTAAGGACTTTGTGTCCTGGGACTGTGTGTCCTCTGGTTTAAATACCAGGCCGCTCCAAACTAGACGTACGACTGTCACAGCAGTTGGAACTGGGTCATCAAACCATTGTCTTCATCGAGCTACCTGGTTCTATTTCCTCAACCCCCTTATTCCTCGTATACTTGTTGATGAAATTGTTCTTTACTATTTGAAGAATTTGACTGAAGACTTTCACAAATTCCTCACATCAAATTCTTGAAGCCACCTTGTTCCTCACCTGCTTATGTTGTATCATGCTACCTGTAATCTGTGCATATTCATTTCATCATCATGACTATGCTGTTGCTATGTTTCTCATGCACTTGAGTACTTATTCCTCTGCTAGTTATTCATCACATTTCAAATTACCAAAGTTGAAATTCCTCAAGTGATGAATTTGTAAAAATTGCCTATTCACCACCCTCTCCCCTCTAGTCGATATAACGCACTTTCGATGGTGCATGTCATGAAAAACTAAATGGTGGAAATTGCATGGCAATATATCTCGGAATGGTTATGGAAATGCTATAATAGGTAGGTATGGTGGTTGTTTCGAGGAAAATATATGGTGGATGTTTTGAGGGAGGGTTTGACGTACCGGTGAAAGTTGCGTGGTACTAGAGAGGCTAGCAAAGGTGGAAGGGTGAGAATGCGTATAATCCACGGACTCAACATTAGTCATAAAAAACTCACATACTTATGGCAAAAGTCTATTAGTTGTCAAACAAATCATTAGACGCATGCTCCTAGGGGAGAGAGTTAACCATCGCAAGCTCCCAACCGTCACACAAAGGTTGACAATCATTAAACAAATCATGCTCCGACTTCGTTACATAACGGTTCACCATACGTGCATGCTATGGGAATCAAAAAAAATAACACAAGTATCTCTTACAATTCACAACTACTCACTAGCATAACTCTCATATTACCATCTCCATTATCTCAAAACTATATGCAAGGAATCAAATTTCTCAAAGTATTCAATGCACTTGATATGAAAGTTTTTACAATATCCCTCTTGGATGCCCATTATATTAGGACTAAATTCATAACCTAAAAAAATTACCATGCTGTTTTAAGAAACTCTCAAAATAATATAAGTGAGGAATGAGAGTTCAATAATTTCTATAAAATATAACACCACCATGCTCTAAAAAGATACAAGTGAAGCACTGGAGCAACATTGCCTAGCTCAAATGATATAAGTGAAGCACATAGAGTATTCTAATAAATTCACGATTCAGAGTGTCTCTCTCAAAAGATGTGTGCAGCAAGTATTATTTTGGAAAACTAAAAAGAACAGAGTCATATCATACAAGACACTCCAAGCAAAACACATATCATGTGGTGAATAAAAATATAGTCTCAAGTAAATTTACCGATGGATTGAAGACGAAAGAGGGGATGCCTTCCGGGGCATCCCCAAGCTTAGGATTTTTAGTATCCTTGAATATGGCTTGGGGTGCCTTGTCCATCCCCAAGCTTAGGGTCTTTCCACTCTTTATTCCATAGTCCATCAAATCTTCACCCAAAAGTTGAAAACTTCACAACACAAAACTCAGCAGAAAACTCATGAGATCCGTTAGTATAAGAAAAATAAATCATCACTTTAGGTACTGTTTTGAACTCATTCTTTATTTCTTTTTGTTTAATCCCTATTGTATTCTAACTTCTCAATGGTTTATACCCCCCGATACAACCCGTAGGTACATCAAAATAAGCAAACAACACAAAGAAAACAGAATCTGTCAAAAACAAAAGAGTCTGTAGCAATCTGTAGACTTAGAATACTTATGAAACTTTAAATTTATGAAAAAATAGGAAAACTTGTATATAAATCTTATGTAAAAATTTCAGATCAATTGGACGCTCTGAAACAATTAGAAAATTCCTGGACTGAGCGCAAAAGTTTTTGTTTTTCAGCAAGATCAAATTAATAACTACCATAGATCACCCCAAAGGTTTTACTTGGCTCAAACACTAATTAAAACACCAAAACACAATTATTACAGAAGTAATAATGTGGAAAACACACCCAAACAGAAACAAAATATAGAAAGGGAAATAAAATTGGGTTGCCTCCCAACAAGCGCTATTGTTTAACACCCCTAGCTAGGCATAATGATTTCAATGATGCTCACATAAAAAGTAGTAATTGAAGCATGCAAGAGAGCATCATGAATCTCATGAAAAGCACATTTAAGTCTAACCCACTTCCTATGCATAGAGTTTTTGTGATCAAACAATTTATGGGAACAAGAATCAACTAGCATAGGAAGGCAAGCCAAGCATAACTTCAAAACTTTGAACACATAGAGAGGAAACTTGATATTATTGCAATTCCTACAAGCATATGTTCCTCCATCATAATAATTTTCAGAAGCATCATGAAGGAATTTCACAATATAACTATCAAATAAAGCATTATTTCCATCATCAATTATAGTATACGTGTCATCATCAAAACTTGGGGAACAAAGAATATCATATTCATCAAGCACAGCATCCCCAAGCTTGTGGTTTCGCATATAATTAGCATCATGGATATTCAGAGAATTCATACTAACAACATGGAAATCATTATTTTTATTCAAGGAATTATCATGAATCTCCTTACGATTTTCTTCTTTCAACACTTCATCAAATTTCGGATTCATGATTTTCAAACAAAACTTCATAGAGATAATCAAGTGCACTCAACTCACAAGCAATTGGTTCATCATAATTTGATGGTTTGAAAAGATTAGCAAGTGGATGATGATCCATATTTATAGTTTTTTAGAAAGGAAGATGCAAGCAAATAGAAGGCACATGGCAACACAAGCAAGCATAGCAATGAAAAGGCGAATGGAAGAAGGGCGAATAAAAAGGCAAATCTTTTTGGAAAATCGTTTTAGAAGTGGGGGAGAGGAAAACGAGAGGCAAATGACAAATAATGTAAATGCAAGAGATGAGTTTGTAATGGTTACTTGGTAGGCTTGATGTAGATCTCCCCGACAATGGTGCCAAAAATCCTTCTTGCTACTTCTCGAGCAAGCGTTGGTTTCTGTGAAGAGGAAAATCCTTCTTGCTACTTCTCGAGCAAGCGTTGGTTTCTGTGAAGAGGAATGGTTGATGCAGCAAAGTAGATAAGTATTTCCCTCAATATGTTGAGAACCAAGGTATCAATCTAGTAGGAGATACAAGCAAGCCCCTAGTAGATGCACCTACACAAAGAATCAACCTCTTGCACCCAACGCTATAAAGGGGTTGTCAATCCCTTCACGGTTACTTGCAAGGATGAGATCTTATAGAGATAGATTGCTTGAACGGAAAGTAAAACAAAAGGTAAAAAAATGCAACAAAGCATTTTTAGTCTAATCTCTGAAAGTATAAGATGGAAAATAGACCAGGGGCCATATGTTTCACTAGAGGCTTCTCTCATGATGGCAAGAGTTACGGTGGGTAAACAAATTTCTCTCGAGCAATTGATAGAAAAGCGAATAATTATGAAGATATCCAAGGAAATGATTATGCATATAGGCATCAAGTCCATGTCAAGTAGACGGAAACGATTCTGCATCTACTACTATTAATCCACACATCGACTGACTCCTGCCTGCATCTAGAGTATTAAGTTCATGAAAGAACATAGTAATGCATTGGGTAAGATGACATGATGTAGAGGGATAAACTCAGGCAATATGATGAAAACCCCATCTTTTTATCTTTTATGGCAATAATACAATACGTGCCTCGCTACCCCTACTTTGTCACTGGTTGAGGACACCGCAAGATTGAACCCAAAACTAAGCACTTCTCCTATTGCAAGAATTACCAATCTAGTTGGCCAAACCAAACCAATATCTCAAAGAGACTTGCAAAGATATGAAATCATGCATACAAGAATTCAGAAAAGACTCAAATAATATTCATAGATAATCTGAACATAGATCCACAATTCAACTGATCTCGACAAACACACCGCAAAAGAGTATTACATCGGATAGATCTCCATGAAGATCATGAAAAACATGGTATTGAAGAGCAAAGAGAGAGAAGAAGCCATCTAGGTACTAGCTATGGACCCGAAGGTCTGTGGTGAACTACTCACGCATCATCGAAGGGGCAATGGAGTTGATGTAGATGCCCTCCGTGATCGAATCCCCCTCCGGCAGATTACTGGAAAAGGCTCCAAGATTGGATCTCTCGGGAACGGTGACTTCTGGTAGTGGAAAAGTGTTTTTGTGGCTCGTTCTGATATACAAGGAATATTTGGGAATTTATAAGCTGATAAATAGGGGTAGGAGAGCTGTCGTGGGCCCACAAGCCTGAGGGGCGCGCCATAACCCCTGGGCGCGCCCCTAGGGCTTGTGGCCCCACGGTGGCTCACCCGACTTCATCTCCAAGTCTGCTGGTTTGCTTCTGGTCCAAGAAAAATTATTCTGAAGATTTTATTCTGTTTGGACTCTGTTTAATATTCCTTATCTGCAATACTCAAAAACAAGGAAAAAACAGAAACTGGCACTAGGCTCTAGATTAATAGGTTAGTCCCAAAAATAGTATAAAATAGCTTATTAATGCATATAAAACATCCAAAACAGATAATATAATAGCATGGAACAATAAAAAATTATAGATATGTTGGAGATGTATCAGTTAGTTCCATTCAAATCATGAAAATTAGAGTCCAAAACAAGAGCAAAAGAGTTTGGAAAAGTGGATACGATGGAGACGTATCACTTCCTCTCCTTCTTGGGTATGTGGGTGGCGTATATCATGTTTACTGTTTTGACCTCTGGAGGGAATTTGTTTTGTCCGCCACCAATCGGACCCCGACGCTCATCCTCGTCCTCGCTGTGAGGGCTCTTGCATTGATCCTCGGGCAGGAGCTTGTCGGCCTGTTTGAACACCCAGCAATTGTAGTGTGTATCATTGGCAGGCTTATCTTGAGTCCCATGGATTTGGCAAGGCCTTTCCATGATCTTCTGCAGCGGGGTCAGTCCATCTCGATTGCCTTTAGGGGGCTTCTTCTGCTGCCCAGGTCAGGAGTTGCGGAAGCCAGCGTTAACGGTCGTGTCATCGGCATCACTAGTATTGTGCTGGCATTTGTTTTTGTTGCGCTTTGGTTTCCCGTTGCCGTCCCGAACTTCAGAGGTTTTGGGGTCTTCAGAGTTGTGGCTGCGTCTCGCTAGCCGATTATCTTTGCCCGCGCAAAAACGGGTCATGAGGGATGTAAGGGTGGACATAGTCCGAGGTTTATCCTGGCCGAGCTGGCAAGCCAGCCATTCATCCCGAATATTATGCCAAAAGGAGGCTATTGCCTCAGCGTCCGGGCAATCGACAATCTGGTTCTTCTTGGTCAAGAATCGATTCCAGAATTGCCGTGAAGACTCTCTAGGATTCTGAAGGACGTTACTTAGGTCGGAGGAATCTAGCGGCCAAACATAGGTGCCCTGGAAGGTAGATCGAAATGCATCCTCTAACTCTTCCCAGCATCCAATGGAGTTTTTGGGGAGTCTGTTTAACCACTGCCGAGATGGCCCCTTGAGTTTTAGGGGGAGATATTTGATGGCATGGAGATCATCTCCTAGAGCCATGTGGATGTGGACAAGGAAGTCCTCAATCCATACGGTTGACTCAGTTGTCACATCATACAACTCTATGTTCACGAGTTTAAACCCCTCTGGGAACTGATGCTGCATCACCTCGTCTGTGAAGCACAATGGGTGACCAACGCATCTGACTCGAGCTATGTCGCACATGTATTCGGCGTCTGTTCTAGCCCGGTTGCGTTCCCGGCGTCTGTTATTGTTGTCAAGCCACGGTTTGTACCCTTCCCGTCTATCGGGTGAGTAACCTCTCGATCCGTAGATGGATTTTGTACCACCTGCTCTATAGTCCAGGTCGTCCCGCAGGTCAAACCTGCATTGGGCTCTAGTGGCTCATTTCCCCATCTTCAGGGCATCGCCGGTCTGTAACCGGTGTCATCAGCTGTCATGTCACGCACGCGAGGTGTCGTGGAGAACGAACACCTATGGGATCATGGGGATCCCTTTCGGTTCGGCGGGGGGGGGGGCGAGATGGGACAAAGAGCCGGTCTAGTGAGCTGCGCATGGTTTTTTTTACCCAGGTTCGGGCCGCATGGATGCGTACAACCCAACTCCTGCCTGGGGTTATTCATCGTGTTCTAGGGTTCCCGCTACAGGAGTTCCATGAACGGCTGCTACGTGAGCTTGGAAACCTCCAGTTGTCTAACTGTCGGGCTGTCTGGTCTTCCAAAAGTGTCGAAAAAGTCCGAAACTCCTCCTCCGTAACACCATGGGCCTCCTTTTATGCCTAAGGGGATCCCAACATTGGCGTACAGTGTGCACACGGGATGCATGATGCTACAGTGCTATCGTACCTAACCCTATTGGAGTAGGACAAGAGCATTAAATGCACCATCAGGGGCCTCAGTCCGTCAGTGGGACGGGACGGGGGCCCGTCCCATCGGCGCCGCTTAGCTCCCTCCAACGTCGACATCGCGACACGCGTCCAGGTGAATCGACACCTGGCCTGAGTGCTGGCGGTGCTTGCCGGGGCCTTGCCTTGCCGGGGGCCTGGAGGCTCTACCGCCCTCTCGGCAAGGTCTTGCCGGTAGTCTGAGTCTTCTGTGCTGGTGCTTGACAAGTCTCTGTCGGGCCTTGCCGCCGGGGCAGCTACTACTTCCCGTGCACAAGTAAAGGGGCACGAGTATAGGAGCCCCCGGGCCTGGGCCATACACGTCGTGAGGCGTTGTTGGGCTAGGCCCAAGTAGTGCATGGGCACGCGTGGCAGGGCCTTGCAGTTGTGATCATTGTGCTCGCTATGCTTCCCCATGACGTCTATTGAATGCGGGTAGTGGGATACGTGCGCGGCACGGCCATTGAGTTTTCAATTACCGTGTCAGGTATTTTCCGCCACACGCACCGCATGGATAGCGAGGAGCTAGAAATGGGTGCCCATGATTTAAAGTCCCGAAGAAAAGGTAGTAATTGTGGCGCCATGGATTGGGGCAACAGGGTGGTTATTGTTCGCCCCGTGATCGAGGGCACCGCTATTGGAGGTGGTGGGCGGCGTCCTTTGGAGTGGGGGAGAGCCAGCCCGCGCGCTCCCCCCTATGAATTGGGGACAACGGGGGTGAAGCTCATTCACCCTTCTTCCTCCCTTTGAGTGCAAAACTTCGCAGTCCGCCTCCCCCTCGTCTTCTCAATCTTCAGGTAGTGCCCGCCCTTCACCATGTACAGGGGGCGAGTGCAACCACCTTCCTCGGCTGCGAGGAGGAGCTCTTGACTGGATCATGCCGCTGTTTTAGCCACAGAGGCGGAAAGAGGCTCGAGTTCGCGTGGCGGAGGAGGCACGAGGGGCCGTGGCCGCCGCGGAGGCAGAGGTCATGGGAGGTGGAGCACTGCTCCACCCCCTCCTCCGACGCCAGGCATCCCCACGAAAGACGCCCACGCCGAGGGGACAGCGCTGGATTTCATCCTCGAGCTGGGCGGTCCCCTCCGTAGCCATCTGCGCCTCCCACGCCTCTTCGGCAGGGTGATGAAGGATGACCAGCCACCCTTCGTGCAGTTCCGGGTGGCAGGGTGTTGTAATTGCGCGACATGGGTGGACGTTGAGTATCCAGCGCGCCGCATCATGTGCCTCAAGCGCGACTGGAAGACCTTCGCCCGCGCCCACAACCTCCAGGAAGGGCACGTCATTCGTTTTAAAATGAAGGAGGCCAATACGCTGTCCATCAAGATTTATGGGAGCTCCGGCATCTGCCTTAGCTGCTGCGAAGAGAGCGCGAGGAGCGGCGAAAGTCTATCCTCCGGCAAGAGTGACGAGGAGGATAGTAGCAACGAGCCCGGTCTGCGGGAGGTCAAGTCGGAGCCCGAAGATTCGAGCTCGGACTGACCGCCAACCGCACCACCATCGCTAGCCTCACGCCTCTCACCCTCCCGGCAAGATGTCCTTGCCGGGTGCTTTAGTCTCGAGCGCCAGCTGGGTGTTCTGGCAAGTCCGTGGACTTCGGCTTCTGGGGTCCATCCCCCTTTCCGCCCGCTCTAGCCCTCTCCTCCGTGCAATGCTAGTCCAGGAGGAGCCAGGTTCTTGCTTGCCCATCTGGCAGCCCTACTCGTCCGCGCAGTGCGAGTCCGAAGGGGTCAGGTCGGGGTTCTGCTGAGGACCTCTCACCATCTTTTTATTCTTGTATCATGCCTCTCCTTTCCATCTTTTTCTTCTTGTAATCAAGTCAAATAAAGATGTACTTAGAAAAAAGCGGTATCTTATGTAAATATCACCCTATCTAAAAAACTGTATGTAATCTTCCTTGTTAAATTGCTTCTGTGTATGGAATTTTCCCTATGCCCTTTCTGGAAGAATCTTGCCGGCATGTGTAGCCCTACCGCAAGTGCTTTGAGGAATGGGTCCTTAGCAGCCTGCTGGCGGTGCCACTACTGGCAAGATACCTTGGCATCCTTGGTGCGGCCGTTCAAGGCATCGGCCTTACTTGAAAACGGGATGAGGGCGCAAGCACTATCAATTGGATCATTGAGCGGACTCGAAACGAAACAAGGAGTGTGGGCGAAGCCACTTAAGCCGTTGAGCGGTCCCGAACGCAGTGAGGGCATGTCTAATCGTGGCAAGGTTCCTACGCGTGTAGGTTTTCCATACATAAGTCAAAATTACCCAAGGAAAATAACTCTATGGCAAGGATCCACATGGGGTTTTTGCAACTTATCTTTTCGTTGCCTTTCTCCTTTCAACAAGTTTTTTTGGGAGGTCGCTCATAGGTATCCGTACCATCATCTCCCCGGCAAAGTTGCACGCGGGGGATCCTTCTGTCCTTTGGGAAAAAGAAAGAAGAGAAAATATGTATATGGAACCTTGGCGGTCCATTAGTCCTTGCCAGGATTAAGTGCGATGCAACACTTCAGATAAACATGCACATAAGTAAACATGAAAATCGAACAGGATTCTAGAACACTTATCTTTATTTAACTACGCACAGGGTCTCGGCCTGGCTTTCTACCAAGGATTACATGCTTCAGCGGAAAGACTTGTACAAAAGGTGGTCGCCGGGAGGCCCGGCAACCGCGCCTCATGGGTAGAACTTGCGAAGGTGTTCAATATTCCAGGAGTTGCTCACTGGGATGCCATCTTCAGTCTCCAGGTGGACTGCGCCAGGCCTGGTGACTCGTATTACCCCATAAGGGTTGTCCCACTTTGGCGTCAACTTGTTTGTATTCTTGGTGGACTGAACTCGCCGAAGAACAAGATCGCCTTCCTCAAGACTTTTGGCATTGACTTTGCGTCTATGGTAGCGGTGCAAAGCTTGCTGGTAGTGCGTAGCTCTCACACCAGCCTGAAGACGGTCTTCCTCAAGGAGCGTCGCGTCATCTTTCCGCAACTGCTCTTGCTCAAGCTCATCATAAGCGAGCACTCGAGGTGGCCCGTATATGTGTTCCGTGGTGAGATCTGCCTTTGCCCCATAGACAAGGGAGAAGGGTGTCTGGCCGGTAGCTCGATTTGGTGTCGTCCTGATTGACCAAAGAACCACCAGCAACTCATCAATCCAGTTCCTTCTGCACTTGTGCAGCCTATCAAAATTTCTTGTCTTGAGGCCTCGCAGCACTTCAGCATTAGCCCTCTCTGCTTGGCCGTTGCTCCTCAGGTGGGCAACGGAAGCAAAACAGATTTTGCTACCAAGGTCTTGGACGTATTGCATGAAGGTGTGGCTCGTGAACTGTGCGCCATTGTAAGTGATGATCCTGTTGGGAACACCAAAGCGGCAAACTAGCCGCTTAAAGAACTTCACGGCTAACTATGATGTCACCTTCCTCACTGCTTCCACTTCCGGCCACTTTGTGAACTTGTCGATCGCTACGCACAAGTACTCAAAGCCCCCAGCAGTGCGGGGAAAGGGGCCCAAGATGTCGAGCCCCAGACCAAAAATGGCAAGGAGAGAGGGATTGTTTGAAGGGACATAGCCGGTTGATGTAGTTTCTTCGACTGAAACTGGCACGCTTCACACTTGGTTACTAACGCAGTTGCATCCTGGTGGGCAGTGGGCCAAAAGAAACCTTGTCGGAATGCCTTTTCGGCAAGTGCTCTTGATCCTATGTGGGAGCCACATATGCCTCTGTGTATCTCTGCCAACAGCTCCAGTCCATCCTCTTGAGAAATGCACTTGAGTTTCATGCCATTCAATCTTTTTCTGTATAGGACGCTGTCTACGAACTGGTACATATGAGACCGGCGGGCTACTTTCTCTGCTTCCTCTTGTTCCTCGGGGAGGTCTCCTGTTTGAAGGAATCGGACAATGTGATGTGCCCATGCTGGAGCCTGGGGCTCGACATCAAGGAATAAAGGCGTATCCTCTGCCGGGGGAGCATTTGCCTTGATGGCAAGGGCTTGAGGGCCTGTCGAAGTCTGCTACGCCCCGGCAAGCCCGACGGGAGCATATACTTCTACGGCAAGAGCCGGGGGCCCTGTCGTAGCATAGTACTCACCGTCAAGCCTGTCGTTCCCTCTGGCAACCTTCTAGCCGGCGGCTTCGGGGAGCTCTGCTGGGAAATACTTGCCAGAACTTAACTTTCTTCTCTTCTCTTGTCCAGTTGATGGAGTCACGGAGGGTTGAGTTAGTTGGAGCGTGAAAGTTCCAGGTTTCATAGGTAACTTAAGGGCAGCACACTTTGACAGGCCATTAGCAACGACGTTCTCTGCACGTGGAACATGCTCCATTTGTAGGCCGTCAAATCGCTCTTCCAACTTCCTCACTTCATCCACATAGGCTTCCATCAATGGGCTCTGGCAGTCTTTGTTCACTTGCCTGACGACAAGTTGAGAATCACCCCTGACAATAAGTTTCTTTATCCCAAGGTCCGTCGCGATCCTGAGACCGGCAAGTAGACTTCATACTCAGCAGTGTTGTTCGTTGATCTCTCCCGGGAAAATTCATCTGGACCACATATCTGAGCTGCTCTCTGGTGGGTGCGATAAGCAGCACTCCGGCACCAGCGCCTTGCAATGAGAAAGCTCCATCGCAATACATGATCCATTCTTGATCGGTTTCCTTGGTGGGGAGAGTTGACTCTGGAATCTCTTCATTGGGCGTTGGGGTCCATTCTGCAATGAATTCTGCCAAGGCGCTGCTCTGAATGATCGAAGTGCTTTCAAACTCCAAAGCTTGATAATTCCAGGGCCAACTCCACAATCCTGCCGGTAGCTTCTGGCTTTCTCAATATCCGTTGTAGCGGGAAGCGGGTGACAACGGTGATCTCATGTGCCTAGAAGTAATGGCACAACTTCATTGAGGCCATAAGAAGGCCGAAGAGAAACTTTTGCATGCCAGAATACCTTGATCTAGCCCCCTGCGACAACGAGCTGACAAATTAGACTGGTCACTGCACCACTTTCTTCTTCTAGACTATCTCTTTCAATTATGCAGATTCTTGTTTGCCGGCACCAGATCCTGTCGGGGAACATCCTAGCTCGTCATTTCATGTCCCTATCATTGTTGCGGCTTCTTTGTCAACTTCTCTTTCAGCCACTAGCGCAACACTCACCACTTGGTTCGTTGCCGCTAGGTACAGCAGCAACGACTCTTGTGGTTTTGGCACGACTAGAACTGGAGAGGAAAGGCACTTCTTCAAATCCTGCAGCGCCGCCTCCGCTTCCGGAGTCCATTTCATTTGAACTACCTTCTTCAAAATTTTGAAAAAGGGCAAGGCGCGCTCAGCAGATTTTGAGATGAACTTACTCAGAGCAGCAACATAGTCGCAAGGCGACGCACGTCCTTGACTCGCATTGGTGCCTCAATTTGCTCAATTGGTTTGATGTTATCAGGATTTTCTTCGATTCCTTGCTGAGACACAAAGAACCCGAGAAGCTTGCCGGATGGAACGCCGAACACACATTTCTCGGGGTTGAGGTTCATGTTGATCTTGCGCAGATTGGCAAACGTCTCTTCTAGGTCAGATATGAGTGTAGCCTTGTCCTTCGTTTTGACCACTCTGTCATCCATATAAGCCTCCATATTTCTATGTAGCTGGGGCTCAAAACCAATCTGGACTGCTCTTGCAAAGGTAGAACCAGCGCTTTTCAACCTGAAAGGCATACGCAAAAAGCAGTATGTACCACATGGCATGATAAACGCCGTCTTCTCTTCATCTTCCTTGGCCATAGAAATATTATGATAGCCTGAATAGGTGTCAAGGAAAGACAATAAGTCGTAGTTGGCAGTGGAGTCCATGATCTAGTTGATGCGTGGCAAGGGAAAAGGATCCTTGGGGCAGGCTTTGTGGATGTCTGTAAAATCAATGCACAACCTCCATTTACCATTAGCCTTGTGCACTATGACTGGATTGGCCAACCATGCAGGATGGAGTACTCCTCTGATCAGGCCAGCTGTCTCTAACTTCTTGATCTACTCAACAAAAAAGTATTGCCGCTCTGAAGCTTGCTTCCAAACCTTCTGCTTCACGGGCCGCGCGTGTGGGCAGATGGCAAGGTGGTGCTCAATCACCTTCCTGGGAACACCGGGGATATTAGATGGTTGCCATGCAAACACATCGACATTCTCCCATAGGAAGGCGACGAGCGCGCTTCCTATTTGTCGTCAAGGGTGGAACTTATAGTGAAAGTTCCCCCCGTGCCATCCTCCTTGGCGGGCACCTTCTTGGTCTCTAGCGGGGCAGCCTTGGAGTTTTTGCTCTTGTCTGTGGAGCTCTCTAGAACATCGTCAACGGTAGCGCGACACTCCCAAGAGGTGCACTTGCCAGAACATGCGCCAGCGGCCTTTCCAGACTTCTTTGCCCTGGGAGCTTCAGCGGCAGGAGCAAGTGCATTGGCGGCAGGTGCTACGACTGCGCCCCAGTAGAGTTGGTCAGCATAGATAAGCGTGCTTTTCTTGTCAGAGTGGATGGCAATGACGCTCATTTCCCGGGCATCTTCAGCACGTTGTAAGTGAAGTGGGTGGCCGCCATGAACTTGGCCAGTGCCGGTCGGCTGAGAATGCCGTTGTACGGCAACGAGATCTTGGCAACGTCAAAAACGATCTTCTCCGTTCTGAAGTTGATATCGCTGCCGAACGTCACCGGCAGTTTGACCTTGCATTTCGGCTGAGTCCTTCCCGAATTGACCCCTTGGAAAGCGCCTGTCGGCTCAAGATCTTCATCAGGAATATGCAGCCTCCGAATGACATCGGATGAGATCAGGTTTAGGATGGCCCCACTGTCGACTAACATCTTCATCACCTTGAGGTTGCGGATTGTTGGCGAGACCAACAATGGCAGGCACCCGACTGCTGTTATGCGATCAGGGTGATCCTCGGCATTGAAGATGATAGGAGTGTTGGACCATTTCAGAGGTTTCTGTGCGCCGATAGAGGGCTCTGCCGCATTAACCTCGCGTGCCCACTGTTTAAGTTGGCGGTCAGACGAATGCAACGAGGCTCCTCCTTCTATGCACATCATCTCCGTACCCTTCTGAAACTCATGCTCACAGGACTCGTCATCCTCTTCGACATCATCATCATCTCCTTCTTGCTTGTCGCGGACATGGGACGGCCAATCCTTCTGTTGCTTGGGCTTGCCGCGGTGACCTTCGCGAGCACCATGCTTCTTGCCAGACCCCTCAGCACCATCCTGACCCTTCTCCTTGTCGCACCTTTCATATTCGGTCCTTTGCTTCTCGGCAAGCTACTCAACTTGCAGGCAGTTTTGGAGGTCGTGGCCCTTGGTGTGATGGATCTTGCAATACTGCTTGCCAAAGTCTTCTAGCTTGCCGGCAGCCACTAGTGCGTGGCAGGAGGCGCACCCGACAACATCGTTTCCGGGGTCATTGACCTTGTCTTTCTTGGCGACGCCGGGGTTGCTAGATGCCTCGACAGCAAGCACAGTCTTGCCCTTGCGCTTCTTGTTTTGCCGCTGGCATTTCTTTGTCGGGACAGCAGTATCCTCATCCTCAGAATCGACCTCCACACCGGCATCTTTGCCGGGGAGTCTTCTCCCTTCTTCAGCCCGAGGGCACTTGTCTGCCAAAGCATAAAGCTCGGCGACATCCCTGACCCAGTTCATCGCCAGCTCCTCCCGCGTCTTGTGGTTACGCATGTTTTGATGGAACACGCTGATAATAGCGGCAGGGTGAACATCCGGGATGTTGTGGTGCACGTAGATGAACCTATGGATGTACTTGCATAGAGTTTCGCCTTCCTTCTGGAGAATAATGTGCAGATCGCTCTCCTGGCCAGGAGCCATATGACCTCCGGTGAAGGCTCCAATGAACTCGTGACACAGGTCCGCCCGAGAAGCGATGGACCCCTCCAGCAAGTGCATCAGCCTTGACCTGACGTTGGGCTTAAGCACCAACGGGAAGTAGTTGGCCAATATCTTATCGTCGCGGCCCCCGGCAGCCTGCACCGCAATGGTGTAGATGCTCAGGAACTCTGAAAGATGGGTCTTGCCATCATACTTCTTCGGGTCTTCTGGTTTGAACGTGCGGGAATTGGGCCACTAGACTTGCCGCAGCTCAAGGGTAAACGCTGGACATCCGACCTCGTAAGGTAGGCTGACAGGGTACCCCGGCACGGACTTGTCTACAGTGGGCCTCGCGCGCCTGTCTAATTGGAGGCGCACTTCCCACCGCTGCTCGATCGCGGCTCGGGCATCTTCCTTCCCACTCCCTCGAAGAACATGACGTTGATCGTGGCGCGTCCATGGGTCAGACGACGGTGTTGAGTAACCATCATAGGAATCAGCCCATCGGGTCGGCGACCGGCAATGCTGTCGCGGAGGAGAGTGCACCGAGGCTGTGCCGACTCTGGGCACTTCTCCACTGGTCTGAGGCGGCCCCGTGGGCCGAAGCTTATCTGCGAGGCTGAGGAGGCTCTGAATGGTGGCTCTCCAGTCATCGAGCTTGTTCGCAGCAGGAGGGAAGTTCAGGAGTAGCTGCGCTCGCGCCACCGCTTCCTCTGCCCTGGACGGCAGCGAGCGACGTGAGGAACACGAGGTGCTTTGACTCCTAACCGTGTTTGAAGGAGCACCGTCGCGATCACGCGTCGGCATGCCACTCTTGCTTGCATGCTGGTCGCGCGCATCTTAGGAATGATGCGCAAGAGCTTTTCCATGGGGACGTTGAGAACCGCGGGCGCCGTGGCACGGCTCTCCACGCACGTCCTGAGAAGGTCGCGGCATAGGCACCGGCATGGGTGCTCTCGGAGATACTCTTCCACCCCTGGAGTTCTCCGTACCACCCACAGGTGGTACCGCTCTGTCCTAAGACCCAGGGGCATGGGAGTTCCCACCGTCGCCATGGGCGTCTCCGCGGCGAGCGTCGCCGCTTGCTTGGCCTTGGTCATCGGAGCGTCGTGGAAGTTCCGAACCTCCGCCTCCTCCTCCTCCACTCGTGTCAACGCCATCTCCTATCTGCGCAGACATAGGGATGGCGGACATGGATGGGCCAACTGTTGTCAGGCCCTTCTTCTTGGGGGCCATGGCGATGATGAAGCTGGGGCGCAAATCACCAGAACGGGTTCACACCACTCACGCGCCCCCTACCTAGCGCGCCAAATATGTCATGGAGAACAAACACCTATGGGATCGTGGGGATCCCTTTCAGTTTGGCGGAGGGGGGGGGCAAGATGGCACAAAGAGCCGGTATTGTGAGCTGCACACGGTTTTTTTACACAGGTTCGGGCCGCACGGATGCGTAAAACCCTACTCCTGCTTTGTTGTATTAATCGTGTTCTAGGGTTCCAACTACATGAGCGCCATGAACGGATGCTATGTGAGCTTGGAAACCTCTAGTTGTCTAACCGTTGGGCTGTCTGGTCTTCCAAAAGTGTTGAAGAAGTCCAAAAGTCCTCCTTTGTAATGCCCTGGGCCTCCTTTTATACCTAAGGGGATCCCAACAATGGCGTATAGTGTGCACACGGTATGCACATTGCTACAGTGCTATCGTACCTAACCCTAACGGAGTAGGACAAGAGCATTAAATGCACCGTCAGGGGCCTCAGTCCGTCAGTGGGATGGGACGGGGCCCGTCCCATCGGTGCCGCTTATCTCCCTCCAACGTCGACACTATGACACACGTCCACGTGAATCGACACCTGACCTGTGTGCTGGTGGTGCTTGTCGGGGCCTTGGCTTGCTGGTACCTTGCCTTGCCAGGGGCCTGGAGGCTCTATAGCCCTCCCAGCAAGGTCTTGCAGGTAGTCTGAGTCTTTTGTGGTGGTGCTTGTCAAATCTTTGCTGGGCCTTGCCATCGGGGCGGCTACTACTGCTCGTGCACGAGTAAAGGGGCACTAGATGACCCAAAAACTCTAGTGCACCAACACGAGGAGGGCGGTCTGGCTAGTCGTATGGGGTATGTTTGGGGGGACGAGTATTAGTAAGATCGTCGTCAAATTGTGGTAGCAACCTTCTGCGTGGATAGATTTTGGGTTGGTCCGATAGACCGGTATTGTACCCTTCCTCAACTGAGAGGACTCTCGTCCATCGATCATTGATTTCATCTTGTTCGACTTTAAGTTGTCGTTATTTTTCTTTCAGGCTGCGTGTCGTGGCTATGAGATGTTGCCTGAACAGTTCCTTATCCTCGAGATTGTCAGGGATGTCAAGGTCATCGTCTTCCGGGATGTCCTCCTCCTCTACGGAAGGGAGGTAGTTATCGTCCTCGAAATCGTTAAAGTCATCGGGCTAGCACTGGTCTTCAGGATTCTCCTGACCATCTACCAGGTGTTCGGGGATATTGGGATCTCCTAGGTCCTCCGAGGTATCTCCATCCCCGGTGCTGCTGATGGATTTTCTTCCCTTGTTTCCTTTTGACCGCTTATACGACTTCCGACGCCTTGACAACGCGTCACTTGATTTGCCGCTGTCGTTCTTAGGCATGTTTTCGCCATTAGCGGCAGGAGTGTCTACCATGTAGACATTGTATGTGGAGGTGGCCACCCATTGCTCGGTGTTAGCGGGGGTGCGGCGCAATCCTCTTCATCCATGTATTCTGCCTCCTCGGAGGCATAGTCCAACATGTCGGTTAAGTCTTCAACTGTGGCTATGAAGTGGGTGGTGGGTGGGTCGAAAAATTCGTCCTGGCCTGCTTTGTGGCTGATCTAAGCATAGATTGGGGTTGGATCATCGATAATTTTCATCAACGAAATCCATTCTAGGGCCTCCTTCAATGTCGAGAGCCCGATCGGGTCAAACTGCGGGGAGCTGTCGGAGGTGATCTCCGACGTGACCAGACAAGTGGAGTGTTCGACAAGAACAAGTATCCGGTCCTCTCGCACTATGACCAGATCCGGACTAAGAGTTAGGCCATCGCCGGGGTTAACCTCATGGGCATGACCGAAAAGGGAGCTCGAGGTTAAAGCCTCCGAGTCTTCGGGCATGGTAGGCGAGACTACGAGCCCGGTTAGTGACAGGTCACCCCTAGGAGAACTCTAGTTTACCGAATCTAACCTCTCGACCAGGGGCGGAGCTTTTGACATGACCTAGATGGCTGGTCTGGCCAGCATGCAGCACAACGCTGCCAAAGGCAAAGATCTGCCTTGGGACAAAAGTGTCCATGTTGCGGACCTCTTCGTTGATGAACAGGAGAGACATTGATTCCTTGGGCGATCACAGCGTAACTCTCAATGAAAGCACCAATGTCGGTGCCAAACCCGGTAGATCTCTGGTAGGGGGTCCCGAACTATTAAACTAGGATCGATGGTAACAGGAGACAAGGGAGACATGGTTTACTGAGGTTCGGGCCCTCCTATGGAGGTAATACCCTACGTCCTGCTTGATTGTATTGATGATATGTGGGTTACAGAGTTGATCTACCTCGAGATCGAATAGCTAAACCCTAGTTGAGTTGTCCTATATCTACAACCTAAAACTCTCCTGCTTATATAGATGCTGAGGGTACCTAGGGTTTACACATGGTCTATTACACACCGAAGAGATAAACATGTCTATTCGCTACATTAAACGTGGAGGACAAGCCATGATTCCCGAAGCTTCCTGCCTAGAGACAGGGCCTTCGATTGATCCAACATCTGGTTAGTGGCCCATATAGTCTGGCCCATAAGGAACAGGTCGGCCTTCCGAGGACCCCTTAATCCAGGACTCCCTTAGAAGGTTTTACCTCGTTTCAAGATACGGAGCCGCCGCCACCTCCTGTTCTTCATCGGGAGGCCAGATCTGGAGTCTGTTTGGGGCTCCGAAGAGGAGAATCTTCGGTCTACGCCATCATCAACCCTTCTCCATTGCCAATTCCATGATGCTCCCCACCGGGAGTGAGTAATTCCTTCGTAGGCTTGCTAGTCAGTGAGGAGTTTGATGAGATTCATCATGTAATCAAGTTAGTTTTGTTAGGGCTTGATTGCTAGTATCCACTACGTTCTAAGATTGAAGTTGCTATGACTTTGCCATGCTTAATGCTTGTCACTAGGGCCCGAGTGCCATGATTTCAGGTCTGAACCATTTATGTTATCATCATTATATCTATGTTCTTGATCCGATCTTGCCTAGTCATATGCACCTATTACGCGTTATGATCCGTCAACCCCATAGTGAGAATATTTGGGATACTTCACGGCGATGACCGTAGTTTGAGGAGTTCATGTATTCCCTAAGTGCTAATCCGTTGTTCCGGTTCTCTATTAAAAGGAGGCCTTAATATCCCTTAGTTTCCTTATGACCCTGTTGCCATGGGAGGGTAGGACAAATTATGTCATGCATGTTCTTTTCCATAAGCACATATGAGTATACGGAATACATGCCTACATTACATTGACGAACTGGAGCTAGTTCTGTGTTGCCCTAGGTTATGAATGTTATATGATGAATATCATCCAACGAATACTCTGATCCAGTGCCTACGATCTTTTCACATATTGTTCTTGCTAAGTTACTACTGTTGCTGCTACTGTTACACTTGCTACAAAATCAATGCTTCTATTGTTATCGGTACTGTTACTGTCACCACTCCTATCAAACTATCATATTATTGTGCTACTGAACACTCTACTAAAGATATTTATCTCTAGGTGTGGTTGAATTGACAACTCAATTTCTAATACTCTCAAATATTCTTTGGCTCCCCTTGTGTAGAATCTATAAATTTGGGCTGAATACTTTAACCTCAAAAACTGTTGCGATTCCCTATACTTGTGGGTTATCAAGACCTTTTTCTCGTGCCATTGCCGAGGAGCATAGCTATATTTGTTGAGTCACTTGGGATTTATATCAGTTGATCACTATGAAGAATCTGAAGGATATATACTAAAACTAAGATTTTTCTCTCGAAGACGAGGGAGGTAAGGAACAGCCATCTAGCTCTACACTTGATTCACCTTCTGTTATGGGTAAGCTTGCAAAACCACCACATTCTTTTAATCCTGATATTTATGATGCTCCTTCTGCTATGAATGATGCTTATGATGATGCTAGTACCATGCTATATGAAACTATGCCATTAGGTGAATTTCTTGATGAACAAATTACTAGAGCTAAATAGAATGAAATAATTGAATCTGCTGAATCTCCTGAAATTGATGAGAACTTTCAAACTGATGATTATGAAACACCTAATAGGCCTAGCTCTCCTAGATTTGAAATGTCTAAGATACCTGAAGGTTATGCTTTAGATGGAGAAATATCTAGAGAGATTCTTTCTTGTAAGGATAGGAATGATGTTAAGAAATTACTATGCAAGTATAAGGAAAAGACCTTGAATGCTAAAATGAAATGTGATCCTAAGTTTGCAACTTCACCTATCTTTGGTACCGAAAAGGGTTATGAATTCTCTATCGACCCAGAGTTATTTACTTTGGTTGAATCTGATCCTTTTCATGGCTATGAAACTGAAACTGTGGTAGCACACCTTACTAAGCTGAATGATATAGCCACCCTATTTGCTCATGATGAGAAGATTCACTACTATTATATCCTCAAATTATTTCTGTTCTCATTAAAGGGTGATGCTAAGATATGGTACAATGCTCTTACTCCTGGTTGTGTGCGTAGTCCCTAGGATATGATTTACTACTTCTCTGAAAAATATTTTCCTGCTCATAAGAAACAAGTTGCCTTATAGGAAATATTTAAATTTGTGCAAATTGAAGAAGAGAGTCTCCCACAAGCTTGGTGGAGGCTTCTCCAATTTCTATACTTTGCCTGATCATCCTCTTAAGAAACATGAAATACTTGATATCTTCTATAATGGACTAACTAATGCTTCTATGGACTTCCTAGATAGTTGTGCTAGTTGTGTTTTTAGGGAACGAACTGTTGAACAAGACGAGGAACTATTGAATAATATACTGAAAAACTATGATGATTGGACTATCCCTGAACCACCAATTGAACCCACTCCGGAGAAGAGGGGTATCTTATTTCTCAGCCCTGAAGATATGCAAGATGCAAAGAAATGTATGAAGGAAAAAGGTCATAAGGCTAAGGATGTTAAGAATTTACCACCTATTGAAGAAATACATGGTCTCAACACACCACCACCTCCATGAGTGGTAGAGGTAAATTCTTTATTAAAGTTTGATGAAGGTGATATCCCTTATAATAAACATCCTTGTCAATTCTTATATGAGTTTGATAACTATATTATGAAGCAAGAACACTTCAATGCAAATGTTCTCAAATAATTGAAATATAATTCTGATATGATTGCTCGCTTGAGTGAATTGTTACTTAGAATCAGTAATGATGTTAGAGGTGTAGGAAAACATGCCTCTATGGTTCAAACTCAATTAGAACAAGTTGCTAAATCTCAAAGAGGATTGCTTCATGAAATGAATATTAATATGAATGATCATGCTATTAGAGTAGTAACTAGAGGAGGTAGAATGACCCAAGAACCTGTTTATCCCGAGGGCCATCCTAAAAGAATTGAACAAGAATCTCAAGGAATTAATGCTGATACACCTAGTCCTTCTAAGAAGAAAAAGAAAAAGAAAAATGATAGGACTTTGCATATTTCTAGTGAACCTGAGATAGAAAACCTCCTAATGATACTAATGATGTTTCTATTTTTGATGCTGAGACTCAATATGGTAATGAACATCCACCTAGTGATAATGGTAATGATAGTGATGTTCGTGAGGATACTCAACCTAGTAATGATAAAGAACAAGATAATGATGCAGAAATTCAACCTGTTGTTGATCTTGATAACCCACAACCTAAAAATAAATGATATGATAAAAAGGACTTTATGGCTAGGAGACATGGTAAAGAAAGAGAACCATGGGTTCAGAAACCCATGCCTTTTCCATGTAAACCATCTAAGAAAAAGGATGATGAGGAATTTGAACGCTTTGTTGAAATGATTAGGCCAGTCTTTTCACGTACCCGTTTAACGGATATTTTAAAGATGCCTCCTTATGCTAAGTACAAGAAAGACATCATCACTAATAAAATAAATATACCTAAACTAGAAATCTCCACCATGCTTGCTAATTATTCTTTTAAGGATGGAGTACCTAACAAACTTGGAGACCCTGGGATACCAACTATACCTTGCTCTATCAAAAGAAATAATGTCAAAACTACTTTGTGTAATTTAGGAGATGGTGTTAGTGTTATGCCTTTCTCTTTATATAAAAGACTGGATTTCAATAAACTCACACCTACTGAGGTATCATTGCAAATGGCTGACAAATCAGCAGCCATACCTATCGGTATTTGTGAAGATGTGCCCGTTGTTGTTGCAAATGTTACTATCTTAACGAACTTTGTTATCCTTGAGATGCCCGAGGACAACAATATGTCGATTATCCTTCGTAGACCCTTTTTGAATACTGCAGGGGCTGTTATTGATTGCAATAAAAGCAAGGTCACTTTTCATATCAATGGCAATCAGCATACGGTGCACTTTACGAAGAAACAATTCCAAGTACATGGTGTGAATGTTATTGAAAATTCTTCAACACTCATTATTTGAAGCTTTCAATTACTTTACGAAGAAATATGATATCATTATGGTTGGGGATATGCCTATCCCCATTGAGGTAACCTAGTGTTTTATGAAAGTTGTTCGGTTTCATGCTAATTGGAAGTGGTTGTTAATAAGACTTGATCAACCTTATTAATGAATCATTTTTGAGAGCTATGAACTTGATGAATTTAGTAGACACAACCCTTTGTATCCACTTTTAGTATTCTATTTTTCTTAGTTATTAAATAAAATGCCATGCTTTTCCAGTTTTCTGTTTTTCCCGTGCAATAAAAAAATGACCCAAAAATAAAAGTTCTCAGAAGGACCTGAAAATTTAACACGATTTTTCCACTTATTTATGAATTTCTAGGACAAAGAACACCAGACGGGGGTGCACCAGGTGGCCACGCTCCACCAGGGCGCGCTAGGACCCCTTGCATGGCCTGGTAGAGGGTGGGCCCCTGGTGGGTCCCCTCACTTACCTCTTTAGCCCATGTCATCTCCTACCTCCTGAAAAAATTATCATTGCTCTCTCCCACGTGTTCTTGCTCAAGAGCTCGTGGATTTAGATCTCTTTGCTCAAAGCTCTATTCCGAAACTGTTTTAGGGGATTACTTCTCGGTATATAACTCCCCCATTGCTCCAATTAGTTTTTGATTTAGTGGTTTATTTTCACAATAATTAGCTACTCTTGGTGCTGTTGTTTATGAGCTTGCATGTTGAATTCTTAGAGTTCTATGTAGTTATAATGCTTGATGTGGCCTCTATGCATCCCTTGGAGTAGTTGCTATCAATCTTATTTAGTTTTGTTAACAATTTTTTGTGGACTAAACTTTTCAGAATTTTATTTGTAGAAAATAAGATGAATTTGTTTAGGAAGTACTCCTCCAAGAAGAATGCAAAGGGAGTTATTGGGAAATCATCTCATAGTGACCTACATATTCTAAGGAAGGAAGAAGTGCGGCCGTACGAATGACCTCATACTCCCTTTATGGAGGAAGCCGGTTTCTATGAAGAATTTTCTAATCTATTGAGAATGCTGGGCTGAGCAACTTCCTGGCAGATAAGTGTGACCAGTATCACATCCTCACAAATTCCTTTGTGTAAAGTTTTAATTTCCTAAATAGGAATAACCCTCCTAAGGTACAGTTTAATCTATATGCTAAAAACTACAAAATACCATTCACTGACTTTTGTGACATATGCTTGATTCCTTCTGATGGGGAATTAAGAGAGCCTAGACCAGAAGAGTTTGAGGATTTTCTCAACACTTTAACAATGGGTGATGATAGAGGCGTGTCGAAAACCACTGCCACTAGTATACAGTTTCATTGTATGCACTACTTTTCTATATTCATGTCTAAGTGTCTAACTGCTAAGGAAAAGGTCGGTGCACTCAGTGCTCCAGACCTTGCCATTTTATGATGTGCATTATATAATGATCACACTTTTAGCCTAGGAACTATTGTTGCACGAGACTACAACTTAACAAGAGTAAGGGAAAGATACATGGTGAAATTCACGCTACTCGTTTAGCTAGCCGTTTTGGAGTTTAGTTTCGCCCTCATGATTATCTTTTGCCCAAGGTTTGTATAGGTTACAGGTTGTTGAGGGATCACCACTTTCTTGATGAGTCTGACCAATTTCATAATATTCGCTATAATCTGGTATTTAGCGTTAGAATCTGTGATGTTATCTCGTTCCCCGCTCCTGCTTTGTTTGATTTTGTTGCCAGGAATGGATACAAAATTATCCTGGATGATATGAGCGCATATCGGAACAACCAAGCTGCAGCAGAGGAGGAACCCCAGGATTGGGATGCTCAGGTAGCTCCTCCACCACAATTCAACATGGGACCGGACGGCTACTACGAATGGTGATTACCAAGCTAGGACAAAATCCTAATCTTGGGGGAGTACGTATTCACACTGACATTACATTCATGGCCACACATTTCATCTGTCGGTGTCCACACCATTTCATTGTATTATCCATGCTAGATTTATTTTTCTCGTATTCTTCTTGTGTGTTTGAAAAACTTTGAGAAAAATCAAAAACACTTCTTGTTTATTTTTGGTTTTTCTTTTCAGTTTAGTTAGTTTTAGTATTAAAAGAAAAACCAAAAATATTTCTCATTTCTTCTTTTGCTTGTTGGGAATTCTCCCGTGTAAATAGTTTTTCTCGTTTTTTTTCTTTCTCTTATTTGCTTCTTCGAGAAAAACTAAAAACTCCAAAAATATTTCAGTGTGTTTCTCTAAAATTCTTTTTCTTTTATTGAGTCATACCAAGGAGAAGACCATGATGTAAATGTTGAGTGGCTTTCACATGCATTATTGTTGATCTAACAGAGAGGCCATATTATTTTGTCTTCTCCCCTTGAATAAAATGTTGAGTGGCGTTCACATTATTTGTTTTCTCCACGACACTCTTGCACTATTATTATTTTCATATCATTTGATTCTGCAAGTGAAAGGCAATAATAACAACATTTGATGAATCGACCATGGCAGAGAAAAGTGGGTATGAACTCAACTTGTTCTTGTTTTTGTAAATTTGTTTAACATGGTATCCATGATTCAGCACATTATTATTGAACATGTTTGCAACGACAATTGGATATTATAGTGATTTGTGCCATGCTCAAGTAGCTAGGAGTGGATAATGATTTATCTTGGATGTCAACATGCATTAAAATGGTTGTGATGTAGTATGATGATATGGTATCCTCCTCTGAATGTTTCAAGCGTCTTGACTTTGTACATGTTCACGCAAGCAATTGCATCAAAACCAACATAGCCTTCATGATATTTATGTTGATGGTGTCCATATCCTACTCATGATACCATTCAATGTTTATTATTCGTAATGCATGGCTATGACCATATTTGCTCTCTAGCTGGCTGCTTCTCAATCTATTTGCTAACCTTCACCTGTACTAAGTAAAAAAATCTGCTTGTGCATCAAAAACCCTTACACCAAAGTTATTCCAGATGAGTCCACCATATATACCTATTTGTGGCATTACCCAGCCGTTCCAAGTAAATTTGCATGTGCCACCTCTAATTTTTTCAAATAATAATCTATTTTGTGTGCCTGGACCGCTCATGGAGCGGGGGGGGGGGGGTTAGTATCTTCCATGTTAAGCGGCTTACTCTTATGATGAGTGTTTATTCACTTGTCCTTGCACGAGAAGGGTGGTAACAGGGATTCCTAGACCTGAAATCAAAATAAGTACAAATAACTAAACAAAACTTCCCTACAAATGTTGTTGGTTTGGATTGTACCCGTGGATTTGACTCGCCGTGGAATGTGATTTTTGGTGGAGGGGGAGTAAACATTTACTTTTATCATTCGGGAACCGCCACTAATTTGTTTAACATGGAACATATTGATAGCTCTTGGTTGTAACTTGACAGGAAGGGTGTACCTTCCAAAATTATACTTATGTCTTATTTAATCCTTGAGCTCCGGCATCTCTGCAAATCTCTGCTTCCCTCTACAAAGGGACTATCTATTTACTTCAATGTTGAGTCATCACCTTCAAAATAAGAGCCAGATCTGAGAGCAATATTGTCATCCTCATGCATTGTGTATAGTGAATGTTGGATGCATCATGAATGGATCTTTTCTACCATGTATTACAATGTTTAGTCACTGCTTGAACTTTGGAGGTGCTCTGCATTTATGATTTGCGGTCTCAGAAAGGCCTAGAAGATACCACTATTGTCATATTAGATCATGATTGTTTTGATAAATTCTTTAAACTTGAGATATCTTATTATTGCTCGCTAGTTGTTTGAGTCATTGATATTAGTTAATATAATCTTTAAGAGTTATTGTTGACACAGTTAGTCATGATCTTTGCTGAAAACCTGGGTACTACTTAAGCATGTATATGTAAAAAGAACAAAAGAGATTGTAAAAGTTTTTCTTTCTCACATTCAGTTTGTCAACTGAATTGCTTGATGACAAGCAAGGGTTTAAGCTTGGGGTAGTTGATACGTCTCCAACATATCTACTTTTCCTAACACTTTTGCTCTTGTTTTGGACTCTAATTTGCATGATTTGAATGAAACTAACCCGGACTGACATTGTCTTCAGCATAGCTGCCATGGTGTTGTTTTTGTGCAGAAATAGAAGTTCTCAGAATGGAAAAAAATATTTGGAGATTTATTTTGGAATATTTAAGGAATTATGGATCCAGAAGCTACTTGAGAGGGGGCCCAAGGTGCCCATCCCCACAAGCGCGTCAAGCCCCCTAGCTCGCCCTGGTGGACGGTGGACACCTCGTGGGTCCCCGGGCCCTAATTCCAACACTATAAATTCAAAATTCCTCGGAAAAAAATCAGACAGAAGGTTTTACCTTGTTTCACAATAGGGAGCCACCGCCACCACCTGTTCTTCAGCGGGAGGCTAGATCTGGAGTCCGTTTGGCGCTCCGGAGAGGGTAATCTTCGGTCTTCGTCATCACCAACCGTTCTCTATCGCCAATTCCATGATGCTCCCCATCCGGAGTGAGCAATTCCTTCATAGGCTTGCTGGTTGCCAAGGAGTTGGATGAGATTCATCATGTAATCGAGTTCGTTTTGTTAGGGCCTGATCCCTAGTATCCACTATGTTCTAAGATTGATGTTGCTATGACTTTTGCCATGCTTAATGCTTGTTACTAGGGCCCGAGTGCCATGATTTCAGATCTGAACCGTTTATGTTATCATCATTATATCCATGTTCTTGATCTGATCTTGCCTAGTCATATGCACCTATTACGTGTTATGATCCGTCAACCCCATAGTGACAATATTTGGGATACTTCACGGTGATGACCATAATTTGAGGAGTTCATGTATTCACTAAGTGCTAATACTTTGTTCCGGTTCTCTATTAAAAGGAGGCCTTAATACCCATTAGTTTCCTTATGGACCCCGCTACCACGGGAGGGTAGGACAAAAGATGTCATGCAAGTTCTTTTCCATAAGCACGTGTGACTATATACGGAATACATGCCTACATTACATTGATGACCTGGAGCTAGTTCCGTGTCGCCCTAGGTTATGATTGTTATATGATTAATATCATCCAACGAATACTCTGATCTAGTGCCTACGATCTTTTCACATATTGTTCTTGCTATGTTACTATTGTTGTTGCTACTGTTGCACTTGCTACAAAATCATTGCTTCTATTGTTACCGGTACTGTTACTGTCACCACTCCTATCAAACTATCATATTATTGTGCTACTGATCACTCTGGTGTATATATTTATCTCCAAGTGTGGTTGAATTGACAACTCAACTACTAATAATCTCAAATGTTCTTTGGCCCTGGGACAGCCCGAGACCGATGTTCCAGGAGATTCCAGAAGATTCCCCTTTTGTTTCCGTTCTCGGCATGTGTTCATCTGGTTGTCGCATCCATCATCACATCATCTGCATTGCATCATCACCCGTTTTCGAAAACTTGCATCCGTTCGTAGTCGCCGGTTCTCGTCGTTCTTGTCGTTGCCCGTTTCGAGTCTAGCCACACACGCACGGGCCCGCGGCACCATTTAAATAAAACCGGTTTTAAGCGCGCGCATAAATATTCTCGGATCGAGTTGAAACTTGTTGTGCGGTCTTGTTATAGTCTAGGTAGACCGCCCGTTGATTTTCGTCGAGTTCTGAGTATCTTAGATGCCCCGTCGGTCATTTGTAGGAGTGCGGTCATCGGTTATCGTCGGATGTATTTCGGTGTTTTAAACTCAGTGCCACGGGTCACCGTCCTCCCTCTCATCTCTCCCTAGCCCCTCTGCACAGCCACCGTAGCCCCGACCATCCGCTTTCGGACATCGGAGCGTGATCCGGCAGTCCGAAAATGGACAGTGCCAGGTAACCCTAGCCCCTAGCCTATATATAGCCCTAGCTCTCCTCGTTTCGCGTGCAAACCCTAGCTAGCCCCCCACCTTCTCCCTCCTCCAGCCTCCAGCCCGCCCGAGCCCATTTGGGCCCATTCGAGCCGTTCTGGGCCCGGATCCCATCGTTCTTGGAGCTCCCCGAGCTCATCCATGGAGGCTCTCCCGCAGCTCCGTGCCCGAGCTACCCCGGCCGCAGCTCGCCGGAGCCAGCCCGCCGGTCGCCGGATCCCCTGCGTAGCCGCCTCACCGGCCGGACCGCCGCCACCTCGCCGGCCCTCTCCTCTCCTCTCCCTCTCCTTCCCTCTCCTCTCTCCCTCGTCCTCTCATCCCGTGGTCGCTCTGTCCCACAGGTGCGCTGCCGCAGCCAGCCGGCCAGCTCCGGCCCGTCCCGGAGAGCCCCAGCCTCCTCTCGCTGTCCCTGCCTTCCCGCCGTCGAGCCCCGCCGCCTGTGAGCGCCGCCACTGCTCTGCATCGGGGGCACGAGGACTCGATCCAGCGCCCCGTTGACCCCGCTCGAGGCCGCTCGTTCCTCGCCCGCATGGGCCGGCCCATCCCCTCCAGCCGGCAGCCCAGCTCAGCCCCAGCCACCGGTTGGGCCAGATCTGGCCCAGGGTGAGCAGCCCCCACCTTTTTTTCCTTTGCGTTTTTTTATTTGTTTCAGATATTTGCATGAATTTTAAAATGTTAATAAGTATTTAACCGTGCAAAATATTAAAATAATTTTAACATGTAAAATGTGTAGAATTCCATCTAGTTTCACAATAACCAATTTTCATGCATGTTTAAAATATTTAAACCTGCTGTTTGCATCGATTTGCGTGGTGACCATTTAATATGGCTTATTTCATATTTATATGACCGTGCATCCAAATTAATAGAATCTTATATTATAAATGTTCATCTCATTCGCATCCCATTTTCATGCATGAGAAAAATGTTGGCATGATGATTGCAATTATTTTGCATTAATGGTTTGCTCTAACGTGATTATGCTTAATACCCGCATATTTAATTGTGATTAATTTCCCACAAGAACCTATGCATATTATATATGTTTTTGGGGTAGAAAATTCCATAGGATTTATCTTTTCGAGAAGCCGTGTCCGCGGTTATGTGGAAAACTTGGATACTTTGTTTAACACCCGGTCATAGCAAACTTGAAGTAAACTCTAATAAAATAGACCAACTGTGTGCGTAACCATGACTGTCTCTTCTCGTGAGTCCTTATTCGAGAGAGAACACGGTGGGGTTATGATTAGCGTACGTAGGTGTTCAGGATCAGTTAGTGATCATTACTAGTTCATGACCGTTATGCGTAGACCACCATACTTTACTTTCTATATTCGTAAGTTAGCCACTCATATAAATGCTTAGTCGCTTGCTGCAGCCTCACCACTTAACCATACCTTACCCATTAAGCTTTAATAGTCTTGATACCCTTGGAAATGAGATTGCTGAGTCCCTGTGGCTCACAGATTACTACAACAATAGTTGCAGGTGCAGGTAATGTGATGATATGACGTGAGCGCGTTGCTTGATTTCACTTGGAGTTCTTCTTCTTCTTCTTCTTCTTCTTCAATCTTGGATGGGTTCCAGGCGGCAGCCTGGGATAGCAAGGGTGGATGTCATTTTATCGTTTGTTTTTGTCTGTAGTCGGACCCTGCTCTTATGTATGATGTTTGAGATGTTATTGTATTGATGTGACTCTGATGTAGCTTGTGGCGAGTGTAAGCCAATTCCATATACTCATCTCTTCTGTACATGTACTTGTAATGATATCCGTTCTTGCAAACGTATCGAGATGCACTTCTATCCCTATTGAGGTCCGCATGCCCAAATAAGGATAGGACCGCATCTTGGGCGTGACAAGTTGGTATCAGAGCCAGGTTCCGACCTCGAAGCCCCCTTGATTGATCGAACTTGGCCGAGTCGAGTCTAGTGAAAAAACTATTTTGAGTCTAGTTATATCGGAGAGTAGGATTCTTTTTACTCCTCTTCTATGCTCTGGTGAGGTATTTGACTTAGGAATTTTGATTCTAGTTCTCTTCTCGCTCAAAAAATATTTTAGGATCACGCGGGTATTTTGGAAACTATATGATGCCGATGTGACGGAGTTCTGTCTTGGTGCCTCCTGTCTGACTTGATTTCTTCCGGGGAGTTGAGCTCCGAGGGATTCTTGACACATCGTTATCATTCAGTTTTCTTAGTATCTCAGGGCGGAGAATGTTCGAAATTGCTTCAATACTTACCGTGGTGAGATAAGGTCAGAGTCACCCAGTACTGGGGAGGCGTCCGGGGTAACACCATGGTTTAGTATCGTTGTGAGTTCGAGGATTCGAGATTAGACGAGTTTGCGGAAGTTTCTTGAATTATGGTGTGGAAGGTTGTGGATGCAGTTGCAGCTGATTGCCTAGGGCAGGTTCCTGATTCCGCAACCCGAATCGCATAAACAAGAAAGTTTTCGAAAGTTCTTAGGTGGGAATTCAAGTAGTTACCTAGAATTATCTTTCCAACAAGTGCATAGTGGGTATGTATTTGTTTCTGGCTTGTTTCGTAAGCCTTATCCTTTGTTTTGTTTTGAATATGGTAATTCGAGTTGTTTCGATGTCAAGTGGTGATTTTATATCTTCTTAAGTGTTCTCATATGTCTGTGGGATTGCAATTCTTGTGCTCAATCAAGTTGTCATATCAATTCTTTTCCTCCCGGTGTGCTTCTCTGCAAGATATTCTATCCTCTTCTATATTGCAAGATCAATCCTCTTATTCTTTCTCGGAGTTGTCTCATCTGTTCCAAGTTTTCTTTGTCTTTCCCACCCTCCTACCCTTTTTCTTCAATGATTAAATTCTCATCCAAGTATCTTTTCTATTCATGTGATGCTCCCACTATCTTTTCTTCTGTCTTGTTTCTGGTGATTCTTTGTGAATATTCTCAAGAGTTTCATTCAAGATCTATCCTCATATTCCTTGTCTTCGTTGTTATTCTTCTCCAGTGATTCTTTATGAAGATGCTCAATGCTTAAGTTATCATTGATTAGTATTCATCTTTCTTTTCTTTTCCGGTGGATTCAATTCAGGTTCTTGGTGTTCATCATATCATTTCATTCTCTATTTGCTCTCTCGTGTTCGAATTCTTATCAAGCCTCTCTTGTTTATTCATCCCTCTCTATTCTATCCAGACTGTTGAAGATATCTCAGAAGACATTCATTTTCATTCTCATCCTTTCAAATTATTTCAAGGGTCTGATATCATAAAGTTCTTAATTTGTACCGGTGCAATCTCTCTTGTAATCATTTGTTTCAACAGTGGTTTCTTTTGAGTGGGCCCATAACCCACAGGTGTTTTTCCCAGGATCCTACCTGACTCTTCTATTCTTTCCGGAGATGTTCTCAAGTTCTTTGAATATGACGTAAGAATGAATTTCATCAGTCATATGCCTTCTTGAAGATCGCTTCTAAATCATTTTCATTGTTGGCTCAACCTTTTCTTTATTCATTCTTCCGGAGTGTCTCAGTAATTCATGGTGTTGTTTCTCGTCTTCATTCTGTGCTTGAAGACCGAAGGAGAGTGTCTCGTAAATCATTGCTCATTCTCCTAGAGATTCATGGTTTCAGTTTGTCGCTTTCATCTCATTTGTTTTGATCATGAGTTATTCCTTCCATATCTATCCGGTGCATTTCAGAGTAGTTTTCGTTTCTTGATCCTCCGAAGGCCATCATTTCAGAAGATTTCTTCTTTCTCAGATTTCAGCTTTCGTTCGCAAATTCTTATTAATTGTTGTCCCTTCGTTTGTATCTCAATTATTCCGGTGCCTTTTTCAGTGTCTATTAGGCAAATCTGGATCTCTTCGTTCTCATGTGTCCTCTTTAGTTTCTAATTCGTTCTGGTGCCTCATTTAAGTTTTCCATTAGGTGGATCATGCTCTCTTCGTTCTCATGTTATATCTTCCATTCGCATTATCCTCTTTCGTTTTGAATTCTTACCGGTGTTCTCGTGCAAGATTTCTTCAAGATTGTGCTCTATCTCTGTCTTCATTCTTTTTCAAGAAGAATAAGTGATGTGTGAAATCCGTGGCTTGTCATCAGTTTAACTTGATGAAGGATAGTCATATCATAATTCTTATTCTTATTCATTCAAGTGATCTCAATCCTTCTTCCGGAGTTGTTCATGATATCAATTCTCGATCTCAAGTGTTCTCATCTTTTTCCCGGAGTTCAAGTTGCTCATATATCTCTTTTCGAAGCCTCATCTAAATCATTGGAAGGCCCAATCTTGTTCTTTTGCATCCTTCAATTCTTTCTATCATCCTCTCTTTTCCGAAGGTTCTTCATGGTGGTTCATCAAGATTTCTTTCATTTTCAAGTGTTCATCAAGATTCTTGTTGGAGGTGCTCAAGTGTTCTTTATCTTGGAATTCTAAGTTCAATTCCTTCTCCTTGTCTTTTGAGATGGTGTTATTAAATTCTTGATTATGAGGAGTCTCGAAGGAAGTTGTCAAGAATGAGATAAGTAAACCCATCTTGTTTTCTCGGAGTTATCTTGGGCTGTATTTCACCTTAAGCTTTTCCTAAGGATTGTTGTTATCATGGTGGCATAAACAATCCTTATCATGGTGTTAGAAATGATTCAAGCTTTCTCCTCTTCCTCTTGGTGAAAGAAGCTTTGCATATCTTGTTGCTCTCAAGCAATCAATTGTTTTGTTGTGGCAGGTGGTCACCTCTTAATTTTTAGATGTTTTCCATAAGTCCACAACAAGCTTGTTCTTTTCGTTGTTGCTGTTCCAACAACTCCGTTCATCCATGCTTCTCAAATTCATTGGTGTTAGAGTTGTCATTTCTTCTTAGTTCTCTTCTTCCCAAGGATCTAGCTTCTATTCTTTTGTTCCGGAGGCCTTGTGATGTTGCTCTCTTCAATCTATTATCTTGCCTTGTTAATATCATGTTCTTTCTTTTCTTATTCATTTAACTGGAGTGATGTCAAATCTTTTCATGTTCCTTCCATCTTATGAAGTTTTGATGTTATTTGAACCAAAGTTTGGTGCCTCTCTTTCAATTTGTTTCCATCATATCTAATTTTTCCTCTCTATCCTACCGAAGTGGTGCCGAAATTTCTTGTGAATTCTTGCTTGTCCCTCATTCTTCATCTCTTCCAACCTTCATGATCATTGGCTTCACTCGTTTGTCTAAGAAGCAGCTAAGTTTACCTTTTGCTCTTTCTCTCCCCCTTTTCATTCTAGATCTCGGGACGAGATCCTCGTGTAGTGGAGGAGAGTTGTGACAGCCCGAGACCGATGTTCCAGGAGATTCCAGAAGATTCCCCTTTTGTTTCCGTTCTCGGCATGTATTCATCTGGTTGTCGCATCCATCATCGCATCATCTTCATTGCATTGTCGCCCGTTTTCGAAAACTTGCATCCGTTCGTAGTCGCCGGTTCTCGTCGTTCTTGCCGTTGCCCGTTTCGAGTCCATCCACACACGCACGCGCCCGTGGCACCATTTAAATAAAACCGTTTTTAAGCGCGCACATAAATATTCTCGGATCGATTTGAAACTTGTTGTGCGGTCTTGTTATACTCTAGGTAGACCGCCCGTCGATTTTCGTCGCGTTCTGAGTCCGTTAGATGCCCCGTCGGTCATTCGTAGCAGTGCGGTCATAGGTTATCGTCGGATGTATTTCGGTGTTTTAAACTCAGCGCCACGGGTCACCGTCCTCCCTCTCATCTCTCCCTAGCCCCTCTGCACAACCGCCGTAGCCCCGACCATCCGCTTCTGGACGTCGGATCATCATCCGGCAGTCCGAAAATGGATAGTGCCAGCTAACCCTAGCCCCTAGCCTATATATAGCCCTAACTCTCCTCGTTTCGCGTGCAAACCCTAGCTAGCCCCCACCTTCTCCCTCCTCCAGCCTCCAGCCCGCCCGAGCCCATCTGGGCCCGTTCGAGCTGTTCCGGGACCGGATCTCGTCGTTCTCGGAGCTCCCCGAGCTCATCCATGGAGGCTCTCCCGTAGCCCCGTGCCCGAGCTACCCCGGTCGTAGCTCGTCGGAGCCAGCCCGCCGGTCGCCGGATCCCCGCGCCACCGCCTCGCCGGCCGGACCGCCGCCGCCTCGCCGACCCTCTCCTCTCCTCTCCCTCTCCCTCCATCTCCTCTCTCCCTCGTCCTCTCATCCCGTGGTCGCTCTGTCCCACATGTGCGTTGCCGCAGCCAGCCACCGCTGCCGGCCAGATCCGGCCCGTCCCGGAGAGCCCCAGCCTCCTCTCGCTGTCCCTGCCTTCCCGCCGTCGAGCCCCACCGCCTGTGAGCGCCGCCGCTGCTCTGCATCGGGGGCACGAGGGCTCGATCCAGCGCCCCGTTGACCCCGCTCGAGGCCGCTCGCTCCCTCACCCGCATGGGCCAGCCCATCCCCTCCAGCCGGCAGTCCAGCTCAGCCCCAGCCACCGGTTGGGCCAGATCCGGCCCAGGGTGAGCAGCCCCCTCTTTTTTTCCTTTGCATTTTTTTATTTGTTTCAGATATTTGCATGAATTTTAAAATGCTAATAAGTATTTAATCGTGCAACATATTAAAATAATTTTAACATGTAAAATGTGTAGAATTCCGTCTATTTTCACAATAACCTATTTACATGCATGTTTAAAATATTTAAACCTGCTGTTTGCATCGATTTGCATGGTGACCATTTAATATGTCTTATTTCATATTTATATGATCGTGCATCCAAATTAATAGAATCTTATATTATAAATGTTCATCTCATTCGCATCGCATTTTCATGCACGAGAAAAATGTTGGCATGATGATTGCGATTATTTTGTATTAACAGTTTGCTCTAACGTGATTAGGCCTAATACCCGCATATTTAATTGTGATAAATTTCTCACAAGAACCTACGCATATTATATATATTTTCGGGGTAGAAAATTCCATAGGATTTATCTGTGCATTTAGTTTTGTCATTTGTGCATGTTTGTGTGCATGTCAATTATGCCGCGATATCCTTTTGCCATTTTCGTGGGAATTAATCCGGGCATGATATGAATTAATTTTCAACATGAAAGTTGCTCTTTGATATGTGTCCTAGCCCATGGTCATTTTGCTTGTCATAGATATGCATGTTTAGGTGTTGTTTCGTTGTTGCCAACTTGCTATAAAAATCTGCTATTTTGAGGGTCCAAACTATTTCTAAGTCTGAGATCTGTTATATTTTGTTTCTGTCTTGCCAAGTGATTTGCTAGTGATCTAGACCTCTTTTGTGGTAGGTGTAATTGAGTTATTTGTTGTTTATGTTGTCCTCTAGCTTGCTGTTAAGTTTCATTCCATTTCATGACCTGTAGCATATAGTTTTTCTGCTGTCAATATGCCTTCGTCATAAAAACTGCATTGTCTAAAACTGCTATTTTCACAAAGTCTGAAACTGTTATTAAGTTGCCTTCTTGTGAGCTTCCTACCTAGTGATCCATGCATGTTTTGATTATGATATGTGAAGATGAAATGAAGTGGATGTTGTATGCGATTGCTCCATGCTTAGTTTGTGCCTTTTGGAATATTGCAACTTGTTGTTTTCATATGTTCAAAATGCTATCTTGCTGTTTTTGGCAGATTTCAACTATAACTTGTTTTGATGATTGTGGTTGAACTGTAGCTCCGTTTTGGACATTCCATATATGAAACTTGCTTAGAATCTCATGTACTTTCATAATAACTTGTTGCATTCATGATTTGAGATGGTTGTGATTGTTTTCCCATGCATTTGCATTCATGGCATGTGCATCTTGTGTTGCTCATATCTTTTAGACCGTAGCTCCGTTTGAGATGTTCTATATATGTAACTCGACTAGAATGACGTGTAGAATAACATGATATACTTTATTCTGATGTTTAACAAATATAAAAAATGACTAGTTCAGATCTGGACCAATTTCGAAATTATCATATGGGGTCATTTCGGAAATGCTATAAGTTGTTTTCGGCCTCATTTAAGATGCCTAGTTAGTTAGTTTACTTACGCTTCACCTCTTTCCATGCCTAACAACATTTAATATTGTCGTGTACCTAACGAGAGTGAACTAAATAATTCGAACGTGGAGTTTCGTCAATATGCAACACGTTGCATATTGAGCTTCACTTAATGTGTAGTATCTGATTGTTGTGAATTGTCATGCCTTGCATATTTAAACCGGACATGCATCATATTTGTTGTGCATCGTGTCATGCATGTGTTGTGGTGTATCTTGTGTTGATTGTTTGTTTCGGATTGCTTCTTTTCGATAGAGATTTTGAAAGCATTCGGAGTGTGAGGATTCGTTCGATTACATTGGCTCATCTTTTTCGTGGACTCGATCTTCTTCCGAGCGGGATCTCAAGCAAGATGACAGATTTCCCTGGATACCATTACTATCATTGCCATGCTAGCTGTCTCGTCTTTTATCGTTATGTCTCGCTACCTAACACTTGTTTGATAAGCCTCCCAACATTGCCATGATAAGCCTCTAACCCTTCCACATCCCAGCAAACATTGTTTGGCTACGTTACCACTTGCTCACGTTGCTAGCTGCAGGTGCATTGCTTCCATGTGTCAACATGGATTTTCTTTGTTATATCACAATATTACTGCTATTTAATTTAATGCACATATATACTTGGTAAAGGTGGAAGGTTTGGCCTTTTGTTTGGTGTTTTGTTCCACTCTTGCCGCCCCTAGTTACTTGTGAACCGGTGTTATGTTCCATAAAAGAGCGCTCCTAACATGCTCGGGGTTGTTATGGGGACCCCCTTGATTTTCGGGTGAGAATAAAGCTTGTCTGGCAAGGCCCAACATTGGTACTACATTTGCCTAATAATTAATAAACTTGCATAGGGGATTTTCTGGACCCCGTGGATAATTAATCAACAACCCGGGCCAATGCTCCTCATGAGTGTTGGTCCAAACTAGTGTCGTGTGCGGGGCTAACCCGGGGCAACTCGGGAGATTTCTATCAGGCCACTGTACACTGTGCTCATCTGGTCGTGTACTGAGAACGAGATGTGTGGCTCCTATCGGGTTCGTCGACACGCCGGGCGGCCTTGCTGGATTTGTTTTACCTTTCTCGAACGTCTTGAGTGAGGAGTTCCGATTATTCTTTGGGCTATATCGAGGTGTTGGATTTCCATTGGAATGCTAGGATGATCACGAGATCCGTGGTTGAGGTTATTCCCGCTGTGTGTGGCTAATTGGTGATGGATAAGTTGGAGCACCCCTGTAGGGTTAAATATTTTCGAGAAGCCGTGTCCGCGGTTATGTGGCAAACTTGGATACTTTGTTGAACACCCGGTCATAGCAAACTTGAAGTGAAGTCTAATAAAATACACCAACTGTGTGCGTAACCGTGACTGTCTCTTCTCGTGAGTCCTTATCCGAGAGAGAACACGGTGGGGTTATGATTAACGTAAGTAGGTGTTCAGGATCAGTTAGTGATCATTACTAGTTCATGACCATTATGCGTAGACCACCATACTTTACTTTCTGTATTCGTAAGTTAGCCACTCATATAAATGCTTAGTCGCTTGTTGCAAGCAAACAAGAGATCTGCCGAGAAAAAGGCAAACAATAAAGAAGGCGAATAAAATGGCAAATTTGTGAAGTGGGGGAGAGGAAAATGAGAGGCAAATGGCAAATAATGTAAATTGCAAGGAGATGAGATTTGTGATTAGGAACATGATAGATGTTGATGGTGTCTCCCCGGCACCAGAGATTGGCACGCTAGAGAGATTGCTTCGTTCCCGACAACGGCTCTAGAAATTCCTTTGACGTGCCTTGAGACTGCATCGGTATTTCCCCAAAGAGGAAGGATGATGCAGCACAACAGAGGTAAGTATTTCCCTCGGTTAAGAAACCAAGGTATCAATCCATAGAGGAAGATCAAGCAACTATGTATACAAGTCCTGCACACAAAGAACAAATACTTGCAACATGACATGTAAGAGAGGTACTCAAGATCTCAACGATATAAAGATATGTCACATCCCTAGATTAATGCTTGTAAATAGTGCATTGGCATTCATAGCATCATGTTCTTTTCCTGGAAACTTGAAATTGGGGATGATCAAACCCTAACACAAATAAAATTCAAATAGGTTAAACTTAACAATAATTTCAATGTTTCCCAAAATGCTCTCAAAAATGTTCCTCCTCTTTGATAAATGTTGGAAACAACATATCAGAGGCTATTATTAGAACTAATTTTGCAAATTTAATAAATCAGCAAATTTGTGAAAATCACTAATAAAGCAATATAAATATTTTAGTTGCTTCATATTTTCTGAAACTTTTTGTGGAGTTTGGAAATATTCCAAATATACCCCACAAATATTTTCAGGAATTTTGGCTTTATAGTTTTTGCCCAAACAAAATTAAACAAAAAGAAGGAAATAGAAAAATAGAAAACAATAAAAAAAGGAGAAACCTTACCCGTGCCTCTTACGTGAGCAAGTGGTGGCCCAGCCCACCCTGCCGCTCCTGTGTCGTCTTCCTCCTCATGCCAGTAGGCAGAGGAGAGGCGTGGAGAGTGAACTGAGATCCTGGCCACCTCCTGCTTCCCTCCCGTCGCGCTGGTGGGCTGGAAAGGACCCCCCCCCCCCGAGCTGTCTAGATCGGTTCCCCTCCCCATTTAGTCCCCTCTGCCTTTGCTCTCCATCCCTCGCCATGGTCGAGCTCACCGTCGCTGCCCGCGTAGCTAGCACCCCCCCCCCCCCCCCCGACCTCCTGACGCGGTCGTGAGGTCCCCTGCAACACCCATGACCTCTCCGTGGAGCCAAACTTCGACGGAAGCACTGCAATGCCCCCGATGACGTCGTCTTCAACTTCGGGGGCAGGAGATTGCCGGCATCGATTCAGCCACCTCAGCGCCTCCCCGAGCCTGCTGAGTCTCTCTGCTAGTTCCCTATGAGCTCCTCTTCCACTTCCCCTCTTATCAACTCTTCTTGCGCCACCTAGGACTTAGCGCTGCTGTGGCCGTACTCCGGCCACCGCCTTGTTGCTCGCCGCCATCGCCATAAGCCGCCTCAGCCCCTCCCGCTAGCTTAAATGGATGCGGTGGAGCCCCAGCTCCACGTAGGAGCCATCCGCTGGCCATTTTGTCACCGGAGGAGGAATCCGACGCCCTCCACCGTCTCTAGAGACGCTGACGATGAGCCGCGGGTCAACTCCGACGAGTTTGACCCCGGTTGACCGGGTTTGACCCCGACTAGATCACCGAGAGGTGGGACCTAGCCCGCTAAAAATAATTAATTTGCTTAATTAACCTAATCACCCACTCACTAGTAGGCCCAGCCCCTTAATGATTTTGATTAGGATTTAACTAAACCTAATTAACCATTGTGTCACTGACTGATGGGACCCACGGGTCAGTTTTGACCTGGCCATGTCACGGTTGACTCTTCCCACCAGTCAGTCTGTGTAGATGACCATGTGTCATTGACATGTGGGTCCAGCCAGTCAGATTTGACCCGGACCCACCCTGTTGACCTGCTGATATCACTATGACGCAATGCTGACGCAGGATATGTTATGGGATTAAAATAAATCCTAAATGATTTATAATATTTCAAAAAATGTTTAAAACTTCAAAAAACCATAGCAATTCAACCGTAGCTCAAATGAAAATAATTTATATATGAAAAATGATCAGAAAAATCCAATGAATCTGTCTATGCCAGCTAGGACATTTCATGATTAGGATAAAGTAATAAATAGTGTTGGAGTTGGAATTTAGTATATATTTGAATTCCACTTCACTTAATATGACTACCTATTGCACTAGGTCAATTCTATACCTTAACTTGTCATATCATACATCATGTTTGTTGCATCACATTGAATGTGTTCCTTCTTCCTGTTTGTCGGTGTTTCTTCCTTCTCGATAGACGTGTTTCCAACGTTGTGATCGTTGACACCAATGAAGAGAAGTAATATCTTCAGAACTGTTAGGAAAGCAACCCCCCTTGAGCATACTGATATGAACCCACTATTTCGCTCCTGCTCTATTTTATTGCATTAGGACAACAACGATTCAACTGTTACCTATTCTCGGTAGTTGAACCCATTCCATTGCATGACCTGTCCTTGTCACAGTAAATAGTTGAAACCACTTAGCATGAGTAGCAACTGTTTGAGCCTTGTTGTGCTTACTAATCCATGTTTGCTTACTTACTATGCCTGCTATGCTTAGAGTCGTGTCATGTCAGGTCTGATCCATCTAGGCAATGAATCGGAATGGTAGTGTTCATGTCCTACTTTGTGAGAGCTAAGCGTGTGAACACGATTTGGTAAAGGTAGCAATGAGAGGCCATGTAGGAGTACATGTCTGGGATGCTTAATTGACCCTCTCGACTTATTGCTCGCCTAGATCTCTGTCCAGGTGTTGCAATTAGTTTCTGGTGTTTGTAGGAAAAGTGTTGGCGACCGTGCTTAGTGCTGCCCAACGGGGTGGGCTTCAATGCAGTATATGCACAGTGGCACGGTGTACCAATTGGCACCCGAACGGTGGGCTTGGGAATCCTGTGCACATCGTTTGAGGTCGTAGCGGAAACTTAGGCTGGTCTTCCGTGCGGGTTCAGTCTCAAATAGGCAATAAACCTGGACTAGGGTCTTGTGTGGTTGACGGTCGTGGCCGACTCCCTCGCTAGGCTTCCGCTTGAAGGTTGCCGAGGTGCCTTCTACGTGTACATGTCTATAAGTGGCGGGAGCATGTGTGAAGAAATATACCCCTATAGGGTGAAATAATATGTTCGAATAGTCACGTCCTCGGATATGGACTACTTGGAAGACTTAGGTGGTTCATAGAAAACTTGAAGTGGATACTCTAGAATACGCAAGATAAGCGTGAGTGCTATGGATGGCCTTCTCGAAGGGAGATGAGAGTGGATCCATATTGGTGTATTTATTTGGTGAATATGTGGACTCGTGTGCGCTATACACCTCAATGAAAGTACTTGTAGTCGTAGTATAGGTTAGCCAAGAGTCAAAGCTAGCTTGCTGCAATAAACCCCACAACCCCCTTCATTGATACTGATGCATATGTAGTTAGTTCTAATGTAAGTCTTGCTGAGTACACTTCTACTCACGTTTGCTTAATTTATTTTTTTGCGCAGGAGACGTGAGTCTCATTAGTGGTATTTACGATGTGAAGTTTGATGTTGACCGGATTAGTGGTATTTGCGAAGGAGACGTGAGTCAAAGCTAGCTTGCTGCAATAAACCCCACATCCCAGACAAAGGTCTGGTTCCTTTGGTAGGGTCATTGTAGCTTTTCAGGCTCCTCTAGCCACTTTTTTAGATGTTTGTACCCAGACATGTTTAACTTCCGCTTGTTTGTTTGAATGCTCTATATGTTGGGTCTTGTGACCCCTGCTTGTAACATCTTATTGTGTTGGCTCTTCTGAGCCTTCTAAACAAATGTTGTAATGTTGTATGGTTATGTTGTGATGCCATAGTTGTATCTATGCATATTGGGCATGTCGTGCGTACGTGTGACGTTCAACGGTATGTATGGGATTCGACACCTAGTTGTGTGCCTTTAGTAGTACTCTTTACGGGGAAATGCCTCTTTGTGTTTCCACCGAGCCTTGGTAGCTTGCTACTGCTCCAGACACATTGATTGACCGGCGTGTATCCTTCTTTGTTGTTGTGTCTGTCCCTTCAGGGAAATTGAAAGCACATTTGCTCCCTTGGTGGTTATGGTAATTAATAACAACATATAAGTCGCTGAACTAATGTTTCCACAAAGTATATTTCAGGAAAAGTTCAATGATAGGGATGGCAAAATGATTGTGGAGACTGTGGAATTACCCCAAGATGCAAGGAAATATGTTGGCCAAGCTTCAAGCAAGAGGACTCTACATTTTACATTTGTGAGAAATCACTTTGAGTCCATAGGAAAGCCAATACTATTAAAAGGGGGTAAGGTTTTGTTAGTGAACAAAATGCTCATACGTGCACAAGTGATAGTCACCAAAAACATCCACCAGCTCTCGCACCAAAGTTTGTCTATAAACAAACATTCAAAATCGATGCAACAAACATTCCTATCCCGGTGCCACCGATTCCAGAACCTAGAGAGACTCAGCCAAACCCTAGCCACTTCGGTGCAACTGATTCCGTACTGGTGCCACCGAGTTTAGGTTGCCAACTTTCTGTTACGCAAATTCACATTTTTGGTACCACCGAGATTGTTGGGTTGGCGTCACCGAGATTGGGAATCTGACCGTTGGTCACCTTATCGGTGCAATCAAGATTCCTATATCGGTCCGCCCGAGATTCAAAAGTTGCCACCTTTTGGTCACTTTGGTATCACCAAGATTAACACATCGGTATCACCGAGTTGATCATTTTGTGTGTAACGGTTGGATTTTTGGGGATGCCTATATATACCCGTCCACCACCACCTACTCAAGAGAGAAGCACTCAGAACTATTCCATACCTATCCTATCAGATTTTCTGAGAGAGAACCACCTACCCTTGTGTTGAGATCAAGATCTTCCACTCCAACCATATGGATCTTGATTTCTAGCCTCCCCAAGTTGCTTTCCACCCATCCCATCTCTTCCACTAAGCCAAATCTGTGAGAGAGTGATTGTATGTTGAGGAGTCTATCGTCTTGAAGCACAAGAGCAAGGAGTTCATCGTCATTACCGAGCCTATTACCTTTTAGAGGGTGGTGCCTCCTAGATTGGTTAGGTGTTGCTTGGGAGCCTCCTACTTCGTGTTGTGGAGTGAACCAAGAAGTTTGTAAGGTCAAGGAGTTCACCTACTTCGTGAAGATCTACCCATAGTGAGAGTAGTCCTTGGTGGACGGAAGCCGTCATGGTATAGTCAAGGTTGCTTCTTCGTGGAAACCTCCGTGGGTAGAGCCCTCCATGGACTCTTGCGACCATTACCCTCCATGGGTTGAAGACTCCATGAACATGGACGTATGATAGCACCACCTATCGGAACCACGGGAAAAATCTTTGTGTCATCCCTTGTGTTTTCTTTCCTTACCCTCTCTTTACTTACATGTGCAATGTCTTTACTTTCCGTTGCTATACTCTTAGACATGCTATGAATGCTAAAACTTGCCAAGAATTAAAATTGGGAAAAAGCATAGTTTTATTTGGTCAAGTAGTCTAATCACCCCCCTCTAGACCTACTTTCAATCCTACAAGTGGTATCAGAGCTAAGGTCTCCATTGCATTGGTTTCACAACCTAGGAGAACTATCGCATCTAGTGAGGGAAACTATCACCGTAGAGGTCCGTACTTTGATGGCACAAAAGTTGCTAGTTGGAAGCAAAAAATGAAAATGCATTTGCTTGGTCATAATCCTGCCGTTTGGGCTGATGTTCGTGTTGGCTTGCAAGGTGAATTCTTTGCGGAGGAAAGGAACCCGATCGCAAAGCAACTATGGATGAGTTGAAGATGTTGCAACTCAATGCTCAAGCATGTGATATTCTCTTCAACTTCCTATGCCCCAAAGAATTCAACAAAATCAGCCGTCTTGAACACGCAAAAGAGATTTGGTATACTTTGGTTGATATGCATGAAGGAACTGAGTCCATGAGAGAATCCACGTTAAATGTTCTTCAAGGTCAACTTGACAAGTTCAAGATGAAGGATGGTGAAGGAGTCGCTCAAATGTACTCTAGGCTAGCTCTCATCACCAGCTAGATTGATGGCTTGGGAAGTGAAGAAATGACAGACAAATTCATCATCAAGAAGATACTTCGAGCTTTGGATGATCAATATGACACCGTTTGCACATTGATCCAAATGATGCCCAACTACAAAGATCTCAAACCAACGGAAGTGATTGGTAGAATTGTTGCTCATGAGATGACACTCAAAGACAAGGAAGAGCTTCATCACAAGTCTAGCGGTGCTTACAAAGCTACAAGCAATGCTCCCACTACCTCAAGCGACAACCTTGTCACAAATGAAGAGATAAGCCTTATGGTCAAGAAATTCAACAAGTTCTACAAGAATAGAAGCAAAGATCAAAGCTCCAACTCAAGACATGAAGATAAGCGTTCCTCAAGTCATGACCGAAACTGCTACAATTGTTGGAAGCCCGGACACTACTCCAATGAGTGCACGGCTCCTTACAAACGAAGAGAAGAGTCACCAACAAGACGAAGCTCAAGAGACGAGTCACCTCGAAGAGAGAGAAGGAGTAGATATGGTCGTTATGAATGAAGACCCTCAAGGAGAAGTAGAGACTCGGAGAAGAAGGACAAGTATAACAAGAGCTACTCAAGAAGGAAACATCAAGCTCATGTTGGTGAATGGGTTTCCGGCTCCAACTCCGACAACCACTCCAAGAGAAGCTATCACTCCAACTCCGACTATAGTCCAGATGATGGTGTTGCCAGAATTGCTCTAGTGACTACCAACTCCTTTGATCTATTTGATTCACCAAACGAAGGGAGTGGAAGTTGCTTCATGGCTAAAGAACCCAAGGTATTAATCCTCGAATATCTTGATGTCGATAGTGATGAAGATGATTTGCTTTTTGATGATGACTTGCTATGTGACAAAAGTAGTGATGTTGATCAAAATGAACTTGATATTTATCATGCTAGTCAAGATAGGTCGATTGACGATGATAAGATGAAAATAGAAGAACTAAATAAAGAACTTAACACTCTTAACTTAGCCCATGAATCAACTCTAGAAGATCATAGAGAGCTTGTAAGGACACATGAGCTACGCTTCGAGAATCTCAACTTAGAGAAAGAGCATGAGTTCCTTAAAGCTATCGATGACGATCTTTGAAAGAAGACTTCCTCTTATCTAGCCAAATGACTTCTCTTATCTACATTCATGTGACAGCCCAAGTGTTGTCCCTACCTTTTATGGCATGTGTCTTCTGTGAACCTTGTTGTCATGAGTTAATGAAATGAGTTTGCTCCTTTTCATGCCTTGTATCATGCATCCATGCATCATGCATCATATCATTCATCATCATGCCATTCATTGTTTTGTGATGTGCTTCTTGACCTTGTAGTAATGTGAGTGTTGTTGTGGATGTGTGGTTTGAGTGGGCTTCATCTGCTTCCCCCTCTCTTACTATTTTCAAACAAACCCAATCTTTGCTCTTATTCCATTGGCTTTTATTCAACATAATTAACTTCCTATAAAAATTCTTTAAAATGTTCAGGAGGTAGTCTATAATATTTTAGGAGTGTGTGTAGTTCTTTTGATGTTTTGAGCTCAATGGATTTGGGGATTTAAATAACTAGGGGGCTGATGTGTTTTAAAACTATTTAAATTAGTTGCTCTAAAAATCAACATGATAATTTTATTAAAAGGGTCTTATATCTTTGAAAGTAAAAGTGCTTTTGTTTTATCGAAAGCCCTTTTATTCATTTCTGTGGGGCTTTTGTAAGTGAGCTGTTTTTTTAAAATAGAAAAACCTGCTTGTTTAGTTCTGTGAGAGAGAGAGTGAGTGGGCCACCTGCCTCCCTCGCGGCCCAGGAGACTCCCGCGCGGACCAGACGCATGCGGGATGGCTACCTGCCCTACGTCGTCTCCGTCAGAATCTTCAGAGAGAGAGAGCGCTCGCCATCCCTTTTCACCGTCCGTCGCCGTCAACTCCGGGGTATTTAAACCCCCTCGACGTGCGTGCCCGTTCGTCCTAGGGTTCCTCTCCTCCTCCCAGCCGCTGTCGATCCCATCTCCCTCTCTAGCCTTCTCCTCCTCCCCTTCTTCTTTCCCCTCGATGAGGTTCACAGAGGCGACAGGTAAGTTCAGAGAAGGTTGCACCGGTAGTCTTCGCCGTCGTCGCCGCATCTCCAGTGGTCCTCGTCGCCGGTGGAGATGGCGTGGAGCACGGGGTCATCGCCCGTGCTCCATTCCCGCTTCTAGGGGGTGAGGTGCACCTCCCCGCAGCGCTGCTTCGCGTCACCGTCATCCGCAAGGTGCAAGGTCGTTGCTGGCGTGTTCTTCCCTCCGTCTCGTAGTTGTCCGCATCCCCCCGCGCCTCCAAGACCCCTCGGTGAGCTACCGCGTCCCCGCTGCCCCTTCTTCCCCCGCATAGGCCCGTGTATTGTCGTCGTAGTGCCATCACCGCCGGTCGGAAAGGTGAGGGCTTGGGCTCGCCTCCGTCCTCCTCGTCACGAGATGAGCAGAGGAATGGGACCCCGTAGATCCCATCTTCGTTCGTGCCCGTTAGCGTCGCCGGAGCGCCCATGTGGTCGCCGGAATCATCACCGGAGTTGCTGTCGCCGTAGTGTGAAGGTTTTCTTCAGTTTCGTCAGTTAAGGCGCATTGGTTAGTACTAGTGGGCTCGCTGCCCTACTCTATTGAGATCCGATGCAGTGGCGAAGTGGTGTTGCGCTCGGGGGTTCGACTGCGAGGTTGCGGGTTCGATCCCGGCTAACCCCCCCTTGTTTTCATTTTTTCGATTGGGTGGCTTTGGTGTTGCCTGTGTGGGATCAGGTGCGCCTGTGTCCGGATCTGGTGTGCGTGTTGTGTGTGTTGATCCAGTGTGGCTATGCCTGGATCTGGTGTGGTCGTAGTGTGTGTGTGTGTGTGTGTGTGTGTGCTTGCGTGTGTGATCTGTGTGTGGATCTGGTGTGGCAACCACATCCATATGTGTGTGTGTGTGGTGCTTATGTAGTGTGTGTGTTAGTGTGTGTATGACAAGTGGGCCCATGCCCCACTTGTCATACACTATTTATTTTAGCATGCGACATGTTTATTGTGATGATTAGCTTTTCCTGTTATAGCAATATTGCCAAATCTGGACATGTTCATTTTTGCACTTGAGCATTTGTGGTATGTTTTCACTTATAAGAGAGGATGATGATTTTGCTATGTAGTTTTTGTCATGATGTTCCATGTGAATATATGAGTATGATACATGGATTTGGGTAGAAAAATCCCAGGAATTCATTGGTGCTATTGGTTTGGTCTTTTGAGCAAGTTTGACAAAATGTCATTTTACTTCATAATGCCATTTTGTCATTTTTGCCATGTTTAATCCATGCATGCTATGATGGTTGTGCCAACATGAAAATGTTAGTATTGGATGTGTAGAATGCCATGGTATTTATATTTGACATGATCAACATGCAAATAAGTGGGAACCAGGCTGTAAAGTAGCCACTAAAATGTTGCTATTTTCAACCATGCCAAATATTTCTAAGTCTGAGAATCTGCTGTTATCTTTATGCCTTGAAGAGTGGTTGCTATCTTGTGGTATTTTGTGAATTAGCTCAAGCTCAGTGCTAGTGATTTGAAGTATATGTTTTCTTCTAGCATCCTGTTAATTTTCATGCCATGAGGTGGTCTCTAACACCATTAGTTTCTACCGTCAACTTGCTATTAGATTAACTCAGATTCCAGAAAACTGTCACTAAGTCCCAGATTACTGTTTCATCATGCCAACCTGTGAGCCTCATGCTTATTGATGTGTTCCTCCTTTCCAGATTGTGTAGTTGGATAAGTTGATAAGCATGTTATGTAGTTTCTTTCAATGCCTTGTTTGTGGTTGTAGGAATCCTGTAGCTCAAGTTTTTGGCTGTGAAAGTTGCTATGTTGCTGTTTTGTGGAAGATTGTTTGTTTTATTGTTTTTTGACTTGTGGGAGCTATACTCCATGGAATTACTTGATCTTTGGCTCTATTGTGGTTGGTTTTTCATTGCCTAACCAGTGGCTACCTTGGAATGCCAAGGAATAGCCCAGGTCCTTCTTGTCTTGTGTTTTGCCTTCGTATCCTGTCATGAGCGTAGCGTGAGAACCGTAACTCTGTTTCTTACGTTCTACATATGCATTTGTATCGTTTTTCACGATGCATTGATATTTTCCATGTCCATGCATGTCTAAATAACTTAACATAAGGTTCTGTCCAGATTCATTAATAACCAATCCTTTGCATGTGAAACATGACTAGTTAGGATTGCCATGCTAAAATTCACATAAGCATGCATCATTCTTGCTTGTGCTTTGCACCATGGTTGTTTGTTTATTATTGCTGTTTATTTTTGGTAGACGTAAACGTTGAACCTGAGTACGAAGAGCCAGGCGAGTACAACTACGAAGATCCCGCTACATGTTCCACTGAAGAACCAACAGGCAAGATGATCGTACCCAGATCCCGATACTATTTTCTCTTGCTAGTTGTCTCGCTCTTATCGCTACTTTAGTGCTACCTACCACTTGAATGTCAGCCTCCTAATTGCCATGATAGCCTCTAGCCCTCCACATCCTAGCACACCTTTGATCGGCTAAGTTACCGTTGCTCAGCCCCTCTTATAGCGTTCTAGTTGCAGGTACAAGTTGTTCCTTGTGATAACATGGATTTGGTATATCACAATATTATCTGTTATTTTAAATTAATGCAAATATATATCTTGGTATTGGTGGAAGGCTTGTCCTTTTGCTAGGTGTTTTGTTCCGCTGTTACCGCCATAGTTTCTGGATACCGGTGTTATGTTTCCATACTTTGCGCTCCTAACATGCTCGGGGTTGTTATGGGGACCCCCTTCTTTATTCGGTTGAGATTAAAACTTATCTGGCAAGATCCAACTTTGGTACTACATTTTCTTAATAACTTAATAAAATTTGCGTAGGGCTTTGCAACCCCGTGGATAATTAATCAACAACCCGGGCCAGTGCTCCTCATGTGTGTTGGTCCAAACTAGAGTCGTGTGCGGGGCCAACCCGGCGCAACTCGGGAGATTTCTATCAGGCCACTGTATGCTGTGCTCATCCGGTCGTGTCCTGAGAACAAGATACGCGGCTCTTATCGGGTTTGTCGACACGTCGGGTGGTCTTGCTGGATTTGTTTTTACCTTTATTGAGTGTCTTGGGTGTGGGACTCTGACTTTCTTCGGGCTATCTCGAGGTGTTGGAATCCCTTTGGAGTTTCCTAGGATGATCACGAGATCCGTGGTTGAGGTTATTCCCACGGAATGTGGTTAATTTATGATGGACTAGTTGGAGCAGCCCTGCAGGGTCAAATCTTTCGGAAAGTCGTGCCCGCGGTTATATGGCAACTTGGATATTTGTTTAACACCCGGTTATAGTTAACTTGAAGTAAACTCTAATTAAACGCACCAACTGTGTGAGTAACCGTGATCGTCTCTGCTCGTGAACCTGATCCGAGAGAGAACACGGTGGGGTTATGATTAACGTAAGTAAGTGTTCAAGATCTCATAGAGGTCATTCCAGATTCGATCGTCTATCGTAGGCCACATATTTACTTCATGTTACGTAAGTTTAGCCACCATAAATGCTTAGTGCTACTGCAAATTAAACACATACCCCATCCCAACCTTTAAGCTTGAATAGTCTTGGTACCCGGGCGCAAGATTGTTGAGACCTTGTGGCTCACAGATTACTACAACAATCCTGGTACAGGTACAGATGAATTCATGCAGGATGATCTGACATAGCTCCAGTGGAAGTATGAAGAGGAGCGCGACAGAATGTACGTGACGTATCCAGATGAGTAGAGGACCATGGTCATGATCTTTGGGGCTAGTGAGATAGTATCATTGCATCTGCTTTTATTGTTTGTTTTCGTCCGTAGTCGGACCCTGTCTTCAGATTGATGAATGAACTCTTTGTGGATTGTAATTTAGCTTGTGGCAATTTTAAGCCAACTCATATACTCCTCTCTTCTTAAATGTATGACGTAATGATACTATACTTGCGAACGTCGAGATGCGCCTCTATCCATTGTCGAGGCCCCCGTGTCTTAATATGGATAGGAGTGCATCTTGGGCGTGACAAGTTGGTATCAGAGCCGACCCTCGTAGTTACACGGATGTTTGCCGACAGGTGTGTAGTCATGTTGTTCACGAAGTTGGTGACCCATCGTGGCACACAGAATGACACATATATCAGACTGGAAGCACAGACGTTTGTGCCAAGAGCGAACACTCCTGTGACCCGATGAGGACGTCAGTTCCTCTCAGTGGTGGTGTATGTGATAGCCTGGCTTATTAGGGATGATAGACTACTCATATCAATAAGGAATTCCTTCTTTTTCGGGAGCCCATTCGAACAGAACTCTTAGTTTAAGCATGCTTGGCTTGGAGTAGTTCTAGGATGGGTGACCGACCGGGAAGTTGGTCCCTGGTGCACATGAGTGAGGACAAAGTGCGCAGAAAAGGCTAGTATTGATGTGTGAGGCTAGTCTAGATCCCACCAGGAGTAACGACCACCGGCGGGTTTGTCCGGGGCGTTACAAGTTGGTATTCAGAGCCATACGATCATAGGAGCCTTTGCCTGATCGAACTTGGTCGAGTCGAGTCTAGTTAAAACTATTTTGAGTCTAGTTATATCGGAGAGTAGGATTCTTTTTACTCCTATTCTATGCTCTGGTGAGGTATTCGACTAAGGAATTTTGATTCTACTCCTCTTCTCGCTCAAAAAAAAATTAGGATCATGCGGGTATTTTGGAGTCTATATGATACCGATGTGACAAGGTTCTGTCTTGGTGCCTCCTGTCTGACTTGATTTCTTCCGAGGAGTCGAGCTCCAGGGAATGTTGGCACATAGTTATCATTCAGCTTCCTTGATATCTCAGGACGGAGAGTGTTCGGAGTTACTTCAATACTTGTCGTGGTGAGATAAGGTCGGAGTCGCCCAGTACTGGGGAAGCGTCCGGGGTACCACCATGGTTTAGTATCGTTGTGATTTCGAGGATTCGAGTTAGATGAAGTTGCAAAAGCCTCTGGTTATGTGTTGAAGGATGGATACAATTGGGGTGTAGGATTTCTAGTTGTGTGAGATATTTCCTCCTTGTATCCCCCCCACCGGATTGCATAACCAGAAAGTTTTCGGAAGTTCTTAGGTGGGAACTCTTGTAGTTATCTAGGATCATCTTCTTCCGATGTATGTGGGCATATACATTTGTTCCGAGCAACATTAGCTCAATACTTTTGTGTTATTGCAAGTGGCTTCTAATATTGGATGATGTTATCACGAAACCGAAGAAAGCATTCTTACTAATTTTTCAGTAGGAAGGCTGTGATGTTATTTGTAAAATTCTTTCAAGCATTTGATTCAGCTATTGAATTCATCTTATCAATGAGGTGCTGATGTTTTTGTCCATCTCCAGGATGCCTCCTCCAACTCGCAACAATCCAGGTCGTGGTGAGGAGCAGGCTGATGTTCCACCACCCCCGCCTCTGCCTCCTCCTCCAAAAGCTTGGCAAGCTGTGATGGCCGCAACCAATGCGAACACTCAGATGTTGCTCAGGCTTTTGCAAGAAAGAGATCAGGATCGGCAAGGCTTTCAAGGGAATTTTTAGAATCAACCTCAGTTTGCAACGCTCAATCAGTTCCTTGCCAACCATCCCAAGTCTTTCACTTGGTGTGAGCAGCCTTTTGATGCCGATGATTGGCTCCGTGATATGAGTAAGAATTTTGAGTGTAGAAATGTGAGGCCAGAGGACTTTGTCAGATTTGCATCGATCCAGCTCAAGGGTCAGACAGCTGATTGGTGGCAGAAGTACAAGGATTCCAGGGGCGGTCGTGTTGTTACTTTGGACGATTTCCGTCGTGACTTTAAGGCCCATTACATTCAGATAAGCTTTGTTGAGGAAATGCATGAGAAGTTCAGGCACCTGAAGCAGGGAAGCAAGTTTGTCTATCAGTACAACATCAAGTTCCAGAATCTAGCCCGCTATGCTAAGCAAGATGTTCCAAATGACAAGGTGATGATCTATTAGTTTAGAGGTGGTCTCAAGGATAAGTTTCTGTCAGGTCTAGTTCTTCAAGAGCCTCGTGAGTTTGATCAGTTCTACAACATGGCTTTGAAGGTCGAGGCAACTAAGCTCAAGTTGGAGAACTCAAGGAAGCGTTCAAGGGATTCATATTCGTCTTCTTCCAGCTCTCAGATGGTTCCTAAGCAGCAGAAGTATTGGGTGCCAAATCCTCCTCTATTTCGTCCTCCTTAGTAGCAGAAGCAATTCGGTGGCCGTGGTTCTCCCCACCCACCCAACCCAGGATTTCAACAGAGACCCCAGGCGTCCAAGGCAACTTTTGTTCCTCCTCTAGGCAACATTTGTCCGCTTTCTGAGGTTACTTGTCACAAGTGTGGCCAGAAGGGTTACTACGCAAACAAGTGCAACCAGCGGCGTCTTCCGCCTCCTCCTCCAGTCAGGCCTCTAGGAAATGCAATGGTGAAGCATAATACCAAGACTGCAAGAGTGAATATGGTGAATGCAGCAGAGGCAGAGGATTCTTCTCAAGTGATCATGGGTAATCTCTTAGTTAATTCTATTCCTGCAAAAGTATTGTTTGATACTGGTGCATCTATTGTTTCATGTCTCGCCCATTCTTTGTCAAGCATGAGTTCAATTATCAAGATTAGCCTAAGTCCTTGTCTGTGGTGTCGCCCGGTAAGATGTTGAATTCCAATCGCATTGTTCCAGATGTTTCTATCAAGATGGGTAATTATTATTTTTTGGCTTCCCCAATTGTTCTCGAAAATTCCGATATTGATCTCATCCTTGGTATGGACTTCCTGGCTATGAATAAGGCTTATGTGGATTGTCAAGCAAAAGAAGTCAAGATGACTCATCCTTCAGAAGATGTGATTATTTTTGCGGCTCATGATGACACAATCCGTCTCTTTGCTCTTAATGAGAAGGGTGAAATCTCAGCGATTTCTCAAATTCTGGTGGTTAATGAGTATCAAGACGTCTTTCCAAAAGAATTGCCAAGAATGCCTCTGCACCGGCCAGTCGATTCGTGATTGACCTCAAGCCCGGCACTGAACCGGTTTGCAAGTGCCCTTATAAACTTGGCCCCGAAGATCTGAAAGAGTTGAAGAAGCAGCTAGATGAACAAGAACGTCTCGGTCTGATTAGACCAACTTCTTCTCCATGGGGTTGTGGTGTTCTGTTTATCAAGAAGAAAGATGGCATGGACCGGCTTTGTGTCGACTACCGTCCATTGAACAAGAAGACAATCAGAAACAAGTACCCACTTCCCAACATCAATGAGTTGTTTGAACAATTGAAAGGTGCCAAGGTTTTCTCGAAGCTTGATCTTCGCATGGGTTATCATCAGATTCGCATTCGTGAAGAAGACATTCCTAAGACCGCTTTCAGGATGAGTTTTGGCTCTTATGAGTACACCGTCATGTCGTTTGGTCTCGCAAATGCTCCTACAACCTTCTCAAGAATGATGAACTTCATTTCCTCTCCTTTCAAGAATGAGTTCGTCTTGGTCTATTCGGATGATATCCTTGTGTTCTCAGAGATAGAAGAAGAGCATGCAGAGCATCTCCGCCTTGTGCTTGACAAGTTAAGAGAGCATCGATTCTATGCAAAGTTTTCCAAGTGTGAGTTTTAGCTCAATGAAGTGGTGTACCTTGGGCATGTGATCTCTGCCGAAGGCAATAAAGTGCACCCTGAGAAAGTTGAGGCAATCTTGAAGTGGGATCCTCCTCAGAATGTGAAGCAGCTTCGTAGCTTCCTCAGGCTTGCTAGTTATTGCAGAAGATTCGTGGAGAACTTCTCTCAAATTGCTAAGACTCTGTCCAATCTCCTCCAGAAGAGCATCAAGTATGTTTGGTCTCCTCAGTGCGATGTGGCGTTCAATACGCTCAAGCAGAGACTGACTTCCGCTCCAGTTCTTGTTCCTCCTGAGCAGTCAAAGCCTTTCCAAGTATTATGTGATACTTCTCTCCAAGGTCTTGGTGGTGTTCTGATGCAAGATAAGAAGATAGTTGCTTATACCTCGCGTCAGTTGAAGCATGCCGAGAACAACTACCCCACTCATTATCTCGAGTTGGTGGCAGTTGTGCATGCTCTAATGACTTGAAGGCATTTGTTGTTGGGTAGACCAGTTGAGGTGTACACCGATCACAAGAGTTTGAAGTACATTTTCACTCAACCCAACCTTAATCTTTGGCAGTCTCGTTGGATGGAAATGCTGGAGGACTTCAATCCAAGCATTGAGTATACTCCTGGAAAAGCAAATGTCATTGCAGACGCGCTCAGCCATAAGGCGTATTGCAACAGTCTCATCTTGAAGCCTCTTCAACTCGAGCTTTGTGAAGCCTTCCGCAAGCTCAACCTTCAAATGATTCCGAATGGATTTCTTGCCAATCTTCAAGTCTCTCCGACTCTAGAAGATCGGGTTCACCAAGCACAGCTTCTTGATGTTATGGTGAAGAAAGTAAAGAAAGGTGTGGCCAAGGGCATTCTGAAGTATAAGTGCTTTCGCGTTGATGACAAACATACCTTGTTCTTTGAGGACCGTCTGGTGATTCCAAAAGGTCATCTCAGAAAGGTTATCATGGATGAAGCACACAATTCTCTTCTATCCATTCATCCAGGAAGTTCCAAGATGTATCGGGATCTCAAGAAAACCTTCTGGTGGACTCGCATGAAACGTGAAATTGCTCAGTTCGTGAACAAGCGTGATGTTTGTCGCAGAGTGAAGGCGGAACATCAACGTCTAGCAGGTCTTCTTCAGCCTTTGCCTATCCTAGAGTGGAAATTCGATCATGTGGAGATGGATTTCGTCATTGGGTTTCCCAAGTCCAAGAGGGGCAACGATGCCATCTTTGTGGTTATCGACAAGCTGACCAAAGTTGCTCATTTCCTGCCAGTCAAAGAATCTATCTCGGCAGCTCAGCTTGTAGAGTTGTATATGTCAAGGATAGTATCTTTGCATGGTATTCCTCAGCTCATCTCATCTGACCATGGAAGCCTCTTTACTTCCAAGTTTTGGGAGTCCTTCCAGACTGCTATGGGTACCAAGATCCGTTTCAACACTGCATTCCATCCGCAAACAAGTGGTCAAGTGGAGAAAGTCAATCAGATCCTTGAAGATATGCTCAGAGCCTGTGTGATTTTGTTCGGCATGAAATGGGAAGACTGCCTTCCATACGCTGAATTCTCATACAACAATAGCTTTCAGGCTAGCTCAGGCAAGGCCCCTTTCGAGATTCTCTACGGCAGGAAGTGTCGTACCCTGCTTAACTGGTCTGAAACCGGTGAGCATCAAATATTGGGCAATGACATGATCACTGAAACAGAAGAAATATGTCGTGTCATTTGTGACAACCTCAAAGCAGCTCAATCCCGACAGAAGAGTTATTAGGATAACAAACATCGGGATGTTTCCTTTCAAGTGGATGATCTAGTCCATCTCAGAGTCTCTCCCATGAAGGGCAGTCAGCGGTTTGGAATTAAAGGGAATCTAGCTCCTCCTTTTGTTGGTCCTTTCAAAGTTGTTGGCAAGAGAGGTGAACTTGCATATCAACTAGAGCTTCCTCCAAATTTCGCAAATGTGCATGATATCTTCCATGTCTCTCAGCTCCTGAGGTGCTTCAAGACTCCCGAGCATACCATTGACCTCCAAGACATTCATCTCCAATAAGACCTCTCTTATCGTGAGCATCCAGTCGCTATTCTCGAAGAAACTGAGCGTAAGACTCACAACAAGTCTGTCAAGTTCCTCAAGGTGAAGTGGTCTCATCATTCCGACAAAGAAGCTACTTGGGAACGTGAGGACGTTCTCCGTTCCGAATTTCCAGAGTTCTTACGTTCCTAGATCTCGGGTCGAGATCCTCTTGTAGTGTGGGAGAGTTGTGACAGCCCAAGTGTTGTCCCTACCTTTTATGGCATGTGTCTTATGTGAACCTTGTTGTCATCAGTTAATGAAATGAGTTTGCTCCTTGTCATGCCTTGTCTTATACATTCATGCATAATGCATCATATTATTCATCATCATGCCATGCATTGTTTTGTGATGTGCTTCTTGACCTTGTAGTAATGTGAGTGTTGTTGTGGATGTGTGGTTGAGTGGGATTCATCGCCTTCCCATTCTCTTATTCTTTTCAAACAAACCCAATCTTTGCTCTTATTCCATTGGCTTTTATTCAACAGAATTAACTTGCTATAAAAATTCTTTAAAATGTTCAGGAGGTAGTCTATAATATTTTAGGAGTGTGTGTGTAGTTCTTTTGATGTTTTGAGCTCAATGGATTTGGGGCTTTAAATAACTAGGGGGCTGATGTGTTTTAAAACTATTTAAATTAGTTGCTCTAAAAATCAACATGATAATTTTATTAAAAGGGTCTTATATCTTTGAAAGTAAAAGTGCTTTTGTTTTATCAAAAACCCTTTTATTCATTTTTGAGGGGCTTTTGTAAGTGAGCTGTTTTTAAAAAGTTAGAAAAACCTGCTGGTTTGGTTCCGTGAGAGAGAGAGAGTGAGTGGGCCGCCTCCCTCCCTTGCAGTCCAGGAGGCTCCCGCGCGGCCGAGCCGCAAGAGGGACGGCTACCTTCCTTGTCGTCGTCTCCGTCAGAATCTTCAGAGAGAGAGAGCGCGCTGGCCGTCCCTTTTTGCCATTCATCGCCGTCAGCTCCAGGGTATTTAAACCCCCGCGACATGCATGCCAGTTCATCCTAGGGTTCCTCTCCTCCTCCCTGCCGCCGCTGCTCCCATCTCCCTCTCTAGCCTTCTCCTCCTCCCCTTATTCTTTCCCCTCAGTGAGGTTCAGAGAGGCGATAGGTAAGTTCAGAGAAGGTTGCACCGGTCGTCTTCACCGTAGTCGCCACGTCTCCTATGGTCCTCATCACCGGTGGAGATGGCATGGAGCACGGGGTCATCGCCCGCGCTCCATTCCTGCTGCTAGGGAGGTGAGGTGCACCTCCCCGCAGTGCCGCTTTGCGTCGTCGTTATGCGCAAGGTGCAAGGTTGTCGGCGGCGTCTTCCTCCCTACGTATCGCTGTTGTCCGCATCCCCCGCGCCTTCCAGACCCCTCGGTGAGCTGCCGCATCCCTGCTGTCCCTTCTTCCCCCGCGTAGGCCCGTGTGTTGTCGTCGTAGTGCCATCGCCGCCGGTCGGAAAGGTGAGGGCTTGGGATCGCCTCCATCCTCCTCATTGCGATATGAGCAGAGGAATGGGACCCCATAAGTTCCCTCTTCGTGCGTGCCCATTAGTGTCGCCAGAGCGCCCGTGTGGTCGCTCGAATCATCGCCTCCGTTGCTGTCACCGTAATGTGCACGTTTTCTTCAGTTTCGTCAGTTAAGGCATGTTGGTTAGTACCAGTGGGCTCGCTGCCCTACTCTATTGAGATCCGATGAAGTGGCACAGTGGTGTTGAGCTCGGGGTTCGACCGCAAGGTCGCGGGTTCGATCCCGGCTACCCCTCCCTTTTTTTCCTTTTTTCGATTGGGTGGCTTTGGTGTTGCCTGTGTGGGATCGGGTGCGCCTGTGTCCGGATCTGGTGTGCGTGTTGTGTGTGTGGATCCAGTGTGGCTATGCCAAGATCTGGTGTGGCCGCAGTGTGTGTGTGTGTGTGTGCTTGTGTGTGTGATCTCTGTGTGGATCTGGTGTGGCGACCAGATCCATGTGTGTGTGTGGTGCTTGTGTAGTGTGTGTGTTAGTGTGTGTATGACAAGTGGGCCCAAGCCCCACTTGTCATACACTATTTATTTTAGCATGTGACATGTTTATTGTGATGATTAGCTTTTCCTGTTATAGCAATATTGCCAAATCTGCACATGTTCATTTTTGCGCATGAGCATTTGTGGTATGTTTTCACTTATAAGAGAGGATGGTGATTTTAATATGTATTTTTTGTCATGATGCTCCATGTGAATATATGAGTATGATACATGGATTTGGGGTAGAAAAATCCTAGGAATTCATTGGTGATATTGGTTTGGTCTTTTGAGCAAGTTTGAAAAAATGTCATTTTACTTCATAATGCCATTTTGTCATTTTTGCCATGTTTAATCCATGCATGCTATGATGGTTGTGCCAACATGAAAATGTTAGCCTTGGATGTGTAGAATGTCATGGTATTTATCTTTGACTTGATCAACTTGCAAATAAGTGGGAACCATGCTCTAAAGTAGCCACTAAAATGTTGTGTTTTTCAACCATGCCAAATATTTGTAAGTCTAAGAATCTACTGTTATTTTTATGCCTTGAAGAGTGGTTGGTATCTTGTGATATGTTGTAAATTAGCTCAAGCTCAGTGCTAGTGTTTTGAAGTATATGTTTTCTTCTACCATCCTGTTAATTTTCATACCATGAGGTGGTCTCTAACACCATTAGTTTCTGCTGTCAACTTGCTATAGATTCCAGAAAACTGTCACTAAGTCCCAGATTTCTGTTTCATCATGCCAACTTGTGAGCCTCATGCTTATTGATGTGTGCCTCCTTTCTAGATTGTGTAGTTGGATAAGTTGATAAGCATGTTATGTAGTTTCTATCAATTCCTTGTTTGTGGTTGTAGGAATCCTGTAGCTCAAGTTTTTGGCTATGAAAGTTACTATGTTGTTGTTTTGTGGCAGATTGTTTGTTTTATTGTTTTGTGACCTGTGGGAGCTATACTGCATGAAATTGCTTGATCTTTGGCTCTATTGTGGTTGATTTTTCATTGGCTAACCGGTGGCTACCTTGGAATGCCAAGGAATAGCCCAGGTCCTTCTTGTCTTGTGTTTTGCTTCGTATCTTGTCATGAGCTTAGCGTGAGAACCGTAACTCCGTTTCTTACGTTCTACATATGCATTTGTATCTTTTTTGCATGACGCATCCATATTTGCCATGTTCATGAATGTCTAAACAACTTAACATAACGTTCTGTCCAGATTCATTAATAACCAATCCTTTGTATGTGAAACATGACTAGTTAGGATTGCCATGCTAAAACTCTTCACATAAGCATGCATCATTCTTGCTTGTGCATTGCACCATGGTTGTTTGTTTATTCTTGTTGTTTCTTTTGGGTAGACATGAACATTGAACCTGAGTACAAAGAGCCAGGCGAGTACAACTACGAGGATGCCGCTACTTGTTCCACTATAGAACCAATAGGCAAAATGATCGTACCCTGATCCCATACTATTTTCGCTTGCTAGTTGTCTTGCTCTTATCGCTACTTTCGTGCTACCTACTTGAATGTCGGCCTCCTAATTGTCATGATAGCCTCTAACCCTCCACATCCTAGCAAATCTTTGATCGGCTAAGTTACCGCTGCTCAGCCCCTCTTATAGCGTTCTAGTTGCAGGTACAGGTTGTTCCATGTGATACATAGATTTGGCATATCACAATATTATCTGTTATTTTAATTTAATGCACATATATATCTTGGTATTGGTGGAAGCTTGGCCATTTGCCAGGTGTTTTGTTCTGCTGTTACCGTCATAGTTTCTCGATACCGGTGTTATGTTTCCATACTTTGCACTCCTAACATGCTCGGGGTTGTTATGGGGACCCCCTTGTTTATTCGGTTGAGATTACAACTTATATGGCAAGACCCAACTTTGGTACTACATTTGCTTAATAACTTAATAAAATTTGCATAGGGCTTTGCAACCCTTGGATAATTAATCAACAACCGGGGCAAGTGCTCCTCATGAGTGTTGGTCCAAACTAGAGTCGTGTGCGGGACCAACCCGGGGCAACTCGGGAGATTTCTATCAGGCCACTATACCCTCAGCTTATCCGGTCGTGTCCTGAGAACGAGATATGCGGCTCTTATTGGGTTCGTCGACATGTCGGGTGTCAGGACCCGATCCTAAGTCATATGAATCCGGACTGTAACATATCACATCACTTTGCGGTCTCATGCAAGGTAATCTCCACGGCTGTAGCCTTACCTTAGCCGGGACCGTTTGCGTATTTTGGCTCACGTATGTGAACATGTCGCTGGCACTCAAACGACAGAGAACCCGTGCAGACACCACTAGTCATAGAACCCAAGTGGCAGATCCGTACGGAAACAAACATACATAACCTAGCAATGCAGGTGTCGGCCTCAAGCGTGTGTAGACAAGTCATAGGAAGCTACAAGGACTCCATTACGCCATGAGACATAAATGCCATCACTGCATGTAGACGAGTCGTAGCAGGCTACAGGGACACCATTACACTGCGAGACATTTCCCCAAAGGGGCAAACACAACAGCAAAGAAGGATACATGTCGGTCAATCACTATGTCCGGAGCAGTAGCAAGCTACCATGGCTCGGTGGAAGCACAAAGAGGAAGTTTCTCGTAAAGAGTACTACTAAAGGCACATGACTAGCTGTCGGATCCCATACATACCGTTGCACGTCACACGTACGCACGACATGCCCGATATGCATATATACAACCATGGCATCACAATGTAACCATACAACAACTTTTATTTAAGGGGCTCAGACGAGCCTTGCATAACATGTTCTTATAGATAGGGGTCACATGACCCGACACTCAAGTTATACAAACGAGTTCATACAAACCAAGCGGAAGCATACGCTGTCTTAGTCCACATAGATGAAAGGGTAAAAACACACATGGCCTGACTATCTACAGCCCACCACAAGGCATAGGGTCGTAGCTGGGACACCAGCTATTCGACATCGTCGACATCCAGAAAAAAAAACCTGATGGGTCCTGGGTCTCATCTGCAACATTTATTAAGCAAACATGAGTACAAACGTACTCAGCAAGTCTTTAAAACAGACCTAGTCTATTCATGCTCATGTATCAACAAGAGGAGTGGTGGAGTTCATGTAGCAATGTCAGCTTTGACTCGTGGCTAACCTACACTACACAATTTTAACTCTTTGGTTAAATTTTAGATATTGCACACGAGACCATTAACTCCATGACAATACACCACCATGGATTCACTTCCCTCTCCTGGGAGAGTGCCATCCGTGTTACTCACACTTGTCTTGATATTTTTATGAGTATCCATTTGATTATCTATGAACAACATAAGTTATCCAAGTAGTCCATATCCGAGGACGCGACTATTCGAATTGTTTCATACCCTGCAGAGGTGAACTTCTTCACACACGCTCTCGCCACTTATCGTTGTGTGCTCATAAAACCATGCACCTCGGCAACCTTGAAGTGGAAACCCAGCGAGGGAGTTGGCCACAACCGTCAATCACATTAGACCTCTTGTCCAGGTTATCGCCTATTTGAGACTGAACCCGCACGGAAGTCCGGCTGAAGTTTCCGCTATAGGCCCAAACGATGTGCGCAGGGTTCCCAAGCCCAACATTCGGGTGACCCTTGGTACATCATGCCACTGCCTACCGCGTCATAACCTACCCCTGGAGTCAGCGCTACGCACAGCCTCCAACATACTATAAACACCAGAAACTACTTGCAACTCCTGGACCAAGGACTAAGCGATTGATAAGTCGAGAGGGTCAATTAAGTATCCCAACATGTGGTAGTAACTAGTCTTGGATCACAAACACAGAACTCAATTCCTAAGAACGGTCCCAGTTAGACAACCCGCTATGTACTCCTACATAGCCTCTCATCGCTACCTTTACCAAATCGGGTTCATCATAAGCTTATCACATCGGAACAAAAAAAATTCACTCCAGTTCATCACCCAGATGAATCAAACTTGACACAACTCTAAGCATAGCAAGCATAGCAGGCAAAGTAAGCTAAGCACATCATGGCACAAGCATCTACCAGGTATCCTAGGTTGCAAGGTTTAGCTATTTACTTTGACAATGACAGGTCATGCAAAAGAATAGGTTCTTCTACCGGGTATGACATACATATGAGCATTTGTCCTAATGCAATAAACAAGAGCAGGAGCGGGAGAGTGGGATGTTATCGGAATGATCAAGGGGGTTGCTTGCCTTGCTGGGTAGCAGGAAGGTTCTCTCCTTCATTGGAATACTCGAGGGTATCCTCAGAAGCAGGGCCTACCGCAATGCAGATAAATAGCATTCAATACACGCAAGTGCAACGATATGATGCAGGATCATGACATAGTAGCATGTATGGATGAGCTAATGCAACTAGTGTCCAAGTTAATTTGGAGTGAGTTTGAATATAGATTCAAAATTGTTCTTCATTTCAAATTCCATATGATAACCTATTAATAAATGTCTAGGTTCATCTACATACGTTGCTCGAAATGATAATAGCACCATTGGATTCATTGGATTTTTCTGATAAATTTTCATATATAAATTATTTTCATATGAGTTACAGATTAATTTATATGAATTTTTGAAGTTTTGAAAATTTTCTGGAATTATTTAAAAACTAGAAATTCCTTTTATTGCATCAGCCTGATGTCATCATGGCGTCAGCAGGTCAGCTGACTAGGCCAGGTCAAACCTGACCAGTGGGACCCACTGGTCAGTGACCCAGTCACTATCAGAGTTAACTAATTAGTTAATTACTAATTAGATTAGGTTAGGGCCCACTGGTCAGTGGGCCATTAACTTAATTAGGTTAGTTTAATTATTTTTTATATTAATTCTAATTAGAAAGGGGGCGGGCCCCACTTGCCAGTTGACCTGGGTCAAACCCCATGGTCAACGCCGGTTGACTCACCTGCGTTGAGCCGCCGGCGACGTCACGGACGGCGGAGGGGGTCGGGATTCCTCCTCCGGTGACCAAACGGACGGCGGAGGGCACCAAACTACTCTTCTTGCTCGCGCGCGTCGAGCCTGACACTTCCCAGGGGCTGGGATGGTCGGAATCGCCGCCGGTGATGAGCACGGCGGCTACCGGAGCTCGGACGAGCACGGGCCCGTCGAACCAGGGCGCAACAGGGTCGGAACTTGGCACCTACAGGCACTACGCAGCCTCACGAGTTCGATGGTGGTCTCTAATGTACCAACTGGTCACCAGAGCATCGCCGGCGATGAGCTCGTGTGGCGGGTCATTCGGGAGCCAGCACAATCGGGGCCTATAGAGGGGAAAAAGGCCGGGAAAGAGAGGGGAAAGAGCCGGAAGCTCACTGCGGGGTTGAAGCCGTCAAATGCTTGCTTGGGGAGGGCTCGGAGACGATGATTCAACGACGGTGAAGATCGGGTCCGAGGAGGAAGACGAGCTCGGGGACGATGCTTCGGGGCTCCTGGCGATGCGAGGCTCGGCGAGAAGGAAGAAGGCGATGAGGCGGAGCGATTGGAGGGCTCAGAAGCAAGGGGGAGCATCTAGAACTACGCTGGCGAGCTAACGGCGCCATCGGCCATGGTAGAGCAGAGGAGGAAGAGAGCAGAGGGGGCGAATGCGAGGGGAAAAGAGGGATGGGGACGCAATGCCATCCTCATCCTCTCGCCAGCGCGGTAGAGGGGACGCAGGCACGCAGAGAGGTGTGTGGCAGCTCTGGCGTGCGCGCGCAGCGAGCACACGCGCGTCCTCCTGGCCGCCAGGAGGACGATGATGGAGCTGGGCCAGCTGGGCCAGCCCAAGTTCATCCTCCCTTGCTTTCTATTTAAATTTTCTTCTTTATAGTAATTTCTGATATTTGTTTAATTTATTTTTCAGGCACATAAACTATTTTAGAATATCCCAAATATTTTATATATTGTAGTTTGAATATTTCAAACTTATCTAAAAAGTTTCAGGATATTTTGAAAACTAAAATAATGATAATGCTTTATTTGATATTTTCATAAGCTTTCTCATTTATTTCTAAATTGTTAAAGTTGTTCAAATATTTTAAATGACCCCTTGTATAATCATGTCCATATTTATCAGACATAAGGGACATTTTAGATGGGCATTTTGGATTTGTTCAATTTTCACAAACTTTGAATTGGTTTGATTCAAATGAGGGTTTGGGGTTTCCTTTAGTCCCCATTTCATGCTGATGCAAAAATGTTATATGATGCACACACACATGCTGTCCTATGACATCTAGCTAGGGATGTGACATCGGGTGGTCTTGCTGGATTTGTTTTACCTTTATCGAATGTCTTGCGTGTGGGACTCTGACTTTCTTCGGGCTATCTCAAGGTTTTGGAATCCCTTTGGAGTTTCCTAGGATGATCACAAGATCCGTGGTTGAGGTTATTCTCGTGGAGTTTTGTTAATTTATGATGTACTAGTTGGAGCACCCCTGTAGGGTCAAATGTTTCGAAAAGCCATGCCCGCGGTTATATGGCAACTTGGATATTTGTGTAACACCCGGTTATAGTTAACTTGAAGTAAACTCTAATGAAATGCACCAACTTCACGTCTGTAAGTTTAGCCACCATAAATGCTTAGTGCTGCTGCAAACTAAATGCATACCCCATCCCAACCTTTAAGCTTGAATAGTCTCAGTGCCCGGGCGCAAGATTGTTGAGTCCTTGTGGCTCACAGATTACTACAACAATCTAGGTACAGGTACATATGAGTTAGTGTAGGATGATCTGATGCAGCTCCAGTGGGAGTATGACGAGGAGCGCGGCAGAATGTATGTGACGAGGAGCGAGATAGTATCATTGCATCTCCTTTTATAGTTTGTTTTCGTCCTAGTCGGACCCTGTCTTCAGATTGATGAATGAACTCTTTGTGGATTCTAATTTATCTTGTGGCGAGTGTAAGCCAACTCATATACTCATCTCTTCTTAAATGTATGATGTAATGATGCTATACTTGCGAATGTCGAGATGTGCCTGTATCCATTGTCGAGGCCCTGGTGTCTTAATATGGATAGGCGCGCATCTTGGGCGTGACAATTCATGCCTCAAGTTAAATCTAATCAAAGTAGTAACAAAGTCAAGAAAGGTTCTTCATCTAGTAGCAACAATTAAAATGCTAAACTCAATGATGTTTCTCCTAGTAGTTCTATTGATTCCACTAATGATGATTCTCTTAGCGAAGTTACACTTGAGCAAGAAAATGCTTTATTGAAAGGAATTATAGAGAAAGGTATCTACAAGAGTCTTGAAGGATGCAAACAATTTGATGAGATTGTACGCAAGCATGAAGGATACCGGAAGAATCGTGGTGTTGGCTACTTCAACGCTAATGGGGTTGAATGGGAAGAAGGTCAATATCCTAATCCAAACTTTGTTCCTCAAAAGGAGAAGTATGAAAATACTCTTCCCAAGGGGACAAACACTCAAGATGACCTTCCACCACAAGACCACAAGCTCAAGGGCAAGAACAAGCTTCAAGAGGACATTAACTCATATGAACATGAATCCCTAGCTATGGTGGAGTGGCTTACCAAGGCTACTTCAAGCTCAACATCTACAAGACTACTACAACACCAAGGATCCCCATCAACTTGATGTGGGTCCCCAAGAAGAACTAGAAAGTTCTTGAGGGCTGACTCCGCCAATGAAATTCACTCACATTCATTATTGGAAAGATCTATTTGCAATCAACATCAACCCTATGCAATAGTTAAAGGAGTCACACATTACCTCAAAGGTAAGCAAGTGACATGGTAATCAACAAATAAATGGACATCATCACACATGCTTTGCACTCCATGTCCATAGATATCCTTGTATTTGTCTCTTGTGTGTTGGGACTAACCCATGTAGGTGATAAGAGTAATGAAACAACAAGGATGCTCCCAACTCTTGGTGATCTTCATCAACTTTGAGCATCCTGTTGGAGATATGCCCTAGAGGCAATCATGTATGATGATATTTCCTATGTTTTTATGAATAAAGATAGTCCTTGGACATTATCAGTGATGTGTATTAATAAGTGCATGTCTTGTTTGTGAGACTATGCATTGTATGATAACTGTCCTTAATGGTCCCTAGTCGAAAGGGTTGTGTGGACACACAACTAATCAGACTAGCATCTGACATGGTGCATGGTTCGGTCTCACTGACCATGTAGCATTGGATGCTAGCCGGATAATATGGAATCAGAAAGGTCTGGTCGGATTCAACATAATCGGGTCTGAGCCGAGATAAGGTCTGAGTTGGACAGACCCAACTATGACATGCAGCGATAGGTCATCTGTGAGTCTCTAGTACAACATACGTTCTATGTCCTAGGACCTGAGCTGGTGCATGTACTCGGGATGGTGACAGACTTGCTTTGGGCGAACCAAATGCTACTCCATGACTGGGTAGTTACAAAGGTAGGTTTCGGGCTTGTCTAGACCCATGCTGCGAGACTTGGTCGAGCAAGATGGGATTTGCCCCTCCGATCAAGAGAGATATACTTTGGGCCCCTCAGGTGATCCGACCTTGATAAGCATGGCCAAGCGATGAGGATTATGAGATAATCCGAAGTGTTGGTCGGATTCACTGGAACGAGAAATAGGTCGTGCTGCAACAAGGATGACCATATCACCTTGTGGGCGACAACATATATCGTGTGGCAAAGGGAACAGAAGTGTGCAGTACAGATTCGCCTAACTAGCTTCATCGGACACTTGGAGTCGGCACGTCTTGCTAGAAGCCACTACCGACCAGTCGAGTCGGATGTCATCCGACTCGTGAATAAGTGGACGAGAACATAAAGGGTCGCGCGCTTAAGGGAAGGAACACGTGGGATTTAGGATCCGTGCAAGGCCCAAGAGTTGAGACTGCGTCAGATGCCTATATATAGTGGAGGTGTGGCACACCCATCCGGTTGCTGGACTCGGCGCCGTCATTAGGGTTTGCATGTGTTGCGAGCCACCTCCACTCGCTGCCGCCGACCGTGTGACTGGACCAAGTAGTCCGCCGCATGGGTGTTCCTCCTGCACGCGCGAATACCATTAGAGGCGGTTCACTTGCGCCGCTCTAGCGAATCTATACGTGGGATCCGACGACCGGCTGTTCGAGGGAGATCGGACAAGGAGGAGACGGACCACACGAACGCGCTGCCCCAACTCTACTTCCGCTACACGGCACCGCTCGTCTAGTGGTAACAATGTGTGATCCATCTCCGTAGCATGTTCTTGTATGTTCTGCGCGTAGGAAAATTTGAATTTTCATGCGATGCACCTATGGTAGAACCCAACAGTGGTATCAGAGCCTCTGCTATAAGTTTTGGATTCAGATCGGTAGCATATGTGATATGTGGCGGCGGTGGATGTGATTTGTCGTCGTTCATGAGATTGGTTATGTGCACGGTTGATGAGATCAGCTGCACATCGGGATCGTTGAGGCTATGTTTTCTGTCAATCGGAATCGATGAGGTCGTGACACAACCTACCCCTACCAGTCAGTATCCTCCATCGGGGTTAACCATGAAACATAAATCCGAATTGGGTTCGCGATGATCGACGAGATCGGTCAGATCAGAAAATTCAGCATGATCGGAGTGCAAATGCGATCTGTGATTTCCGAAAATGTCGGGACCGCCGTGTGTGTAGCGCCTTATATTTCATACATGATCACATAAACTGGTAGAATGCGATTATATGCATAAGTTTGTTTTGCAGGTTTGAAGTGAATAGTATGGCTCATATGTATGTGATGCATGTGCGTAATTTAACATGACCTGCATGTCATGATTGTCAGCCGGCAAGAGCCAAAGTGTTGTCATTATATTGTATAATGACCTACGTGTTGACTTGTGATTCTCTGTAAATTCATTACTAGTTGTAGTAGTTGGAGGACAGAGATCAAGTTCGAGGCTTTGGCGTCCTGGCAAGACGGACAAGACAGAGTTCTGCCCTGGTCATCGGAGTTGGAGCCGACCTAGAAGGATGTCCATGAAGGAGCCATACTATTTCACATATTTATGTTTATATGTAATTGATATTGCTTCTTGTTTCTATGCACGTTAGTATGGTAGAAAGATCCCTCATTAATATCAAGCACATTGCCATTCCGAATGTTGCACCTTCGCACGTCAAGTACGTCTAGTGGTGGGCTCATAAAATTGAGGTGCTACTAGTTATCCTTGAACTGGAGGGTTCATGTCGGACACGGACATGCACTGCATCTTGTTAACTTGACAAGGCTATCAAAACAGTTTTGGGCCTTGTGGCAGAGAAGGTTGGGAGCCGGGTATGAGATACCTACCCAACTGACATGAGTCGTATAGATATATGATTAGCAAGGAGTTGCTTACCGAATAGGCAAGTTGGCTAGGATTGATGCTAAAGTTCACTAGTCACTCGCGCTAGACGGGTCCTGAATCACTGAGAGTTTGCGGAGGGATGCTGACTTCAATGGGAGTAGTTCTTTTTAAGGCTTGAATTACTCTACATAAACACATTGCTTAGTGATTGCATATTTTCTATTGTAGATCAATGGCACCACCTGCTCAACCCAACTTTGCATTGAAATCAATTCTGGAAAAGGATAAACTGAATGGAACAAACTTTACCACCTGGTATAGAAATCTGAAAATCGTTCTCAAGCACGATAAAAAGGAACATGTTCTAGAGGATCCACTTCCAGAGGAACCTGCCGAGAATGCTAATGCCACAACCAAGAATGCCCACCAGAAACTCGTTGATGAATCAAACGAGATCAGTTGCCTCATGCTGGCTTGTATGGAGCCCGATTTGCAATAGCATTTCGAAAACATTCAGGCTTTCGATATGATCGAGAGTTTGAAGAGCATGCTTTAGCTGCAGGCTAGGACCGAAAGATTCAACGTCTAGCAATCCTTGACGGATTGTAAGATGAAGAAGGGTGACCCACTAAGCCCGCATGTGATCAAAATGATCGGGTACGTGCAAGCTTTGGATCGGTTAGGCTTCCCATGGACAAGCTGTCCACAGATGCAATTTTGGGTTCTCTACCACCTAGCTATGGGACATTCGTCTCGAACTATCATATGCATGGCATCGATAAGAAGCTCACTGAATTGCAGGGATGCTCAAGGTGGTAGAGCAAGATATTAAGAAAGGCACGCATCAAGTGTTGATGGTGCAGAACTCGGCTAAGTTCAAGAAGTGTTGGTCCAAGAAAAAGGCTAAGGCAAAGGGCTCAGAGAAGGCTGTCTCCGCCGCTAAGACAAAGTCCGGACTGAACTCAAAGACCATTTGCTTTCACTGCAAGGAAGCTGGTCACTGGAAGAGGAACTATAGCAAGTGGCTTGCTAAGCATGGCAAGAAGGCCGACGATGCTTCTTCAGGGAAAGGTACACTTGTTACATATGTTATAGACATTTACCTTGCTGACATACCTAGTAGATCTTGGGTATTTGATACCGGATCAGTTGTTCATATTTGCAACTCGATGGAGGGGCTGGTAAGAACTAGGCGTGTGGCACAAGGGGAGATTGACATCAGGATCGTCAATGAAGCAAGAGTTGCTACGTTGGAGACCGGCACGATGCAGCTCAAGCTTCCTTCTGGATTTATTTTGGAATTGAATAATTGTTATTACATTCCCGCACTTAGTCGGAACATTATTTTTGCCTCATGCTTGATGAGTCAAGGTTATGAATTCAATATAAAGGACAATGGTTGTTCATTTTATTTGAATGGAATGTTCCATGGCTATGCACCCATAGTAGATGGGTTGTTTATTTTAAATCTAGAAACGAAACTAGTCTATAACATGAATGTCAAGAGGCATAAGCCTAATGAGATAAATCCGATGTACTTCTGGCATTGCCGGCTTGGACACATTAGTCTGAAGCGCATGAAGAAGCTCCATGATGATGGACTCCTAACTTCGTTCGACTTCGGGTCGTTAGAAACATGCGAATCATGCTTGCTAGGCAAGATGACTAAGTCTCCTTTTGCAAAGAGTTGCGAGAGGGCATCCGAGCTATTGGAGCTTATACACAGTGTTGTGTGTGGTCCAATGAGCACAACGGCCAGAGGTGGCTATCAGTACTTCGTGACTTTTACTGACGACTTGAGTAGATATGGATATATCTATTTGATGAGGCACAAGTCGAAAACTTTTGAAAAGTTCAAAGAGTTTCAGAACGAGGTTGAAAATCAGCTTGGCAAGACAATAAAACATCTACGATCAGATCGTGGAGGTTAGTACATGAGCCATGAGTTTGATAATCATCTAAAAAGACGAGGTATAGTACCTCAGCTCACACCTCCGGGTACGTCGTAGGGAAATGGTGTGTCGGAATGGAGAAATCGAACCTTGTTGGACATGTTCCGGTCGATGATGAGCAAATTGGATTTACCCTTGTCATTCTGGGGATACGCTCTGGAAACTACAGCTTTCACACTTAATAGGGTACCATCAAAATCCGTTGACAAGACACCACATGAGATGTGGATTAGTAAGACTCCTAGTTTGTCTTTTCTAAAGATTTGGGGTTTTGAAGCATTTTTCAAGCGACTTATGTCGGACAGGCTTACACCCAAGTCGGATAAATGCATATGCGTGGGATATGTGAGGGAAACCTTGGGATATAACTTCTACAACCGAGCATAGAACAACGTGTTTGTTGCTCGGAACGGGGTTTTCCTAGAGAAAGAATTTCTCAATCGGGAGGCCAGTGGGAGAACAGTGCGACTCGAAGAAATTCAAGAGCCACTCAGGGACAACTCAGTTGGTGATGAGATCACACCGGCGTCGCTCAGACAACCTATAGTGGAATCGGCATCGGAGCCACAGAGGTCGGAAAGATTGCACAGATTGTGCGATGTTTTGTTGCTAGAAAGCGACGAGCCAGCCACGTATGCGAAAGCGATGGTGAACCCAGATTCAGAGGCATGTCTAGAGGCCATGAGATCCGAGTTAAAGTCCATGGATGAGAATCAAGTCTGGGACTTAGGTGATCTGCCACCTGGCGTAGTTGCCATTGGTTGCAAATGGGTCTTTAAGGAGAAAACCGATGTGGATGGAAATGTTCAGATCCACAAAGCTCGGCTTGTCGCTAAAGGTTATGGACGAGTTCAAGGAATTGACTATGACAAGACCTACTCGCCGGTAGTGATGCTAAAGTCGATGAGGATCATACTAGCTATAGCTGCATATATTGATTATGAGATATGGCGGATGGATGTCAAAATGGCTTTCCTTTATGGAAATTTAAAAGAGGATGTATACATGTTACAACCCGAAGGTTTTGTTGATCCAACAAACGCCGGTAAAATATGCAAGCTCAAGAGATCCATTTATGGATTGAGGCAAGCAGCTCGAAGTTCGAACATTCGTTTTGATGAAGTCGTCATTGACCTTGGTTTCGTCAAGAACGAAGAGGACTATTGTTTATACAAGAAGTCTAGTGGGACCTCGGTACTATTTTTGATCTTGTATGTGGATGACATACTACTGATCGGAAATGATGTTTCAATGCTGAACTCAGTCAAGGAATCATTGAATGGCAAGTTTTTGATGAAAGACCTTGGAGAGGCAGTGTACATTTTAGGCATCAAGATCTATAGAGATAGATCGAGGAGGCTGCTCGGCTTAAGCCAGAGCATGTACATAGACAAAGTGTTGAAGAGGTTTAACATGAGTGAGGCCAAGAAAGGGTTCTTGCCTGTCTCACATGGTATAAGACTAAGAAAGACTCGGAGTCCTACGACTTCTGATGAGCGAAACCGGATGAGTAGGATTCCATATGCCTCGGAAATTGGATCCATCATGTATGCCATGCTATGTACATGGCCTGATGTTGCCTATGCAATAAGCTTAACAAGCAGATACCAGGCTGACCCAGGTGAGTGTCACTAGGCAGCGATGAAAACTATCTTGAAGTATCTGAAAAGGACTAAAGAGATGTTCCTAGTTTATGGAGGTGAGGAGCAGCTCTGCATAAAGGGTTACGCTAATGCTAGTTTCCAAACCAATAGGGATGATTGTCGATCGCAAATTGGATTCGTGTATGTCATGAATGGAGGAGCAGTGAGCTGGATGATTTCCAAGCAAGATACGGCGGCCAACTCAACAACAGAGGCCGAATACATTGCGGCTTGTCAAGACACAAAGGAAGGTGTTTGGATTCGAAAGTTCCTGGAAGATGTTGTTGTGTTCCCAGGCTGGTCAAAACCGTTGGATCTTTATTGCGATAATTCAGGTGCCATTGCACAGGCCAAGGAGCCAAGACAACACCACAAGACCAGGCACATAGACCGAAAATATCACTTGATACGAAAGCTAGTAGAGAAAGGTGATACCAATTTGTGCAAGATTCATACGGATGCAAATGTGGTGGATCCGTTGACTAAGCCACTTCCACAACCCAAGCATGAGGGGCACGTTAGAGCGATGGGCATTCGATGTCTATTTGATTGACTCTAGTGCAAGTGGGAGACTGTTGGAGATATGCCCTATAGGCAATCATGTATGATGATATTTCCTATGTGTTTATGAATAAAGATAGTCCTTGGACATTATCAGTGATGTGTATTAATAAGTACGTGACTTGTTTGTGAGACTATGCATTGTATGATAACTGTCCTAAATGGTCCCTAGTCGAAAGGGTTGTGTGGACACACAACTAATCAGACTAGCATATGACACGGTGGATGGTTTGGTCTCACTGACCATGTAGCATTACATGTTAGCCGGATAATATGGACTCAGAAAGGTCTGGTCGGATTCGACATAGTCGGATCCGAGTCGAGATAAGGTCTGAGTTGGATAGACCCAACTATGAGACACAGCGATAGGTCATTTGTGAGTCTCTAGTACAACATACATTCTATGTCCTAAGACCTGAGTTGGCGCATGTACTCGGGATGGTAAAAGATTTGCTTTGGGCCGACCAAACGCTACTCCGGTACTGGGTAGTTACAAAGGTAGGTTTCGGGCTTGTCCAGACCCATGCTACGAGACATGGTCGAGCAAGATGGGATTTGCCCCTCCGATCAGGAGAGATATACTTTGGGCCCCTCCGGTGATCCGACCTGGATAAGCATGACCATGCGATGAGGATTATGAGATAATCCGGAGTGTTGGTCCGATTCACCGAAACGAGAAAGAGGTCGTGTTGCAACAAGGATGACCATATCACCTTGTTCACAACAATATATATTGTGTGGCAAAGGGAACAGAAGTGTGAAGTACAGGTTCGCCTAACCAGCTTCATCGGACACTTGGAGTCGGCACGTCTTGCTAGAGGCTGCTACCGACCGGTCGAGTCGGATGTAATCTGACTTGTGACCAAGTGGACGAGAACCTAAAGGGTCGCGCGCTTAAGGGAAGGAACACGTGGGCTCTAGGATCCGTGCGAGGCCCAAGAGTTGAGCCTGCACCAGATGCCTATATATAGTGGAGGTGCGGCACACCCATTCAGTTGATCGCTTCGGCACCGTCATTTGGGTTTGCATGTGTTGCGAATAGCCACCTCCACTCGTCATTGCCGACCATGTGACCGGACCTAGCACTCCGCCACACGGGTGTTCCTCCTGCACGCGCGGATATCGTTAGAGGCGGTGCACTTGCGCCGCTCCGGCGAACCTGTATGTGGGATCCGACGACCAGCTGTTCGAGGGAGATCGGATGAGGAGGAGACGGACCACAGGAACACGCTGCCCCAACTCTACTTCCGCTGCACGGCACCGCGCGTCTAGTGGTAACAATCTATGATCCATCTCCGTAGCATGTTCTTGGATGTTCTGCGTGTAGGAAAATTTTAATTTTCATGCGATGCACCTACTGTAGAACCCAACACATCCACCACTACCTCACCAACATGAAGTCTTCAATGACAAAACCCAAGGTTGGTTTATCCCTCTTATGGTGGGATGTCACATCAAGGGGGAGATTTACTCTAAGACTTGAGTCAAAGCATCTCTTAGTATGTGACAATATTAAATGCTTTATGTAAAAGTGGTAACCCCACTTGTGCTTAAACAATGAGTATGACATATGATCAAGTATTCTTACTTGGCTCCTAAGTCAAATACTCATATATAGATAACTTTGTCATCGCCCAAGTGCTTGTTATATGCTAGATTGTTTGTGCATGTTTGTCATGATTTCATTTGACATCTTATTGTGTGAGCATGTTGATCTGCATTTATTTTCTCATTCGAGAACATCCAATTGTTATTTGGTCTTTGATTTATCTTTTGCCAATTGGATGGACAAGAATGCCTAGGACCACTCTTTATCTATCTATGCTTTCTCACTTCATACTCTATTCATGCCGCATCACAAAATTTGAACAAGTGCTTTTCGATCCCTCTGTGTGTGGAGCACTCGGAGTTCCGTATCGACAAGGACTGACCATTAAAACCTCCCAAGTGCATCTCAGTGGAACCAACCCCAAAATCTTGATCTGACCGAATGCCTAGGGTTGATCTAGTTTTCTATCTCGGTACTAGTGATTCCATATTCTCGATTACACCGAGTTTCCCTATCAACTGACAGTTGAGGAACTCGGTGACACCGACAATATAGAATCCGCGTCACCGACAGTGCTGGGTATATATACTGTGGACCATGGCACTTTGAAATTCATCCTCAAACCGTCGTGTCTCAGAACCCTAAGCTGTCGTTTTCAAGACCCCTGGTCATCGCCCTTGTCCCCCTGTGCTCCTCTGCTGCTGGAAATTGCCGCCGTCGACGAAATCCTCTCCATCGTCGCCACCATAGTGGATCCATCGCCGAGTTAGGGTACGTATTCGACCACCTTTGTGCTCCCCGTCTGATTCTTGCGCACATGACTTATTTTTCTGTACGAGCCACCTATTGCATGTCTTCCTATCCATAAGAAATTCCAATAGTCTAGCGAATGATCGATTTACTAGGGTTTGCCTTCCGCCCAATGGAACTCGGTGGAACCGAAGCAAACAAATCGGTGTCACTAATTTTTCTTTCTGTGTTGCTGAGAACTATCTCAGTGAAACCGAGTACTTCTTTTCGGTCTCACTGAAAAGAATGCCAAGTTTCTGTTAATGGGATAGTCAGTCTTGGTAGCACCGAAAACTTTGCTTCGGCTGTACCGATTTTCATGTGACAGAATGCAAAACCTTCAAAATCTTTTGTTCAATCTTTCAAAAACCAGCCTCATTTTGTGATGACTCATCTTCTTCTTATCTTCTATACTCTATTCACAGGGTCTGTATGTCAGATGCTGAGGACGGTCAGAATTTGCCAAAGCAGGGTGTTGACATGAGTTCAGGCACAAGCCCACAGCCTAGTACATCTTTGGATCCAGGCACCCCTAGCTCCCATGGGTTGTCCAAGGCTGCTACTAGGGCCAGGAAGAAGCTGAATTCTAATGAGGAGGATTCAGACTTTGTCCCTGAGGAGATTCTTGCCAAGAAGCAAGAGAAGGCTGCTAAGAAGTCTGCTACTGAAGCCTCTTCTTCGAGGAGAGTTGTTAGCAAAATCTATGCTAGCTCTGAAGCTATGAGAGCACATGAGAGTGCTAGGGCAACAATGTCTGTTGAGGTCCCCAGGAAGTCTATGCCTAAGAAGGCAGGGGAGAAGAGAGCCAGAAAGAGGATAGTTCATGTTATTGGCAGGCCTACATCCATGTTTGAGGATCTAGAGGAGGCAGTTGCTGCTGAAGAGGAGGAAGAACATGTTGAGAAGGCCCCTCCCAAGAAGAAAAAGAAGCTTATGGCTGATGCTATGCCAAAGACTGGTACGTCTAACAGCACCAAGCCTGCACCCAAGAAAGCTGCTGCACAAAAGTCCAAGAGGACTACCAGAGATATTCCATCTTCAGAAAAGAACAAAGGAACTACCTCCAGAGTTGAAGATGATGATTACTTGACAACTTTGATGAAACTTAGACCACATCTTCCAGTACATGATGTCAGCCACCTAGTTGCTGAAGATATGAAGAAGAGGAAAGACTCGGGTTTGAGGGCATGGAGAGTTGTTGATCCATATGCCCAGAGGAAGAAGACTGTTGTTGATTACAGATTCTACACCAAAGAGCAAAAGGACTTCTATGAGACAGTCCTGCTAGACAAGAGCCCAGCAGTCAGTGACATGACATATGTTGATTGGAAATTCATTAAAGAGAATGAGGACTACTTTCCAAGTGTCCAAGATAATTTCCACTTCATTGGTCTGGATAAGTTTGTAGGCAGAGAATTTACTGCATTGGAATGATGAGATGATCATGCAATTCTACTCCATTGCACACTTCTATGGTGATGGTAGGATTGGATGGATGACTGAAGGAGCAAGGTATGAGTCCACTATCGATGAATGGGCTGCACTTCTAGGAGTCCCTGAGGTTCAGGATGGTGACTTGGATGTATACTTAGAATCCAAGGCGAGCCACAATGCCATGAAGGATATGTATACTCCTATCCCTGTAGACAAAGTGCAATGTCACAAGCTAGGATCCATCTACTATCTTCAAGCTGGCCTCTACACCATGCACACCATTCTGAGGCACACCTTGATGCCCAAGTCAGGCGATGAAAAGATGATCCGAGGCTACTCCATCAACATGTTGATCCACCTTGACAGTCACACCAGGATCAGAGTCATGGACTTAATTGTTGAGACAATTAAGAGGGTTGCTGCTGATCAGAAGCGCTCTTGCTACTACGCACCCTATATCCATATGCTTATCAACTCTCAGATTGAGAAGCACATATTTGCTCTTGACAGTCCCCATTTGCCCCTACAGCCAGATCTCAAGGATAACATCGTGGTGATGAACCCAGATCATCCCACTTCAGCTGTAGCTCAGGCAGAGACAAAGGCAACTCGAGCCACTAGTGCTCCAGTTCCTAGATCCAGGAATGAGCAAATGGATCTTTTGGTTTCATCAATTTAGAGCATGCAAAAGGACATTAAGGGGATTCTAGAAAACCAGAATAGTCTTGTGAGGATCTTTGAAACAAGGATCAAGGATCAAGACAGTCACAGAGCTTCAGAAGGAAGTTGACACAGTGCACATCCCTCAGGTTTGTTCTTCTGAAGATGATGATGATGATGATGATGATGATGATGATGATGATGATGATGATGAGGATGGATCACCTCTCAGCCGAGCACACAGTTCACTACTCAGGCTAGATCAGCGATAGTGCCTGCTCCAGACTTGAGGCCCTCTTCATCAGCTCCTGATGCTGTCACCTCAGCTCCTGCTCCATCTGCTCCAGTTCCTCCAGCTGCCACTCCAACTCCATCCATGACATCTATAGAGATCTTTGTCGACGATGTTCTCTCGACTCCTTCATCAACAACGAGAGTAGATCAGCCCAAGAACGCTTAGATATATGCCTTTGAACTTTTTGGTAACTTGTTGCCAAAGGGGGAGAAGTGTATATAGATCATTAGGATTTGAGTGAGAGGGCGTTTGGTGTTTTTTGCTTTCCAAAGACAAGTATTTTCTTTGTTTTGATTTGACTACTCTTTTGGTTGCTTGTGATACATGTTTGATGATGTTTGATCATACACTTTAATGTGTGATGCTACTATTTCCTATCATCTTAATGCTTATGTGATGATCATTCATCTTTGCTTGATTGTGTTGTGATATGATGTTCACTCTAATTATTCTCGCACACCACCAAGTTGTATGTGACATGTAAGAAGTGACCCATGTACCTAATCGATTGTGCATTTGCATTCAAACGCAAATTTAAAATAATGCACAAATTTAGGGGGAGCTCTAGCTTATCACATACTTCTCAAGCGACGATTATATTCATTGATTATATCTTTGTCGAAGCTTTGATCTATATGTTGTCATCAATTACCAAAAAGGGGGAGATTGAAAGCACATTTGTTCCCTTGGTGGTTTTGGTAATTAATAACAAAATATAAGTCATTGAACTAATGTTTCCACCAAGTATATTTCAGGAAAAGTTCAATGATAGGGATGGCAAAAGGATTGTGGAGACTGTGGAATTATCCCAGGATGCAAGGAAATAGGTTGGCCAAGCTTCAAGCAAGAGGACTCTACATTTTACATTTGTGAGAAATCATTTTGAGTCCATCGGAAAGCCAATACTATTAAAAGGGGGTAAGGTTTTGTTGGTGAACAAAATGCTCATAGGTGCACAAGTGATAGTCACCAAAAACATCCACAAGCTCTCCCACCAAAGTCTGTCTATAGCCAAACATTCAAAATCGATGCAACCAACATTCCTATCCCGGTGCCACCAATTCCAAAACCTAGACAGACTCAGCCAAATCCTAGCCACTTCGGTGCAACCGATTCCATACCGGTGCCACCGAGTTTAGGTTGCCAACTTTTTGTTACGCAAATTCACATTTTCGATACCACCGAGATTGTTGGGTCGGCATCACCGAGATTGGAAATCTGACCGTTGGTCACCTTATCAGTGCAACCGAGATTCCCATATCGGTCCCTCCGAGATTCAAAAGTTGCCACCTTTTGGTCACTTCGGTGCCACTAAGATTAACACATCGGTGTCACTGAATTGGTCATTTTGTGTGTAACGGTTGGATTTTTGGGGATGCCTATATATACCCCTCCACAACCACCTATTCGAGAGAGAAGCACTCAGAACTATTCCATACCTATCCTACTAGATTTTCTGAGAGAGAACCACCTACCCTTGTGTTGAGGTCAAGATCTTCCACTCCAACCATATGGATCTTGATTTCTAGCCTCCCCAAGTTGATTTCCACAAATCCCATCTCTTCCACCAAGACAAATATGTGAGAGAGTGATTGTGTGTTGATGAGTTATCATCTTGAAGCACAAGAGCAAGGAGTTCTTCGTCATTACCGAGCCTATTACCTTTTGGAGGATGGTGCCTCCTAGATTGGTTAGGTGTCATGTGGGAGCCTCCTACTTCATGTTGTGGAGTGAACCAAGAAGTTTATAAGGGCAAGGATACCACCTACTTCGTGAAGATCTACCCATAGTGAGGCTAGTCCTTCGTGGATGGAAGCTGTCGTGGTATAGTCAAGGTTGCTTCTTCGTGGAACCCTTTGTGGGTAGAGCCCTCCATGGACTCTCACGGTCATTACCGTTCGTGGGTTGAAGACTCCATGAACGTGGACGTACGATAGCACCACCTATCATAACCACGAGAAAAATCTTTGTGTCATCACTTGTGTTTGCTTTCCTTGCCCTCTCTTTACTTACATGTGCAATGTCTTTACTTTCCGCGGCTATACTCTTAGACATGCATGTGTAGGGTGTACTTGACATGCTATGAATTATAAAACTTGCCAAGAATTAAAATTGGGAAAAACCATAGTTTTATTTGGTCAAGTAGTCTAAACCCCTCTAGACCTACTTTCAATCCTACAGAAATGTCTCACAGTGTAATGGAGTCCTTGTAGCCTGCTACGACTCGTCTACGTGCAGTGATGACATTTATGTACCACGGCGTAATGGAGTCCTTGTAGCTTGCTATGACTCGTCTACACACGCTAGAGATCGACACCTGCATTGTTGGGTTACGTATGATTGTCCCTATATGGATGTGCCACTTGGGTTCTATGACTAGCCATGTTGGCCCGGGTTCTTTGACATTTGAATGCTAGTGACACATTCACATACGTGAGTCAAAAGACACAAACGGTCCCAGCCTAGGTAAGGTGGCAGCCGTGGAGATAACCGTGCGTGAGGCCGCAAAGTGATGTGATGTGTTACAGGCTGGATTCTTATGGCTTAGGATCGGGGTCCTGACAAGATAGATTAGGTTGTGATATTTTGGGAAAATAGATATCGCAAGACCACAGAATAAAATAAGTAAATAAAAAGTGCAGCAAGGTATTTTTGGGTTTTTGGATTAATAGATCTGAAAACAAACACGACAAAAACATAGATTGGTAAGCAATATGTTGGAAAAGTAGACCCGTGGGTCGTAGGTTTCACTAGTGGATTCTCTCATGAGTATAGCACACCATGGGTGAACAAATTACTATTGGGCAATTGAGAAAGATCGAATAGTCATGACGATATCCAAGGTAATGATTATTTTATAGGCATCACATCCAAGATAAGTAGACCAAAACGATTTTGCATCTACTTCTATTACTCCACACATCGACCGCTATCCAGCATGCATCTAGTGTATGGAAAAATGAAGTAGACAAGATCTGGAATCGATATATTCGCGAGATCCGGGTCACAATTTGTATCGACTAAAGAAATAGTAGGAATTCCCAAAATGGCACATTCCCGAAGAGCTATATACTCTTTTTGCTGATCAAGGACGATCACAATGTCTGGCAATCTCGTCATATATTTGATCCCGCCGAGATACCTTTGTAAGGTAGATAATTTTCTCTTCAAGATTGCCACATCTCTTTTTGGGAGATGGTGGAATTTTCCCATTTTTTCTTCTGCTCTTAAGTCTCTAAATTGAGAAAGTCTAGTTTTCGTAATCGACCAATTCGTTAACATACCACTGAACCACTTTTTATTAACATAATGACAACGAGCCCTTATTGCAGCTGATGCTACTAAATCTGTTGCTCTTTTTTTGGTACCAACAATTAAGAAACTTTTTCCCTGACTTGCTGCATCAAAAACTAAATCACAAGCTTCTGATAAAAAACGAGCCGTTCTAGCGAGATTTATAATATGAGTACCTTTACGCTTTGCCGAAATGTAAGGGGCCATTTTAGGATTCCATTTCTTAATGTAGGAATAGACCCCATCTTGTTATCCTTAATAGCAATGATATATGTGTGCCTTGCTGCCCCTTCTCTCACTGGGAAAAGACACCACAAGATCGAACCCATCACAAAGCACATCTTCCCATCGCAAGAAAAATTGATCTAGTTGGCCTAACCGAACCAAAGATTCAAAGAAGAAATACGAGGCTATAAGTAATCATGCAAATAAGAGATGAAAGAAGACTCAAATCATATTCATGGATAGAAACAGATCATGAACTCAAAATTCATCGGATCCCAACAAACACACCACAAAAGTCATTACATCAAATAGATCTCCAAGAGACCATTGTATTGAGAATCAAAATAGAGTGAGGAAGCCATCAAGCGACTGCCTACGGACCCGTAGTTTTATGGTGGATTACTGACGCATCATCAGAGAGGCAGCCATGCATGAAGACGATGCACCCCTCCATGATGGTGTTAGACTTGATCTCGAGGTTTTGGAACTTGCGGCGGCTAGAATTATGTTTCGTCGACTCCGCTAGGTTGTTCCAAATATTTGAAAATTTATAGAGGTGATAGTCGGTGGAGGGGGTCCTCGAGGCGGCCACAACCCATAAGGGTGCGCCTAGGGCCTTTGGCGCGCCCTGGTGGGTTGTGGGTGGCTTGGGCTCCCACCTGCCTACTTCTTTGGCCCATTGGCACTCTTCTGGTCAAAAAAATCTCCAAAAAGTTTCATCTCGATTGGACACAGTTTGGTACTGATTTTCTAGGAAGTAAAAAACAAGCAAAAACAACAATAGACACTTTGGCACTATGTCAATAGGTTAGTCCCAAAATATGATATGAATTTGCTATAAAATGATTTTAAAACATCCAATATTGATAATATAAAAGCATTGAACAAGCAAAAATTGTACATACGTTGGAGACATATCCATGACCTTCTGGAAGAACTTGTCCTTGGAGGGGCTTGGTGGAGCCATAGAGATCTAGATCTCACGAGAAAACAACATGAAACAAGAACAAAAAAATTATGCGATGCGGTGGTCAAAACAATCAAGGATATATATAGAGATTTTTTATCTTGGTAAACAAGCATATGGAAGGAAAACGGAGTCAAGAAGGTGCCCGAGGGGGCACAACCCACCAGTGCACGCTAGGGAGGGCAGGCACGCCCTGGTGTATCGTGCTCACCTCGGTTTCTTTCCTATTTATTTCTTATTTTCCTATTTTTGTAGTATTCCAAAACTAACATAAAATATTTTTGTGGATTTTTTGGAGTACGTTTACTTACCGTATCACGTACCTCCTCTTTTCCAAGATTCTGGAGTGTTCTAGAAGGTTTTTTATGTGTTTCTCCGGTGTCATGGTTTGGATAATATTGCTTTCAACTTTAATAGGCATACCTGAGATATAGTGTTTAATTCTTCGTCCATTGACCACCTTCGGGCTAGTACCTTTGGCATTATTAATCTTGATAGCTCCGGAGCAATAAACCTCATCGATAACATATGGTCCTTCCCATTTGGAAAGAAGTTTTCATGCAAAATATCTAAAACGAGAGTTCTACAAAAGAACAAATTCTCCAACTTTGAATTCCTGCTTTTGGATTATTTCATCATGCCATCTTTTAACTTTTTCTTTGAATAGTTTGGCATTTTCATAAGCTTGGGTTCTCCATTCATCTAATGAGCTAATATCAAATAACCTCTTTTAACCGGCAAGTTTGAAGTCATAGTTGAGTTCTTTAATTGCAAAAAATGCTTTATGTTCTAACTCTAGAGGAAAATGACAAGCTTTTCCATTTTGTATGGAGACATACCCAGAGGATTTTTATAAACTATTCTATAGGCCCAAAGTGCATCATCTAGTTTCTTAGACCAATTCTTTCAGGACCTATTGAGAGCTTTTTGTAATATTAATTTTATTTCTCTTTTGTTAAGTTCAACTTGACCACTAGAGTGAGGATCATAGGGTGACGCAATTCTATGGTTAACGTCATATTTAGCAAGCATTTTACAGAAAGCACCATGAATAAAGTGTGAACCACTATCAGCCATTAAATATCTAGGGACTCCAAACCTCAGGAAAATAACTTCTTTAAGCATTTTAATGGAGGTGTTATGATCAACACTACTAGTTGGAATATCTTCTACCCACTTAGTAACATAATCAACAGCAACGAAAATATGAGTATACCCTTTATAGGAAGGAAAAGGTCTTATATAGTTAAAAACCCAAACAACAAATGGTTCAACAACAAGTGAATATTTCATAGGCATTTTGTGACGCTTACTGATATTACCAATTCTTTGACATTCATCACAAGAAAAGAAAAACTTATGGACATCCTTGAAGACAGCAGGCCAAAAAACCAGATTGCAATACCTTGTGAGCAGTTCTGCCTCCCGCATGATGTCCTCCATAGGCTTCATAATGATATTTCTGTAGGATTTGTTCCTTTTCATGCTCAGATACACAACGTCTAATAATACAATCTACCCCTTCTTTATAAAGATGTGGGTCATCCCAAAAGTAATGTCTTAAATCATAGATTATTGTTCTTTTGTTGGTATGTGAAACTAGGTGGTATATATTTAGCAACAATGTAGTTAGCATAATCATCATACCAAGGAGTATTTCCAGAAACTTTTATTGCAGCTAATAGTTCACCAGGAAAACTATCATCAATAGGTAGTGGGTCATCAAGAATATTTTCTAACCTAGACAACTTATCAACTACAGGGTTCTCAGCTCCTTTCATATCAGTGATATGTAAATCAAATTATTGAAGCAAGAGAACCCACCTAATGAGTCCAGGTTTAGCATCTTTCTTTTCCATAAGATATTTTATAACAATATGATTAGTGTGAAAAATAACTTTGGAATCAATGATGTAAGATCTAAATTTATCACAAACAAACACAACTGCTAAATATTCTTCTTTAGTAGTAGCATTATTTCTTTGGGCATTGTCTACAGCTTTTCTAGCATAAAGGATAACATTAAATTTCTTATGAACTCTTTGTCCAATGTAACATCCCAATTTTCCTAAATTAGGATGTTAATAGATCATTCATATGCATCTCATACTTTCCTATGCATTATTTTATTTTCTAAAAATTCTTTTCATTATGCAACTAAAGGCAAATAATTGGAGTGGAGATAATATGACTTCTCCCCTGCCATATAAAAAGTTCATAATATCCAGAATCATATTTGTGGTTCATCTGACATGTCCTTGCAATTTTATAAACTTCAAATTCTTTCGAATTTATTTAAAAATGCTCTTTGTGTGCCCTTTTGCTTAGATATTTTATTTACATTGCATTAGGTTTGGCATTAGGGTTAGCATAGTCTATATTATAAGTTTATATTTTACTGTGTGTTTTTTTATATATATTTATTTTGGTAGTTTAATTTAGCCACGATATAGTTTTCTAGCAGTTTAAAAAAAACGCACTGTGCAGCTGGGCCGCACAGTGGCCAAACAGGGGCTTCGGTCGCGCAGCAGCCGCAGCAGGCCGGCCAACGACCGCAGGCGCAGCCGCTGACCAGCGGGGCCCGCCTCACTTTCTTCTTCCCCGAGCCGGAGTCGCAGTGCATGCGAACCCAAGCGCGCTCGAGCCAGATCGATCTGACCCCTGGTCGATCCCGTGCTCTCCTTGCTTTCCCTAGACGCGAGGAAGCCCTCGAGGACCCCGCTCCCGACTCCTTTTGTTGCCGCACGCCGCCACCCCGACAAACCCGATCTCTCCGGGAGCTCCGCCAACAGCCGCCGTTCACCAGATGCCCCGTCATCGTAGGAGCACCCGAGCCGCGCTGCTGGACCCGCTCGATGCCACTCGTCGCGCCGCAGCCGATTGACCCGCCCCGTGAACCGCAGGTCGCCGGAGACCGCTCGACTCCGCCATTCACCGTAGTTCCCCACCGCTGCTGTCACCCGCAGAGAGGATTCCCGCCGCTGGTAGAACCACCGTCGAGCGCCGCATCTGTTCCCCACCTCTCCTTCGCCGGAAACCCGCCGGAGGAGCGCCGCCGTTGAAGCCCGAGCCACCGTCGTTGACCTCTGTGGTGAGCACGCACGCACGCACGAACAGAGCTGCCCCGTCCAATCACGTGATTTCACATGGTGATTGCCACAGTAACCGCACACACAAAAAATATAAAAAGGGGGGGTTTGTTTTGGCAGATTCACTCTGAATTTTAAAACTGCTCTAACTTTTAACTAGTATGCTCAAATTGGATGATTCTTTTTCCTATGAACTCGTATTGAGCAGTAGAATATGACAGAACCAAAATTTTGCATGTTTGCAATGTATAAATTTGAATTTGTTCAAATTCAATTTAAATCTTCCGAAGGCCATATTTTGCAAACCGTTTATTGAAATTTGTTAATTCTTTTTGTGTTATGTTTGCATTGAATTGTAGATGATTTGTACCGGTTGTTATGCTACTGTTTATGGTTTTACAAATGATTTCTTGATGTTTTTTTGTTTGGTGATATTTGAATGTGGTGATTGATTTGTGCTGATTGTTTGAAACGTGTAGATTGCCCGGAGTGCGACGCAAACTATTTCAAGAGTGTGATTTTCTGAACCAGAATCAAGGCAAGTTACATGTTGATCATCCTTTACCTATTCTTTTTTTATGCATGTACTATATGTCACACTATCAAATTATGCATGTGTAGGACTGTTATTGTCTTATGCTATGCTACTGAGTTGTCCCCTCGTCAAAGAAGATCGTGGTAGTTAGTTCTGCTATGCTATGTAGACGGGGTTGGTTCGAGTATTCATTGATATTGTGTGAGCATTGTTAAATAAATTGAGTAGTAACTAGGGATATAATTCACCCCTGGGTGGAATTGGTATTGCTGGGTGGTTTTAAGAACATCGTGGTTTCGACCCTCTGAATGTAAGTGGAATGCCGCCCAGGTTCAAAAAGATCAGACAGACTTAATGACTAGTAGCTTCCATGCACAACCACTAGCTAATATGGGCTCTGGCTTAGTTGAGTAGGTTGTGGTGACCTCACCTGGGCAAAGCTAGCAGATGTAGATATGAGTAGGTGTACCGGCTGCCGTTGGTTGGAGGTGACTGCTTCTGAAAGACTTCGTCTCAATCTTTGGGTTGGGTCTAGTGGGTACAGTGTGCAAAACTCTACAGAGTATTAAAACTAATCATGATTAGCCATGTCCCCGGTTATGGACAACTTTGAGCAGCTAGGCCATTACAGTTGTTGGATGATCTTGACAGATGTTACCCTTAATAAAACTTGGTGGGAAACTTAATAATGGTTTAGTTTGGAGTTGGAGATGCCAATTCAACCATGTGTATTTAATTGTAGCGAATAAAATTAAAATTTAACCATTATGTAGTTGTGAGGATAAAATTTGCTTTCTGCAAAATAACCATCAAGCCTTCCTTTGTTATACTATGCATGTACATGTAGGTCTGCTTTATTGTTTCTCCTCTGTAACTTGCCAATACATTCAAAGTATTGACCTATACGGCTGCAACATCTCATGTTGCAGGATTTTCAGACGAAGAGTAAGGTACCGTTAGGGTCACGAGTCTGCACTCAGCATCGCTAGTGGGCTATGATGGGACTCATTGTTATTTTCTGCTACTTTCCGCTGTTTGATTGAATAAAGCTAGCCAAGTGCTATGTAGATTGTTTTACTTTATGAATTCTGGATCATACGATGTAATAAATGATGCACTTGTTGTTCTGGTATTCATCTATACTATGTGTGCTAGCGATTTGATCCAGGGACTAGCACAGTAAGCACAGAGACTCAAATCCTTCGAGGTTTGGTCGTTACATCCAAGAACAGCACCAACAACATAATCAATAGCATCCCACGTAATTTCAAAAGGCAAGTTCCAATCAGGTGGTTGAACAATAGGTGCAAAAGTTAAGGCTTTCTGAAGTGTTTCAAAGGCTTCTACACAATCGTCATAAAAACAAATGGAATATCCTTTTGTAAAAGAATAGTAAGAGGCCTGGAACTTTTAGATAAGTCTGTAATAAACCTCCTATAGAAACTAGCATGACCTAGGAAACTCTAAATACCTTTAATATCTTTAGGACATGGCATTTTCTCAATTGCATCAAGTTCAGCTTTATCCACCTCAATACCTCGTTAAGATATTTTATGCCCCAGTACAATACCTTCATTAACCATAAAGTGGCACTTATCCCAATTCAAGACGAGATTAGTTTGTTCACATCTCTGCAAAACTCGATCAAGGTTGCTTAAGCAATCATCAAAAGAAGTTCCGTAAAAGGAAATATCATCCATGAAAACGTCCACAATCTATTCAAAAAAATCAGAGAATATAGCATGCATACAACTTTGAAAGGTGGCAGGTGCATTGCATAAACCAAAAAGGCATACATCTATAAGCATAGGTTCCAAAAGCACAAGTAAAGGTTGTTTTCTCTTGACGAGGTTGTGATATAGATATTTGAGAGAAACCAGAATATCCATCCAGAAAACAAAAGTGTGTGTGCTTAGATAATCTTTCTAGCATTTGATGAATGAAAGGCAGAGGGTAATGATCTTTTTAGTAGCTTTATTTAATTTTCTAAAATCAGTTACCATTCTATAGCCAGTGACAATTCTCTATGGGAGAAGTTCAATTTTATCATTAGGAACAACAGTAATACCTCCCTTCTTAGGGACACAATGAACGGGACTTACCCATCTACTATAGCTATGGGATAATTTATGCCCGCTTCTAGTAGTTTAATATTTCATTTCTTACAACTTCTTTCATCTTAGGATTCTATCGTCGTTGGTGATCAACAACGGGTTTAGAATCATGTTCCATATTAATCTTGTCCTGACATAGAGTGGGACTAATGCCCTTAGGGTCATAAAGGGTATATCCAATAGCAGCCCGGTGTTTCCTTATAATTTAAATAATATTTATTCTTCATGTTCTTAAAGGTTAGCACTATTAATAGCAGGATATATCTTTTTCTCATCAAGATAAGCATACTTCAAAGTATCAGGCAATTGTTTTAATTCAAACACAGGATCACCTTTAGGTGGAGGAGGACCTCCTAGAGTTTCAATAGGCAATTTTCTGTTTTAGTAGAGGTTGTTGTTCAAAGAAATTTTTATCTATTTGATTTCTTTCATGCAAGTTCATATCATTTTCATGGTGTAGCAAATATTGTTCTAGTGGATCAGTAGGAGGAACGACAATAGAAGCAAGACCAAATATTTCATCCTTACTAGATAATTATTTATTACAGGGTTGTCTACTAAATTAGAAACGTTAAATTCATGAGACACATCACCAAAATTAACACTCACGGTTTCTCTCTTGCAATCTATCTTAGCATTAACAATGTTCAAGAAAGGTCTACCAAAGATAATGGGACAAAAGTCATCTGGTGGGGAACCAACAACTAGAAAATTAGTAGGATATTTTATTTTCCCACACAAGACTTTAACATCTCGAACAATCCCAAGTGTTGTGATGGTGTCTCTATTAGCAAGTTTAACAATAGCATCAATGTCTTCTATTTCAGCACGTGCTATGTCATTCATAATTTCTTGGTATAAAGTAAAAGGAATAGCACTCACACTAGCACCCACATCACATAAACCATGATAACAATGATCTCCTATTTTAAGTGAGACAACGGGCATGCCAACTACGGGTCTATGTTTATATTTTTCAATCGAGTTTGGCAATTCTAGCAGCTTCATCACATAAGTAAATAACATGCTCATCAATATTTTCTACCAAGAGGTCTTTAACCATAGCAACACTAGGTTATACTTTAATTTGTTCAGAGGGCTTATGTGCATTAATATTACTTTCGTGAACCGGAGTTGATACCTTAGCATGTTCCTTTATCCTAATAGGGAAAGGTGGTTTTTCAATCTAAGCAGTAGGCACAACTGGATTAACATTTTAAATGATAATTTCATCTTTAGCTATGGCCGCTCTTGGATTTGTTCTTCAATAGGGTGTGATATTGAAACCACTTATCCTTAGGGAGATCAACATGAGTAGCAAAAGACTCACAATAAAGAGGCTACTATATTAGAGTTAAGTCCATATTTAGTGCTAAACTTGTGAAAAGCATAGATATTCATAAAAGATTTAACACATTCAAACTCAAGCTTAATACATGACTCATTACCTTCGTCAAGTTCCCAATCTTCAGAGTTGCATGATACATCTCCAACGTATATATAATTTTTGATTGTTCCATCCTGTTATATTATCAATCTTGGATGTTTTACAATCATTTTATAGCAACTTTATATCATTTTTTGGGACGAACCTATTGACATAGTGCCAAGTGCCATTTACTGTTTTTTTCTTGTTTTTTACTTTGTAGAATATCAGTACCAAATGAAGCCCAAACACCGTGAAACTTTTTGGAGATTTTTCTGGGCCAAAAGTCAACTGGAGGACCAAAGAACATTGGTGCAGCAACGTGCTATACAAACGGTTTTTAACCCCTTTCTGCAACATAGTTCCAAACTGTCGCCTTGCATTTGTGGGCGATAGGGGAGGTCCATCCCATATGACACTACAAAGCCATTGGCGATGGTGGCCTACGAATGCAAACGATCTCCAAATATACTCGTGTGCGATGTAGGAACAGATCGCACACATAATATTTTGGGCGTTCGTGTGGGATTTGGGTCCAATCACACACGTCCAAGATGAGTGAAACACGTCTAATTGCTCATGGAAAACAAAAGGAGTTTGACCTTTGACCATTTTTAAACATTAACTTATCCACACGGGCCATTGTAGACACTGTGTGTGATATCTTCATCATCGCACATGAGATTTCTTTGGGAACCGTGTGTTAGGGATACACATAACAGGTAGGCCCACGAAGGGTCAAAGTATCATAAACCATGGGGTCCACACATCATGTGGGTCCATATAAATCTCATACATATGTACTATCCACTCGGACATATCGTCGTACCGTCCACTCGGAAGACAATCAACCACTCGATCGTATGGCTCACACGGATATGCGAAGACCGACAGTCGACAAGGCACTTGAAGCACCATCTGGTGTTACAAGATCAATGCCCCACTTTGTAACATAGGAGGTGAAGGGGTGACGCACTCTATAAAATCCACCACCACCACTAGGCCATGGATCTGATTCTTCTCTCATTACTTCTCCTCGCTCTCATCTCTCTCATCTCTCTCTCTCTAGTTTCTGTACTTAGCTCAGGTAGGGGCTCCATTCTCCGCTCTCTCCCACACACATTGTAGTGTCCGGATATATACTCAGATAAAACAAAGCCTCTCCGGAGCACGAGACATAGGGTTCTTATCTCCACCATGAGAGGCTCGAACTCGCTAAAATACCGTGTCACCCATATGCATCTCCGTAGATCATGCTCCTTTACCCTACCCCTTCGTACTGTCGGAATCATTCCCACGACAGTTGGCGCCCACCCTGGGTCCTGGCGTCTATCGAGCCATGATGCAAATGGATTTATTTCTTCGATCTTCGTCTGTCGATCAACAATCATTGATGGAGAATTTGATTCAGGATTTTTCAGACATCACTCCATTCACTGGAAAGACATGACACTCTGAGTTAGAGGAATCAGGAAGTTCCATTCGATCCTGTCTTTTTCTTTACAATCGATCTTTAATCTAATAAAGATTGTTTTTCTGTATGTACACGTGCTCATGCGAGACTCGTGGAGTTTTCGATCAATCAAAAGAAAAGAGAAAAGGGATACAACACGAGGAGGACGGCCGCTGCATCTTCTTCACATCAACCGGAGAGCGCGAGCAACAGCGGTGCCGTTCGGACGAGCGCCATGGAGGCCGAGCTCCCGACATGGGCAGTCCGATGTTGACTGTCTTCTTCGTCACCAACCGCCGACTCTCCATGATGTCGACTGCCACCCGCACGGCTTCACCGACCTATGACGTGTCCATCCACGCCGGAACCACACCTCCAGCGGTGTTCCCAAATCTCGCTGCCGGCTTGATGCTGATGGTGCATCGGGTCCTCCTTTTTTGCTCCGCAGAAACACGAGTTGACGGGGTTATTCCCCTGGGTAGGGCAAAGTAATGGGGTCCTCCCCCTTCCGTTTCAAAGAAAAACCGTGCGGCCGGCTCGACATGCCCGGCTGGAGGACGGCCGGCCCGCGCCGCCACCGGCTGGTGCCACGGACGGCTGGTCGAGGAGCCGGCTCGACCCCGGCCGGCTAGGCACGGCCGGCTGCCCCTGGGCCGCCGCCTCCGTTGACCCTGAGACGGACAAGCGATGCTCGGTCCCTCTACGCGCTGGTACAACGACGTGACTTGACCGCCACAACGGGCGGCCCTGTGGCCATAGTGGCCACTGATGCATCGAAGCGCATGGCTACAGTCTAGCCATATGGGCTGCTGGCTCAACGAGCGCGACCGGGCGAGGGAATAGTGCCGGCATGCCCTTGCCCACTCGATTACCTGCCTCGGCGTGGCTATAGTGCGGCCGGCCGTACCGGAGACTTCGGTCGGCTGGCGCTATGCGACGCCTCTCAGGCGACCCATGCCACGGCAGGTGGGCAAGGACCAATCGCAGAGCTGGCTGGCGGGCCAAAGTAGGAGACGGGACTGCTCAGCTAGTGGACCCTACAGATGATGAGACGGCGCGAAGGGTGGGACCCCCTGGCCAGCCGGAGAGACTGCCAGCCGGGTCCCCCCACCCCTATACTTTAGATATATTGTAGAGCTGGGGGGTGGCCTATAAAACCCGCCGAGCCCCCATGCAATGGGGACAGATGATCGCCATCGCACACCCACAGAACTCTCAAACCCCCTCCAGTAGCGGAGGAAGACGAGCCGGGTGCTCCTTCTTCCTCATCTAGACATAGCTCTAGGAGCACCCTTGTACACATACTCATCCATCCAACTAAACCAAGGAGGACTAGGGGTGTTACCTCCCTCGAAGGGCCCCGAACCTGGGTACATCGTGTGTTATGACCGCTTGTGCCCAATCTCGCACTCGGAGCCCATTAGCGTCCTCCGGCCCCAACGACCTATGATAAGCCACCCTGTGGCATCTGTCGTGAGAAAACGATGACAGTTGGCGCCCACCGTGGGGCCGTACGCGATGCTGGCCGGATTCATGCTCCAGGCGGGACCCCTCGCCATCCCCCGCCATCGCCGCACGTCCAGGCGAAACCATGGGCTCGTGGGGCTTCCTGTGGCACGCCATGCGGGCAACTCCGTCAGCCTCACGGCCGACATGGACTCCCTCATCGAGCGCTTCGGCAGGCTCAGCCTCGTCGAGACCCCGGCCGCTGACGAGTACCCCGCGCAGGTGCTCGTCTATGCCAGTCCTCCCACGGCCGTGGGCGCACTCACTGCGACTCAGTCCAGCGGCTCCCATAATCGCGTGGGAGTTATGGTCATCACCTCCTCCACCGCTTCCGGACATGCGCGGGCCGAGGCTGACGCCACCGCGGCCCGCACCGGCACCTCCAACCCGCTTGGGGCGGCCCTCCGGGGCCTAAGCACCCCTATCGCCCCGACGGCAAACCCCGACGCCACCGCGGCAGACCTCGAGGCGGCTCATCGCGTCCTGTTCGAGGACGCCACCGCTCTCGCGGCCACGTGGTGCCGCATGGAGGCCCCCTAGCGGGAATATGTTTCCGCCTACGGTCTCACCCCGGTTGGCACCGGGCCTAGCCGGTGTGGGGCCGTGCGTGACCGTGGCCGCGTGGTCTCCGAAATCCTTGGCGGCAAGATGCCCGTCTATGACACCCCCGCAGCCAACTTGCAGGCCCTCAAGGTGGCCTACGCAGATTTGGCCAGCTTGGAGGGTGAAGAGCGTGCCGCTCACGAGCGCCACATTGAGGAGCTCATCGACGCCACCGACGCACCACAGTGCCATCTCATGTCGAGCAGCACCGCCACCGGAGACCCCCGGCTCAAGTGTGAGGGCACGAGGACTGTTGGCCGATAGCTAGCTCAACACTCCAGCTCCCCTCGCATCTCCAGCCATCGGACCGGAACAAGGAACCCCCGGCCCTCTCAGATGCCGGGGAGCGAGAAGCCAGCTATTAGCGGCCAGAGCGCCAACGATACGCCTTGCAGCGGTCGCCACCAAGAAGCATCGGCATCCAGCAGCCGGCGCAACCACGGGTACACTCCACCCCCGTGGCACAAGCGGGAACGGACTGTTCCGCCTGTCATCCGCCCCGAGCTCTCGGCCCGGATCAGGCCGCATGTCCCTCGCGGCGAGAACGACGCCGGCAACCGCATCGACCATCTCACGCAGTCCGCCCTCCTCAAGGAGGAGGGCTCGATTGGTCCGGCCTGTTTTGGTCCTCGGATCTGCAACAAGCCGTTCTCGACCGGCTTCACGCTCCCCCGGGACACCCCAAAGTACAACAGGCCTGCCAAGCCCGAAGACTGGCTGATCGACTACACCACCGCGGTTGGCATCGCTAGGGGGAACAAGCGTGTAGCCATTTGCTACGCCCCCTCATGTTGATCGGCTCGGCCCGCACCTGGCTCAACAGCCTGGCGGCCGGCAGCATCAACACTTGGACGGACTTCGAGGAGGCCTTCGTTCGCAACTTCACCGTCACTTACAAGCGGCCTGGCCGTCCCTGTGAACTCGCCATGTGCGTTTAGGGGCCTGACGAATCCCTCCGCGACTACCTCACTCGATGGACCGAGCTCCACAACTCCTGCGAGGGGGTGCACGAGGTACAAGTGTTGGAGAACATCGCATGGGAAACAACAAATTTCCTACGCACACGCAAGATCTATCCATGGTGATGAGCATCTACGAGAGGGAGAGTGAATCTACATACCCTTGTAGATCACTAAGCGGGAAGCGTTAAGAAACGTGGTTGGTGTAGTCGAACGTCTTCGCGATCCAAACCACGATCTCATCATGATCCGTCCCGCAATCCAATCACGATCCATCCCACGAACTTATCATGATCCGTCTCGCGATCCAATCATGATCCGTCCCGCGAACTCATCACGATCCGTCCCGCGAACTCATCACGATCCGTCCCGCGAACTCATCATGATCCGTCCCGCGAACTCATCATGATCCGTCTCGTGATCTAGCGCCAAACGGACGGCACCTCCGCATTCAGCACACATATAGATCGATGACGATCTTCGCCTTCTCAATCCAGCAAGAGGGAGCGGAGAGGTAGACGAGTTCACCGGCAGTGTGATGGTGCCGTGGTGATGGTGGTGGAGCAATTCCGGCAGGGCTTCGCCTAAGCACTACAGAAATCCGATCTAGAGGAGAACCAATATGGGCCTTCTGTGGGACTTCCACCAGCCCACTAAGGGCTGGTAAACACACTCCCACAGCCCATGGAGCCTCTTGGGTCGAAATACCCCTCCCAATGGTCTCCCGGTACACTACCGATGAGCCCGAAACTTTTCCGGCGACCAAAACAGGACTTCCTATATATGAATATTTACCTCTGGACCATTCCGAAGCTCCTCGTGATGTCTGGGATCTCATCCGGGACTCCGAACAACCTTCGGTCACCACCATGCATAACTCTATACTACCGAAACGTCACTGAACCTTAAGTGTGCAGACCATGCGGCTTCGAGAACTATGTAGACATGACCGAGACACCTCTACGGTCAATAACCAATAGCGGGACCTGGATGCCCATATTGGTTCCTACATATTCTACAAATATCTTTATCGGTCGAACCTCTATGTCAAGGATTCAGTTAATCCCGTATGATGTTCCCTTTGTTCTTCAGTATGTTACTTGCCCGAGATTCGATCGTCGGTATCTCCATACCTAGTTCAACCTCGTTACCAGCAAGTCTCTTTACTCATTCCGTAATACAAGATCCCATGACTAACACTTATTCACATTGCTTGCAAGGCTTATTGTGATGTTGTATTACCGAGTGGGCCCTGAGATACCTCTCCGTCACACGGAGTAACAAATTCTAGTCTTGATCCATGCCAACTCAACAGACACCCTCGGAGATACCTGTAGAGCACCTTTATAGTCACCCAGTTACGTTGCGACGTTTGATACACACAAGGCACTCCTCCGGTATCCATGAGTTGCATGATCTCATGGTCATAGGAACATATACTTGACATGCAGAAAACAGTAGCAATAAACTGACACGATCATATGCTACGTTTGTAGTTTGGGTCTTGTCCATCACACCATTCTCCTAATGATGTGATCCCGTTTATCTAATGATATCTCATGTCCATGGCTAGGAAACCTTAACCATCTTTGATCAACGAGCTAGTCTATTAGAGGCATACTAGGGACATGGTTCTGTCTATGTATCCACACATGCATCTAAGTCTCTGATCAATAAAATTATAGCATGGATAATAAACGATTATCATGAACAAGGAAATATGATAATAACTAATTTATTATTGCCTCTAGGGCATATTTCCAATAGTCTCCCACTTGCACTGGAGTCAATGATCTAGTTCACATCACCATGTGATTCGCATTGTTATGAATCTAACACCCAATGAGTTCTAGGGCTCGATCATGCTTTGCATGTGAGAGAGGTCTTATAGTCAACGGGTCTGCGACATTCAGATCTATGTGTACTTTGCAAAACTCTATGTCAAACCGTAAACACTGCTACCACACTCCACTTGGTACAATTCCAAATGGCTGCTCCACTATATGTATCTAGATTGCAACTACGGGTCATCCGTATTGGTGTTAAAGCTTGCATCGATGTAACTCTTTACGACGAACTCTTTATAACCTCGATAATCGAGAAAAATCTCCTTAGTCTTTTAGTTACTAAGGATAATCTTGACCGCTGTCCAGTGATCCACTCCTAGATCACTCTTGTACCCCTTGATGGACTCATGGCAAGGCACACGCACGTGCGGTACACGGCATGGCATACTATACAGAGCCTATGGCTAAGGCATAGGGGACGACATTCGTCCTTTCTCTTTCTTCTGCCGTGGTCGAGCTTTCAGTCTCACTCAACTTCACACCTTACAAAGCAGGCGAGAACACTTCTCTCTGACTAATCCATTTTGAACTCTTTCAAAATCTTGTCAAGGTATGTACTCATTGAAAGTCGTATCAAACATCTTGATCTATCTTTATAGATCTTGATGCTCAACAATTAGGTAGATTTATTCAGGTCTTCCTTTGAAAATCACTTTTCAAACAACCGTTTATGATTTCCAGAAATTCCACATTATTTCCGAATAGCAATATGTCATCCACATATACTTATCAGAAACTCTATGGTGCTCCCACTCACTTTATTGCAAATACAAGTTTCTCATAAACTTTGTATAGACTCAAAAACTTTGATCACCTCATCAAAGTGTACATTCCAACTCCGAGATGCTTGCTTCAGTCTATAAAAGGATCACTGAAGCTTGCACACCTTTTAGCATCCTTAGGACTGACAAAACCTTCTGGTTGCATCACATACAACCTTTCCTCAAGTAAACCGTTAAGGAAATGATGTTTTGACATCCATCTGCCAGATTTCATAATTGAAAGTGCAGCAACTGCTAACATAATTTCAACAGACTTTAGCATCGCTACGAGTGAGAAAATCTCATCACAGTAAACTCCTTGAACTTGTCGTAAACTTCTTTGCAACAAGTCGAGCTTTACAAATGGTGACATTTACCATCAGCGTTTGTCTTCATTTCAAAGATCCATTTGTACTTAAGGACCTGTCGTCCAATGAGCAAGTCCACCAAAGTCTATACTTGGTTTTCATACATGGATCCTTTCTCAGATTTCATGGCCTCTAACCATTTGTTGGTTTCCGGGCCCATCATCGCTTCTCCATAGTTCGTAGGTTCATTGTTGTCCAACAACTTGACCTCTAAGACAGGGTTGCCGCACCACTCAGGAGTACACGTCCTTGTCAACCTACGAGGTTCGATAGTAACTTGATCCGAAGCTTCATGATCATCATCATTAACTTCCTCTTCAACTAACATAGGCTTCACAGAAACAACTTCCTGTGCTGCGCTACTCTCTGGTTGAAACAGAGGTTCAATAACCTGATCAAGTTCTATCCTCCTCCCACTCAATTCTTTCAAGAGAAACTTTTTCTCGAGAAAGGACCCAATTTTAGCAACAAACATTTTATGCTTGGATCTGAGATAGAAGGTTCACCCAACTGTTCTTAGGGTATTCTATGAAGATCCATTTGTCCACTTTGGGTTCAAGCTCATTAGGTGAATACATTTTCCACACAAGCGTCGCAGCCTCAAACATTAAGAAATGACAGCTTAGGTTTCTATCAAACCATAATTCACACGGTGTCATATCAACGGATTTAGATGGTGCCCTATTTAAAGTGAATGTAGTTGTCTCTAATGCATAACCCCAAAATTATAGTAACAAAATGATAAGAGACATCATAGCATGCACCATATCCAATAGAGCACGACTATGACGTTCGGACACATCATCACACTATGGAGTTCCAGGTGGCGTGAGTTGTGAAACAATTTTCACATTGTCTAAAGTTGTATGCCAAACTCGCAACTCAGATATTCATCTCGACGATCATATCGTAGACATTTTTATCTTCTTATCACGATGATCTTAAACTTCACTCTGGATTTGCTTGAACCTTTAAAACGATTTAGACTTGTGTTTCATTAAGCAAATATACACTATATCTACTCAAATCATCAGTGAAGGTAAGAAAATAATGATATCCACCGCACGCTATAAGACTCATCGGATTGCATACATCAACATGTATCATCTCCAATAAGTCACTTGCCCGCTCCATCAAACCAGAAAATGGGGTCCTTAGTCATCTTGACCAAGAGGGATGGTTCGCATGTCTCAACCGATTCGAAATTGAATGAGTCCAAAGATCCATCAGCATGGACTTTCTGCATGCGTTTTATACCAATATGACATTTAGCGGCAGTGTCACAAGTATGTGGTACTATTATTATTAACTTTGTATCTTTTGGCATCAATGTTATGAACATGTGTATTACTACGATCAAGATTCAACAAACCATTCTCACTGGGTGCTTGACCATTGAAGGTATTATTCATGTAAACAGAATAACCATTATTCTCTAACTTAAATGAATAACCGTGTTGCAATAAACACGATCCAATCACGTTCATGCTCAACGCAAAACACCAAATAACATTTATTTAGGTTTGTCACTAATCCCGAAGGTAGAGAGAGCATGCGATGTTGATCACATCAACCTTGGAAACATTTCCAACACACATCGTCACCTCACCCTTAGCTAGTTCTCCGTTTATTCCATAGCTTTTATTTAGAGTTACTAACATTTAGCAACCGAGCCGGTATCCAATACCCAGGTGCTACTAGGAGTACTAGCAAGGTACACATCAATAACACGTATATCAAATATACTTCTGTCGACATTGCCATCCTTCTTATCTACCAAGTATCTAGGGTTGTTCCGCTTCAGCGACCGCTCTCCTCATAATCGAAGCACTTAGTCTCGGTTTTGGGTTCAACTTTGGGTTGCTTCACCGGAGCAACAACTGACTTGCTATCCATGAAGTTTCCCTCCTTGCCCTTGCCCTTCTCGAAACTAGTGGTTTCACTAACCATCAACACTTGATGCTCCTTCTTGATTTCTACCTTCGCGGTGTCAAACATCGCGAACAGCGTAGGGATCATTATTTCTATCACTGGCATTTATAGTTCATCACCAAGTTCTAGTAGCTTAGTGACAGTGACTTGGAGAACAATATCAATCACTATCTTATCTGGAAGATCAACTCCCACTCGATTCAAGTGATTGTAACACCCAGACAATCTGAGCACATGCTCAACGATTGAGCTATTCTCCTTCATCTTACAGGCAAAGAATCTTGTTGGAGATCTCATATCTCGCAACATGGGCACGAGCCTGAGATCCTAATTTCATCTCTTAGAACATCTCATATGTTCCATGACGTTCAAAACATTTCGGAGCCTCAATTCTAAGCTGTAATGCATGATGCACTAAACTATCAAGTAGTTATCAGAACGTGCCTGTCAGATGTTCACAACATCTACAAAGAACGCTAGAGGGGTTGGCACACCGAGCGGTGCATTAAGGACATAAGCCTTCTGCGTGCCAATGGGGAGAATCCTCAGATCACGGAGCCAGTCCGCAATATTGCTCCCATCATCTTTCAACTCTATTTCTCTAGGAACATATAAAAATTCAAGGGAGCTACAGCGTGAGCTAGTAATCTACAACACAGTTTGCAAAGACACTACTGACTATGTTCATGATAATGACTTCAATTAATCATATTACTTAAGAACTCCCACTCAAATTGACATCCCTCTAGTCATTCGAGTGATACATGATCCAAATTCACCAACTCAAGTCCGATCATCACGTGAGTTGAGGTGGTTTCAATGGTGAACATCATCATGTTGATCATATCTACTATATGACTCATGTTCGACCTTTCGGTCTCTTGTGTTCCGAGGCCATGTCTGTACATGCTAGGCTCGTCAAGTTTAACCCGAGTGATCTGCATGTGCAACACTGGCTCGTACCCGTTGTATGTGAACGTAGAGTCTATCACACCCGATCATCACGTGGTGTCTCAACACGACGAACTTTCGCAACGGTGCACTCTCGAGGAGAACACAGTTCATCTTGAAATTTAAGTGAGGGATCACCTTATAATGCTACTGTCGTCCTAAGCAAAACAAGGTGCATAAAAGGATTAACATCACATGCAAATCATAAGTGACATGATATGGCCATGAATTGGTGCTTTTGATCTCCATCTTGAAAGCACCGGCATGATCTCCATCATCACCGGCACGACACCATGATCTCCATCAACGTGTCGCCATTGGGGTTGTCGCGCCCATCATGCTTGTGCTACTATTGCTACCATTTAGCTATAAAGTAAAGCATTACATAGCGCTTAATGATTGACACGCAGGTCATACAATAATTAAAGACAACCCTATGGCTCCTGCCGGTTGCCGTACTCATCGACATGCAAGTCGTGATAATCTATACATCACATGATCATCTCATACATCACATATATCACATCATGTAATTGGCCATATCACATCACAACATACCCTGCAAAAACAAGTTAGACGTCCTCTAATTGTTGTTGCATGTTTTACGTGGCTGCTACGGGTATCTAGCAAGAACAATTATCATCTACTTAAAAACCACAACGATGATACACTAGTTGCTTTTCAACCTTCTCAAGGACCGCCTTTGTCGAATCCGATCCAACTAAAGTGAGAGAAACTGGCACCTGCAAGCCATCTATGCAGCAAGTTGCGGTCGAGGGAACCGGTCTCTCGTAAGCGTACGAGTAATGTTGGTCCGGGCCGCTTCATCTCACAATACTGCTGAACCAATATCCGACCAAGGGAGGAAGCAATCTAAGCATCAATGCCCACAAACCTTTTGTGTTCTACTCGAGATCTCATCTACAGATAGATCTAGCTCATGATGCCACTGTTGGAGAACATTGCATGGGAAACAAAAAATTTCCTATGCAAACGCAAGATCTATCCATGGTGATGAGCATCTACGAGAGGGAGAGTGGATCTACATACACTTGTAGATCGCTAAGCGAGAAACTATGCACTGGAGGAACGGGCAGCACATGGCTAAAAATTATGTGCAAAAACCCTAAAACCTCCAGTATATATAAGAGGAAGGGAGTAGGAGGCTTGGCACAAGGGACAAGCCTCCAAGGAGTCGGCCGAACCAGGTGGAGGAGGTGGACTCCACCTCCAATCCTAGAAGGACTAGGATTCACCCTATTTTTGCCTTTTTCCACTTTTTCTCTTTGGGCCTTTTTCCCAAACCGCATGGGCCTTGTGTGGGACTTCCACCATCCCACTAAGGGCTAGTAAACACTCTCCCACAGCCCATGGAGCCTCTTGGGTCGAAATACCCCTCCTGATGGTCTCCCGATACACTACCGGCACTCGTGGTACACTACCGATGAGCCCGAAACTTTTCCGGCGACCAAAACAGGACTTCCTATATATGAATCTTTGCCTCCAAACCATTCCGGATCTCCTCGTAACGTCCGGGATCTCATTCCGGGACTCCGAACAACCTTCGGTCACCACCATGCATAACTCTATACTACCGAAACGTCACCGAACCTTAAGTGTGCAGACCCTGCGGGTTCGAGAACTATGTAGACATGACCGAGACACCTCTACGGTCCATAACCAATAGCGGGACCTGGATGCCGATATTGGTTCCTACATATTCTACGAAGTTCTTTATCGGTCGAACCTCTATGTCAAGGATTTAATTAATCCCGTATGATGTTCCCTTTGTTCTTTGGTATGTTACTTGCCCGAGATTCGATCGTCGGTATCTCCATACCTAGTTCAACCTTATTAGCGGCAAGTCTCTTTACTCATTCCGTAATACAAGATCCCATGACTAACACTTAGTCACATTGCTTGCAAGGCTTATGTGATGTTGTATTGCCGAGTGGGCCCTGAGATACCTCTCCGTCACACGGAGTAACAAATTCCAGTCTTGATCCATGCCAACTCAACAAACAACCTCGAAGATACCTATAGAGCACCTTTATAGTCACCTAGTTACGTTGCGACGTTTGATACACACAAGGCACTCCTCCGGTATCCATTAGTTGCATGATCTCATGGTCATAGGAACATATACTTGACATGCAGAAAACAGTAGCAATAAACTGACACGATTGTATGCTACGTTTGTAGTTTGGGTCTTGTCCATCACACCATTCTCCTAATGATGTGATCCCATTTATCAAATGACATCTCATGTCCAGGCTAGGAAACCTTAACCATCTTTGATCAATGAGCTAGTCTATTAGAGGCATACTAGGGACATGGTTTTGTCTATGTATCCACGCATGCATCTAAGTCTCCAATCAATACAATTATAGCATGGATAATAAATGATTATCATGAACAAGGAAATATGATAATAACTAATTTATTATTGCCTCTAGAGCATATTTGCAACAACAAGCTGTGCAGTACTTCATCGAAGGCTGCCGAGACGGCATCCCTCTCAAGCATAAGCTTCTATGCTCCGAGCCGGCCACGATCGCCGAGCTCATGACCAAGGCGGATAAGTACACCATGGTTGATTCAGCCATCCGGGTCAAGACCACCCTGCCCGCTTAGGCAACAACGACACCGGCAACGTCCCGGCCGACTGCCGACAACTGGCAGCCGCAGAACAACAAACGCAAGAACGACCAGCCAGATCCCCTCTACGGGAGCCGGCAGGTCAACACCATCGAGGAGCAGGAGCTGGCTGCCCAATCTTCCAGCCAGCATCAGCGCACTGGCGAGGCTGCCTCGTAGCCGAATCTCACCTTCGAGCAGATGCTCGATCTCCCCTGCAAGAACCACTCAAGGGCCAAACCCTTTATGCACACGCTCCGGTAGTGCAACTTCTCACAGCGATTGGCCCGGGGAGACGGCCTTCCGGCTCCCCTGTGCTCCCTACCCGCGCGCCGGCCCCGCCCCAAGATGCCGCCCCGATGCCGGTGCCGCCTCCGGCCTAGAACGACGGTCGTCTAATCGACCAGTTTCCCAACCAGGACGGCTGCTACGTCGTCTTCATGAAGAGACGGGCAAACATGCTCAGCACCAGCTTCGTCATGAGGCGAACGCCACCATGCCGCCAACTTCCCAGTTCATGCACTGGTCGGAGAAGCCAGCCACTTGGAGCCAGGCCGATCACCCCGCTATGATGCCTAATCCCGGCAGCTACGCCTTGGTCCTCGACCCCACCATCTCCAGCAAGTAGCGAACTTGCCGCTTCTTGCGGGTGCTGATAGATGGTGGCAGCATTAACATCCTCTACCTCGACATGATGCACAAGCTGGGGCTAAAGATAGAATACTTGCAGGCGAGCCGGACGGTCTTCCACGGCATCATGCCTGGAAAGTCCTACTCCCCTATCGGCAAGATCACGCTCGACGTCCTCTTTGGCGGACCTGGCCACTTCCGCCATGAGCCGGTGTTGTTCGAGGTCGTGGACCTCGTGAGTCCCTACCACGCGCTATTGGGCCGGCCGGCCCTTGTCAGCTTCATGGCGGTCCCTCATTACGCCTACCTCAAGATCAAGATGCCAGGCCACAACAAAATCATCACCATCACGGGTGACTACAAGATGTCGCTCGAGTGCGCTCGAGACGGCAGCCGGTTGGCTGAGGCCCTGGAAATAGCCGAGGAGAAACGGCAACTCGACCGGCTCGTGGACCTTGCTGCCAGTCAACCAGCTGTGTCGGCTCCTCCCTTGCAATCCTTCGGCAAGGCCTCCTTCCAGCCGTCTAAAGACACCAAGAAAATCCCGCTCAACCTGGCCAACTCAGTGCGTCACCATCGGCTCCTGCCTCAACAGCAAATAGGAAGGCGAGCTCATCGACTTCCTCCGTGATAATCGGGACATCTTCACATGGTCCCCCAAGGACATGTCGGGTGTTCCCAGGAAGTTTGCCGAGCACAAACTACACGTTCGGCCGGACATCAAGCCGGCCAAGCAACCTCTACACCGTTTCTCTGAGGAGAAGCAGCGTACTATAGGCGAAGAGATCACCCGGCTACTCGCAGCCGGGTTCATCATGGAAGTGTTCCACTCGGACTGGAAAGCCAACCCAGTCCTGGTGCTGAAGAAGAACAAGACATGGCGCATGTGCATCAACTACACTAGCCTGAACAAGGTATGTCCCAAGGACCCATTCGCTCTGCCGCGGATCGATCAAGTCATCGACTCCATGGCTGGCTGCGATTTGCTGTCCTTCCTAGACGCCTACTCAGGCTACCACTAGATCAAGCTAGACCCAAAAGACCGACTCAAGACCTCCTTCATCACGCCCTTTGGGGCCTACTGCTACATCACCATGTCCTTCGGCCTGAAGAATGCAGGCGCCACCTTCCAACGGTGCATGCAGAAGTGCCTACTGCCCCAGATAGGCAGGAACATCCATGTCTATGTCGATGACATCGTCATCAAAACCAAGAAGCACTTCAGCCTCCTCGACGACCTCCGGGAGACCTTCGCGGACCTGCATGAGTACAAGATCAAGCTCAACCCAGAGAAGTGTGTCTTCGGCATCCCAGCCGACCAACTCCTGGGTTTCTTCGTGTCCGCTCGCGGCATTGAAGCTAACCCCGAGAAGATCAGCGCGATCGAGTGCATGCCCAAGCCGAATCGGCTCTGCGATGTCCAGAAGTTCACCGGCTACCTTGCCTCGCTCAGCCAGTTCATCAGCCGGTTGGGGGAGAAGGCATTGGCCCTCTACGGGCTCCTTCACAAGATGGCTCTAATCGAGCCGGGTCAAACCAAGAAGTCGGGCATGTCCGACGAGGTAGACGAGGCTTTCCGCGGCTCAAGAAGGCTCTCACCCACGCGCCCATCCTGGCGCGCCGGCTGAGAAGGAACCCCTGCTCGTCTACATCGCGGCGACCACCCGCGTTGGTCGAGTGATCGGAGGAGGGCAAGCCCATGCTGGTCCAGCGACCCGTATACTACCTCAACGAGGTCCTCTCCACGTCCAAGCGGAACTACCCCCACTACTAGAAGATGTGCTATGGCATATACTTCGCCACCAAGAAGGTCAAGCAGTACTTCCAGGAACACGCCATCACCATGGTGAGGACAACCCCGCTCAGCGAGATCATGAGCGGCCGGGATTCCACCGACCAGATTGCCAAATGGGTCATTGCCCTTGCCGATCACGAGATCTGGTACGAGCCAAGAACCGCCATCAAGTCACAGGCGTTGGCTAACTTCCTCGTTGACTGGGCGGAGACAGAGTTTGTGCCGCCTCCCCCAGACTCCACCCATTGGCGCATGTATTTCAGCTCAAATACGCCCTCCAGATCCACTTTGCTGCCTCCAACAATGTGGCTGAGTAGGAGGCCATCGTCCATGGCCTCCAGCTCGCCAAGGAGATCGGCATCAGGCGCATCCTCAGCTTCGGCGACTCCGGCCTCATGGTGCAGCAAGTCTGAGGCGAATGGGAAGCCAGGGACGCCAACATGTCCAGCTACCTCTTCCTCGTACAATAGCTCACTGGATCCTTCGAGGGTTGTGAGTTTCATCACGTCCCATGGGCGAACGACGCGGCGGAGGACGCGCTGGCAAAGATCGGCTCCACCCGGCAGGCCATCCCAACCGGCGTCTCCCTTGAGCGGCTGCTCAAGCCATCGATCAAGCCTTCCTCAGAATCAGAGTCAATCTTCATGTCAGCGCACGCCGATGGCCCATCAACGGCTCCGGCCGCCTCTCTGGTATCTTTGCCACCGACTCCCAAACCATCGGCCGCCTCGCCGGCACCAATCAAGCCGGCAGCAGCCGAGGCGGCCGGCTCCAACGACGCGGCCATCATGATGATCATCGACCAGCCGGCCCCGGGGACTGGCGAGCCGGTCCTAGGGGCTTGCGAGCCGCTCCCTGAGGCTGGTCATCCAGCCCCGGGGGCTCCCGTCGCGGCCCCCTCATGGGCCCAACCCATCCTGGAGTTTCTTCTATAGGGCGATCTGCCTCCAGACGAGGCCTTGGCGAGGCAAATCCAACGCTAGGCCACGGCGTACGGCATCATCAACAATGAGCTCGTCCACAGCAGCACCACCGGCGTCTTCCAGCGATGCGTCGAGATGGAAAAGGGTTTGGAGATCCTCCTCGACATCCACCAGGGTGAGTGCGGGCACCACGCCGCCTCCTGGACCATAGTGGCCAAGGCTTCCCGCCACGGCTTCTTCTGGCCGACTGCTCTCGAGGCGGCCATGAAGTTGGTCGACGAGTGCGAGGGCTGCCAACGCTTCAGCACGCACAGCCACCTGCCGGCAACAGCCCTCCAAACCATCCCCCTCTCGTGGCCCTTCGTTGTTTGGGGGTTGGACGTGGTGGGCCCATTCAAGACCGCTCGAGGCGGCATGACACACTTGCTGGTGGCTGTCGACAAATTCACCAAGTGGATTGAGGCGCGACCAATCAAGAAGTTGGACGGCCCCATGGTCGTCCGGTTCATCGACGACATCACGGTAAGCTATGGTGTTCCCCACAGCAGCATCACTAACAACGGCATGAACTTTGCCAAGGGCGCACTCGCGCGTTTGTGCTCCAAGCATGGAATCCGGCTCGACCTGGCCTCCGTCGCTCATCCACAGTCAAACGGCCAGGTCGAGAGGGTGAACGGCCTCATCCTGCCCGGCATCAAGCCCCGGCTCGTGACGTCGCTCGTAAGGTCGGCCGGCTGCTGGATCGATGAGCTGTCGCCCGTCCTTTGGAGTCTTAGGACCAGCCGAACCGTTCAACCGGCTACACTCCCTTCTTCCTTATCTACGGGTCCGAGGCGATCATCCCCACCGACATCGAGTTCGATTTGCCTCGGGTGACCCTAAACACGGAGAAGGACGCAAAGGAGGCAAGAGAAGACGGCGTCGACCTACTCGAGGAAGCTCGTGAACTAGCCTTGAGCCGGACGGCAATCTACCAGCAGAAGCTCCGGCACTACCATAGCAAACGGATCCGGCCACTCTCCTTTCGCGAAGGGGACCTGGTCCTCAGGCGGATCCAGCGGACAGCCCGACAACACAAGCTGTCCTCCCCATGGGAGGGCCTGTTCATCATCAAGAAGGCACTGCACAACAATGCATACTACCTAATAGACGCCCAGAAGCCGCAAAAGCGCAAAAGAGATGCCTGCGGTGAGGAGATGGAGCGCCCATGGAACGCGGCGCTCCTGTGCCCGTTTTACTGCTGAAACAAAACCAATGTATGTATGTATCCCCACCCTTTTGGGCTTATGAATGCAATGGGCGCCCCAAGGCAGCTCTTGGGGTATGCCCTGTTTTGTTTCCCTCAAAGTTTTCCTCACTCACCGGCTCCCGACCCGGCTCCCGGGCCCAGGGGCTGGCCGGCTGGACCTAGGACGCTTCTCCCAGAAATTGGCTAAGTAATGTGAGTTGGCCAACCCCCCCCCCCACCCCACCCAACCCCTACCAGCTACAAAACCAGCTCCTGGCTGTCCGGCTGACGGGGCCTCGGGGCGGCAAGGTTTGTCTCACATGAAAGGTCAAACAAAGGGAGACCCTAGCTAGGCCCAGCCGGACCACCGCCGCGCCTCTACCACTCTACTTACCCCGAAAAGCCCTCGCGATTCCTAAGTTCTGAACTGGCTCCCTTGAGGCGGACGCCTCGACCCAGCTATAGACCGGTTCTCGGCTGTCGGGCTAGAGGGGTCGAAACCAAAGGGGAAAGGAGAAGAACCAAAAAAAGTCAAGCGGGCAAAAAAGGATAAGGACAAGTTGGCATGAGCAACAAGGCAAACACGCTAGATAATCATAGCACAAACGTTAAGAAAAAAGTGGCCCACGGCTAGCATGGTTCATTACATAAACACCCCCAGTGGGTGGACTCGAACCTAACTTGCATAAAGATAAAAAAACGCCCGGGGGCTCAGGCCACCGGCGCGTCGCCAGCCGGCGTGCCCCCAGCCGACGTGTCGTTGGGCGGCTCGGCTCTCGCCTCGGAGGTGGTCACGGCCTTCGGGTCGGCCTCCTTGGCCTTCAAGGCAGGCTCCTTGGTTTCGGCCATCTCGCCACTCGAGTCGGTGCTCTCGTCGGCAACCTCATCGTCCATCGGGCGTTGGGGGATGCTAAAGGAGTCCTCGGGCAACGGCTCGCCGTCCTCACCAAGGGCCGGCAGGAACTTGTCCGCTTCGACGTACGACGCGAGATCGTTGGCCCGGTGGACAAGGACCGGCTCACGAGCCTCTCGCTCCACAGCCAGCACGTCTGGCATGGTGGCCAGTCGGCCCAGATCCACGCCGCGATACCATGACATGACGAACCGGAGTGCCATCTACGCCCCGGCTTGGGCGGCCAACGCCTTCTAGGCTTCGAGGTGGGGGACGGCATCCTCCAGCCACCAGGCCACACGGTTCATCGGAGCTCCCCCGCGGCCCGGCCATAGTGCAGCAATGACCACTTTGACGGCTGTCTTCAGCCGTTCCATGCTCCGTTCAAGATGGGTCAACCGCATCTCAATGGCGAGCCCAATCTCGTCCGCGTCCCACACAGCATCCTCCTCGATGGAGTGACCGTAGTCCCGAAGGTACTCCCGGTGCTCCTCAACGGCGCGTGCAGCGCAACACTGAGTTTCCGGGAAGCAACCTGGAAGAAAGAAGAAGAGAAGAAAAGAAAGGCAAATCGAAACACAAAGAACCAGCAAAGGGAAAAGCAACCGGCTAGGGAAGAGAAAAACTGGCACTTACCTTCAATCGCGTCGTCCACCCCAAGGGTGAAGTTGAGCGCCGCCTTACGCTCCGACGCTAGGGCCGCCTCCGATGCGACGAGGGGACCCTTGAACTCCTCGAGCGTCCTCTCGAGGCGGGTCACCTTGCCTTGGAGGGCGGCGTCAGCCGCTTCCATGACGACCGTCTCCTGGGCCACCACCTCCTTCGCTACCTCGGCCTTTAGCCGGTCCCGGACCGCCTCCCCGTCTGCCAGCAGCATGGCCATCCGGTCCTTCTCCTGCGCGGCCGCCTGGACGTCTTGCGATAGCCGGTCCCGCTCGGAGACAAGCCTGGTCTTCTCCTCCCGAAGGGTGGCCAGGTCACTTGCAAGACACGATAGGCGTCAGCCGGCTCTCGGGGGCTATGTGCCCCTCCTGTGAAGCTCAACTGACCTTGCAGGCGCGCCAGCTCCTCCTCCAAGAGGTAGAAGCCGCATTTGCCGTGATCGTGGATGGCTACCGCCTCCTCGAACAGCTTCTGCCGCAGGGAGGTTCCCTCCTATCGCAAACAGGCGAAGATCAAGACACGCTCAAAAGAGATCCGGCCCGACTGCCCGTCTGCCGGCCAGCCGGCCCGCATCTCGAGGGCTACACCCAGTGGGTGCGCTCGCGCGCCCCCACTAAAAACTCTAAGTCAAACCAACCGGGCTTATCTCTGCATGCTACAGGGCGGCGTCTGCCACCTCCGCAAACTGGGCCAGCTCTTGCCAACACCAGTCCAGGAGGCTCCCCAAGTCCCCGAAGGAGGGTACCGGGCCGCCCGCCTAGGGAGCCGGCAGGGCCGGCGCACGCTCCAGCGCCTCCCAATCTTGGAGCACCTCCTACATCGACCGCAGGGTCCTCCGGGCCCGGCCGCCGCGCCAGCCGCCGGGGGCAGGTTGACAACGGCAAGGGTCCGGAAGTCGCTTCCCGCTGGACCTCCACCCAACGCCGTCGCCGCCTCCACTTCCTGCCGCTCCGGCACGGCGATCGCAACGGAGGGTACCTCAGCCTCCATGACTGCCACCTCTGACGCCGCCTCTGGGGCCACTAGGGCCTCCGGCACCTCGATCCGGGCCAGTTCGGCTGCAGGCGGCATCACCTCCGGCACCTCGGGCCAGGCCGCCTCGGGAGCCGGCTCCATCGTCGTTGCCCTCACTTGGGTTGCCTCCTGCGTGGATGGAGGCACTGGCGGATCCATGGCCGCCCCTCGCGGCTCGCTCGATGGAGGCCTCAACATGCGGGTCGATTCAGTCGCCGAATCTGACGCCCGCAGGGAATCCGCCGACCTCCTCCGCCTCCGGCTGCTCGAGGTCTCGGAGTGTGAGGCCCGTCCTTGCGTCCTGGACTTGGAGGCTCGCAGCTCCACGAGCCTCCTCTTCTCCTCCTGCTGGGTGGCCGTGTGCTCGCGGGCCAGCCGGCTAGCGGCATCCGTCGAATCCCCTGTCGTCTCCTCCGCGTGGAGCTCGATGGGGTCGCTACATTGCCCAAGGACCGGTTATTAACCAGCTCGCGACCCAGAAGAAAAACTTATGCGAGAAAGAGACTTACCCAATAACGAGGGGCAAGGCCCGCTTGGCACGTGGCGGCAGCTTCCGCGCGGCCACCTGAGACAGGCGGCGGAGCCACCAGCCCCCACTAAGTCGGCTTCTTCGCTCGGCCGGCTACTCCGACCGCCGGGGCTTGAGCCAGCCACTCCTCACTCCTCCGACCCTGGCGTGCTGAGGGAGGGGGGCTCGTTCAGAATCATTAATTCATCATCATCATCATCGTCGTCGTCTGTCCAGTCCCTGATCGTGGGGGCAAGAGGGAACTCACCCACTCTGCTGGGCTCCCCGGCCGTGCTGGACCCTCCAGCTCCGCTGGGGGCGCCGACTCGCGGGTCTACCGGCTCGTCGACTCCTCCCGAGGAGTCCACCCCTTCCTCTGGGGGGCCTCCCTTTTCGTAGTCTTCAGAGTCTGAGTTTTCACGCTCCGCCTCGAAGATTTGAGGATGCGGTCTGTCCGGTGTATTCTGTCGCACCAGCAGCTACGGTTAGCACGTCAAAGTAAGTTCTCCAGCCGGTTGTCGGCTGGGAAGTACCAAACGAAGGAAAAACCGCCTCGACAAAAGACTTACCAGGGGGGCAGTTGATGCGGTCATACGGCTCCATGCCGAAGGACCAAGACACGGGCTTCATCTTGAACGTCATAAGGGCATTCACCCGCTTCGCCACCTGAGCCGGCGTTAGTTCGACGGTGGACAGCCGGCAGGGGTCGCCCCGGCCGGACATGTCGCAGATCCGGTGTGGCCTCAGCTGGAGGGGCAACACCCGGCGCGAGATGAAAGCCTCCACCAGGTCGGCGGAGACCAGCCCCTCGGAGCTCTTTAGCTACGTGAGCCAGCCAAGCTCCTCTAGGGCCACGCCACGCGGAGCAGCCCCGACCCAGTTGACCTGGGTGGACTGCATGTCGACAAACGGCGGCAGACGGATGTAGTCTGTTTTCGGGTCGGCATTGTTCACATAGAAGAATGTCCGGTGCCACCCCTTGACGGAGTCGATGAGAGAAAGAGGTGGGAAGCGCGCGACATCGCGGCAGCACACCATCATGCCCCCATAGGCGTCGCTTTTAAATAGCTTAACATAAAAGAGAGCGTTGAAGAAATCGATAAAGGGGAGAATGTCGAGATAACCCTCGCACAGCGTCACGAACGCGACGAGGTACAAGATGGCATTGGGGCCAAGATGATGCAGCTGGAGATCGAAAGTGTCAAGAAGTTGGTGGAAGAAAAGGCTCACTCGGACCCCGAAGCCATGGGAGACATGCCAGAGGAACACGATGTGTTCCCCCGGCTATGGCGCCGACGCCACCTCGTGGCCCAGCGCGCGCACGACCACCCGCTCCTTCGGCGGCAGCATGCGTGCGCGGCGGAGCTCGACGATATCCGCCTCGACCACGAAGGAGCCATCCCACCTCCCGTTGCGTCCATCGGCCATCGTGGCGGGGGTGCGGCGTGCGGGTGTTGTTGCGGTTTCAGGCGCGGTGTCACGCGAGGAAGGGAGGGAAGCAAGGGAGACAGCCAGAGAGGAGGCGAGCGAGATGCGGGTATCTCTGCCCCTGCCCTTCCTCTCCTTTTATAGGGGAGGCCACGACCAGGGGACATGGGATTAACTGCGCCCACTCCCCCAGAAACTCTGCGCGTGCATGGGTGGTTTCGGGCCGTAATGGCTGCTTCGGGGCGTAGAGGATCCCGGCCTGTGCCCCGAGGCCTACTGAACTATGCCTGGGGCCTAGAGGGCTAGGCCCAGGCTGACGTCCCGTCTCCTCGCGTGCGCGGGGCCTGCGGCATCATCACTCGCCGCATGGTGCGCGGCGAGCTGACACAGGTCCCGAGGTGGCACGCCGCTACCCGAGGCGTCAGGTCCAATGGCCGACCCGGCTGCCCTTTCGGCTTCATGCAAGAGGCAGATATCGCTAGGGAGAAACCGCCGGCCCCCCTCCGTCTGCCGGACGCGGGTTCCCACCGGCTTCGGGGACTACTGACGGGGTTATTACCCCTGGGTAGGCCAAAGCAATGGGGTCCTCCCCCTTCCGTTTCAAAGAAAACCACGCGGCCAGCTCGACATGCCCGGCTGGAGGACGGCCGGGCCATGCCGCCATCGGCTGGTGCCATGGACAGCTGGTCAAGGAGCCGGCTCGACCCTCGGCCGGCTGGGAGCGATCGGCTGCCTTTGGGCTGCCTCCTCCGTTGACCCTGAGACGGACAAGCGATGTCCCGTCCCTCTGTGCGTTGGTACAACAATGTGACTTGACCGCCACGACGGGTGGCCCTGTGGCCACAGTGGCCGCTGACGCTTTGAAGCACTTGGCTACAGTCCAGCCGTCCGGGCCGCTGACCACGGCGAGTGCTACCGGGCAAGGGAATAGTGTCGGCACGCCCACGCCCACTCAATTACCTACCTCGGTGTGGCTACAGTGCGGCCGGCCATACCGAAGACTTCGGTCGGCTGGCGCTACGCGACTCCTCTCGGGCGACCCATGCCGCAGCAGGTGGGCGAGGGCCAATCGTAGAGCTGGATGGCGGGCCCCAGCAGGAGACGGGACCGCTCAGTCGGTGGACCCTACAGACGATGAGACGGCGCGAAGGGTGGGACCCCCTGGCTAGCCGGAGAGACTGCCAGCCGGGTTCCCCTACCCCTATACTTTAGATATATTGTAAAGCCGGGGGGTTGGCCTATAAAACCCCCCGAGCCCCCCCATGCAACAGGGACGGACGATTGCCCTCGCACACCCACAGAACTCTCAAACCCCCTCCAGTAGCGGAGTAAGATGAGCCGGCTACTCCTTCCTCCTCCTCTAGACACAGCTCTAGGAGCACCCTTGTACACATACTCATCCATCTAACTAAACCAAGAAGGACTAGTGGTGTTACCTCCCTTGGAGGACCCTGAACCTGGGTACATCGTGTGTCATCACCGCTTGTGCACAATCTCGCACCCGGAGCCCGTCGGCGTCCTCCGGCCCCAACCACCTATGATAAGCCACCCTATGAAATATGTCGTGAGAAAACGACGACACGTGCCTGGCCAGCAACACGGAGCTCCTCGGCCCGGTCGTCCGCTCAACAATGATCTTCATGGTGGAGGCGCCCCTCTTACCGGCGTCCAAGGCACGCTGCACACTCCTCCCTCATCAGCTTCTCTGACGTGGTCGCCGTGGAGTGCGCGCAGACCCGGCACGACACGAAAATAGGAAGCCCGTCAGGCCTTCGGGCGCGGCGGATCTTCCCTCCGTCGCCGACTGCTAGCCATTGTGCTTTCTTTTCTTTTAACCATGCAAGGTGAGTGGACGATGTCCTCCTTGATTATGTGCATGCACATAAATGCGCCCAATTACAGGAAATGGAAAGACATGGTGGTATTTAATGCGAGATTAATTGGCCGCCTCCTATGCCTGCCTCACAATTAATCTGGCGTTAGTCCAGTTTTTCTGGAGCCACTTGCGCTAGCCTCTAGCGCACTTGCTGCTTGTGTTCCGGCCAAGATGCCCCCTACTCCGAGCCGGTACTCCTGTACAGTTGGACATGCACAAGTTTACACTCGGACGCCCCGTGCATCGTCATTCAGAGGACACGTCTTCATCACCTTGCCGACAAGCTAAGTATATTTTTGTATTTCATCCTCATACATTTTACATACAGACAACTAAACGTCCAACATCATTCGGCTGAGTTATGCACTCGGACAAGCAAACGCAGGTTTTCTCAGACAATTAAGCGTCCGGGCATTAAGCCGCCACATTCGTCGCCATTCGGTTGGGCTCGGCCGCTCCACGTGTCCGCACTCCGCAGGATGCATCTACATCACTCGGACTCCCCGCACGACGACACTTCCCGGGATGCGTCTACATCACTCAGACTCCCTGCATGATGCCACTTCTCGGGATGCGTCCACATCACTCGGACGCCCCGTGCGTCGCCACTCTGCAGGATGTGTCTACATTGCTCAGACGCCCCGTGTGTCACCACTCCGTGGGATGCATCTACATCACTCGGACACCCCGCGCGTCACCACTCCGCCGGATGCGTCTACATCACTCGGACGCCCCGCGCGTCACCACTCCGCCAGATGCATCTTCATCACTCGGACGCCCACAGTTTCTTTCCAAAAGGACGTTAGTCAGTCCGACTGACTATCCTCCGTGGGGACCCGTGCACTCGGACACGTAAAACACCCGACTGAAGTCACCTTGAGGATCGTTATGAGATGAGCTTGGTGCCCCTCCGTCGGTTAACTTGGCCCTTCCACTAGGGTCCAAGGCGCATGCCTCATAAACATGGACTCATAGATGGCCTACGTTGGCGTTCCCCCGGGATAAGGGGTGGCATCTCTCTAGAGAGTCAGACCATGCGCCGGCGTCGTCACTCGGGTTTTTATGGCATGTCCACACTCGGACCGCAAGTTTGTCTCTTCCGAGAGACATATGAATGCCACCAAGTTTTGCTCGGCGATCAACAACATTCGATCATTCGGAGAACCTTTTAGCCCTCACCACTCGGTCGCCCAGCGCGTCGCCACTCAGTGATCCGCATCTTCATCCAATTGACCGCCCCGCACGTCGCCACTCGGTGAGACACATGTACATCAATCGGCCACCCCGCGCATCGCCATTGGTTGAACACATCTTCACCAATCGGCCACTCGCACGCCTTTAGACAGCTAAGTCATTCTACATGCACTACAATCTGTTATTTCCGCGTTCCCGAGTATCTCGTAATTCACACATCATGTTCACTCGGAGGCCATGCCATCGAGTGTGCTTCTATGCTCCGTTGCTCATTTTCACATACTTGCTTAGCACTGGTTATTTGACTCCCGAGTCCAACTTCCATTTTAACGCATACGTCATTTGCGAACACCTCATGTTCTTCATTTCGAGTTTGCATCAGTCCTCGGGGGCTGCAACTCAGTTGGAACACTACACTACCTTCTATTTGAGTCCGGCGAACACATCATGTTGGATCATTCACTTTGTCAAGTTCGATCATTTCCTTTGCTCTTCTAGACTCTTGTTAGTTCTGAACCAGCAAGCCCCTTGCACACCCAGCGGGTGTCTATGGGTGTCACTTTCACAAATCATTTTAGCACACATCAAATTTCCTTGAGAAATTATTACGTTGGCTTCAAACACATCCGACCGACCCCTCTGAGGAATCCTCTTCATTGTCTCAATGACTTAGACCTCGTCAGGCATGAGACAACTAAGTCACTTTTGTAATGAAACTGCACACTTCACTCCTTTGCAAGTTTGCCTCTTTCGAGCATCACTCGGAAGCTCCTCCTCACCTTTAGCCGAGTCCTACTCGATGAATTGTAACGTATCCATTCAAAACCATATTTCTCGTATTCTGACAGGTCCACCGTTGAGCCTATAGTACGCTTGGGGGCTGCAGCTCATTCGGAATCACACTCTCCTAAGCGGTCAAGTCCTTCATCACTAGTCAGTTCCTTCACTTCAACGAGTGCATTCATATCTGCCGCTTTGACAAGTTACATAATCACTCAAACGCTCTGCGTCCCATCTTTGTTCCTACTCAGACTCAGTTGTCGCGCTGGTCTTGTTGCATCGCAACCACATTACACCGACCTCGTCACTACATCATCTTAGAAAGCATCTGGTTAACTCCTTCGAAGACCATTTTCACCACTCGGTTGTGCACTTCTTCACCACTCGGCCGCCCCGTGCGTCGCCACTTGATTGTGCACGTCTTCACCACTCGGCCGCCCTGCACGATGTCACTCTATCGGACGCTCCGTCATCAGGCCGCACCACGCGCGGTCACTCTACCGGACGCTCCGTCATCACTCAGACGCTCCTTTGCACCGTCACTTGGCGAGACGCTCCTTCATCACTCAGCGAGACAAGACTTTGTCACTTGGCAACTCCGTGCGTCACCACGCGACGAGACGCTCCTTCGTCACTCGGCCGCTCCACCCGCTGTCACTCAGCTCAACGCGTCGTCATAACTCGGCAGCTCCGCACATCGCTACTTGGCGAGACGCTCCTTCGTCACTCGGTCGCTCCGCGCGCCGTTACTCGGTGAGACGCTCCTTCGTCCCTCGGCCGCTCCACGCGTCGTCACTCTGTTGGATGCGTCGTCATCACTCAGCAGACCGATGCATTGCCACTCAGTGCGGCACATCTACTTCACTCGACCGCCCCGCACGTCGTCAGACAGTAAGACATTTTTCACACCTGCATTCAATTAAATAGTTGTTTCTGCATCACCAAGTGTCGAGGAAGTCGCACATGATGTTCACTCGGAGACCACGCCACCGAGTGTACCTCTGCGCTCGGTTCTTTATTTTTATGTGGGAACACTTCACTTCCGCTTTTTTTGGGTCCAATACTCAAACGAGTTCATTTGGATCCTTCACTTGCACAAGTACAGTCGGATTCTGCACTCCGTTAGACCCTTGCTGGTCCCGAACCAACAAGCACCTGGCATAGCCAATGGGTGTCTATGGGTGTTATTTACACAAATTCTTTCAGCAAAGATCAAATTACTTTGATAAAAGAATTATGTTGGCTTCTGCTATCTTTCATACACAGGTTACGCGATCACTCGATGCATATGTGTGCCATCTTCGTCGCTACTCAGGCTCAGTCGCCACAACGTCGTTCATGTGTTTCCACTTGTTCGGACACCTCCTCGATGGCATGCTGGACTCGTCATCTAGTGCGCCGTCACTTGTTCGGATGCCTCCGCGACGACATGCCTCACTCGGAAGCCCCTCGCATTGCCACTCCATGTGGCACGTCTTCATCATTCGGCCACACCGCGTGCCATCGCTCGGCTTAGCGAACCTGACTTCGCCTAACTAAAAAAACACTCTGAGTGCGGACATCCTCCACTCTCGAGGGCTTAGCTGCGATTCCGTATCGCCTAAGTCGAAAACTACTCCGAGTGTGGACATCCTCCACACTCGGGAGCTTAGCTACGATTATGTATCGCCTAAGTCAAAAACTACTCCAAGTGCGGACATCCTCCACACTCGAGGGCTTAGCTACGATCCCATAGCGCCTAAGTCAAAAACTATTCCAAGTGAGGACATCCTCCGCACTCAAGGGCTTAGCTGCGATCCCGTATCGCCTAAGTCAAAAACTACTCCGAGTGCGGACATCCTCCACACTCGGGGGCTTAGCTGTGATTCTGTATCGCCTAAGTCAAAAACTACTCCGAGTGCGGACATCCTCCACACTCAGGGGCTTAGCTGCCATTCCGTATCGCCTAAGTCAAAAACTACTCCGAGTGCGGACATCCCCCACACTCGGGGGCTTAGCTGCGATTTCATATCACCTAAGTCAAAAACTACTCCGAGTGTGGACATCCTCCACTCTCGGAGGCTTAGTTGCGATTCTATATTGCCTAAGTCAAAAACTACTCCGAGTGCGGACATCCTTCACACTAGGGGGCTTACTTGTGATTCTGTATCGCCTAAGTCAAAAACTACTCCGAGTGAGGACATCCTTCACACTCGGGGGCTTATCTATGATTCCGTATCGCCTAACACAATAACTACTCCGAGTAAGGACATGATCCACACTCGGGGGATTAGCTGCGAACCTGATTTGCCTAAGTTACAAACTACTCCGAGTGAGGACGTCATCCACGGTCGGAGACTTAGCCTTGATCTAGGAATCATATAAGGCAGACTCAGTAAACATTCAGCATGCCAACCACGCGAAGATTTACCTGACCGGCCCAGTTCCAGGTTATATCTATTTACCATGCCCAGTGCACAAGGATCAATCCGACTGGTTTAGCTCTAGATTGCAACAATTTACTATGCCAAGCGCATCGGAGTTCACTTGTTTAGTCCAGTTCCGCACTAGAAGACATAAACCCTCTGCCCGACTCATCTAGTCCGACAGAGGCTCAGGGACTACACCTAGTGGGTGGGCTCAGCGTGCCCCCACTGGAAGAGAAATAAAAGAAACATTCTGCTCGGTTAGGTCCGACAACAACATTCAAGTATGACCAACTCTGCAGACTCCAACCGACCCCAGCAATCACTCAAAGTCTCAGGGGCTACTGTCGGGGATACACATAACAGGTAGGCCCATGAAGGGTCGAAGTATCGTAAAGCATGGGGTCCATACATCATGTGGATCCAGATAAATCTCTTATAGATGTAGTATCCACTCGGACATATCGTCGTACCGTCCACTCGGAAGACAATTAATCACTCGGTCGTATGGCTCACACGGATATGCGAAGATTGACACTCGACAAGGCAGTCGAAGCACCATCTGGCGTTACGGCATAAATGCCCCACTTTGTAACATAGGAGGTGAAGGGGTGGCACACTCTATATAAGCCACCCCCAGCACTAGGCTATGGGGGTTGATTCTTCTCTCATTTCTTCTCCTCGCTCTCATCTCTCTCTAGTTTTCGTACTTAGCTCAGGCAGGGGATCCGTTCTCCGCTCTCTCCCACACACATTGTAGTCTCCGGATATATACTCAGATAAAACAAAGCCTCTCCGGAGCACGAGACGTAGGCTTGTTATCTCCATCATGAGAGGCCCAAACTCGCTAAAATACCATGTCACCCATATGCATCTCGATAGATCATGCTCCTTTACACTACCCACTTCGTACTGTCGGAATCATTCCCACGACACCATGTACCATATATAACATCATCGGACACGTTTCCCGAAAAATGTATGCGTGGGATCATCTTTGCATCAGGCACGGTTTCCTGTTGGCTCACGTGTGAGATACGGTGCTATCGCAAAAGATTGAGTAGCTCCAACACACACGTACAAGTGTTGCAAACCATTTGCGATTTCTTATGTATCACCAACGTTTTAGATTATATATTTTGTGCTTTTCTTGTGTATCACAGGCGGTTGCGCTATGAGTTGTGTGTGCTTTCTGTTCTGGACTGCACACGCTTAGTTGCTTGAACCGTGTACGGTAAAATTGCTAGGTTATTGTAAAATATCGCATTTAATTCACCCTGCAAATAGCAAATTCACCACAATATGCAATCGACAAATAGTGTCCACATGAAGAACATTCATCATTATTCTCCATAATATGAAATTGAGCGAATAGTGTCCACAAGTAGAGGATTCATCATAATTCACGACAATATGCAATTGAGAAAATAATAGCTAAATTCCACAGTTGTTAAACCGACATATCCAATACATAATCATAGTGTATGAAATACAAAGACAAGATCACATGGAAAATAATGCATCCATGTGTATATGTTTAGCTGATAACACTATATGAATGCATACTTATTTTTAGGAGATTTGATTCCGAAGATCTGCGTCGTCTTTAGAGGGCTTGATGTAGTGTTTCACAAAGAAGGTGTTGATAAATTTCCTAACAGACACCAATTAATCCGTGGCGAGCGGTTCATAATTCATCGATACGAAGATCAGCTGCATGACTTTTAGATCAAAATGTGACATACGTGTGGAGTACAAGATAGTAATTAAGAAGCGGACTTGCTGTTTTTATCCTGTCAGCATCGACACCACATTCAACATGTCTACATAGGTTGATCATGTTTGCACAAACGTAATATCGACATAGGCTGGTACTTTGTTGTTGCTGAGGACACCCATTTTAACAAATCATCTCTAAACTAGCCTTAATTCTATGAGCTAATAAGTAAATGTCATGCTTAAAATTACTCTTCCATCTATTGAAACTAGGGCACTCATTTCTGAAGACTATAGCATTCCTAGTAGTCTAGATGTTCCAACAAGCAATGGAGACCACTTCAAGGAAAAAGGCTTGTGAAAGTCTCTTCTTACTCTTATGAAGATATCCCACATGGAGTCCCCCTGCCATTGTATTTGGAGATCATTCTGAACTTTGTTGCTGAACATGCAAGTGAAAAATAGATGATCCCTATCTTGTTTAATCCTTGCATGGCATAGAACACACAGGTTCGACTCAGAGACATTCTAGTGCCTTCTCTCAAGCATATCATGTGTATTCAACATGTCCATGATTAGCATCCATGCAAAAACTTTGATTTTCATAGTACAACAACTCTTCCAGATTCAATTGAGTAGAGGGTTGAAGGTGATTTGTTGATGGACATGCATGTAAAATTTCTTGGCTGAATACCCTTTTCCATCTTCCCGCCATAACCAAACATCATTTATTGATTGGTCCCTGTGTAAGTTTTGTAGTAAATGTTGCATAGTTTGCAATTCATAAATAGCTCTTTTAGACAATGGCAGGTGAAACAAGCTAGCCAATGTCATCTGCTTCATAAGCATTGAAAACCTCCTCAGGTATGGAAAAAGGATCAATGGCAAAGGAGAATAATCTTTGAAACCTGTTAGCCAAAGGGATCTTGGAGTTGCCCACCAACAAAGAATCGGACCAAAAAGGAATGTGTTTGTTTGGTTGTATGGAAGTTACTACCCTGAAACTATCCATCCTCTTGCAAATGTCCTTCTACCAGAAAGAACCACACAAAGCTATACCTTGTGGCACTCCGCGATGATAGTATGTGTTCCATATCAGATTAACCCAGGGCACATCATCCTTATTGAAAAACTTATCAGCATGCTTGAGTAACAATGCATCATTCCGCACTGCTAGGTTGAGATTTCCAAGACCACCTTTTTTATTTGGCCTACACACCAATTTGCAGGAAGCTGATGACCCACAAGTATAGGGGGTCTATTGTAGTCCTTTCGATAAGTAAGAGTGTCGAACCCAACGAGGAGCGGAAGGAAATGACAAGCGGTTTCCAGTAAGGTATTCTCTGCATCACTGAAATTATCGGTGACAGATAGTTTTTTGATAAGATAATTCGTAACGAGTAACAAGTAACAAGTGTAGCAAAGGTGTAGCAAGGTAGCCCAATCCTTTTTGTAGCAAAGGACGGGCCTGGGCAAACTCTTATATAAAGCAAAGTGCTCCGAGGAAACATGGGAATTTGGTTGATCAATAACCATTGATTCTTGGTCCTGGACTGGTTCCTCCGGTTGAAGAGCTGGCTCCTTAGCATGCCAACCCCACCCATTAGCATCTACCTGGTCCCGCGGATCTTCATTCTGTTCCGACATTGGCAGTAGGGGGCATCATTCTGTCCCAGAGCCGGAAAAGGAGTAAGAGCAAACATTAGGTTGTAGGGTACCAGTTGCCCCGGCAGCGGATGTGGGTTTCCATTAAGGGGCATAGGGTCCTCGTCTTGGGGCATCTGCTATGCAAAATTAGCTCCAACGATATACATTAGCGTTGTTCAAGAGACCCTTGCCCCTCCCCATGAAGCATATTCAGATAAAACCACGCTTCTGGGTACTAAAGCATCCTTTGGAAAAGAAGCAAAAACCACTGATCGCACAAGCTAGGGATCATGACTAATCCAATGGTGGTATTCTTCAAAGGTGTTGATAGCAGCCCTCAAATCCTCTATGATCCTTAAATCTAGTGGAACCCCAAGGAACATGAGGCATCCTTGACGAAAACCAGCAGCAGCATGAAAACCCTCTCCTTCATTATACTTCATAAATCGAATGAAGGAATCATTCCCTAGGTCATGCGGAACCATCTAAACCGCAGCAAATCGCTCCCTAGCACCCCTCAGCTCAAAAAGATCTACCCCCGCGATCCATGGTTGCACCGAGCGGACATGAAAACCCCCAATTGTTGAGAAGCTCCACAACTTGCTATCGTACATGTCCAATCTGATTAACTGGCAGCACAGGCATGACTTCCGCCACCACATATTGCTCATGACGTCGAAATTTGGGAGTCGCCGGAGTGACAAAATTCCGGGGGAGACGATGAGGGCCACCATCGATGATTTGGTGACCAGAAGGGACATAACGCTTTGGGTCGAGCTCAAAGTTGGCCATCGGAGATGGAGGTGTCAGCGGAGGTGGATCCAATGGATGTGGACGACTTGGAGAGATTGAATGTGATGGGACAGGACAGGCGGCACTGCAACTTGCGTGGTTTCATCGAGGCAAGAATGAGTTCCCAAAAAATCTGAAATAGAGGTGGGACTCTTCCGTTTCCAAACAAGCCTATTTTCCAGGGCAAAAGAGGCACACCCAGATTTGGTGAGGCCCACCTGGCAGCAAGACGAGCAAGTGTCCAGAGTTGGACAATTAGCAGCGAGATGTCCATGACGGGCGCAAATAGTACATATCAAAACCCTACTAACCATGTCACTGACCATGTTATCAAAATCATTCGGGGCTTCCTGAGAGGAAGGGATTATAGGCCCATGATCAGATTGATCTGAGGCCAGCCCATTTGAGTGGGCCGCCGCAATCGGAGGAGAAATAGAATGCTCATTCCGAATATTTCAAAGTCCTGGATTCCCACTCATGACACCCTCCAAATTGGAACAAACCGAATAAACCGGCGGGGATTGACGAACCGTGCCGAGAGTGTTGTGCGGCAAGGCAACAGTCTACTAGAGTCCTGCCAACAGCAAGGGATGAATGACAACTCGCTCGTGCGGTGGCAGATTATACCCACCATATTGAAGGGCAGTAATCTCATCTTGCAAGATAGGACATCGATACCCTTTGCAGACATCGTATTGCTGTAGGGTTGCAAACGATAGTTTCTTACAAGCCGAAGAGCCAGATTTAATGGCAGATTTTAGAGGTCTGGAATGCATTTCCATTAGACCTAAAGCAAAATGTCTCTTGGAGGGGCTAACTAGAATCCACTCAGCCTCACACTACTTCTTCCACAATCTGAACTCACGCCACCAATTCGGGCCACCATTGCCCCAAAGATGAAAAAAGAACTTAAAGCTAGAACATTTGTAAGAATGTAGATCAAGGATATGAAAACCAACTTGTTTGCATGAAACCCTAAAGGAGAAAACCTTGTCCTTAACACATTCAAACATAAGATCAATAGATGAGCCACCGATCGCCGACTCTAGAGCGGCAGCAACAGAATCATCGGTCAAACGGAAAGCATGTCTACTAAAATAGACCACCATTATGAAAGGATGCCGATGATCCATAGGATGCATTGAGAGACCAGATTGCCGTAACATGTCATCCGCAAAAATCACACCATGAGAGAAATCCAGAACCAGGGTGGAGCCAGGGCGAGAACCAGGGTGGAGCCAGGGCCAGAACCCGGAGTCAGAAGAGATCACCTGAGCTGCTGGCCGGAAGGGAGAGGGAAAACACTTGCTAGAAATCCATATCGCCATGGAGTCGCCAGTGAGGTGGGAGGGCGGGTGGAGTCGCGATATACGATAGCTATTAGTCATGTATTTGTCCTGTTAGGAACAACATAACCGATGTAAGTTGTTTTTTTCTATGGGGAGAAATAGAAAGAGGTTTACATAGAAACTTGAAAATCTAACTATCATTTTCTGAAAATAATGGATTTCGTTGTCTTACTGGAGAAAGAATCGCGTGCTGTAGAGGTAGTTGGAGGTCGAACCTATTCCCCCCTAAAGTTATGTTCTTTGGCAATACACTTCAAATGAAGATGAATTTTCACACTCAATTCTGGAACCAGATATGAACACAGCACATTAAAATCAAAGAACTCAATACCTATCCATGAAATCCTGAAGACAACTCAGATCCTGAGGCGCATTTGACTCTCTGACAGAATTCATGTAGTAAACTATGTTGCGTTTTGGAACAAAGACCACCAAGATCCAGTGACCTCTACAATTTAAGAAAACCATGAACATATGAACTATGTCTAAAACTTAAAGATGATCAATGTATGCGTGGTTGTATATTTATACTTACTATTCATGATATGGACACATGAAGAATTCTCCTATCGATAAGCCAAACAAGATCTTGGCGACATGAGCAATGGAAGCCATGTGTGAGTCATCATTTTTTTAACAAAACTCTGTTTGCTAAATCAGGATCTATGAAATATGCATGCACCCTTGATTTTCTATTCATCATCAATCTCCTGAGAGGAATACAGTACAGTTAGCTTTTTTTATTTACGACCTTGTATGGAGAAGTTGATAAGAGTTCGTGAAGTACTTACAACATCAAGCAATTGACAAGAGTGGCAGCAAACTCATCAAGGTTGAAGAAGAGATGAAAGTCCTTGAATTCCACACTGATGGTACTTGGAACGTGATAGAAATGCCATTTGCCGTAGTGCAATTCCACAATGTTAGTATCTTCTCCTTTTGACATTCTGTCCATGCAATATTTATGTAACTTGCGAGCACTAAACTGCACTCCTCCCAGAAAACGCCAACAAGGAAAGGTTGGCCATGTTTGTACTCGCGTTTCTCATATGTGTCTACTTCCCTACTAGCAAGATGCTTTTGAAGGTCTGCTTCAGCCATGTGGTCAGAGCTGGGATTATCCAGCCCTTCAAAAACCTGATTGTTAATTTGGGTACGGCCGATGATTCCTTGTAGAATGAGGCTCTTGGTCCTATCTGTCGGGGATATTCCCCACGGCCAAGACCTGGCTCATAAGGATAAGCCGCCCTAAAGCTTCATTTCTAGGTTTAAGTCGTCGGGATGTTAAATCATCTATGGGCTTAAGCGGCCCTATTAAGTCATCAAAGATCTTAACCCGACAGACAATTGTAAGCCGGCAGACAGTTGTAAGCAGGTAGACAGTTATGACCCGATAGACAGTTGTAAGCCGGCAGACAGTTATGACCCGATAGATAGTTGTAAGCCGGCAGACAATTATGACCCGACAGATAGTTGTAAGCCGGCAGACAGTTATGACCCGGCAGACAGTTATGACCTGACAGACAGACAAGTCCCTGAAGATGAATCTTAAAGATAAACCCAGCTGTAACCCGCTTGGCGTAAGCCGCCCGGTTGTAAGACGCCCGTCTGGAGATAAGAAGCCCAAGCATTAAGAAGGCCATGAAGAAAAGCCCGCGATGGGAAGTCATAATGGGTTAAGTCTTAATCCGACTTGCATTGTACATGTAAGCCGCCCCTTCAACTTATATAAGGAGGGGCACATCACCCCAAGAGGGTCAAGTTTTTAGACGTCTCAATACACAGGTCTTAGACAAGTTCAAGTCATTAGAGATAGAAAGATTAGAAACCCTCGAGACTAGAGGTAGGAATTTCGCGCCCTTGTAATCGAGGTCACCATCAGCATCAATACACACAAAGTAGGACATAGGCTTTTACCTCCATCGGAGGGGTCGAACCTGGGTAAACTTGCGTCTCTCGATTCTGACCAACTCCTCTCAAGCCGCCACCTAGTTGCGATGGCCTCACACCTAAGTTCTTTCACGAGGACTTCTTGCCGTGACAAAACCACGATAGTTGGCGCCCACCGTGGGGCCACACACGATGGTGTTGAGTTCTTGGAGGGAGCTCTCCGAGGGATCGGGAAGCTCGCGATTAGTCGATTCAAGAAAAGTCAGACGGGAAGGATATATGCACGCTGTGGATTTTGATGTTGACGTATTTCATCTTTATCGAACATCAGCAAGTGTGAGTACCGTGGATGGCACTCTCCCAGGAGAGGGAAGTGAATGCATGGTGGTGTATTATCATGGAGTTAGTGGACTCGTGTGCGATAACTAAAATCTAAACAAAAAGCTAAAAATGGTGTAGTGTAGCTTAGCCATGAGTCAAAGCTGGCATTGTTGCATAAACTCCACCACTCCCCTTGTTGATTCATGAGCATGAATAGACTAGGTCTGTTTTAAAGACTTGTTGAGTATGTTTGTACTCATTTTTGCTTAATAAATGTTGTACATGAGACCCAGGACCCATCAGGTGGGTTCTATCTAGACGTCGACGATGCCGAATAGCTGGTGTCCCAGTTACGACCTTATGCCCTGTGGCGGGTTGTAGATAGTCAGGCCATGTGCCTTTTTACCCTTTCATCTATCTGTACTCAGACAGCTTATGCTTCCGCTTGGTTTGTATGAACTTGTTTCTATGACTTGAGTGTCGGGTCATGTAACCCCTATCTGTAAGAACATGTTATGCAAGGCTCGTCTAAGCCCCTTAAATAAAAGTTGTTGTATGGTTATGTTGTGATGCCATGGTTGTATCTATGCATATCGGACATGTCGTGTGTACGTGTGATGTGCAACGGTATGTATGGGATCCGACACCTAGTCGTGTGCCTTTAGTAGTACTCTTTACGGGAAACTGCCTCTTTGTGCTTCCAGCGGGCCTTGATAGCTTGCTACTGCTCCGGACACATTGATTGACCGACATGTATCCTTCTTTGCTGTTGTGTCTATCCCTTCGGGGAAATGTCTTGTAGTGTAATGGAGTCCCTGTAGCCTGCTACAACTCGTCTACGTGTGGTGATGGCATTTATGTCTCATGACGTAATGGAGTCCTTGTAGCTTGCTATGACTCGTCTACACGTGCTTGAGGCCGACACCTACATTGTTGGGTTACGTATGCATGTTTCCGTACGGATGTGCCACTTGGGTTCTATGACTAGTCATGTCGGCCCGGGTTCTCGGTCGTTTGATTTCCAGCAACATGTTCACATACGTGAGCCAAAAGACGCAAACGGTCCCGGCTAAGGTAAGGTTGTAGTCGTGGAGCTTACAGTATGTGAGGCCGCAAAGTGATGTGATATGTTACAGTCTGGATTCATATGACTAAGGATTAGGGTCCCGACAGCATTGGTATCAGAGCCTGACTGACTGTAGGACTACCAAGCCAAACCGGTCGAAGTTGAGTCTAGAAACACTATAGAAAAGTAGGGGAATTGATTGTGGAAGGGAACGTAAGGCTCTTTTTACTCCTCTTCCCAAGTTATTCTATGCTGAGTCTTTCTCATCTTTTCTACGGGGATAAGAACTAGGCTTCTCATCTATTGCTTAGGATGACGAGTTACTAACCATGGACTACTAGCTAGCTTGTTCGCAAGTGAATGTCGGTACTTGAGTGTTGTTGGTGTGACAAATAGATGGAGAAGAGGTTTGAGTCTAGAAAGTCGAGTGGTTATGATTTCCAATCTTTTGCAGTTGTCTCAAAATCCTTTTTGAGCAATTACAGCCGTTATGCTGTCCAATTTCTGCTAGAGTCTCTAATCTCTTTGCATCATTCTCTGTTTCAGATGCCTCCTCGTCCTTCCCGTCAGGTGGTCCGTCTGACCAGGTGCATCGATGTACCGGGTCACACGGCCATGTTGGTTAGAGTTATGATGGAGGCTGGCTACCGTTGGTACCCAGAGTACACAGTGGAGGAACAGTATCGAGATTTCAACCAGAGCTAGTATTTGTGTACTGTTAAGATCTATCCTTCATATCCTGGAGCTGCAGAGTCGCTTCACTGGAGTTATGGACTAGGTGTCACCATAGACATGGCAGTTCAGGAGGTTGCCTACACCATGTTGATTATCATGAGGTTTCACCATGGTCTGCTTCAGAACATAGAGTTCTCTTATGTTCCGACTTCCATGGGAGGAGAGGATGGCTATCTTAGCGTAGCCTATGATCATTCTCATGAGGACCCTAGGCTGCAGGTGACCGCTCAGATGTTGGAGAACGGGGATCGTGATGCACGTGCCCTTAGCATGGAGCTTTATGCTACCCATGCACGTCTTTAGACAGCCCTGACGCAGTTGGCACCTGTCGTGTAGATAGGCTATGGAGATTTGGAGATGTTGAACCCATCGCGGACTCATTTGCCAGCACGTGTAGACTGGCCCGATGTTGGAGGCATCACCCCTCTTCGAGGACCGCTGTTGCCGCCAACAAGGGGACCAAGGCCACATCCGTGTCCTTACAGTTTCCGGATCACGGGCTAGAGTGTTTTCGGATCCTCAGGTTCAACCCCCGGGTCACGGGGGTAACCTGTATGAGGCATTCTATGGTGATGCTTGAGTACGTGGATGTTAGTTCTAATATGGTAGTAGTCGTATCGCCACAGTCATGTGTGTCTCGTGGGATATGACTCGGGTTGAGAGTTGAGCTCCGGAGGTGTAGATAGATAATGTGTAGGAAGCTTGTAATGCCTCCGATGAGTTGTGTCATCTCTCTGTAGTTTGTATTTCAGCTTGGGCTTGTACTGAACTATGTCATGGTGTGTATGAATCATGGTGTTCATAGGGTAGTTGTTATTACCATGTTGTTTGGGTGTTTACCCTACATGCCATGTTGTCCAGTACATTCCTTATCTCATGTCTTAGAGTTGATGTCCTCTATGGCTAAGCTGTGGGTTTGTTTTCCCAAGATGGTGGCAACTAGGAATAACCCCGTGCCTGCCCCTGAGCAGGGCGAGGGAAGCCAGCCAAGGCAAGAGAACCTGCCACACGCGCCCTCTTTGGCAGAAGTGATGCTTGAAGCTGAGCGGAACAAAAGGGAGACCAACAGGCTGCTGGAACGAATTGAGCAGAACACAACGTGTGCTCCCCAAAATGATCACAATGATGGTGTGTCCCTCGGTGATTTCATCAAGTTGTGCCCACCCAAGTATCATCATTCGATCGACCCACTCGATGCGGATGATTGGCTGACCAGCATGTTCCGTAAGATCCGAGCTGCCAATGTATCTGAGGCCAACAAGGTGACCTTTGCTACCTACTTTCTAGAAGCACCCGCCAATCTGTGGTGGGAAAATTATGAAGCCATGCATCCCGTAGGCCCCGCACCAACTTGGGCAGAATTCGGCGTGGCATTCCGTACCCATCACATCCTGGAAGGGCTGATGGATCGCAAGAGAGAGGAATTTTGTGCTTTCACCCAGGGCAGACTATTAGTGGATGCCTATAGCCATGAGTTCGGCAATCTTGCTCGTTATGCTCCTGAGGAAGTTTCAACCGATGCCAAGAAACAGGCTAGGTTCCACAAGGGACTTAATCCTGAGCTCCGTCGAGATCTGCGCCTGCATGGATGCACAACCTTCCAGTCTCTCGTGAACAAGGCTATCAATGCTGAGACTGGACAGACTGACTATGAGGCCACGAGGAAGCACAACCATGACTTCACCCCTGCATCTGGCTCGGGCTCCAACAAACGCTGGGTGTGGGTGCCCAACGCAACTCTGCTGCCAAGATACACCGCAAGGCCATCCTTCTAGGCGCCTCGCCCAACTCAGCCCAACCCTCCAGCCAGGACATTTGGAGGTCCTCCTGCCAATGTTGCTCCCCGTGCCACCGTGGTCTGCTACAAATGTGGGGAACCAGGACACTACTGCCGTGAGTGTCCTCAGAACAATGCCAAGCCGGCTGGACGTGGGAAGCCGGGAAAAGCTTTCTATGTGAAGCCAGCTCCTGCTCGTGGACGAGTGAATTATGTTTCTGCTAAGGAAGCCCTTGAGGATCCTGATGTTATCCTAGGTACGCTCTTTCTCGATTATTCCGATGAATTACAATTTTACAGAGAAACCCCTTTTGACCATGCATTTAATAACTTTCAAACCGTGCAACATATGTAAAAACTTAATATATGAAAAATGACTATAATTTCGTGTAGATTCACAATATCCAACTCTCACATATGTTTCAAATGTTTTACTTGCTGTTTTCATGCAATTTGCATTAATGCCATGTAAAATGAATTGTTTAATAACTTTTGATCCGTCACTCCGATGGAAATGTTTTATATATGTAACTTGACTAGGAAAATATGTAGAATCACATGGTGACATTTATTTTTCTGTTTAACAACTCTAAAATATGGCTAGTTCAGATCTGGACCAAACTTAAAATATGCATATGAGGTCAATCTGGAATTGTTATTCATTGCTTCCGGCCTCATTTAAAGTGTCGAGGTGATGTAGTTGTTTGTGCTTCACCTCTTGACATGTCTAGAAACATTTAATATTGATGAGTACCTAAACGAGAGTGAACTAAATATTCGAATGTGGAGTTTCGTCAATATGCAACTCATTGCATATTGAGCTTCACTTTAATGTGTAGTGGTTGTTTGATGTGATTTGCCGTGCCTGGCATATTCAAACCGAACATGCATCATATTTGTTTGCACATTATGTCATGTGTACCGTGTGTTGATTGTTGTTTCAGATTGTTCCTTCTCGATAGAGTTCCGGAAGCATTTGGAGTGTGAGGATTCGTTCAACTACGTTGGCTCGTCTTCTTCATGGACTCGTTCTTCTTCCAAGCGGGATCTCAGGCAAGATGACACATTTCCCTGGATACCACTACTATCATTGCCATGCTAGTTGTCTTGCTTCCATTGTTGTGTCTCGCTACCTACCATTTGTTTGTCAAGCCTCCCAACATTGCCATGATAAGCCTCTAACCCCTCCACATCCTAGCAAACCATTGTTTGGCTATGTTACTGCTTGCTCAGCCTTTCTTGTAGCGTTTCTAGTTGTAGGTGTAATTGCTTCCATGTGACAATATGGACATTCTTTTGTTATATCACAATATTATTAGTATTTAATTTAAGCACATATATACTTGGTAAAGGGTAGAGGTCCCTGCCATGGCAACCTCACCGCAGCTCGCCGACGGACGAGCCCATTCGCCACTGTTGTTGCCTAGATCCGACCGTGGGAGGCCAGATCCGTCCATCCCCGTCGAGCATCCCGCGGTCGAATGTCATGAAATACCTACAAATAGATTCCCATCCCTGCCTAGTCTGGCCTAACCCTGACCTCCCAGCCAGATCTAGGCAACAGTGGTGGCAAATGGGCTCGTCCGGTGGCGAGCTGCAGCGAGGCTGCCATGGCAGGGACCGCCACCCTTTACCAAGTATATATGTGCATTAAATTAAACAGCAATAATATTGTGATATAACAAAATAATGTCCATGTTGTCACATGGAAGCATTTGCGCCAGCAGCTAGAAACGCTACAAGAAGGGCTGAGCAAGCGGTAACATAGCCAAACGATGGTTTGCTGGGATGTGGAGGGGTTAGAGGCTTATCATGGCAATGTTGGGAGGCTTGACAAACAAATGGTAGGTAGAGAGACATAACGATGGAAGCGAGACAACTAGCATGGCAATGATAGTAGTGGTATCCAGGGAAATGTGTCATCTTGCCTAAGACCCCGCTTGGAAGAAGAACGAGTCCATGAAGAAGAGGAGCCAACATAGTCGAACGAATCCTCACACTCCGAACGCTTTCGGAACTCTATCGAGAAGGAACAATCTGAAATAACAATCAACACACGGTACACATGACATGATGCGCAAACAAATATGATGCATGTCTGGTTTGAATATGTAAGGCACGGCAAATCACATCAAACAACTACTACACATTAAAGTGAAGCTCAATATGCAACGAGTTGCATATTGACGAAACTCCACATTCAAATATTTAGTTCAATCTCGTTTAGGTACTTATCAATATTAAATGTTGCTAGACATGGCAAGAGGTGAAGCACAAACAGCTGCATCACCTAGGCACTTTAAATGAGGCCGGAAGCAACGAATAACAATTCCGGATCGACCTCATATGCATATTTTAAGTTTGGTCCAGATCTGAACTAGCCATATTTTAGAGTTGTCAAACAGAAAAATAAATGTCACCATGTCATTCTAAATATTTTCCTAGTCAAGTTACATATATAAAACATTTGCATCGGAGTCACGGATCAAAAGTTATTAAACAATTCATTTTACATGGCATTAATGCAAATTACATGAAAACGGCAAGTAAAACTTTTTAAACATATATGAGAGTTGGATATTGTGAATATACACGAAATTATAGTCATTTTTCATATATTAAGTTTTTACATATGTTGCGCGGTTTGAAAGTTATTAAATGCATGGTCAAAAGGGGTTTCTCTGTAAAATTGTAATTCATCGGAATAATTGAGAAATCGCAGCACATAAAAAAAATATACAATGGGTCGAATCTAGGCAGACTGGGCTACAATAGTACATGTGCGCAACATAATAAAATGTGCACTGGCACTACATAAGGAGGGGGTTGGGCGCGGGCTGACAGCAGGCTTGGTGGGGCTGATGGGCCGACCTCGGAGGCAACCGGCATGGCCCACGCGCGGGGTAGGGTGATGGCTGGGATATGGGCCTTGGCTGCACTAGGATAGGGCGGCGGCCCACCTACACGCAGGGCCCAGGTCGGGCGCTCGAGTGCGCAGGCGCTGGGCATCGCTCGAGGGCGTCGCCTCCTGCAACCAGAGGAAGCCATGGCGGCGGGAGAAAGGCGGAGGGGCTCCAAGGTGAGGACGGGTGTGGGATGGTTGATGGGGATGGCCGGATCCAGGCAACAGCGGCGGCGGATGGGCTCGTCCAGCGATGAGCTGCGACGAGGCTGCCATGGCAGGGACCTCCTGGAGACGAACCGCGGGGAGAGGGAGACGGAAACCCATGGAGCTTCTCACCGGCAATGGATGAGGCAACAGTGGGGACTGTCCAACACGGGCGGCAAGGTTTGGCGGGGATGGCTCGTCGACAGGGCAACGGATCTGGCGCCGGCTCGGGGAGCTCCTCCCCCTGGATCAAGAGCGGGCAGCGGTGGATGGGCTCGTCTGGGCCTAGATGGGCTCGGGCGGGCCCCGATCTGGGCCGGGAGGGCCGCGCAAAGTGGGAGACAGGGAAGGAGGTGGCGGGGAGCTGGTTGGCTGGCACGGATCCTGAGGAGGCCAGGGTTAGGCCAGATTAGGTAGGGATGGGCATCTATTTATAGGTAGGAAGGCTAGGGTTAGGGGTTTTGCCCGTTTTCGGACCGTAGGATCTTGATCCAATGGTCCAGAAGCGGAGGGGGACTAGGTGGGCTGTGTAGAGGGGTGTTGGGAAAGATGAGAGGGAAGTGGTGCGGCCCGATAATGGAGTTTTGTAAACCGAAATCATCCGACAAATAAACCGATGACGGTGCCACTATGATCGACCGTTGGGGTATCAAACGACCTCTGATTGTGACGAAATTTGGGAGGCTGTCTACCTACAATATAACAAGACCGCATGCCAAGTTTCGACCCAATCTGAGAATATTTTTCGTGTGCTTTAAAAATGGTTTTTTTAAATGATGTCGCGGGCGCGTGGGTGTGGTTGGTCTCGAAACGTTCGATGACACGAGCAGAGAGAACCCTCAACTAGGAACGGATGCAAGATTTCTTAAACGAGAGATGATGCTATGAAGATGATGCAAATGATGCAATGATGCAAGCGACAAACACACAACAACAATGGAGTAAAAGGGGAATCTTCTGGAGCATCGGTCCTGGGCTGTTATATCTGGCCTCTCCAATTGTTCTCGGTAATTCCTATATTGATCTCATTCTAGGCATGGATTTTCTGGCTATGAACAAGGCGCACGTTGATTGTCAAGCCAAAGAAGTCAAATTGACTCATCCTTCAAAAGACGTGATCATTTTCGCAGCTCGCGATGACAAGATTCGTCTCTTTGTTCTTAATGAGAAGGGTAAAATCTCAGCCATTTCTCAGATTCCGATGGTCTGCAAGTGTGAAGATGTCTTTCCCAAAGAATTGCGAGGAATACCTCCGCACCGGCCAGTTGAATTTGTGATTGATCTCGAAACTGGAACTGAACCGATTTGCAAGCGTCCTTATAAGCTTGGCCCCAAAGAGCTGAAAGAGTTGAAGAAGCAGCTAGATGAACAAGAACGTCTGGGTCTGATCGGACCAAGTTCTTCTTCATGGGATTGTGATGTTTTGTTTGTCAAGAAGAAGGATGGCACGGACCAACTTTGTGTCAATTACCGTCCATTGAATAAAAAGACAAACAGAAACAAGTACCCACTTCCCAACATCAATGAGTTGTTTGAACAACTAAAAGGTGCCAAGGTTTTCTCGAAGCTTGATCTTCGCATGGGCTATCATCACATTCGCATTCGCGAAGAAGATATTCCAAAGACTGCTTTCAGGACATGTTTTGGCTCTTATGAGTACATTGTCATGTCTTTTGGTCTCGCCAATGCTCCTCCAACCTTCTCAAGAATGATGAACTTCATATTCTCTCCTTTCAAGAATGAGTTCGTCTTGGTATATTTGGATGATATTCTCGTGTTCTCGAAGATTGAAGAAGAACATGCAGAGTATCTTCGGCTTGTGCTTGACAAGCTAAGAGAGAATCGGTTCTATGCTAAGTTTTCCAAGTGTGAGTTTTGGCTTAATGAAGTGGTGTACCTTGGGCATGTGATCTCTGCCGAGGGCATTAAAGTGCACCCTGAGAAAGTTGAGGCAATCTTGAAGTGGGAGCCTCCACAGAATGTCAAGCAGCTTCGTAGCTTCCTAGGCCTTGCAAGTTACTACAAAAGATTCGTGGAGAACTTCTCTCAAATTGCTAAGCCTATGTCCAATCTCCTTTAGAAGAATGTCAAGTATGCTTGGCCTCCTGAGTGTGATGTGGCGTTCAATACGCTCAAGCAGAAACTGACTTCAGCTCTAGTTCTTGTTCCTCCCGAGCAATCTAAGCTTGTCCAAGTGTTCTGTGATGCTTCCCTCCAAGTTCTAGGTGTTGTTCTCATGCAAGATAAGAAGATTGTTGCCTATACCTCATGACAGCTGAAGCCTAGCGAGAAGCACTACCCCACTCATGATCTTGAGCTGGCGGCAATAGTGCCTGCTCTGATGACTTGGAGGCATTTGTTGTTGGGTAGACCAGTTGAGGTGTACACTAATCACAAGATCTTGAAGTATATTTTCACTCAATACAATCTCAATCTTTGGCAGTCTCGTTGGGTGGAAATGATTGAAGACTTCAACACAAGCATTGAGTATACTCCTGGTAAAGAAAATGTCATTGCAGACGCACTCAGCCGAAAGGCGTACTGCAGCAGTATTATCCCGAAGCCTCTTCAACCCGAACTTTGTGAAGCCTTCCGAAAGCTCAATCTCCAAATGATTCCACAGGGATTTCTTGCAAATCTTCAAGTCTCTCTGACTCTGGAAGATCAGGTTCACCAAGCTCAACTTCTTGATGCTATGGTGAAGAAAGTGAAGAAAGGTGTGGTCAATGGCATTCCGAAGTATAAGTGCTTTCGCGTTGATGACAAAGATACCTTGTTCTTTGAGGACCGTCTGGTGGTTCCAAAAGGTGATCTCAGGAAGGTTATCATGCATGAAGCGCACAATTCTCTCCTATCCATTCATCCAGTTAGTTCCAAGATGTATCAGGACCTCAAGTAAACCTTCTGGTGGACTCGCATGAAGCATGAAATTGCTCAGTTCATAAACAAGTGTGATGTTTGTCGCAGAGTGTAGGCGGAACATCAATGTCCAGCAGGTCTCCTTCAGCCTTTGCCTATTCCAGAGTGGAAATTCAATCATGTGGAGATGGATTTCGTCACTGGTTTTCCTAAGTCCAAGAAGGCAACGATGTCATCTTTGCGGTTATCGACAAGCTGACCAAAGTTGCTTAGTTCCTTCTGCTCAAAGAGTCTATCTCGGCAGCTCAACTGGCAGAGCTGCATACGTCAAGGATAGTTTCTTTGCACGGTATTCCTCAGCTCATATCCTCCGATCATGGAAGCCTCTTCACTTCCAAGTTCTGGGACTCCTTCCAGACTGCTATGGGTGCCAAGACCCGTTTCAGGACGGCCTTTAACCACAGACAAGTCACCAAGTTGAGAGAGTCAATCAAATCCTCGAAGACATGCTCAGAGCCTGTGTGATTTATTTCGACATGAAATGGGAAGACTGCCTTCCGTATGCTCAATTTTCATACAACAACAGCTTTTAGGCTAGTTCAGGCAAGGCCCCATTCGAGATTCTCTACGGCAGGAAGTGTCGTCGGTCTGAAACCAATGAGCATCAAATTCTAGGCAATGACATGATCACTAAAGTAGAAGAGATGTGTCATGTCATTCGTGAGAACCTCAAAGTAGCTCAATCCCGCCGGAAGAGTTATTATGATAACAAACATTAGAATGTCTCCTTTCAAATTGACGGCTTTGTCTATCTCAGAGTTTCTCCCATGAAGGGCACTCAGCCGTTTGGAATCAAAGGGAAGCTAGCTCCTCGCTTTGTGGGTCCTTTCAGAATTCTGGGCAAGAGAGGTGACCTTGCCTATCAACTCAAGCTTCCTCCAAATTTCGCAAATGTGCATGATGTCTTCCATGTCTCTCAGCTCCGGAGGTGCTTCAAGACTCCCGAGCGTACCATTGACCTCCAAGACATCGATCTCCAAGAAGACCTATCTTATCGTGAGCATCCGGTTGCTATTCTCGAGGAAACTGGGTGTAAGACTCGCAACAAGTCAATCAAGTTTCTCAAGGTGAAGTGGTCTCATAATTCTGACAAATAAGCTACTTGGGAACGTGAGGATCTTCTCCGTTTCGAATTTCCAGAGTTCTTTCGTTCTTAGATCTCGGGTCGAGATCATCTTGTAGTGTGGGAGAGTTGTAACAGCCCAAGTGCACCCCTTGCCATTTTCGTCATGTATCTCATGTGGACCTCCATGTTTTGCCAATGTGGTTTGAATAATATAATTTTGCTTCATGTCATTCTTGCATCATGGCATCATAAGCATTCATCATCATTTGTTTCTATGCCCAAGTTGTGGTGGTGGTGTGAGTGTATGTGTTGGGAGTGAATGCATGTGTGCTTGAAGTGTTGCTCTCCTCCCATTTCTATTCCCATCATCTTTTCCCTCTCAATCGTTGTTTCCTCATAATATAATTTGCTTGTTCTTTTCTCCCTTTAAAAATGTTGGTCATCTTCCAAATATTCTACTAAGATTTTTTAAAGTAATCCTTCCACCATGGTTGAAGCATTCCCCTCTCAAATAGTTTTGCAACAATGCTTAGTTAAATATTTAGGTTAAATATTGGCTTGCTCTAAAAATGACCTGACCATTTTTATTAAATTGTGTGCATTTTTGTGAGCCCAAAAATGTATTTATCTTGTTTCTAAACTTCTCCCTCGAACCTGTGATTTAATTTTGTCTCTGGCTTTAAATAGATATTAGCAGTCTTTGTTGTTTTTTTCTCTAGCCGCGTGAGAGAGAGGAGCCAGTGAGCCTCCTCCCGGCCCAACTGTCGCAGCGCTCCCATAGGCCTAGCCAGCCCCCGCGCACGTTTGTCGTCCCTTAGCTCTGTACGGCAGAGAATCCACCGGTGCCACGTCGACTTCTTTGTTGATTTGACGGTCGTCCGGCGACCTTGCTGCCTATAAGTTGTGTCCCCCGTGCCCTAGGTTATCCCCTCGACCCATTCCTCCCTTATCCTTCCCTGCCACCACAGGTAAGCCATGTCCCAAGCCATCGTCGTTGCCATGTCCTTGGTGCTCCGGCAGAGCTCAGCTCTTGCCCAGAAATAGCCCCCTCGTCGCGTCTCCTTCGCTCTGGTGCGTGGGAAGGGATCCTCCCCATGCTCCTCTTCTTCCTTGGAGGCTCATGGGACGCCAAGGAGCGGATCGTCGTCTTCTTCTTCCCCTTCTTCACCTGCGGATCTGTGACAGCCCAAGTGTTGCCCTACCCTTTTTGGGCATGTAACCTATGTGAACCTTGTTGCCATGTGTGCTATGAATTGAGTTTGTCTCTGCCATACCATTGTTTCATGCATCTTGCATCATGCATATCATCATCATGTCATGCATATGGTTTATGTGGTGTGCCTCTTGACCTTGAAGTGTTTTGAGTGGTCTTGTGATGTGTGTGGAATTAGCTCCTCCCCCCCCCCATCTCTTTTGCTTCAAACAAACATACCTATAACACTTTTGTTCCATTGTCTTTAATCAATAGAATTAACTTGTTGTTAAAATTGTTCTAAAATGTTCAGGAGCTAGCCAATAATATTTTAAGTCTATGGTGTTGGTCTTTTGTTGTTTTGAGCTTTATGATATTGGGGATTTTAAATAACAAGGGGTTGTTGTTAATAAAACCATTTAATTTTAATTGATCTAAAAATCAACTAGATTATTTTATAAAATAGGTCTTATTTTCCTTGCATGCAAAAGTGTTTTTTTGTTTTGATAAAAATCCCTTTCTCTTCTCTGGGGTTTTCTTGTTTGTTTTGCCATATTTTTAAAATAAATAGGTGTTGTGGCTCTTTATTCTCCTGAGAGAGTGAGGGTCTCAGCCATGGGCTTGCCTCGGCCCATCAGCGCAGCCCAGCCGACATCCCCTCACGTGCGTGCATCGTCCTCCTGTACGGCAGGCATCCACGAGAGCCATGTCGCACCTCCGGTCGATTTGACTGCCGGAGAGACATCGAGCCGCCTATAAGTTGTGTCCCCTGCGACGCCCTAGACCTAGCCTCCCCTTTCCTCCCTTCCCTTCCCCCTCCCCCGTAGGTAAGCCTCTCCCCAAGTGCCGTCATCGTCGTGCTCCCGATACTCTGGCCGAGCTCTGCTCGTGCCCGGACGTAGCGTCCTTGCCGCTTCTTCGATGACCTGGTGCACGGGGCGGACTCCCCTCGTGTTCCTCTTCTTCCCCTACATCCAGGAGGGTCCTCAAGGCCGGGAAGCCCGGCGCTTCTTCCTTGCCGTTTGGATCAGGGTCTCGTCGGAGTTCCCCGCGGCGCTGTCGCCAATCTGTTGCTTCCCAGCCCCCTTCTTCTTGTCGCGGGTAGTAGAGGTATTGCTCGCGCTCGATCCCTTCCCTCTCCTTCCTTCTTAGGTCGTTGTAGTCGTCATCATGGTGCTGTCAATGTCGTGCTCCCGATGCTCTGCCAGGTGGTGTTTTCTTGTGTTGTTATTGGTGCGCATGTTGTAGCTTTGGTTTCCAGTGGGTACATTGTCGAGCCTAGGTCCCGTGCATCCAGTTCTTATCGCACCGTGCCTTGCCTCCCGTAGCCCGCGTTAGCGCACCCCCGTCGCTGCCATGGCTGAAGCTGTGTGCTTGGGCCCCTGCCTGTGTGATATCTTGCCGTAGCTTCGTTGCAGCCTAGCCCCGGGAATGGATCCCCGGAGGGATTCCGCACCCCCGCCGGTGTCCCGCCTCGCCGGATGTAGCCGTTGGTGGCTGCAAGGCCGTCGTTGCCCTTCGAGCACGCAAGGTAGGAGATGACCTGCCTCCGCCAGAAGTTGAGGTTAAGATGGGCGAGCTCCCCCCATGTTCAGACTCTGGTTCAGTAGCGTAGTGGCTTCAACCCAGGGGAGAGACCACGAGGTCTCGGGTTCGAACCCTTCTCCCCCCCCATTTTTTTTCATTTTTGGCTCTAGGTTCTGCTAGGTGTGTGCGTGAGTGGGTCCAGGGACCCTGGCTCACTGCCAGGTGGACCCTCCTTTTTTATTTTATTTTTGCATTTGTTTCTGTGAGTTTAGAGTTATTTCCATTTCAGGGAAAAATCCAAATCCGAACATGTCCAGATTTGGCTGTAGGCAAATAGGGCATGTGTTGACTTATAAGTCAATTGGAGTGTTTTGGTGTTTTCTTTTTTATGAGTTGGAGTTGATTTTTTGTAGAAACATATGTGTGTGATATATGGTTTTGGGTAGAAAAATCCCAGGAATCTTTTGGTGCATTTTGTTTTAGCTTTTGGGCAAGTTTTACAAATGTCATTTATTGTCCCAACATGCCATTTTGTCATTTTTGCTAGAATTAATCCATGCATGCTATGATGTTGGTGTCAACATGGAAGTGGCAGTCTTTGATGGGTAGAATGCCATGGTATTTATTTTGGTCATGATAACCTTGCAAATAAGTGGGAACCATGCTCTAAACTAGCCACTAAAATGTTGTTTTCAACCATGCCAAATATTTCTAAGTTTGAGAATCTGCTGTTATTTTTATGCCATGAAGAGTGGTTGCTATCTTGTGATATGTTGTGAATTAGCTCAAGCTCAGTGCTAGTGATTCGAAGTATATGTTGTCTTCTAGCATCCTATTAATTTTCATGCCATGAGGTGGTCTCTATCACCATTAGTTTCTGCTGTCAACTTGCCCTCAGGTTAACTCAGATTCCAAAAAAACTGTTATTTTCACTAAGTCCCAGATCTATATTTCAACATGCCTACGTGTGAGCTTCATGCTTATTGATGTGTGCCTCCTTTCCAGATTGTGTAGTTGGATAAGTTGATAAGCATGTTATGTAGTTTATGTAAATACCTTGTTTGTGGTTGTAGGATTCCTGTAGCTCAAGTTATTGGCTGTGAAAGTTGCTATGTTGTTGTTTTGTGGCAGGTTGTTGGTTTTATTGTTTTGTGACTTGTGGGAGCTATACTCCATAGAATTGCTTGATATTTGGCTCTATTGTGGTTGGTTTTTCATTACCTAACCAGTGGCTACCTTGGAATGCCAAGGAATATCCCAGGTCCTTCTTGTCTTGTGTTTTGCCTTTGTATCTTGTCGTGAGCGTATCGTGAGAACCGTAACTCCGTTTCTTACGTTCTACATATGCATTTTTATCATTTTTGCATGATGCATACATATTTGCTATGTTCATGCATGCCTAAATAACTGAACATAAGGTTCTGTCCAGATTCATTAATAATCAATCATGTGCATGTGAAACATGACTAGTTAGGATTGCCATGCTAAAACTCTTCAAATAAGCATGCATCATTCTTGTTTGTGCATTGCACCATGGTTGTTTGTTTATTCTTGCTGTTTCTTTTGGGTAGACGCAAATGTTGAACCTGAGTATGAAGATCCAGGCGAGTACAACTACGAGGATCATGCTACTTGTTCCACTGAAGAACCAACAGGCAAGATGATCGTACCCGGATCCCGATACTATTTTCGCTTGCTAGTGTCTCGCTCTTATCGTTACAATTGCACTACCTACCACTTGAATGTCAGCCTCCTAATTTCCATGATTGCCTTTAACCCTCCACCTCCTAGCAAACCTTTGATTGGCTAAGTTACTGCTGCTCAGCCCCCCTCTTATAGCGCTCTTAGTTGCAGGTGCAGGTTGTTCCATGTGATAACATGGATTTGGCATAGCACAATATTATCTGTTATTTAATTTAATGCACATATATATCTTGGTAATGGTGGAAGTCTTGGCCTTTTGCTAGGTGTTTTGTTCCGCTGTTACCGCCATAGTTTCTTGTTACCGGTGTTATGTTTTCCATACGTTGCGCTCCTAACATGCTCGGGGTTGTTATGGGGACCCCCTTGTTTATTTGGTTGAGATTAAAACTTGTCTGGCAAGACCCAACTTTGGTACTACATTTGCTTAATAACTTAATAAAATTTGCATAGGGCTTTGCAACCCCGTGGATAATTAATCAACCCCCGGGCCAGTGCTCCTCATGAGTGTTGGTCCAAACTAGAGCACTGTGCAGGGCCAACCCAGGGCAACTTGGGAGATTTCTATCAGGCCTCTATATGCGTCGCTTATCCGTCGTGTCCTAAGAACGAGATACGCGGCTCTTATCGGGTTCGTCGACACGTCGGGTGGTCTTGCTGGATTTGTTTTACCTTTATCGAGTGTCTTGCGTGAGGGCTCTGACTTTCTTCGAGTTATCTTGAGGCGTTGGAAATCCTTTGGAGTTGCCTAGGATGATCACAAGATCCGTGGTCAAGGCTATTCCCGTGGAGTATGGTTAATTTGTGATGGACTAGTTGGAGCACCCCTGCAGGGTCAAATCTTTCGGGAAGCCGTGCCCGCGGTTATGTGGCAACTTGGATATTTGTTTAACACTCGATTATAGTAAACTTGAAGTAAACTCTAATAAAATACACCAACTGTGTGAGTAACCGTGATCGTCTCTACTCGTGAACATGATCAGAGAGAGAACATGGTGGGGTTATGATTGACGTAAGTAAGTGTTCAGGATCTCATAGAGGTCATTCTAGATTCAATCGTTTATCGTAGGCCACATATTTACTTCATGTTATGTAAGTTTAGCCAACATAATTGCTTAGTGATGCTGCAAACTAAACACACATCCCATCCCAACCTTTAAGCTTGAATAGTCTCGGTACCCGGGCGCATGATTGTTGAGTCCTTGTGGCTCACAGATTACTACAACAATCCAGGTACAGGTACATATGAGTTCATGCAGGATGATCTGACGCAGCTCCAGTGGGAGTATGACGAGGAAAGAGGTAGGATGTACGTGACTTATCCGGGTGAGTAGGGGGACCATGGTCGTGATCTTCGGAACTAGCGAGATAGTATCATTGCATCTTCTTTATTGTTTGTTTTCATCCGTAGTCAGACCCTGTCTTCATATTGATGTTGAACTCTTGTGTGGAATTGTAATTTAGTATGTGGCGAGTTTAAGCCAACTCATATACTCATCTCTTCTTGTATGTATGATGTAATGATGCTATACTTGCGAACGACGAGATGCGCCTCTATCACTTGTCGAGGCCCCCGTGGCTTAATATGGATAGGCGCACATCTTGGGCATGACAGGATCGGTTGCAGTAGTGGGCCGAGCTTCAGCCGAACGCCGTCGCCTTCCCAAGCCCCTTCCGACGCCATCTGCTTGTCCAAGGTAGGGTCGTATGGCCCCTCTCTCCTTTCCATGCGCCCTCTTCGTTGCATGCAACAGTGCATGTAGATCCGACCGTGTCGTCGTCGTGCTCCCGCAGCTTCGGCCAAAGCCTGCATTTTTTATGTCGTGCGATCTGTTGCGCGTTGCTGCCAGCATGCCCGTGCTCCCATCCGCGTAGATGTCGTTGCTGCATGCCTCGCATCGTGCCTTGCCTTGCCTAGCATGCTCCCAAGCCGAGCCAGTGCTAGAGCTCGAGCGTAGCTCCACTCCCGCAGCCCTGCTTGTGCTCGTGCCCTGCCCCATGCGTGTAGGTGCATTAGAACCATGGGAATAGAACCCCCAGGGAGCCCGCAGCAACCATCGGTGCTCCTCCGGGCCGGTGGTCACCGTCATTGCCGCCGGCGACGGGTCTTCTGCTCTGTCAGGAGGAAGGCCTCTGTTTTCTATGTTATGTTGCACGTTGCCCCTCCTTTTGTCAGATGTCATCGAGTGGCACAGTGGTAGAAGCACTAGGGAGCGACCAAGAGGTCGTGGGTTCGATTCCCCCCTCTGGCGCCTTTTTATTTTTTATGTGGGTCGATCTGTATCTAGTGTGGCTGCGCCCGAATCCCATGTGCGTGCGTGTATGTGTGGTGTGTGCCCGTGTGTGTGCGTGTGTGTTGGTGGATCCCATGTGGCCAGGTGGATCTGCATGTGCTTGTGTATGTTGTGTGTGTGTTCTCTATGTGTGTGTATGAGAGTGGGCCCCTGGCCCACTTATCATCCATAGAGGGGCCCTAGTGTGACTGACCAGTGGGGCCCCTCCTGTTTATTTATATGTTTAATTGTTTTGCTATTTTATTTGTGTATTTAGAGATAAATTCCATTGATGGAAATGTCCAGATCTCCGCATAGGTATTTTTTGGTAGTGGCCGAAATAGGAAAGTTTTGACTTTAAGTCGTATAGGTTTTGTGCCTTTCCTTTCGAGCTAGTTTGTGTGAGTTTTTCCTTTGCAAAGATATGAGTGTGGTATATGGATTTGGGGTAGAAAAATCCCAGGAATCCATTGGGCTGATTTGATTTAGCTTTTGAGTAAGTTTGGCAAAATGTCATTTTGTTCCAATATGTCATTTTATCATTTTTGTAAGATTAAATCCATGCATGCTATGATAGTTGTGTCAACATGAAAGTGGTAGTGTTTTGTGAATATTATGCCATGGTATTTTCTTTTGACGTGTTAAACTTGCATATAAGTGGGATTCTTGCTCCAAAGTATAAATATTTCTAAGTCTGAGAATGTGTTATTATTTTTATGCCATGTTGAGCTGATGCTACCAAGTGTTCTGTTGAGTTTTAGCTCAAGCTTAGTGCTAGTGTTTTGTAGTAGATGTTGTCCTCTACCATCCTGTTAATTTTCATGCCATAAGGTGGTCTCTAGTGTCATTGTTTTCTGTTGTCAATTTGCTATCAGCTTAACTCAGATTCCAGAAACTATGTTTTTCACTGTCCCTAGAATCTGTTTCATTATGCCATCTTGTGAGCTTCATGCTTAGTGATCTATGCTTCCTTTCAAGTTTCTGTAGTTGGATGATTTGATAAGAATGTTATGCAGTTTCTGTACATACTTTGTGGTTGGAGACCTCCTGTAGCTCTAGATATTTGTTGTGCAAGTTGCTATGTTGCTGTTTTGGGAAGAATGTGTGTGGTGATGTTTTGTGACTTGTGGGAGCTATTCTCCATCGTTTTGCTTGATCTTTGGCTCTATTGTGATTGATTTTTCATTTCCTAACTTTTGGCTACATGCCCTCCCTTGCCTTGTATTTTGTCTTCGTACCTTGCCGTCAACGTAGCGTGAGAACCGTTACTCCGTTTCCTACGTTTTACATATGCATTTGCATCGTTTATGCATGAAGCATCCATATTTTCCATGATCATGAATGTTCAAACAACTTAACATGAGGTTATGTCCAGAATTGTAAATAACTTAACTATTGCACGAGAAACATGACTAGCTTAGGATTGTCATGTTAAATACTTCAAATGAATCATGCATCATCTTGTTTGTGCATTGAACCTTGGTTGTTTGTTTATTGTTGATGTTTCTCTTTGGGTAGACACGAGTGTTGAACCTGAGTACGAGGATCCATGAGAGTACCACTACAAGGACCCATCTCTTTGTCTCTCTGAAGAACCAACAGGCAAGATGATCGTACCCGGATCCCGACACTATTTTTGCTTGCTAGATGTCCCGCTCTTATCGTTACATTTGCGTTACCTACCACTTGAATGTCAAGACTCCTACATTACCATGATAGCCTCTAACCCTCCACCACCTAGCAAACCTTGTTTGGCTAAGTTACCGCTGCTCAGCCCCCTCTTATAGCGCTCTTAGATGCAGGTGCAGGTTGTTCCCATGTGATAACATGGATATCTGGTGATATCACAATATTTTATTCTATTTAATTTAATTCACATATATATCTTGGTGAGGTGGAAGGCTTGGCATTTTGCTCGGTGTTTTGCTCCACTTTTATTGCCATAGTACTTGTTATCGGTGTTATGTTTCCATATTTTGCGCTCCTAACATGCTCGGGGTTGTTATGGGGACCCCCTTGGTTATTCGTTTGAGATTAAAGCTTGTCTGGCAAGACCCAACATTGGTACTATTCGCTTAACAACTTAATAAAAATGCACAGCGCTTAGCTACCCCGTGGATAATTAATCAACAACCCGGGCCAGTGCTCCTCATGAGTGTTGGTCCGAAATGGGTTGCCTGTGTGGCCGCCTCGAGGAAACTTAAGGATTGGTTTTCCCCGTAGCTAGTCCCATCTGGTAGTGCCCTGAGACAAAGATACGCGCGGCTCCTATTGGGATCTGGTCTGCCTGGCGGTCTTGCTAGACTTGTTTTACCTTTCTCAAATGTCTTGCGTGAGGAACTCTGATCTTCTTCGGGCTATCTCGATGTGTCGGATCTCCTTTGAAATTTCCTAGGATGATCACGAGATCTGTGGTCAAGGTTATTCCCGCGGAGTGTGGTTAATTGTTGATGGATTAGTTGGAGCACCCCTGCAGGGTTAAATCTTTTGGAAAGCCGTGCCCGCGGTTATGTGGCAACTTGGATATTTTGTTTAACACCTGGTTATAGTCTACTTGAAGTAAACTCTAATACAATACACCAACTGTGTGTGTAATCGTGATCGTCTCTGCTCGTGAGCATGAACTGAGAGAGAACATGGTGGTGTTATGTTTGACGTAAGTAGGTGATCAGGATCACTTGGTGACCATGGTAGTTCTTGATCGTCTTTCGTAGTGCACCATATTTACATTCATGTTCTCGTAAGGTAGACACCAAATAAATGCTTAGTGTTTTTTGCAAACTCAACACTTACCCCCTTCCAAACCCATAAGCTTACATAGTTTCGGTACCCAGGTTACATGATTGTTGAGTCCCCCTGTGGCTCATAGATTACAACAATACAGGTGCAGGTGTTGATGAGATCGTGCCAGATGATGTGACCCAGCTCCAGTGGGAGTATGATGAAGAACGTGGCAGGATGTATGTCACGTACCCTGATGAGTAGAGAGGCCATGGTCGTGATCTTTGGGATAGCAAGGCAGCCTTTCATTGCTTCTTTTCTTCGTTTGATTTCGTCCGTAGACGGACCTTGTCTTCTGTATGATGTTTGAATAATTGTGTGAACTTGTAATTTAGCTTGTGGCGAGTGTAAGCCAACTGATATACTCATCTCTTCATACATGTATGCACTGTTTATTGCACTTGCGAAATGACGAGATGCGCCTCTATCCCTGTCGAGGCCCCCGTGCCTAAATAAGCATAGGTGTGCATCTTGGGCGTTGCAAGTTGGTATTTAGAGCCATACGACCATAGGAGCCCGTTGCTTGATCGAACTTGGCCGAGTCGAGTCTTGTTAAAACTATTTTGAGTCTAGTTATATCGGAGAGTAGGTTTCTTTTACTCCTCTTCTATACTCTGGTGAGGTATTCGACTTAGGAATTTTGATTCTACTCCTCTTCTCGCTCAAAAAAATTGGGATCACGCGGATATTTTGGAATCTATATGATGCCTATGTGATGGAGTTCTGTACTTGGTGCCTCCTGTTATCGAGGAGTAGAGCTCCGAGGGATTCTTTGCACATCATTATCATTCAGTTTCCTTAGTATCTCAGGACAGAGGGTGTTCGAAATTGCTTCAATACTTATCGTGGTGAGATAAGATTGGAGTCACCCAGTACTGGGGAGGCGTCCGGGGTACTTTCATGTTTGGTACCGTTGTGCTTTCGAGGATCCGAGATAGATGGAGTTCCAAAGCCACTAGTTATGTGTTGAAGGATAGATACAATTGGAGTGTAGGGCTTGTTAGTTGTGTGAGATATTTTGCCTCCCTGTATCCCCAACACCCGATTGCATAACCAAAGAGTTGAGAAGTTCTTAGGTGGGAATTCAAGTAGTTAACTAGGATCATCTTTCTTCAGATGTATGAGGTCTATACATTTGTTCCGAGCATATCTTAGCTCAATACTTTGTTGTGATATTCAAGTGGCTTCTAATATCTGATGATGTTATCGCAAACCCGAAGAAGGCATTCTTACTTATTTTTCAGTAGGAAGGCTATTAATGTTACTCTGTTCAATTTCTTTCAAGTCATTTGGTTCAGCTTATTGCAATCATCTTTGTCAATGATGTGTTGATGTTCTTGTCCATCTGAAGGATGGTCCACCAACTTGCGGGAATCCGGGTCGGGGTGAGGAGTAGTCTGATCCTCCACCACCCCCACCACCGCCTCCTCCTCTAGAAGCTTGGCAAGCTGTGATGGCCGCAACCAATGTGAATACTCAGATGTTGCTCAGGCTGTTGCAAGAGAGAGATTCGGGTCAACAAGGTTATCAAGGGAATTTTCAGAATCAGCCTTAGTTCGCGACACTCAACCAGTTCCTTGCCAACCATCCCAAGTCTTTCACCTGTTGTGAGTAGCCTTTTGATAAACATGATTGGCTCCGTGACATGATTAAGCACTCCAAGTGCAGCAATGTCAGACCAGAGGACTATGTCAGGTTCGTGTTGTTTCAGCACAAGGGTTTGGTAGCAGATTGGTGGAAGCAATACAAGGACTCCAGGGGTGATCGTGTTATCAGCTGGGATGATTTCTATCATGACTTCAGGGCCCATTACATTCTGACAAGCTTTGTCAAGGAGATGCGTGAGAAGTTCAGGCACCTGAAGCAGGGAAGCAAGTCTGTCTATCAGTACAACGTCGAGTTCCAGAATCTGGCCCGCTATGCTAAACAAGATGTTCTTGATGACAAGTCCATGATTTATCAATCCAGAATATGTCATGCATCTTGGGCGTTGTAGATGGCTTCAATTTCCCCCTCCAGGAGGGAAGTTTCTCAGGCAGAACAGCCCTGCCGGAGCTCTAGATTGGTTCTACCCAAGTTTCTCCTTGAGACGGCGGCGCTTCGTCTCGAAAGCTCCTTGCTGATTTTTTCCAGGTCAAAACGCTTCATATAGGAGAAGATGGGCATCAGAGGAGCCATAGCGGCCCCACAAGCCTATTAAGCGTGGCCAGTGGGGGTGGACGCGCCTAGCAGGCTTGTGGCCTGCAGGTGTCCTCCTCTGGTTGATTCTTGCGCCGGTATTGTTTATTAATTCCAAAAATATTCTTCGTAAATTTTGAGGACTTTTGGAGTTGTGCAGAATAGGTATCTCAGATTTGCTCCTTTTCCAGCCTAGAATTCCAGCTGCCGGCATTCTCCCTCTTCATGTAAACATATAAAATAAGAGAGAAAAGGCATAAGTATTGTAACATAACGTGTAATAACAGCCCATAATGCAATAAATATCAATATAAAAAGCATGATGCAAAATGGACGTATCAACTCCCCCAAGCTTAGACCTCGCTTGCCCTCAAGCGAAAGCCGAGATCGATGAATATGTCCACATGTTTAGATATAGAGGTGTCGATAAAATAAAATACGGACATGAGGGAATAATGATCAACTTTAGAACAACTATACTCATTGTATGAGATTCTTTATGCCAGAGTAACAATTCATTCACAAGATCAAGTATGAACCAAGAACTCTGTTGACAACCAACAAACTATGATCTTAGTCATTGAAGCAATTGACAATTTATCATGACATCGGAAAGAGTCGATATAAGAGCTTGTAAGGCAAATCCACATACTCAATCATCTTTTAGTCTTTCACAATTGCTAGCACTCACGCGGTACCCACAAGATCAAAGCTTCTATCGAACACAAAGAAATATAGGAGCTTATAGTTTTGCCTCTCAACTATTCACCTCAAGGGTGATGTCAACAATAGTAACTCATGATCACCCATATCCGAGTGGATATATAGGTCTAGATAATTCCCCAACACATAATGCTTGCCAAGAGAGACGGAATATAGGAAGTGGTGAAGACCACCATGACTCTTGCATAAAGATAAGTACTAGAAAGTAGAAGTAACAGATATGCCCTTCGCAGAGGGAAGCAGAGGTTGTCATGCGCTTTTTGTTTTGGATGCATAAACTCTTAGTGCAGAGAAACGCCGCGTTGTATTGCCCTTTGTGATAGCAACCTTTATTATGCAGTCCGTCGCTTTTATTTACTCACTATCACAAGTTCGTACAACGCTTATTTCCCTTACAATAAAAGATCACACATATTTAGGAGCAATTTTTATTGCCTTTCTGCACCGATGATAACTTACTTGAAGGATCTTATTCAATCCATAGGTAGGTATGGTGGACTCTCATGGCAAAACTGGGTTGAGGTGTTTGGATGCAAAAGTAGTATCTCTACCTGGTGCGGAAGTTTTGGCTATTATTGGTGGAAGAAAGCACTACATGTTGGAGGATCTAAAACCATATAACTTCTATCCGGAGGCAGGCAAGCATAACCTATTATGTTGTCTTCCTTGTCCAACATCAACTTTTTGGCATGTAATATTTTAATGAGTGTCCACAATCATAAAAGATGTCCAAGATAATATATTTATATGTGAATCTCTCTTTCTTTATTACTTTCTTTCAATTACACCAATGATCAATTACTATGTGTGTTAACTCCCAACAATTTTCAATCACCATACTTTTTTATATGTGAAGTCATCACTCCCCATAAGATTGATATGCATTCTCTATGCTTTTTGTTCTATTGTTACATATTCATTACTTTCAAGAGCATAGTAATCTAGAAAATCCCTCTCATCCAAACTACTTTTTATTATATATATATACATATATATATATATATATCGGACTTGCTTACATAAGGGGAGCAAAAGCAAAAACTAAAAGGTAGATCATACTAAAAAAATACTCTACTCGATCAAAACAAAATCAAAAAGGGTCGAACTAGGAAAGATAATAAGAAAACAAAAAAGGAAAAAGGTGTGGTGTGATACGATATCGGGGCACCTCCCCCAAGCTTGGCACAGGCCAACGGGAGTGCCCATACCCATGTGCTCACGTGTCCTTCTTCGGAGGTGATGGTGGTGGAGTTGTTGATAAGGATGGAGATTTGTCCTTCGTCTTCCAAGGCATTGGCTCACCATCATAAAAGGATGAATGAGTCTCCGAAATCCTCAATCTTCAGCCAAACTCATTCTCTTAAATTTGTATTCATACTCACAGTTTTGGTTTTGCCGATCATAGATCTGGGCTTGGGGATTCTCAATTTTCTCGTAAAGCTTGAAGATGTGCTCCCCTATGTCTTTGGTGTCCAACTTGTGTTTATGGGTAAACTCCGAGATCATCATATGATTGGAATTGAGTGCACGTTCCATCATCCCTTGGCACTTGAATACTTGTTGCTCCATTGCTTTGAGCCTTGTTTCCACGCTTTTGGTCTTCTTTGGCCCCTCAACATCACAGATGTGCAGCACCCCCTCACACATCTCAATGGTTTGAGGGTGTTGCAGCACCTATGGAAGGTGAGGGTTGATGACCTTCTCAAAAAATTTGTCCTCCGGAGCACCGGGAGACGCCATGACGACCTAAATCTGCTGCAGAAATAGCTCAAAACAAAAACAGGAGGTATTGTCGTTATATGAAAGTGCAAACCTTCAGGATATTATATAATGAATTTTTGCCGACCCAAAGGGGTGTTCCACAAAAAAATGGAGTCCGGGGGGCGCACAGGGTGGTGACAAGCCCCCTAGGCGCGGCCACGGGGGTGGCTGCACCTAGCAAGCTTGTCGCCTCCCCGTGCGTCCTTCGGATTGCTTTTGATTTTCCTAATTTTTTAAATATTCCAAAATTGAGTAAAATTGCTATTGGGAAAGTTTTGGAGTCGGTTTACTTACCGTACCAGGCACCTATTCCTTTTTAGCGTCTGGAACATTCTGGTAAGTCTCCCTAATATGCTCTTCGGGAGTTATGGTATTGATAACATTGGTTTCAACATTAATGGGAGTACCTGAAATATAGTGTTTTATTCTTTGCCCGTTTACCAACTTCGGATTTGTGCCTTCGGCGTTGTTGATCTTGATAGCACCAGAACGATATACCTCCTCGACGATATAAGGCCCTTCCCATTTGGAGAGGAGTTTACCTGCAAAAAATCTTAACCGAGAATTGTATAGCAAGGCATGATCACCTACATTAAATAAATGCTTTTGTATCCTTCTACCATGCCATCTCTTAACTTTCTCTTTAAACAGCTTGGCATTCTCGTAGGCCTGGGTTCTCCATTCATCCAGTGAGCTAATTGTTGGGGAACATTGCATGGGAAACAGAAAAATTCCTATGCACATGCAAGATCTATCCATGGTGATGAGCATCTACGAGAGGCAGAGTGGATCTACATACCCTTGTAGATCGCTAAGCGGAAAGCGTTAAGAAACGCGGTTGGTGTAGTCGAACGTCTTCGTGATCCAAATCGCCAAGCATCCCGCGATCTCATCACGATCCGTCCCGCGATCCAATCATGATCCATCCCGCGAACTCATCACGATCCGTCCCGTGATCTCATCACGATCCGTCTCGCGATCTTGATCACGGTCCTTCTGATCTAGCGCCGAACAGACGGCACCTCCTCGTTCAGCACACATACAGCTCGATGACGATCTCCTCCTTCTTGATCTAGCAAGAGGGAGCGGATAGGTAGATGAGTTCTTCGGAAGCGCGACGGTGTTGCGGCGATGGTGGTGGAGCTATTCCAGCAGGCTTCGCCTAAGCACCGCTGAAAACCGATCTAGAGGAGAAACTGCGATCTAGAGAAGAGCTAGCACGTGGCTATTAGGGTTAGATTTTTCCTCTAAATCCTCTATCATATATAGGAGGGAGGGAGGGGAGGAGTCAGCCTCAAACCCTCAAGGTTTGGTCGAAATTGGAGGTGGAGGAGTCCTACTACAATTCTATTAGGAGTAGGATTCCTCCTTTCCACTTGGAAACTCTTTCCACCTCTCCACCTTTGGATTTTTTTTCCTTCTCAAACCACTCCAGCCGCATGGGTCCTTAGAGGAGGCTTCGGCCAGCCCACCAGGGGCTAGTTTACCTCCTCACACAGCCCATGTGGCCTCTTGGGTCGAAATACCTCTCCCGATGGTCCCTCGGTACACTACCGGCACTCCCGGTCCACTACCGATGAGCCCGAAACTTTTCTAGCGACCAAAACAAGACTTCCTATATATCAATCTTTACCTCCGGACCATTATGGAGCTCCTCGTGACATATGGGATCTCATCCGGGACTCCGAATAACCTTCGGTCACCACCATACATAACTCTATACTACCGAAACGTCACCGAACCTTAAGGGCAGACCCTGCGGGTTCGAGAACTATGTAGACATGACTGAGACACCTCTACGGTCAATAACTAATAGCAGGACCTGGATGCCCATATTGGTTCCTACATATTCTATGAAGATCTTTATCAGTCGAACCTCTATGTCAAGGATTCAATTAGTCTCGTATGATGTTCCCTTTGTTCTTCGGTATGTTACTTGCCCGAGATTCGATCGTCGGTATCTCCATACCTAGTTCAACCTCGTTACCGGCAAGTCTCTTTACTCGCTCCATAATACAAGATACCATGACTAACACTTAGTCACATTGCTTGCAAGTCTTATTGTGATGTTGTATTACCGAGTGGGCCCTGAGATACCTCTCCGTCACACGGAGTAACAAATCCCAGTCTTGATCCATGCCAACCCAACAGACACCCTCGGAGATACCTGTAGAGCACCTTTATAGTCACCCAGTTACGTTGCGACGTTTGATACACACAAGGTACTCCTCCGGTGTCAGTGAGTTGCATGATCTCATGGTCATAGGAACAAATACTTGACATGCAGAAAACAGTAGCAATAAACTAACACGATCATATGCTACATTTGTAGTTTGGGTCTTGTCCATCACATCATTCTCCTAATGATGTGATCCCGTTATCAAATGACATCTCATGTCCATGACTAGGAAACCATAGCCATCTTTGATCAACGAGCTAGTCTATTAGAGGCATACTAGGGACATGGTGTTGTCTATGTATCCACACATGTATCTGAGTTTCCGATCAACACAATTATAGCATGGATAATAAATGATTATGATGAACAAGGAAATATGATAATAACCAATTTATTATTGCCTCTAGGGCATATTTCCAACACTAATGTCAAATAACCTCTTCTCACCAGCAATTTTTAAATCATAATTGAGATCTTTGATTGCCCAATAAGCTTTATGCTCTAGCTCTAGAGGTATGTGACATGATTTACAATAAACCATTTAATACGGAGACATACCCACAGGATTCTTCTAAGCAGTTCTATAAGCCCATAATGCATCGTCAAGTTTCTTAGACCAATTCTTCCTAGATATATTAATCGTCTTTTGCAAGATCAATTTAATTTCTCTACTGCTTAATTCTACTTTACCACTACACTAAGGATGGTAAGGAGATGCAATTCTATGGTTAACATCATACTTAGCAAGCAATTTACGGAAAGCACCATGTATAAAATGTGAACCACCATCTGTCATTAAATATCTGGGGACTCCAAATCTAGGAAAAATAACTTCTTTAACCATCTTAATAGAGGTGTTATGATCAACACTACTAGTTGGAATAGCTTATACCCACTTAGTTACATAATCAACAACAACTAATATATGAGTATAGCCGTTGGACTTTGGAAAAGGTCCCATATAATCAAAACCCCGAACATCAAACGGTTCAATGACAAGAGAGTAATTCATCAGCTTTTCCTGACATCTACTAATATTGCCAATTCTTTGACATTCATCACATGGCAAGACAAACTTATAAGCATCCTTGAAGAGAGTAGGCCAATAAAAACCAGATTACAATACCTTGTGTGCAGTTCTATCTCCAGCGTGGTGTCCTCCGTAGGCCTCGGAATGACACTTGTGTAGGATCTGTTATTGTTGATGCTCAGGTACACAACGTCTAATAACACCATATACTCCTTGTTTATAAAGGTGTGGGTCATCCTAGAAGTAATATCTTAAACCATAGAAGAACTTTTTCTTTTGTTGGTATGTGAAACTAGGCGGTATAAATTGAGCGACAATGTAATTAGCATAATCAGCATACCAAGGAGCATTACGAGAAGCATTTATGACAGCTAATTGATCATCAGGAAAGTTATCATCAATAGGTAGTGGGTCATCAAGAACATTCTCTAACCTAGACAAGTTATCTGCTACGGGGTTATCAGCACCCTTTCTCTCAACAATATGCAAATCAAATTCTTGTAGCAGAAGAACCCACCTGATAAGTCTTTGTTTAGCATCTTTCTTTTCCATGAGATATTTAAAAGCACCATGATCAGTGTGAACAGTTATTTTAGAATCAACAATATATGGTCTAAACTTATCACAAGTGAACACAACTGCTAAAAATTCCTTTTCAGTGGTAGCATAGTTTCTTTGAGCACTGTCTAGAGTTTTGCTAGCATAATGAATAACATTTAATTTCTTATCAACTCTTTGACCTAGAACAGCACCTACGGCATAATCTCTAGCATCACACATAATTTCAAAGGGTAAGTTCCAATCAGGTGGTTGAACAACAGGTGTAGTAATCAAAGCATTCTTGAGAATTTCAAAAGCTTCTACACAATCATCATCAAAAAAGAATGGAACATCTTTGTGAAAAAGATTAGTGAGAGGCCTAGGAATCCTAGATAAATCTTTAATAAACCTTCTATAGAAACCAGCATGACCAAGGAAACTCCTTATACCTCTGATATCCATAGGACACGACATTTTTTCAATAGCATCAACTTTAGCCTTATCAACTTCAATACCTCTTTAGGAAATTTTATGTCCCAAGACAATGCCTTCATTCACCATAAAGTGGCACTTTTCCCAATTCAAGATAAGATTAGTTTCTTCACATCTCTGCAAAATTCGATCAAGATTGCTCAAACAATCATCAAAAGAAGTTCCCTAAATGGAAAAATCATCCATGAAAACCTCAACAATCCTTTCACAAAATCAGAGAATATAGCAGTCATGCATCTTTGAAAGGTAGCAGGTGCATTGCATAAACCAAAAGGCATACGTCTATAAGCAAAGGTACCAAAAGGGCAGGTAAATGTGGTCTTCTCTTGGTCCTCTTTTGACACAGGTATTTCAGAGAAACCAGAATAACCATCTAGAAAGCAGAAATGTGTGTGTTTGGATAATGTTTCTAGCTTTTGATCGATGAAAGGTAGAGGGTAATGATCTTTTCTAGTAGCTTTATTCAATTTCCTAAAATCAATTACCATTCTATAACATGTAACAATTCTCTATGGGATCAATTCATTTTTCTCATTAGGAACTACGGTAATACCTCCATTCTTAGGGACACAATGAACGGGACTAACCCATCTACTATCAACAATAGGGTAAATGATACCTGCCTCTAGAAGCTTTAATATTTCATTTATTACCACTTCCTTCATTTTAGGATTCAACCATCGTTGGTGATCAACAACTGGTTTAATTATCATCAGGCTCCATTTTAATTGTGTGCTGACATAGAGTGGGACTAATGCCCTTAAGATCATCGAGAGTATATCCAATAGCCGCACGTTGCTTCCTCAGAGTTTTCAATAATCTTTGTTCTACATGCTCTAAAAGGTTAGCACCAATAATAATAGGATGTATCTTCTTTTCATCAAGATAAGCGTATTTCAATGTATCTAGTAATTGTTTAAGATCAAACACGGGATCACCCTTGGGTGGAGGAGGATCCCCAAGTATTTCAACAGGCAAGTTGTGTTTCAGAATAGGATGTTGATCAAAGAAAATCCTATATATTTCATTCCTTTCATTGATATGCATGTCATTTTCATGGTCTAGCAAATATTGCTCTAAAGGATCAGTAGGAGGAACATCAACAGAAGCAAGACCAATAATTTCATCCTTAGTAGGCAATTCTTTATCATGGGGTTGTCTATGAAATTTAGAGAAATTAAACTCATGAGACGTGTTCCCAAAACTTACGGTACATGTTTCCTTCTCACAATCTATCCTGGCATTAATGGTATTCGAGAAGGGTCTACCAAATATAATGGGACAATAATCATCTTGTGGGGAAGCAAGAACAAGAAAATCAGTAGGATATTTTATTTTCCCACACAACACTTCAACATCTCTAATAATCCCAACTGGTGATATAGTGTATCTATTAGCAAAATTAATTGTAACATCAATTTCTTCTAACTCAGCTGGTGCAATATCATTCATAATCTCTTTATATAAGGAAAAAGGATTTGCACTCACACTAGGAGCCATATCACATAAACCATGATAATAATGATCTCCTATTTTAACAGAAACAACACGCGTGCCAACAATGGATCTAGGTTTATCTATAGCATCAGGTTTAGCAATTCTAAATTGAATAACATTCCCATCAATATTATCAACCAAGAGATCCTTAATCATAGCAATACTAGGCACAACTTTAATTTGCTCAGGGGGTGTAGGTGTTCTAGCACAGCTCTTACGAACCACAGTTGAAGCTTTAGCATGATCCTTTATTGGGAAAGGTGGCTTCTCAATATAAGCAGTGGGAATAACAGGATCAACATTATAAGTAATAGTTTTCTCTTCAACCTTAATAGGTTAAACTACTTTCACTTCAATGGGAGGATGATATATAAACCACTTCTCATTTGGGAGGTCAACATGAGCAGCAAAAGATTCACAAAAAGAATCTACTATCTCAGAGTCAAGTCCATATTTAGTGCTAAATTCACAAAAAGCATCGGTGTCTACGAAGGATTTAACACAATCAAACTTAAGGTTCATACCTGACTCCTTACCTTCGTCGAGTTCCCAATCTTCAGAGTTGCATTTAATTCTTGCCAGTAAATCCCATTTGAAATCAATAGTTTTCTTCATATAGGAACCAGCACAAGAAGTGTCAAGCATGGATTGATCATTATGAGAAAGCCGAGCATAAAAATTCTGAATAATAATTTCTCTCGAGAGATCATGATTGGGGCATGAATATAACATGACTTAAGCCTCCCCCAAGCTTGAGCGATTCTTTCTCCTTCATGAGGCCAAAAATTATAAATATAATTCCGATCACGATGAACTAGATGCATAGGATAGAACTTCTGATGAGATTCCATCTTCAATATGTTGTAGCTCCATGATCCAATATCATCACATAGCCTATACCATGTCAATGCCTCCTCCTTCAAAGATAAAGGAAAGATCTTCTTCTTAACATGATCCTCGGGCAGACTTGCAAGCTTAAATAATCCACAAACTTCATACACATAGATTAGGTGTAAATCAGGATGTAGTGTTCCATCTCGTGTGTAAGGATTAGCCAGCAGTTTCTCTATCACACCCAAAGGAATGTCATAATAAATATTTTCAGTGGGTTCAGTAGGTTGAGGGACAACTCTTTGTGTTTCTGGTCGAGGTGAAGATACCCCGAACAAGCCCCTCAAAGGATTACTTTCCATAGTAACAAGTGACAGTAAATTTCATCACACTATATAAATGTTTCCTTACCAAATTCCACTTACCAAAGGCACTTCGATCCCCAGCAACGGCGCCAGAAAAGAGTCTTGATGACCCACAAGTATAGGGGATCTATCGTAGTCCTTTCGATAAGTAAGAGTGTCGAACCCAACGAGGAGCAGAAGGAAATGACAAGCGGTTTCCAGTAAGGTATTCTCTGCAAGCACTAAAATTATAGGTAACAGATAGTTTTCTGAGAAGATAATTCGTAACGAGTAACAAGTAATGAGCGTAGCAAAGGTGCAGCAAGGTAGCCCAATCCTTTTTGTAGCAAAGGACAGGCCTGGACAAACTCGTATATATAGCAAAGTGCTCCCGAAGACTCATGAGAATTTCTGTCAAGCTAGTTTTCATCATGCTCATTTGATTCGCGTTCGTTACTTTGATAATTTGATATGTGGGTGGACCTGTTCTTGGGTGCTGCCCTTACTTGGAAAAACCTCCGACTTATGATTAACCCCCCTCGCAAGCATCCGCAACTACGAAAGAAGCATTAAGGTAAACCTAACGATAGCATGAAACATATGGATCCAAATCATCCCCTTACGAAGCAACGCATAAACTAGGGTTTAAGCTTCTGTCACTCTAGCAACCCATAATCTACTTATTACTTCCCAATGTCTTCCCCTAGGCCCAAATAATGGTGAAGTGTTATGTAGTCGATGTTCACATAACACCACTAGAAGAGAGACAACATACATCTCATCAAAATATCGACCGAATACCAGATTCACATGATTACTTATAACAAGACTTATCCCATGTCCTCAGAAACAAATGTAACTACTCACGAGACATGTTCATGTTCAAGATCAGAGGAGTATTAATTATCATAAAGGATTTGAACATATGATGGTCCACCAAGTAAACCAACTAGCATCAACTACAAGGAGTAATCAACACTACTAGCAACCCACAGCTACCAATCTAAGGTGTTGAGACAAAGATCGGATTAAAGACATGAACTACGGCTTGGAGATGAGATGGTGCTAGTGAAGATGTTGATGGATATTGACCCCCTCTCGGCAAGAGGATCATTGGTGATGCCGATGGCTTTGATTTCCCCCTCCGGGAGGGAAGTTTCCTGACAGAACAACCCTGTCGGAGCTCTAGATTGGTTCTACCCAAGTTCCGCCTCGAGACGACGGCACTTCATCTCGAAAGCTCCCTTATAAAAAAAATTCCAAGTCAAAACACTTCATATAGGAGAAGATGGGTGTCGGAGGAGCCACGACGGCCCCACAAGTCTGCTAGGCATGGCCAGGGGGTGGTCGTGCTTAGCAGACTTGTGGCCTGCAGGTGGCCCCCCTTTGGTTGATTCTTGCGCCAGTATTTTTTATTAATTACAAAAATATTCTCCATAAATTTTCAGGACTTTGGGAGTTGTGTAGAACAGGTATCTCAAATTTGCTCCTTTTCCAGTCCAGAATTCCAGCTGCCGGCATCCTCCCTCTTCATGTAAACCTTGTAAAATAAGAGAGAAAAGACATAAGTATTGTAACATAACATGTAATAACATCCCATAATGCAATAAATATCAATATAAAAGCATTATGCAAAATGGGCGTATCAGTTGCTCGTCAGCATCATCTGCGCGTTTTGTTAGGGCGGCTTGTTCAGGCTCAGCAGTCTTTTTGAAGGCCGCAAAATTAGCTTGAACCTTTTCCAACTCTTTCACGGCAACCCATCATTTTTCTTCCGCCTCAGCCCGGGTGGCTTATGGGAAGCAACATTTTCCTTTAGGACGGTCAGATCAGACTCGGCCGTGTCCAAAGCTTCATTCATCGTACAAGTAAAGTTCATGAGATTTAAGTCGCCAAGATAAGATGTTAGTGAATGAAAGTGAGGAAATTGTTAGATACAAGTTTCAAGAAGATTGCAAGCAATATAGTTGACACTTGGGGGCTAATGTCTGTTTTCCCTCAAAATCTACAATGAAGTTCCGACTCATCTTCGTAAAGTTAAGCCACCACTTGGGGGCTACACTCGGCAAGTTTTTAGCACTGAAGATCCGGCTCATCATTGTCATAATTACCCGGACTTGGGGGCTACACTTGGATCTAATTTTCAAGTAAGTACTGGCTTATTATCCATATTAACCCGTTACTTGGGGGCTACACGCTGAGCTGTTGGAAGTATTTGGAAGACCCGGTCTAGTATTTGCAATATTATACCTGCTCTTGGGGGCTACATAAGGGTATAAGGAAAAATCAAGAGAAGAGGAGTACCTCATATTTTTTCTTTAGTAGTCCAACAAGCTTGGACTCCATATTGCGGCTGGCAGAAAGGCGGTTCAGATAACCTGCATGTAACTCGTCTGTGGTCAATTTCTCTAAGGTGGGGAATTCAAAGTCAATCTTCTCGGGTGATGGGGCTTCATCCTTGATGGTATGTCTTGTCAGTACATGAGGTTTAGGAGAGTGATAACCCATCCCAGTGACGACAACGTCTGGAACAGCCGAGTCTTCGACGGCTGTTGAAGGGTTGGGTGGCTTAGGATTAGCTTCTAGAGGGCTTTTAGGAGCCGCCATGTTAGGATCAGCCGGCTCAGAAGGCTGAGGAGCATCTTCAGGCGCATCTTTTCTGGCCTTAGAAGGCTCAGCATGAGTTGCAAGGGAGTCTGACTCAATAGTCTTCGGTTCTTGGGCAGTAGGCGCGGTGGTAGACCCGCCTGTTTTCCTTTGTTTTGCTTAAGCCCTGAAAGCAAAAGGATTGTTACATAAAGAACAAGGGTGGTAAAAGGTATGGTGCAAATATAAAGGTATGCACTCTGGGTTGATTTTCAGAGGAGGCAGCTTGGATGCAGTAGAGTCGCCAAACAAAGGGGGCGTCTCCTAAAAGGTTAAGACAGTAAAAAACAAAGTAAGGGAACAAGGCAAAGGTGTTATGCAGATGTTGGAATTGGTTGAAAGGATACCTCGGCATGTCGTTTCTGGGGAGCCGGAGAATTTGGTAAGCCGGCCATGAAATCTTCAGAGCCAGTGCTTCAGGTCTGACGTCGGGATTCGTGTTGTTGCTTTTTCAAAAGAAATTCGGGATCTAAGTAAGCAAGAGGATGTGAAAAGGGAACTTTTTGGACGACCCATCGTGTTCTCTCTCGTGGTAAGATTTTTGAGTCGGAGGAAAGATAAGTTACCTCAGGGGCGTCGGCGTGACTTGCTTCCATTTCCTCCTGTGTACAATTACCGTTAATAAGTTGCATAAAGAGACGACCAAGGGAATCAAGTTCTACCTTTGAGTCGTCAAGCTCAGGCAATTCCTAAGCAGAGGTCTTCTTCTTACGGCCGCAGGTTTTACCCACCTTAGACTTCTTCTTCAGAGGGGGAGTATATTTTTTCTTCCAGAAATTAGAGTCGGCCTATGGGTAAGTCACCGAAAGGTTAAAAGGAGCAGAGCAGAAGGTTAAGACAAGAATAAGAAATTTGCTGGAAAAAGTTCTTACATCTGGAGCCGAGTTCTTCATGCAGAAAGGCTTTAACCCAATCTTGTTGCAAGCCTCTTGGGGTTCGCCTAGGAGTTATTTGATGGAGGAATTGATATCTTGTTCAGTCAGGGGGATGGTGTTGAAACAGAGGGGGTCATTCCTTGCACCTGTAAATTCGCACATGAGTCGTTCATGCCGGCTCAGTGGCAAGATTTTCCAAGAAACCCACCAGCGGGTTATGTCAACACGAGTCAATCCGTTCACCATTAAGGCCATGATCTTCGTGAAAGCCAGAGCATATTTTGCTCACTCTACGGCGGACATCCGGTCCGGAAGTTCGGTGGAGGTGCAAAGCCAGGTAGGGCAGTAAGTCGGCAGCGGTTTTTTGCCTTGGGGAGAGGTGTCTCTGCAATAGAACCAGGTCTTGTTCCAATCTTTGGGGTGACTTGGCAAGAGGGCTGCTGGGTAAGGCAAATCTCTCCGTCTTTGGATAGAGACGCCGCCAAGCTCCAAGCTTGGTCTAGCCGCCACTTCAGTTTGGTGATTGATGTAAAAGAAGTCACTGAAGAGGTCCATGGACGGCTCTTCTTGCAGATATGCTTCATAGAGGACTTGAAACTGACACATGTTGGTGACTGAATTTGGACCTATGTCTTGAGGGTGAAGCTTGAAGAAGTTAAGGACCTCTCGGAAGAATTTTAACTCGGCTGGGCTAAAACCTCGGAGGAGGTGATCGGTGAATACGACAACTTCACCTTCCTCTATGGTGGGTCATATTTTTGGCCCAGGAACTCGCCAATGTATAATGTTCTGAGCCAGCAAAATGCTCGTTTCTACGAACTCAAGCAGAAGCCGATCAGTGACTCCGGAGCCAACCCAATTGCAAGACGAGGGCGCTCTCGACATGGTGGCGGGTTAAACTATGAAAAGGTGCAGGATATGGCGGGTTAGAAACACCAAATAATCAAGACGGCTATGGTCAACATAATGGCGAGGCGCTAAGCCACCAGTATATTTTATCAGAGAGCTCGCAACTCGATGGCGGGTTAAGTGGACAAGGCGGTACTAGAAATATTGCTAAGTATGGACAAACAGGTTTCACATATTACAGCTATGACTACAGATCTACAGGCAAGGATAAAACTAAATATATTCAAGACCTAAGAAAGGCAGTGGAAGAATAGGCAGTCAGCATACAGAGAAGAGTGATGTGCGGATCTATGATAAGCGGACATTAACATCAAGCGGACGGTAGCGATGGATAAACAACAATCTACATTACGAAGAACAATCTGATGAACGGCAAAGAACACTAAAAGAAACCTGGTGAACTCGGGGGGATCCTAATCGAGATGACTCCAGATTCGACAAGGATTGAGAATGGTACCTTGTGGATGCGGACAGGCTGGCAAAGCTCTAGACCGAGTCAGGTTGATGCAGCGGCCGGCGTTGAGGACGACGGTGAGGTTTGGATGGTGCGCCGGAGCTCTGGAGGCATGAGCGTTTGGAGGGAGAAGAAGAATACAGGAGCGGCGGAGAAAATAAAAGGACCCCTCATGTCCCTATTTATGAGATGGGATGCCAAACTATGCACACGAGAATTGAGGAGGCAAAGTGATGATTGACCTAAGGGGACGCCTCGATTTTTGGGCCAACCGTTTAATGAGATGATCTGTTGCGAACGTCACGGAATCTTTTTGGCATATCTAAGGTGATGTCATGGCGGGTTATGAGTTTTATCTTTTAGGTGATAAAGACATGAGACTCGCCGCCAAGTGAGTTTGAAGATTGACATGGACTGGCTCAAATCAATCTGGGGCCTAATGTTGGGGATATAACCCCGTGGTAAGACCCGCCCGGGAGGGGCCGGGTCATACATGGCGTCTCATAATCAAGATCCTAGAAGTGGGCCGGAAGATGAAGGACAGGCCGCATGGCGGCTTACCAGATGGTCCAAGATGAAGGCCCAGGGATAGAAGATGGCATGAGACCCGGGCGGGTGAACCACCTAGAGACGGCTTTCCTAGGGAGGCAAGGCAGCTTAAAGACAGGATTGAGTACGTTGTATGAGTCGGTTTGAGACTCGTGTAACCCAGGGCCTTTACCTCCTATATCAAGGTGAGACCTTAGACAGAAACCAATCAATCGAGAGCTACGTCAAGCGAATACGCTCCCTTGTAATCGATACTCCAATCAATACAACACAAAGCAGGAAGTAGGCTTTTACCTCTTCTCGAGGGGCCGAACCTGGGTAAATCAGTGTCTTTCGTCCCGATCAACCCCTTTGAGTCCACCGCCTTAGCGATGGCCTCGAACATAAGTCTTCGAACATCTGCCATGATAAAACCATGACACTCACCATGCACCTATGCGAAGCTGCACCAGCAGCAACCTTGCCTCGGTCGCGACGCCATGGCCGGCTCTGTCACGCCTCGCCGCTGCCTCTCTTCACCACCATCGAGCCGCCGCCTCCGCCTCAGTCGCCTTGCCGTTCCCGGCTCCTCGGTCGATGACGTCGCCGCGCCGTCTCACCTCACCATCGCGGCCTCCAACCCGCGAGCCTCCACCTCAACAGCCACCTCGCTGTTGTAGTCACCCGCCGCGCCTCGCCATTGTGGCCGGCTCTCCCTCACCTGGCCGTTCTTGGCATCTGCCGTGGCTACACCAACCGACACCGCATCCGGCTCTCCCGCTCCTGACCGTCTCTTTAGGCGCCCCGCCTTGCTTGCTCGCCGACCTGCTGGCTCGATACCTACACCAGCTCATTGCACCTCTCTCCTATGTCCATCCCACCTCCGAATCACCCCGGCCACTGAGTGGCCGCCGCCATGGTCGACCCGCCCCCGTCAAGACACCATGAGCTCCGCCTCCTTCCATTTCCACGGGCTCGCCTGCCTCTGCTTCTGCGGTGGCCAAGGCCTCGCAGATGACCCACAAGTATAGGGGTCTATCGTAGTCCTTTCGATAAGTAAGAGTGTCGAACCCAACAAGGAGCAGAAGTAAATGACAAGAGGTGTTCAGTAAGGTATTCTATGCAAGCACTGAAATTATCGGTAACAGATAGTTTTGTGATAAGATAATTCGTAATGGGTAAAAAGTTACAAATGTAGCAAAGGTGCAGCAAGGTAGCCCAATCCTTTTTGTAGAAAAGGACGGGCCTGGGCAAACTCTTATATAAATCAAAGCCCTCCCGAGGACACATGGGAATTTCTGTCAAGCTAGTTTTCATCATGCTCATTTGATTCGCGTTCGTTACTTTGATAATTTGATATGTGGGTGGACTGGTGCTTGGGTGCTGCCCTTACTTGGACAAACCTCCCACTTATGATTAACCTCTCTCACAAGCATACACAACTACGAAAGAACAATTAAGATAAATCTAACCATAGCATGAAACCTATGGATCCAAGTCAGCCCTTATGAAGCAACGCATAAACTAGGGTTTAAGCTTCTGTCACTCTAGCAACCCATCATCTACTTATTACTTCCCAATGCCTTCCCCTAGGCCCAAATAATGGTGAAGTGTTATGTAGTCGACGTTCACATCACACCACTAGAGGACAGACAACATACATATCATCAAAATATCAAACGAATACCAAATTCACATGATTACTTATAACAAGACTTATCCCAAGTCCTCAGGAACAAACATAACTACTCACAAAGCATGTTCATGTTCATAATCAAAGGAGTATTAATTATCATTAAGGATCCAAACATATGATCTTCCATCAAGTAAACCAACTAGCATCAACTACAAGGAATAATCAAGACTACTAGCAACCCACAGGTACCAATCTGAGGTTTGAGACAAAGATCGGATACAAAAGATGAACTGGGGCTTGGAGAGGAGATGGTGTTGGTGAATATGTTAATGGAGATTGACCCCCTATCAATGAGAGGATCGTTGGTGATGATGATGGCTTCAATTTTCCCCTCCGAGAGGAAAGTTTCCCCGGCAGAACAGCTCCGCCGGAGCTCTAGATTGGTTCTGCCCAAGTTCCACCTCGAGACGGCGGCGTTTTGTCCCGAAGGATCTCTTCTCGATTTTTCTAGGTCAAAACCCTTCATATAGGAGAAGATGGGCATCGGAGGCCTGCCAGGGGGCCCACAAGCCACAAGGGCGCGGCCATGGGGGTAGGCCGCACCCAGCAGGCTTGTGACCTCCTGGTGGGTCCCCTCTGGTATTTCTTTCGCCTGGTATTTCTTATATATTCCAAAATAATTATCCTTAACTTTTCAAGACTTTTGGAGTTGTGTAGAATAGGTCTCATGTTTGCTCCTTTTTCAGCTGACAGTGTTATTACCCCTGGGTAGGCCAAGACCAGGGAGTTCTCCCCCTTTTGAAGAAAAATCATTCGGCCAGCTGGTCCGCGACCGACTGGCATGCTACCAGGGAACCCACGGTCGGCTGGCCCAAGGCTGGCTAGCGGACAGCCGGCTGGTCCACTGACGGCTCGCCCATGGCCGTCTGATCAGGGAGCCGGCCACCCGACCCCTGGCCAGCCCGCGGTCGGCTGCACCGCGGCCGACCCTTACGCTGACCTTTGGATGGGCAGGCACCTGTCCCCTCTCATTGTAACCAAGTACACCAAGAAGACGCGACCCTCAGGATGGACTCGGGCATGGCTACAGCGACCGCTGACGCGCAGGCACGCGTGGCTACAGTTCGGCCGGTCGTACCGTTGACCATGGTCGATCACGAGCGGGAGTGCCGGCACTCCCCGGTCCACTCCATTACCTGCCTCCGCATGGCTACAGTGCTGACGACCGTATCGGAGACTTCGGTCGGCTGGCGCAAGGCGACGCCGCTCGGGCAGCCCGTGCCGCGGCAGGTGAGCGCGAACCAATTGAAGAGTCGGCTGGCGGGCCCCAGCTGGCGATGGGACCGTGCAACCGGCGGGCCCTACGAGCGACGAGACGACGCAGCGGGTGGGCCCCCTGGCCGGTTAGAGAGGCTGTCAGCCGGGTCCCCCTTTCAGTACTTTAGGAATATTGTAAGACGGGGGTTGGCCTATAAACCACCCCGAAGCCCCCATGCATCGGGGACGCACAGAAGCACGAAGGAACTCTCCCCATCTCATACTCTCATGTAGCAAAGGAAGAGGAGCCGACTGCCCCTTCTACCACCTCTAGACAAACAGCTCAAGGAGCACCATTGTAACCTCACTCACCATCGAACTAGACTAGCAGGACTAGAGGTGTTACCTCCCACGGAGGGCCCCAAACCTGGGTACATCATGTGTCCATCACCGCTTGTGCCTAATCCCGCTCCCGGAGCCCATCGGCGTCCTTCTGCCCCAAGCACTCTCGATAAGCGTACCCATGGCATTTGTCGTGAGAAAACGACAACAGTTGGCACCTACCATGGGGCCGACCGTGGCGCCGGCTGGAGTCACGCTCCGGGCCGGATGCTTCAAGGACCTGGCATACAAGGACCTGGCTACCTTGGAGGGCGAGGAGCGTGCCTCGCGCGAGCGGCACATCAAAGACCTCATCGACACCGCCAACGCACAGCAAGTCAGGCTCAACCCCGCCGGAGCCATCTCCAAGGCTCCCCGTCCCGAGGGCGAGGGCACTAGGGTCGTTGGCCGTCAACCGGCCCAACACTCCAGCTCCCCTCGCGCCTCTGGCCGGCAGGTCGGGGGAAGCCATGCTCGGGGACTCCAGCAACGCGAGAATGAGTAGCTGGCTATGAACAGCGGGCACAACGACCTCCCGGCTGGCGGCAGCCGTCGCGGGAAAGTGTCGGCTGGTGGTAGCCGGCATAGCCATGGCCACACTCCGCCTCCATGGCGGGGCCTGGCACGGTCTCCCCCGCGGCCCATCCACGCCGAGCTCGCGGCCCGGTCTGGGCCACGGGTCCCCCACAGCGAGAACGACGCGCGTCTCCGCCTCGGTCGGCTGGCATAGTCGGCCCTCCTCAAGGAGGAGGGCTCGATCAGTCCGGCGTGTTTTGGCCCCCGGATCCACAACGATTCGTTTCTAGCCGGCTTCACCCTCCCGTGCATCACCCCTAAGTATAACAGTGCCGCTAAGCCGGAGGACTCGCTAGTCGACTACACCACCACAGTCGGCATAGCCAGGGGAAACAAGCGCGTAGCCGCGCGCTACATCCCCCTCATGCTGGTCGGCTTAGCCTGTGATACATCTCCATCGTATCTATAATTTTTGATTGTTTCATGCCAATATTCTACAACTTTTATATACTTTTGGCAACTTTTTATACTACTTTTGTGACTAACATATTGATCCAGTGCCCAGTGCTAGTTCCTGTTTGTTGCATGTTTTTTGTTTCACAGAAAATTAATATCAAACAAAGTCTAAACGCGATAAAAACTTACGGTGATTTTTTTGGAATATATTTGATTTTTAGGGAAAAGAATCAACGCGAGACGATGCTTGAGGAGGTCACAAGCCTGCCAGGCGTGGCCTACCCCCCTGGTCGCGCCCTGGGCCCTTGTGACCAGGCCTTAGGTCTGCTCGATCTGTCCTTTCGCCGCAAGAAAGCTAATTTTTGGATAAACATCCCCTCAAAATTTCAACCCAATCGGAGTTACGGATCTCCGGATATTTAAGAAACGGTGAAATGCCAGAATCTGGGAGCGCAGAAACAGAAGTAAACAGAGAGAGAGATGCAATCTTAGAGGGGCTCTCGCCCCTCCGCCGCCATGGAGGCCATGGACCATAGGGGAGACCCTTGTCCCATCTAGGGGTAATTTCAAGGAAGAAGGAGGGGGACAACAGGACAGAACTTAGTATCATCGTGTTATGTTACTACAGGCCCAAAAATGTGTTACTACGTCCTGAAGTAACACATTTTGGAATGTGTTCCATTAGACCGTGTTACTAAGTGGTGTCCACTGTCACACATAATAATTGTTATCATAGTTTATATGTTGTGTTACTGTTACGTTGTAGTAACATGCATATTATATGTTACTCAATAGTATGGTAACATTTTATTGTAGCCATAGTAACACCTACACTAACATACCTACCTAGACCTAGAATATTGATGGTAACATACTTTTGTAACTATACTAACACAATTCGTAACACATTTTTAGCTCCAAAACAAAACTAGTAACAGAATATCCAAATATTGTAACGCTATAATTTATAGTTGTCACTGCCCTAGTAACACAGTTTGTAACTCTAATAACTCCATCAATAACATTACTATATTACCATCGCAACATAATTAATATATATCTTTTGTATTAAACGGTACATATTTTATTGAATATAATTTATTTAATAAAATTGCCACACTTTCTCAAATAATTAATTGTGTTATTATGATTCTTGTCATCATTAAAATGATAGAGAAACTGAAGCAAAACAAATACACAAATTGAAATTTTCAAAATATTTATTAAAAATATAAAAAAAATTAGGATTGTACTGATCATAGCATAATCAAATTACATTAAAACAAGTATAAGTATCTTCACATCATTCAGTAGTATTCCTAACATTTCAAATGTTTAAGAAACACTCATTTACACATCAATCGACATAAACTACACTTGTTGCTTCTAATCTTCAGTGGACGAATTCCTTCTTCAATTTATCATGAGCATGAGGATAGGATCCAACCGCAGGAGTTCTACCATTACTTCATCTTTATGTTCTGAAAATAACAAAGGAAAGAAGCAACCACCTTCACCGCTACAACCAAAAATATTGTATAAGTAAATCAAGAAATGGAAAAAAACATAACTTCTACCATTGGAAATATTAAGAGAACTGCAGCTAAAAGGTGTTGCTGGTGCCGTAAGTCATATAGTATGGTCCTATTATATCCTTGATGCCCTTCTCATTATTTATCCTACAACAAGTACTAAGGTAATAATATGCAGTCTAAATTAGTTCAAGTATCTAGAAGTACGTGAATATACGTGAAATCGACGGCATAGGAGTATCACAAGTAGAGTTCAGCATTGCATTGCCAGTATAACAGCTACAGGTTTGACCAAATTAACAAAAGCTTAACGCATACCGCAAAGGTCACGGAGACACATAACAAAATGGAGCATCCATACAGTACAAAGGATCGATCGAGATATGTCTATTGCTTACTGAACTGGCTTTCATTAGCTAGAGACTAGCTACACTAACTAAATACATCTCTCTAATAAAAATAATAGAAACTAGCAGCATCAATACCCAATGGTTATGGGTCTATGGATTAGAGTATAGACACTTCCAATAGGGGAAATTCAGATGGAGCAATGTAACATGATAGCATGCAGCTACTACAGTGTATATGCAACTCCATTTTGCCCACTCATAAAGGGAAACCAGACAGAAATTAGTTTGTGCAAAGTACAATCTGCTGACTAAGAACTACAGGACCACACAATCTGACGATGTGTCATAACCAGTCCCAACTGTCATGTTTATTATGGAATTGTGTACTGAAACAAATGTCACTGGTCTCAAAATTTTGTATCGCTGATGGGTAATGACATCTGGATGTTAAGATAGTTGTAAGCTTCGTGAAATGGTTCCATGAGGCAGGAACAAAGCATTTGATTATATAGCCTAACAATTATAGCAGGAGATGTGAAAAAAAGAAATAAGCATGTGAAAAGAAATTGAAGATGTAGGTGTAGAAAAAAGTATGCATAGATGAAGAAATTGTGCTTGAAATAAAACAACAATTCAAGCTTTTACTTGTCACATTTTTCACCGTGGTCAAAATTTAATTATCATAGCTTAGAAGACGTTCCAATGCATGCTGCTAGGTTCAACATTGCTCCATGTATCTGCAACAACAGTAACAATCATCTAATAGTATCTGCTCATAGTCAAAATGAGAGTGGCTGCGTAAGTGGGTATAACTAAGAAACACATATATGGATGTAGTTATGTTAAAGAAGATGCAAGGTCAGTTTCTATCCGAAATAGGACCTATGCTAATACACTAATGCTCCAGTTAAAGCCACCCAGATAGCTCAAGCCCACTTATAGGCTGATCAATATCATAGGAAGGCCTGTCACAACGACGCCACGCTTTGGTGTGCCCACCTTCCTGTAGACCAGCGCCATGAGCTCACTTTTATTTGTAAGTGACCAAATCGTAAGAGAAAATATGTGCTTGGCCTCAAAGAGTGAGTCTTAGTTCTGAATATAGACAGAAAAAATGTTTTTACGCCTTATATATATATATACACACAATTTGTTCCATCATCTGCTACACAGACGCACAACATGGCGATTAATTCCATAAAGGAGAACATTAAGAAGTGACCAAGTTGATAACTGGCAATTTTAGGAAGAAGCACAGAGACGTGTGTACAAGTCAGTAATGTTTACATTGCCAAGCACATTAGATTCGGATCCACTAAATCGGTCAAAACTACAGTTGGCCTGAGCATCGCCATACCTTGCAGAACAAATTAGGTGTAAAATTTCAAAACAGCAAGCACAATACATAAGTCAGGAGGTAGAACCTATTGATCCGCCATCAGTCACCTTCCCTACACATTTAGGCAAAAAAATATTGAACTAACATTTAAGCAAGCATCCACGTATTAAAATAGTTTATTGACGTCAAAACACGATACGTATACAAACATGATCATGCGGAATCCAATTTAGGGATCGTGGCCGCTGGGGCAAAGGACGTTGCTCGAACTTGCGGTACCTGAGAAGATGGGGATGCCACCACGGTAGGCCTCCGCTGAGGGATCCATCAGATCTAGGTTGGATGGGGGTGTCACTTGGCCAGAAGATACGCCGGAGAGCAGAGGGCGGGTGGCCGGAACGACGGGGAACAACAGGACGGAGCGGCCGGCGCGATGTTGGTGCCACACCAGGGCGATGTAGGGGGGGTGGAACGAGAAGCCAGATGCGACAAGGAGGAGCACGCGGTGGTCGGAGTACGCCGGTGGCGGCTAGGTGGGGGGGGGGGGGGGGGCGCAGTGGTGGGGCGACGCGGTCGGGGGCGGCGGCGCGGTGGTGGGTAGACGAGTTTTTCTCTTTAAATTTGTGTAGATGAGATAATGATGGGGGTTGATTTACCGCAGATTAATCAGAAGGATCTGCTGTTAGTATCGGAGGGAAAAGTAAATATTAGCGGGAATAATTAAAAAAAGGGAAAATTTTGTTTTTGCCACTCTATATTTTGTCAAAAAAAATTATGCCACTCTGAATTATGCCATTTCACTTTTGCCACTCTTAGTTTTTGACAATTATCACAATTTCCATTTCGTGGCAAAAACAAAAAATTTAGAGTGGCAATTGTGATAATTGTCAAAAGTTAAGAGTGGCAAAAGTGAAATAAAATTATTTTGCTTTTACCATTGAATGGCAAGAGTGATAATTTTCAAAATCTAAGAGTGGCAAAAGTGAAATGTCAAATTCTAGAGTGACATAAGAAAAATTGGCAAAATCTAGAGTGGCAAAAACAAATTGTAGTAATTAGATTCTTGCCAAATAGTTTTTCCAAGAAAAATTGGGAAATAGTAGTACAAAGAGACTCTTGGGAATTATATATATATGTTTCTGAGAAGGGAAAAACCTCTGAAAAGTCTTTGATATGCAATTTTCAAGTTGTGTAGAAAATTTTGAGAAAGAAATTCCTTTTAGAAGTGTATTACTTCCTTCAATCCATATTACTTGTCACTCAAATGGATTCATCTAGACTTATTTCAGTGTTGGATACATCCGTTTGAGCGACAAGTAATATGGATCGAAGGGAGTAAAAAGTCCATTCAAAAATCTTTGAAGAATCATTGTCCCTTTTCTTTATAGTTTTTACTTTTGTTCATACTTTTGGTTGTTGTTCATTATGTCCAATTTTGAAGCATCATCATATGTGCGACAGTGAGCCTGACGATCGATGTATTGCAAAAGTGTCCTGACAAGTATAGGGTGGCAGCAAAGAGTTTATTAGTTTCTTTATTTTGTGAAACGCAAACAATGTCCGAAAAGTATGTAACTTAGCACATGGTGCCATCATACAACAACTATAGGGTGAGGTACTGAGAATGTTCCGCAAAAGTTGTCTGACACACTACTTACAAAACCAGATCATCTGCGAGGAAGAATCGTTTTGAGAGGAAACGAGCTAGGTTTGAAAGAAATGTGATCGATGTTGCATCCATTGCCCTTGAATATTTTATACTCAAGATCACTTAAAAAATAGTGCGTTGTATCGTTGCTAATAGCACGCCATAGCATGCTAATAGCATATTTTTAAGGACGACACTATTTTGTACATCGCCTATTTTTTTTCCTTGCTCAAGATATACCATTACATGATCTGTGTCAAAAAAACAGAATCTTGTAGAACCCGTTTGCTATTCTTAAGCAATTCAATGCATTTATAGACCCTTTGTTGCATATAATTCATTTTCTATCTGTAAGTCAATGAAAAATACGCCAAAATTGAGTTAAAAAACGTATTCACGATCTTGAGTCCATGTTCAGGCCTTATCCAAAAAAATGAATGGAACTGCAAACCTCGGGATGCCAGGATTCGATCCCAAACATGGAGTTAATTAGTTTTTTGAGTTTTTGAAAAATGCAAATGAAGTTCGAAATGAAATTGAGAAGGATCCTCACAAATTGACATATACACTTCTTAGAAACCGGACCATCTTCGAGGAACGATCAAGGTTTCAAGAGGGAATGTGTCAGGTTTGAAGGCGACTCGACTGATGCTTCATCTGTTGGCCTTGAAATTCTTTCTACACCTAAGATACACCATCACATCATCCATTGCAAAAGTTGGCATCTTTCGAGGTCTTTTTGCTACATTTAAGCAATTAGGTGTATTTATAGCCATTTATTCCATATAATTCATTTTTAGCTACAAGTCAGTGCAAAAATATGTCAAGATTGGTTTGAAAAAACATATTTGTCTTGTTGACTCCATGTTTAGGCCTTATCCAAGAAGAGTAATAGAACTCCTAAACTCAAGTTGACAATATTTGACCCCTAACATGGATTTATTTGTTTTTGAAATTGCAAACGAAGATCAAAAAGTATGAAACCTGGCATGGTGACAGCATGCGACACCTACAGGTTGTGATAGAAAATGCAAACGAAGTCCGAAAAAATGAAACATTAAAAGAAGATAAAAACAAAGAAAGTGTATATATATATAAACACAAAGAAACAAAAGTATAGAAGAAACTAAGAAACAAAATTAGAAGAAGAGAAAAGGGAGCTAAGGAACAAAATAAAGGAAAAAGGAGAAATTTTAACAAAAAGTGTCCTCAAAGGCTCGAACCGGAGACCTCTCTATCATTAGATGACCTCATAACCAACTAGATCAGGATCACGCCTTGGCACGAGGGTGCCGGTTCCAACGTTTTGTTCAAGCAGTTAATGCTAAGTAAATAGTAATCCAGATTTAACATATTGTTTGTCTATTTGAAGCCTGGGAGGAAATCACAAAATAATATTATTTGAACCTGATATGGTGTTACAAAATTTGTATGAAAAATAATAAAGACAATAATAAACTTATAAGTACAAAAAGGTTATTTTTATTACAAATATGACACCGTTGTGTTTTCACTGCCTTAATAACACCGTGCATCATATTATGCATGACTAATCAAATTGTAAACACGACAAAATTATAATCAAGCCTAACTTATTTATATGAAGTTACATAATCTGCCTGTTGGGCAGCAGGGCGCAGGATCAACATTTCAGTACGACGAAGCTAAATGTTGCGAAATTGAGCTCTTTAATAGCTAACTTGACCATGACTGTTTAAGTCAGATCTCTACAGCCCAGAAAAGGACACATGTAGCCACCATTCTCTGGGATCTATATCCTTGTGCACATAACATAAGCCAATGAAAGATAAACCTGCACGCACAAAAAAGCAATGTACATCATCTCAGTCCATGTAGTACTTCTGTGAAAAACTGAAGCATGATGGCATGAACTTTATAAGCTGGCATGTACTCAAACACGACTTGAATCAGTTGATAGTTTTTGAAAAAAGGGCAGCCCGGTGCATGTAGCTCCCGCTTGCGCAGGGTCCGGGGAAGGGTCCGACCACTTTGGGTCTATAGTACGCAGCCTTTCCCTACATTTCTGTAAGAGGCTGTTTCCAAGACTTGAACCCGTGACCTCATGGTCACAAGGCAGCAGCTTTACCACTGCGCCAAGGCTCCCCTTCAGTTGATAGTTTTTGAAAATAGATAAAATTATTTTGTATGAAATGGGTTCTACCCTTTAAGAATGGATTCACTGCAGACAGAAAAAGAAAGAAAACTGTTCAAAACGCATTTAAGATGTCAGATGATTGCAACAGAGATATTCTCAGTGCCTCCAGAAGCACAATCTTTAATTAGGCAGCTTAGAGAAGCAGAACTATGCCTAGTTGTCGTTAGCTATTACACGGGATTAATAACAGGCAAGTGAACTTTGCGAGAGTTTAATTTGTTTAACATGCACAATTCTGAATAAACCCTAAAATGAGAATTTTGTTTTTTTGGAACATCCGCATACACTAATACTTGAAACAAAAAGAATGACATAAACAGTATTCCTGTATATGGAAATATGTCACCTAGAAAATGAAATCATCTTACTCTACATATATAACCTTCTCCAAGATTTCTCTAAAGAAAAAAACACAAATGCAAGTAGGCATGACATAACCATGTGGTTAATTGCAAGAGAAGGTAAGCAAAGCAAGATGACTGAACAACAAATGAAAGCAGAAGGGTCCCAAATTGTTATAAGTTGCATTATTCAGCATTGACAGAGTTTGGCTAACCATGAACAACAAAAGAACAATCTTTTGGGATATAAAGGAACTAACTTCATACAATACCAAGGGTTGTATACCATACTGGACACGCGGTCCTGCGTATCGAGCATAAGTGCTTGACTTTCGAGAAGTATGAAGGAAGTGAGAGACATGTGTTTGATAGCGAGGGACGGGATCACACGACAGATCAATACATCTTATAGACCATTACATCGTTCACATAGTTTTACTAACCTGCCAAAGTACCTATGTGTTTGATCAGAGACGGGATCACACGGCAAAACTATGCCTTAAAATCATATTGAAAACGAGTATATTTTGAGAAAGATATATACAAAATGATAGGCAGTGTAGGGGGCTCACCTGCTGCTGTAAGCGTTGCTTGGAGGCGCCGGCAGATGGACGGGCTGTGTCGGCCACCAGATCCAGCACACACGCAAGCTCAACGGGGAGCAGCAGTACAAGAGCTCGACGGGGAGCAGCAGTACGATGGAAGGTCACAATGTAGTATGGCCTACAGCAAGAGTAACCTCAATCAAAAGAGTTCAGTCGACGGATGACCTCGTATATTAGAAGATGGTGGAATTCAGTACTCATGAAAGAAAACGGTTAGAAAGAAAAATGCCAGGCTTTTGCAAAGTAATATCCAACTGAGAGATCAAAGCCTGTAAAGGACCAGTCAGCACAACTTCTCAACCTTTTCCTTAAGGGAACAGTAGGGGAGAGTCTACTGGAATAAATTACTCAACCATTTGGGAGACCATAAGTTGACATAATTTCCCGAGAAAATGCAATCAATAATCAAGAAGACGGTAACATATTTAAAAGTTCGGATGCTATTTTTGCATTGTTATAGTGTGCAAGATTTGGAATGGTCTGCTCATACCTGCTTGATTCGCTGGTCGTCGAGTTCATCCACTGATCTCAATAAGTTCTCCAACGATCCTATTCAAATTCCAACTAAAGGACAATTTTCAATCAAGGTTTCTGATATTACTATTTCATACATTCAAAAACTCAAAACATCAGATAACAAGATTGATGATTTAGTAATGGAACATCAGTCGTCTTTAACTCTGTATATATGCGTGCAAAACTTCCTTTCAGATTGTGTACTTAGCTCGATTAGTCAATAAGCTAAAACATCCTATAGTATACCGTCCTCAAACGATCCATAGTTTGACCACATCAATTAGAGATATGCAACATTGGTATTGTTCTTAGATATATTGTTGAAAGCATAGCATGCACATGATAAAGTAAAAGCCTAGGAATAAACAGTTGTGAGAGGTACGGAATATAGAGAATCAACCTTCAAATCTGAGAGAGGGAATACATGAAAAGTACAGGTGGTGCAGCTTTACATCACTGATTCAATGGTTTAGACATTAAATTAAAACACATGAAACATGATTAAAGGAAGCTTATTTCTTATATAAATGTAAACACATTTTAACAATAATTACTTCCACGCTTGGAATTCTCTAAGTAAGCATTGTATGTGTGGTAAAAAAATAGTAGAGCATTTACAAACTAGAAAATTATGTAAACATGATACAAACAATATAGACGTAAATCCTCCCTCGATGATTGCTATCTCAAACAGTTCTTAGTGCTTCATTTAAGCATGTGTGGCTTAACCTTGGTTGGACTTGAAAGCATAAAACTGTTGTAGCAATATATCATATGCCCGCAGGTCCATACGGTCGGCACCGTCATGGTCTAGCTGTGGACGGTCTTGCGATGGCAGCTGCACGCGGGGCCAAACCAATCTACCATGGGAAAGGCTGCAAGAAACTAGTCATTCCCTGTAAATTACTGATCAAATAAAGCAAGACATCATAGAAAAGACATATCATCAATTTGATTACCCATAGTAGAAGGTCATTCACAATCTAGGAAGTTTTAATCACCCAAATCATTTCAATAATCCATTTGACTGCCTGGGACATGATGTATATGAAACACTATGGTGATGTACGTGCAGCTGATCATAGAGAACAATGAAGATGCTTGGAACATGGCATACATAGGATACTGTGGGAATATAACCTGCAACCAATTGTACATACACTGGTTGGTCTGAATTCATAAATCTTGGTCTGAATTCATAAATCAATAATTATGCCAGAGCAGGAATTACCGCATCTAGTTTTCCTAAATATATGTATACTTAGCAACCAATAAAAGACTAATAAATGTTGACCGGTCCCTCACAATTTGTAATCCGAGAGGACATCTAAGAGGATCCATCCTAGCCACCATGGCACTTGTTTGTTTGGTAGCATTTGATGGACAAAAGAAATACCTAGCATTTACAGGAGGAGGGCTAAACCTGTAGATCTGTGGACGTAGCTATGGCAGGACTAAACATGTAGATCTGTGGATGTAGCTATGGAAGGAAGGCGACCACGAGCACAAATCGGAGGATGGCATGTACGGGAGTTCAAGGAACTGGAGACAGCAACAATCCTGCAAAAAAATATGACGCATAATCAATGGAAACATGAAAACCTAGAACTGAAGGAGAACACCAGCACCTCTAGGCAGGGGAACGGATCATCTGGTCGTCGGCGAAGTGGCAGATCTAGATTCGGATGGAGCACCAGCGGCAGGGAGAAGTGGCGACGATGTCTTCCTCATCCCCTCACGCGACACGCTGACGCCACGCTTCCTCCCCTGGTCGTCCTCCTCCTTCTCACCGTGCTCCTGCTCCTACTGTGGCTAGTATTGGTCCTAGATAGAGCATCTTGCATTCACCAACGCAGCACCGGAGGAACCTATGAAGCACCATGGCAACTAACCCAAACAAAGGCACACTGGCTGACAGAAAACAAATGAAAGCACAACGATCCAAAGGAACAACTAAAAAAGACCAACACAAACAAGGACACAAAAATCATATATTAGTTAGAGGAAACAGAGGCGCATATATTAGTTAGAGGAAAACAAATACAAACAAGGACACAAACATCATAGAACATGCAGTATACCTGCAAAGCTGGACAGCCCAAGCCACTGCTCTTGGCGACTAAAAACCTGGCTAGTAACCTGAAAACAGAAAGTAGCCCCAAGCACTAAATTAGCCGTGTAAGACAATAAATAAACTAAATGAGGAATATATCGAATGTTTGAGGTTGTTCCTTTTCATGCCTGTAGAGGTACATGATGAACATTGAAAAAGTAAACAATTCGGTAATTAGCAAAAGGTTGAACTGTACAAAATGAGCATATATCAAACATATTGAGGTAAAGCACAATGCAGCGAGTATATAGTTATACTCTGATTACAATCATCGAGAGTTGCTAGAAACAAATCATCCAGTTTTATTGCTTGAAAACCAATAATTGTGTTAAACTCAGAAAATCCAAGCGCACAAAGCCTTTTTTCTCCATCACCATTTAAAAACTGAGGCTATAAAATAAAGGATGATTGTGCAGATAGCAACGAACGATTCAACATTATTGTGTCGTTGACAAATGTTTCAGGTAGAAGCAAATCAACATATATATGCTACTGATAGAAACAACATCCTGATCTCCTTAGGGAGGAGCACGTACAGAGAAGAGAAGGAGGAGGTGTTCGTCACCAGATAATCATTTTGGTCGGAGACAAAGATGAGGAACTGGACCCAGCCGATAGGTCTTTATTGGTTTCCAAGTCTAGTTGGGTCAATTCAGAATCTGTTTAGATCTGTTTCCAAGGCGTGATCCCAATCTAAAGGAGCTATACTCACTAAATTAGGAATATAATTAACATAGTAAACAAACATAAAGATGACAGCCCGAAACAAGCAGGCCTAGTGGAAACAAATTAAGCAACCTAACTCAAATGGACCAGATTAAACTGGGCCTACATGCCTCAATATCACAATACAGGACCAGCAGGACGAGCCGGCAAATCAGCAGGCTATTGGTATAAAGCCAAAAAAATAGTAAACAAAACAAGGAAAAGAACAAAATCACCAAGAATCAATGTGCAAATGAACAAAAAGACCTAGGGCTTATAGGATCCAGACAAGGAACAAGAAGCACACACCTGTAATCCAGAAAAAAAACAGTTAACGAATCCGAGAACATGATAATCGCCAGGACCTGCAAAATAACATGCATGTCCTCATTAGGAACAGAACAGAGTAGCTACAACCATGTCATCAGTTCTCAAGAAAACAACAAATAACATGCTTTTTATGAAAACTGGAATCCCATGCATTTTAGCAAAACTGGAATCTTCTGAAGGCCTCAGGGCTTTGTTATGATAACGGTGAAGAAGAGCAGGTAGCTCTCTAAATGAGTTCTGCTCCATCAATGAGTTCCAACAACACCCTACGGCTCATTTGTTCAAACTATTCCTGATCCCATGGACAGCCAACATATGCACTGCTCATGCATGAATGCATTGTAATTAAAGCTCAAAAGCTAGCAGCTTTCTATTCGAGCAACCATCAGACTTGAAAATTAAGCCCAGTCATCTTTGTGAAGCTGATTCAAGTGATCATCTAATGACATAAAAAATCTGAGCCTCTGCAAGCTCCAGTCCTATATCAAACTTCCTCATGTCTGTTCTCTTTAGTTACTGAAACCTCAGTATGTGTTTATGTATCTAGAAAAAAGTGCAGTGTAAGAGCCGTGCTCTGCTGCTACATAAAAGAAAGCAGAACATGCTACTCCAACAGCAACACAAATGGGCAGAAACAATGGACAACTTAGTTCCTTTCAATACTAAATAAAGGCACCAAAAGCTTGGCTCGAGTGGTGCTCTACTGCAAAAAATCAGTGATAAGCATATCTACAGCATGGACGCTATCCAGCCAATAAAACAAAATGCGTCTCTACATAACAATTAGCATGATTTAGTACAGGTCAACAAAAAACAGATTAAACAAAAAATAGGAGTAGCACTGCTGCATCTTTTCATGCAAGATTCAGACAATGTATCATGCAAGATTCAGACAGTGTATCATGCAATGCTCATATATACATTTACTTTTAGTCTCAAGATTATTTGGCCCGAGCATCATGCAAGATTAGTTTGTTACTCAGAGCCAACACGAACACCTCCTACTGCACATATCCTGCCGGAGGTAATTCTTTGCATGTCTGATTTCTACCAGCGCCAAAAATAGTGTCTAAACTGTAATGGATTGATGGGTCAATGGATCGAGGAAAGAAATGGGGCGAGGGGGGAGATGGATTGATGGGTCTGTACCTGCGGCGGCTGCGGCAAGATTCGAAGGGAACTGATTGGGGAGGGGGCGCAGAGCCACGGATCCCCGCTGCAGCTCCAGCTCCTCCCAAATGTTAATTCCATGTCAGTATATAAAGCAAGCAGCCAAGGATCCCTGCTGCATATGACCATACATTCAAGCATAAGACCAAGCCATGTGTTACTCATTTGTTGTAATAAACTGCAAATGCATTGGATATGTTCTAAAGCCTACTCCCTCCATGTCGACAGCCCTCCGAGATGAAGCGGGCATCCCATTCTTCCTCTGCCCGCAAACCTGCAAGAGAAGCCCAAACCATATGCGATTAGAGAGAAGCAGAGGGAGGGGTGGAGGGAGAGATAGAGGAGAGAGAGGAGAAAGTGGGGGTGAGACCTTGACGGAGCTGTTGGTCATGAGTCAGAGCTCCATGGATGGCGGTGACGTCCCGAAAGAGAGCGCGGGGAAGAAGACGTGGCTGACCCCTCGCTAGTCGTATCCCTTGGCGTGGATGTGGAGAAGGAACGCACCATGGCGGCGTCCCAGCTTGACGGCGGCGCGGATCCAGAAGCCCCACCATGGGCATGGCCAATCCCGATCTGACGGTGCCTCGAGTTCGGCCATGGCTGCCGCCATGCTCATAGCTCAGCCACAGCCGCCGCCGCGCTGACCAACGCGCCCACACGGCCGGGCTCGAGCTCGGCCATGGCCGCTACCGCGCCTGGATCCGGAGCCCCCTTCGACCTCTCCATGAGGTTTATGCGCTCCTCCTACCGAGTGCCAAGGGGGTGGGGACGAGAAACTGGGCGACGTGAGGTAGAGGATGGGGGACGGGGCGAGCGCCCGCGCTGGCGGCGACGCAACGGTACGGCGCGAGGGCGAGAGAAGGCGAAGGCGACGCGCGAGGGCGAGAGAGCGGGAGCAGCGACGGCTAGGGTTCCCTCCACGGGAGCGGCTGCATTTTATCGGCCTTCCCGTGAAATGACGGAAATGCCCTCGGCGGGGCACCGAATTTACCCGCGGTGGGACACCTGGAACGGTAACTGTTCACGGGGTCACGATCCAGCGGCCCATATCGTTTTCACGCGTCAAATCGCTGAGGAGCCTCCGTTTCACCCGCGATTCTTATTTCTGGATGACGGAAATGCCCTCGGTAGGCACCGAATTTACCCACGGTGGGACACCTGGAGCAGTAACTGCTCATGGGGTCACGATCCAGCGGTCCATATCGTTTTCACGCGCGATCGGACGGTCGAGAACGGCATTGAGAGCCCAAATCGCTGAGGAGCCTCCGTTTCACCCGCGGTTCTTATTTCTAGATAAGCTACAACAAAAGATTTGATATATTGGAAACCATCCCTTTGTTGTACTCTACTAGCTAGGGCGCTCCAAATCCTCAAACCCTAACCTGCACACTCGCGTACAATTTCCCCCTCCTCTTCGTCCTGCGCCGCCACCCCCGTCGCCTCCTCCCGTGGCCCTTCGTCCCTAGCGCGCCTTCTGGCGCTGTCAGCCTCACCTCCTCATCTCGCGCCGCCACCCCCCGTCGTCCCGGTCGCTGTCACCTCCTCCCCCGCCCCCCGATCGGCGGCGGCTCCCTCCCACGCCGCACCCCTCGTCTGGCGCCGGCCACCATCCTGTGCGACCTCCTTTCAACCGTCCCCCCTCCGACGTCGCCCCGCCACCGGACACAGGTGAGCCTTGTCTCTGCCCATAGAGGACCTGAGGAATCCCATCCATGGAGATCTTACGATGGGTCTTCCTTCTCTTATGCACTGATGTATCGTGTTGGCAAGTTCGTACTGTTTTTTTGTTCTAATTGGAGGTGATGCCTCCCCGTATGCCTACCTTCTGTAGTATGGCCAAAACTGATGCTGTAGTTGATGATGTTGTTGGCGTAGAGATAGAGTGCAGATGAATCGATTAAATTAATAATGTTATTAGCTGAATCACTGAATTTTTAGATAGTGATACATGAATTAGAGTAGCTTCGTTTTGTAGCGGTAGTAGCATCAATTAAGTGCATGTCGTTGTATTAAATTAACTGATCGTAATGATTCTTCAAACTTCCAAGAGTTGTTTACTTTAGTAAAATTATGTAATTCTTGTAGAAATTTGTATGATCAATGTCTGGTAAATTTCCATCAAGCTAGTAATGGTTTTTTCTCTTGAAGTTTAGTCTTTCTGTTTGTTGAATATACACTATAGTTTATAATATCCATGTAGGTTTACTAGTATTATAGTGAGTGCAGTTACTATATATTTGCTTTTACAGAGTGAATCAATGGATTTGAATCAAATTTATAAAAGAGTTATTTCTTTTCCTCAGACCCAGTGACGAGTAATTCGATGGCGTAGAAGGTTTTCTTGACTTTGCATACATGGGAAAAGATTCCAGGATCTGTCCCCATGTGGTAAATGCGTCACCCCATTGTTATTGAAGCACCAAGATGTGTCTGATCACTTTAGTTGTTATGGCGTTTCAGACCTGTATGATCCTAGAATAGGACTGCTTCAAATATGTGCCAAATGGTGGACTCTGCATAATGTGGGTTGTGAAATTAATTTCCTTTCATTATATGTAAGATCCAATGAAGTATTGTACGAATGTTAGTGGCATGTACCATTGACTCGTTATGATGTTTATACAGGTAGAGGTACAATGCTCTTTCACCAGAAAGAACATTAGCTCCAAATCCATGATGATTCATAGATCCTCGTGATTTATAACGAACTTTGATTTAAGCTCTTCACTGAATCTTAATTTTCAGGAAATTTTGCAAGTGGAGATTAGAAGGATTGATTATTCTGAACCGTGGATGAAGCTATGTGTTCTATTACCGAACTTTTATATGTTTGCGTAGTGTTTGCTCTTCAAATCTGAAGGTTGGAAAAAATCAGAAGAATTGTACGAAGTTAAGCTTCATGTATAACAGATTTTTGTTTGGAATATATAGACTGTTTGTCAAAGAAGTATTATGTTAGATTTTCCATCTTGTAACTGAACCTACTCATTTTTGTAATGGACGTTCTTATTTACGTGGGATTGGTGTTAGAACCTGATGTTTGATTCAATTTTCTTCTTTGTTCTTGGTAAGCAACCTGTGCGTGCGTCGCTTTTGGGCGTTGTAACTTGTAGCTGGTCGTTGTTGTGTGTGTGACAAATGTGCCTTACACTTACAGTTGGGTGATGGTCGTCTTGTGACCTAGTCAGCTATGCATTTTACGGTTGGCACCTTTTGTTTGATTGCTTTCAATCGGTCTTGTTGTAATGTTGCTTTTGTTCCAGTGACCGCTGCAAACAATACTTGTGGTGTACTGGAGTGAGTTATGGACAAGATATAATTAGCACACGAATAACTTTCCCCCCTCCTTTGATGCTACTACACCACTCGTGTACTGACTAAACCTGACCATTTCTCGGGCTGGGTCGGGTTTGGGCCGGGCATGGCAAAAGGTCGAAGAAAAAATCCCAGGCCCGAGCCCGCCCTGAAACACATGAGGAATGAATTTTTATATTAAATTAATCATATTCGGGAAGTATTATATTAAATTTGTATACCTGTATTTTGAATAAAAATATATTTATATAGACGTTTCGGGCTTTATTTGGACTTTCGGGCAGGGTTGTCCATGAATAGGTCTAGTACTGACTACTGATTAGTGCTTGATTGATGCTTTTAGTTGGAAGACTGTGATCTTCATGAGTACAAGTATAGAGGTCAATTGCTTAATTCGATATGATCAATTTAAAGTGTGCATGTATGGTCGTTGAGTCATCCTAGAATTAGCGCCTTATTTGGTTAATATGGTATTTACCGAACTGTCTCGAAATAGTTCGATATTTATCAAAACCAAATTGTATGTTGTTCCAACTTTTATTGTCGGAAAATATCTATTTATCATTTTCATTAAAGAATTTCATGTTGACATGTAGGCCCTATATGTTAAGGTAATAGTCATACAATCACGCAATTAATTTTAGTTTTTCTGACTACGTACCCTATAATAGAGATGTAACACTATGGATCAACACATGATTATGTGTTACTTTCATTACAATATGTAACACACTCCCAATAACATATATTAATATGTTACCGCACGAATATATGTGTAACACATTACCTCCAACACATAATTTTGTGTTACTTGAGTGATATTGTTGTAACACATTTTCAGGCCTATATTGTATGTGTTACTTTCTGTCTTTGCAACACAAATCATGTGTTACTGTATTTTCGCTTGTAACATGTTTTACTACGTGTTACATGATTGTGTTACCAAATCTCTGTTATGTTGTAGTCTTGTAGGAAACAGAGAGAGAGAGAGAGAGAGAGAGAGACAATCTCGGAGGGGCTCTCGCCCCTCCGCTGCCATGGAGGCCATGGACGAGAGGGGAAACCCTTCTCCCATCTAGGGGGAAAGTCAAGGAAGAAGAAGAAGGGGGCTCTCTCCCCCTCTCTCCCGGTTGCATCGGAACGCCGCCGGAGCCACCATCGTGACGGCGATCTACTCCAACAACTTGTCATCTTCACCAACACCTCCATCACCTTCCTCCATCTATCTACAATGGTCCATGCTCCCACAACCCGTTGTACCATCTACTTGAACATGGTGCTTTATGCTTCATATTATTATCCAATGATGTGTTGCCATCCTATGATGTCTGAGTAGATTTTTGTTGTCCTATGGTTTGATTGATGATCATGATCGGTTTGAGTTGCATGTTTTATTATTGGTGTTGTCCTATGGTGTTCTCCGTGTTGCGCAAGCATGAGGGATCCTCGTTGTAGGGTGTTGCAATGTGTTCATGATTTGCCTATGGTGGGTTGCTTGAGTGACAGAAGCATAAACTCGAGTAGGTGGGTTGTTGCATATGGGAGTAAAGAGGACTTGATACCTTATAATGATATGGTTGGGTTTTACCTTAACGATCTTTAGTAGTTGCGGATGCTTTCTAGATTTCCAATCACAAGTGCATATGATCCAAGTAGAGAAAGTATGTTAGCTTATGCCTCTCCCTCATATAAAATTGCAATAATGATGACCAGTCTAGTTATCGATTTCCTAAGGACAATTCCGCAACTCCTACCACCACTTTTCCACACTCGTTAAACTAACTTAATTGTTACTTTATCTCAGCAAGCCCTGGATTTTATTTCCATGCTCTTTATTATCTTGCAAACCTATCCTGTCACACCTACAAAGTACTTCTAGTGTCATACTTGTTCCAGGTAAAGCCAACGTTAAGCGTGCGTAGAGTTGTATCGGTGGTCGATATAACTTGAGGGAATATTTGTTCTGCCTTTAGCTCCTCGTTGGGTTCGACACTCTTACTTATCGAGAAAGGCTATAATTGATCCCCTATGCTTGTGGGTTATCAAGACCTTTTTCTGGCGCCGTTGCCGGGGAGCAATAGCGTGGGGTGAATATTCCCGTGTGTGCTTGTTTGCTTTATCACTAAGTAGATTTTATTTGCTGTTCTAAGTTGTTCTCTATATTTAGTTATGGATATGGAACATGAAATACCAAAAACATTAGGTGTACTTGCTACTCATGGAGATGGGGAACCTCCTAAAACCCTCGATGCTCGTTATGTGAAAGATATTATGCACTACTTTAATGATCCTGAGACAACCACATTCAATTATATAATGGGATACACGTTGGATCAACATGAATACTTTAGGGATTATCGCTTGACTCAAAAAGGGAAACTGCTATGGGATCAAATTCATATGTTGAAATGGTATGCTTGGAATCATTGCTTGAGATATGATATTACTTGTTGCTCTAGGATGAATGCTAAACCCCTTCTCTTTTCATGTAAATTTAATGATAATGAAAGCTTCGCTTCTTATGCTAATGGTATATATGATTAATATGATGTGGAACAAATAGAAGAGTTTGTTGCTTTTAAGGGTGCTTATGAAATTGAAGCTTTGTTTGAAAAGTATGAAGATTATGATGATGTTGTTTACCGATCCCAAAATTTGGCTATGCTTCGTTATTGTTATGCCAATTATGAATATAATGCCCATATTGATCAATTTATTGATAAAGTCTCCACTATCCAAGAAGAGACTAGTATTTTGCAGGAATCTATGGAACAAGAAATTGATGACACTGTGAGCTCATTGGATGAAAAAGATGAGGAGGATAGCGAAGAACAAAAGGAGGAAGAGCGGACTAGCTACCCATGCCACCTTCTAATGAGAGTAACTCTTAAACTCATACATTGTTTAATTTCCCTTCATTCTTACCGAAGGATGAATGCTATGATAATTGCTATGATCCCTTGGATTCGTTTGAAATATCACTTTTTGATGAACTTGATGCTTGCTATGCTTGTGGCCATGATGCCAATATGAATGATGCTTATGGAGATGAACTTTCTATAGTTCATTATGTTAAACCTAAAATTGTTGCTACTGCACCCACACATGATAGTCCTATTATCTTTTTGAATTATCCCAACTACACTATATCAGAGAAGTTTGCACTTATTAAGGATTATATAGATAGGTGTCCTTCTACTATTGCACATGATAATTTTGATAAATATAATATGCATGTTCTTGCTGCTCCTACTTGCAATTATTATGAGAGAGGAACTACAGCTCCGCGTCTCTATGTTTCCAATACGATAAAATTGCAAGAAGTTGTTTATACTATGCATTGGCATTTACTTTGTGTGCATGAATTGTTCTTTTATGACATGTCGATGCATAGGAAGAGAGTTAGACTTCGTTGTTGCATGATTTATATCACTTTGTGCTCACTACTAAATTAAAAATCATTGTTAATTAAAATTGGCTTTGATATACCTTGGGATCCGGGTGGATCCACTACTTGAGCACTTTATGCCTAGCTTAATGGCTTTAAAGAAAGCGCTGCCAGGGAGACAACCAGGAAGTTTTAGAGAGTCATTTTATTCTGTTGTGTGCTTTTATATAGTTTAAAAAACAAAAAAATAAAGTGGGGAACATATTATTTTTTTAAAAGATAAGTGAAAATGAAAAAGACGAGCATCGTTGAAGTGGGGGCTAGCCTTGAACTTTGTTCATGCCCATGGAAACTTTGTGAATCTTAATTACAGAAACTTTTCAACAAAATTAATTATACCCTAGTATAAATCCATTGTATTATAAAAATAATGCGCCAAGATTTGCCTTTAGGCTGATTAGATTGCTTGTTTGGTGTGTGCAGTGCAAAAACAGAAACTTTGGCTGTAGTCCATGAATTTACATTTTTTACTCGAATGTCAAAAGTTTCTAAAAATTTTAAAAAGAACTTATATGCAATTTTTTTATTTTGTCGTAATTTTTCAGAATTTTTAGAGTCATAGAAGTATGTTGAATGTTCAGATTACTATAGAATATCCTGTTTTTGACAGATTCTGTTTTTGATGCATTGTTTTGCTCGTTTTGATGAAACTATCGATTGTATCAATGGTATATGCCATGTAAAAGTAATATTACAGTAGCTAAAATTAAAAAACAAAATATTAATTGGTTGACAATAGTACCTAAAGTGGTAATTTGCTTTATTATACTAACGGATCTCACGAGTTTTTTTTTAAGTTTTGTGTGATTAAAGTTTTCAAGTTTTGGGTGAGATCACGATGGATGAAGGAATAAGGAGTAGAAGGAGACTAAGCTTGGGGATGCCCGAGGAACCCCAAGGTAATATTCAAGGACTCCCAAGAAACTAATCTTGGGGATACCCCGGGAGGCATCCCCTCTTTCTTCTAATAACCATTGATAATTTTACTTGGAGCTATATTTTTATTCGTCACATGATATGCGTAAATCTTGGAGCGTCATGTGCTTTTCTTTTAATAAAGCACCATGCTGGTATGAGAAACTCCTTGGTTGATTTATAGAAGGCGCTTTGCACCTCACTTATACCTATGAGCTACGAGACGATGCAACAGGTGGGCCCCCTGGCCGGCTAGAGAGGCTGCCAGTTGGGTCCCCCTTTCAATACTTTAGGAATATTGTAAGCCGGGGGTTGGCTATAAAACCCCCCGAAGCCCCCATGCATCGGGGATGCACAGAAGCATGAAGGAACTCTCCCCATCTCATACTCTCACGTAGCAAAGGAAGAGGAGTCGGCTGCCCCTTCTACCACCTCTAGACAAACAACTCAAGGAGCACCATTGTAACCTCACTCACCATCGAACTAGACTAACAGGACTAGGGGTGTTACCTCCCACGGAGGGCCCCGAACCTGGGTACATCATGTGTCCATCACCGCTTGTGCCTAATCCCGCTGCCGGAGCCCGTCAGTGTCCTCCGGCCCCAACCACTCTCGATAAGCCTACCCGTGGCATTTGTCGTGAGAAAACGTTGACAATTGGCACCTACCATGGGGCCGACCGTGGCGCCAGCCGGAGTCACGCTTCGGGCGGGATGCTTCACCACCTCCCTCGGTCGCCCCGCGTCCAGGCAAAACTGTATGCTCGTGGGGCTTGCTCCTGTGGGCCGGGACCTCGTTCCCGTTTGCCCTGCGGGCGATGCTATCGGCCCCTCTGATGAGTGCGTTGGCAGTGACCCTCCGCTCAACATCGCCGCGCTCACCATGCGCATCGGCAGGCCGAGTCTCGCCTACGAGCCAGTAGCCGACAAGTACCCTAGCCAGGTACTCAACTGCATCGAACCGCCCTCGTCCGTGGGTGCACTCACCCCGGGCAAGGTTGACCACCCCCGCGTCCGCGTGGGAGTAATGGTCACCGCCTCCTCCACCTCTTCTAGCCGAGCACGGGCTGAGGCTGACGCGACTGCCTCCCTTGTCGGTACCTCCGACCCGCTTGGCGCTACCCTTCGGGGTTTGAGCACCCCATCGCTTCAGCGGCGAACCCGGCCAACGCCACAGCCGATCTGGAGGTGGCCCACCAACAGCTCTTCAAGGATGCCAATGCCCTCGCGACCGAGCGGTGCCTGATGGAAGCCGCACGGCATGAGTATATCTCCGCTTATGGCCTCACCGCGGCTGGCACCGAGCCCAGCCAGCGCGGGGCGGTACGTGACCGCGGTCGCGTGGTTGCGGAGATCCTCGGCGGCAGCCTGCCCGTCTACGACACCCCGGCGGCCAACCTGCGGACCGCCAAGGTAGCATACAAGGACCTGGCTACCTTGGAGGGCGAGGAGCGTGCCTCGCGTGAGCGGCACATCAAAGACCTCATCAACACCGCCAATGCGCAGCAAGTCGGGCTCAACCCCGCCGGGGCCATCTCCAAGGCGCCCCATCCTGAGGGCGATGGCACTGGGGCCGCTGGCCGTCAATCGGCCCAGCACTCCAGCTCCCCTCGCGCCTCCGGCCGGCAGGTAAGGGGAAGTCATGCTCAGCGACTCCAGCAACGCGGGAATGAGTAGCCGGCTATGAACAACCGGCACAACAACCTCCCGTCTGGCGGTAGCCGCCACGGCAAAGTATCGGCTGGTGGTAGCCGGCACAGCCGTGGCCTCACTCCGCCTCCATGGCGGGGCCAGGCACGGTCTCCCCCACGGCTCGTCGGCGTCGAGCTTGCGGCCCGGTTTGGGCTGTAGGACCCCACAACGAGAACAACACGCATCTCCGCCTCGACCGGCTGGCGTAGTCGGCCCTCCTTGAGGAGGAGGGCTCGATCGGTCCGGTGTGTTTTGGCCCCTGGATCCACAACGATCTGTTTCTAGCCGGCTTCACCCTCCCGCGTGTCACCCCGAAGTATAACAGCGCCACTAAGCCGGAGGACTGGCTAGTCGACTACACCACCCCAGTCGGCATAGCCAGGGGAAACAAGTGTGTAGCCGTGCGCTACACCCCCCTCATGCTGGTCAGCTTAGCCTATGATACGTCTCCATCGTATCTATAATTTTTCTTTGTTTCATGCCAATACTCTACAACTTTCATATACTTTTGGCAACTTTGTATACTACTTTTGTAACTAACATATTGATCCAACACTACTAGAATCGAGATCTTTGCCATAAGCCAGCTCTTTGCCATCTGCTAGCTGACGACAAAGAAGGTCTTTGCCATTAGCTTAAATAAAACCATCGGCAAAGAACGAGCTGACGACAAAGATCATGTTTGTCATCAGCCAGCTCTTTGCCGTCTGCTAGCGGACGACAAAGAAGCTTTGCCGTCTGCTAGCGGACGACAAAGAAGCTTTTCCGTCAGCTAGCAGACGACAAAGAGGAAGGGTGGCCCACTAACGAGAACCAGCTAACGGCCACTTTCTTTGCCGTCTGCTAGCACACGGGAAAGAAAGTGGTCAACTAACGTCCGTTCCCCCTGGGCCCACCCCACTAACTAGGCTCTTTGTCGTCTTCTAGCAGACGGCAAAGAGTTTTAACCTATATGCAGCGCGCCCCACCCCTCTCTCCCCTCACCTCACACTTGCAGCCCCCGTGCCCGAGCCGCCGCCTCCACCCCCCGTGCCATCGGCCGCCCCCCTGTGGCACCGGTCGCCACCGCCCCGCCCCTACCGCCGGCCGCCCCCGCCCCTTCCACCGGCCGCACTTGCCCCTACCATGAGGCAGGCCACGGCACCGCCCCCTCCCCTACGACGGCCCTCCTCCACAGGCCCCCTCCTCCACTGGCCCCCTCCTCCCCTCTAGGTGAGCTCATTTTCTCCTCTTTTTTGTTTTTTTAGGTTTAGATTTAGTTTAGATTTAGGTTTAGGTTTAGTTTAGTTTTAGTTTAGATTAGATTTACATAATTAGAAGAAGAAAGAAGAAAGATGAAAAAAAATAAGAATAAGTAGAAGAAGAGGAAGAAGAAGAAGAAGAAGAGGAGGAGGAGGAGGAGAAGTAGAAGAAGAAGAAGAAGAAGAAGAAGAAAAAGAGGAGAAGAGGAGAAGGAGAAGAGGAAAAAGGAAAATAAGGAAGAAGAGGAAAAAGGAAAAGAAGGAAGAAGAGGAGGAAGAAGAAGAAGAAGAAGAAGAAGAAGAAGAGGATGAGAAGAAGAAGAAGAAGAAGAAAGAGAAGAAGAAGAAGGAGAAGAAGAAGAAGAAGAAGAAGAAGAGCCCTCGATCCCCGACGCCACTAACCCCCAACCTCCGACGCCATCGACCCTCGACCCCCGACTCCACCGACCCCCGATGCACCGGACCCCCAACACCATCAACCCCCGACCACCAACGCCACCGACCCCCGACTCCATTGACCCTTGATGCCACTGTCTCCCAATGCCACTGACCCTTGACCCCCGACACCTATTCTTCCTCCTGATGACCAAAAAGGTGCTCTTCAGCCTTCGTGAGGCCGAGGAGGTCATAGTTTTGTAAATTATGAGCCAGGTCACATATTTTCCTATTTTGTTATAAAAAACATCATATTTTGTGTTGATCAGGTGAATTTCAATGTGCAGTTGTTGGACGACCTCCCCGTGCATTTGACGAGCTCCCCTGCTGCGTTCATTGGTGAGCACAAATGACATCTTCTCCCCTGACACCCTTAAAAAAATTTGCTCTATTCCGGTCTTCGTGCCGATGAAACTTGCTAACTATAGGTGTCTTCAATCATTAGTATGCGTGACCACTATGCGTCTCCCGTTCGAAAGGGTTACATCTATAAATATGCATTCATTAGCATATTTATAACCGTGATTCTTTCGAATTGTCCAATGTTATCCATGGACAGCCCGAGTATGTGTAGATTGGGTTCGTTTACCCATATGCTTTGCTCCAGATCCGATGCAGAATTTTGTTAGTGCCTCCCTGTTGTTCTCCGGGTACACATCCTCTCTGCTTATTTCCGAGACATGTATTAGGAGAACAGTAGGGAGGTGCTGCCGAAATTGTGTGTCGGATCCGGAGCAGAGCATGAGAAAACGAACCCAATCTACACATACTCAAGTGGGATTAGGACCTATCTTTACCTACTAGCGTCTAGGTTGCATCGACGTAATAAAACTGACAAACTCTATTAACTGATGAATATGGTTTGCTGAATTATGTATATACTTTTTGTGTGTCCATTAGCTAGGCAAGATGAGTGATCGTGGGTGGATGTACACCGGTCACACTAGTCAGAAAGACATGACCCGTGAATGGATAACAAAAACCAAGGAGTTTGTGAGAGTCGCATTTGCAAATGGACATAAAACAACATGGTGCCCTTGTGTCGATTGCGACAACTTTAAGAAGAATTAATAGTTTGAAATGATGAAACACCTGCATAAGTGGGGTTTTACGCCTAATTATACGGTCTGGACATTTCATGGTGAGTCTGCCCAACGTGCCAGAGCTGAGGTGGTTCGTCGTCACACCGACGAGCATGGTACCGGGATCAAAGACATGGTGCAAGACTTTGATGATGCTCAGGATTCGGATGATGAAATGGAGGAATCTGCAAAGGCCTTCTATGAAATGTTGGAGTCTTCAAAAGGTCCTCTCCACGAGCACACTGAGCTTTGTCAGCTATATGCCATCGCGTAAGTAATGGCTCTGAAGGCTCAGTTCAACCTGAGCAGAGAATGCTATGACGAGATGATGACGATATTTGGACGCTTTCTACCCAAAGGCCATGTATTGCCAGCAAACCTGTACTAGTCGGACAAAATCCTACGTGCGCTTAAGATGCCCTATGAGAAGATAGATGCCCGTGAGAATGGATGTGCCTTATTTAGGCTTGAGTATGCGGGCTTTAACTTTTGTCCCATTTGCAATGCTTCCAGGTATGTTCTGGTAGACAATGGTATGGGTGAGAAGAGTCAGACCAAAATCCCAGTCAAGGTTCTTCGGTATCTGCCAATCATACCAAGACGTCAACGTCTTTTCATGGTCGAAGAGATGGCTAGACAGATGACGTGGCATAAATTGGGCAAAAGAACAGAACTAGATGCAGATGGGAATCCAATGTTGGGACACACTTCAGACGCTTTTGCGTGGAAGCACTTCGATGCATTACATAAGGATAAAGAGGCAAATCCAAGGCATCCTCGAGTTGCCATCAGCACGGATGGTTTCAATGTGTATGGTATGATGACATCGCAATACAGTTGTTGGCCTGTATTTGTCATTACACTCAATCTCCCCTCGAAGAGATTATGAAAAGGAAGAACATTTTCCTGACGTTGATAATTCTAGGGCCCAAATATTTGGGGAAGAATATGAATGTGTACATGCAGCTGCTTAAGATGAATTGCAAGAAGCCTAGGATAATGGGATGAAGACATATGACGCCGCTACCAAAAAGAACTTCAAAATGCATGTGTGGTACATGTACTTGTCGCATGACTTGCCGACGTATGCGCTATTCGTTGGCTGGTGTGTGCATGGAAGGTTCCCATGCCCCACATGCAAGGCAGCTCTTGAGTTCCGTTGGCTGCAGGCGGGTCAGAAGTTTTCTTGCTTCGACATGCATAGACAGTTCCTGGATCCTGACCATAAGTTCAAAAAAGACAAGAAGAATTTCATCAAAGGTAGAGTTGTCAAAAACATTGCACCACTTGCGTTGACAGGCCAACAGATCCTGGATCAAATAAACGCTCTCGAGCCGGATCCAAATCATCTAGGGTATTTCAAAGGTATAATATGGAACACGCCTGGACTCACAAGATATGTTTGTGGGATCTGCCTTACTTTAAAGACCTCCTTTGCCCACACAACATCGACGTGATGCACACTGAAAAAAATATCACGGAGGCCCTTTTTGGTACATTGTTCAACATAGAGGGGAAGTCGAAGGATAATCCTAAGGCTAGAGTCGATCAGGAGGCTCTATGTGATAGACCGTTACAAAACATACGATAATCGAAAGGAAAGAAGAACTGGAGGAAGCCAAAGGCATGGTTCAATCTTGGAAGGCCAGCTATGAGGGAAATGATCTTGTGGGTGAAAATGCAGTTGATGTTCCCCGATGGGTATGCAGCGAATCTAAAGAGGAGAGCGAGTCTTGACAAATTGAAAATATTTGGTCTCAAGAGTCATGATTGGCACATATGGCTTGAGCGAGTAATGCCGGTGATGTTGCATGGCTTTATCCCTGAGGATGAATGGCTAGTACTGGCAGAGTAGAGCTATTTCTTCCGTGCTCTTTGTGCGAAAGAACTATCGCCTGACGTGCTAGACGAACTGGAAGAGTTGGCGCCGGATTTGATCTGCAAGTTAGAAAAGATCTTTCCATCGGGCTTCTTTAATCCAATGCAGCATTTGATTTTGCATCTCCCGACCGAGGCAAGATTGGGGGGGGGGGCGTGCAAAATCATTGGTGCTTCGCAACTGAGAGGATGCAGAAGACGCTTCGAGGAAAATGTAAAAATAAATGTAGAGTTGAAGCATCGATGGCCGAGGCATTCATTACTGAGGAGGCGGCAAACTTCATGACAGCACACTACAAAGCCAAGAATCATCATTTGCATAATCCGAAGCCTCGGTACAATGATGGCAACCGTGAAAAAGGTCGATCCAACCTCAGCCTATTCAAAGGGAACCTCGCACCAGTCGGTGCTTCGAAAGCAATAGCGTTGGACGTCGAAGAATGGCAGACCATTTCATTGTATATCTTCAACAACCTAACAGAAGTGCGGCCGTACATCGAGTAAGTTCTCGGTACATTGTTTTGCAACTTCTAATTCCTTTGAAATGCTCTTATTCCCGGATATGTGATACAGTCGATACGTCGCCAAATTCTCGGATGGAGCGGTGATCCAAAAGGATTCCATCGAAGAGTATGAGCTTCTGGCAAAGCATGGAGGTGGCTATCCTGGTTTCATCTCTTGGTTCAAGCAAACGATAATTTCCATTAGACGATTTCATTTCTTTGTCTAGTTTGCGGCTAATGCAACAATCCTTTCGTATTAAACTTGTAGGCTAATGCAGAGTCTATGGACTCCGAATTGAGACAAGTCGCTAATGGTTTTGACTATAAGGTCCGTTCATTTGACAAATATGACATCAACGGGTATCGCTTTCGTACTTTTGGCAAAGAGCTATCTATGGTCGACCGAAAGTCTACAAATTGTTGTGTCTCCGCTGTCGGCGAAGGAAGGGTCGAGTATTATGGAAGAGTTGAAGCAATTTATAAACTTACATTCTTTGGTGAAAACCCACCAAACGTCGTAGTCTTCAAATGTTATTGGTTCCATTCGAAGGAGACTAGAAGGACTCATGAACATATAGGGCTAGTCAAAATCAAACAAAGCACCCATTTAGATGTTCCCGATGTCTATATTACGGCTTAACAGGCGACCCAAGTTTTCTATCTACCGTGGGCCTGCCAAACGGATCCAAATTTGAATGGTTGGGATGTCGTTTATGATGTGCCGCCACATTTTAGACCACCTCCCATCAATGAAGATGATTACGAACCTCACATTAACCCAGACACATATGAAGGAGAATTCTTCCAAGAAACACGTTTTTCAAAAAAATGTTTCAAGAACCTCTCTATCTCACCCCAGAACATTGAGGTAGACAGCGATAGTGAATCCGACTTCACCCCTGAGCCGGAACAAGAAGAGACAAAAGAAGAAGAGGTTACTGCTGCGGATGACCTGTCAATGCTTGACCGATTACATAAAGGAGGCCTTCCACATGTTGATGCATTTATTGATGATGCTGATGAGCACGTCATTACAGATAGTGATGATGATTATGCATTTATTGATCCCGAAGCATATATAGATGATGAAGATTAATATTAGTAATGTCAAGTATTCAATTATTATTATGTACATATATATTATTAATTAGTTCATGTTATTAGGTATTCAATTTTTTTATGTTGAACTAATTTCGTTCACTCTTTATCATTACAAGTGTTGACAGATGGTGGGGGCGGGTCGAGGGCGCTCTAAGCCTCCTTCCTCGGCGTGTGCTGGGAGGGGTGCTATTATTCCACCCCAGCAACTCCGGAGAGCGCTGGTACACTGTATGCAGACACCGGTGGGCGCTTCTTCTTCGACCGGGAGAGGTCGGGGGAAGACGAAGAGAGGTGCTAGAGGTAGGAAGGCTGCTGCGCCTTCCTCGCCGCCACCCCCAGCTGATTCTCCCGACCATAGGAGTGCTTCGTCTCAGGTGGACCCGTCTGACTTGGACCTGTCTCGTACTCCGGTCGTCGGGCCTCGGGCCGACGAGCCTCGAGTCACCGAGCCTTCATCCCAGGAGACTCCGAGAGTCTTCGTCCCAGGAGACTCCAGTCCCAGAGTCTTTGTCCCACGTGACTCCGGAGGCTAGTGGCCATGCTGATGATGGCGAGGATAACTTTTCTGAGGATAGCTATAGCGAGGGCGAGCTTGTTGAGGAGGGCAAGAAGGTCTACCAGTGTGGTTGTACAAATCTCCTACCTGTGCCGACGACCCACGATCAGAGGTGGTTGATTGTGCCTAATGCGGAGAAGTAAGTGCATTTACTCTTTTTTAACCTTTTGCCTTCATGTTTCTTCAAATTAATATCTAATGTGTTGGCCTTGTCATACTGCAGGGGTTGGAAACACGACCCTGGTGTCCGCAGGCCCAACCACTTCCCGGGGAAGGTCTAGTTGCCCGGTGAGGGTGAGGTTCCACATGTAGCACTGACCTGGGAGCTGTACGTGGCTGTCCCGGCCCCGCCGGAGGAGAGGGTCGACGGTGTCTTGTGCGAGACGGTGGCCGACATTGTGATCCGTTAGTTTTGGGTAATTTCTCCTTTACAGAATTAAAAATCGACAACACCTAGCGATTGTACTAATGAGTGTTGTCTTGTTTGATTGCAGACCTTCTACAGGTGTCTTGAGGAACATGAGGCAGATGTAGCTATTGTTCTCGTAGCCGAGTGCAAGCGCCTACTTCAGAACTTACGACACGAGGCTCGAGTGCAGGCTATCCGAGACTACTATGCCTCGACTAACATTAAGAGGGCCAAGAAGAAGTGCCACAAAAATTTTCTGAGTAAGGAGAAGTACACGAAGGTAATTACCTATTATTTAGGCATTGTACTTAGTTTCCTTGATTTGATTCGTAGGCGTGGCGCTGAAATTTCTCTTGTCTAACTTAGGTGCCCCCGAGATGGTGTGCGAATAGGATGGACTGTTGGGAGGCATTGGTGGATGAGTGGTGCTCTCCCAAATGGCTAGCCGACCACAACAAGGCCAAGGATAAGCGTGCCCAAATGAAAGGTGTGCCACACCATCAAGGGAGCTCCAACCTGTTTGAGTACGGGGATCACTGGGTATGTGGTTTGCTTCATGATTCATGCAATTTCATTCTTCATGCTATCTTGAGCCCTTAACTACTATTTTGTTCCTCTCTTTTAGGCGCGACAAAACAAGAAGGAGGTGCCACCGCTATTCGACCTCTATGCCATGGCCCATACTGCCTCATACAAGAAGGCCAAGGCATTCTCTGAGGATGACCTCGATCATCTAGAGAGCTTCAGCAACATCTCCTCCCACAACAAGCTCGTGAGGTATAGAGATGAGGGGAAGGCAAGGAAAGGGGAGGACTTCAACCCGAGCCAGAGTCCATTTGATCCAGAGCTCGTCATGATATCTGGTGGCGGGAGGCCCCATGGCTCGATAGCCATCGGGGATGGACTGATACGTTGTCCTATAACTCTCCCGGAGATCAAGAAGTGCCAAACGAGCTCCGATCCTGAGATAAGGCCTCGTCCATGGCCAATGGAGCTCGCCATCGAGGCTAGGGCCCAGGAGCTTCTGGCGGAGGCAAACAGGCAGGCAGCGCAGAGGGAGAGGGACATGGAGGAGAGGACGGCTAGGCTGTTGGAGGAGGAGAGGAACCAGAACGACACGTCTCACCGGGCCCTATATGAGCTCCTCGTGGTAAGTTTCTCCTGCATATTAGCCAAATCATGCACGTAATGTTCGTTTAATCACTAACTAATATGACTGACTCGTGAAAACAAAATGTGCAGACCGTGTGCCAGAACAATGGTCAGACCCCTCCGTCGATGCCCCAGATTGCTATAGCACCCACAATGAGTTTCATTTGAATGGTCATTAGTTACTAGTATTCACATTTGAGTTGCATCATGCTAAGGAGACATTGCAAATGATCTTTGGTGCAGCGTGCCTCCCGACAAGCATCGACCGATCCTTCTATGTCTGCCGCAACCCTGACCGGTCCTTCTCCGTCTCACACTAGCGCAAACCCGACCGGTCCTTCACCTCCATGATGATGGTAAGTTTTCCCAAGTGTTTTGCTTAACAAATGCATACTTAGCTTAATAAATGACCTATTTAGCTCCAAAATGACCTATACTTAGCTTCTTTAGTTCATTTATGACATACTAAGCATACTTAGGTAAAAAATGGCATGATAACCTTGGTTTAGCTCCAAAATGACATAAACTTAGCTTATTTTCCTCCAAAATGACAAAATAACCTTACCTACCTCCAAAATGACCGATTATAACTAGGATAGCTCTAAAATGACCTACACTTGCCATTTTGTCCTCCAAAATGAGTAAATACGATTAGTTAGCTCAAAAATGGCATAACTACCTAGGTTAGCTCAAAAATGGCCTATACTTAGCTTCTTCAGTTCATTTATGACATACTTAGCATACTTATATAAAAAATGGCATGATAACATTGGTTTAGGTCCAAAATGACATAGACTTAGCTTCTTTTCCTCAAAAATGACATAATAACCTTAGGAAGCTCCAAAATGACCTATTTACCTAGCTTAGCTCTAAAATGACCTACACTTAGCATTTTTACCTAGCTTAGCTAAAAATGGCATTTTTACCTACCTTAGTTACAAGAAGAAGATAAAGAAGAGGAGAGGAGAGGAGAAAAAGAAAGAGAAGAAAAATTCTTCCTCTTCTTCTTCTTCTTCTTCTTTTTCTTCTTTTTTTCTTCTTCTTCTAGCTAGTCTTCTTCTTCTTCTTCTTATTCTTCTTCTTCTTCTAACTTTCTTCTTTCCCAATTTGCAGATTTGCTTTAGATGAGGAAGCTTGCGTTGATGGAGTCTACTCTTCTCCTTGTGCTTCCTTTTTGTTTTGATTGTGTACGATGAACTTTGTTGTTGGATATGTTGTTGGAAACTTGTTGGATATGTTGTTGGAAACTTGTTGGATATGTGTTGGTAACTTGTTGTTGGAAACTTGTTGGTATGCTTGTTGAAAGTATTTTCAAATGTGTATATATATATATATCCATGAAATTCTGTGAAATTGAATGAATTCAAGAAAAAAACAGAAAAAACAGGGCCTATACAGGTTCTTTGCCGTCTGCTGGCAAACGACAAAGAGCTTTGCCGTCAGCCAGCAGACGGCAAAGCTGCCATGTGGTAGCTACCTGTGCCAGCAGACGGCAAAGCTGCCACGTGGCAGCTACCTGTGCAACCTGGGGTGGCCCTAGGCTGGCCTATGTGGTTGCTTTGCTGTCTGCTGGCAGACGACAAAGAACTTTGCATCTTTGCCGTCTGCCAGCGGACGGCAAAGCATGCCGTTAACCCCTTAACAAACGTAACCTGCCACGTGTGCCGTCCACGGCCTTTGTTGTCTGCTCGGCGAAGACCTTTGCATCTTTGCCATCAGCCAGCAGATGGCAAAGCGCCCTTTACCGTAGCTTATTCAGCCGGATGGTTGGCCGCCTTCTGGCAAACGATAAAGCCTTTGCCGTCCGCTATGCATGCCTTTGCCGTCCGGCATGGTTGACGGCAAAGTTGCTGATTCCTGTAGTGCAGTGCCCAGTGCTAGTTCCTGTTTGTTGCATGTTTTTTGTTTCGCAGAAAATCAATATCAAACAAATTCCAAATGCGATAAAAACTTACGGAGATTTTTTTGGAATATATGTGATTTTTGGGGAAAAGAATCAACGCGAGACGATGCCTGAGGAGGTCACAAGCCTGCTAGGCGCGACCTACCTCCCTGGTCGCGCCCTGGGCCCTTGTGACCATGCCTTAGGTATGTTGGATCTGTCCTTTCGCTGCAAGAAAGCTAATTTTTGGATAAACATCCCCTCAAAATTTCAACCCAATCGGAGTTACGGATCTCCGGATATTTAAGAAACGGTGAAATACGAGAATTTGGAAGCGCAGAAACAGAGAGAGAGAGAGAGAGAGAGATCCAATCTCGGAGGGGCTCCCACCCCTCCGCCGCCATGGAGGCCATGGACCATAGGGGAAACCCTTTTCCCATCTAGGGGTAATTTCAAGGAAGAAGGAGGGGGACAACAGGACAGAGCTTTAGTATCACCGTGTTATGTTACTACATGCCCAAAAACGTGTTACTACATCATGAAGTAACACATTTTGGAATGTGTTCCATTAGACCGTGTTACTACGTGATGTCCACTGTCACACATAATAGTTGTTACCATATTTTATATGTTGTGTTACTGTTATGTTGTAGTAACATGCATATTATGTGTTACTCAAGAGTATGGTAACATTTTATTGTAGCCATAGTAACACCTACAGTAACATACCTACCTAGACCTAGAATATTGATGGTAACATACTTTTGTAACTATACTAACACAATTCGTAACACATTTTTAGCTCCAAAACAAAACTAGTAACAGAATATCCAAATATTGTAACGCTATCATTTATAGTTGTCACTGCCCTAGTAACGCAGTTTGTAACTCTAATAACTCCATCAGTAACACTACTATATTACCATCGCAACATAATTAATATATATCTTTTGTATTAAACGGTACATATTTTATTGAATATAATTTATTTAATAAAATTGCCACACTTTCTCAAATAATTAATTGTGTTATTATGATTCTTGTCATCATTAAAATGATAGAGAAACTGAAGCAAAACAAATACACAAATTGAAATTTTCAAAATATTTATTAAAAATATACAAAAGTTTAGGATTGTACTGATCATAGCATAATCAAATTACATTAAAACAAGTATAAGTATCTTCACATCATTCAGTAGTATTCCTAACATTTCAAATGTTTAAGAAACACTCATTTACACATCAATCGACATAAACTACACTTGTTGCTTCTAGTCTTCAGTGGACGAATTCCTTCTTCAATTCATCATGAGCATGAGGATAGGATCCAACCGCAGGAGTTCTACCATTACTTCATCTTTATGTTTTGAAAATAACAAAGGAAAGAAGCAACCACCTTCACAGCTACAACCAAAAATATTGTATAAGTAAATCAAGAAATGGAAAAAACATAACTTCTACCATTGGAAATATTAAGAGAACTGCAGCTAAAAGACATACCCATGCTGCTGGTGCCGTAAGTCATATAGTATGGTCCTATTATATCCTTGATGCCCTTCTCATTATTTATCCTACAACAAGTACTAAGGTAATAATATGCAGTCTAAATTAGTTCAAGTATCTAGAAGTATGTGAATATACGTGAAATCGACGACATAGGAGTATCACAAGTAGAGTTCAGCATTGCATTGCCAGTATAACGGCTACAGGTTTCACCAAATTAACAAAAGCTTAACGCATACCGCAAAGGTCACAGAGACACATAACAAAATGGAGCATCCATACAGTACAAAGGATCGATCGAGATATGTCTACTGCTTACTGAACTGGCTTTCATTAGCTAGAGACTAGCTACACTAACTAAATACATCTCTCTAATAAAAATAATAGAAACTAGCAGCATCAATATCCAATGGTTATGGATCTATGGATTAGAGTATAGACACTTCCAATAGGGGAAATTCAGATGGAGCAATGTAACATGATAGCATGCAGCTACTACAGTGTATATGCAACTTCATTTTGCCCACTCATAAAGGGAAACCAGACAGAAATTAGTTTGTGCAAAGTACAATCTGCTGACTAAGAACTACAGGACCACACAATCTGACGATGTGTCATAACCAGTCCCAACTGTCATGTTTATTATGGAATTGTGTACTGAAACAAATGTCACTGGTCTCAAAATTTTGTATCGCTGACGGGTAATGACATCTGGATGCTAAGATAGTTGTAAGGTTCGTGAAATGGTTCCATGAGGCAGGAACAAAGCATTTGATTATATAGCCTAACAATGATAGCAGGAGATGTGAAAAAGAGAAATAAGCATGTGAAAAGAAATTGAAGATGTAGGTGTAGAAAAAAGTATGCATAGATGAAGAAATTGTCCATGAAATAAAACAACAATTCAAGCTTTTACTTGTCACATTTTTCACCGTGGTCAAAATTTAATTATCATAGCTTAGAAGACGTTCCAATGCATGCTGCTAGGTTCAACATTGCTCCATGTATCTGCAACAACAGTAACAATCATCTAATAGTATCCGCTCATAGTCAAAATGAGAGTGGCTGCGTAAGTGGGTATAACTAATAAACACATATATGGATGTAGTTGTGTTAAAGAAGATGCAAGGTCAGTTTCTATCCGAAATAGGACCTATGCTCCAGTTAAAGCCACCCAGATAGCTCAAGCCCACTTATAGGCTGATCAATATCATAGGAAGGCCTGTCACAACGACGCCATGCTTTGGTGTGCCCACCTTCCTGTAGACCAGCGCCAGGAGCTCACTTTTATTTGTAAGTGACCAAATCGTAAGAGAAAATATGTGTTTGGCCTCAAAGAGTGAGTCTTAGTTCTGAATATAGACAGAAAAAATGTTTTTGCGCCTTATATATATACACACAATCTGTTCCATCATCTGCTACACAGACGCACAACATGGCGATTAATTCCATAAAGGAGAACATTAAGAAGTGACCAAGTTGATTACTGGCAATTTTAGGAAGAAGCACAGTGACGTGTGTACAAGTCAGTAATGTTTACATTGCCAAGCACATTAGATTCGGATCCACTAAATCGATCAAAACTACAGTTGACCTGAGCATCGCCATACCTTGCAGAACAAATTAGGTGTAAAATTTCAAAACAGCAAGCACAATACGTAAGAAAGGACGTAGAACCTATTGATCCGCCATCAGTCACCTTCCCTACACATTTAGGGAAAGAAAAATTGAGCTAACTATATGCAAGCAAGCATCCACGTATTAAAATAGTTTATTGACATCAAAACACGATACGGATACAAACATGATCATGCGAAATCCAATTTAGGGATCGTGGCCTCTGGGGCAAAGGACGTTGCTCGAACTTGCGGTACCTAAGAAGATGGGGATGCCACCACGGTAGGCCTCCGCTGAGGGATCCATCAGATCCAGGTTGGATGGGGGTGTCACTTGGCCAGAAGATACGCCGGAGAGCAGAGGGCGGGTGGCTGAAACGATGGGGCACAACAGGACGGAGCGGCCGGCGCGATGTTGATGCCACACCAGGGCGATGTTGGGGGGGGGGGGGGGGGGGGGTTGGAACGAGAAGCCAGATGCGACAAGGAGGAGCGCGCGGTGGTCGGAGTACGCCAGTGGCGGCTAGGTGGTGGGGCCGGCGCAGTGGTGGGGCGGCGCGGTGGTGGGTAGATGAGTTTTTCTCTTTCCTGTTTATGTAGATGAGATAATCATGGGGGTTGATTTACCGCAGATTAATCAGAAGGATCTGCTGTTAGTATTGGAGGGAAACGTAAATATTAGCGGGAATCATTAAAAAAGGAAATTTTTTGTTTTTGCCACTCTACATTTTGTCAATTTTTCTTATGCCACTCTAGATTATGACATTTTACTTTTGCCATTCTTAGTTTTTAACAATTATCACAATTGCCATTTTCATGACAAAAACAAAAAATTTAGAGTGGCAATTGTGATAATTATCAAAAGCTAAGAGTGGTAAAAGTGAAATAAAATTATTTGAATTTTTTCAGAACTAGTACCATTTTTATAGCAATTTTGAAAACAGGTGTGTGGGTATTAAAACTAGTACCCTATCGGCCAGTAGCAGGCCGAACAGGGACCTGTCGGCCTCCTGTAGGCCAAAGAGCCCCTGTCGGCCAATCAGAGGCCAGGGGAGAGGCCTGTCGGCCAGGTGTAGGCCGAAACGCACCTGTCGGCCAGTGGGAGGCCGATGGGTCCCTGGATAAGGTCCGGCCCTCTTTTCTTCCTCCTTTGACCACTCGTTTCACCCTCCCCCGTCTACTAGCCTTCCCCTCTTCCCCTCTAACTCCCGTTGCTCTCCGGTGGTTCCACCTCCTCGTCGATCTCCTCGCTGGACCACCCATTTGTTATCCTACCCGCGTAAACAATAGATCAGGGCGTTCTCCACCGGCGTACGGTATATTTTTTTGCTTCCAACTCAATCGAATGAGAACTGTCAAGTCAGTAGTGGATTTAGTTCATATTTGTCACCGTCCGTCTGCAGGTAATGGCTTGCCCATTTTGCCGAGCTCTAGGTGGCCCTTGTGCTGCCGTTGATTCCGGTGCGTCTGTATTTACTGTGGTGCTGGATCGTTGATGTACAGGACGTGTTGTAAGATTCTATGTCTTGATTATCTAACTGTGGCATATTCGAATGCCTTTGTTTATAAGTTTATGATCCTTGCTTCCATTTTTGTTATAGTATGTTCCGTGCAGTGTTAGATCACATCTTGCTCGGTACATTGAGGAGTGCAGAGCTTTAGCTATTCGGAGAGGTGACACAGATATTGATCTTGCTCTGCACAACAGTGAGGGTAACTTATACCATGTTATATTTACACATGATAGGATGAGCAGTAAATTCCATGGTCCTTCGTGGGAGGAACTCGTGAATGATTATGGTCTCCGCCATAGTGACATGATGACTGTTATGCTTGAGCACGATGGAACTTATATTAGTGTCGAATTCCATCGGGATGGTGTTATGTTGTTTTCTTTACCCCATGTTGGTAAGATATTTGTTTTCTTTATCTTCTCAGCCATGTACTCCATGACACGGCTGCAGTAAGGAGTGTTCTGATTATCTGCAATATGCTTCCTTGCTAACTCATGCCTTTCTCTGAAATACCTCACAGTGCCACGGAATACACCCTCCACAATAGCTGTCAGTGGCAATGCTCTATTCCCTCTGAGAACAAAGTTATAGATCTCTGCAAGATTGGTTGTTATGTGGCCATACCTAGCTCCATAGGTGTCATGCAGCAAAGACCAATTCACTAGAGGCTCTTTCTCTATCCACTCAGAAAAATTCTTTATTGCCCTGCCCTTCTTTCTCTTTGTATTAGGAGGGTCAATTGCTGGCAAGTCACAAAGACCAACTGTCCCCTCCATCTCCGCAATGAGTGCAGTTAATTTAACCTGATCTTTTTCCATTTTCTTCCTAGCAACGACTTGCTTCTTAGTGAACTCATCTAGTTTGGATCAAATGAAATCGTATTTGCGCCGCTGGTTCTGCTTGCATAACTTCTTGAACAAGTTCATCAACCGTTTGTTCTTGAACTATGAGAAAAAATTAGCACCCAGATGGCGCATGCACCACCGGCTTTGCAAGTTCTTCCAAGGTGTTGGCTCGTCAATAGTTGGATTACTCAGTGTCTTCACGGCCTTCAATATACCGGGATGTCTGTCATGAATGAGACACACATTTGATCGGTCCTTCACGATCGCAATTTTAATTTGACAGAAGAACCATACCCATCTCGGAAAATTCTCACCCTCCACAAATGCCATGACTAGTGGGATGATTTGGTTGTTCCCGTCCACACCAATAGCAGTCAGGATTTGCCCTTTGTACTGACCTGTCAGGAATATACCATCCACAAACATCACAGGAGAACAATGCCTGAAAGCTTCGATGCACATACCGAAAGAGAAGAATACTCGTTTCAACACCTTGTAATACAGTATGCTTTCCAACCTCATGTGTTGAATGCTAACATAAGTGCTAGGATTCCTCTCCTTCAGTATGTCAAGGAGACGCACAACATTATCATAGGAATCGAAGAACGTCCCAAACCTCTCCTCCATAGCCTTCTGCTTAGCTCTCCAAGCCTTCCCATGTGGAATGTCATACTTCCATCTGACCTTCACTGCTGTCTGGATGTGCTTTGCTTCCATATCTTTCTTCGTCACTATCTCAATATACATGAGTTGCGCTATGAGAGTTGAAGTAAGGTTTGGATGACGAGCCAACATTTTTTTCCTAACACAATTATGCGGTACAACATTTGTCACAACCCAGTGGATGTGATACTTTGGCACGTGGGCGTGCACCTTCGCAGGACAACCTGATTCAACACACTTCACAGTATATTTTGTTGGACTCGATGTGTGTGTCCGGAAAACCCTCTGTGTAGACATAGCCCACTTTATCACCGCATACTTCATTTTCTTCTTTGTGTCAAACATAGCACCAATCTGGACTTGGTTCAGATTATATTGCCATGGAGTCTCATGGCCATCATTGACAGTAAAGCTGACGGATATGTCCTGCTCCCATGAAGCAGGAATTGGTACCTCCTCCTCATCCTCGGAATTTTCAGAATCAAGTTCCTCTACAATCCCATCCTCGTCCTCTTCCTCCATCACCCTCTGCATTTCCTCGCCTTCCTCGTCCCCATCAGCAACACCAGAGGCAGCTAATACTACCTATTGAATACTCTGACCAACAGCATGCCCACTAACATAATCTGACTCATTGTCGGCTTGGGTAGCGTTCACATCCGGTGGTTGTGATCCGGATACATAAATCTCGTTAGCCACTTGACTACTCTGGCCTGGATCATACCCCATGGTTGGCGGTACGATGTTCTCCTCCTTCGCCACTAGTTGCACTAGGGCATAAGGATGGATTCTTTAGTCTCTGCAACGACTTAACAGAGACAACCAATGCTGGCTCCTATCTATCGGAATCAAATCCCACTTGACATTTTTACAGGATTTGGTCCACAAGGCATGAATACTGACGGAACAAACTTCGGGATCGAGGCCAAAACTAGTAGTCAACCAATGCTTCAACTGCCTAAAGTCCAGTCTGTCCGGGTCTGAAAGTGTCATCTCGCCTGTTTTAAACTCGCTAAGATCAACCCCCAACTCATTATATCGAACAGTAACAGGGCCGTAATATACAGTCAGATTTACGGATCCAGACATTTTAACCTGTCAGACAATGCCAGCTTCGCATTATTCGCAACGAATATATCGACATGTACCTAAAAAACCCTACACTAAAATAAAATGTACACTGTAATGTACCTACAAAAACGTACACTGTAACGAATATATCGACACAAAAAATAACCGACACTACTATGACTAAACTAACTAAACCCCGATACTAATATGACTACACTAACTAAAACTACACTAATATGACTAAACTAAAATCACTACACTAACACAAGTAACCTAAAATAACTACGCTACTAAAATTAACATAAACTAATTGTACGTACATTACAAAAATAACAAAAAATAACCGAAAATAACAGCAAAAATTTATACCTTCGACGCGTGAGTGCACTCCTTCTCCTCTCCACCTTCTTCTTCCTCTCCACCACTCCACCTTCTCACCATTGCAAGCTCCACCACCACACCATCTTCTCCTCCAAACGAACGAACCAGTACACCGTTGCGAAAAATAAAACCGTAGGGCGGGGGAGAAACACACGATCTATCAATTCATCGGATTGAAACGACAGATGAGTGGAGGGAATGGGAGATCAAGGGGGGGATTTCGGCCTAGAACTAGGGAAAAATGGGAGAGAAAGGAGGAAGAAGGGAGCTGGCCGACAGTGACTTATCTGGGCACCTTTCGGCCGGTACGAGGCCAACAGGTGGGCCCTCGGCCAGGGGCAGGCCGACTCGGTCAGGAGCGGGCCGACAGCCCCCTTTCGGCCCAGGGTCGACCGACTGGCCTCCGGTCGGCCCAGTAACGACCGACAGGGTACTAAAAATGCTATTTTTTTAATTCGCACACTTTTTTTCAAAATTGCTATAAAAATGATACTATTTCTGAAAAAAATTCAAATTATTTTGTTTTTGCCATTGAATGGCAAGAGTGATAGTTTTCAAAATCTAAGAGTGATAAAAGTGAAATGTCAAATTCTAGAGTGGCATACGAAAAATTGGCAAAAATCTAAATTGGCAAAAACAAATTGTAGTAATTAGATTCTTGGCAAATAGTTTTTCCAAGAAAAAATGGGAATTAGTAGTACAAAGAGACTCTTGGGAATTATATATATATATATTACTGAGAAGGGAAAAACTTCCGAGAAGTCTTTGATATGCAATTTTCAAATTGTGTAGAAAAATTTGAGAAAGAAATTCCTTTTAGAAGTGTATTACTTCCTCCAATCCATATTACCTGTCGTTCAAATGGATTTATGTAAACTTATTTCAGTGTTGGAGACATCCGTTTCAGCGACAAGTAATATGGATCGAAGGGAGTAAAAAGTCCATTCGAAAATCTTTGAAGAATCATTGTCCCTTTTCTTTATAGTTTTTACTTTTGTTCATACTTTTGGTTGTTGTTCATTATGTCCGATTTTGAAGCATCATCATATGTGCGACAGTGAGCCAGACAGTCGGTGTATTGCAAAAGTGTCCTGACAAGTATAGGGTGACAACAAAGAGTTTATTAGTTTATTTATTTTGTGAAATGCAAACAATGTCCGAAAAGTATGTAACTTAGCACATGATGCCATCATACGACAACTATAGGGTGTGGTATTGAGAATGTTCCGCAAAAGTTGTCTGACACACTACTTACAAAACCGGATCATCTGCGAGGAAGAATCATGGTTTCGAGAGGAAACGAGGTAGGTTTGAAAGAAATGTGTTCGATGTTGCATCCATTGCCCTTGAATATTTTATACTCAAGATCATTGAAAAAATAGCGTGCTGTATCGTCGCTAATAGCATGCCATAGGACGCTATACCACGCTAATAGCATATTTTTAGGAGCGACACTATTTTGTAAGGCGCCTATTTTTTTCCTTGCTCAAGATACACCATTACATGATCTGTGTCAAAAAACAGAATCTTGTAGAACCCCGTTTGCTATTCTTAAGCAATTCAATGCATTTATAGACCTTTTATTGCATATAATTCATTTTCTATCTGCAAGTCAATGAAAAATATGCCAAAATTGGGTTAAAAACGTATTCACGATCTTGAGTCCATGTTCAGGCCTTATCCAAAAAAATGAATGGAACTGCAAACCTCAGGATGCCAGGATTCGCTCCCAAACATGGAGTTAATTAGTTTTTTGAGTTTTTGAAAAATGCAAATGAAGTTCGAAATGAAATTGAGAAGGATCCTCACAAATTGACATATACACTGCTTAAAAACTGGACCATCTTCGAGGAACAATCAAGGTTTCAAGAGGGAATGTGTCGGGTTTGAAGGCGACTCGACTGATGCTTCATCCGTTGGCCTTGAAATTCTTTCTACACCTAAGATATACCATCACATCATCCATTGCAAAAGTTGGCATCCTTAGAGGTCTTTTTGCTATATTTAAGCAACCAGGTGTATTTATAGCAATTTATTCCATATAATTCATTTTTAGCTACAAGTCAGTGCAAAAATATGTCAAGATTGGTTTGAAAAAACATATTCGTCTTGTTGACTCCATGTTTAGGCCTTATCCAAGAAGAGTAATAGAACTCCTAAACTCAAGTTGCCAATATTTGACCCTTAACATGGATTTATTTGTTTTTGAAATTTTGAAATTGCAAACGAAGATCAAAAAGTATGAAACCTGGCATGGTGACATCATACGACACCTACAGGTTGTGATAGAAAATGCAAACGAAGTCCGAAAAAATGAAACATTAAAAGAAGATAAAAACAAAGAAAGTGTATATATATAAACACAAAGAAACAAAAGTATAGAAGAATCTAAGAAACAAAATTAAAAGAAGATAAAAGGGAGCTAAGGAAGTGTGTCCTCAAAGGCTCGAACCGGAGACCTCTCCATCATTAGATGACCTAATAACCAATAAGCTACAGTAAACGATTTGATATACTCTATTTGCTAGGGCACTCCAAATCCCCAAACCCTAACCTGCAGACTCGCGTACAATTTCCCCCCTCCTCTTCGTCCTGCGTCGCCACCCCCGTCGCCTCCCGCGGCCCTTCGTCCCTGGCGCGCCTTCTGGCGCTATCAGCCTCACCTCCTCATCTTGCGCCGCCACCCCCCGTCGTCCCGGTCGCTGCCACCTCCTTCCCCGCCCCCCGGTCGGCGGCGGCTCCCTCCGACGCCGCACCCCTCGTCTGGCGCCGGCCGCCATCCTGTGCGACCTCCTTTCAACCGTCCCCCCTCCGACGTCGCCCCGCCACCGGACACAGGTGAGCCTCGTCTCTGCCCATAGAGGACCTGAGGAATCCCATCCATGGAGATCTTACGATGGGTCTTCCTTCTCTTATGCACTGATGTATCGTGTTGGCAAGTTCGTACTGTTTTTTTGTTCTAATTGGAGGTGATGCCTCCCCGTATGCCTACCTTCTGTAGTATGGCCAAAACTGATGCTGTAGTTGATGATGCTGTTGGCGTAGAGATAGAGTGCAGATGAATCGATTAAATTAATAATGTTATTAGCTGAATCACTGAATTTTATTTAGATTGATCAAATCATATAAATGTTGTTGTTGTTGTTGTTATTTTTTAGATAGTGATACATGAATTAGAGTAGCTTCGTTTTGTAGCAGTACTAGCATCAATTAAGTGCATGTCGTTGTATTAAATTAACTGATCGTAACGACTCTTTAAACTTCCAAGAGTTGTTTACTTTAGTAAAATTATGTAATTCTTGTAGAAAATTGTATGATCAATGTCTTTGGTAAATTTCCATCAAGCTAGTAATGGTATTTTCTCTTGAAGTTTATTCTTTCTCTTTGTTGAATACACACTATGGTTTATAATATCCATGTAGGTTTACTAGTATTATAGTGAGTGCAGTTACTATATATTTGCTTTTACAGAGTGAATCAATGGATTTGAATCAAAAAAAGAGTTATTTCTTTTCCCCCAGACCCAGTGACGAGTAATTCGGTGGCGTAGAAGGTTTTCTTGACTTTGCATACATGGGAAAAGATGCCAAGATCTGTCCCCATGTGGTAAATGCGTCACTCCATTGTTATTGAAGCACCAAGATGTGTCTGATCACTTTAGTTGTCATGGCGTTTCAGACGTGTATGATCCTAGAATAGGACTGCTTCAAATATGTGCCAAATGGTGGACTATGCATAATGTGGGTTGTGAAATTAATTTCCTTTCATTATCTGTAGGATCCAATGAAGTATTGTACGAACGTTAGTGGCATGTACCATTGATTCGTTATGATGTTTGTACAGGTACAGGTATAATGCTCTTTCACCAGAAAGAACATTAGCTCCAAATCCATGATGATTCATAGATCCTCCTGATTTGTAACGAACTTTGATTTAAGCTCTTCATTGAATCTTAATTTTCAGGAAATTTTGCAAGTGGAGATTAGAAGGATTGATTGTTCTGAACTGCGGATGAAGCTATGTGTTCTATTACCGAACTTTTATATGTTTGCGTAGTTTTTGCTCTTCAAACCTGAAGGCTGGAAAAAATCAGAAGAATTGTATGAAGTTAAGCTTCATGTATAACAGATTTTTGTTTGGAATAAATAGACTGTTTGTCAAAGAAGTATTATGTTAGATTTGCCATCTTGTAACTGAACCTACTCCTTTTTGAAATGGATGTTCTTATCTACGTGGGATTGGTGTTAGAACCTGATGTTTGATTCAATTTTCTTCTTTGTTCTTGGTAAGCAGCCTGTACGTGCGTGGCTTTTGGGCGTTGTAACTTGTAGCTAGTTGTTGTTGCGTGTGTGACAAATGTGCCTTACACTTACAGGTGGGTGATGGTCGTCTTGTGACCCTGTCAGCTATGCATTGTACGGTTGGCACCTTTTGTTTGATTGCTTTCAACCTGTCTTGTTGTAATGTTGCTTTTGTTCCAGTGACTTCAATTACCACTGCGAACAATACTTGTGGTGTACTAGAGTGAGTTATGGACAAAATATAATTAGCACACGAATAACTTTCCCCCCTCCTTTGATGCTACTACACCACTCGTGTACTGACTAAACCTGACCATTTCTCGGGCTGGGTCGGGTTTGGGCCGGGCATGGCAAAAGGTCGAAGAAAAAATCCCAGGCCCGAGCCCGCCCCGAAACACACGAGGAATGAATTTTTATATTAAATTAATCATATTCGGGAAGTATTATATTAAATTTTTATACCTGTATTTTGAATAAAATATATTTATATAGACGTTTCGGGCTTTATTTGGACTTTCGGGCAGGGTTGTCCATGAATAGGTCTAGTACTGACTACTGATTAGTGCTTGATTGATGCTTTTAGTTGGAATACTATGATCTTCATGAGTACAAGTATAGAGGTCAATTGCTTAATTCGATATGATCAATTTAAAGTGTGCATGTATGGTCGTTGAGTCATCCTAAAATTAGCGCCTTATTTGGTTAATATGGTATTTACCGAACCGTCTCGAAATAGTTCGATATTTATCAAAACCAAATCGTATGTTGTTCCAAGTTTTATTTGTCGGAAAATATCTATTTATCATTTTCATTAAAGAATTTCATGTTGACATGTAGGCCCTATATGTTAAGGTAATAGTAATACAATCACGCAATTAATTTTAGTTTTTCTGACTACGTACCCTATAATAGAGATGTAATACTATGGATCAACACATGATTATGTGTTACTTTCATTACAATATGTAACACACTCCCAATAACATATATTAATATGTTACTGAATATATGTGTAACACATTACCTCCAACACATAATTTTGTGTTACTTGAGTGATATTGTTGTAACACATTTTCAGGCCTATATTGTATGTGTTACTTTCTGTCTTTGCAACACAAATCATGTGTTACTGTATTTTCGCTTGTAACATGTTTTACTACTTGTTACATGATTGTGTTACCAAATCTCTGTTATGTTGTAGTCTCGTAGGAAACACAGAGAGAGAGAGAGAGAGATACAATCTCGGAGGGGCTCTCGCCCTTCCGCTGCCATGGAGGCCATGGACGAGAGGGGAAACCCTTTTCCCATCTAGGGGGAAGGTCAAGGAAGAAGAAGGAGGGGGGCTCTCTCCCCCTCTCTCCCGGTTGCATCGGAACGCCACCGGAGCCACCATCGTGACGGCGATCTACTCCAACAACCTGTCATCTTCACCAACACCTCCATCACCTTCCTCCATCTATCTACAATGGTCCATGCTCCCACAACCCATTGTACCATCTACTTGAACATGGTGCTTTATGCTTCATATTATTATCCAATGATGTGTTGCCATCCTATGATGTCTGAGTAGATTTTTGTTGTCCTATGGTTTGATTGATGATCATGATCGGTTTGAGTTGCATGTTTTATTATTGGTGTTGTCCTATGGTGCTCTCCGTGTCGGGCAAGCGTGAGAGATCCTCGCTATAGGGTGTTGCAATGTGTTCATGATTTGCCTATGGTGTGTTGCTTGAGTGACAGAAGCATAAACTCGAGTAGGTGGGTTGTTGCATATGGGAGTAAAGAGGACTTGATACCTTATAATGATATGGTTGGGTTTTACCTTAACGATCTTTAGTAGTTGCGGATGCTTTCTAGATTTCCAATCATAAGTGCATATGATCCAAGTAGAGAAAGTATGTTAGCTTATGCCTCTCCCTCATATAAAATTGCAATAATGATGACCAGTCTAGTTATCGATTTCCTAGGGACAATTCCACAACTCCTACCACCACTTTTCCACACTCGTTAAACTAACTTAATTGTTACTTTATCTCAGCAACCCCTAGATTTTATTTCCGTGCTCTTTATTATCTTGCAAACCTATCCTGTCACACCTACAAAGTACTTCTAGTGTCCTACTTGTTCCAGGTAAAGCCAACGTTAAGCGTGCGTAGAGTTGTATCAGTGGTCGATATAACTTGAGGGAATATTTGATCTGCCTTTAGCTCCTCGTTGGGTTCGACACTCTTACTTATCGAGAAAGGCTATAATTGATCCCCTATGCTTGTGGGTTATCAAGACCTTTTTCTGGCGCCGTTGCCGGGGAGCAATAGCGTGGGGTGAATATTCTCGTGTGTGCTTGTTTGCTTTATCACTAAGTAGATTTTATTTGCTGTTCTAAGTTGTTCTCTATATTTAGTTATGGATATGGAACATGAAATACCAAAAACATTAGGTGTACTTGCTACTCATGGAGATGGGGAACCTCCTAAAACCCTCGATGCTCGTTATGTGAAAGATATTATGCACTACTTTAATGATCCTGAGAACCACATTCAATTATATAATGGGATACACGTTGGATCAACAGGAATACTTTAGGGATTATCGCTTGAATCGAAAAGGGAAACTGCTGTGGGATCAAATTCATATGTTGAAATGGTATGCTTGGAATCATTGCTTGAGATATGATATTACTTGTTGCTCTAGGATGAATGCTAAACCCCTTCTCTTTTCATGTAAATTTAATGATAATGAAACCTTCACTTCTTATGCTAATAGTATATATGATTACTATGATGTGGAACAAATAGAAGAGTTTGCTGCTTTTAAGGGTGCTTATGAAATTGAAGCTTTGTTTGAAAAGTATGAAGATTATGATGATGCTGTTTACCGATCCCACAATTTGGCTATGCTTCGTTTATGCCAATTATGAATATAATGCCCATATTGATCAATTTATTGAGAAAGTCTCCGCTATCCAAGAAGAGACTACTATTTTGCAGGAATCTATGGAACAAGAAATTGATGACACTGTGAGATCATTGGATGAAAAAGATGAGGATGATAGCGAAGAACAAAAGGAGGAAGAGCGGACTAGCTACCCGTTCCCACCTTCTAATGAGAGTAACTCTTAAACTCATACATTGTTTAATTTCCCTTCGTTCTTACCGAAGGATGAATGCGATGATAATTGCTATGATCCCTTGGATTCGTTTGAAATATCACTTTTTGATGAACTTGATGCTTCCTATGCTTGTGGCCATGATGCCAATATGAATGATGCTTATGAAGATGAACTTTCCATAGTTCCTTATGTTAAACCTGAAATTGTTGCTATTGCACCCACACTTGATAGTCCTATTATCCTTTTGAATTATCCCAACTACACTATATCAGAGAAGTTTGCACTTATTAAGGATTATATAGATAGGTGTCCTTCTACTATTGCACATGATAATTTTGATAAATATAATATGCATGTGCTTGCTTCTCCTACTTGCAATTATTATGAGAGAGGAACTACATCTCCGCCTGTCTATGTTTCCAATACGACAAAACTGCAAGAAACTGTTTATACTATGCATTGGCCTTTACTTTGTGTGCATGCATTGTTCTTTTATGACATGTCGATGCATAGGAAGAGAGTTAGACTCCATTGTTGCATGATTTATATCACTTTGTGCTCACTACTAAATTACAAATCATTGTTAATTAAAATTGTCTTTGATATACCTTGGGATCCGGGTGGATCCACTACTTGAGCACTTTATGCCTAGCTTAATAGCTTTAAAGAAAGCGCTGCCAGGGAGACAACCAGGAAGTTTTAGAGAGTCCTTTTATTATGTTGTGTGCTTCTATATAGTTTAAAAAAAAGTGGGGAACATCAAACTTTTTCAAAAAGATAAGTGAAAATGAGAAAGACGAGCATCGTTGAAGTAGGGGCTAGCCTTGAACTTTGTTCATGCCCATGGAAACTTTGTGAATCTTAATTACACAAACTTTTGAACAAAAATAATTATACCCTAGTAAAAATCCATTGTATTATAAAATTAATGTGCCAAGATTTGCCTTTAGGATGATTAGATTGCTTGTTTGGTGTGTGCACTGAAAAAACAGAAACTTTGGCTATATTGCGTGAATTTACATTTTTTACTGGAGTGTCAAAAGTTTATGAAATTTTTTAAAAGTACTTATATGCAATTTTTTTATTTTTTCGTATTTTTTCAGAATTTTTAGAGTCATAGAAGTATGGTGAATGTTTAGATTACTATAGACTATCCTGTTTTTGACAGATTCTGTTTTTGATGCATTGTTTTGCTCGTTTTGATGAAACTATTGATTGTATTAGTGGTATATGCCATGGAAAATTTATATTACAATAGCTAGAATTCAAAAACAAAATATTAATTGGTTGACAATAGTACTTAAAGTGGTAATTTGCTTTATTATACTAACAGATCACACGAGGGTTTTGTTAAGTTTTGTGTGATTGAAGTTTTCAAGTTTTGGGTGAGATCATGATGGATGAAGGAATAAGGAGTGGAAAGAGACTAATCTTGGGGATGCCCGAGGCACCCCAAGGTAATATTCAAGGACTCCCAAGAAACTAAGCTTGGGGATGCCCAAGAAGACATCCCCTCTTTCTTCTAACAAACATCGGTAATTTTACTTGGAGCTATATTTTTATTCGTCACATGATATGCGTAAATCTTGGAGCGTCATGTGCTTTTCTTTTAATAATGCACCATGCTGGTATGAGAAACTCCTTGGTTGATTTATAGAAGGCTCTTTGCACCTCACTTATATCTTTTGAGTATGGCTTTATAGAATGCTTCATGTGCTTCACTTATATCATTTGAAGTTTGGATTGCTTGTTTCTCTACACGTAGAAAACCGCCATTTGTAGAATGCTCTTTTGCTTCACTTATATTTGTTAGAGCATGGACACATCTTTTATAGAAATATTTAAACTCTCATGCTTCACTTATATCTATTTAGAGACTTAACAGGAGTTGGTCATTCACATGGTTAGTCATAAAATCCTACATAAAACTTGGAGATCACTGAATTGTTGGAAATTTGCCCTAGAGGCAATAATAAATTAGTTATTATCATATTTGTTCATGATAATCTTTTATTATCCATGCTAGAATTGTATTGATCGGAAACTCAGATACATGTGTGGATACATAGACAACACCATGTCCCTAGTATGCCTCTAATAGACTAGCTCGTTGATCAAAGATGGTTATGGTTTCCTAGCCATGGACATGAGATGCCACTTGATAACGGGATAACATCATTAGGAGAATGATGTGATGGACAAGACCCAAACTATAAACGTAGCATATGATTGTGTCAGTTTATTGCTACAACTTTCTGCATGTCAAGTATCTGTTCCTACGACCATGAGATCATGCAACTCACTGACACCGGAAGAGTGCCTTGTGTGAATCAAACGTCGCAACGTAACTAGGTGACCATAAAGGTGCTTTATAGGTATCCCCGAGGGTGTCTGTTGGATTGGCATGGATCAAGACTGAGATTTGTTACTCCGTGTGGCGGAGAGGTATCTTAGGGCCCACTCGGTAATACAACAGCACAATAAGCCTTGCAAGCAATGTGACTAAGTGTTAGCCACGGGATCTTGTATTACAGAACGAGTAAAGAGACTTGCTGGTAATGATATTGAACTAGGTATAGCGATACCGACGATCGAATCTCGGGAAAGTAACATACCGAATAACAAAGGGAACAACATACATGATTAACCGAATCCTTGACATAGAGGTTTGACCGATAAAGATCTTCGTAGAATATGTAGGAACCAATATGGGAATCCAGGTCCCGCTATTGGTTATTGACCGTAGAGGTGTCTCGGTCATGTCTGTATAGTTCTCGAACCCGTAGGGTCTGCACACTTAAGGTTCGGTGACATTTTGGTATAGTTGAGTTATGTATGTTGGTGACCAAAGGTTGTTCGGAGCCCCGGATGAGATCCTGTATGTCACGAGGAGCTCCGGAATGGTTTGAAAGTAAAGATTGATATATAGGAAGTCGGTATTAAGATTCTGAAAAAGTTTTGGGACTTACCAGTTTTGTGACTGGAATGCCGGAAGTGTTTCAGGGGTCCATCGGGGGGTCCACCTGCCCCGGAGGGCCCCATGGGCTGTGATAGGAGGCGCACCAGCCCCTGGTGGGCTGGGCGCCCCTCCCACCTAAAGCCCATGCAGCTGTAAGGGCTAGGGTTGGCCCAAGGGGGATGCCCCACTTGCCTTGGGGGCCAAGTTTTCCCCCTTGGCCGCCGCCCCACCCTAGGGGAAACCCTAGGGCACCCCCTCCTCCTCTCCCTCATATATATATGTGAGGGGAGGGAGGGCTGCAGAACCACAAGTCACGGCGCAGCCTCTCCCTCCCCCTCTAGATCAATTTCTCCTCTAGATTGTCGCGGTAGCGCTTGGCGAAGCCTTGCAGGGACAGCTCCACCACCACCGCCACCACGTCGTTGTGCTGGCGGAAAACTCATCTACCTCTCCACCCTCGTTTGTTGGATCAAGTAGGTGTAGATCATCATCGAGATGTATGTGTGCTGAACGCGGAGGTGCCGTACGTTCGGCACTAGATCGGAAGGACCACGATGGGATAGCGGGACGGCTCGTGATGAGATCGCGGGACGGATCGTGATTCAATTGTGAAGACGTTCGACTACATCAACTGTGTTTCTTAACGCTTCCTTTTTAGCGATCTACAAGGCTACGGAGATTCACTATCCCTCTCATAGTTGCTCATCACCATGGATAGATCTTGCATGTGCGTAGGAATTTTTTTGTTTCCCATGCAACGTTCCACAACAGTGGCATCATGAGCTAGGTATATGTGTATATGAGATCTCGAGTAGAACACAAAGGAGTTTTGTGGGCATTGATGCTTAGATTTCTTCCTCCTTTGGTCGTGTTTTGATTCAGCGATATTGTGGGATGAAGTGGCCTGGACCAACCTTACTCGTATGCTTACGAGAGACCGGTTCCATCGACTGATGTGTAACTTTGTTGCACAAAATGGCTGGCGGGTGTATGTCTCTCCTACTTTAGTTGGATCGGATTCGACAAAGGCGGTCCTTGAGAAGGTTGAAAAGCAACTTATGTATCACCGTTGTGCTTTAGCGTAGGTGAGAATTGTTCATGCTAGATACCCATAGCAGCCACGTAGAACTTGCAACAACAATTAGAGGACGTCTAACTTGTTTTTGCAGGGTATGTCGTGATGTGATATGGCCAATTACATGATAAGATATGTGTGATGTATGAAATGATCATGTATTGTATAGAATATCACGACTTGCATGTCGTTAAGTACGACAACCAGAAGGAGCCATAGGGTTGTCTTTAATTATTGTATGACCTGCGTGTCAATCATTAAGTGCTATGTAATGCTTTACTTTATCGCTAAGCGGTAGCAATAGTAGTAGAAGCATGGTGGGCGTGACAACCCCGATGGCGACACGTTGATGGAGATCAATATGATGGAGATCATGGTGTCATGCCGGTGGTGATGGAGATCATGCCGGTGCTTTAAGGATGGAGATCAAAAGCACAAGTTCATGGCCATATCATGTCACTTATGATTTGCATGTGATGTTAATCCTTTTATGCACCTTGTTTTTCTTAGTACTATGGTAGCATTATAAGGTGATCCCTCACTTAAATTTCAAGATATACTGTGTTCTCCCCGAGTGTGCACCGTTGCGAAAGTTCGTGGTGTCGAGACACCACATGATGATCGGGTGTGATAGACTCTACGTTCACATACAACGGGTGCAAGCCAGTGTTGCACATGCAGAACACTCGGGTTAAACTTGATGAGCCTAGCATGTACAGACATGGCCTCAGAACACAAGAGACCGAAAGGTCGAACATGAGTCATATAGTGTTAGTGAATCTAGTGCCCCTTAGTGATTTTGGTGTATTGAAGACTTATAGGTTAAGGAACTAATGTGTTTGTGAGTGTACACATGCTCTATAAGTCGATGAGGAGTTTGATATATTCGGAGATTACCGACCCCTAAAAATGTATGTATTCAACTGAAGACTTTGGTGAAGACTTTGCTGAAGACTTTGGTATTCCCTGAAGACTTTGAAAATGAAGAAGTTGGTGTGACCTTGAAGATATGAAAGAGGACTATGAAACGTGAAGACTTTTGTTTTCGTAGTTTCATTTCCTTTCTTTGAGTCATAGGAAACACCGTACTGTTAAAGGGGGCCGAGGTAATACTAAGGAAAATTTCCAACTGATGCTCAACTCAAAATCCTCAACCTATCCAATCCTTCGAGTGAAGCCTTTGGAAATCTCTTGCGGTTCAATCAAGTTCTTCAATGACAGAGACGAAGTTCTTTTGGTCTTTGAGGAAATTGATCTTACTGAGGAGTTAGGATTTCGCCAGTGCGAATTGCCTACAAGTTAGGAATATGATAAGCCTGAGGACTTTCATAGTTCGAAATTATGATCATTGCTGTGCTTAGCGCCAACTTTCCCCAATCACAAATATCCACATAACAGTCATATCATTGGGGGCATTTATGTATTAGCATGTCAGGTTGCACCCTGGCTATAAATAGCTACCCCCACAACCACTAGTTGGTTGGATGCTCCGAGAGAGAACCGACACTTGTCATTTGAGAGAAACCCATCCTTCGAGGACTTTGAGAGAAAATCATCAGTAAGGAAAAACCCACAACCAAACCACCAAACCCAAAGTGATTGAGCATCACTGAAGAAATTCCTATGTGGAACTGACGCTTGTTACCTTTGAGGACTGTGTATCCTCCAGACAGTTAGGTGTCATGGTCTAGCACATCCTCCAGTCAATTGGGGATCACGGAGTGACCTTGGTCTAGAGCATCTAACAGTCAATTGTGGATCGCCGGGTGACCACTTTGTGAGGGTTTTGGAAGTCTACCCTGAAGACTTACCACGAGTGTTGGGCGAGGACTTTGTGACCTTAGCTCAAGGAGAATACGGTAAGGACTGTGTGTCCTGGGACTGTGTGTCCTCTGGTTTAAATACCAGGCCGCTCCAAACCAGACATACGACTGTCACAACAGTTGGAACTCGGTCATCAAACCATTGTCTTCATCGAGCTACCTGGTTCTATTTCCTCAACCCCTCTATTCCTCGTATACTTGTTGATGAAATTGATTGTTACCATTTGAAGAATTTGACTGAAGACTTTCACAATTTCCTCACCTCAAATTCTTCAAGTTACCTTGTTCCTGACCTTCTTATCCTGTATCACGCTACCTGTAATTTGTGCATGATCATTTCGTCATCATGACTATGCTGTTGCTATGTTCCTCATGCACTTGAGTACTTATTCCGCTGCTAGTTATTCATCACATTTCAAATTCCTCAAGTTAAAATTCCTCAAGTGAGGAATTTGTAAAAATCACGTATTCACCCCCTCTAGTCAATATAACGCTCTTTCAATTGGTATCAGAGCAAGGTACTCCCTTGTTCTGTGTGATTTTGGTTTAACCACCTGGAGTTCTAGTTATGTCGACTGTAGGTATGATCAAGGTTTCCGCAGGATGTCCTGCCTTCGATGGGACGGACTATCCCTACTGGAAGAACAAGATGCGCATGCATCTTGAGGCAATTAACAATGATCTCTGGTACGTTGTGGAAAATGGTGTTCCCTCTGTTACTCCCACGATCAACGCTGCTGATGTGAAGAGATTCAAGCAACTCGATTCTCAAGTGAAGAATATCATCTGTGGCCATCTAAGCAAAGGTCAGTATGGAAGAGTGGTGCTTTGGATTCTGCTAAGCTTATCTGGGATAGGCTGTCCAAAGTCAACGAAGGTGTTTCCACTCAACGTGACTCTCGTGTTGTTGTTCTTTGCAATCTCTTCAACCGCTTCAAGAGACTCGACAATCAAAATGTTCAGCAAACTTTTGACCATCTCACTGATATCTCCAATGAGCTTCAAGCACTGGGTGCCACTGATATCACTGACCATGAAGTGGTGAAGAAACTGCTAAGATCTCTTGATTCCTCATTCGATACTCTGGCCTTGATGATTCAAGAATGTGGAGACTACAAGTCCCTTGATCCTGCTGATATTCTTGAGAGACTCAATACTCATGAATTCCAACAAGCTGAGAAGAGAGACCTCTACGGGCCAAGCTATGGAAGATATCGTGCTGTGAAGGCAAAAGCAATTTCCTCATCTGAAGGCGAAGATTCTGATAGTAGCCTTGGTGATCCTGAAGAACCGAGTCAGGAGCTAGCAATGCTCGTGAGGAAATTCCAGAAGTTTTCAAGGAGAGGTGGATTTGGAAAGTCATCAAAAAGTGGTTTGAGGAAATCAGATTCTTCAGATGACTACAAGAAAAGAACTTGTCACAAATGCAAGAAATTTAGTCACTTTATCTCTGACTGTCCTCTTTGGGAAAAAGAATCAAAGAAAAAGAAGAAGAAGTTCAAGGACGACAGTTCTCATGACTCGAAGAAAAAGAAGAAACTTTCAAAGTCCTCATGTGCAAAGTCCTCATCTTCAAAGTCCTCAATGCACAAGAAGAATGGTTCCAGAAAGGCTCGGGCTTTCATTGGCAAGGAAATGGACTCAGAAGAAGAGTCTGAAGAATATGAAGAAGAGGAAGAATCTGAGGTGGAATCTGAATCTGGTGTCGCTAGCTTTGCTCTCGCTACTGCCTTCATTAGCAAGTCCATCTTCAACGATGAATAAAATGACTACTCCAATAACTCTGACGGAGTCAACGATGACTATGCTCCTACTTACTGTTTCATGGCAAAAGGCGTCAAGTCAGTCATAGAACATCCCAATCTTGATGACATTGAATATCCTAAGTGGAAGGTTCTGATGAAGAAGCATTTGATGTCTATGAACAGTGATCTGTGGACTGTTACAGAACTTGGACGGACTGAACTTTGCAAGATGGCAAATGTTGAGGAAATTTGTAAGTACACTCAACTTGATGCTCATGCGAGGAACATCATCTGCTCAAGCCTATCAAGCGTCATGTTCAAGGGAATTTGTCATCTTCAAAATGCCAAGCTCATCTGGGATAGGATCATGGACATCAATGAAGCCTATCGCACTCGTCAAGACCCCATGTTCATCGAACTGAAGAAAATCCTCAACACACAGGAATCAGATTCTGATTCATCTTCCTCACTTTGTCTTATGGCAAAAGGTTCCAAGGTACATAAGCATCACTCCTCCTCTGAATCAAGTGATTGTGAAGCTGAGGAATATGTGAAACCTAGCTATGCAAAACTTGCTAATATTGCCACTAAGCAACAAAGTGCACTTGAAAAGCTTCAGAAAATGCTAGACAAAAGCGATGATCTGTTGAATGAGGAAGTGTATCAGACTCAAACTCTGTCTGACGACCTCAAAAGTCTTCAAACGAAGTACGATAACCTTCAGAGTCATCATAATGCTCTCTTAGCCGATCATGAGAAGCTTTATTATGAATTTCTTCAAAGAAAGCAAGATCTTGAGAAACTAAAGGTGTAACATGAGGATATCCAAAGGGAAAACGATTCCTTACTGGCTCAACAGATCAATACCGCTCAGGAAGAATTTGTTCCACCTTGTTTGAAATGCATCGAACATGAAACTGCTAATTCTTCACCTGAATGTTCAAATTCTTCTATTGCTGCAAATTCTTCAACTATTCCAGTGGTCTCAAAAACGTCATCTGAGGATACCACACGTATCACTGACGAAAATGCAGGGTTGAAGGAATTGTATGTGATAGGCATGTACAGAAGTCTCAAAGGGCATCAAACCCTTTGCGATGTCCTCAAAAAGTAGATTTTGAACAAGAACCCTAGGAAAGAGGGTATTGCCTTTGTGAGGAAACTCAATGCAGATGGATCCTACTGGACACCTGAGCAGTACCCAAAACCTCATGGGTTGCTGCAAAAGGACCTCTTGTAGATCCATCCACTTTATCTGGCTTTACTTGTGAAACCTCATATTCCTCTGATGAGTCACTTAACTCCAACTACAAATTCTTCAAAAATCAGAAAGGTGAAGTATTTGCTATATTTGTTGGAACTAACTGCTGGAACATTTCTCCTATGAAGAAAATCTGGGTTCCCAAGAGCTACCTACAAAATCTTCAAGTGAATGTCCTCACGACACCACTCATGAAGAACAAGAACCCCAGATCAAATTCCTTATATGGACCAAAGTCTTCACTTGGACCAAATTCCTCAAATGGTCAAAAATATCATTCTTGTGCTAATGCCTCTGTTTCGCAGGGAAAATTTAAGAGTTATGAATTTGTGCATTATTATTCAAACCATTATGTTCATAAGTCCTCGAAGAATTTCTCTGCTTATTCATATGAGTACTCTAACCCTCGCCCTATGAAACGAAGCGCACTTGCTTCAGTGCCTCCCTTCTCTTATATTTCTCGTAGAATGATGAACTCTTTACCACCCCTCCAGATGTGGGTGGTGAAGAAATTGAACAAATTTCTTATGAAGGGTTTGGTCTCCAGATGAACTTGAACATCTGATGAATTTTCTGGAGACCTGAGGAAATGCTTGAAAGGATGCAAGCTAACCATGTAGAAATGAATTCCTCATTTCTCACGTCCTCACACTACTTGCTTACTATCTTGTGATGAAATTCTGTCTGATGAAATTGATGTCATATTCTTCACTCTGAAGCATATGAGTTCGTGTACTAATTCATCTGCAGGATGAACCTCCAAAAGCTACTGAGTGGGTCCTCGATAGTGGATGCACAAACCACATGACTGGTGACAAGAATCTTCTGATGAATCTGCCACTTGCTCCATCTCATTTGAAGCATATCACCTATGCAGACAAAGGAAAAAGCAAGGTATTGGGTCTAGGTAAGGTTGCAATCTCAAAGGACCGAACCATGGATAAGGTGATGCTTGTCGAATCCCTCGGGTTCAACCTTATGTCTGTCTCAATGCTTTGTGATCTTGATATGGTTGTCGTATTTGGAAAATATCGTTGTGTTGTCATCATGGAATCTGACAATTCCAAAGTCTTAGGCTTTAGCAGAGGATACTTATATATTGTTGATTTCTCTACAGGTCCTCATCCTGTCACATGCCTACTTGCAAAGTCCTTAGAAGGTTGGTTGTGGCATCGACGACTTGGACATGCTGGTATGAGGAACTTGCACACGCTTGTGAAGAAAAAGCATGTCATTGGCATTGAAGGTGTCAAATTCCTCAAGGATCACCTCTGTGGTGCATGTGAGTCTGGGAAGATGACCAGATCCAAGCATCCCTCGAAGACAATCATGACCACGTCTCGACCCTTTGAATTGCTTCACATGTATCTCTTTGGCCCCACTCATTATTCCACACTAACAAATTCTTCAAGTTTGTATGGCTTTGTCATTGTTGATGATTACTCTCATTAAACTTGGGTGCATATTTTTCTGTACAAGTCTGAAGTGCATGATGTCTTTAGACGATTTGCTTCAAGGGCCTCCACCAACTTCGGCATGAATATCAAGCATATTAGGAGTGATAATGGGACTGAGTTCAAGAACACCAATCTTGATGAATATCTTGATGAACTTGGTATTACCCATGAGTTATCTGCCCCTTATACTCCTCAGCAGAACAGCGTCGTGGAGCGCAAGAACAGGACTCTTGTTGAGATGGCTCGCACCATGCTTGATGAATACAAGACTCCTCGTCGCTTCTGGCCTGAGGCAATTGATACTACATGCCACATCATCAACATAGTATATCTTCACAAATTCTTCAAGAAGACTTCGTATGAACTTATGACTGGCAAGAAACCCAAATAAGTTATCTCAAAGTCTTTGGTGCAAAATGCTGGATTAGAGATCCTCACCACAGTTCTAAATTTGCACCGAAAGCACATGAATGTTTTATGCTTGGTTACGGAAAGGACTCACACATCTATAGAGTCTTCAACACCTACCAACACAAGGTTGTTGAAACTATAGATGTGCGATAAGATGAAACTGATGGCTCGAAAAGAGAGCACTTGCCTTTTGTGTTAGATGAACAGTCTCCTAAGGAATCCATTAAGCTAAAGGCTACTGAAGACGTCATACCCACTGAGGAAGTCATTCCAGCGAATAAGACATTCATGCTGATACACCTGAAGAAAATGGTGCTGAAGAAAATCCTTAGTCACGTCAACCTGCTCTCCCAAGAGTTGCAAATGAAGTGCAGATTGACAAAATTATTGATGACATCAATGCACCAGGTCCCCTCACTCGCTCAAACGCTTCACATTTGACTAAATTTTGTGGGCACTTTGCCTTTGTCTCTATCATAGATCCCACCAAAGTTGATGAAGATTTCAAGGAGCCTGAGTGGATTCAAGCTATGCAAGAGGAATTGCATCAATTCAAGCTCAACAACGTGTGGAAACTTGTCAAGCGTCCAGATCCTCTCAAGCATAACATCATAGGTACCAAGTGGATCTACCACAACAAGCAAGATGAAAATGGCCTTGTGGTAGGAAATAAGGCTCGTCTTGTAGCTTAAGGCTACACACAGGTTGAAGGGATTGACTTTGATGAAACTTTTGCACCTGTTGCTAGACTTGAAGCTATTGACATATTGCTTGCCTATGCTAACCATCATAATATCATCTTATATCAAATGGATGTGAAAAGTGCATTCCTCAATGGTAAGCTTTAGGAAGAAGTATATGTTGCTCAACCCCTAGGTTTCGAAGACCCTAAGCATCTTGAAAAGTCTTCAGACTCAACAAGGCCCTCTATGGCCTCAAGCAGTCCCCTCGGGCGTGGTACGACACTCTGAAGGAGTTCCTCATGAAGAAAGGCTTCAAACCCGGTTCACTCTACCCAACTATTTTCACAAAATCCTATGACAATGAACTGTTCATATGCCAAGTATAAGTAGATGATATTATATTTGGCTGTACTGACAAACATTACAGTGATGAATTTGCCTATATGATGAGTGCAGAATATCAAATGTCTATGATGGGAGAGTTGAAATTCTTCTTAGGTCTTCAAATTCGTCAACAATACAACGACATATTCATCTCACAAGAGGAATACCTCAAGGATGTTCTTAGGAAATTCGACATGCAAGATTGCAAAGGCGTCAAAACTCCAATGCCTTCAAAAGGCCACCTCTACACTGACGAAAATGGTAAAGATTTTGATCAGAAGGTATATCGCTCCATGATTGGCTCATTATTGTATCTATGTGCATCTAGGCCTAATATTATGTTGAGTGTTTGTATGTGTGCTTGATTCAAAGCAACACCAAAGGAATCACACCATAAGGCTGTGAAACATATTCTTCGATACTTAGCTCACACACCAATGCTTGGATTATGGTATCCCAAGGGCTCAAATCTTCACCTCGTTGGATAATCTGATGTTGACTATGCTGGAGATCATGTGGACCGCAAGTCAACCTTAGGCACATGTCATTTCCTCAGACGATCCTTAGTCTGCTGGTCCTCGAAGAAGAAGAACTGTGTGTCACTATCTACTGCTGAAGCTGAGTACATTGCTGTTGGTTCATGTTGTGCTCAACTGCTGTGGATGAAGCAAACCCTCAAGGACTATGGCATCAAGTTGAAGAATATGCCTCTCTACCGCGACAACGAGAGTGCCATCAATATTGCTTACAACCTAGTTCAGCATTCCAAGACCAAGCACATCCAGATTCGTCATCACTTTCTTTGAGATCATGTACTCAAGGGCGACATCGCCATCGACCACATTGTTGGAAATATGCCCTAGAGGCAATAAATAAAGTGTTTTTTATTATATTTCCTGGTTCATGATAATTGTTTATTATCCATGCTATAATTGTATTGATTGGAAACACATTTCATGTGTGGGTAAATAGACAACACTTTGTCCCTAGTATGCCTCTAGTGAACTAGCTCATTGGTCAAAGATGGTCAAGGTTTCCTAGCCATTGATATGTGATGTCATTTGATAATGGAATCACATCATTAGGAGAATGATGTGATGGACAAGACCGAAACTACAAACGTAGCATATGATCGTGTCAGTTTATTGCTACTGTTTTCTGCATGTCAAGTATATGTTTCTATGACCATGAGATCATGCAACTCATAGACACCGGAAGAGTGCTTTGTGTGTATCAAACGTCGCAACATAACTGGGTGACTATAAAGGTGATCTATAGGTATCTCCGAGGGTGTCTGTTGGGTTGGCATGGATCAAGATTGGGATTTGTTACTCCGTGTGACGGAGAGGTATCTCAGGGCCCACTCGGTAATACAACATCACAATAAGCCTTGCAAGCAATGTGACTGAGTGTTAGTCACGGTATCTTGTATTACAATGAGTAAAGAGAGTTGCCGGTAATGAGGTTGAACTAGGTATGGAGATAGCGACGATCGAATCTCGGGCAAGTAACATACCGAAGAACAAAGGGAACATCATACGGGATTAACTGAATCCTAGACATAGAGGTTCGACCGATAAAGATCTTCGTAGAATATGTAGAAACCAATATGGACATCCAAGTCCCTCTATTGGTTAGTGACTGTAGAGGTGTCTCAGTCATGTCTACATAGTTCTCGAACCCGCAGGGTCTGCACATTTAAGGTTTGGTGACGTTTCGGTAGTATAGAGTTATGTATGGTGGTGACCGAAGGTTGTTCGGAGTCCCGGATGAGATCTCGGACATCACGAGGATCTCGGGAATGGTCCAAAGGTAAAGATTGATATATAGTAAGTCCTATTTTGATCGCCGGAAAGGTTTCGGGCTCATCGGTAGTGTACCGGGAGTACCGGTAGTGTACCGGGAGACCATCGGGAGGGGTATTTCGACCCAAGAGGCTACATGGGCAGTGGGAGGATGAATACCAGCCTTTTGTGGGAGGGTGGAAGTCCCACACAAGGCCCATGCAGCTGGGAAGAAAAGGCCAAAAGGAAAAAGGTGGAAAAAGGCAAAAAGGCTAAGATAAGGAAGGAGTGCTAATCCTACTAGGAGTGGAGGAGGAGGACTCCTCCCTCTTGGTTCGGCCGAGGCCTAGGGCTGTCTCCTTGAGGGCCAAGCCTCCTCCTCCTCTCCTCCTATATATACTAGAGGTTTTTAGGGTTTTGACACAAGATTTTCAGCCACGTGCTACCCGTTCCTCCAGTGCATAGTTTCTCCTCTAGATCAGATTTCTGCAGTGCTTAGGCGAAGCCCTGCCGGAATAGCTCCACCAACATCACCGGAGTGGCATCACACTGCCGGAGAACTCTTCTACCTCTCCGATCCCTCTTGCTGGATCAAGAAGGAGGAGATCGTCATCAAGTTGTACGTGTGCTGAACGCGGAGTTGCTGTCCGTTCGGTGCTTGATCGGGACGGATCGTGATTGGATCGTGGGACGCTCGGCGATTTGGATCGCAAAGACGTTCGACTACACCAACCGCGTTTCTTAACACTTCCCTCTTAGCGATCTACAAGGGTACGTAGATCCACTCTCCCTCTCGTAGATGCTCATCACCATGGATAGGTCTTGTGTGAACGTAGGAAAATTTTGTTTCCCATGCGATGTTCCCCAACAGTGGCATCATGAGCTAGGTCTATGTGTAGATGAGATCTCGAGTAGAACACAAAGAGTTTGTGGGCGTTGATGCTTAGATTGCTTTCTCCCTTGGTCGTGTTTTGGTTCAGCGGTATTGTGGGATGAAGCGGCCCGGACCAACCTTACTCATACGCTTACGAGAGACCGGTTCCATCGACTAACGTGTAACTTCGTTGCACAAAGATGGCTGGCTGGTGTCTGTTTCTCCTACTTTAGTTGGATCAGATTCGACTAAGGCGGTCCTTGAGAAGGTTGAAAAGCAACTTATGTATCACCGTTGTGGTTTATGTGTAGGTGGGAATTATTCTTGCTAGATACCCGTAGCAGCCACGTAAAACATGCAACAACAATTAGAGGACGTCTAACTTGTTTTTGCAGGGTATGTTGTGATGTGATATGGCCAATTACATGATGTGATATATGTAATGTATGAGATGATCATGTGTTGTATAGAATATCACGACTTGCATGTCGATGAGTATGGCAACCGACACGAGCCATAGGGTTGTTTTTAATTATTGTATGACCTGCGTGTCAGTCATTAAGCGCTATGTATTGCTTTACTTTATCGCTAAACGGTAGAAATAGTAGTACAAGAATGATGGGCGCGACAACCCCAATGGAGACACGTTGATGGAGATCAAGATGATGGATATCATGGTGCCGTGCCGGTTACGATGGCGATCATGCCGGTGCTTTCAAGTTGGAGATCAAAAGCACAAGTTCATGGCCATACCATGTCACTTATGATTTGCATGTGATGTTAATCCTTTTATGCACCTTGTTTTGCTTAGGATGACGGTAGCATTATAAGGTGATCCCTCACTTAAATTTCAAGATGAATTGTGTTCTCCCCGAGTGTGCACCGTTGTGAAAGTTCGTCGTGTCGAGACACCACGTGATGATCGGGTGTGATAGACTCTACGTTCACATACAACGGCTGCAAGCCAGTGTTGCACATGCAGAACACTCGGGTTAAACTTGATGAGCCTAGCATGTACAGACATGGCCTCGGAACACAAGAGACCGAAAGGTCGAACATGAGTCATATAGTAGATATGATCAACATGATGATGTTCACCACTGAAACCACCTCAATTCACGTGATGATCAGACTTGAGTTGGTGGATTTGGATCATGTGACACTCAAATGACCCGAGGGATGTCAATTTGAGTGGGAGCTTTAGCAATCTGATTAACTAAAACTCATTATCTTGAACAATAGTCTAAGTAACCTTTGCATATTTATGTTGTAGATCAATGGCTCGCGCAGTAGCACCCCTGAATTTTAATGCGTTCCTAGAGAAAGCTAAGTTGAAAGACGATGGAAGTAATTTTGTTGACTGGGCCTATAATCTGAGGATTATCCTCATGGCTTCCCAGAAATCATATGTCCTTGATGCACCGCTCGGTGACCAAGCAGAAGACATGTCATTCGAAGACGTTAAGAACGCTTGGGAGGCACATTCTGGAGATTACTCAATAGTTCAGTGTGCAATACTGTATGGCTTAGAACCGGGACTTCAAAGACGTTTTGAACGTCATGGAGCATATGAGATGTTCCAGGAGTTGAATTTTATCTTTCAGAAGAATGCCCGAATCGAGAGGTATGAGACCTCCGATAAGTTCTATGCTTGCAAGATGGAGGAGAACGGGTCTATCAGTGAACATATACTTAGAATGTCTGGGTATTCGACTCGTCTAGCGGAGTTGGGAATTTCCCTTCCACCAGAGGCGATCACTGACAGAGTTGTTCAATCACTACCACCTAGTTACAAGAGCTTTGTGATGAACTATAACATGCACGGGATGAACAAGTCAGTCGCCGAGCTGTCTGCGATACTAAAAGTTGCTGAGTCTGAAATCCAGAAAGAGCATCAAGTGTTGATGGTCAATAAAACCACTAGTTTCAAGAAGAATGGCAAGGGCAAGGGCAAGGGCAAGAAGGGTAAAACCAAGAAGGATGGCAAAGCAGTTGCCACTCTTGTAAACAAGCCCAAGCATGGACCCAAGCCAGAAACTGAGTGCTTTCATTGCAAGGGAACTGGTCACTGGAAGCGGAACTGCCCCAAGTACCTGGCTGACAAGAAGGCGGCCAACAACAAACAAGGTATATATGATATACATGTTATTGATGTGTACCTTACTAGCTCTCATTGCAGTGCCTAGGTATTTGATACCGATTTGGTTGCTCACATTTGCAACTCAAAACAGGAACTATGGAATAGACGAAGGCTAGCGAAGGATGAAGTGACTATGCGCATGGGAAATGGTTCCAAGGTTGATGTGATCGCCGTCGGCACGCTCTCTCTACGATTACCATCGAGATTAGTGATGAACCTGAATAATTGTTATTTAGTGCCTGCGTTAAGCATGAACATTATATCTGGATCTTGTTTATTGTGAGATGGTTACTCATTTAAATCAGAGAATAAAGGTTGTGCTATTTATATGAGTAATATCTTTTATGGTCATGCACCCAATGTGAGGGGTTTATTCATATTGAATCTTGATAGTGATGACACACATGTTCATAAAATTGATGCCAAAAGATGTATAGTTGATAATGATTGTACCACTTTCTTGTGGCACTGCCGTTTAGGTCATATTGGTGTAAAACGCATGAGGAAGCTCCATGTTGATGGACTTTTGGAGTCACTTGATTTTGAATCACTTGACACATGTGAACCATGCCTCATGGGCAAGATGACTAAAACGCCGTTCTCTGGAACAATGGAACTGGCAAGTGACTTATTGGAATCATACATACTGATGTGTGCGGTCGAATGAATGTTACAACGCGTGGTGGATATCGTTATTTTCTCACCTTCACTGATGACTTAAGTAGACATGGGTATATTTACTTAATGAAACACAAGTCTGAAACGTTTGAAAAGTTCAAGCAATTTCAGAGTGAAGTTGAGAATCATCATAACAAGAAGATTAAATTCCTGCGATCTGATCGAGGAGGTGAATATCTGAGTTATGAGTTTGGCAGTCACTTAAGACAGTGTGGAATTGTTTCACAGTTGAAACCGCCTGGAACACCACAGCGTAATGGTGTGTCCGAACATTGTAATCGAACCTTATTAGATATGGTGCGTTCTATGATGTCTCTTGCTGATTTGCCATTATCGTTTTGGGGTTATGCATTAGAGACAGCTACATTCACTTTAAATAGGGCACCATTAAAATCCGTTGAGACGACGCCATAGGAGCTATGGTTTGGCAAGAGGCCAAAGTTGTCATTTCTTAAAGTTTGAGGATGTGATGTTTATGTCAAAAAGCTTCAGCCTAAAAAGCTGGAACCCAAAGCACAGAAATGCGTCTTCATAGGATACCCGAAAGAGACAGTCGGGTATACCTTCTATCTCAGATCCGAAGGCAAAGCGTTTGTCGCTAAGAACGGAACATTTCTTGAGAAAGAGTTTCTCTCGGAAGAATTGAGTGGGAGGAAAATAGAGCTTGATGAGGTTATTGAACCTTTACTTCAACCAGAAAGTAGCGTAGCGCATAAAGATGTTTCTGTGGAACCTACAACGGTTGAAGAGGAAGTTAATGATGATGATCATGAAGCTTCGGATTAAGCTGCTATTGAACCTCGTAGGTCGACAAGGCCGCGTACTACTCCTGAGTGGTATGACAACCCTGTCTTGGAGGTCATGTTGTTGGACAACACTGAACCTACGAGCTATGGAGGAGCGGTGATGGGCCCGGATTCCGAGAAATGGTTAGAGGCCATGAAATCCGAGATGGGATCCATGTATGAAAACAAAGTATGGACTTTGGAAGTATTACCTGAAGGGCGAAAGGCCATTTAGAACAAATGGATCTTTAAGAAGAAGACAGACGCGGATGGTAATGTCACCGTCTATAAAGCTCGACTTGTGGCAAAGGTTTTTTCACAAGTTCAAGGAGTTGACTACAATGAGACCTTCTCACCCGTAGCGATGCTTAAGTCTGTCAGAATCATGTCGGCAATAGCTGCTTATTTCGACTATGAAATTTGGCAGATGGATGTCAAAACAGCGTTCCTCAACGGTTTCCTTGAGGAAGAGTTGTATATGATGCAACCAGAAGGTTTTGTCGATCCAGAGAATGCTGACAAAGTTTGCAAACTCCAGCGATCCATTTATGGGCTGGTGCAAGCATCTCAGAGTTGGAATAAGCGTTTTGATGAGGTGATCAAAGCGTTTGAGTTTATACAAGTTTATGGAGAAGCTTGTATTTACAAGGAAGTGAGTGGGAGCTCTATAGCATTTCTAATATTATATGTGGATGACATATTGCTGATTGGAAACAATATAGAAATGCTGGAAATCGTGAAGGAATATTTGAACAAGAGTTTTTCAATGAAGGACCTAGGAGAAGCTGCTTTCATATTAGGCATTAAGATCTATAGAGATAGATCAAGATGCTTAATAGCACTTTCACAGAGCACATACCTTGATAAAGTTTTGAAGAAGTTCAAAATGGATCAGTCCAAGAAGGGGTTCTTGCCTGTGTTACAAGGTGTGAAGTTGAGTAAGACTCAATGCCAAAAGACTGCAGAAGATAGAGAAAAGATGAATGTCACCCCCTATGCGTCAGCCATAGGCTCTATCATGTATGCAATGATGTGCACAAGACCCGATGTCAGCCTTGCCATAAGTATGGCCGGAAGGTTTCAAAGTGATCCTGGAATGGAGCACTGGGCAGCGGTCAAGAATATCCTTAAGTACCTGAAAAGGACTAAGGAAATGTTTCTCGTTTATGGAGGTGATGAAGAGCTCGTCGTAAAGGGTTATGTCGATGCAAGCTTTGACACTGATCCGGATGACTCTAAGTCACAAACCAGATACGTATTTATTCTCAACGGGGGAGCGGTAAGCTGGTGCAGTTCCAAGAAAAGCGTGGTTGCCGATTCTACGTGCAAAGCGGAGTACATCGCAGCCTCAGAGGCAGCAAAGGAAGGTGTCTGGATGAAGCAGTTCATGATAGATCTTGGAGTAGTGCCTAGTGCATTAAATCCAATGAACCTGTTCTGTGACAACACTGGTGCCATTGCTCTGGCCAAGGAACCAAGGTTTCACAAGAGGACCAGAGACATAAAGCGACGCTTCAACTCCATCCGCGATTACATCGAGGAAAATGACATAAATATTTGCAAAGTGCACACGGATATGAATGTTGCAGACCCGTTGACTAAACCTCTTCCAAGGGCTAAACATTATCAACGCCAGAACTGCATGGGTGTTCGATTCATTACAATGTAAATCACATAGTGATGTGAACTAGGTTATTGACTCTAGTGCAAGTGGGAGACTGTTGGAAATATGCCCTAGAGGCAATAAATAAAGTGTTTATTATTATATTTCCTTGTTCATGATAATCGTTTATTATCCATGCTATAACTATATTGATTGAAACACATTACATGTGTGGGTAAATAGACAACACTTTGTCCCTAGTATGCCTCTAGTGAACTAGCTCGTTGGTCAAAGATGGTCAAGGTTTCCTAGCCATTGACATGTGATGTCATTTGATAACGGGATCACATCATTAGGAGAATGATGTGATGGACAAGACCCAAACTACAAACGTAGCATATGACCGTGTCAGTTTATTGCTACTGTTTTCTGCATGTCAAGTATATGTTTCTATGACCATGAGATCATGCAACTCACGGACACCGGAAGAGTGCCTTATGTGTATCAAACGTCAGAACATAACTGGGTGACTATAAAGGTGCTCTATAGGTATCTCCGAGGGTGTCTGTTGGGTTGGCATGGATCAAGACTGGGATTTGTTACTCCGTGTGACGGAGAGGTATCTCAGGGCCCACTCGGTAATACAACATCACAATAAGCCTTGCAAGCAATGTGACTGAGTGTTAGTCATGGGATCTTGTATTACGACGAGTAAAGAGACTTGCTGGTAACAAGGTTGAACTAGGTATGGAGATACTGACGATCGAATCTCGGGCAAGTAACATACCGAAGAACAAAGGGAACATCATACATGATTAACTGAATCCTAGACATAGAGGTTCGACCGATAAAGATCTTCGTAGAATATGTAGGAAGCAATATGGACATGTAGGTCCCGCTATTGGTTATTGACCGTAGAGGTGTCTCGGTCATGTCTACATAGTTCTCGAACCCGCAGGGTCTGCACATTTAAGGTTTGGTGACGTTTCGGTAGTATAGAGTTATGTATGGTGGTGACCGAAGGTTGTTCGGAGTCCCGGATGAGATACCATACGTCACGAGCAGCTCCAGAATGGTCCGGAGTTAAATATTGATATATAGGAAGTTCTATTTTGGTCGCCGGAAAGGTTTCAGGCTCATCGGTAGTGTATCGGGAGTACCGGTAGTGTACCGGGAGACCATCGGGAGGGGTATTTAGACCCAAGAGGCTACATGGGATGTGGGAGGATGAATACCAGACTTTTGTGGGATGGTGGAAGTCCCACACAAAGCCCATGCGGCTGGGAAGAAAAGCCCAAAAGGAAAAAGGTGGAAAAAGGCAAAAAGGCTAAGATAAGGAAGGAGTCCTAATCCTACTAGGAGTGGAGGAGGAGGACTCCTCCCTCTTGATTCGGCCGAAGCCTAGGGCTGGCTCCTTGAGGGACAAGCCTCCTCCTCCTCTCCTCCTATATATACTAGAGGTTTTTAGGGTTTTGACACAAGATTTTCAGCCACATGCTACCCGTTCCTCCGGTGCATAGTTTCACCTCTAGATCGGACTTCTGCAGTGCTTAGGCGAAGCCCTGTCGGAATAGCTCCACCACCATCGTAGGAGCGCCATCATGCTGCCGAAGAACTCTTCTACCTGTCCGCTCCCTCTTGCTAGATCAAGAAGGCGGAGATCGTCATCAAGCTGTACGTGTGCTGAACGCGGAGGTGCCGTCCGTTCGGTGCTTGATCGGGACGGATCATCATTGGATCGCGGGATGCTTGGCGATTTGGATCATGAAGACGTTCGACTACACCAACCACGTTTCTTAATGCTTCCCGCTTAGCAATCTACAAGGGTACGTAGATCCACTCTCCCTCTCGTAGATGCTCATTACCATGGATAGGTCTTGTGTGAACGTAGGAAAATTTTGTTTTCCATGCGACGTTCCCCAACACACATCCCTACTGAAGAACAACTGTCCGACATCTTCACAAAGCCCTTGGATGAAAAGAGATTTTGCAAGTAGCGGCATGAGCTAAATATCTTAGAATCTTCAAATATTCTTTGAAAAAGGACACACATCCTAACACTTATGCAAAATTGATGACTTAGATGTGCAACACACGAAGTAACGTTTTTCTTCAAACAATGAAGAGTAACCCTCTAAGTGTGAAGAAATTAATGAAGAATTTGACTCTCAGAACCCTACGACAATTGTATGCGGTGTCTGAAGTCATCATTCTTATACGATGGGCCATGCCACCAATCATAGTTAAAATTCTTCAAAGTTGAGTTTTTCGTATTTTTGCAAATTCTTCAAATTTTCAAATTCCTCAAGTTTGCAAATTCCTTAACTTTTCAAATTCATTAACTTCTCAAATTCTTCAAACTATGAAACTCATTTTCTTCATTGACTACATATATATATATATGTTTGAGTTTTCAATGTCCTCAACAACATTCACTTATTGCTAATTCTTCAAGTTGATTTCATCTAAGTGAATGTGATCGAACCCTTTTCCCCTCTATGCTAAACTCAACCCAGTCTGTTCACAAATTCTTCATATGCATTCAACTTTGAAACTCGTTCAAAGTCTTCACTGTGTCCTTGACAGCTGAATAATTTGCGAACAGAAACTTTAAAATTTTCATTATCAACATTTTTGGCGTTTCCCTCTCAAACGGTTATGATTCCCACGACTGGATAACCCATGATCCCACACTATCGCCACTAATTAGAACGTGGGTGACACATGTGGCATGGAGAGCAAGGGCCAGGGGCAATCTGGTCCAAAATCTTCGGCCGAATTGGTTTTCACCTCCACTATAAATACCCTTCCCCTTTCACTATACTCGGTTACTCCTCACACTCTTCCCCGAGCTTCAACCTAGCGTCGCCACTAAAATCATCACCGCCGGTGTGGAAGAGCTTCACCGCCTCGAACTTGCTGTCGCTGTACTCGCATCGGTGGTGGAAGTCTTCATCCCGTAGCCGCTGTAGCTGTCTCCCTCTGCCGAGCCAGGTCGTGGGAGATCTGGACTGACGAACTTCCTCAATCTCATCTCACAGTTCGTCGTGTTCTTCACCAGGGTAAATAAAATCTATTTTTATTGCCCTTGTTTGATCTTCAAGTTCTCCTAAATCTTCACAAATGTGTTTATTCTTCAAGAATCTCATTCTAAAGCACCTTACATGTTCATACACTTGATGTCTTTCCCTAAGTTATGATTTTCTTCAAGATTCCCCAATTGTGTGAATTCTCAAAATTTGCACAACTCTGGAACCTAAGACAAAGAACACTTAGTGAAATTCCTCAAGACACCCATGGTCAAATTTCTTACACCTGATTTTATTGAAAAATTTCTGAGAACGCATATGACCTCTTCAAATTCCTCGCACCTATACTCTGTTCATAGGTACAAACATGTCCGCTGATGAATCACTAGGTTCTCATCAACTTAACTCATTTGCATCGTTTCTTGAGGAAAAACTGTGCACTTCTTCAGAATCTTCAAGAGTTCAAAATCCTCAGCTGAAGAAAATGGCTGATGGGAAGAAGCCACAAAAAGGTGGAATGAAAGCTGAACAGAATACTACTTTTGAGATACCTGAACCTTTGTATGCTGGTTACTGTAACCCAGATGAGTCCATACACGGCAAAGAGACAAAAGAACAGAGGAAAATCAAAATTCAGAGGATTGAACGGAGGTGGGTGGGGGAATGGAAAGAATATCGCTATGTCACTCCCAAATATATGAAGAAATTCGCACTCAAACCCCCTTGCAATAGGGCTCCTCCTACTGATGATCAAGAGGTTGATACCACAAGTGTTGCTCATGGTGAAGACTTTCCCACTGAGTGGGCAAAGCGTCAACTCAAACTTCAAAGGACTGCCGAAGCACCAGTGAAGAAATTCAATGAAGACTCTTCTGCTGTTGCCACTACCGGAGCCTCTGCAAGTGCTCTGAAGAAAAAGATGATGAAGAAATATGCTGTGAAGTCAAATCCTTCATCATCAAAGTCATCACAGCAGATTCCTCAAGCTCATCCCTCAAAGGCCTCAGCTGCTAGGTCAGTAGCTTCTCAGTCCTCGACCGCTGCTGCTAAGTCCTCAACTCCTGTGCATCTTACCTCATGCCAAAGGACTGAGGGATTCTCAATTGCTTCTGGGGCATCAACAAGTTCTTCAGCCCAAGCACATTCCTCAAGCGGTCCTTCCTTGAGGAAAATGAAAGCAATTGCTAGACGAGGCATTCAACCAAGTCCTCAACGCAAGAAGGTGGCGTTCACAATACCATCAGATTCCTCAGATGAAGCTGATGATAAGGAACTGGCTGAAATCATCAGAAACAAGCAACAACGAGTGGCTGAAGCAAAGGGCTCTCAAATTCCTCTTTTGCTTGATCCAAAAATTGTGCTGAACTTCATTAACATCTGGCACAAGGATCCCAAAACGCCCATTGATGACTTGAAGCTGCCTCCTAGTCCAGATCATGTCCTCATAGCTTCCATAGCTGAAGAAAAATGGAAGTATGAGAAGGCCAGACATACCAAGAAGGGTCAGTACAAGAAAGAGCATTTCTTGAAGAAAAATGTTCTGAATCTATCTCCTGAGGAACTTGTGAAGGTGCGGTCTGAGGTCAAAGGCTTCAGTGAGGAATTCGATTCATACTATGCTGATTGGCAAGGCGCCAAGGTTCGCTTCGTCAACATTGCTAATAAAGTCATCAATGATCACAACTCAAGGGTTGCATCTCGCTCCCAACCACAAATTCCTCAAGCTGAGGAAACTGCTCAGCCTACTGAAGAAACTGCCAGCGCTACTGAAGAAAGTCAGACCGCTGAAGAACCTGCTAGGGCACCCTCCACTAGTGTGTCTTATGAAACTAAACCCACAAGGACGACTGCATCAGTCGTGCCTGAAGAAACTGCTACCCCTTCACCCTCCTTTGAAACCCCAAAATCTTCAAAGATGAAGCAAATCAACCTTCCTTCTCCATCAGAAGTGAAGAAGACTAAGGCTGCTGAGAAGAAGGCTCTAAAGAGAAAAGCTTCAACTTCAGACTCCTCAGCTGTGAAGAAGTTGAAGACTCTGCCAAAATCTTCAACTGAACCATTAGATGCCACTCCAATCTCCTCAGCACCAGCCTATGAGATAATTCCATTTGCCGTTGACTATGTCATCCCATACGATGAAGATGAGGGAGATCATTCTGCTGCTTCGACAAAGCAGATTGATGAAGACATTGAAGTGGAAGCAAATGCTTCAAATCCAAAGGTATCATCGCCCCAGCCTCAGTTTACTGCTGAAGAGGCCGGTGTTGAAGAAATTGATGAGGATGTGGACATTGGCAATACAACTCCTGTCATCAATGATGAATATTGGGAAACTGCTCACCCAAATTCCCCAATGACCACTCCTCTATTACAGATTCCTCAGTCCCCTGCCCAGACTGAAGAAATTCACGAAGGATCTGATGACATGGCCGCTCCTACCACTAAAGAAATTCTAGCTGCACCAGCTGATGACTTTGCTACTCCAACTGCCACTAAGGAAACTGCTCCACAAATTCATCAGTCTGAAGAAATTCCTCCTATGCCTAAGGAGATAAAGGGCCACTTCAAGCCAAACCTTCAGCCGAAGCCTAGGATGCCATTCAAAGGCTCAAAGCGCCCCAAATTCCTCAAGTCAAATTTCTTCAATGAGCACATATTCTTCACTAGTCCTAATCCATATGACTCAGCCAGGGCCGGTCGAACCAGATTCTGGACTCCAACTCAGATGAACTACTATGCATCAGTTCTGTTTGACAAGAAGAAAGTCTTCGAGCACCATCAAATTCCTCATGCTGATATGGAAACAATTCCATCCTTCACGCCGGTGCTCGCAGTTCTTCATGATGCAGGACTTCTTCCCTTTTGTGTGGACATTTGCGATTGGAATCAAGAGCTAATTATTCAATTCTATGCCACACTGCACATCACAAGTGATGCCTCTGACATCAACTCCTGGGTCTTGGACTGGATGACCGGATCTACTCACCTCACTGCTCCAGCATCTGAATTGCTTCGATCAGTCCCTGTCCCAATTCCTTCTAAAGAAGCACACTGTCTTTCTGATGAACCTGCTCTACCCAACCAACTGATGCAAGTGCTGATGAAACCGTTGGCTCCTGGAAAACCCCAACGGACAACCTTTCTAGTGAAGTATTTGCTCTATGTGCCCAAGACGGTCTACCACATTCTCACCAACACCCTATGTTCTCAGAAGGGACACAACTCTGAAGAAGAAGAGGTGGAGGGAGTCATGAAGAACATTCTATTCAATATTATTCATGGGATTCCCATCAGCTTCCATGATTTCTTCTTGAGGACATTGGAAAATGCAGCATTTATGCCCCCTGGATCATGAAGTTCATCAGATCAAGGTCTTCAGTTCCCTTCAAGGCAGACTTCCAGAATCACTTCGGCTTCTTGCCCCCGATTGAAGTCCTCAAGAGCACAATTGCCTCAGTTGAAGGAAAAGGAAAGGCTATCATTGATTAAGGCACTCGTCCATTGGATGGCCAGTTTGGCAAAGCTGCATCCTTCTCCACCAATGATGACACTGCAACCCAGGATTCTGATGCAAATGCCTCAGCATAAAAACCTCAAGAGTCTGCCCCTCGTGTGATGACTAATCGTGAGCTTCTCATAAGTCTTCATCAGAAGGTTGATCGCAATAACAAGTGGGTAAAGCGTCAGTTGGCTTCCATTGTTCAAAACATGACTGTGACGCAGAACTCTATGAGGAAAAATCACTACTATGTGCATGAAATCTTCGATCACGCTTGGGCCATTCTCACACACCTCAAGACTCCTGAGGAACTCAAGGACACGGACTTTCAGCAAAACTTTGACTGGTCTCATCCTCCTAAGAAGAAATTCAAGAAGGTTCAAGTTCCTCTGATGGTTACAAGTTCATATTCTTCATCGTGTGAGACGGATGAAGCTGAGGACATTGACGACACTGCAGTGGGCCCTGCATCGACAAACGACCCCGACACCACTGGCGCTCCTTCCTCACCAACAAGATGAAATTCTTCGAGGGGCGTTAGTCCTCACTTTTTCGTCCCTTTTGATCTTTGATGACAAAGGGGGAGAAAATTTGAGTTAGTCTTCAAGCGGGACTCTATATATGGGCTGTGTTTTTTGTTTAAGTTACAACTCTTGCTCTTCTAATCTTTTGTTGTTTGAGTTGTAAACTTAAGTCCGATGGTGGTCTGACTCTTTTGAACTGCTTTCCGCATTCTTATTTCCTCAAGCACCTTAATGCATGCATGCTGAATTTCGTCAGACACCATTTTCATCATGCATTTCAAATTCTTCATATCATATGTTAAATGCGTGTATGAATTACAAGATATAGGGGGAGTTCTCCATGTTTTTAACCTGCCATGTGCATTTGCAGTCCGAAGCAAATTCCTCAAATATGCACATCTTTAGGGGGAGTTATTATATATCTTGCAATAAAATTCCTCAAACTCAGTATTTACACTTCATAGTATTATCCCCATTGAAAACTTAACCTATTTGTCATCAATCACCAAAAAGGGGGATTTTTGGTGTATTGAATACTTATAGGTTAAGGAACTAATGTGTTTGTGAGTGTACACATGCTCTATAAGTCGATGAGGAGTTGGATATATTCCGAGATTACCGACCCCTAAAAATGTATGTCTTCAACTAAAGACTTTGGTGAAGACTTTGGTATTCCCTAAAGACTTTGAAAATGAAGAAGTTGGTGTGACCTTGAAGATATGAACGAGGATTATGAAACGTGAAGACTTTTGTTTTCGTAGTTTCATTTCCTTTCTTTGAGTCATAGGAAACACCGTACTGTTAAAGGGGGCCGAGGTAATACTAAGGAAAATTTCCAACTGATGCTCAACTCAAAATCCTCAACATATCCAATCCTTCGAGTGAAGCCTTTGGAAATCTCTTGCAGTTCAATCAAGTTCTTTAGTTACAGAGATGAAGTTCTTCTGGTCTCTGAGGAAATTGATCTGACTGAGGAGTTAGGATTTCACCATTGCGAATTGCCTACAAGTGAGGAATATGATAAGCCCGAGGACTTTCATAGTTTGAAATTCTGACCATTGTTGTGCTTAGCGCCAGCTGTCCCGAATCACAAATATACACATAACGGTCATATCATTTGGGGCATGTGTCTTATCATCTCAGGTTGCACCCTGGCTATAAATAGCCACCCCCACGACCACTAGTTGGTTGGCTGCTTCGAGAGAGAACAGACACTTGTCATTTGAGAGCAACCCATCCTCCGAGGACTTTGAGAGAAAATCATCAGTGAGGAAAAACCCACAACCAAACCACCAAATCCAAAGTGATTGAGCATCACTGAAGAAATTCCTGTGTGGAAGCGACGCTTGTTACCTTTGTGGAATGTGTATCCTCCATACAGTTAGGTGTCATGGTCTAGTGCATCCTGCAGTAAATTGGGGATCACAGAGTGACCTTGGTCTAGAGCATCCAACAGTCAATTGTGGATCGCTGGGTGACCACTTTGTGAGGGTTTTGGAAGTCTACCCTGAAGACTTACCACGAGTGTTGGGCGAGGACTTTGTGACCTTAGATCAAGGAGAATACGGTAAGGACTGTATGTCCTGGGACTGTGTGTCCTCTGGTTTAAATACCAGGCCGCTCCAAACTAGACGTACGACTGTCATAGCAGTTGGAACTGGGTCATCAAACCATTGTCTTCATCGAGCTACCTGGTTCTATTTCCTCAACCCCTCTATTCCTCGTATACTTGTTGATGAAATTGATTGTTACTGTTTGAAGAATTTGACTGAAGACCTTCACAATGTCCTCACCTCAAATTCTTCAAGTTACCTTGTTCCTCACCTGCTTATCCTGTATCACGCTACCTGTAATTTGTGCATGATCATTTCGTCATCATGACTATGATGTTGCTATGTTCCTCATGCACTTGAGTACTTATTCCGTTGCTAGTTATTCATCACATTTAAAATTCCTCAAGTGATGAATTTGTAAAAATCGCGTATTCACCCCCTCTAGTCGATATAACGCACTTTCATATAGTAGATATGATCAACATGATGATGTTGACCATTGAAACCACCTCAACTCACGTGACGATCGGACTTGAGTTGGTGATTTTGGATCATGTATCACTCGAATGACCGGAGGGATGTCAATTTGAGTGGGAGATCTTAGGTAATATGATTAATTGAACTCATTATCATGAACATAGTTAGTAGTGTCTTTGCAAATTATGTTGTAGATTACTATCTCATGTTGTAGCTCCCTTGAATTTTTATAAGTTCCTAGAGAAATAGAGTTGAAAGATGATGGTAGCAATATTGCGGACTGGGTCCGTGATCTGAGGATTCTCCTCATTGTTGCACAGAAGGCTTATGTCCTTAATGCACCGCTCAGTGCACCACCCCCTCTAGCGTCATCTGTAGATGTTGTGAATATCTGACAGGCACGTTCCGATGACTACTTGATAGTTCAGTGCATCATGCATTACGACTTAGAATTGAGGCTCCAAAACGTTTTGAACGTCACGGAATATATGAGATGTTCTAAGAGCTGAAATTGGGATCTCAGGCTCATGCTCGTGTTGTGAGATATGAGATCTCCAACAAGATTCTTTGCTTGCAAGATGAAGGAGAATAGCTCAATTGTTGAGCATGTGCTCAGATTGTCTGGGTGCTACAATCGCTTGAATCGAGTGGGAGTTGGTCTTCCAAATAAGATAGTGATTGATATAGTTCTCCAAGTCACTGTCACTAAGCTACTAGAACTTGGTTATGAACTATAATTATGCCAGGGATGGAAATGATGATCCCTGAGCTATTCGCGATGTTTGACACTGCGAAGGTAGATATCAAGAACGAGCATCAAGTGTTGATGGTTAGTAAAACCACTAGTTTCGAAAAGGGAAAGGGTAAGGAGGGAAACTTCATGGATGACAAGTCAGTTGATGCTCCAGTGAAGCAACCCAAGGTTGAACCCAAACCCGAGACTACGTTCTTCTATTATGAGGAGAGCGGTCACCGGAACAACCCTAGATACTTGGTAGATAAGAAGGCTGGCAACATCGACAAAAGTATATTTGATATACGTGTTATTGATGTGTACCTTGCTAGTACTCCTAGTAGCACCTGGGTATTGGATACCGGTTCGGTTGCTAAATGTTAGTAACTAGAAATAAAAGCTACGGAATAAACGGAGACTAGCTAAGGTTGAGGTGACGATGTATGTTGGAAATGTCTCCAAGGTTGATGTGATCAACATCACAAACTCTCTCTACCTTCGAGATTAGTGACGAACCTAACTAAATGTTATTTGGTGTTTGTGTTAAGCATGAACATGATTAGATCGTGTTTATTGCAATACGGTTATTCAGTTAAGTGAGAGAATAATGGTTATTCTGTTTACATGAATAATACCTTCAGTGGTCATGCACCCATTGAGAATGGTTTGGTGAATCTTGATCGTAGCAATACACATGTTCATAACATAGATGCCAAAAGATACAAAGTTAATAATGATAGTAACACATACTTGTGGCACTGCCGCTAAATGTCATATTGGTGTAAAGCACGTGAAGAAACTCCATGCTGATGGATCTTTGGACTCATTCGATTTTGAATCGGTTGAGACATGCAGACCGTGCCTCATGGGCAAGATGACTAAAGATCCCGTTTTCGGTATGATGGAGCGGGCTAGTAACTTATTGTAAATAATACGTGTTGATGTATGCGATCCAATGAGTGTTGTCGTGTGCAGTGGATATCATTATTTTCTTACCTTCACTGATGATTTGAGTATATATGAGTATATTTACTTAATGAAACACTAGTTTGAAACGTTTGAAAAGTTCAAACAAATTCAGAGTGAAGTTTAAGATCATCGTGACAAGAAGATAGAAATATCTACGACATGATCATGGAGGTGAATATCCGAGTTATGAGTTTGGCATACAAATTTAGACAATGTGAAAGTTGTTTCACAACTCACACCACCTGGAACACCATAGTGTGATGGTGTGTCTGAACGTCATAGTCGTGCTCTACTGGATATGGTGCGTACTATGATGTCTTGTCATAGTCAATTGAAACCTCTTCCAAAATAGTGGATGTATCACTAAATAAAGTCAAGACCTCTCCAAATCCACTTTCATCAATATTGTAATAAGATTCAACATCCTCCAAAATAGTCGGATCACTACTACCTAGAGTTGACACTCTCCCAAACCCACTTTCATGAATGTAATCACCATAAATAGGAGGCATGCTATCATCATAATAAATTTTCTTATCGAAAGTAGAAGGAATCAAAGGATCATATTCATTAAGAAAATCATCCCCAAGCTTAGGATAAGCATTATTTCCAGCAAATAAATCTTCAAACATATCATACTCATTAAACATAGCATCCCCAAGCTTGTGGTTTTGCATATCATCACAATCATTCTTATCAATAGCATGAATGGAACCAATAGTATAGCAAACATTATTAGCATATTCTTCCAAGAAAATGCTAAAAAGATTCTCAAGATCATAAGGGACATCATTGCCTTCCTAATCATAATCATTAAAACAAGTAGTAGGTATCACAAAATCATACTCAATATCATCATCCTCCATCAACATATTTGATTCACTTTCATGAGGCACAATGGTGATAGGAGCAACATTATTTGGGAGAGATACCTTTTACCTCTATTATTTCTTCTTTTCTTCTTCACCACATCATGTGTGGGTTTAATTAATTTTTTCAAGCTTCTTGTTGAAGAGATTGATTGGATAGGAAGATCCTCCTCATTACCTGATTCATCATAATAAACACTAGGAGGGTATTGGGAAATATTTTCCCTTTCATTAGTACTCTCTTCATATTCTATTTGTTTTCTTGTCTTTAGATAGTTGGCAATATAAGGATTCCCAATGCAATTTACCGCACAAAACATATAAATTTCCTCTAGATCAAAATTAAGAAATCTCTCAGGATTTGGAAAACCCTTAGTTATACGTTTCATTTCTTCATACACCAAAAGAAGACTAAGCTCTTTATGATGCTCAAGGGTAATCAAGTTGTCACAATTTTTGGACATGATTTGATCATGAAATAATTTGCATTGGAGATTTAAATGACCACGTTCATTACAAAGTTCACAAGGATGACAAAATAAATTACATCTTTCAGCACAATCATCTAGCCTCTCTTGCAACTTTTTCGTTTCTAAATATTTATGCTTCTTACAGAATTTATCTTCCCTTTTTGGTGTGCATTTGCACTCCCAATTCACTCCGCAAAAATTGACATGCTTATAAGAAAGATTTTTGTCATGACTTGTGCAATCATCATTAACATTTTGGATAATCAAAGAATTCATACTAACAACACTGCAATCATGCTCATCGTTCAAATATTTTGTGCCAAACATTTTATTGACTTCTTCTTCTAACAATTGAGCACAATTTTCCGATCCATCATTTTCAAGAAAGATATTATAAAGATGATCAACAATATGATGCAACCTCAATTCCATTTTTGTAGTTTTCTTTAATAAACCAAACTAGTGATGAAACAAGAAACTAAAAGATTCGATTGCAAGATCTAAAGATATACCTGTGTAGACACGTGTTGGGCCTCCAAGCGCAGATTTTTGTAGGACAGTAGAAATTTTCCCTCAAGTGGATGACCTAAGGTTTATCAATCCATGAGAGGTGTAGGATGAAGATTGTCTCTCTCAAACGACCCTGCAACCAAATACAAGAAATCTCTTGTGTCCCCAACACACCCAATACAATGGCAAGTTGTATAGGTGCACTAGTTCGGCAAAGTGTAATATGGATGGTAGAAATATAATTTTATAATCTGAATAAATAAAAACAGCAAGGTAGCAAATAACAAAAGTGAGCACAAACGATATTGCAATGATTGAAAATGAGGCCTAGGGCCCGTACTTTCGCTAGTGCAATCTCTCAACAATGCTAACATAGTTGGATCATATAACCATCCCTCAACGTGCAATGAAGAATCACTCGAAAGTTTCTATCTAGCGGAGAACATAAGAAGAAATTGTTTATAGGGTACGAAACCACCTCAAAGCTATTCTTTCCGTTCGATCTATCCTAGAGTTCGTACTAAAATAACAGAAGCTATTGTTTCCGATCGATCTAATCAAGAGTTCGTACTAAAACAACACCAAATAATTTCAGATTCATAATACTCAATCCAACACAAATAACTTCAAGGAGTGCCCCAAGATTTCTACCGGAGAAACAAAGACAAGAACATGCATCAACCCCTATGCATAGATTACCCCAATGTCACTGCGGGAATCCGCAAGTTGAATGCCAAAATACATATCAAGTGAATCAATACGATACCCCATTGTCACCACGAGTATTCAATTGCAAGACATATATCAAGTGTTCTCAAATCCATTAAAGTATTCAATCCGATAACAACGAAATCTCAAAGGGAAAACTCAATTCATCACAAGAAGAGTAAATAGGGGAGAAACATCATATGATCCATCTATGTTAACAAAGCCCATGATATATCAAGATCGTGACATCTCAAGATCACGACAGAAAGAGATTAAACACATATCTACTGGTACATACCCTCAGCCCCGAGGGTGGACTACTCCCTCCTCATCGTGGTGGCCGCCGGGATGATGAAGATGGCCACCAGTGATGATATCCCCCTCCGACAGGGTGCCGGAACGGGCTCCCGATTGGTTTTCGATGGCTACAGAGGCTTGTGGTGGCGGAACTTCCGATCTAGGGCTACTCCGAAGGGTTTCGGAATATTTGGGAATTTATAGTGCAAAGAGCAGGTGCGGGAGGCCACCAAGGTGGGGACAACCCACCTGGGCGTGCCTGGGGCCCTAGCGCGCCCTGTTGGGTTGTGCCCCCCTCGGGGCACCCCCAGGTGCAGCTCTGGCCCATTGGGTTCCTTCTGGTCCAAAAAAATCTCCAAAAAGTTTCATGGTGTTTTGGACTCCGTTTGATATTGATTTCCTACGATGTAAAAAAAAGCAAAAAACAACAACTGGCACTGGGTCAATAGGTTAGTCCCAAAAAATGATATAAAGTTGCTATAAAATGATTTTAAAACATCCAAGAATGATAAAATAACAGCATGAATACTTCATAAATTATAGATACGTTGGAGACGTATCAATGTGGTGTATCCTTGATCAACACTTCACTCTTGCAAACAATGTGTGAAAGACGCAGGAGATCATCTTGATCGAAGATATGATGCATATACTTACCTTGAGTTCTTGAACATTCTAGTAGTAGAGATACTCTTTGAGAAAACAATGTTAGGAAACACAAGGGTATTCTACCAATAAAAAGCAATGGGACACAAAGATACAAGGATATGGAGAACATATAGAGCATAGTATTCCTTAAGATTGATATGTCTCCAAGATTATTTAGAATTTTCTCCCCCTAACTATAAAAATGTAGGATCTCCTCTCCCCTTGAATCTTAGTATGTAGATATTGGGATTGGATAGGGTGAGAAATTTCTAACATGAGAAATCAAATGTAACAAACACATCGTTCTTTGTGAACAGTTTTCTCCCCTTGTTTATATAGGTGTAAACTTATATATTCCTCTCCCCCTAAATCATATCTCCCCCTTTTCATAAGCATGTATCTCCCTCTTTAGCTTTGAAGCTTTGTATATTTCTCCCCCTTTGGCATTAATTTCCAAAAAGGTCAGACAGAGGGTCAGTTACAGGGATCATTGATTAAGATGGGATCCTTGAGAACAAGGGTAGATACAAGAATCATTCTATGACACATTGAAAATATTTTCTATTCCTTTGGATAAACTGAGAATTGGCAGAACTTCTCCTCCTGTGAGTTAGGGATCCTTGAATGTATTTCTCCCCTAAGACTAGCTTTTTATTCTTTTCCTTTTTTTAATAAAGGGGTCATCGAAGGAACAAGAACATCACAAGAACAAATACCAATAAAATTTTTATTAAAGAAACATGGATTTAGAAAAGAAGGAAAATCGGTGACTCCGGGATAAATAAATTGATGGTACCGAGATTGTGTAGTGCAACTTGTCTGCAATTTCGGTAGAACCGAGTTATTTATATCGGCGGATCCGAATGAGAGACCATGTTTCTGTTTTCACAGAGAGAAAAGAAATAGTTTTAAAAAGGGAATGCGAAATTTTTACAAAGGACATCAATTAGATAAGATTTGAGTGGTTACGAGAGATCATGCAAATAGAGAGCAAACCACACAAGATTCTTAACTAGATGATGGGCGGTGACTAGGTCACCTATATTAGAGTATATTGACTTAGGAGCCAAGCAAGAATACTTGATCATAGGTCATACTCTACGTTAAGCTCAAAATAGGGTTACCATTTTTCGATTAAGCATTTTAATGTCTTCATATCACTCGAGTTGCTTTAGCCCATGACTTGGAGTAAAGCCTTTTCAAGGATATGAGTACATACCTTTGAGTGATGTTGATGACGTTGCTCGTAGGTGAACTTGTTGAGGATGCTCGAGGTTGATGAAACTCATCTTGAATTGGGAGCAATCCTTCTCGTTCTAGTACACTAGTCACCTACAAAGGTTAGTCATGCAAGGAAGAACAATGGATATATCCACTTGACATGATACGACTTAAGATTTTGCAACTAAGATCAAGTATATGTCAAGGATATGTTTTTGTTGTCTTCTTCCTTCCATAATCAAGAGGGGTTGTGGATACTTGGTAATGACAAGATTGATTATGATTGGAGTTGATGGCAATCTTGTGGAATGAAGTTCTTCCAAGTACCTACAAAAGGTTAGATGCAAAACCAGGGAGCATAGAATTCCATGGCATATGATAATGAGTTACGAGAACATGGAAATAACAAGAAAGCTCATGCCCTTGATTGCAACCGAGTGAGTCTAGCTCAAGTTTGAAGCATCAATGATCTTCAACTCACTCCTCAAGTGACAAAATGTTTTCACATCAAGTGGCTTGGTAAAGATATCAGCTAATTGCTTGTTAGTGCGAACATGCTTAAGATTAATATCTCCTTTGGCAACATGATGACAAATGAAATGATGTCGAACTTGAATATGCTTAGTTCGAGAATGTTGCACATGATTATGACCAATTTTAATAGCACTTTCATTGTCACAAAGTAATGGAACATTTTTAACATAAATTCCATAATCCTTAAGCGTTAATGTCATCCATAGTAATTGCACACAACAAGATCTAGCAACAATATACTTAGCTACAACAGTAGATAGAGATACTGAGTTTTTTTTCTCGGATGACCAAGACACAAGAGATCTACCCAAAAATTGACAAGTACCCGAGGTGGACTTTCAATCAACCTTGTCATCAAAATAGTCCGAATCGGAATAGCCAACAATATTAAAAGAAGATCCCTTGGGATACCAAATGCCAAAGTTTGGTGTTTGTATCAAGTATCTCACAATACGTTTCACAGCCAAAAAGATGACACTCTTTAGGTGCAGTTTGATATCTAGCACACATGCAAAAACTAAGCATAATATCGGGACGAGATGCACATAGATATAGAAATGAACCAATCATAGATCGATAAACCTTTTGATCAACCGGTTCATCCTCCCTGGTAAGATCAACATGTCCACTAGTGGGCATGGGAGTTTTCATACCTTTGCACTCCTGCATGTTGAACTTTTTGATCAAGTCTTTGGTATACTTACTTTGAGAGATGAAAGTTCCTTCTCTTGATTGCTTGATTTGCAAACCAAGAAAGAATTTCAGCTCACACATCATAGACATCTCATACTTCTTGGACATCAACCTTCCAAATCCTTCACTAAATTGAGGGTTAGTGGAACCAAAGATAATATCATCCACATAGATTTGGCACATGAATAATTCACCATTAACTCTCTTAGTGAACAAGGTTGCATAAATTTTTGCCAATTTCGAAACCTTTTTCAATGAGAAACTTCGTTAAACATTTATACCAAGCACGAGGGGCTTGCTTAAGACCATAAAGAGCTTTACGAAGCTTGTAAACATGAGTAGATTTCTTAGGATTCACAAAACCAGGTGGTTGCTTAACATAAACCTCTTCTTCAATTTCACCATTTAAAAATGCACTTTTGATATCCATTTGATAAAGCGTGATATCATGGTGATTAGCATAAGCAAGAAGAATACGAATAGCTTCAAGTCTAGAGACGGGGGCATAAGTCTCACCGTAGTCCATACCTTCGACTTGCGTATATCCTTGGGCTATGAGACGAGCCTTGTTGCATGATAAGTCTCACCGTAGTCCATACCTTCGACTTGTGTATATCCTTGGGCTACTTGTCCGTCTTCGTCTTGTTTGTTTCGAAACAACCATTTGGTTCCGATGATGTTTTGTTCGTCCTCGGGCTTCTCCACGAGTGTCCACACTTTGTTTCTCTCGAAGTTGTGAAGCTCTTCATGCATGGCGTTCACCCAATCCGCATCCTCAAGAGCTTGTTATACCTTCAATGGCTTAATGCTAGAGATGAAAGAATAATGCTCACAAAAGTTAGCTAGACAACTTTTAGAGTGAGTGATTATCCCTGTTTGTATATCACCAAATATTTGGTTTAGGGGATGGTTCTTGGTCACTTGAGCTCGAAGTCGGGTTAGCTTCCGATTGTTGGATGGTGGAGCTTCTTCTTATTCATCATCATCTTCTTCATCTTTGTTTTTATTGAAGGTGTCGTTCCCTTGAGGTGGTGGTGAAGGTGGCATGGTGGATCTTCATGATGCACTTCCTCCTCTTCATCATCTCGTCGTGTACCGCTTGTGGATGCCTCCATGTCGTGTTGAGGTTCACCTTGACGTGAAGTAGGGGCTTCCACTTGAGTTGATGAAGTACTTTCCTTCACCTCCATGGGAAGAATCTTGCCGATGGGTAGATCTAGAATAGCTTCCGAAGGGTCCTTATCACGTACATAATTTGGCAATTCTTCAACTTGCGAACCATTAGATTCATCAAACTTCACATCTACTGTCTATTCAACTTTTCGAGTGAAGTTGTTGTAGACACGGTAAGTGTGAGAGTTCGATCCGTAACCAAGTAGGAATCCTTCATGAGATCTAGGAGCAAATTTAGTACGATGATGCTTATCAAGAATGTACCACTTTGAGTCAAATACACGAAAGTATCCGACTTGGGGTTTGTTACCGGTGAGTAGTGTTGGAAATATGCCCTAGAGGCAATAATAAAATGGTTATTATTGTATTTCCTAGTTCATGATAATTGTCTATTGTTCATGCTATAATTGTGTTAACCGGAAACCGTAATACATGTGTGAATACATAGACCACAACGTGTCCCTAGTGAGCCTCTAGTTGGCTAGCTCATTGATCAATAGATGGTCTCGGTTTCATGACCATGGACATTGGATGTCGTTGAAACGGGATCACATCATTAGGAGAATGATGTGATGGACAAGACCCAATCCTAAGCATAGCACAAGATCGTGTAGTTCGTTTGCTAAAGCTTTTCAATGTCAAGTGTCATTTCCTTAGACCATGAGATTGTGTAACTCCCGGATACCGTAGGAATGCTTTGGGTGTGCCAAACGTCACAACGTAACTGGGTGGCTATAAAGGTACGCTACGGGTATCTCCGAAAGTGTCTGTTGGGTTGACACGAATCGAGACTGGGATTTGTCACTCCGTGTGACGGAGAGGTATCTCTGGGCCCACTCGGTAAGACATCATCATTATGAGCTCAATGTGACTAAGGAGTTAGTCACGGGATGATGTATTACGGAATGAGTAAAGAGACTTGCCGGTAACGAGATTGAACAAGGTATGGGGATACCGACGATCGAATCTCGGGCAAGTACCATACCGATAGACAAAGGGAATTGTATACGGGATTGATTGAATCCCTGACATCGTGGTTCATCCGATGAGATCATCATGGAGTACGTGGGATCCAACATGGGTATCCAGATCCCTCTGTTGGTTATTGGCCGGAGAGGTGTCTCGGTCATGTCTACGTGTCTCCCGAACCCGTAGGGTCTACACACTTAAGGTTCGATGACGCTAGGGTTATAGGGAAATAGTGTACGTGGTTACCGAAGGTTGTTCGGAGTCCCGGATGAGATCCCGGACGTCACGAGGAGTCCCGGAATGGTCCGGAGACGAAGATTGATATATAGGAAGTGAGGATTTGGTTACCGGAAGTGTTCCGGGTGTCACCGGTAGTGTACCGGGACCACCGGAAGGGTTCCGGGGGTCCACCAAGTGGGCCCACCTGCCCCGGAAGGTTCCGTGGGCTAAGAGTGGGAGGGAGCCAGCCCCTAGGTGGGCTGGTGCGCCTCCCACCCCAGCCCAAGGCGTGACAAAGGTGGAGGGGGGCAAACCCTAGGCTTAGATGGGCCTTAAGGCCCACCCTAGGGCGCCCCACCTCTCCCTTGCCCTAGCCGCCGGCCAGATGGCATCTGGTGGCTGCCGCCACCCCTAGGGTGGAACCCTAGGGCACAGCCACCCCTCCTCCCTCTCCCTATATATAGTGGAGGTATTTGGGGCTGCACAATGCACGGTTCTCCCTCTCTCTCTGGTGCAGCCCTACCTCCTCCTCCCCTCGTTCTCCGTAGCGCTTAGCGAAGCTCTGTCGGAGTACCACGCAGCTCCACCGCCACCACGCCGTCGTGCTGCCGGAGCTCTCCCTCAACCTCTCCTCCCTCCTTGCTGGATCAAGGCGTAGGAGACGTCACCGGGCTGCACGTGTGTTGAACGCGGAGGTGCCGTCCGTTCGGCACTTGATCGGATCTACCGCGATCTGAATCGCTACGAGTACGACTCCATCAACCGCGTTCTAGCAACGCTTCCGCTTAGCGATCTTCAAAGGTATGAAGATGCAATCTCTCCCCTCTCGTTGCTGGTTTCTCCATAGATAGATCTTGGTGACACGTAGGAAAATTTTGATTTACTACTACGTCTCCCAACAGTGGCATCATGATCTAGGTCTATGCGTAGAATCTATGCACGAGTAGAACACAAAGTAGTTGTGGGCGTCGATTTTGTTAATATGCTTGCCGTTACTAGTCTTATCTTGATTCGACGGTATTGTGGGATGAAGCGGCCCGGACCAACCTTACACGTACGCTTACGTGAGACCGGTTCCACCGCCTGACATGCACTAGTTGCATAAGGTGGCTAGCGGGTGTCTGTCTCTCCCACCTTAGTCGGATTGGATTCGATGAAAAGGGTCCTTATGAAGGGTAAATAGCAATTGGCATATCATGTTGTGGTTTTGGCGTAGGTAAGAAACGTTCTTGCTAGAAACCTATAGCAACCACGTAAAAACTTGCAACTACAAATTAGAGGACGTCTAACTTGTTTTTGCAGCATATGCCTTGTGATGTGATATGGCCAGAAGGATGTGATGTGATGCATTGTGATGTATGAGATTGATCATGTTCTTGTAATAGGGTTCACGACTTGCATGTCGATGACTATGACAACCAGCAGGAGCCATAGGAGTTGTCTTACATTATTGTATGACCTGCGTGTCAATCATAAACGCCATGTAATTACTTTACTTTATTGCTAAGCGTTAGCCATAGTAGTAGAAGTAATAGTTGGCGAGACAACTTCATGAAGACACAATGATGGAGATCATGATGATGGAGATCATGGTGTCGTGCTGGTGACAATGATGATCATCGTGCCCCGAAGATGGAGATCATAGGAGCAAGATGATATTGGCCATATCATGTCACTATATTGATTGCATGTGATGTTTATCATGTTTACATCTTATTTGCTTAGAACGACGGTAGTAAATAAGATGATCTCTCAATAAAATTTCAAGAGAAGTGTTCACCCTAACTGTGCACCGTTGCTAAGGATCGTTGTTCCGAAGCACCACGTGATGATCGGGTGTGATAGGTTCTAACGTTCGCATACAATGGGTGTAAGCCAGATTTACACACGCGGAACACTTAGGTTGACTTGACGAGCCTAGCATGTACAGACATGGCCTCGGAACACGGAAGACCGAAAGGTCGAACATGAGTCGTATAGAAGATACGATCAACATGAAGATGTTCACCATGGATGACTAGTCCGTCTCACGTGATGATCGGACACGGGCTAGTTGACATGGATCATGTATCACTTGGATGACTAGAGAGATGTCTATCTAAGTGGGAGTTCATTGAATAATATGATTATGTGAACTCAATTATCATGAACTTAGTCTAAAATTGCCTTTAATATCTATATTGTAGATCCAATGGCCAACGCAAATGTCAACCTCAATTTCAACGCGTTCCTAGAGAAAACCAAGCTGAAAGATGATGGAAGTAACTATGCGGACTGGGTCCGTGGCTTGAGGATCATCCTCATAGCTTCCAAGAAACTATATGTCCTTGATGCACCGCTAGGTGACCCACCCCTTCTCCCAGTAAAACAAGACGTTGCGAACGCTTGGCATTCTCGCTGCGATGATTACTCCCTTGTTCAGTGCGGCATGCTTTACAGTTTAGAACCCGGGCTCCAAAAGCGTTTTGAGCAACACGGAGCATATGAGATGTTCCAAGAGCTGAAACTGGTTTTCCAAGCTCATGCCCGGGTCGAGAGATATGACATCTCCGATAAGTTCTTTAGCTGTAAGATGGAGGAGAATAGTTCTGTCAGTGAGCACATCCTCAAGATGTCGGGGCTTCACAACCGCTTGACTCAGCTAGGAGTTAATCTCCCGGATGACTCGGTCATTGACAGAATCCTCCAGTCGCTTCCACCTAGCTTCAAGAGCTTTGTGATGAACTACAACATGCAAGGGATGGAGAAGTCCATTCCTGAGTTGTACTCGATGCTGAAATCAGCGGAGGTCGAGATCAAAAAGGAGCATCAAGTGTTGATGGTAAATAAGACCACTAGTTTCAAGAAAGGCAAGGGTAAGAAGAACTTCAAGATAGACGGCAAAGCTGTTGCCGCGCCCGGTAAGCAAGTTGCCGGGAAGAAGAAGAACAAGAATGGACCCAAGCCTGAGACTGAGTGCTTTTATTGCAAGGGTACCGGTCACTGGAAGCGGAACTGCCCCAAGTATTTAGCGGATAAGAAGGACGGCAACGTTAAAGGTATATGTGATATACTTGTTATTGATGTGTACTTGACCAGCGCTCGTAGTAGCTCCTGGGTATTTGATACCGGTGCAGTTGCTCACATTTGTAACTCCAAGCAGGAGCTGCGGAATAAGCGGAGGCTGGCCAAGGATGAGGTGACGATGCGCGTCGGGAATGGTTCCAAGGTCGATGTGATCGCCGTCGGCATGCTACCTCTACATCTACCTTCAGGATTAGTTTTAAACCTTAATAATTGTTATTTAGTACCAGCTTTGAGCATGAACATTGTATCTGGATCTCGCTTGATGCGAGATGGCTACTCATTTAAATCCGAGAATAATGGTTGTTCTGTTTATATGAGAGAAATGTTTTATGCTCATGCCCCGCTGGTCAATGGTTTATTTTTGATGAATCTCGAACGTGATGTTACACATATCCATAGTGTGAGTACCAAAAAGTGTAAAGTTGATAACGATAGTCCCACTTACATGTGGCATTGCCGTCTTGGCCATATTGGTGTCAAACGCATGAAGAAGCTCCATGCTGATGGACTTTTGGAGTCACTTGATTTCGAATCATTTGACACATGCGAACCATGCCTCTTGGGCAAGATGACCAAGACTCCATTCTCTGGAACAATGGAGCGAGCAACTGACTTGTTGGAGATAATACATACCGATGTATGCGGTCCAATGAGTGTCGAGGCTCGCGGTGGCTACCGTTATGTTCTCACCCTCACTGATGACTTGAGCAGATATGGGTATGTCTACTTAATGAAACACAAGTCTGAAACCTTTGAAAGGTTCAAGGAATTTCAGAGTGAGGTCGAGAATCAACGTGACAGGAAAATAAAATGCCTACGATCTGATCGTGGCGGAGAATATTTAAGTCACGAGTTTGGCACGCACCTTAGGAAATGTGGAATTGTTTCACAACTCACGTCGCCCGGCACACCTCAACGAAATGGTGTGTCTGAACGTCGTAATCGCACTCTATTGGATATGGTGCGATCTATGATGTCTCTTACTGACTTACCGCTATCATTTTGGGGATATGCATTAGAGACTGCCGCATTGACTTTAAATAGGGCACCGTCTAAATCCGTAGAGACGACACCGTATGAATTATGGTTTGGAAAGAAACCTAAGCTGTCGTTTCTAAAAGTTTGGGGATGCGATGCTTATGTGAAGAAACTTCAACCTGAGAAGCTCGAACCCAAAGCGGAAAAGTGCGTCTTCATAGGATGTCCCAAGGAGACTATTGGGTATACCTTCTACCTACGATCCGAAGGCAAAGTCTTTGTTGCCAAGAATGGATCCTTTCTCGAGAAAGAGTTTCTCTCGAAAGAAGTAAGTGGGAGGAAAATAGAGCTTGATGAGGTAATTGCACCTCCACTCGAACCGGAGAGTAGCGCAACACAGGAAGTTGTTTCTGTGGAGCCTACACCGGCTAGAGAGGAAGTTAATGATGATGATCATGAAACTTCAGATCAAGTTGCTATTCGAAGGTCCACTAGGACACGTTCCGCACCAGAGTGGTACGGCAATCCTGTCCTAGAGATCATGTTGTTGGACAACGGTGAACCTTCGAACTATGAAGAAGCGATGGCGGGCCCGGATTCCAACAAATGGCTTGATGCCATGAAATCCGAGATAGGATCCATGTATGAGAACAAAGTATGGACTTTGGTGGACTTGCCTAATGATAAGCGAGCCATTGAAAACAAATGGATCTTTAAGAAGAAGACTGACGCAGACGGTAATGTCACCGCCTATAAAGCTCGGCTTGTCGCTAAGGGTTATCGACAAGTTCAAGGAGTTGACTACGATGAGACTTTCTCACCCGTAGCGATGCTAAAGTCTGTCCGAATCATGTTAGCAGTTGCCGCATTTTATGATTATGAGATCTGGCAAATGGACGTCAAAACGGCATTCCTTAATGGCTTCCTCAAGGAAGAACTGTATATGATGCAGCCGGAAGGTTTTGTCGATCCTAAAGATGCTAACAAGGTATGCAAGCTCCAGCGCTCCATCTATGGGCTGGTGCAAGCATCTCGGAGTTGGAACATTCGCTTTAATGAGGTGATTAAAGCGTTTGGGTTTGTACAGGTTTATGGAGAACCCTGTATTTACAAGAAAGTGAGTGGGAGCTCTATAGCGTTCCTTATACTGTATGTGGATGACATGCTGATAATGGGAAATAATATAGAACTCTTGGAAAGTATCAAGGCCTACTTGAATAAGTGTTTTTCAATGAAGGACCTTGGAGAAGCTGCTTACATATTAGGTATTAAGATCTATAGAGATAGATCGAAACGCCTCATTGGTCTTTCACAAAGCACATACCTTGAAAAGATATTGAAGAAGTTCAATATGGATCAGTCCAAGAAGGGGTTCTTGCCTGTGTTGCAAGGTGTGAGATTGAGTACGACTCAATGCCCGACCACGGCAAAGGATAGAGAAGAGATGAGTGCCATCCCCTATGCTTCAGCCATAGGCTCTATCATGTATGCCATGCTGTGTACCAGGCCTGATGTGAACCTTGCCATAAGTTTGGTAGAGAGGTACCAAAGTGATCCCGGAGCGGAACACTGGACAGCGGTCAAGAATATCCTGAAGTACCTGAAAAGGACAAAGGACATGTTTCTCGTTTATGGAGGTGCCGAAGAGCTCGTCGTAAAGGGTTACGTCGATGCTAGCTTCGACACAGATCCGGACGACTCCAAGTCGCAAACCGGATACGTGTATATTTTGAATGGAGGGGCAGTGAGCTGGAGCAGCAGCAAGCAAAGCGTCGTGGCAGCATCTACATGTGAAGCGGAGTACATAGCTGCTTCGGAAGCAGCAAAGGAGGGAGTCTGGATGAAGGAGTTCATCACCGACCTAGGAGTGATTCCGAATGCGTCGGGCCCGATGACTCTACTCTGTGACAACACTGGAGCTATTGCCCTTGCGAAGGAGCCCAGGTTTCACAAGAAGACAAGACACATCAAGCGCCGCTTCAACTCCATCCGTTATTACATTCAGGAGGGAGACATAGATATTTGTAAAGTGCATACGGATCTGAATGTCGCAGATCCATTGACTAAACCTCTCTCACGAGCAAAACATGATCAGCACCAGAATGCTATGGGTGTTCGATTCATCACAATGTAACTAGATTATTGACTCTAGTGCAAGTGGGAGACTGTTGGAAATATGCCCTAGAGGCAATAATAAAATGGTTATTATTGTATTTCCTAGTTCATGATAATTGTCTATTGTTCATGCTATAATTGTGTTAACCGGAAACCGTAATACATGTGTGAATACATAGACCACAACGTGTCCCTAGTGAGCCTCTAGTTGGCTAGCTCATTGATCAATAGATGGTCTCGGTTTCATGACCATGGACATTGGATGTCGTTGAAACGGGATCACATCATTAGGAGAATGATGTGATGGACAAGACCCAATCCTAAGCATAGCACAAGATCGTGTAGTTCGTTTGCTAAAGCTTTTCAATGTCAAGTGTCATTTCCTTAGACCATGAGATTGTGTAACTCCCGGATACCGTAGGAATGCTTTGGGTGTGCCAAACGTCACAACGTAACTGGGTGGCTATAAAGGTACGCTACGGGTATCTCCGAAAGTGTCTGTTGGGTTGACACGAATCGAGACTGGGATTTGTCACTCCGTGTGACGGAGAGGTATCTCTGGGCCCACTCGGTAAGACATCATCATTATGAGCTCAATGTGACTAAGGAGTTAGTCACGGGATGATGTATTACGGAATGAGTAAAGAGACTTGCCGGTAACGAGATTGAACAAGGTATGGGGATACCGACGATCGAATCTCGGGCAAGTACCATACCGATAGACAAAGGGAATTGTATACGGGATTGATTGAATCCCTGACATCGTGGTTCATCCGATGAGATCATCATGGAGTACGTGGGATCCAACATGGGTATCCAGATCCCTCTGTTGGTTATTGGCCGGAGAGGTGTCTCGGTCATGTCTACGTGTCTCCCGAACCCGTAGGGTCTACACACTTAAGGTTCGATGACGCTAGGGTTATAGGGAAATAGTGTACGTGGTTACCGAAGGTTGTTCGGAGTCCCGGATGAGATCCCGGACGTCACGAGGAGTCCCGGAATGGTCCGGAGACGAAGATTGATATATAGGAAGTGAGGATTTGGTTACCGGAAGTGTTCCGGGTGTCACCGGTAGTGTACCGGGACCACCGGAAGGGTTCCGGGGGTCCACCAAGTGGGCCCACCTGCCCCGGAAGGTTCCGTGGGCTAAGAGTGGGAGGGAGCCAGCCCCTAGGTGGGCTGGTGCGCCTCCCACCCCAGCCCAAGGCGTGACAAAGGTGGAGGGGGGCAAACCCTAGGCTTAGATGGGCCTTAAGGCCCACCCTAGGGCGCCCCACCTCTCCCTTGCCCTAGCCGCCGGCCAGATGGCATCTGGTGGCTGCCGCCACCCCTAGGGTGGAACCCTAGGGCACAGCCACCCCTCCTCCCTCTCCCTATATATAGTGGAGGTATTTGGGGCTGCACAATGCACGGTTCTCCCTCTCTCTCTGGTGCAGCCCTACCTCCTCCTCCCCTCGTTCTCCGTAGCGCTTAGCGAAGCTCTGTCGGAGTACCACGCAGCTCCACCGCCACCACGCCGTCGTGCTGCCGGAGCTCTCCCTCAACCTCTCCTCCCTCCTTGCTGGATCAAGGCGTAGGAGACGTCACCGGGCTGCACGTGTGTTGAACGCGGAGGTGCCGTCCGTTTGGCACTTGATCGGATCTACCGCGATCTGAATCGCTGCGAGTACGACTCCATCAACCGCGTTCTAGCAATGCTTCCGCTTAGCGATCTTCAAAGGTATGAAGATGCAATCTCTCCCCTCTCGTTGCTGGTTTCTCCATAGATAGATCTTGGTGACACGTAGGAAAATTTTGATTTACTACTACGTCTCCCAACAAGTAGCTCGTATGACATTTTACCGAGAAGTTGTGCAAGTGAAGTCGGTTTATGGCATGACATGTTGTTTCAATGGCTTCTACCCAAAAGTGTCTTGGCGTCTTGTATTCGTCAAGCATCGTTCTTGCCATCTCAATGAGCGTCTAGTTCTTCCTCTCAACAACTCCATTTTGTTGAGGTGTGTACGTAGCCGACAACTCATGTGAGACACCTTCTTCATAAAGAAAGGTATCCACATGGATGCTCTTGAACTCCGATCCGTTATCGCTCTGAACCTTCTTGATCTTCACTTCAAACTAATTTTGTGCTTTGCGAGCGAATTTCTTGAAGATCTTTTGAACCTGCGACTTATCATCAAGAAAGAATACCCACGTAAATCTGGAAAAATCATCAACTATAACTAGACCATAGGAATTTCAACCAAGACTCTTGTAAGCATTAGGACCAAAAAGATCCATGTGAAGTAACTCGAGTGGTCTCCTAGTAGTCATCATATTCTTAACGGGATGACTTCCACCTACTTGCTTTCCAGCTTGACAAGCACTACAAAGTCTATCTTTGTCAAAGATAACATCTTTAACACCAAGTATATGATCACCTTTGATAAGCTTGTCCAAATTACGCATGCCAACATGTCCTTGTTTTCTATGCCAAAGCCACCCTTTAGAAGATTTTGCAATAAGACAAGTATGAGGTTTGGATCTCTTAGTGAAATCAACAATGTATGGATCACTTGTACGGAAACCAGTAAAGACCATTTTATGATTATCTTGACGAAACACTTGGCAATCTACTTTCGTGAATAACACATTGAAACCGAAGTTGGCAAGTCTAGATACGGAAAGAAGATTGTAGCCAAGAGATTCAACAAGCATGACATTTTGAATAGAGATATCATGGGATATGATCACCTTACCACGACCAAGTACCTTACCTTTGGAGTTATCTCCAAACATTACGTACCTTCGCGGTCCATGGTTTGGTGTGATCTCTTTGAACATCTCTCTATCTCCGGTCATATGATCGATACATCCGCTATCGAGAATCCACTCTTTTCCTTCGGACATGTAATCCTTAAAGATTGCCCTGAGACTTAGATTCTTCATGATCTTATCATAATGGATGTCGAACAACTCATCTTCATCATAGTAGCCATGTTCCACATTGTCATCATTAGTTGGGAAATCCTAGTCATAAAGAACAATAGATTCGTTAGAATTGTGATCATTACAATGTTCAAGTTTATGAATGCGAAGGGCTTCTATAATGATGTTGTTGATAGTTGTGACATCTCCTTTAGCACGCATGAGGTCTCTAAGCTAAAATAGACAATCATTAAACTTGGTATCACAAGGCGTCATTTTGTGGAAGACAATAGTTTTATGAAGAATTTCATCAAGATTACTCAATGAATAACTTGGATATCGTTTCTCCAAGTCATTCCACAAAGTGTAAGAACATTCAAAATTCTTCATTTGGTTGAGCATGTTTCTAGGCAAAGCTCTAACAATGAGATTAACAGTTCTAAGGTTGCATAGCATATCAATTTCCTCTTCATGTGTGGGATGTAAAGGATCGATGGAGGCACATAAGGCTCTTAACAAATTTATTCGATTGAATTTCGTTAAACAGCTCAAGTATCAAAGTTTTCCATTGACTATAGTACTCTCCATCAAGAATTGGCACTGTACAAATCAAACTCTGTATACTAGACACATCCATCTTCCTCCATGGTGATTAAACTGAAGCAATGGAGACCAATGCTCTGATACCACTTCTAGGATCACTAGAAGAGTGTCTAGAGGGGGGGGGTGAATAGACTACTAGCAGGAATTTAAAACCTAACCTTTTCCCAAGTTAATTGGTTGGCAAATTTTAACACTTTTAGCAAGTCTAACAGCCCTACATATGCATGTATACAAGTATGGCAGCAGAAAGTAAAGACATTGCACATGAAGTAAAGAGATGAGATAGGAAGATCAAACGCAATAGGAGATGCAAAGATTTTTCCCGTGGTTCCAATAGGTGGTGCTATCGTACGTCCATGTTTATGGAGTCCTTAACCCACAGAGGGTAACGGTTGCGAGAGTCCATGGAGGGCACCACCCATAAGGGTCCACGAAGTAGCAACCTTGACTATTCCATACGGCTTCCGTCCATGAAGGACTAGCCTCATTATGAGTAGATCTTCACGAAGTAGGCTATCTCCTTGCCCTTACAAACTTCTTGGTTCACTGCACAACACGAAGTAGGAGGCTCCCAAGCGACACCTAACCAATCTAGGAGGCACCACCCTCCAAAAGGTAATAGGCTTGGTAATCACGATGAACTCCTTGCTCTTGTGCTTCAAGATGATAGACTCCTCAACACACAATCACTCTCTCACAGATTTGGCGTGGTGGAAGAGATGGGATTGGTGGAAAGCAACTTGGGGAGGCTAGAAATCAAGATCCATATGGTTGGCGTGGAAGATCTTGATCTCAACAAAAGGGTAGGTGGTTCTCTCTTAGAAAATCTGATAGGATAGGTATGGAATAGTTCTGAGTGCTTCTCTTTCGAGTAGGTGGTGGTGGAGGGGTATACATAGGCATCCCCAAGAATCCAACCGTTACACACAAAATGACCAATTAGGTGACACCAATGTGTTAATCTTGGTGGTACCGAAGTGATCAAAAGGTGGCAACTTTTGAATCTCGGTGAGACCGATATATGAAACTCGGTTGCACCGATAAGGTGACCAACGGTCAGATTTCCAATCTCGGTGATGCCGACCCAAGAATCTCGGTGGTACCGAAAATGTGAATTTGCGTAACAGAAAGTTGGAAACCGAAACTCGGTGCCACCAGTATGGAATCAGTTGCACCAAAGTGGCTAGGGTTTGTCTGAGTCTGTCTAGGTTCTGGAATCGGTGGCACCAGGATAGGAATACTGGTTACACCAAAGTGGCTAGGGTTTGGCTGAGTCTATCTAGGTTCTCGAATTGGTGGCACCGGGATAGGAATGTTGGTTGCACCGATTTTGAATGTTTGGCTATAGACAGACTTTGGTGGGAGAGCTTGTGGATGTTTTTGGTGACTATCACTTGTGCACGTATGAGCATTTTGTTCACAAAAAAAAACCTTACACCCTTTCAATAGTATTGGCTTTCCTATGGACTCAAAGTGATTTCTCACAACTATAAAATGTAGAGTCCTCTTGCTTGAAGCTTGGCCAACCTATTTCCTTGCATCTTGGGGTAATTCCACAATCTCCACAATCCTTTTGCCAACCCAACTCTCCATGGACTATTATCTGAAATACACTAGATAGAGGTGTTAGTCCAAGTGACAATGTATGTTGTCATGAAATATCAAAACCACCAAGGGAGGATGTTGTGCTTTCAGAGACCTTATAATGCTATGGCTGGGTTTAACTTAATGACCTTTAGTAGTTGCGGAAGCATGCTAGAGTTCCAATCATAAGTGCATATGATCCAAGTAGAGAAAGTATGTTAGCTTATGCCTCTCCCTCATATAAAATTGCAATAATGATGACCGGTCTAGTTATCGATTGCCTAGGGATAATTCTGCAACTCCAACCACCAATTTTCCACACTCGTTGAACTAACTTAATTGTTACTTTATCTCTGCAGCCCCTAGATTTTATTTACATGCTCTTTATTATCTGACAAACCTATCCTGACACACCTACAAAGTAGTTCTAGTTTCATACTTGCTCTAGGTAAAGCGAACTTTAAGCATGCGTAGAGTTGTATCGGTGGTCAATAGAACTTGAGGGAATATTTGTTCTGCCTTTAGCTCCTCATTGGGTTCAACACTCTTACTTATCGAGAATGGCTACAATTGATCCCCTATACTTGTGGGTTATCAGCCCGCACCTGGCTAAACAGCCTAGCATCCAGTAGCATCAACACCTGGATGGACTTCGAGGAGGCGTTCATACGCAACTTCATTGGGACCTACAAGCCGCCCGGTTGCCCCCACAAATTAGCCATGTGCGTTCAGGATCCAGACGAGGTCCTCCAGGACTACCACACCCAATGGACCGGACTCCACAACTCATGCGAAGGAGTGCACGAGGTGCAAGCCATCCAGTACTTCATCGAGGGTTGCCGCGACGGCACCCACCTAAAGCAAAAACTCTTGTGCTCCGAGCCAGCAACCCTGGCGGACCTCATGGCCAAGGCGGACAAGTACGCCATGGCCGACTCCACAATGTAGGTCAAGGTCAGCACGCCCGGCAAGGTAGCCCTGCTGCCAGCCGCGTCACGACTGGCTGCTGACAACCGGCAGCCGCAGAACAACAAGCGCAAAACCAGTCAGCCAGATTCCCGATACGGGAGCCGGTAGGTCGCCACCATCGAAGAGGAGCGGCCATATGCCTAGGATTCCAGCCAGCGTCAGCGCACCGGCAAGGCTGTCTGGCAGCCCAAGCTCACCTTCCCTACTATCATCACTCCAGGGTCAAGCCATCAATGCATATGCTCCAGCAGTGCAGCTTCTCGCAGTGGTTGGACCGTGGGGAAGTCCTTCCGGCTCCTCCGGCACCGCCTCTCTATGCACCGATGCCGGCCCCTGCTCCTGCTTCGGTCCTAGCTCCGGCTCCGGACAGCGCGACAACTGCCTGCTCGATCAGTTCCCCAACCAGGATGGATCCTACGTCGTCTTCACCAGCGAAGAGACGGACAAGCACACCCAACGCCGGCTCAAGCGCGAGGTGAACGCCACCATGCCTTCAACCCCCCAATTCATGGATTGGTCCGAGAAGCCGTTTACCTGGAGCCGGGCGGACCACTCGGCCGTAATGCCAAGCCCTGGCCGCTAAGCCCTCATCCTCGATCCCACCATCGTCTCCGAGAGACGCACATGCCATTTCTCACGGGTGTGGATCGACGGGGAAACAACATGAACATCCTCTATCGTGACACGATGCTGAAACTGGGTCTCAAGGAGAAAGACCTACGAGCGAGTTGAACGGTTTTCCATGGCAGCATGCCAGGAAAATCTTGCACCCTGATACGTCTCCAACGTATCTATAATTTTTGATGATGTCATGCTATTATATTACCTGTTTTGGATGTTTTATATGCATTAATATACTATTTTATATTATTTTTGGGACTAACCTATCAATCTAGAGCCTAGTGCCAGTTTCTGTTTTTCCTTGTTTTTGAGTTTTGCACATATGGAATATTGAACGGAGTCCAAACGGAATAAAATCTTCGGAATGATTTTTTCTAGAAGGAAACAAATCAAACATGCTTGGAGTGCACGCCGGGGCACCTTCTAGGAGGCCACAAGCCTGGTAGGCGCGGCCACCCCCTAGCCGCTCCTGACAGGCTTGCCGTCTCCTGGCAGGTCTCCTAACCCTATTCTTCGTCCTATAAATACCCAAATATTCCCCCAACACCAGAACGATCCACGCAAATACTTTTCCGCCGCCAGAAGTCTCCATTCCCGAGAGATCCAATCTTGGAGCCCTTTTCGGTAATCTGCTGGAGGGGGTTTCGATCATGGAGGGCTTCTACATCAACTCCATTGCCCCTCCGATGATGCGTGAGTAGTCCACCATAGACATACGGGTCCATAGCTAGTAGCTAGATGTCTTATTCTCTCTCTCTTTCATATTCAATACCATGTCCTTCATGATATCCATGGGGATCTATCCGATGTAATGCTCTTTTGTGGTGTGTTTGTCAAGATCCGATGAATTGTGAGTTTATGTTCAGATTTTCCATGAATCTTATCTAAATTCTTATATGCATGATTTCATATCCTTGTAAGTCTCTTCGAGTTATTTGTTTGGTTTGGCCAACTATATTGGTAATTCTTGCAATGGGAGAAGTGCTTGGTTTTGGGTTCAATCTTGCGGTGTCCTCACCCAGTGACATAGTAGGGGTAGTGAGGCACGTATTGTATTGTTGCCATCAAGGGTAGGTTTTCATAATATTGCTTGAGTTTATCCCTCTACATAGTGTCATATTTCTTAATGCATTACTATGTTCTTCATGAACTTAATACTCTAGATGCAGGCAGGAGTCGGTCGATGTGTGGAGTAATAGTAGTAGATGCAGAATCGTTTCGGTCTACTTGACATGGACATGATGCCTATATGCATGATCATTGCCTTGGATAACTACATGATTATTCGCTTTTCTATCAATTGCTTGACAGTAATTTGTTTACCCACCATGACATTTTCCTTCAAGAGAGAAGCCTCTAGTGAAACCTATGGCCCTCGGGTCTACTTTCCATAATATATTTTCAGATCTATAAACTAGAAATACCAAAAATACTTTGCTGCAATTTATTTACCTTTTACTTTCCGTTCTCGTTTACATCTATCTCTATCGAATGTAATCCTTGCAAATAATCGTGAAGGGATTGACAACCCCTTTGTAGTGTTGGGTGTAAGAGTTTGATTGTTTGTGTAGGTGCATCCATTGGTGACTTGCTTATTCCTCCTACTGGATTGATACCTTGGTTATCAACAACTGAGGGAAATACTTATCTACTTTGCTGCATCACCCTTTCCTCTTCAAGGGAAAACCAACGCAAGCTCAAGAGGTAGCACACCCCCATCGACAAGATTGAGCTTGATGTTCTCTTCGGCGGCCAGAGCCACTTCCGTCATGAACCGATATGGTTTGAGGTAGTGGACCTTGACAGTCCCTACCATGCGCTGCTGGGCCGGCCGACACTCGTCAAGTTCATGGCGGTCCCCCATTACGCCTACCTCAACCTCAAGATGCCGGGACCCAAGGGCATTATCACCATCGCCGGCGACTACAAGATGTCGATCGAATGTGCGTGCGACGGCAGCCGGCTGGCCGAAGCCTTGGAGATAGCGGAGGAGAAGTAGCAGCTTGACTGGATCATGGCCCACACCTCTGGCCAGCTGACCATGCCGGCTCCTCCGTCCCAGTCGGCTGGCGAGGTGTTGTTCCAGCCGTCCGAGGACACTAGAGAAGTGCCACTCGACCCAGCCAACCCCAAGAAGTGCGTCACCATCGGGTCTCGCCTCGACAACAAATAGGAAGGCGATCCTGTCGACTTCCTCCATGAGAATCGGGACATCTTTACATGGTATCCAAAGGACATGTCGGGTGTTCCGAGGAAGTTCACCGAGCACAAACTTCATGTGTGTCCGGATGCGAAGCCGGTCAAGCAACCCCTGCGCTGTTTCTCCGAGGAGAAGCGACGTACTATAGGAGAAGATATCGCCCGACTGCTCACAGCCGGCTTTATCATGGAAGCGTTCCACCCCGACTGGCTAGCCAACCCGGTCCTTGTGCTGAAGAAAAACAATACTTGGTGCATGTGTATTGACTACACGAGCCTGAACAAGGCATGTCCCAAGGACCCATTCGCCCTGCCACGGATCGATCAAGTCATCGACTCCACGACCGGATGCGATTTAGTGTCCTTCCTGGACGCCTACTCATGCTACCACCAGATCAAGCTGGAAACTGCCGACCGGCTGAAGACCTCCTTCATCACACCTTTTGGGTCTACTATTACATCACCATGTCCTTGGGCCTGAAGAATGTAGGCGCTACCTTCTAGCACTGCATGCAGAAGTGTCTCCTGCCTCAGATAGGCAGGAACATCCTTGTTTACGTGGACAACATTGTCATCAAGACCAAGAAGCATTTCAGCCTCCTCGATGATCTCCGGGAGACATTCGCTAATCTGCGCGAATTCAAGACCAAGCTCAACCTGGAGAAAATTTTCTTCGGCGTGCTAGTCGTCCAGCTCCTGGGTTTCTTCGTGTCCGCTCGCTGCATCGAAGCTAACCTGACGAAGATCAAGGCCATCGAGCGCTTGCAGAAGCCAGCCAAGCTCCGCTATGTCTAAAAGTTCACCGGCTGCCTTGCCTTGCTCAGCCGGTTCGTCAGCTAGCTAGGGGAGAAGGCCCTGCCCCTCGACCAGCTCATGAGGAAGACACCGAAGTTCGAGTGGGCCGACCAGGCGAACGAGGCGTTCCGCGACCTCAAGCGCGTGCTCTCTAGCGCTCCTGTCCTGCGACTCCAACTAAGAAGGAGCCGATGCTCGCATACATAGTGGCGACCACCCGCGTGATTAGCGTCATGCTGGTGATGGGGCGGCCAGAGGAGGGCAAAACGCTGACAGTTCAGCACCCCGTCTACTACCTCAACGAGGTCCTCTCCGCCTCCAAGTAGAACTACCCCCACTACTAGAAGATGTGCTACGGCATATACTTCGCCGCCAAGAAGGTCAAGCAGTACTTCCAAGACCACACCATGACCATGGTGAGCACGACCCCACTCGGGGAGATGATGAGTGGCCGAGAGGCCACCGGCCGGATCGCCCAATGGGCCATCACCCTCGCCAACCACAAGATTCGGTACGAGCCTTGCACCGCCATCAAGTCGCAGACGATGGTTGACTTCCTCGTCGACTGGCCCAAAATTGAGTTTTTGCCGCCTCCCTCGGACTCCACGCATTGGCGCATGCATTTCGATGGCTCGAAGATGTGGACAGGCCTGGGAGCCGGCATCGTCCTCTCATTCCCGAAGGGGGGCCAGATCAAGTTCGCACTCTAGATACTCTTCGCCGCCTGCAACAACATGGCCGAGTACGAAGCGCTTGTCCACGGCCTTCGGCTCGCCAAGGAAATCGGGATCCGGCGCATCCTTTGCTTTGGTGACTCCGACCTCGTGGTGCAACAGGTCTCTGGCGAATGGGACGCCAGGGACACCAACATGGACAACTATCGCTTCCTCATCTAGCAGCTCACCGGATCCTTTGAGGGCGGCGAGTTTCACCACGTCCCCTGAGCGGACAACGAGGCGACCGATACACTGGCATAGATCGGCTCCACCCGACAGGCCATCCCAGCCGGCGTCTTCCTCGAACGACAGCTCAAGCCTTCGATCAAGACCTCCCCCGGATCGGAGTCTATCTTTGTGCTGGCCAACGCCGCCAGCTCTTTGTCGGATGTGGCTGCCTAGCCGGCACCATCATCCCTGGCCGCTCTGCCAGCGCCATCGACTCCGACTGCCCTGCCGACACCTCCAGCTCCGGCTGTCATGCCGGTCATGTCGGCTCCAACCACAAACGCCCCCACAACAGCCGGCTCCGGTTCCACAACTGTCATGATGGCGATCGACGCCCCCTTCTCTTATCCAGCCCTAGGGACTGGCGTCTTGATCCCAGGGACTGGTCAGCCGGCCCCAGGGGTTGGTGAGCCGGTCCCGGGGACTGATCTACCGGACCCGGTGGCTCCAGCTGCCTTCGACGTGCCGCTCGAGCTCCAGCCGGCTCCTGTCTCGATTCCCTCATGGGCCCAGCCTATTCTGGCATTCCTCTTGCGCGGTGAGCTCCCCCCTGATGAGGCCCTATCAAGACAAATCCAACACCAGGCCCCGGCCTACAGCATCATCAAGCGCGGGCTGGTTCATAGTAGCACCACCGACATTTTCCAATGCTGCGTCGAGCTGGAGAAGAGGCAAGAAATCCTCCTCGACATCCACTAGGGCGAGTGCGGGCATCACGCTGCCTCCAGGACCCTGATGGCCAAGGCATTCCGCCACAGTTTCTACTGGCCGACGGCCTTGGAGGAGGCCAAGTAGCTGGTCGACAAGTGCGAGGGGTGCCAGCGTTTCAGCATGCAGAGCCACCTGGCAACGACAACCCTCTAGACCATCCCACTCTCGTGGCGCTTTGCCTTCTGGGGGATGGACATGGTAGGACCCTTCAGAACTGCACGAGGCGGCATGACGCATCTACTCGTGGCAGTCGACAAGTTCACAAAGTGGATAGAGGCAAGGCCCATCAAGAAGTTGGACGGCCCCGCCGTCGCCCAGCTCATCAAGGACATCACGGTCCGCTACAGCATTCCCCAAAGCATCATCACCGACAACGGCACGAATTTCGCCAAGGGCGCAATTGCGCGTTTCTACTCCCAAGAGGGCATCCGGCTCGACCTCGCGTCGATGGCCCACCCATAGTCAAACGGCCAGGCGGAAAGGGCAAGCGGCCTGATCCTGCCCGGCCTCAAGCCTTGGCTCGCGGCACCCCTCGTACGGTCAGCTGGCTGCTAGATTGATGAGCTGCCGGCTATCCTCTAGAGCCTCAGGACCATGCCTAATCGGTCGACCGCCTACAACCCTTTCTTTCTCGTATATGGGTCCGAGGCAATTAACCCCATCGAGATCGACTTCAATTCTCCTCGGGTTACCCTATATACGGAGAAGGATGCAAAGGAGGAAAGAGAAGACGACGTCGACCTCCTCGAGGAGGCCCGTGAGCTAGCGCTCAGCCGAACGGCTATCTACCAGCAGAAGCTCCGGCACTACCACGGCAAGCGGATCCGGCCCCTCTCCTTACGTAAGGGGGACCTGGTGCTCACGCGGATCTAGCGAACAGCCGGCCAACACGAGCTATCCTCCCCATGGGAGGTCCCGTTCATCATCAGCAAGGCACTGCACAACAATGCCTACTACCTGATCGATGCCCAGAAGTCGCAGAAGCGCAAAAGGGACGCCTCCGACGGGGAGACGTAGCGCCCATGGAATGCAACGCTCCTTCGAGCGTTCTACTGCTAAGAAAAAAACATGTATGTATGTATCTTCCCTTCTGTTGGAACTTAATGAATGCAACAGGGGCCCCAAGCTGGCACTTGGGGCACGCCTGTTTTCAATTCCTTCACAGGTTTGTCATTATTTAAGCATGGCACCCGGGTCCGTCTCCCCGGCACGGGGGCTTGCCGGCTCTTCTCCAAGGTGGACAAGTAGTGTGAGCAAGCAACCCTTCACTACCCCCTACCCAGCCACATTGCCACCCCCAGCTGTCCGACTAGGTGGACCATGAGGTAGGAAGGAATTTATCACGCAAAACCCGCCTGACGAGTAGCAGAAGGACAGGTCCAACCGGACCATGTTAGAAACCAGCCTCTGTTGGCTCGCCCCAGCCCTAGCCGGACGACTCTAAGGCCCTCTCGTTTTTCCAAGGATGACGCTCCATCCCTGTCCCAGACCGGCTCCCGGCTGGCTGACAGGCGGGGCCGAATCCGGAAGGTATCCCTGCTTGAAATATGAGTCAATAGGCAAAGGGTAAAGGAAGAGCTGGCACACATACATTTCAAATGCCAAGCAAGTTAAAAGGCCATAGGCCAAGGGTTCTTTACAATAAACCACCAATGGGTGGCAATGAGTCTTAAAACAAACAAGTTTTGTAGCAAGGAAAGAAAAGATACAGGGCACACAGGGCAACTCAGGCTGCCGATTCGTCGCCGGCCGGCTCATTAGGTTGCTCAACTAAGGCCGTAGCCTCCGGGTCCTCCTCCGTGGCTTCCGTGGCTTCGGTGTCGCTGCCGGTACTGGATGCAGTGCTCTCATCGGCAACCTCCTCATCTTCAGGCCCTTGGGGATTTCCGAATGAGTCCTCGGCAATAGGTTCGCCGTCCTCACCAAGCGCCGACAGGAGCTCGTCCGGGTCGACGTACGAGGCCAGCTCATTGGCTCGACGGACGAGGGAGCCTTCATGGGTGACCTACTCCTCCTCAGGAACCTCATGCATCGTGGCTAGCCGGTCCAAGTTGACACTGCGGTACCACGACGTGATGAACCGGAGGGCCATCTGTGCCCCGGCATGAGCCGCCGATGCCTTCCAGACCTCGACCCGGGCCACTGTGTTCTCCAGCCATAATGCCATGTGGCGCGTCGGATACCACGACCCGACAAAAGGGACGAGATCACCTCCTTGTTGGCTGTCTTGAGCCGGTCCATGCAGCGCTGAATATGGATCAGCCAGTTCTCGATGGCCAGCCCGAGCTCCGCCCTGTCCCAGCCGGTATTCTCCTCAATCTCCTGCCTGCGCTACCACAGGCATTCCCGGTGATCCGCCACAGCCTACTCGGCATGGCGCTGGGTCTCCGAGAACCGCTCTGAGAAAAGAAAAGAATCAACGAACGGGTCAAAAGCAAGATGAAGGCAGTCGGTAGAGGAAGAAGCCTCGAAAGCAAAACTTACGCTGGAAAGCATCATCCATTTCGATGGCAAACTGCAAGGCCGCGTTCCTCTCTCTCTCCAGTGCCGTATCCGCCTAGGAAAGGGTGGCTCCGCATGCCTCAAGCTCGCCCTCGAGACGGGTCACCCTCTCAGGCCGCCACTTCCCATTGCAGCTCCGCGCCCAGGCGCTCCTGGGCCGCCTGCCCATCCACAAGCAGGCCGGCCAGCCGGTCCTGCTCCGACGTGATCACCTAGAGATCCCACGCCAGCCGGTCCCGCTTGGAGGCCAAATCGTCCCTCTTCTGTCGGATGGAGATCAGGCCGTTCAGCTCTTCTATGAAAAAGACTAACCTAGGTTACCAAATGTGCACAAGATTCATGTCAGCTTGTTGGGGATACACTTATAGGTAGGACCATGAAGGGAAAAATATCATAATACCATGGGTCCCACGCATCAGGTGGGTCCGGATAAATACATACATACTATTCACTCGACTGAGTACGTTCCATCCACTCGGACGACAGTCAACCACTCGGCCATATGTCTCACTCGGATATGCGAAGACCAACAAGGCAGTCGAAGCATCATTCTCATTGTGGAGGTTCTGTAGTGGGCTGACTTTATGGCATCAATGCCTCGTCTTGTAACATAAGAGGTGAGAGGGTGGCGCATTCTATATAAGCCACCCCCACCGCATAGCTCCCGGCTAGCTTCTTCTCCCCCTGGCGGGCTCATTCTTCCTCGGGAGCTCTGGCTCTCTCTAGTATCGGGACTTAGCTAGGAGATCCGTTCTCCACTCTCTCAAATATACCATGTAACTCATGTCCATAACAGATAGAGCAAAGCCTCTCCGGAGCACGAGGCGTAGGGCTGTTATCTCCACCGTGAGAGGCCCGAACTCGCTAAAACCACAGTGTCACCCATTTGCATCTCGATAGATCATGCTCCATTATCCTAACCCTCTCTAATGTCGGAATCATTCCCACGACATTTGGTGCCCACCATGGAGAATGGCGTCTATCGAGCCATGATGCAAATGGTTTATTTTGATTCTATGTTTATTTTTCTGTCATGATCTCACACTGTCTGTCTCCGCACTGAATAAAGCATCACAGAAAGGAGAAGAAAAGAGACAACTTCACCCGACGCTGCTGCAGACATGCAAGACGGCTCATGAACAAATTAACCGAGGGATTTCTTCACACTCGATGCTATCTTCTACGATCTAACAATCATCATTCCTCAGGCGAATCTCATGAGTTGCAACCCCTTCGATGGAGGTCTTGACCCGGCCCGCAGGGTGACTTTGTGCTCGGGTCGAACACGCAGCAACGCACTCCGTGATGGCCGGCCACCGGTGCGCCCTAGTGCACGCGACCACCTGTGATGTCCGCTCGCCGGCCTCGTCCACGATGTCTTCATCAAACCCCCACATAGGACACTTCCTCCAGCGTCGTACCCAAATCCTGACGTTGATCGGGATCGAGGGAAATGACCTTGCCAGCCGTTCATCCCGTGCAATTGGTGTGCACGAACGCAGCTCAGCAGCGCCCCTGGGCCGCTAGCCGATTTGTTATAACATTCACCTCCTCGTTGACTATTGCATGCAAGAAAAGTAACGGAAGGACATGGGTCTCATAGCTCTTCTAAGGAGTTGATTGACCGCCTCATTAAGGGGCCAGTTAGTGGGGATTTCCCACGTTGGTTACCTAATTACGGCGTTCAAAGCACGCTATCTCCATGACTTCCGCTATTTATGTACCGGTCAATTGGTGCATGCATGTATAACTATTCAACATTTAACTATGGCTTTACTTACAAACATGTAGGGTTGCCGGATGGATCTTTCACCCGAACAGATGAATCCACTCGAGTATAGACTCAAGTTCACTCGGGCATGGACCCGAGTCCCTCGTACAGTATCACTGTGCAAGTTGGAAGGACAGACACGGTCATGGATCGGTGTCAGCATTGATGACTCGTCCTGTTGGCGTCGAGCGCTCGATGCACTACAGAAGCTAGGTGTTGGCGCCTCCTCCCCTGGCATCGGCCGCCTGCCATGGGCACCACACCTGAGGCACACATGCAGCTCGACACAGGAGCGCGACAATCTCCTCTCCGGATCAACTACGCCTTCGGGCACGGCAACAGGCATCATCTGCCTGTCGTCGTCTCTGACTATGTCCGCGACGCAGCCAACTACGCCTTCGCGCATGGCAACCAACACCATCCATCGTTGTCGTCTCCGATCATGTCCGCGATGCAGCCAACTGTACCTTCGTGGGCAGCAACCGACACTATTCACCTAATCAACATCTTCATCACTCGGTCGCCTCACGTGCCGTCACTTTGCTGGACGCATCATCATCACTCGACAACCCCGTGCATCACCACTCGGTGAGGTGCGCCTTCGTCACTCGACGACCCCATGCACAGTAACTCTGCTGGACGCGTCATCATCACTCGGCAGCTCCGTGCATCGCCACTCGGCGAGACACGTCTTTCTCATTTGGCTGCCCCACGCATCGCCACTGACCCGAACGCATTGTCACTTTGCGGGACACTCCGTCATCACTTGGCCGCCCACACGCCGTCAGTCGGCCGCCCCGCGTGCCGTCACTCGACCGGACAAGCTTCATCACTCGGCTGGCCTGCGCGCCGTCACCTAGCCCCACACATTGCCACTCGGTGAGGTGCACCTTCGTCACACGACTTCTCTGCGTGCCGTCACTCAGCTGGACGCTCCTTCATCACTCGACCGCTTCGCGCGCCGTCACTCAGCTGGACGCTCCTTCGTCACTCGCCTGCTCTACGTGCCGTCACTCTGTTGGACGCTCCTTCGTCACTCGACCGCTCCACGCGCCGTCACTCTGCTGGACGCTCCTTCGTCACTCGACCGTTCCGCACACTGTCACTCAGATGGACACTTCTTCGTCACTCGACCGCTTGACGCGTCGTCACTCAGCTGGACGCTCCTTCGTCACTCGGCCATCCGCGCCGTCACTCAGCTGGACACTCCTTCGTCACTTGCCGCTCCCTGCTCCATCACTCAGCTAGACGCTCCTTCGTCACTCGGCCTCTCTGTGAGCCGTCACTCAGTTGGACGCTCCTTCGTCACTCGACCGCTCCGCATGCTACTACCTCTTGAGCTTGCGTTGGTTTTCCTTTGAAGAGGAAAGGGTGATGCAGCGAAGTAGATAAGTATTTCCTTCAGTTGTTGAGAACCAAGGTATCAATGCAGTAGGAGGAACAAGCAAGTCACCAATGGATGCAGCTACACAAACAATCAAACTCTTGCACCCAACGCTATAAAGGGGTTGTAAATCCCTTCACGACTATTTGCAAGGATTAGATCTGATAGAGATAGATGCAAACGAGAACAGAAAGTAAAAGGTGAATAAATTGCAGCAAAGTATTTTTGGTATTTTTCGTTTATAGATCTGAAAATATATTGTAGAAAGTAGACCCGGGGGCCATAGATTTCACTAGAGGCTTCTCTCTGAAAGGAAAAATATCATGGTGGGTAAACAAATTACTGTCAAGCAATTGGTAGAAAAATGAATAATCATGTAGTTAAAAAGGCAATGATCATGCATATAGGCATCACGTCGGTGTCAAGTAGACCGAACTGATTCTGCATCTACTAGTATTACTCCACACATCGACCGACTCCTTCCTACATCTAGAGTATTAAGTTCATGAAGAAAAGAGTAATGCATTAAGAAAGATGACATGATGCAGAGGTATAAACTCAAGCAATATGATGAAAATCCCATCTTGTTATGATGGAAACAATACAATACGTGCCTTGCTACCCCTACTATGTCACTGGGTGAGGACACCACAAGATTGAACCCAAAACCAAGCACTTCTCCCATTGCAAGAATTACCAATCTAGTTGGACAAAACAAACCAATAACTCGAAGAGACTTACAAGGATATGAAATGATGCATATAATAATTTATAGAAGATTCAAACAAGATTCATGGATAATCTCAATATAAACTTACAATTCATTGGATCTTGACAAACATACCACAATAGAAGATTACATCGGATAGATCCCCATGAAGATCATGAAGAATATGGTATTTGTCGGATTTCGGGCTCCGCAAAACCCTTAAGATTCGAACATAGGGGTGTCTGCAAAGTTCCATGTGGCCTCATCACCCTAGCTCGCTACTCGATGGACGCAATGAGGAACTCGCACGAAGACGAGGGAGAAGATGAACACGACGGTTTACTAGGTTCGAGCCGCTGTGAAGCGTAATACCTCACTGCTGCTTTGGTGGATTGCCTCTCAAGGAGGTGATGTGGGTGAAATAGTATAGTGTTCTTGGGCCTCCCGAGGGCTGTCTGGAGGTCTTCGAGGCCCTTAGTGGCTTGGTGGTGGATGAGTGGTGGAATGGATTCTCGATGGATCAGGGATCCCTCTCTACGGTGCAACCTATCCTTTATATATAGCGGTGGCCCGGGTCCTCTTCCCTTATCACCATGGCGAGAAGGGATCCCACAATGACCAATTTTGAAGGGGGACAACAGTACGTGCTCGCCGTGCCCAAAGGCGGTATTCGCCTGCAAAGTAGCTATCGGATGGCGCAGGGATGGGCTCAGCGATGACATCCGCCCTACGGGGCGAGTGGTTGTGGTCTTCTTGCACTGGAATGGAAACCTTTGGGGCGCTTTGGGAACCCACGTATGTCCTTGATCCCTTTGCACCCAAGAGGAAGCTGCGCCGCCTGGCTCAATGACGCCCGCCTATCCTTCCTTGCGTCACCCTTGACTCTAGAGGCCGAGCCTCACATATAGATCTCTGCCGCTCCGCAGGGGTCCTGAGGAGGCCCATCCTTCGCGGGCCTTGTCGTTGTTCTTCCTCGCGAGGCTAGGGCCCTCGCGAGGGCCTTGTCTCGAGTGGGGGACGCACCTCATCTTATTTGGTTGATGAAGTGGGCCATGCCCTGGGACGCAGGCAAGCAGGTCTGGGTACCCCCATGCCCTAGGCCGACAGTAGCCCCCGGGCCCAAGGCATGCTCGCGCTGACTCGTAGGTGAAGCCTGCAGAGCGGCACGGAGCGCCATGCCCCCCAACGCCTGCGGGCTAGGCTTGACGCGCATCATGCGGTTGATGTCAGGTGTCTTTCGTCTCTTCGGCCTCCACTCGAATCGACAAGAGCCTGACTTATAGCGCTGGGCCATTACTACTTCCCTTCCTTGCGCACCTACTCTTGCTTTCTAGGTCTCCAACTCTAGCAAGCGTCTCTCCAGATCCGACGCTGCTCTGTCCTTCTTCTTGCCGCCTTCACTCCACGAGATTCTCGATGGCCCCCGCCGGAGGGCAGAACCCAGAGGCACAAGGCTCCGCCTTCGTCCCCATCTCGCCGGCGCTCTCGGGGTCCACCATCACCAAGGATGAGGACCTCCGTCCTGTGATCCCATGGACAGTGGACGGGTCAAACGAGTAGGGGAGGACCTTGATATGGGGCAGTTCTTTGGCAAGACGGCCCTCGTCCGAAACTGCTTAACCCTTCTTCCTTCATAGCATCTTCACCGGGCTCGTCCCACCCTTTTCCGCGTTCTTCACCGCCATCCTCGACCACTACGGTATCCAGGCCCTTAACCTCCAACCCGACTCCATCTTGCTCCTATCCGTCTTCACTTTCTACTGTGAGGCCTTCATGGGCGTGCGGCGTTCAGTGGCCCTCTTCCGCCATTTCTTCAGCCTACGTTTGCACGACGGCGCTCAACGGTAAGCGTGCTAATACATTTATCTTGCATCATGTTTTTATATTGATATTTATTGCATTATGGGATGTTATTACGTGTTATGGTACAATACTTATGCCTTTTCTATCTTATTTTAGAAGGTTTACATGAAGAGGGAGAATGCCGGCAGCTGGAATTCTGGACTGGAAAAGGAGCAAATCTAAGATACCTATTCTGCTAAACTCCAAAAGTCCTGAAAGTTTACGGAGAATATTATTGGAATTAATAAAAAATACCAGCGCAAGACTCAACCATAGGGGCGCCTAGCAGGCTTGAGGGGCCTCTGTGGCTCCTCCGACGCCCATCTTCTCCTATATGAAGTGTTTTGCCCTAGAAAAAATATCAAGGGAGAGCATTTGGGATGAAGCACCACCGTCTCAAGGTGGAACTTGGACGGAACCAATCTAGAGCTCTGGCAGGGCGGTCCTGTCAGGGAAACTTCCCTCCCGGAGAGGGGGTCAATCTCCATCAACATCTTCACCAGCATCGTCTCATCTCCAAACCCTATCATCTCTTGTATCCGATCTTTGTCTCAACACCTCAGATTGGTACCTATGGGTTGCTAGTAGTGTTGATTACTCCTTGTAGTCGATGCTAGTTGGTTTACTTGGTGGAAAATCATATGTTCAGATCCTTTATGATAATTAATACTCCTTTGATCTTGTACATGAACATGCTTTGTGAGTAGTTCCGTTTGTTGCTGAGGACATGTGATAAGTCTTGTTATAAGTAATCATGTGAATTTGGTATTCGTTCGACATTTTGATGAGATGTATGTTGTCTCTCCTCTAGTGGTGTTATGTGAACATCAAATACATAACACTTCACCATTATTTGGGCTTGGGGAAGGAATTGGGAAGTAATAAGTAGATGATGGGTTGCTAGAGTGACAAAAGCTTAAACCCTAGTTTATGCGTTGCTTCGTAAGGGGCTGATTTGGATCCATATGTTTCATGTTGTGGTTAGGATTACCTTAATTCTTCTTTCGTAGTTGTAGATGCTTGCGATAGGGGTTAATCATAAGTGGGAGGTTTGTCCAAGTAAGGGCAGCACCCAAGCACCGTTCCACCCACATATCAAATTATCAAAGTAACGAACGCGAATCAAATGAGCATGATGAAAATTAGCTTGATGGAAATTCCCATGTGTCCTCGGGAGCGCTTTGCTTCATATAAGAGTTTGTCCAGGCCTGTACTTTGCTACAAAAAGGATTGGGCTACCTTGCTGCACCTTTGATACACTTGTTACTTGTTATTCGTTACGAACTATATTGTCACAAAACTATCTGTTACCGATAATTTCAGTGCTTCCAGAGAATACCTTACTGGAAACCGCTTATCATTGCCTTCTGCTCCTCGTTGGGTTCGACACTCTTACTTATCGAAAATACTACGATATACCCCCTATAATTGTGGGTCATCAAGAGTCTTTTCTAGCGCCATTGACGAGGAGTGAAGTGTAAGTGCATCTAGTGCCCCTTAGTGATTTTGGTGCATTGAAGACTTATAGGTTAAGATACTGATGCGTTTGTGAGTGTACACAGGCTCTATAAGTCGATGAGGAGTTTGACATATTCGGAGATTATCAACCCCAAAAATTTTATGTCTTCAACTAAAGACTTTGGTGAAGACTTTGGTTAAGACTTTGCTGAAGACTTCGGTATTCCCTGAAGACTTTGAAAATAAAGAAGTTGGTGTGACCTTGAAGATATGAACGAGGACTATGAAGTGTGAAGAGTTTTGTTTTCGTAGTTTCATTTCCTTCCTTTGAGTCATAGGAAACACAGTACTGTTAAAGGGGGCCAAGGTAATACTCAGGAAAATTTCCTATAACATCCCAAATTTTGGAATGTTATAATTAATATTAGAATGAAATGTTTGTTTGCTTGAGTGATTGAAATTGAGTGAAATTTGAAACTTTTGAAAACTTTTGAATGAGAGGGAATAAAATGACTTTCCCATTTTATTTTGAATTCAAATTCTTACTTTTCAAATCAGTGAGAGAAGATGACATGACTTCTTCAACATGAAAAGATTTGGAAAGGGAATTTGAAAACTATTTGAAAATTTCTCATATGGAGCTTCACCTTCATATTTGATTTTTCCTATTTGAAATTTGTAAGCATTCAAACCCCTTACAAGTTTTTGAGAGGAGTAACATGATACTCCAAACCAGGGGTATTTTTGTGAAGTTCTTGAACCATAAAACCCAAGGGGTTATTTGAAAAATATTTGTAAAAATAAATAAAGCCATTTAGGCATTTTCTGAAAATAATTTTTCTAAAGTATTTAATTTGGCTATGGAAAAATGTTCATTGAATGGAATTTATTTCTCTGATCATTTTGCTACATAATACTTTATGTTTTTGAAATGTTTTGATGGCCATAAATGAGATTTTATTGCTTTGGTAACTAATAAAGGAAAATAGTTAAACGCGTGTATTAAACGAGCCGGCCCACCGCCCCTAATCTCTCCCCGAAAACCTCTCTGCAATGGTCACCGCTGACCGTGCTCTCTCCTCCTCTCTCTCTGACGCCCCAGCCCCACCGACCGACCGAGCCGTCTCCACGGTCGTCCCCTCCATCGCGCCCCTGACATCGCCGGCAAGCTCATCACCCGGATCTCGCTCCTCCTTCCCTCTCCCGACCTCGCACCTGGCCTATATAAGACCCGGCCCTCTCCGCTCTTCGTCCACCCCGAAACCCCCTCTTTTCCTCGCCGGAACGCTGCCCCCACTCCTTGCCGGAGTTCTAACCCCAACCGGACCTCCCCGAGCTCCTAGCGCTCGCCCCAACGCTCCCTTACCTCGCCGTCGCCACCTACGAACGCCGGAGGTCCGCCGCCATCGACTGGACCACTCAGACACCGTTCCCGACCACCAGAGCGCCGCCCCGAGCACCATCGAGCCGTCGGCCGTCGTCGACATCGCCGGAGCACCGCCATTCCCCTGTGAGCTCCCCTTCCCCTCTCCTAACCATTGGATCTGGATCTAACGATCCAGATTAGAACAATTAAAACGCCGAAACGTTTTCCTCTAACGTTCGGTCGTCCGCCCGCAAACACCCGCACGCGCACCCTTTTGACCAATAGGAAGCCGCCACGTAGCCCATGTCCGTTAGATAATTTTTTTTCTTTTCTGTTTTCGTTTTAGAAAACAGAATAGGTGTTGTTTTTATTTTTGTTATATCTTTTATGTTTTTAGGTGTTTTAATTTGATTCTTTTTGAATTGTGTCTCAAATTTGTTCTAGTTTCTGTAGATATCAAGTTTGACCAAATTTGAATAATTTAAAATTGATTTCAAACAGATTGATTCAAATCTTATTTTCTCAATATCTTGAGTTTAAAAATATATTTTGAGTTGATTCTTTTTGCTTCTTGTCTCTAGTGACCTTAGTTATCAGTAGGTAGAGTTTGGGAATTTTTAGAATATTTTATAGTAGTCTTTTCAAGCAAAACAGATTCTGTTTAGTTCTATTAGGTTTATTTATATTCCCTTTTGTTTTAAATTATTTGAAATTATTTTCTTTTATATTAGTGAAGGATTTTATAAAGTTTTCTGTTAGATAATAGTAGCCGTTCAAAACAAATAATATTTTATTAGTTGATTGCATGAAAATCAATTCTAGTTCAACTATAACTTGCAATTGGATTTTCATTGCTATGTTGATCTTGTATTTGAAAATAGTTTCCACAAATTGTTTGATAAGTTTGATTTGATATTAGTCTAAGTTTAGACCAGAAACAATTTGTATTATAGTTGAGATTGTTTGTGGTTTAAGCCAAGGATGACCTTGTTTTATATAAAAATAAGAACCTTTATAAAAGCTTTTCAATTAGTTCTTTTTGCAAAATAAAGATTTATGAGAAAATACTTTCTATTAATTATTTGTTTTAAAATTTTTGTTTTTCATTTGTTAACTTAGTGTTTTCTACTAATATGTTCTAGTAGTTAAAAACTTATGTTGCTAGAGTATTGTTTTCTAAATTATTAGTTGTTCTTCAAAAGTAATGCTTTTTGCTAAGTAAAATGTTTACTAAACTACTTTTATTATATTTTGTTTTTGTTTGTTACTTTTGAAAATTTGGATGTACTTGTAGAGAAAACCAAATTTGGTTGTGTTGATGAAGTTCTGTTGATTTTAACTTTTGTCTTAAATATTTCCTTCATCACCACCTTAGTTGTGTTGATGTAGTTTTGTCATTTGAGTTTTGTCTTAATTATTTCCTTTCATCACCACCATATTGCTTTTGGTTTTGTGTTGCCTTTTTGATTGTTAGTATTGGTTGCTAGTATGATTGCTTATAAGAATGCAATGTTTGATTTTATAGATTTTCATCGGAGAGTGATGAATAGTCTATCAGTTATCTCTGAGAGCGATATTATTCTTCATCAACAGTACAGGCAAGTCACTTTGACCATGTATACCTATGTTTTTATTGCATTAGTTCTACCATCTCCCCAATTGCATGCAAAGTAGGTAATTTGGAAACTTGGTTACTTGTTGTAGTATCATGTGGTAGGTACCCCTCAACCCTTTGACACATTGGCCCTGGGAAACGTTGATTTACATTTTGCTATGCTATTAGTAGACGGGGTTGGTTGTGTGATTCATGAGAGTTGTGAGTTAATAATTTTCAAGACCTGCATTATGATCAAGATTTCAAGACTCCGAGTTTTCAACATACCTCTGGGTGGATGATGGTTGAACGGCGCCCTGGAGAAACCAGTGGTTAGCCTAGGTGTTGCTGGGGAAGTGCCAGTATTCACGCGGAAAGGTCCACCCACGCACAAAGAGATGGATGGATGCTTCAAGACCCAAGGCTTACCTGCACAACCAGAAGTCATTATGGGCTCTGGCTTGGTTGGATATCGTGGTGACCCTAGACAGGCGGTGCTACGAGATGTAGAAGAACTGTAGGAAAGGATGGGCACCGACTGAGTCTCGGGGAAACCCTTTAGAAGACCATGTTTTGGTCATCCGTCTCTCAAACACCATGAAGTGCGAGAAATCCAACGGAGGCGATCAAATATTGTGGGGAACGTGTGCAAAACTCTGCAGAGTACCCAAACCTAACCGATTAGCCGTGTCCACGGTCATGGACAACTTGAGCCAAAGGAACTGAAACTATCTGGAACTCTCAACACAATTAATTGTATTGATGTGGGTTTATTAATGACAACTTGGGTATGAGAATTGGTTGGTGGAACCATCTCATTAATCAACCAACATTGTAGTAATTATGCTTTTTGCCCTCTCTTGTTGTAGGAAAAATTTGGCTTTATACAAAACCCACTACCCCACTTGCCATATATGCATGTAGAATAGATGATTACTTTACAACCCCTCTTTTGTGACCTGCCGGCATATTCAAAATGCTGACCTACATGGCTGCAACGTCTTATGTTGCAGATAAGCTCTACGACGGGTAAGAGTACGATTCAGGGTTACGGTCTACACTCAACCTGCCGTTGGTGTTATTGGGACTCCACTCCCGTTGACTGTTTCCGCTAAGATTTTAAGGTATATATCAGTTTTACGTTAATTACATGTGGTTGCACTTTGATATATACATTGATGTACTGTGTGTGCCAGCATACTAATCCAGGGATGGCACAGAACACATAGAGGCTTGACTCGTTTTGAGTCGGGTCGCTACATTTCCAACTGACGCTCAACTCAAAAGCCTCAACCTATCCAATCCTTCGAGTGAAGCCTTTGGAAATCTCTTATAGTTCAGTCAAGTTCTTGAGTGACAAAGACGAAGTTCTTCTGGTCTCTGAGGAAATTGGTCTGACTGAGGAGTTAGGATTTCTCCAATGTGAATTGCCTACAAGTGAGGAATATGATAAGCCTAAGGACTTTCATAGTTCAAAATTCCGACCATTGCTGTGCTTTGCGCCAGTTGTCCCCAATCATCTTATACACATAACGGTCATATCATTGGGAGCATTTATGTCTTATCATGTCAGGTTGCACCCTGGCTATAAATAGCCACCCCCACAACCACTAGTTGCCTGGCTGCTCCGGGAGAGAACTGACACTTGTCATTTGAGAGCAACCCATCCTCTGAGGACTTTGAGAGAAAATCATTAGTGAGGAAAAACCCCAAAACAAAACCACCAAACCCAAAGTTATTGAGCATCACTGAAGAGATTGTTCCTCTGTGGAACCGGCGTTTGTTACCTTTGAAGACTGTGTATCTTCCAGACGGTTAGGCGTCATGGTCTAGTGCATCCTGCAGTCAATTGGGGATCATGGAGTGACTTTGGTCTAGAGCATCCAACAGTCAATTTTGGATTGACGGGTGACCAGTTTGTGAGGGTTTTTGGAAGTCTACAAGACTTACCATGAGTGTTGGGCGAGGACTTTGTGACCTTAGCTCAAGGAGAATACGGTAAGGACTGTGTGTCCTCTGGTTTAAATACCAGGCCGATCCAAACTAGACGTATGACTGTCACAATAGTTGGAACTGGGTCATAAATCCATTGTCTTCATTGAGCTCTCTGGTTCTATTTGCTCAACCCTTTGATTCCCTCAGATACCTGTTGATGAAATTGATCTTTACCGTTTGAAGAATTTGACCAAAGACTTTCACAATTTCCTCACCTCAAATTCTTCAAGTTATCTTATTCCTCACCTGCTTATCCTGTATCACGCTGCCTGTAATTTGTGCATGTTTTATTTCATCATGATGACTATGCTACTGCTATGTTCCTCATGCACTTGAGTACTTATTCCGCTGCTAGTTATTCATCACATTTCAAATTCCTCAAGTGATGAATTTGGAAAAATCACCTATTCACCCCCTCTAGTTGATATAATGCACTTTCAATTGGTATCAGAGCAAGATACTCCCTTGTTCTGTGTGATTTTGGTTTAACCAGCTGGAGTTCTAATTATGTCGACTGCAGGTATGATCAAGGTTTCCATAGGTTGTCCTACCTTCCATGAGACAGATTACCCCTACTTGAAGAACAAGATGCACATGCCTCTTGAAGCTATTGAAAACAATCTCTGGTACGTTGTGGAAAATAGTGTTCCCCACACTTCTCCGACTGTCACTGCTGTTGATATGAAGAAGAGGAAGAATCTGAGGTGGAGTCTGAATCTGGTGTTGCTAGCCTTGCTCTTGCCACTGCTTTCGTCAGCAAGTCCATCTTCAACGATGAAGAAAATGACTACTCCAACGACTCTGACGTCAGCAATGATGATTATGCTCCCACCTATTGCTTCATGGCTAAAGGTTCCAAGGTACACAAGCATCACTCCTCTGAATGAAGTGATGGTGAAGCCAATGAATATGTGAAACCTAGCTATGACAAACATGCTAATATTGCCACTAAGCAAAAAAGTGCACTTGAAAAGCTTCAGAAACTGCTAGACAAAAGCGATGATCTATTGAATGGGGAAGTGGATCAGACCCAAATTCTGTCTGATGATCTCAAAAGTCTTCAGACAAAGTATGATAACCTTCAGAGTCATCATAATACTCTCTTAGCCGATCATGAGAAGCTCTCTTATGAATTTCTTCAAAGAAAGCAAGATCTTGAGAAACTAAGAGTGACTCATGAGGATCTCCAAAGGGAAAACGATTCCTTACTGGCTCAACAGATCAATACTGCTCAGGAAGAATTTGTTTCACCTTGTTTGAAATGCATCGAACATGAAACTGCTAATTATTCACCTGAGTGTTCAAATGCTTCTATTGCTGCAAATTCTTCAACTATTCACGTGGTCACAAATTCCTCATCTGAGGATACCACAAGTATCATTGTAGAAAATGCAGGGTTGAAGGAATTGTATGTGACAGGCATGTACAAAAGTCTCAAAGGGCATCAAACCATTTGTGTTGTCCTCAAAAAGTAGATTCTGAACAGGAACCCTAGGAAAGGGGGTATTTCATTTGAGAGGAAACTCAATGCTGATGGACCCTACTAGACACCCGAGCAGTACCCCAAAACCTCATGGGTTGCTGCAAAAGGACCTCCTATAGATCCATCCACTTTATCTGGATTTACTTGTGAAACTTCATATTCTTCTGATGAGTCACTTGACTCCAACTACAAATTCTTCAAAAATCAGAAAGGTGAAGTATTTGCCAAATGTGTTGGAACTAACTGCAGGAACGGTTCACCTATGAAGAAAATTTGGGTTCCCAAGAGTTGCTTACAAAATCTTGAAGTGAATGTCCTCATGACACCACTCATGAAGAACATGAATCCCAGATCAAATTCCTCATATGGACCAAAGTCTTCACTTGGACCAAATTCCTCAAATGGTCAAAAATATCATTCTCGTGCTAATGCATCTATTTCTCAGGGAAAATCTAAGAGTTCTGAATATGTGCATTAATCTTCAAATCATTATGTTCATAAGTCCTTGAAGAATTTCTCTGCTTATTTGTATGAGTACTCTAACCCTCGTCATGTGAAACGAAGCGCACTAGCTTCAATGCCTCCCTTCTCATATGGTGCTCGCAGAATGATGAACTCTTTACCACCCCTCAGGATGTGGGTGGTGAAGAAACTAAACTAATCTCTTATGCAGGGTCAGGTCTCTAGATGAACTTGAACATCTGATGAATTTGCTGGAGACCTGAGGAAATGCTTGAAAGGACGCAAGCTAATCATGCAGAAATAAATTCCTCATTTCTCACGTCCTCACACTGCTATACTCACTATATTGTGTGACGAAATTCTGCCTGATGACTTTGATGTCATATTCTTCACTTTGAAGCATATGAGTTCTTAAGTTGTACTAATCCATCTATAGGATGAACCTCCAAAAGCTACTGACTGGGTCCTCAATAGTGGATGCACCAACCACATGACTGGTGACAAGAATCTACTAATGAATTTGCCACTTGCCCCATCTCCTCTGAAGCATATCACCTACGCTGACAAAGGAAAAAAGCAAGGTATTGGGTCTAGGTAAGGTTGCAATCTCAAAGGACTGACACATGGATAAGGCGATGCTTGTCGAATCCCTCGGGTTCAGCCTTATGTCTGTCTCAATGCTTTGTGATCTTGATATGGTTGTCTTCTTTGGAAAATATCATTGTGTTGTCATCATGGAATCCGACCATTCCAAAGTCTTCGAAGGCTTTAGGAGAGGAGACTTGTATATTGTTGATTTCTCTATAGGTCCTCAGCCTGCCACGTGCCTACTTGCAAAGTCCTCAGAAGGCTGGCTGTGGCATCGACGACTTGGACATGCTGGTATGAGGAACTTGCACATGCTCCTAAAGAAAAAGCATGTCATTGGCATTGAATGTGTCAAATTCCTCAAGGACCACCTTTGTGGTGCAAGTGAGTCTGGGAAGATGACCAGATCCAAGCATCCCTCGAAGACAATCATGACCACCACTCAACCCTTTGAATTGCTTCACATGGACCTCTTTGGCCCCACTCATTATTCCACACTAACAAATTCTTCATGTTTGTATGGCCTTTTCATTGTTGATGTTTACTATCGTTACACTTGGGTGCGTATTATTCTGTACAAGTCTGAAGTGCAGGATGTCTTCAGACGATTTGCTTCAAGGGCCTCAACTAACTTCGGCGTCAAGATCAAGCATATCACGAGTGATAATGGGACTGAGTTAAAGAACACAAATCTTGATGAATATCTTGATGAACTTGGAATTACTCATGAGCTATCTGCCCCATATACTCCTCAGCACAACGGCATCATGGAGCGCAAGAAGATGACTCTTGTTGAGATGGCGTGCACCATGCTTGATGAATACAAGACTCCTTGTTGTTTCTAGGCTGAGGCAATTGATACAGCTTGCCACATCATCAATAGGGTGTATCTTCACAAATTCTTCAAGAAGACTTCATATGAACTTATGACTAGCAAGAAACCCAATGTAAGTTATCTCAAAGCCTTCGGTGCAAAATGCTGGATTAGAGATTCTCACAATAGTTCTAAATTTGCACCGAAAGCACATGAAGGTTTTATGCTCGGTTACGGAAAGGACTCGCACACCTACAGAGTCTTCAACACCTACCACTAAAAGGTTGTTGAAACTTTAGATGTGTGGTTTGATGAAACTAACGGCTCGCAAAGAGAGCACCTGCCTTCTGTTCTAGATGAAAAGTCTCCTGGGGAATCCATTAAGCTGAAGGCTACTGAAGATGTCATATCGACTAAAGAACCTCAATCTACTGATGAAGTCATTCCAACCAATGAAGACATTCATGCTGATACAACTGAAGAAAATGGTGCTGAAGAAAATCCTCAAGCACGTCAACATGCTCATCCAAGAGTTGCAAATGAAGTGCAGATTGACAAAATCATCGACGACATCAATGCACCAGGTCCCCTCACTCGCTGAAGAGCTTCACATTTGACTAACTTTTGTGGGCACGTTGCTTTTGTCTCTATCATAGAGCCCACCAAAGTTGATGATGCATTCAAGGAGCCTGAGTGGATTCAAGCTATGCAAGAGGAATTGCGTCAATTCAAGCTCAACAATGTGTGGGAACTTGTCAAGCGGCCAGATCCTCGCAAGCACAACATCATAGGTACCAAGTGGATCTACCGCAACAAGCAAGATGAAAATGGCCTTGTGGTAAGAAATAAGGCTCATCTCATAGCTCAAGGCTACACACAGGTTGAAGGAATTGAATTTGATGAAACTTCTACACCTGTTGCTAGACTTGAAGCTATTCACATATTGCTTGCTTATGGTAACCATCATGATACCATCTTATATCAAATGGATGTGAAAAGTGCATTCCTCAACGGTAAGCTGGAGGAAGAAGTATATGTTGCTCAACCCCCAGGTTTTGAAGACCCTAAGCATCCTGACAAAGTCTTCAGACTCAACAAGGCCCTCTATGGCCTCAACCAGGCCCCTCGGGCGTGGTACGACATTCTGAAGAAATTCCTCATGAAGAAAGGCTTCAAACCCGGTTCACTCGACCCAACTATTTTCACTAAATCCTATGACAAAGAACTGTTCATATGCCAAATATTCATAGACGATATTATCTTTGGCTATACTGACAAACGTTACAGTGATGAATTTGCCTATATAATGAGTGAAGAATATCAAATGTCTATGATGGGAGAGTTCAAATTCTTCTTAGGTCTTCAAATTCGTCAGCAAGAAAATGGCATCTTCAACTCTCAAGAGAAATACCTCAAGGATGTACTGAGGAAATTCGACATGCAAGATTGCAAAGGCGTTAAAACTCCAATGCCTTCAAAAGGCCACCTCTGCACTGACGAAAATGGTAAAGATTTCGATCAAAATGTATATCGCTCCATGATTGGATCTTTATTGTATCTTTGTGCATCGAGGCCTGATATTATGCTGAGTGTTTGCATGTGTGCCCGATTCCAAGCAACACCGAAGGAATTACACCATAAGGCTGTGAAACATATCCTTCGATACTTAGCTCACACACCAATGCTTGGATTTTGGTATCCCTAGGGCTCAAATCTTCACCTCGTCAGATACTCAGATGCTGACTATGCTGGAGATCATGTGGATCGCAAGTAAACCTTAGGCACATGCCATTTCCTTGGACGATCCTTAGTCTATTGGTCAGGAGAACTGTGTGCCACTATCTACTGCCGAAGCTGAGTACATTGCTGCTGGTTCATGTTGCGCTCAGTTGTTGTGGATGAAGCAAACCCTCAAGGACTATGGCATCAAGGTGAAGAATGTGCCTCTCTACTTTGACAATGAGAGTGCTATCAAGATTTCTGACAACCCAGTTTAGCATTCCAAGACCAAGCACATCCAGATTCGTCATCATTTTCTTCGAGATCATGTACTCAAGGGCGACATCTCTATCCACCACATCCCCACTGAAGAACAACTGGCTGATATCTTCACAAAGCCCTTGGATGAATAGAGATTTTGCAAGTTGCGGTGTGAGCTAAATATCTTAGAATCTTCGAATGTTTATTGAAAAAGACACACATCGTAAAAATGATGCAAAATTGATGACGTAGATGTGCAACACACAAAGTAACGTTTTTCTTCAATCAATGACGAATATCCCTCTAAGTGTGAAGAAATTAATGAAGAATTTGATTCTTAGAATCCTACGACAATTGTACGCGGTGTCTGAAGTCATCATTCTTATACGATGGGCCATGCCACCAACCATAGTTGAAATTCTTCAAAGTTGAGTTTTTCGTCATTTTGCAAATTCTTCAATTTTTCAAATTCCTCAAGTTTGCAAATTCCTCAAATTTTAGAATTCATCAAACTATGAAACTGATGTTCTTCATTGACTATATATATATATATTTGAGTTTTCAATGTCCTCAACAACATTCACTTATTGCTAATTCTTCAAGATGATTTTCATCTAAGTGAATGTGATCAGACCCTTTCCCCCTCTATGCTAAACTCAACCCAGTCCGTTCTCAAATTCTTCATATGCGTTCTACTTTGAAACTCGTTCAAAGTCTTCACTGTGTCCTTGATAGCTGAACAATTTGCGAACGGAAACTTTAAATTTTCTTATATCAAAATTTTCGGCGTTTCTTGCTCAACTGTTCCGATTCCCACGACTGGATAACCCACGACCCCCACTATCTATACCACTCATAACGTGGGTGACACATGTAGCATCAAGAGCAAGGGTCAGGGGTAGTCTGGTACAAAATCTTCGGGCAGATTGGTTTTCACCTCCGCCATAGATACCCCTTCCTTTTCACTATGCTCGGTTACTCCTTGCTCCCACTCTCCCTCCCGATCTCAAACCTAGTGCCGCTGCTAAAATCATTGTAGCCAGTGTGGAAGAGCTTCACTGCCTTGACCTTGCCATCGCCATACTAGCATCAGCCGTGGAAGTCTTCACCCCGCCGCCGTTATAGTTGTCTCCCTCTGCCAAGCTAGGGCATGGGAGATCTGGACGGACGAACTTCCCCGATTTCATCTCACTGTTCGTCGTGTTCTTCATCAGGGTAAATAAAATCTAATTTTACTGCCCTTGTTTGATCTTCAAGTTTTCCACAATTTCCTCAAAGGTGTTTATTCTTCAAGGATCATATTCCAAAGCACCCTACATGTTCATTCCCTTGATGTTTTTCCTAAGTTATGATTTTCTTCAAATTTCTAAACTGTGTGGATCCTCAAAATTTGCACAACTCTGGAACCTAAGACAAGAACACTTAGTGAAATTCCTCAAGACATCCCTGGTCAAAATTCCTCAACTTGATGTATTTTGGAAATTTCTGAGAATGCATATGACCTCTTCAAACTCCTCTTCAAATTCACAGGTACAAAATGTCTGCTGATGAATCACTAGGTTCTCATCAACTTAACTCATTTGCAGCGTTCCTTGAAGATAATTTGCACACTTCCTCAGAATCCTCAGCCGAAGAAAATGGCTGATGGGAAAAAGCCACAAAAAGGTGGAAAGAAACCTGAAATGCAAACTGTGTTTGAGATACCCAATGAACTATATGAGGAATATTGCACTCCTGATGAAGACACTCATGGCAAGGAAACCACAAAGCAGCGAAAGATTCACATTCAGAAAATTGAGAGGAGATGGGCACGGGAGTGGAAAGAATATCTCTATGTCACTCCAAAGTACATGAAGAAATTAGTTGTTAAACCTCCTTGAAATAGGCCACCCTTGGATCCAAACCAAACTGCTAATCCCACTAGTCTCAAAAGTGGTGATGACTTTCCTCAAGAATGGGAAAGACAACAAGCCAAGCTGGCAAAGAAGGCAAAAGAGGCTGTGAAGAAATTCAATGAAGACACACCTGCTCCTGCCTCTGCCGGAGCCTCTACTAGTGCTCCGAAGAAATCAATGGTGAAGAAATCTATAGTAAAATCAAAGTCCTCATCTTCAAAATCATCACTGCAGAACCCTCCAGCAAAGTCTTCAAAGACCTCTGCAATGCCTTCAGTAGCTGCACAATCATCAATTTCAACCACAAACTCCTTAACACCTATGCACGTTGCAACATGTTAGAGGACCGAGGGCTTCTCAATTGCTTCAGATGTCTCTGTAAGTCCCTCTGCCCAAGCACAGTCTTCAACAAGTCGCACTCTGTTGAAGCTAAAGAGAACTTCTAGACGAGGTCAACGACCAAGTCCCCACACTAGCAAAGCTGTGATGAATGTACCCTCGGGATCTGAGGCTGATGATGAGGCTGATGATTAAGAATTGGAGGAAATCATCAGGGAAAGTCAGCAAAGGGCTTCTATAGCCAAAGACAACTCTGTTCCTCTCATGCTGGATCCCAAGATGATCCTCAACTTCATTGACATATGGCATGAGGATCCCAGCACCCCACTTTCCTCACTGAACCTACCACTCGGCGTGGACCATGTCCTCACTCACTTCATAGCTAAGGAAAAATGGAAGAGAGATCAAGCTCAGAGAGCTCAAAGGAGCAGGGCCAGAAAAGAAAAGTTTCTGCGGAACAATGTGATGAATTTGACTCCCGATCAACTCATCACAGTTCAGTCTGAGATTCACTGCCTTACTAATGAACAAGAAAAGTATGATGCAGAATGGAAGGGCACCAAAGTAAGATTTGTCTGGGCAGCCCAAGCTGCCGTTAAGGACCATAACGAGAGGGTTGTAGCTCGATCGCAACCACAAATTCCTCAGGTTGAAGAATCTGCTCAGCCTGCTGAAGAAACTGCTCCCGCAGCTGAAGAAATCCAGGCCGCTGAAGAACCTGCTAGGGAAACCTCCACTATTGCGCCTGAAGAAATTGCTAGGACAGCTGAAACTTTTGCTATGCCTGATGAAATTGACACCACAAGGGCGACTGCATCAGTCGTACCTGAAGAAAATGCTCCTCCTTCACCCTCTATAGAAACTACAAAATCCTCAAGGGTGAAGAACATCAACCTTCCTTCTGCATCAGAAGTGAAGAAAACCAAGGCTGCGGAGAAGAAGGCACAGAAGAGAAAAGCATCAACTTTAGATTCCTCAGCAGTGAAGAAATTGCCAAGTTCCTCAACCAACCCGATTGATGCAACTCCCATTACCTCTGTACCAGCCTATGAACTAGTACCATTTGGTGTTTACTATGTCATCCCAAATGATGATCAAGAAGAAAAGGATCAGTCTACTGCTACCTCAGAGCAGATTGATGAAAATATTGAAGTGGAAGCTAATGCTTCAACTTCACTGGTATCATCGCCCCAACCCTAGTTAATTGCTGAAGTGGCCGGCATTGAAGAAAAGGAGGAGGATGTGGACATTGGAAACACTACACCTCTGATCAATGATTAATATTGGGAAGCTGCACACCCAAATTCACCAGTAACCACTCCTCTCTCACAGATTCCTCAGTCTCCAGCCTAGACTGAAGAAATTCATACCAGATCTGATGACTTGGCTGCAACTATCACTGAAGATATTCTAGCTGCATCAGTTGAGGAAGTTCTTGCTCCAACTGCCACTGAGGAAACTGCTCTGCAAATTCCCCAGTCCGAAGAAATTCCTCAAATGCCTAAGGAAATTGTGGGCCGCTTCAAGGCAAACCTTCAGCCAAAGCCTAAGATGCCACTCAAAGGCTCAAAGTACCCCAAATTCATCAAGACCAATTTCTTCAACGAGCACATCTTCTTCACTAGACCAAATATGTATGACTCTTCAAGAGCTGGTCGCACCATATTCTGGACAACCACGTAGATGAACTACTATGCGTCATTGTTGTTTGACAAGAAGAAAGTGTTCGAGCATCATCAAATTCTTCATGCGGATATGGAAATGATCCCATCCTTCACGCCGGTGCTTGCAGTTCTTCATGATGCTAGAATTCTTCCATTCTGTGTGGATACCTGTGATTGGAATGAAGAGCTGATTCTTCAATTTTATGCCACCTTGCACATTACAAGTGATGCTTCTAACATCAACTCTTGGATCTTGGACTGGATGATTGGATCTACTCACTACACTGCACCAGCCTCTGAATTGCTTCGATCAGTCCCAGTTCCAATTCCTTCACAAGGAGCAAGATGCATATTTGATGACCCTGCTCTGCCCAACCACATGATGCAAGTGCTGATGAAGCCATTGGCTCCTGGAAAACCTCAAAGGACTACCTTGCTTGTGAAGGATTTGATCTATGTGCCCAGGACAGTCTATCACATTCTAACCAACACCCTTCATTGTCAGAAGGGCCACAACTCTGAAGAAGAAGAAGTGGAGGGAATCATGAAGAACATGCTATTCAACATCATTCATGGGATTCCCATCAACTACCACGATTTCTTCATGAGGACTTTGGCCAATGCAGCATTAGCCCCATTTGAATTGAAGCCTTATGCTCCGTGGATCATGAAATTCATCAGATCAAGGTCTTCAATTCCCTTCAAGGCTGACTTACAAAATCACTTCGGCTTTCTGCCTCCTATTGAAGTCCTCAAGCACACATTTGCTTCATTTAAAGGAAAAGGAAAATATGTCATTGATGAAGGTACTCTTCCATTGGATGGCTAGTTTCGCAAAGCTGCATCTTACTCCACCAATGATGACACTACTACCCAAGACTCTACTGCAAAGGCCTCAGCACAAAAGCCTCGAGAGTCTGCCCCTCGTGTGATGACTGATCGTTAGCTTCTTATAAGTCTTCATCAGAAAGTTGATCGCAACCACAAGTGGGTCAAGCGTCAGTTTGGTTCACTTCTTTGAGACATGACTATCATGCACAACATTGTGAGGAAGAACCAATACTACCTCCATGAAGTCTTCAACCTGACATGGGCCATTCTGTCTCACCTCAAGACTCCTGAAGAACTGAAGGAGATGAACCTTGAGAAGAACCTTGACTGGGCTCGTCCTCCTTAGAAGAAATTCAAGAAAGTTCAAGTTCCTCAGCTGGTTACAAGCTCATATTCTTCATTGCACGAGGCAGATGAAGCTGAGGATATTGACGACACTACGGTGGGCCCTGCATCGACAAACGACCGGACAACGCTGGCGCTCCTCCATCACCTTCCAGATAAAATTCTTCAAGGGGCATTAGTCCTCAATTTTCGTCCCTTTTGGTCTTCGATGACAAAGGGGGAGAAAATTTCAGTTAGTCTTCAAGCGGGTCTCTATATATGGGCTGTTTTTTGTTCAAGTTACAACTCTCGCTCTTCTGAAGCTTTTGTTGGTTGAGTTGTAAACTTATGTCCGATGGTGGTCTGGCTTTTTTGAACTACTTTCCCCATGCTATTTCCTCAAATTACCTTAATGCATGCATGTTGAATTTCGTCAGACACCATTCTCATCATGCATTCCAAATTCTTCATTTCATATGTTAAATGTGTATATGAATTAAAATATATAGCGGGAGTTCTCCATGTTTTTAACCTACCATGTGCACTTGCAGTCCAAAGCAAATTCCTCAAATATGCACATCTTCAGGGGGAGTTCTTCTATATCTTGCAATCAAATTCCTCAAAAAATGTACTTACATTTCATATTTTTATCCCCATTGAAAACTTAACCTATTTGTCATCAATCACCAAAAAGGGGGAGATTGTAAGTGTATCTAATGCCCCTTAGTGATTTTTGTGTATTGAAGACTTATAGGTTAAGAGGCTGATGTGTTTGTGAGTGTACATAAGCTCTATAAGTCGATGAGGAGTTTGATATATTCGAAGATTATCAACTCCTAAAAATGTATGTCTTCAACTGAAGACCTTGGTGAAGACTATCGTGAAGACTTTGCTAAAAACTTTGGTATTCCCTGAATACTTTGAAAATGAAGAAGTTGGTGTGACCTTGAAGATATGAATGAGGACTATGAAGCGTGAAGAATTTTGTTTTCGTAGTTTCATTTCCTTTCTTTGAGTCATAGGAAACACCGTATTGTTAAAGGGGCCCGAGGTAATACCAAGGAAAATTCCAACTGATGCTCAACTCAAAAGCCTCAACCTATGCAATCCTTCGAGTGAAGCCTTTGGAAATCTCTTACAATTCAGTGAAGTTCTTCAATGACAGAGACGAAGTTCTTCTGGTCTCTGAGGAAATTGGTCTGACTGAGGAGTTAGGATTTCGCCAGTGCGAATTGCCAACAAGTGAGGAATATGATAAGCCCGAGGACTTTCATAGTTTGAAATTCCGAATGTTGCTGTGCTTTGCGCCAGTTGTCCCCAATCATATTATCCACATAACAGTCATATCATTGGGGGCATTTATGTCTTATCATGTCAGGTTGCACCCTGCTATAAATAGCTATCCCCACAACCACTAATTGGTTGGCTGCTCTGAGAGTGAACTGACACTTTTCATTTGAGAGCAACCCATCATTCGAGGACTCTGAGAGAAAATCATCAGTGAGGAAAAACCTCAAAACCAAACCACCAAACCCAAAGTGATTGAGCATCACTGAAGATATTGTTCCTGTGTGGAACCAACGCTTGTTACCTTTGAAGACTGTGTATCTTCCAGACGGTTAGGAAAAATAACGCACTTTCATGAAGCGCCTTTGGTAAAGAAAAATTTACATTGTGTGCTGAAATTTACTGTCACTTGTCATTATGGAAAGTAGTCCTCTAAGGGGATTGTTCGGGTTATCTTCACCTCGAACGGAAACACAAAGAGTTGTCCCTCAACCTACTTAAGCTACTGAAAATATTTATTATGAAATTCCTTCGGCTATGATCGAGAAACTATTGGCTAATCCTTCTACAGGAGATGGAACACTACATCCTGATTTGCATCTAATCTATGTGGATGAAGTTTGTGGATTTTTTAAGCTTGGAGGTATGCCCGAGGATCATGTTAAGAAGAAGGTTTTTCCTTTATCTTTGAAGGAAAAAGCATTGACATGCTATAGGCTATGTGATGATATTGGATCATGGAGCTACAACCGATTGAAGATGACATTTCATCAGAAGTTCTACCCTATGCATCTAGTTCATCGTGATCGGCATTATATTTATAATTTTTGGCCTCGCGAAGGAGAAAGAATCACTCAAGCTTGGGGGAGGCTTAAGTCCATGTTATATTCATGCCCCAATCATGAGCTCTCGAGAGAAATTATTATTCAGAATTTTTATGCTCGGCTTTCTCGTAATGATTAATCCATGCTCGATACTTATTGTGATGGTTCCTATATGAAGAAAGATATTAACTTCAAATGGTATTTATTGGAAAGAATTAAATGCAACTCTAAAGATTGGGAACTCGACGAAGGTAAGGAGTCAGGTATGAACCTTAAGTTTGATTGTGTTAAATCCTTCGTAGACACTGATGCTTTTCGTGAATTTAACACTAAATATGGACTTGACTCTCAGATAGTAGCTTCTTTTTATGAATCTTTTGCTGCTCATGTTGATCTCCCTAAGGAGAAGTGTTTTACATATCATCCTCTCATTGAAGTGAAACTAGTTGAACCTATTAAAGTTGAATAGAAAACTATTACTTATAATGTTGATCCTCTTATTCTCACTGCTTGTATTGAGAAACCACCTTTCCCTGTTAGACTAAAGGGTCATGCTAAAGCTTCAACTGTGGTTTGTAAGAGCTATGCTAGAACACCTACACCCCTTGAGAAAATTAAATTTGAACCTAGTATTGCTATGGTCAAGGATCTCTTGGTGGATAATATTGATGGGCATGTTATTTAATTTTTGATGAATCTGCTAGAATTGCTATACCTGATGCTAAAGATAAACATAGACCCATTGTTGGCATGCCTGTTGTTTCTATGAAAATAGGGTATCATTGTTATCATGGCTGATGTGATATGGGTGCTAGTGTGAGTGAAATTCCCTTTTCCTTATATAAAGAGATTATGAATGATATTGCACCAGCTGAGTTAGAGGAAATTGATGTTACAATTAAACTTGCTAATAGAGATACGATATCACTAGTTGGGATTATTAGAGATGTTGAAGTCTTGTGTGGGAAAATAAAATATCCTACCGATTTTCTTGTTCTTGGTTCCCCACAAGATGGTTTTTGTCCCATTATATTTGGTAGACCCTTCTTGAATACCGTTAATGCCAGGATGGATTGTGAGAAGGAAATAGTTACCATAAGTTTTGGGGATGCATCTCATGAGTTTGATTTTTTTAAATTTCGTAGACAACCCCATTTTAAAGAATTGCCTAGTAAGGATGAAATTATTGGTCTTGCCTCTATTGCGGTGCCTCCTACTGATCCTTTACAGAAATATTTGCTAGACCATGAAAATGACATGGATATGAATGAAAGGAATGAAATTGATAGGATTTTCTTTGATCAGCATCCTATCCTGAAACACAACTTGCCTGTTTAAATACTTGGGGATCCCCCTCCACCCAAGGGTGATCCTGTGTTTGAGCTTAATCAATTACCCGATACTTTGAAATATGCTTATCTTGATGAAAAGAAGATATATCTTGCTATTATTAGTGCTAACCTTTCAGAGCCTGAAGAACAGAGATTGTTGAAAACTCTGAGGAAGCACCGTGTAGCTATTGGATATACTCTTGATGATCTTAAGGGCATTAGTCCCACTCTGTGTCAGCACAAAATTAAAATGGAGCCTGATGCTAAACCAGTTGTTGATCACCAATGACGGTTGAACCCTAAAATGAAGGAAGTGATAAGAAATGAAATATTAAAGCTTCTGGAAGGAGGTATCATTTATCCTATTGCTGATAGTAGAAGGCTTAGTCCCATTCATTGTGTCCCTAAAAAAGGAGGTATTACTGTAGTTCCTAATGATAAAAATGAATTGACCCTGCAGAGAATTGTTACAACTTATTGAATGGTAATTGATTTTAGGAAGTTTAATAAAGCTACTAGGTAAAGATCATTACCCTCTACTTTTCGTTGATCAAATGCTAGAAAGATTATCCAAACACACACATTTCTGCTTTTTAGATGGTTATTCTAGTTTCTCTCAAATACCTGTGTCAAAAGAGGACCAAGAGAATACCACCTTTACCATCCCTTTTGGTACCTATGCCTTTTGGTTTATGCAGTGCACCTGCTACCTTTCAAAGATGCATGACTGCCATATTCTCTGATTTCTGTGAAAGGATTGTTGAGGTTTTCATGGATGAGTTTTCCGTTTATAAAACCTCTTTTGATGATTGTTTGAGCAACCTTGATCGAGTTTAGCAGTGATGTGAAGAAACTAATATTGTCTTGAATTGGGAGAAGTGCCACTTTATGGTGAATGAAGGCATTGTCTTGGGACATACAATTTCCAAAATAGGTATTGAAGTTGACAAGGCTAAAGTTGATGCTATTGAAAAAATGTTGTGTCCTACGGATATAAGAGGTATAAGAAGTTTACTTGGTCATGCTGGTTTCTATAGCAGATTTATTAAAGATTTATCTAATATTTCTAGGCCTCTCACTAATCTTTTGCAAAAAGATGTTCCATTTGTTTTTAATGATGATGGCGTGGAAGCTTTTGAAGTTCTCAAGAATGCTTTGAATTCTGCGCCTGCTGTTCAACCACCTGATTGGAACCTACCTTTTGAAATTATGTGTCATGCTAGTGACTATGCTGTAGGTGTTGTTCTAGGACAAAGAGTTGATAGGAAATTGAATGTTATCCATTATGCTAGCAAAACTCTAGATAGTGCTCAAAGAAACTATGCCATCGTTGAAAAGGAATTTTTAGAAGTTGTGTTCGCTTGTGATAAGTTTAGACCTTATATTGTTGATTCTAAAGTAACTATTCACACTTATCATGCTGCTATTAAATATCTCATAGAAAATAAAGATGCTAAACCTTGACTTATTAGGTGGGTTATTTTGCTACAAGAATTTGATTTGCATATTGTTGACAGAAAGGGAGCTTATAACCATGTAGTAGATAACTTGTCTAGGTTAGAGAACGTTCTTGATGACCCACTACCTATTGATGATAGCTTTCCTGATGAACAATTAGCTGTCATAAATGCTTCTCATAATTCTCCTTGGTATGCTGATTATGCTAATTACATTGTCGCTAAATTTATACCGCGTAGTTTCACATACCAGCAAAATAAGAAGTTTTTCTATAATTTAAGACATTACTTTTGGGATGACCCACACCTTTATAAAGAAGGAGTAGATGGTATTATTAGACGTTGTGTACCTGAGCATGAACAGGAACAGATCCTTCGGAAGTGTCATTCCGAGGCCTACGGAGGACACCATGCTGGAGATAGAACTGCACATAAGGTATTACAATCTGGTTTTTATTGGCCTACTCTCTTCAAGGATGCTCGTAACTTTGTCTTGTCATGTGATGAATGTTAAATAATTGGCAATATTAGTAAACATCAGGAAATGCCTATGAATTATTCTCTTGTTATTGAACCATTTGATGTTTGGGGTTTTGATTATATGGGACCTTTTCCAACGTCCAACGGGTATACTCATATTTTAGTTGTTGTTGATTATGTTACTAAGTGGGTAGAAGCTATTCCAACTAGTAGTGTTGATCATACAACCTCTATTAAGATGCTTAAAGAAGTTGTTTTCTCTAGATTTGGAGTCCCCAGATACTTAATGACTGATGGTGGTTCAGATTTTATTCGTGGTGATTTTCGTAAATTGCTTGCTAAGTATGATGTTAATCATAGAATTGCATCTCCTTATCATCCTCAGTCTAGTGGTCAAATAGAATTAAGCAATAGAGAAATTAAATTGATCTTGCAAAAGACGGTTAATAGATCTAGGAAGAATTGGTCTAAGAAACTTGATGATGCATTATGGGCTTATAGAACTACTTACAAGAATCCTATGGGTATGTCTCCGTATAAAATGGTTTATGGTAAAGCATGTCACTTACCTATAGAGCTAGAGAATAAAGCTTATTGGGCAATCAAAGAGCTCAACTATGATTTCAAAATTGCTGGTGGGAAGAGGTTATTTGACATTAGCTCAATTGATGAATGGAGAACCCAGGCCTATGAGAATGCCAAGTTATTTTTGGAAAAAGTTAACAGATGGCATGATAAAAGGATACAAAAGCATGAATTTAATGTAGGTGATCATGTCTTGCTATACAATTATCAGTCAAGATTTTTTGCAGGGAAACTTCTCTTTAAATGGGAAGGACCATACAACGTCAAGGAGGTATATCGTTCCGGTGCCATCAAGATCAACAACGCCGAAGGCACAAATCCTAAGGTGGTAAACATGCAAAGAATCAAACACTATATTTCAGGTACTCCCATTAATGTTGAAACCAATGTTATCAATACCAGAACTCCGGAAGAGCATATTAGGGAGACTTACCAGAAAGTTTCAGACTCTGAAAAAGGAATAGGTACATGGTGCGGTAAGTAAACCGACTCCGAAACTTTCCCAATAGCAATTTTACTCAGTTTTGGAATATTAAAAAAATTAGGAAAATTAAAAGCAGTCTGACGGATGCACAAGGAGGCGACAACCTGCTAGGCATGGACATCCCCCTGGCTGCGCCTAGGGGGCTTGTCACCACCTCGTGCGCCCCCGGACTCCGTTTTCTTGTGGAACACCCCTTCGGGTCGGCAAAAACTTATTATATAATCTCCCTAAGGTTTCGGATTTTGTATCAGAACAATACCTCTTGCTTTCATTTTGAGTTATTTCTGCAGCAGATTTAGAGCAGGTTGTCATCCCGAGAGTTGACAGGGGAGAGTCGTGTTTCTCACCCAGCACAGGAGCCCGGGGCATACATTGAAGCTAACCACTTTGGGCGAACCACGGATGAGGATATGGAGGCTGACTTAAAAAGGGTGGACGCCATGGAGGAAGACCAAGAAGTTTACTCTCATCCACAACCTGGGGTCATGTTAGAGGAACTTGTGAGCACAGCAATCCCGAATTCCGTTATTCCTCCCAATGCTAAATTCCTTACTTATGAAAATTTGAAAAAGAGTGTTGTCTTTTCACCCTGCAACAATGAGACATCCTTGGGTAAAGGCATCACTATCCGTCAATGGAAAGCTGCACAATGAAGTAATGGATCTCAGGCAACAAAATAATAAGCTTGAAGAGGAGAATCACATTCTTAAGGGTATCATCGCCAAGAACATAGCACTATCACCTCTGAAGAAGGACACCTGAGTACATGGGTTTGGGCACTCCCCTTGGCTTGTGCGAAGCTTTGGGGAGGTGCCCCGGTATCGTATCACATCACACCTTTTTTTCCTTTTTCCTTTTTGTTTTTATATTTCCTAGTTCGATCCTTTTTGTTTTTGCTTTGATCTAGTAGAATAAAGGTTTTTAGTATGATCCACCCCTGTTTAGTTTTTGCTTTTGCTCGCCTTGTGTAAGCAAGTCCGGGAGTTATATAATAAAACATAGTTTTGATAAGAGGGCTTTGCTAGACCACTATGCTCTTGAAAGTAATGAATAAAGAATAATAGAACAAAAGAAAAGGGTGTATATAATGATCTTATGGGGAGTGATGACTTCACATATAAAAAGTATGGTGATTGGAAATTTATTGGGAGTTAACAAACATAGTAGTTGGTGATTGGTGCAACTTAAAGGAAGTGATAAACAAAGAGAGATTCACATCTAAATATATTATCTTGGACATCTTTTATGATTGTGACCACTCATTAAAATATTACATGCCAAGAAGATGATGTTGGACAAGGAAGACAACATAATGGGTTATGTTTGCTTACCTCGGGATAGAATCCATATGGTTTTAGATCCTTCAACATGTAGTGCTTGCTTCCACCTCATATGAGCCAAAACCTCTGCACCAAGTAGAGATACTACTTGTGCATCCAAACACCTCAACCTAGTTTTTCCCTGAGAGTCCACCATACCTACCTATGGATCGAATAAGATCCTTCAAGTAACTTGTCATCGGTGCAATAAGGCAATAAAAATTGCTCCTAAATATGTGTGATCTTTTATTGTTAACGAAATAAGCGTTGTACGAACTTATGATAGTGAAGAAATAAAAGCGATAGACTGCATAATAAAGGTTGCTATCACAAAGTGCAGAACAACGCGGCGTTCCTCTGCATTAAGAGTTTGTGCTTCCAAAAACAAAAAGTGCATGACAACCTCTGCTTCCCTCTGCGAAGGGCCTATTTGTTACTTTTACTTTCTAGTACTTACCTTTATGCAAGAGTCATGGTGGTCTTCACCACTTCCTATATTCCGTCTCTCTTGGCAAGCATTATGTGTTGGGGAATGATCTAGACTCATATATCCACTAAGATATGGGTGATCATGAGTTATTATTGTTGACATCACCCTTGAGGTGAATAGTTGGGAGGCAAAATTATAAGCCCTATCTTTATCTGTGTTCGATTGAAGATTTGACCTGTGGGTACCGCATGAGTGCTAGCAATTGTGAAAGACTAAAAGATGATTGAGTATGTGGATTTGCTTTACAAGCTCCTATATTGACTCTCTCCGATGTTATGATAAATTGTCAATTGTTTCAATGACTGACATCATAGTTTATTGGTTGTTAATAGAGTTCTTGATTCATACTTTATCTTGTGAATGAATTGTTACTCTAGTATAAAGAATCTAATACAATGAGTATTGCTATTCTAAAGTTGATCATAACGCCCTCATGTCCGTATTTTATTTTTATCGACACCTCTATCTCTAAAAATATGTACATATTCATCAATCTCGGCTTTTGCTTGAGGGCAAGCAAGGTCTAAGCTTGGGGGAGTTGATACGCCCATTTTGCATCATGCTTTTATATTGATATTTATTGCATAACGGGCTGTTATTACGCGTTATGGTACAATACTTATGACTTTTCTCTCTTATTTTACAAGGTTTACATGAAGAGGGAGAATGTCGGCAGCTGGACTTCTGGACTAGAAAAGGAGCAAATCTGAGATACCTATTCTACACAACTCTAAAAGTCCTGAAAATTTATGGAGGATATTTTTGTAATTAATAAAAAATATTGGCACAAGAATCAACCAGAGGGGCGCCTAGCAGGCTTGTGGGGACCATGTGGCTCATCCGACGCCCATCTTCTCCTGTATGAAGCGTTTTGACCTGGAAAAAAAATCAAGGAAGAGCTTTCGGGACGAAGCGCCGCTATCTCGAGGCGGAACTTGGGCAGAACCAATCTAGAGCTCCGGCTGGGCGGTCCTGCGGGGAAACTTCCCTTCGAAAGGGGGAAATCCAAGCCATCGTCATCACCAAAGATCCTCTCATCATGAGGGGGTCAATCAACATCTTCACCAGCACCGTCTCATCTCCAAACCCTAGTTCATCTCTTGTATACAATCTTTGTCTCAACACCTCAGATTGGTAAGTGTGGGTCGCTAGTAGTGTTGATTACTCCTTGTAGTTGATGCTAGTTGGTTTACTTGGTGGAACATCATATGTTCAGATCCTTTATGATAATTAATACTCCTCTCATCTTGCACATGAACATGCTTTGTGAGTAGTTCCGCTTGTTCCTGAGGACATGGGATAAGTCTTGTTATAAGTAATCATGTGAATTTGCTACACTTGTTATGAATTATCTTATCACAAAACTATCTGTTACTGACAATTTTAGTGCTTGCAAAGAATACCTTACTGGAAACCGCTTATCATTTCCTTCTGCTCCTCGTTGGGTTTGACACTCTTACTTATCAAAAGGACTATGATAAATACCCTATACTTGTGGGTCATCATGTGTGTCTCCTTTGTCGCGGTCCATAGTGGCAACATGCTCTTGAAGGTCGGGAACAAGGTAGAGAACTTCAGGCACCGCTGGGTCTTCATGGATCTCAAGGGCACCAACCCTCGGTTGGATCTACCGGAGGGGCTGCCGGAGAAGATCCCTGTGTGGAGCTCCGCGAAGCTTTCTTATCCCCAGGCTGGGCCTGTCCTGGAGCGCTTCTCCCGTGACATCAGCGCTAGGAAGCTGGCTGGGGGGATGATAGTGAAGGAGTTCCTATCGTAGCACCTGGAGCCCCTCCAGGCCCACTCTAGGCCCCTATGGGAGTACCAAGGCAGCGGCGATAGTCTTAGACTTCGGTCCGCGGGCATAACCCCCGAGGAGTTGAGTAGGGCTGTGGCGACCCCTCTCAACGGAGACCCTGGCGACCTCCTCGAGGACCAAGCCCCGCTGTACCACCGTGATGATGGGGCCGCTCTGGTATTTGTGATGCATGCCTTCAACGAATTGGGGCTTTCCCTTGCAGAGAGCCTTAGTTCCTCAGTGATGGCGTCCTTCGATGACACCTCGAGCGGGGAGGACTCGGAGAAGACCGCTGACGATGGCCCGGCAGGGGCGTCTCCCCTGTCACAGGGCATGCTCCTACGCGAGCTCGAGGACGACGATGATGTTGGCGGAGCTTCTGCTGCGGGTTCCTTCTGCACCGCAAAGGCTCCCAGAGGACTTGGGCCAGCCCCTCGCACCACATGATCCGCCTATGTGTCAACTCCTCGCAAGCGAGGAGCGGAGTCTTCTCCGGTGCGCCCTGCCTCTACAGGCAAGGCGGACAAAACCGGGGCCACGGCGATCCCTCTGTCGACCGCCCCCGTGGGCAGCGCCCCTTCTTCCGCGCGTGGTGAGGTCCCTGCCGCGAAAGGTTTGGGTGCTTCTGCCATTGCCAGAGCGGAGAGGAAGAGGAAGTGGGTTGATGTTGAGGAGTAAGTGGTCCAACTTGGCTCGTCTCGTGTACCTTCAGTTTGTGCATTGATGCCCTTCTTTTGCTTGGTGACCAGGGATGCCACTACACCAAAGATGAGGAGGAAGAAAGCGGGCGTTAAGACGAAAGCAACATCTGACGCACCGCAGGCCCCCACAGACACACTATCGCCTGTCACTAAGGGTGAGGGGGCTCGTGAGGCAGCCTCCCTATTCGTCATCATGGAGCCCCCTGAGCCCCTAATGCCCATAGGTGTGGTCGCCGTGCTCCTGAGGGTGCGGCTACACCGATGATTGAGGGGCCAACCCCCGAGAGCCAGCCCGCAGGTGTGGTCGCTCCTGATTTGTCCGTGTCTGTGGTCGCTGGGCGTCCTCCAGAGCCTCCTACTCCTGGCGTCATTGCCCCGCCGGGGTCGCCTCCTATGATCACAAAGGAGGTCCTTCCGAAGGGGCCCTTGAGGCCCCCGGTGCACGGCCTCAACGCCCTGGATGGGGCCCTCGCTGCTCTGGATCAGGTCCGTGGCGTCTTCAAGTGCGTTGTCATTCACCCCACGAGTGGGCGCCTAGAGCACCTCCCCATTGGCTCCAGGTCATCGCCTCCATTGCTGCGGCTTGGGGTCAGGCTGAGGCTGCCACCGTGAAGGGCAAGAGGGAAGCCGTGGCGGCCCGTGCAACACGCACAGAGGCGCTGACTAAGGCGCCGGCTGCCGCTAGGCGTTGCGAGGAGGCATAGGCTCGTATGGAGGCCCTTCGTGAGGAACAGGCCAAGATCGCGGGGCAGCCTCAGCAGCAGGAGGAGGACCTCGAGGTCCGCAAGGCCAATCTTGCCGCCAGGGACTCCGAGTTGTCCTGGGTGGCGGATTCCCAGGACATGGAGTGGGTGTGCCTGGACACGGAGGGGAAGGATCTTGCTTCGGAGAAGACCCTTCTTGATGCCAAGGTGAAAGCTCTCGCCGCGACCGAGGAGAAAAAGGCCATGGAGCTGAGTGCCTTTGAAAGCACATTCGCTCCCTTGGTGGTTTTGGTAATTAATAATAACATATAAGTCATTGAACTAATGCTTTCACCAACTATATTTCAGGACAAGTTCAATGATTGGGATGGCTAAAGGATTGTGGAATTACCCCAAGATTCAAGGAAATAGGTTGGTCAAGCTTCAAGCAAGAGGACTCTACATTCTACATTTGTGAGAAATCACATTGAGTCCATAGGAAAGCCAATACTATTAAAAGGTGGTAAAGTTTTGATGGTGAACAATATGATCAAACGTGCACAAGTGACAGTCACCAAAACATCCACAAACTCTCCCACCATAGTCAGTCCTAAGCCAAATTTGCAAATTCAGTGCAACCAACATTCCTATCCCGGTGCCACCGATTCCAAACCCTAGACAGACTTAGACAAACCCTAACACTTCGGTGCAGCCGACACTGCACTTGGTGCCACCGAGTTGGGTTGCCAAGATTCTGTTACGCATGTTCTCATTTTCGGTCCGATCGAGAATGGTGAATCAACGTCACTGAAATTGGTAAATCTGACCGTTGTTCACCTTGTCGGTGCAACCGAGAATTGTATATCCGTCCCTCCGAGATTCAAAAGTTGCCACTTTTGGTCACTTCGGTACCACCAAGATTTACACATCGATGTCATCGAGTCTGACTTATTGTGTGTAACGGTTGGATTTTTGGGGATGCCTATATATACTTCTTCACCACCACCCACTTGAAAGAGAAGCACTCAGAACTATTCCATACCTATCCTACTCAGTTTTCTGAGAGAGAACCACATACCCTAGTGTTGAGGTCAAGATCTTCCACTCCAACCATATAGATCTTGATTTCTAGCCTCCCCAAGTTGCTTTCCACCAATCCCATCTCTTCTACCAAGCCAAATCTGTGAGAGAGTGATTGTGTGTTGAGGAGTATATCATCTTGAAGCACAAGAGCAAGGAGTTCATCATCATTACCGAGCCTCTTACCTTTTGGAGGGTGGTGCCTCCTAGATTGGTTAGGTGTCACTTGGGAGCCTCCTACTTCATGTTGTGGAGTGAACCAAGAAGTTTGTAAGGGCAAGGAGATCGCCTACTTCGTGAAGATCTACCCATAGTGAGGCTAGTCCTTCATGGACGGAAGCCTCATGGAATAGTCAAGGTTGCTTCTTCGTGGAACACTCCGTGGACTCTCGTGACCGTTACCCTCCGTGGGTTCAAGACTCCATGAACATGGACGTACGATAGCAGCACCTATCAGAACCACGGGAAAAATCATCGTGTTATCACTTGTGTTTGCTTTCCTAACCCTCTCTTTACTTACATGTGAAATGTCTTTACTTTCCGCTGCTACACTCTTAGACATGCATGTGTAGGGTGTTACTTGATATGCTATGAATGCTAAAACTTGCCAAGAATTAAAATTGGGAAAGGGCAAAAATTTTATTTGGTCAAGTAGTCTAATCACCCCCCTCTAGACCTGCTTTCGATCCTACATCCTTCCCTGCCGTCGAGCTCAAGCTTAGCCGAGCACTCCATGCCCTTTGCCGGGATGGGTTCACGGATCCCCTTGCGCCTCCCGAGGATGGCTTTGCAGCGCTCGCCTCGAAGCTCGTCGAGGCACTGGAGGGTGTCGTCATCATGGTGGAGGGAGTTCTGGAGAGTGAGTGCCATGATCTCTTTTCAGAGGCTGCGACACACTTCTTCAGCCACCTTCATCTTCGTGAGCCAGGATTCGACTTCGACTTCGTGATCTTCTCGGTCGCTCTTGAGGGCCGCGTCAGCACTGCAGCGGTGGTGAAGGATGCCATGGAAAGGCTGGTGAAGAGGTTCACCCTCGTTCTGGTTTCTCCGCCTTCAGTTGCTGCAAGGGTCGCTGGCGAGGAGGACGACGTCAGCGATGTCGACGACGAGCCCCCCGAAGATGGGACGAGTGGCGCCGGCGGTTCCTCCTAACTCATCTCCCCTGATCCTTTCGTGCAATGCATATCGTGCCTCATGGAGGTGTTAAACTTGTTTGTGTTCGAGGAGACTTATAACGTTTGTAATAACTATTTGACTGTGTGGTTGCTATCTTCACCTTGTTTCCTTCTTGGTTGCCGTGATGCTCTGCGTCGGCAGGGCCCGATCCGCACATACCTCAGTCGCTGTTGCACCGACCGGAAACCAAGGATGGTCCAAGGGGTAAGGGGCTACGGGTCCAGTTAGGCTCCTGAGTCGCGTTGCTCAGGAGTCCCCCTTAACATACGATCAACCCTCATGAAGGGAACATGGCGGAGATTGGGTTAACTTTGGAACTATCGAACACCTTTAACGCTCCTCGTCGGCAGGGTCTGGCCCGCACATACCTCAATCGCCGTTGGGCCGACCAGAAACCAAGGACGCTCCAGGGGTGATGGGCTACGGGTCTAGTTAGGCTCCTGAGTCGCGATGCTCAGGAGTCCCCCTTGACGTTCGAGCCACAGTGTCCTCCTTAAGGGTTTTGAGCAGTTTTTGAGCGCTTCGAGCTCTGCGTCGGCAGGCCCCGGCCCGCGCATACCTCGACCATCGTTGGGCTGACCGAAAACCAAGGACGGTCCAAGGTGTGAGGGGCTACGGGTCCAATTAGGCTCCTAAGTCGCAATGCTCAGGAGTTCCCCTTCAAGTACGAGCGACTCCCATACCTTTCCTCGCCAACTTTTCCGGTGGTGAGTGCGTCTAGACCAAGTTTGGCGGACCTGGGGAGGTGGCGAGTACCAAGCCCGACCTGGTAGTAGCCCCGTGCAGCCCTTCACACGTACATCCCATGGAATGCAGAGAGGTGGGGCCGCAAGGAGCCTTCCCGAGGTTCAATGCAGCCATTGGGGGGCGCCCTCAGTTGTTTATACCCTCATGCCGGGCGTGGGGCTTCCACATTGTGTGGGCATAGTCATTGCAGGACCGTGTTGTCCGCCAGCACAGGTTTGTGGCTTCCACCTTGCGTGGGCATAGTCATTCATGGGCCGTGTTGACTTCTGCGCCAGCACTGGACTCTGGCTGCCACATTGCATGTGATGGGACCCCTCCGCATCCTCGGGGACCCCCGGGCGTGTATAGCCATAAAGTTCGTGTGTGTGGATGGAACGGCAAATCTGGGAGGTGTATTTGGGAGGTCGCGAGGGTGCTTTGGCCTCGCGATGTCCCTACCTCTAAAGCGGTTTTGCGCCTGGATCTTCTCGTAGATGGGGCCGTCCGAGGCCCTGCTGAATTCTTCTTCTTGAGTGAGGTAGTTTGGGAGCCCTCTTGGCACTCTATGTCCTCAGGTCCCAGTCCCGCACATTTCCCCACTGAGGGAGTCCTGGATTAGGGGGTCCTCGGATAGCCGACCTATTGTTTATGGGCCGGACTATATGGGCTACTTACCGAACACTGGAAGATTTAAAGGCCCAGTCTCTAAGATGGAAGCTTTGGGAAGCACGGCTTGCGCTCCACGTTTGACTTAGTAAATAGGCATGTTTATCTCTTCGGCATGTAACCGACCATGTGTAAACCCTAGGCATCCTTAGCATCTATATAAGCTGGAGGGTTTTAGGGCATCGAGATAGAACAACTCATCTAGGGTTAGCTATTCGATCTCGAGGTAGATCAACTCTGTAACCCCCCATATCATCAATACAACCAAGAAGGAGGAAGGGTATTACCTCCATAGGAGGGCCTGAACCTGGGTAAATCCGTTCCCTTCGTCTCCTGTTATTGTCGATTCTAGTCTCACAGTTTGGGACCCCCTACCCGACATCTGCCAGTTTTGACACCAACATTGGTGCTTTCATTCAGAGTTCCTCTGTGAGCAAGATGGAATCAGCACCTCGCCTTTTCATCAACGAAGAGGTCTGCAACATGGACGCTTTTGTCCCCGGACAGATCTTCGCCTTCAGTAGCATTGTGCTGCACGCTAATTCCGCTGGCCATCTAGGCCGCATTGAGAACTTCGCCCCTGATCGAGAGGTCAGATTTGGAAACTTAGATTTCACCGTCGACTCTCGGGGTGACTTGTCGTTAATCAGGCTCGCAGCTTCGCCACTAGCCCCCGAGGACTCTGAGGCTTTAACTGCTAGCCCCTTCTTCGGACATGCCGATGGGGTCACCCATGGCGAGGAGCCGATCTCTTATCCCGGTCCGACCATTAAGCAAGATGATCGGACACGCTTTCTTGCCGAATACTTCCCATGTTTGGATGTCTCGAAGGTTAACTCCATGATTTCCGAATAGTTGGATCCGATCGGGCCCTCAGCAGTTGACGAGGTCCTGGACCAATTCTCATCGAGGAAGATCAGCGATGACCCAACCCTGATCTACACTCGGTTCAGTTACGGTGCGGGCCAGGATGAATTTTTCGAAACACCAACCACCCACTCGATAGCCACTTTCGAGGATTTAACTGACATGCTAGACTATGCCTCCGAGGAGGCAGAATACATTGATGTAGAGGACCGTGCTCCCACCCCCGTTAACATCGGGTGTTGGACTGCCACTTCTACATACGACGTCTACATGGTAGATACTCCTGCCACCAATGGCGACAACACGCCTCACAACGACGACGACAAATTGGGCGATGCGCCATCAAGGCACCGGAAATTGCATAAGCGGTCCAAAAGCAAAAAGGGAAGAAGAGCTATTATCAGCAACGGGGATGGTAATGCCCCCACTGATCATGGTGATTCCGGTAACCCTGAGCGCCGGTTAGAGGGTCCAGAAGGGCCTGAGGACCAAAACAACCCTGATAATGTCAATAACTCTAAAGGCAATGATTAACTTCCCCCCGTCGAATAAGAAGATATACCGGAAGCCGATGACTTGTACATCCGTGATAACCTTGAAGATCAAGAAGAAATCACGCAACAACTCATAGCAATGGCTCGCAGCCTCAAGGCTAAAGAATGACAACTCAAAGCCGAACAGGATGACCTCAATGATTGATGGACGAAAGTCCTCTCAGTAGAGGAAGTATACGGCATCGGCCTGACAAACCAACCCAAAATCTACCCTCGGAGGAGGCTGTTGCCGCAATTCAATGATGAACTTACTGATACTCCATCTCCAAACCGTACTCAATATGACAAGCCGGACCGCCCCCTCGTGGTCGGGACAGGACGGCTGACGACACCGGTTATATACCGACAGTGCCCCGAAGATGGGGTAAGGAGCCATTAGATCCCAATGACAGGTTCGACCTGCGAGATGACCTGGATCACAGAGCAGGCCGCACAAGATCCATCTATGGATCCAGAGAGTACTCGCCCGATAGACGAGGTGGATATAGACTATGGTTCGACCAAAACAACAGAGTCTGGGAACGCAACCAGCCCCATACAGACGCCGAATACAGGCGCGGCATAGCACGGGTCAAAGGCACCGCCCACCCCTTGTGCTTCATAGACGAGGTAATCCGGCATCAGTTCCCCGTGGGTTTTAAACCCATGAAAATAGAACAGTATGATGGGACCACTAACCCAACCGTATGGATCGAGGACTTCCTCCTCCATATCCACATGGCGCAAGGCGATGATCTCCATGCCATCAAATACCTCCCCTTTAAGCTTAAGGAGCCAGCTCAACACTGGTTAAATAACCTCCCCAAAAACTCCATTGGATGCTGGGAAGACCTGGAAGATGCGTTACACTCTAACTTCCAAGGAACCTATGTCCGCCTGCCAGACTCTTCCGATCTCAACAACATCGTCCAAAAGCCCAGTGAGTCCACTCGGCAATTCTGGAATCGGTTCTTGACTAAGGAGAACCAAATCATCGATTGTCCGGATGTTGAGGTCATAGCCTACTTTCAGCACAATATTCAGGACGAATGGCCGGCCCGCCAGCTAGGCCAGGACAAACCTCAGCCATGTCCACCCTTACATCCCTCATGACCCGCTTTTGCGCGGGCAAAGGCAATTGGCTGGCAAGACGCAGCCATAATTCCGAAGATCCCATGGCACCGGAAGCCCGGGATGGCAACCTAAAACCAAAACGCAATAAGAATAAGTGCCGGCACAATAATAGTGATGCCGATGATACGGCTGTAAATGCCGGATTCTGCAACTCCCGACCTGGGCAGCGGAAAAATCCTCCTAAAGGCAATCATGACGAACCCACTCAGCTGGAGAAGATCATGGAAAGGCCTTGCTAAATCCATGGGACTTCGGAAAAGCCCACCAACCACACACACAAGAACTGCTCGGTGTTTAAACAGGCCGACAAGATAACACCCGAAGACCAAGGCAAAAGCTCTCGTAGCAAAGACGAGGATGACCCTCGGGGTCCAATTGGTGGCGGACAGAAGAAATTCCCTCCCAAAGTCAAAAGGGTGAACATGATATACGCCACCCATATACCCAAGAAGGAGAGGAAGCACGCCCTTCGTGAAGTCTACACCGTAGAACTCGTAGCCCCGAAGTACAACCCATGGTCGGCATACCTGATCATGTTTGATCAACGTGATCATCCGACCAGTATCCGTCATGGGGGTTCGGCATCCCTCGTCCTAGACCCCATTATAGATGGGTATCACCTCACAAATGTCCTAATGGATGGAGGAAGTATCCTCAACCTGATTTATTCAAACACGATGAAAAAGATGGGCATAGACCCATCAAGGATCAAGCCTAGCAGCACTACCTTCATAGGAGTGATCCCAGGCATTGAGGCTGATGTACGAGCTCCATAACTCTAGAAGTTGTGTTCGACTCTCCCGGTAACTTTCGCAACGAGGACTTGATCTTCGACATCGTGCCCTTCCGCAACGGCTATCACGCGCTGCTTGGTTTGATAGCGTTTGCTCATTTCAATGTTGTCCCACACTACACATACCTCAAGCTCAAGATGTCGAGCCCCAAGGGGGTCATTACCTTCATGGGAATACCGAGCTCTCCCTTAGAACTAAGGAACATGCACTGACCCTAGCGGCGGAATTTAGTTACAAAGAAGACATGCAAGTTCCGGCATCCGCCATAAAGGCACAGAAGGGAAGCGAGTGCGACTTTAGACCAAAAACTCACATCCTTCCTCCTCCCCTCTATAGGGACTCTCCCCCACGGCACAACCTCAGTACCAGCAAAATATGTGCCGAGGAGGCACAACTTCGCACTTAAGATTCCATGGCTAGCGGTGGGGAAATAAAGATGGGTGCTCGGCTGGCTCGAACTGCTACCATCAGCACGTCTTCGGACAAAACGCAGGCGCTCCTAAAAGATCCTGCCTACGGCATAAAGCTCACCTACAATTCGGCGGCCTCTCAAGATTTTGTTGGTAAAATCCGCCCGCCGAAAACTAACACCTATCAAGGTGCATCTATGAGCAGGACTCAACTAGCAAGGGTGCATATCGAGGACATCAGGTTACCAACCAAAGACCCCTGGTACACCAACTCCTGTGTATTTTTATTTCTTTCACATACCTGTAAACAGTTGCCTCGGCAATCCGAGTTATAAGAGTTGTTGAGAATGTGCAAAATTGCATGGCGCAAGTTCGCCTCATCTGTCCTTTTTTCGGCGCATATTTTTCCTCCTCTCTCCTTCTTCTCGTGAACCTATTCGGTATGACATGAGGTAAACGGCTAATAGACTAGGGGCTCGAGTTCAAACACAAATCACCCTATCTATCATGTGTTCGGCGTCTTGGAGTTCGCTTTATATGCATCAGTTCAGAACTATGTCTTTGGTCAATAAGTTGGGTTGCCCGACTCCTGTGCTTGCCCCTTTATGTTCTACTTGTTTGGCTAAAGGGGCAGAGGGAGCACCCCTGCGATTGTGCTTCCGGATAGTCTGGTCAAGCACCTCAGGGGAGAAAGCCAAAAATGAACTATCATAGTATGCATGATCCGATCTGTGAACCCCGAGATGGAAGTGTTATACTTCAATCCTCGTAAGCGGCTATTTCGTGTTATACCAGGAACTTGCCCTTTGTGTAGACATTGTGATATCGGCTTCGGCCATGGTTCGTCCGAACATCACAACACTGCGGTGTCTAATCATACGCTTCCCGTAGTCCTTTTCGCGCTCATCCGACTAAGTGAAAGAAATAAAGCACTATAGTCTGATTGCCTAGTCTACCGCACTATACCGCCTTCGGGTTTCGATAATACAGATAATGGACATAGTGCATTGGCATAGACACCCCATGTAGTATCTACGTGGGGCTGAAGCCGACGACTCGCATCTTTCAGTATTAAACAGCCACATAGGAGTTATAAAGGAATACAAAACCATATAAGAACAAATACTAATATCTTTAATAGTCTGGGCAAGTCTTCGGACGAGTTACAACTCATTCAAATAATTTATCACCCAAACACTGCGATGCTATCATCCGAGCACTCTCCATCAGTCCATCAAAGTATAGCCTGGGGCGTCGATGCTCCTTCCCGGGTGGCGGCGGGTCGGTGGCTATCTTCATCGGATTTAGCCCCGACTAATGCACTTTGGCCTTGGCAAGGGCCATCCGGACTCCTTCGATGCAGGAGGAGCGCTTGATAGTGTTGAGGTGGGGCGAAGCAGCGATCAACCTCTGCACTGTTGGGTTCTACCGTAGGTGCATCGCATGCCAATTAAAATTTTCCTATGCGCAGAACATCCAAGAACTTGCTACAGAGATGGATCATAGATCATTACCACTAGACGCACAGTGTCGTGCAGTGGAAGTAGAGTTGGGGCAGCGCGTTCGTGTGGTCCATCTCCTCCTCGTCCGATCTCCCTCGAACAGCCATCCAGATCTCCCTTGAACAGCCGGTCGTCGGATCCCATGTACAAGTTCGTCGGAGCGTCACAAGTGCACCGCCTCTAACGGTATCCGCGCATGCAGGAGGAACACCCGTGAGGCGGAATGCTAGGTCTGATCACACGGTCGGCGGTGGCAAGTGGAGGTGGCTATTCGCAACACATGCAAACCCTAATGATGACGCCAAAGTGATCAACCGGATGGATGTGCTGCACCTCCACTACATATAGGCATCCGGCACGGGCTCAACTCTTGGTCCTCGCACGGATCCTAAAGACCACGAGTTCCTTCCTTTAAGCGCGCGACCCTTTAGGTTCTCGTCCACTTGGTCGCGTGTCAGATGACATCCGACTTGATCGGTCGGTAGCGACCTCTAGCAAGATGTGCCGACTCCAAGTGTCCGATGAAGCTGGTTAGGCGAACCTGTACTTCACACTTCTGTTCCCTTTGCCACACGATATATGTTGTCATGCACAAGGCGACATGGTCATCCTTGTTGCAGCACGACCTCTTTCTCGTTCCGGTGAATCTGACCAACATTCGGATTATCTCATAATCCTCATCGCATGGCCATGCTTATCCAGGTCGGATCACCCGAGGGGCCCAGAGTATATCTCTCCTGATCGGAGGGGCTAATCCCATCTTGCTCGACCATGTCTCGTAGCATGGGTCTGGAGAAGCCCAAAACCTACCTTTGAAACTACCCAGTCACGGAGTAGCGTTTGGTCGGCCCAAAGCAAGTCTGTCACCATCCCGAGTACATGCGCCAACTCAGGTCTTAGGACATAGAACGTATGTTGTACTAGAGACTCATAGATGACCTATCGATGTGTCTCATAGTTGGGTCTATCCAACTCAGACCCTATCTCGACTCGGATCCGACTATGTCGAATCCGACCAGACCTTTCTGAGTCCATATTATCCGGCTAGCATCCAATGCTACATGGTCAGTGAGACCGGACCATCCACCGTGTCATATGCTAGTCTAACTGGCTGCGCATACACACAACCCTTTCAACTAGGGACTATTTAGGACAGTCATCATACAATGCATAGTCTCACAAACAAGTCACATACTTGTTAATGCACATCAATGATAATGTCCAAGGACTATCTTTATTCATAAACACATAGGAAATATCATCATACATGATTGTGTCTAGGGCAGATCTCCAACAGTCTCCCACTTGATTCTCATCCATGGACTTTAACTCGGATCTCATGGCCTCTAGCCATGCCTCGAAATCTGGGCTCACCATTGCTTCTGCATACGTGGCCAGCTTGTCGCTTTCTAACAACAAAACATCATGCACTCTGCGCAATCTTTCCGACCTCCGTGGCTCCGGTGCCAACTCCACTACGGGTTCCCTGATCAACTCCGGTATGATCTCATCACCAGCCGAGTCATCCACGAGTGGCTCTCGAATTTCTTCGAGTCGCACCATTCTCCCACTGGCCTCCCGATTGAGAAACTCTTTCTCTAGGAAAACCCCATTTTGAGAAACAAACACTTTGTTCTCTTCGCGGTTGTAGAATCTGTATCCTAAGGTTTCCCTCGGATATCCCACAAATATGCATTTATCTGACTTGGGTGTAAGCTTGTCTGACATGAGTCGCTTGACAAATGCTTCACAACCACAAATCTTTATAAAAGACAAACTAGGAGTCTTCCCAGTCCACATCTCATGTGGTGTCTTGTGAACGGATTTTGATGGTACCCTATTAAGTGTGAAAGTTGCAGTTTCTAGAGCGTATCCCCAGAATGACAAGGGTAAATCCGATTTGCTCATCATCGACCGGACTATGTCCAACAAGGTTCAATTTCTCCGTTCTGACACACCATTTCTCTGTGGCGTACCATATCTACTAAAGTCGTCGGTAAAAGTCACGAAGTACTGATAGACACCTCTGGACGTGGTGCTCATTGGACCACACACATCACTGTGTATAAGCTCCAACAGCTCGGACGCCCCCTCGCAACTCTTTGCAAAAGGAGACTTAGTCATCTTGCCTAGCAAGCATGATTCACATGTCTCGAACGCCCCGAAGTCATACGAAGTTAGGAGTCCATCATCATGGAGCTTCTTCATGCATTTCAGACTAATGTTTCCAAGTCGGCAATGCCAGAAGTATGTCGGATTTATCTCATTAGGCTTATGCCTCTTGACATTCATGTTATAGACTAGTTCCATTTCTAGATTAAAAATAAATAGCCCATCTACTATGGGTGCATAGCCATGGAACATTCCATTCAAATAAAATGAACAACCATTGTCCTTTATATTGAATTCATAACCTTGACTCATCAAGCATGAGGCAGAAAGAATGTTCCGACTAAGTGAGGGAATGTAATAACAATTATTCAATTCCAAAATAAATCTAGAAGGAAGCTGGAGCTGCATCGTGCCGACCTCCAACACAGCAACTCTTGCTTTGTTGCTGACCCTGATGTCAATCTCCCCTTGGGCCACACGCCTAGTTCTTACCAGCCCCTACATCGAGTTGCAAATATGAACAACCGATCCGGTATCAAATGCCCAAGAGCTACTAGGTATGTCAGCAAGGTAAATGTCTATAACATATGTAACAAGTGTACCTTTGCCTGAAGAAGCATCTCTGGCCTTCTTGCCGTGCTCAGCAAGCCACTTGCTACAGTTCCTCTTCCAGTGACCAGCTTCCTTGCAGTGAAAGCAAATGGTCTTTGAGTTCAGTCCGGACTTTGGCTCAGCGAACGGAGACACCCTTCCCCGTGCCCTTTGCCTTACCCTTTTTCTTGGACCAACTCTTCTTGAAATTAGGCGAGTTCTGCACCATCAACACTTGATGCATGCCTTTCTTAATATCTTGCTCTGCCACCTTGAGCATCCCATGCAATTCAGTGAGCTTCTTATCCATGCCATGCATATGATAGTTCGAGAGGAAAGTCACATAGCTAAGTGGAAGAGAACCCAAAATTGCATCCGTGGACAGCTTGTCCCCAAGTGGGAAGCCTAACCGATCCAAAGCTTGCACGTACCCGATCATCTTGATCACATGCGGGCTCAGTGGATCACCCTCCTTCAGCTTACAATCCGTCAAGGCTGCCAGACGTTGAACCTTTCGGTCCTAGCCTGCACCTGAAACATGCTCTTCAAACTCTCGATCATATCGAAAGCCTGAATGTTTTCGAAATGCTGTTGCAAATCGAGCTCCATACAAGCCAACATGAGGCAGTTGACCTCATTTAATTCATCAACGAGTTTCTGGTGGGCATTCTTGGTTGTGGCATTAGCATTCTCGGTAAGTTCCTATGGAAGTGGATCCTCTAGAACATGTTCCTTTTTATCATGCTTGAGAACAATTCTCAGATTTCTATATCAGGTGCTAAAGTTTGTTCCATTCAGTTTATCCTTTTCTAGAATTGATTTCAATGCAAAGTTGGGTTGAGCAGGTGGTGTCATTGATCTACAATAGAAAATATGAAATCACTAAGCAATGTGTTTATGTAGAGTAATTCAAGACTTAAACAGAACTACTCCCACCAAAGTCAACATCCCTCCGCAAACTCTTAGTGATTCAGGACCCGTCTAGCGCGAGTGACTAGTGAGCTTTAGCATCACTGCTAGCCAACTTGCCTATCCGGTAAGCAACTCCTTGCTAATCGTATCTCTATACGACTCCTGTCGGTTGGGTAGGTATCTCATACCCCGGCTCCCAACCTTCTCTGCCACAAGGCCCAAAACCATTTTAATAGCCTTGTCAAGTTAACCCGATGCAGTGCATGTCCGTGTCCGACACGAACCCTCCAGTTCAAGGACACCCAGTAGCACCTCAATTTTATGAGCCCACCACTAGACGTACTTGACGTGCAAAAGTGCAACATTCGGAATGGTAATGTGCATGATATTAATGAGGGATCTTCCTACCATACTAACATGTATAGAAACAAGAAGCAATATCAATCACATATAAACATAAATATGTGAAATAGTATGGCTCCTTCATGGGCATCCTTCCATGGCCGGCTCCTACTCCGATGACCAAGGAGGAACTCCATCTTGTTCGTCATGCCAGGACGCCAAAGCTTCGAACTTGATCCCTGTCCTCCAACTACTACAACTAATAATGAATTTATAGAGAATCACAAGTCGACACGTAGGTCGTTATACAATATAATGACAACACTTTGGCTCCTGCCAGCTAACAATCATGACATGCAAGTCATGTTAAGTTACACACATGCATCACATACATATGAGCCATACTATTCACATTAAACCTGCAAAACAAACTTATGCATAGAATCGCATTCTACCTGTTTGTGTGATTGTGTATGAAATACAAGGCGCTACGCACACGACGGTCCCGCTCATTTTTTGAAATCACAGATTGCATTTGCACTCCAATCATGCCGAATTTTCTGATCTGACCGATCTCATTGATCATCGCGAACCCAATTCAGATTTACATTTCACGGTTAACCCCGATGGCGGATACCGACCGGTAGGGGTAGATTGTGTCACGACCTCATCGATTCCGATTGATAGAAAACATAGCCTCAACGATCCCGATGTGCGGTTGATCTCATCAACCGTGGACATAGCCGATCTTATGAATGACGATGGATCTCATCCGTCTCCTCCGCATATCAAATATGCATCCGATCTGAATCCAAATCCTATAACAAAGGCTCTGATACCACTGTTGGGTTCTACCGTAGGTGTATCGCATGCCAATTAAAATTTTCCTACGCGCAGAACATCCAAGAACTTGCTACGAAGATGGATCATAGATCATTACCACTAGACGCGCAGTGCTGTGCAGCAGAAGTAGAGTTGGGGCAGCGCGTTCGTGTGGTTCGTCTCCTCCTCGTCCGATCTCCCTCGAACATCCAGTCATCAGATCCCACGTATAGATTCGCCTAAGCGGCACAAGTGCATCGGCTCTAACGGTATTCGCGCGTGCAGGAGGAACACCCGTGAGGAGGACTACTAGGTCCGATCACACGGTCAACGGCGGTGAGTGGAGGTGGCTATTCGCAACACATGCAAACACTAATGACGGCGCCAAAGCGATCAACCGGATGGGTGTGCTGCACCTCCACTATATATAGGCATCTGACGCGGGCTCAACTCTTGGGCCTCGCACGGATCCTAAAGCCCACGTGTTCCTTCCCTTAAGCGCGCGACCCTTTAGGTTCTCGTCCACTTGGTCGCGAGTTAGATGACATCTGACTCAACCGGTTGGTAGCAGCCTCTAGCAAGACGTGCCGACTCTAAGTGTCCGATGAAGCTGGTTAGGTGAACCTGCACTTCACACTTATGTTCCCTTTGCCACACGATATATGTTGTCGTGCACAAGGTGACATGGTCATCCTTGTTGCAGCACGACCTCTTTCTCGTTCAGGTGAATTTGACCAACATTTGGATTATCTCATAATCCTCATCGCATGGCCATGCTTATCCAGGTCGGATCACCCGAGGGGCCCAGAGTATATCTCTCCTGATCGGAGGGGCAAATCCCATATTGCTCGACCATGTCTCGCAGCATGGGTCTGGAGAAGCCCGAAACCTACCTTTGTAACTACCCAGTCACGAAGTAGCGTTTGGTCGGCCTAAAGCAAGTCTATCACCATCTCGAGTACATGCGCCAGCTCGGGTCTTAGGACATAGAACATATGTTGTACTAGAGACTCACAGATGACCTATCGCTACGTCTCATAGTTGGGTCTATCCAACTCAGCCTTATCTTGACTCGGATCCGACTGTGTCGAATCCGACCAGATCTTTCTGAGTCCATATTATCCGGCTAGCATCCAATGCTACATGGTCAGTGAGACCGGACCATCCACCGTGTCATATGCTAGTCTAACTGGTTGCACGTCCACACAACCCTTTCAACTAGAGATCATTTAGGACAATCATCATACAATGCATAGTCTAACAAACAAGTCACATACTTGTTAATACACAACAATGATAATGTCCAAGGACTATCTTTATTCATAAACACATAGGAAATATCGTCATACATGATTGCCTCTAGGGCATATCTCCAACATGCACCAGGCCAAAGTAGCTACCTGGCAGCATCTCGCCAGACCATAAGCGGATGCACAGGTCCTTCATGGCTGGCTCGACCATCTGGTGCAACTCCATCAGCTGTTTCAGCTGCTCCACCAGAAGAGGAGGATGCTTGGGGGCTCCGAACTATGCCTAGAAAAGCCGAGCTTCATCTCCTTCTCCCCGTGAGGTGAACAGCTGATTGGCATCCGCCATGCTCTTCTGGAGATCGGAGGTTGCGCCTGAGGATCGCCTCACCCGGGTAAGCAATGTGAATTTTCTATCGCTGAATACACACTTTAGTGAGTACGACTTACTATCTGCTATGGCCTTAGCCTGATGCACTTGCTCCTCGTAGAACCGTCTGCCCATCCGCTACTTCTGGAGTTTGATCTTCACAGTGGATAGTTCGCCCGAGCTCACCTTACTCTTCTGCTCCAAGGCCTCGCATCTTTCGCTGGCATCTTTGAGCTCTTGCCGGACCTCTGCCACGTGAGCTTCATGCTTGCCACTAGTGGCTCGCATGGCGGAAAGGGCGACAACCATTTCCATAGTAGCCACCCTCTCGGCGGCCATTTCGTCCTTCGCATGCTGGAGCTCGGCCTTGATCCTCTCCATTTCCTTAGCCGAGGCAACACATGTATCATACAATGAGAAGAAGCTGCATTGACAGTATTCAGACGATAGAGCTCTGACAAAGACATTAGGATTCTGTTTTGAGATACCTTGAGCCTTGTTGAGCCTTCGGTTAAGGGCCTCAGCTTCGTCCTCGAAGCGCTTCAGCTTTTGATTTAGCTCTTCGAGGTCGGCGCGATTTATGGCCGCCGCTGATGACGAAGCCTCCATCAAACACACTTAATACATTACATGGGTTCTCAATTCCTGAATTATAGACAATCCAATAATATGCCGAGTTATTCTAACATGTCGGACACTTAAAGTGTATCTAGTTCAGTATCGGATTGAGACGTGACCCCTAGGTGAGTTTTTACACCTCACCTAGGGATCTAGGGCTGCCATGTATATAATGCGAATAAATAAAATCTTTGCAAACTAAACACATCGGGTGCCTTAGTTAAAAACCCGCAAGGAGACCTTTGAAGGCCTCCTTCAGTCTGTTGTCAACGGACTGGACGCTGTGTAGTACCGCACCCATAAAGGTGATGTGATCCTCGGGGCTGGAAGCGCTCGATAGAGCTTCCTCCATGACCGACCACCTATTGGTCGGTGGTGCGGGTGATGATCGGATTCCCCGATCACCCACTTAGGATTGGACCGGTGCCTCCGGAAGCATAATGCGCTCCGTAGATGTTTTAGAGGGGACTGAGCGCATGCTCGTCGGGCCTCCTCGGTATCCGGGTGGGGTGTTGCCCCTCGGTCTTCTATGGCTGAGGCGTTAGCCTCGGCCACGGTGCGATCTCCCTCACCTCCGATGTCTGCCTCCATTGGAGTGTGTTGGGATGACACCTCCACGGCATCCCTCATGGTGCCTGGAGTGGTGGGATGCGAGTCATCCCCTCTCTCCGCCAGTTCGTGGCGGGGTCTCCCCGTCCGATATCACCTTGGTGGGTGTAATGTGCAGGGGGCTACAAGGCCAATAACCTGGGTGTTAGCAAACCTAAATCTATTCATAATAAACAGGAGGGTCTTTGGATCCTAACCTTTGGGGGATCTTGACCCGTAGGCTCCTTCATGGAACCTCCTCGGGGTCTTCGGACGCGGTGTCCGAGTCCGAACAATCTATTGGGGAGCGTTGCATGGCAAACCAAAATTTTCCTACGTTCACGCAATACCTATCCATGGTGATGAGCATCTAGGAGAGGGAGAGTGGATCTACGTACCCTTGTAGATTGCTAAGCGGGAAGCATTAAGAAATGCGGTTGGTGTAGTTGAACGTCTTCGCGATCCAAATCACCGAGCGTCCCGCGATCCAATCACGATCCGTCCCGATCAAGCACCAAACGGATGGCACCTCCGCGTTCAGCACACATACAGCTTGATGATGATCTCTGCCTTCTTGATCCAGCAAGAGGGAGCGGAGAGGAAGAATATTTCTCCGGCATCATGATTTACGCTCCGGCGATGGTGGTGGAGCTAGTCCGACACGGCTTTGCGTAAGCACTCCAGAAATCCGATCTAGAGGAGAAACTATGCAGTGGAGGAACGGGTAGCACGTGGCTGAAAATCTAGTGCAAAAACCCTAAAACCTCCAGTATATATAAGAGGGAGGGAGGAGATGCCTTGGCGCAAGGGCCAAGCCTCCTTGGTTCGGCCAAAGTGGGGAGCAGAGGAGGACTCCTCCTCCAATCCTAGTAGGACTAGGATTCCTCCTTTTTTGCCTTTTTCCACCTTTTCGCTTTGGGCTTTTCTTCCCTAGCCGCATGGGCCTTGTGTGGGACTTCCACCAGCCCACTAAGGGCTGATATTTACTCTCCCACAGACCATGAAGCCTCTTGGGTCAAAATACCCCTCCCGGTGGTCTCCCGGTACACTCCCGGCACTCCTGGTACACTACCGATTAGCCTGAAACTTTTCCGGCGACCAAAACAGGACTTCCTATATATGAATCTTTACCTCCAGACCATTTCGGAGCTCCTCGTGACGTCCGGAATCTCATCTAGGACTCCGAACAACCTTCAGTCACCACCATACATAACTCTATACTACCGAAACGTCACCAAACCTTAAGTGTGTAGACCCTGCGGGTTCGAGAACTGTGTAGACATGACCGAGACACCTCTACGGTCAATAACCAATATTGGGACCTAGATGCCCATATTGGTTCCTACATATTCTATGAAGATCTTTATCGGTCGAACCTCTATGTCAAGGATTCAGTTAACCGCGTATGATGTTTCCTTTGTTCTTCAGTATGTTACTAGCCCGAGATTCGATCGTCAGTATCTCCATACCTAGTTCAACCTCGTTACAGCAAGTCTCTTTACTCATTCCGTAATACAAGATCCCATGAATAACACTTAGTCACATTGCTCGCATGGCTTATTGTGATGTTGTATTACCGAGTGGGCCCTGAGATACCAATCCGTCACACGGAGTAACAAATCCCAGTCTCGATCCATGTCAACTCAACAGACACCCTCGGAGATACCCGTAGAGCACCTTTATAGTCACCCAGTTACGTTGCGACGTTTGATACACACAAGGTACACCTCCTATATCTATGATTTACATGATCTCATGGTCATAGGAACATATACTTGACATGCAGAAAACAGTAGCAATAAACTGACATGATCATATGCTACGTTTGTAGTTTGGGTCTTGTCCATCACATCATTCTCCTAATGATATGATACCGTTATCAAATGACATCACATGCCAATGTCTAGGAAACCTTGACCATCTTTGATCAACGAGCTAGTTCACTAGAGTCATACTAGGGACAAAGTGTTTGTCTATTTACCCACACATGTAATGTGTTTCCAATCAATACAATTATAGCATGGATAATATACGATTATCATGAACAAGGAAATATAATAATTAACACTTTATTTATTGCCTCTAGGGCATATTTCCAATAGTGTCCCACTTGCACTAGAGTCAATAATCTATTTCACATCACTATGTGATTTACATTGTAATGAATCGAACACCCATGCAGTTCTGGTGTTTATCATGTTTAGCCCTTGGAAGTGGTTTAGTCAACGGGTCAGCAACATTCAGATCCATGTGCACTTTGCAAATATTTATGTCCTTCTCCTTGATGTAATCGCTGATGGAGTTGAAGCATCGCTTTATGTGTCTGGTCCTCTTGTGAAACCTTAGTTCCTTGGCCAGAGCAATGGCACTAGTGTTGTCACAGAACAGGTTCATTGGATTCACTGCACTAGGAACTACTCCAAGCTCTGTCATGAACTGCTTCATCCAGACACCTTCCTTCGCCGCCTCCGAGGCTGCGATGTACTCCGCTTCACATGTAGAATCGGCTACCACGCTTTGCTTGGAACTGCACCAGCTTACCGCTCCCACATTGAGAATAAATACGTATCCGGTTTGTGACTTAGAGTCATCCGGACCAGTGTCAAAGCTTGCATTGACGTAACCCTTTATGACGAGCTCTTCACCACCTCCATAAACGAGAAACATTTCCTTAGTCCTTTTCAGGTACTTAAGGATATTCTTGACCGCACTGTCTTAAGTGACTGCCAAACTTATAACTCAGATATTCACCTCCTCGATCAGATCGCAGAAATTTAATCTTCTTGTTACGATGATTCTCAACTTCACTCTGAAATTGCTCGAACTTTTCAAACGTTTCAGACTTGTGTTTCGTTAAGTAAATATACCCATATCTACTTAAGTCATTAGTGACGGTGAGAAAATAACGATATCCACCATGCGCTGTAACATTCATTGGACCACACACATCAGTATGTATGATTTCCAATAAGTCACTCGCCCGTTCTATTGTTCTAGAGAACGGCGTTTTAGTCATATTGCCCATGAGGCATGGTTCACATGTTTCAAGTGATTCAAAATCAAGTGACTCCAAAAGTCCATCAGCATGGAGCTTCCTCATGCGTTTTACACCAATATGACCTAAACGGCAGTGCAACAAAAAAGTGGTACTATCATTATCAACTCTACGTCTTTTGGCATCAATGTTATGAACATGTGTGTCATCACTATCAAGATTCAATATGAATAAACCCCTAAAATTGGGTGCATGACCATAAAAGATATTACTCATTTAAATAGAACAACCTTTATTCTCTAATTTGAATGAGTAACCGTCTCGCAATAAACAAGATCCAGATATAATGTTCATGCTTAACGCGGGCACTAAATAACAATTATTCAGGTTCATCACTAATCCTGATGGTAATCGAAGAGAGAGCGTGCCGACGGCGATCACATCAACCTTGGAACCATTTCCCACACGCATCGTCACTTCATCCTTTGCTAGCCTTCGTCTATTCCGTAGTTCCTGTTTTGAGTTGCAAATGTGAGCAACCGAACCGGTATCAAATACCCAGGCACTACAAGGAGAGCTAGTAAGGTACACATCAATAACATGTATATCATATATACCTTGTTTATCTTTGGCCGCCTTCTTGTCCGCCAGGTACTTGGGGCAGTTCCGCTTCCAGTGACCAGTTCCCTTGCAATGAAAGCACTCAGTTTCTGGCTTAGGTCCATGCTTGGGCTTCTTTACAGGAGTAGCAACTGCTTTGCCATCCTTCTTGTTTTTACCCTTCTTGCCCTTGCCCTTGCTATTTTTCTTGAAACTAGTGGTTTTATTGACCATCAACACTTGATGTTCTTTTTGGATTTCAGACTCAGCGACTTTTAGCATCGCAAACAGCTCGGCGACTGACTTGTTCATCCCGTGCATGTTATAGTTCATCACAAAGCTCTTGTAACTAGGTGGAAGTGATTGAAGAACTCTGTCAGTGATCGCCTCTGGCGGAAGGGCAATTCCCAACTCCGCTAGACGAGTTGAATACCCAGACATTCTGAGTATATGTTCACTGATAGACCCGTTCTCCTCCATCTTGCAAGCATAGAACTTATCGGAGGTTTCATACCTCTCGATCCGGGCGTTCTTCTGAAAGATAAACTTCAACTCCTGGAACATCTCATATGCTCCATGACGTTCAAAACGTCTTTGAAATCCTGGTTCTAAGCCATACAATATTGCACACTGAACTATTGAGTAATCTCCAGTACGTGCCTCCCAAGCGTTCTTAACTTCTTCGGAGGTCATGTCTTCTGGTTGGTCACCAAGCGGTGCATCAAGGACATATGATTTATGGGAAGCCGTGAGGATAATCCTCAGATTACGGGCCCAGTCAACAAAGTTACTTCCATCATGTTTCAGTTTAGCTTTCTCTAGGAACGCATTAAAATTCAGGGGTGCTACTGCGCGAGCCATTGATCTACAACATAAATATGCAAAGTTCATTTAGACTATTGTTCAAGATAATGAGTTTAGTTAATCAAATTACCTAAGCTCCCACTCAAATTGACATCCCTCAGGTCATCTGAGTGTCACATGATCCAAATCCACCAACTCAAGTCCGATCATCACGTGAGTTGAGGTGGCTTCAATGGTGACATCATTATGTTGATCATATCTACTATATGACTCATGTTCGACCTTTCGGTCTCTTGTGTTCCGAGGCCATGTCTGTACATGCTAGGCTCGTCAAGTTTAACTCGAGTGTTCTGCGCGTGCAACACTGGCTTGCACCCGTTGTATATGAACGTAGAGTCTATCACACCCGATCGTCGCGTGGTGTCTCAACACGACGAACTTTCGCAACGGTGCACACTCGGGGAGAACACAATTTTATCTTGAAATTTAAGTGAGGGATCACCTTATAATGCTACCACCATACTAAGCATAACAAGGTGCATAAAAGGATTAACATCACATGCAATTCATAAGTGACATGATATGGCCATGAACTTGTGCTTTAGATCTCCATCTTGAAAGCACTGGCATGATCTTCATCGTCACCGGCATGACACCATGATCTCCATCAACGTGTCGCCATCGAGGTTGTCACGCCCTTCATGCTTCTACTACTATTGCTACCATTTAGCGATAAAGTAAAGCATTACATAGCGCTTAATGATTGACACGCTGGTCATAGAATAATTAAAGACAACCCTATGGCTCCTGTCGGTTGCCGTACTCATTGACATGCAAGTCGTGAAGTTCTATACATCACATGATCATCTCATACATCACATATATCACATCATGTAATTGGCCATATCACATCACAACATACCCTCCAAAAACAAGTTAGGCATCCTCTAATTGTTGTTGCATGTTTTACGTGGCTGCTACGGGTTTCTAGCAAGAACGATTCTCACCTATGCATTAACCACAATGGTGATACATAATTTGCTTTTCAACCTTCTCAAGGACCGCCTTTGTCGAATCTGATCCAACTAAAGTGAGAGAAACTGCCACCCGCAAGCCATCTAGGCAACAAGTTGTGTCGAGGGAACCGGTCTCTCGTAAGCGTACGAGTAATGTTGGTCCGGGCCGTTTCATCTCACAATACCGCTGAACCAAAATCCGACCAAGGAAGGAAGCCATCTAAGCATCAACGCCCCACAAACCTTTTGTGTTCTACTCGAGATCTCATTGAACCATCAACCTAGCTCATTATGCCACTGTTGGGGAATGTCGCATGGGAAACAAAAATTTTCCTACGCACATGCAAACCTATCCATGGTGATGAGCATCTATGAGAGGGAGAGTGGATCTACGTACCCTTGTAGATCGCTAAGCGGGAAGCGTTAAGAAAAGCGGTTGGTGTAGTCGAACGTCTTCGCGACCCAAATCACCGAGCGTCCCGCGATCTAATCATGAACAGTCCCGCGATCTCGTCACGATCCGTCCCGCGATCCAATCACGAACGTCCCGTGGCCTTGATCACGATCCTTCCGATCTAGTACCGAACGGACGACATCTCTGCGTTCAGCACACGTGCAGCTTGATGACGATCTTGACCGTCTTGATCCAGCAAGAGGAGGTGAAGAGGAGGAAGAGTTCCTCGGCAGCATGACGGCGCTCCGGCGATGGTGGTGGAGCAATTCCGGCAGGGCTTCGCCTAAGCACTGAGGAAATACGATCTAGAGGAGAAACTATGCACCGGTGGAACAGTTAGCACGTGGCCGGAAAAACTAGTGCAAAACCCTAGCAATCCACTAGTATATATAGGAGGGAGGGAGGAGGAGAGGCAGCCTTGCCTCCAAGCCAAGGAGGCTTCAGCCGAAGCAAAGGAGGAGGAATCCTACTCCTCCTCCAATCCTGGTTGGACTAGGATTGCTCCCTATTGGCCCTTTTTCCACCCTTTTCTTTAGGCCTTTTTCCTCCTAGTGCCATGGGCCTTTTGTGGCTGTTCCACCATCCCACTAAGGGCTGGTTATTATTCTCCCACAGCCCATGGACCCTCTAGGGTCGAAACACTCCTCCCGGAGGTCTCCCGGTACACTACCGGCACTCCCGGTACACTACCGATGAGCCCGAAACTTTTCCGACGACCAAACTGGGACTTCCTATATATGAATCTTTACCTCCGGACCATTCCGGAGCTCCTCGTGGCGTCCAGGATCTCATCCGAGACTCCGAAAATACTTCGGTCACCACCATACATAACTCCATACTACCGAAACGTCACCAAACCTTAAGTGTGCAGACCCTGCGGGTTGGAGAACTATGTAGACATGACCGAGACACCTCTACGGTCAATAACCAATGGTGGGACCTGGATGTCCACATTGGTTCCTACATATTCTATGAAGATCTTTATTAGTCGAACCTCTATGTCAAGGATTCAGTTAATCCCGTATGATGTTCCCTTTGTTCCTCGGTATGTTACTTGCCCGAGATTCGATCGTCGGTATCTCCATACCTAGTTCAATCTCGTTACCGGCAAGTCTCTTTACTCGTTCTATAATACAAGATCCCGCAACTAAAAATTAGTCACATTGCTTGCAAGGCTCATTGTGATGTTGTATTACCGAGTGGGCCCTGAGATACCTCTCCGTCACACGGAGTAACAAATCCCAGTCTCGATCCATGTCAACTCAACAGACACCCTCGGAGACACCTGTAGAGCACCTTTATAGTCACCCAGTTACATTTCGACGTTTGATACACACAAGGTACTCCTCTGATATCTGTGATTTACATGATCTCATGGTCATAGGAACATATACTTGACATGCAGAAAACAGTAGCAATAAACTGACACGATCATAAGCTACGTTTGTAGTTTGGGTCTTGTCCATCACATCATTCTCCTAATGATGTGATCCCGTTATCAAATGACATCTCATGTCCCTGGCTAGGAAACCTTAACCATCTTTTAATCAACGAGCTAGTTCACTAGAGGTATACTAGGGACATTGTGTTTGTCTATGTATCCACACATGTATCCATGTTTCCAATTAATACAATTATAGCATGGATAATAAACGATTATCATGAACAAGGAAATACAATAATAAACACTTTATTTATTGCCTCTAGGGCATATCTCCAACAAACATACCTTGCAAAAACAAGTTAGACAACCTCTAATTGTTGTTGCATGTTTTACGTGGCTGCTACGGGTATCTAGCAAGAACAATTCTCATCTACACAAAAACCACAATGGTGATACACTAGTTGCTTTTCAACCTGCTCAAGGACCGCCTTTGTCGAATCCGATCCAACTAAAGTGAGAGAAACTGGCACCCGCAAGCCATCTATGCAACAAGTTGCGGTTGAGGGAACCGGTCTCTCGTAAGCGTACGAGTAATGTTGGGCCGGGGCACTTCATCTCACAATACCGCTGAGCCAAAACACGACCAAGGGAGGAAGGAATCTAAGCATCAATTCCCACAAACTCTTTGTGTTCTACTCGAGATCTCATCTACACATAGACCTAGCTCATGATGCCACTATTGGGGAACGTTGCATGGGAAACAAAAATATTCCTATGTTCACGCAAGACCTATCCATGGTGATGAGCATCTACGAGAGGGAGAGTGGATCTATGTACCCTTGTAGATCGCTAAGTAGGAAGCATTAAGAAACATGGTTGGTGTAGTCGAACGTCTTCGTGATCCAAATCGCCGAGCGTCCCGCGATCCAATCACGATCCGTCCCGATCAAGCACGGAACGGACGGAACCTCCGCGTTCAGCACACGTACAACTTGATGACGATCTCTGCCTTCTTGATCCAGCAAGAGGGAGCAGAGAGGAAGAAGAGTTCTCCGACAGCGTGATGGCGCTCCAGCGATGGTGGTGGAGCTATTCTGGCAGGGCTTTGCCTAAGCACTATAGAAATCCGATCTAGAGGAGAAACTATGCACTAGAGGAACGGGTAGCACGTGGCTAAAAATCTAGTGCAAAACCCCTAAAACCTCCAGTATATATAAGAGGAAGGGAGGAGAGGCCTTGGCGCAAGGGCCGAGCCTCCTTGGTTCGACCGAAGTGGGGAGGAGAGGAGGACTCCTCCTCCAATCCTAGTAGTTCTAGGATTCCTCCTTTTTTGCCTTTTTTCCACCTTTTCCCTTTGGGATTTTCTTCCCTAGCCACATGGGCCTTGTGTGGGACTTCCACCATCCCACTAAGGGCTCTTATTTACTCTCCCACAGCCCATGAAGCCTCTTGGGTCGAAATACCCCTCCCGGTGGTCTCTTGGTACACTACCGACACTCCTGGTACACTACCGATTAGCTCGAAACTTTTCCTACGACCAGAACAGGACATCTATATATTAATCTTTACCTCCGTACCATTCCGGAGCTCCTTGTGATGTCCGAGATCTCATCCGGGACTCCGAACAACCTTCCGTCACCACCATACATAAATCTATACTACGGAAATGTCACCAAACGATAAGTGTGCAGACCCTACGGGTTCGAGAACTATGTAGACATGACCGAGACACCTCCACAGTCAATAACCAATAGCGGGACCTAGATGCCCATATTGGTTCCTACATATTCTATGAAGATCTTTATCGGTCGAACCTCTATGTCAAGGATTCAGTTAATCCCGTATGATGTTCCCTTTGTTCTTCGGTATGTTACTTGCCCGAGATTCAATCTTCGGTATCTCCATACCTAGTTCAACCTTGTTACCGGCAAGTCTCTTTAATCGTTCTGTAATACAAGATCCTGTGACTAACACTTAGTCACATTGCTTGCAAGGCTTATTGTGATTTTGTATTACCGAGTAGGCCCTGAGATACCTCTCCGTCACACGGAGTAACAAATCCCAGTCTTGATCCATGCCAACTCAACCAACACCCTTGGAGATACTTGTAGAGCACCTTTATAGTCACCTAGTTACGTTGCGATGTTTGATACACACAAGGCACTCCTCCGGTGTCCGTGAGTTACATGATCTCATGGTCATAGGAACATATACTTGACATGCAGAAAACAATAGCAATAAACTGACACGATCATATGCTATGTTTGTAGTTTGGGTCTTGTCCATCACATCATTCTCCTAATGATGTGATCCCATTATCTAATGACATCACATGCCAATGTCTAGGAAACCTTGACCATCCTTGATCAACGAGCTAGTTCACTAGAGGCATACTAGGGACAAAGTGTTTGTCTATTTACCCACACATGTAATGTGTTTCCAATCAATACAATTATAGCATGGGTAATAAACAATTATCATGAACAAGGAAATATAATAATAAACACTTCATTTATTGCCTCTAGGGCATATTTCTAACACTATCGTCGGATAGAACCACCCAAGTCTACTGTGCTCTCTTGTGGGCAGGAGAAGGGACCTGCTCCGGGGCGTCCGAAGACGCCGCTCTCTTCCTGACACGAGGGGAATTGCCTCCCCCCTCACCCTAGACCTCGGCCTCCTCCTCCTCCTCTTCTTCCTCTTCCTCCTCCTCAGCCTCCTCCTAATTTGAGGAGGCGGGGGTATCCTCGGATGCAGCATCAGACTGGCCCCTTATGCGGATGCCAGCCTGGCCTGGTTTCTTCTTCTTCTGTTTCTTCGTGGGAGCCTCATAAGGCTTTACCGCGAGCATTTTGGCTAACAGTCCAGTCCTCTCATCTTCGGGCTAAGGCGTCAGACTGTTAATGTTGACGGAATTTTTCAGCCATGTTTGCAAAGACAGATCGGATAAGGGGTTATGAGAATCTTCTATGTAATAAAGCCGACCAAGCTAGTGTGTATCGTACCTTGGAATCAGGCTTGGCAGCGTGCAAACCCTTGTCCTCTTCCTCGGATGGCCAGCTCTTATATGATTTGAAGAGAGCCTTCCACAACTTCTCCCGCGTAGTGTGGAAGAGATTCTGGACTGTGGGCTTGGGTCGAGGTCACGAGCCCACAGGGGGGAGTCGCGGCGCTGGCAGGGGAGGATGCGTCTTCAGAGCATCACCTGGACCACATCGGTAAACTTGGTGCCCTCCTCGACCATGGAGCGGATGCGCTTCTGCATGTCGCTCACCTCCTTTCCCGGTCCCCAGACGAGGCCCTTTTCGATCCATGAAGCCAGATGGGTGGGGGGACCAGATCTGAATGCATCGGTGGGATGCTGGCCTTCTTCTTAAGGTTCGGTAACATAGAACCACTCCTTCTGCCACCCCTTGATGGTATCGATGAGGGTGCCTGACGGCCACCCGACGCGGGTGAGCTTGCTGATGATGGCCCCGCTGTAGTCTGCATGCTTGACGTCGACGCACTTGGGCTTGATGTTGAACACCTGCAGCCAGATCCCAAAGTGTGACTCGATGCGCAGGAAGGCCACGCAGACGAGGATGAACGCCGAGATGTGCATGATAGAGTTTAGTGGGAGGTTATGAATTTCGAGGCCGTAAAGAACCTCAACCCCCTAATGAAGGGGTGGAGAGGAAAGCTCAGCCCCTAGATGAAGTGGGGGATGAACACCACCCTTTCTCCTGGCTTGGGGGTGGGGATCACTTGGCCCTCCTCCGTTGTGCGGTGAGGGATGTTGGCGGGGAGGTAGCCGACCTACTTGAGGTCGAGAATGTCCTGATCGGTAACCGTGGAAGCTTCCCATCGGCCGTTGGAGCCCTCCATTGATGTGCTCGGAGGTGGGGTTGATGAGACCAAGATCTATACTTCGGGGGTGCAAAGTAATGGGAGGTGGAGAAGTCGAATGGAGAGCGTGAATAGCCTTCGGGGTTTTCCTCCTCTTTTAATGAGGCCTATCAATTTGGACTCCCCATGCTACGACATGAATTCCTCCACTTCCCAAGACGTGCGAGCCGTTGCATGTGCGTGATTAAGTATATCCCATATAAAACGGGACACGATCGGTATATTGATAGACCGTGATGATTAAAATGGCCTTGAACCGCGAATCGATTCTATGCAACTAGCCTAGCGGTCGTGGTGGGCCATAGCCTTTCATCATAGAGGTTGTCAGAGGGATGTTGTTTACCCCCTGAGGTTTGGCCTTCAAAGCCAATCACTATGTGGTATTCAAACATGCCACTATGCAGAAAACTGCTTATCATCGAAGGCCGAACTATGGTTCGGCGGGAAGGAACTCCCTCACAAGCCGAAGACTCTGTTTGCGAAGCAATTGGAGATGAAGACCCTTGGCATTGGAGGCAAGTTTGGGGGCTACTGAGGGAGTCCTGGATTAGGGGGTCCTTGGATAGCCGACCTATTGTTTATGGGCCAAACTATATGGGCTACTTACAGAACACTAGAAGATTTGAAGGCCCATTCTCTAAGATGGAAGCTTCGGAAAGCATGGATTGCGCTCCACATTTGATGTAGTAAATAGGCATTTTTATCTCTTCGACATGTAACCGACCATGTGTAAACCCTAGGCATCCTTGGCATCTATATAAGGCGGAGGGTTTTAGGGTATAGGGATAGAATAACTCATCTAGGGTTAGCTATTCGATCTCGAGGTAGATCAACTCTGTAAGCCCCCATATCATTAATACAACCCAGCAGGATGTAGGGTATTACCTCCATAGGAGGGCCTGAACCTGGGTAAATCCGTGTCCCCTTCGTCTCCTGTTATCCTCGATTCTAGTCTCACAGTTCAGGACCCCTACCCGAGATCCGCCGGTTTTGACAATGACACCCACCATTGTTAAGTACGATCGGAAACCAGGACACACTTCACGGGGCGAGGCCCCGGCACTCCTGACGCCGACCAGAAACCATGGACGACATCAGGAGGCCGAGTGGCATTATGACCAGTAAGGCTCGTGGGGGTCCCCCTTTGACGCTCAAGTGGATCTATGTCTGTAGGTCCCAGTCCCTCATATTTCCCAACCACCATTAGGTACGACCGGAAACCAAGGACGCACCTCACGGGGCAAGGCTCCAATGCCCCTGACACCAATCAGAAACCAGGACGACATCAGGAGGCCGAGTGGCATTATGATCGGTAAGCCTCCTGAGGTGCGATGCTCAGGATCCCCCTTTGATGCTCGAGAGACCCCCATTCCACCCTGTCTATTGCTGCCTCCGAAGGCCATGGGGCCTCCCGAGACTCCACACTGAGATACTGTACCGCGGCCGGAGCCCACAGCCAAGGTCACCCACCCAAGAGTGCAAGTCCCTGAGGCGACAGAGCTTTGCTCCCTCATTGCGGGATGCCCCGAGAAGGGCCATACCGCACAAACCCGTGCGAAACACCAACTCAGAGGAGGTGGTGCAGCGCATTTGCGCCAGCAAGGGGCCATGCAAGCAAGGTAGAACATTAGAAAACAGGGTGGATGCATGAGAAAGTATTGAAATACGCATGCGGAAGGTAACTACAGGGGGATGCCCTGACCTCCTAAGGATAATGTGGCCCGGCAGGTGCCCTCAGCCGAAGTAAACCCAAAAAGTTACCTGGCAACAGCCAACTAAAAGTGGTCACCTGGCAGCCAAGCCACTGAAGAGCCGACGCTACCATCATAGCTTGATCTCCTGCCTCCACGAGCGCGACCTTCACTAGTTTGTCATATCCTGAGGCCCGGAACCTTCGCTCGGTCCGGACATCTCCTCCAACTCCTTGCTGTGCCTATACAGGCAAGGCATAAGCATAGCCTGGTGAAGGCATTGGAACGTTATGCCCGCGTTCGCCAGTCCAAAGGGCATGCGGACATAGGCGTTTGGGTTGACCCATCAATGATCGGCTCGCGCTGGCCAGAAAGGGCCCAGAGACGCTGCACGGTTAACCACGAGCGCGCTGACGCAGATGCGCGACCAGTCGACCATGCTGATGATGGTAGCTGTAACCGGTGGTGCTGGGCAGCCTCCGCCTTGCTCGGCATGTGCTCCTTGAAGCTCCTCGATTTCTCTGATGACGGACTCTTGTGTAATCTTTGCACCGCGCTGTGCTCCTGGCACCGGCCGACGCGCGTCCATCCACGTCTTCTAGTTGTGCTTGAACGCCTCCACCATCTCATTGACCGGACCCGAAGCTCCCTGGGTGGGAGCCCTCGGGACCGACCCAAGAGGGGTGCGGAGCGCGCTGATACGTCTCCAACGTATCTACAATTTATGAAGTATTCATGCCATGTTTACAATAGTTCTATATGATTTTGGTATGATTTTATTAGAACTAACCCGGACTGACCTACCATGGTGTTGTTTTTGTGCAGAAATAAAAGTTCTCAGAATGAGCTGAAAATTTACGGAGAATATTTTTGCAAAATATAAAAAATACTGGAGTGAAGAGTCATCGGAAAGGAAGGCCGAGGAAGCCATAAGCCATAGGGGTGCGGCCACCCCCCTAGGGCGCGCCCCTAGCTTGTGACTTCCTTGTGGACCCCTTGGACTTGTTTCCGCCGCTACAAACTCTTAATAAGACAAAAAAACCCGAAAAGAAACCTAGATCGAGAGTTCCACCGCCGCAAGCCTCCATAGCCATGAAAAACTAATCGGGAGCCCGTTCTGGCACCCTGCCGGAGGGGGAAACCATCACTGGAGGCCATCTTCATCATCCCGACGCTCTCCATGATGAGGAGGGAGTAGTTCACCCTCGAGGTTGAGGGTATGTACCAGTAGCTATGTGCTTGATCTCTCTCTCTCTCGTGTTCTTGAGATGGCACGATCTTGATGTACCGCGAGCTTTATTGATATAGATTGAATCATATGGAGTTTCCCCCTCTCTATCTTCCTGTGATGAATTGAGTTTTCCCTTTGAAGTTTTCTTATCGGATTGAGTCTTTAAGGATTTGAGAACACTTGATGTATGTCTTGTGATGGGATATCTGTGGTGACCATGGTATGTTCTATTGATCCACTTGATGTATGTTTTGGTGATCAACTTGCGGGTTCCGTGACCTTGGGAATCTATGCATACGGGTTGGCCACGTTCTTATCTTGACGTTCCAGTAGAAACTTTGGGGCACTCTTTGAAGTTCTTTGTGTTGGATTGAAGATGATGAATCTGAAATTATGTGATGCATATCGTATAATCAAGCCCATGCGTACTTGTGGTGACATTGGGGAATCTAGGTGATATAAGGGTTTTGGTTGATGTGTATCTTAAGGTGTTATTTTAGCATGAACTCTAGGGCTGTTCGTGACACTTATAGGGATAGCTCATAAGTTTGATCGGAAAAGATAAATTTGAGGTGGTTTCGTACCCTACAATAATTTCTTCGTTTGTTCTCCTCTATTTGTGACTTTGGAGTGAACTCTTTGTCGCGCGTGAGGGATTTAGATATGGTTCAACTATGTTACTGTTGTTGAGAGAACTTGCACTAGTGAAAGTATGAACCCTAGGCCTTGTTTCCAAGCATTGCAACACCATTTGTGCTAACTAACATCATTAGTTACCTTGCTGTTTTATATTTTCAGATTACAAAAACCTATATCTACCTTCCATATTGCACTTGTATCAGCATCTCTTCGCCGAACTAGTGCACCTATGCAATTTACCATTGTATTGGGTGTGTTGGGGACACAAGATACTCTTTGTTATTTGGTTATAGGGTTGCTCGAGAGAGACCATCTTCATCCTACACCTCCCATGGATTGATAAAACTTAGGTCATCCACTTGAGGGAATATTGCCGCTGTCCTACAAAACTCTGCGCTTGGAGGCCCAACACGAGTCTACAAGAAGAAGGTTGTGTAGTAGACATCAAGCTCTTCTCTGGCGCTGTTGCCGGGGAGGTGAGTGCTTGAAGGTATATATTTAGATCTTGCAATCAAATCTTTTTGTTTCTTGTTTTCCACTAGTTTGGTTTTATAAAATAAAACTACAAAAAATGGAATCGAGGTTTCCTCATATGCTTCATCTTTTTAATGTCTTTCGTGAAAATGATGGAAAGGAAAATTGTGCCCATGTCAAAACATAAGTGAAGCACATAGAGCAAAATTGATGGAAAGGAAAATGATGGAAAGGAAAATGATGGAAAGGAAAATGATGGAAAGGAAAATTGCTCTAAAAAATATAAGTGAAGCACATAGAGCAAAATTGCCCATGTCAAAAGATATAAGTGAAGCACATAGAGTATTCTAATAAATTCACGATTCAGCATGTCTCTCTCAAAATATGTGTGCACCAAGGATGATTGTGGCAAACTAAGAAGCTAATAGTCATATCATACAATATGCTACAAGCAAAACACATATCATGTGGCGAATAAAAATATAGGCTCAAGTAAATTTACCGATGGATTGAAGACGAAAGAGGGGATGCCTTCCGGGGCATCCCCAAGCTTAGGCTCTTTGGAATCCTTGAATATGACTTGGTATGCCTTGTTAATCCCCAAGCTTGGATCTTTCCACTCCTTATTCCATAGTCTATCAAATCTTTACCCAAAACTTGAAAACTTCACAACACAAAACTTATCAGAAAACTCGTGAGATCCGTTAGTATAAGAAAATAAATCATGACTTTAGGTACTACTGTGAACTCATTCTTTATTTATATTGGTGTTATAACTACTGTATTCTAACTTCTCCATGGTTCATACCCCATGATACAACCCATAGATTCATCAAAATAGGCAAACAACTCAAAGAAAACAGAATCTGTCATAAACAGAACAGTCTGTAGCAATCTGAAAACTTCATATACTTATGTAACTCAACAAATTCTGAAAAATTATGACAGCCTGGGAAATTTATATATAAATATTTTTTGAAACTTTCAGACGCATTAGACTCTCTGAAAAATTTATAAAATTCCTTTACTGAGCACAAAAGTTTCTGTTTTTCAGCAAGATCAAATCAACAACTACCATAGATCACCCAAAGGTTTTACTTTGCTCAAACACTAATTCAAAAACCAAAAGACAATTACTATGGAAGTAATAATGTGGGAAACACTCAAAAACATAAGCAAAAACATAACACAAAAATAAAATTGGGTTGCCTCCCAACAAGTGCTATTGTTTAGCGCCCCTAGCTAGGCAAAACGCAATAGATCTAGGTATTGTCATCTTTGGTATTAGCAACCTTTCTGAGGTCCTTCTCAAATCCTGGGGCTCTTTCCGCTTCCCCGGATTTTTGGGAAAAGGAACCATCTTAAGATCCAAAATATCCAGACGCTTATTGAGAAGGGAAATCAAAGTGTTTAAGCGACTGAGATTCCCATTGATATGTTTGAGGGGTTCGTGATATTTTTGTAACTCTACTAAGTTTTTATGCAAGTCACTTAATGCATCAAGAATTTGAGCTCCCTCTTGTGAAAAGGTAAGCCCCTTATTTTGTTGGGGAACCCCCAAAATTCCTTCCAAAAACTTTATAAACAACACTTGTATCAAGTCCAATGAAATTCCTATGTGAGGCAAAATCCAAAAGCTTCCTCTGATGCAAAGCCAATCCAATGTAAGAATTTCTAAGCAGAACTTTCGTATCTCCTTTTATAATGGAAATACTATGGGATTCCATCAGCCTATACCAAGCATCTTTCAGATTTCCCCCTTGTTTTCGCATGAAGTATAGAACTTCAAAGTCTGGTGACAAGGGGGAGGTAGTAATGCTAGTCATGGTAACAAGCAGAAGATCTGGCAAGAAAGAAGGCAAATGAAAGAAGGGCGAATAAAAAGGCAAATCTTTTTGGTATTTTCTGAAAATCATTTTAGAAGTGGTGGAGAGGAAAACGAGAGGCAAATGGAAAATAATGTAAATGCAAGAGATGAGTTTATGATGGGTACTTGGTAGGCTTGATGTGTATCCTCCCTGGCAACGGCGCTACAAATGGCAATTTGACGGGAAAGTTCTTGTCTTGACTTGCTATGTATCCTCCCCGGCAACGACGCTAGAAATCCTTCTTGCTACGTCTTGAGCTTGCGTTTGTTTTCCCTTGAAGAGGAAAGGGTGATGCAGCGAAGTAGATAAGTATTTACCTTAGTTGTTGAGAACAAAGGTATCAATCCAGTAGGAGGAACAAGCAAGTCACCAATGGATGCACCTACACAAACAATCAAACTCTTACACCCAACACTACAAAGGGGTTGTCAATCATGTAGTTATCCAAGGCAATGATCATGATTATAGGCATCACGTCGTGTCAAGTAGACCGAAATGATTCTGCATCTACTACTATTACTCCACACATCGACCGACTCCTGCATGCATCTAGATTATTAAGTTCATGAAGAATAGAGTAATGCATTAAGAAAGATGACATGATGTAGAGGGATAAACTCAAGCAATATGATGAAAACCCCATCTTGTTCCCCTTGATGGCAACAATACAATACATGCCTCGCTACCCCTAGTATGTCAGTGGGTGAGGACACCGCAAGATTGAACCCAAAACAAGGCACTTCTCCCATTGCAAGAATTACCAATCTAGTTGGCCAAACCAAACCAATAACTCGAAGAGACTTACAAGGATATGAAATCATGCATATAAGACTTCAGAGAAGATTCAAATAAGATTCATGGATAATCTGAACAGAAACTCACAGTTCATCGTATCTTGACAAACACACCACAAAAGAAGATTACCTTGGATAGATCCCCATGAAGATCATGAAGAACATATTATTTTAGATCAAAGAGAGAGAAGAAGCCATCTAGCTACTAGCTATGGACCCGTAGGTCTATGGTGGACTACTCACGCATCATCGGAGCGGTAATGGAGTTTATGTAGATGCCCTCCATGATCAAAACCCCCTCCAGCAGATTACCGAAAAAGGCTCCAAGATTGGTTCTGTAGGGAACGGAGGATTCTGGTGGCGAAAAAGTATTGGCGTGGCTCATTCTGGTGTTGGGGGAATATTTGGGTATTTATAGGATGAATAATAGGCTTAGTAGACCTGCCAGGAGACGGCAAGCCTGCCAGGCGCGTCCATGGGGTGGCCGCGCCTACCAGGCTTGTGACCTCCTGGCAGGTGCCCTGGCGTGCACTCCAACCTGTTGGATTTGTTTCCTTCTAGAAAAATCTTTCCGAAGATTTTATTCCGTTTGGACTCTGTGTTGGGGATATAACCCCGTGGTAAGACCTGCCCAGGTGGGGTCGTGTCGTACCTGGCGGCTCATAGTCCAGACCAAGGCAGATGGGCCAAGGACGTAAGCCTGGCCGTATGACGGATTACCAAGATGGGCCAAGACAAGGCCCGGAACGGAAGATAGAATGAAGACCTGAGTGGTTAAGCCGTCCGGAGGTGGCTTACCCAAGATGGTAAGGCAACATAGAGATAGACTCAGATACATTGTAAGAGTCGGTATGAGATTTGTGTACCCCGCGGTCTTGGCCTCCTATATAAGGCGAGACCCGGGGCGACTTAGAGAGAAAAACCAACTAATCGAGAACTAGGTCAAGCGAATCCGCTCCCTTGTAATTGATACTCCAATCAATACAATACAACAGGATGTAGGCTTTTACCTCTTCTTGAGGGGATGAACCTTGGTAAACTCGTGTCCTTCATCCCAACCAACCCCTTTGAGTCCATCACCTTAGCGATGGCGTCGAACCTAAGTCCTCAGACATCTGCCATGATAAAACCACGGCAGTTGGCGCCCACCATGGGGCTTGCGCTCGATGGTGTTGAGTTCTCAAAGGGCTCTCTCCCAGGGATCGAGGGGTACGTTGTTGGAAGGATGAACAAGAGTCATTACGGCCGGCTCTACATCGACGACGCCAGCTGGGGCCCCGAGGCCGACTCTGTCGAGTAAGGTTTCCAGGTTCCCTTTTGTGGAATCCACATCTTCATCGGTAAGGTCGTCGGGTCTACACCCGGGCTGGACGTCTGCACCAACATCGTTGAACCGGCCCAACACACGCAACCCGCTCGACACGTGCAACTCGCCCGTGTTAGCCCGGGTAGGAAGCATGTCTTCGTCGGTTTTACTCAGGGCATGGATCTTGAGGGTTCCATGTCACCAGAAACCCTCGTTTGTTCGGAGGGTGAATCTTCGAGCGGAGAGACGGAATTAATCTACCCCCTTCATGATGGCAGGCTTGGGGCTATGACAAGCTTTACCCCGAGTCGGAGTATTATGAGTCGGAGGACCATGGGCCGCCGATGCATGCGGCCGTCTTCATGGCGGGTTCAGCACCGGGAAAGAGAAGTATAGTCGCTAGGGCAGCTGGGTCGGGGGTAACCCACCGATGGCTCAAGTTCTCCTAGATCTGATGAATGAGCTCCCAGCCCTGATGGCAACTGAGGACACGGCTGGGACAACAAGGTATCAACATGCTGAAGGCTCAGATGGATGCAGAGGCAGAGGCCTTAGGGCGAACGCTTTCTGCCTTGAGCTGGATCAGCAATTTGCAGTGGTGGTTCAGCGGATGAGGCATCAGTCCCGCTTGCAGGAACAGTACGAGGCCAGGAATCTTTTTAACACGTCGAGAACGGGACAAAGCACCTGGGAGTCGGCCGGCGGCTCGACATCAACATCTTAACCCACCTTGATGGAACCAGACCTCATCAATGGCTTTACCAACGCCGGCGGGTAATTATTCAAACCCGGCGGAGAACATGGTGGCGACAGCAACCCAGCTTGGTACGATTCCTATCCCGGACGAGGCGCCCTTCGCAGAAGAGGTGCGGAACACTATTGGATACCTGGAGACGGCGATAGACCAGCAGGAGAAGTACACCAACAACCGGAGTCGCGTGCAATCAACCCCCATCCCCAGCCGCAGCTTCAGCCGGAGTTATGAGTCGCCGACGGTGTCTAGCAATGATCGGCACCGGGGCCCGCCGCGAGATGATTAGCCGGCTCTGGATGCTCAAGTGCTGGTGGACCGGGCGAGAGCACAGCAAGAGGCGGTGGCTCTAGCTACGGTGGCTCATCAAGAACCTGCACCATCCATCTCGGTAGGAGCTGGAGTAACCACCAGGGTCGTGGGAGTGCCATGCTTAGTGCCGTATTTGCGGAACAGCGACTGTCGAAAGATTTCAAGGGCCATCGCAAGGTCTCGAATTACACTACTTACCTGCCTCCCGAGGCGTGGATTGAAAGCTATGAGCTGGCGATGGAGATGTTAGACATCAATGACGCAGTATGTACCAAATATTTTATCATGATGCTGGAAGGGCCGGCTCGTACATGGTTGAAGGGCTTGCCGCCCAACACCATTGATTCCTAGGCTGGGTTAAAGGCGAAGTTCATAAATTTTTTCCAAGGTACGTGCAAGCAGCCTATGACGATTGTGGATTTGGATCATTGTGTGCAACAGGAGGATGAGTCGGCTCATCATTGGGTCTGGCGGGTCTCAACGATCATCCACTTGTCTGAGCAGATCATGGCGGCTCAAGCAGTTCTGATTCTGGAGAAGAATTGGCACTTTACACCTCTGAAGCATAAGCTTGTCCGGCTCAAGCGCTCGTGTCAAGACATGGGGGAGCTCATGGCGGCTCTCACAAAGTACGCCGACTCTGACAATACAAAGGACCTGGGCTCTGATGAGGAGAAGCCCAGTCAGGGTAAGAAGAATAACAATGGCAAGGGTGCAGCAGACAGTGAAAACCAAGGCAAGAGGAAGAATCCAGATGGCGGGTCAGAATTGTTGGCCAACGCCAGCGCCGGGAACGATCATGCTAAGGGAAATGGGAACTTTAGACAACCCTTTAATAAGGGTAGAACTCCTTTTAATTTGGAGGAGATGCTCAATAAGCCTTGTCTAGAGCATAGTCGGCCCGACAAGATGGCGGGTCACACATGGAGGAATTGCCGCATTATGCAAAAGTTTCGGGAGTATAGCTTGTGGCAGCATAAGAACAACGGTGGTGGCCTGCTAGGCAGCTCAGGGCCAGGTGGGTGAAGAGTTGGCTTGGGTTCAGGCAGTCCAGGATCCGGCTATCAAGGCCAGGGCAATCAAGGAGGGCATCAACAGCAATCTGGTGGCAATAATTAGTAGCAAGGTAACCAGTCTGGGTATCAGAGTAATCCGAAGCAGCTCAGCCGGGTCTGTCACGCCCAAGATGCAGTCCTATCCTTATTTCGGCACGAGGGCCTCGACAGGGATAGAAGCGCATCTCGTCGTGTTGCAAGAATGGATATCATTACAAGTACATGTACAGAAGATATGACTTTATGGAATTGGCTTACACTGCCCACAAGCTACATCAGAGTCACATCAATACAACAACATACTCAAGCATCATATAGAAGAGCCAGGTCCGACTACGGACGAAATCAACCAACAAAAAGACATCCATCCTTGCTATCCCAGGCTGTCGCCTGGAACCCATCCTAGATTGATGAAGAAGAAGAAGAAGAACTCCAAATCAAACAAATATCGCTCTCCTGTGAAAGCACCGCATTACCTGTACCTGCAACTATTGTTGTAGTAATCTATGAGCCATAGGGACTCAACAATCCCATTTCCAAGGGTATCACGACTATTACAACTTAATGGGTGAGGTATGGTTAAGTGGTGCGGCTGCAGCAAGCGACTAAGCATGTATTTGAGTGGCTAACTAACGAGTACAAAAATTAAAGTATGGTGGTCTATGCATAACGGACGTGAACTAGCAATGATCACCAACTGATCCTGAACACCTACTTACGTCAAACATAAACCCACCATGTTCTGTTTCGGATAAGAACTCACGAGAAGAGACAATCACGGTTACGCACACAGTTGGCATATTTTATTAGAGTTTACTTCAAATTTGCTATGACCGGGTGTTAAACAAAATATCCAAGTTTGCCACATAACCACGGGCACGGCTTCTCGAAAAGATTTAACCCTGTAGGGGTACTCCAACTCATCCATCACAAATTAACCACCCGCAGCGGGCATAACCTCAACCACAGATCTCGTGATCTTCCTAGGCAATTCCAAAGGAAATCCGACACCTCGAGATAGCCCGAAGAAGATCAGAGTACCTCACTCAAGACGTTCGAGAAAGGTAAAACAAATCCAGCAAGGCCGCCCTGTGTGTCGACAAACCCGATAGGAGCCACGTATCTCGTTCTCAGGACACGACCAGTTGAGCGCAGCGTACAATGGACTGATAGAAATCTCCCGAGTTGCCCCGGGTTGGCCCTGCACACGACTCTAGTTTGGACCAACACTCATGAAGAGCATTGGCCCGGGGGTTGATTAATTATCCACAGGGTCCAGAAAGCCCCTATGCATGTTTATTAATTATCAGGCAAATGTAGTATCAATGTTGGGCCTTCCCAGACAAGTTTTATCCCAAAACGAAAATCAAGGGGGTCCCCATAACAACCCCGAGCATGTTAAGAGCGCTCAATTATGGAACATAACACCGGTTCACAAGTAACTAGGGGCGGCAAGAGTGGAACAAAACACCGAGCAAAAGGCCAAGCCTTCCACCTTTACCAAGTATATATGTGCATTAAATTAAATAGCAGCAATATTGTGATATATCAAAATAATGTCCATGTTGACACATGGAAGCAACTGCGCCTGCAACTAAAAATGCTATAAGAAGGCCTGAGCAAGCGGTAACATAGCCAAACATAGGTTTGCTGGGATGTGGAGGGGTTAGAGGCTTTTCATGGCAATTTTGGGAGGCTTGACAAACAAGTGGTAGGTAGCATGACATAACGATAGAAAACGAGACATCTAGCATGGCAATGATCGTAATGGTATCCAGGGAAATGTGTCATCTTGCCTGAGATTCCGCTCGGAAGAAGAACGAGTCCATGAAGAAGATGAGCCAACGTAGTCGAACGAATCCTCACACTCCGAACGCTTTCGGAACTCTATCGAGAAGAAGCAATCTGAAACAAACAATCAACACAAGATACACCATTACATATGCATGACACGATACGCAAACAAATATGATGCATGTCCGGTTTAAATATGCAAGGCATGACAAGCAAGAACAACAAACACTACTACACATTAAGTGAAGTGCAATATGGAACGAGTTGCATATTGACGAAACTCCACGCTCGAATTATTTAGTTCTCGTTAGGTACACGGCAATATTAAATGTTGTTAGGCATGGCAAGAGGTGAAGCATGAGTAAACTACACTATCTAGGCATCTTTAATGAGGTCGGAAACAACTTATAGTATTTCCGAAACGACCTCATATGTTAATTTCGAAATTGTTCCAGATCTGAACTAATCATATTTTGTATTTGTTAAATAACAGAATAAAGTATAACATGTCATTCTACATGTTGTTCTAGTCGATTTACATATATGGAACATCTCAAACGGAGCTACGACCTAAAAGATATGAGCAACACAAGGTGCACATGTCATGAATGCAAATGCATGGGAAATACAATCACAAACATTTCAAATCATGAATTCAGCAAGTTATTATGATACTACATGAAATTCTAATCAAGTTTCATATATGGCATGTCCAAAACGGAGCTACGGTTCAACCACAAACACCACAACGAGTTTTATACTAAATATGTCCAAAACAGCAACATGGTATTTTGCACACATGAAAACAGCAAGTTACACTATTCTAAAATGCACAAACTAAGCATGGGGCAGTATCATATAACACACAGTTCATTTCATCTTCATATAATATATTCAAAACATGCATGGATCACATGGTAGGAAGCTCACAAGGTAGCTACTTGAAAACAGTTTCAGACTTAGTGAAAATAGCAGTTTTGACAGTGCAGATTTTATCATGAAGGCATATTGACAGCAGTAAAACTATATGCTACAAGTCATATTATGGCATGAAGCTTAACAACATACTAAAGGACGCTATCTACTACAAGTAACTCCATTACACCAACCCCAAAGGAGTTCTAGATCACTAGCAAAACACATGGCAAGACAGCAAGAAAATATTACAGATTCCAGACTTAGAAATATTTTAGCATCTCAAAACAGCAGTATTTTATAGCAAGTTGTCAACAAAAAAATAACACCTAAACATGCATTTCTATGACAAGCAAAATGTCCAGGGGCTAGGACACATATCAAAGGGCACATCTCATGTTCAAAATCATTTCATATCATGCATGGATTAAAGCACACGAAAATAGCAAAAGGGCATCACAGCAAAAATGACATGCACACAAAAATGCTCAAATGACAAAACTAAATGCACAGATAAATTATATGGATTTTTCTACCCCGGGAACATATATAATATGCATGGTTCATGTGGAGAAATAAGTCACAATTAATTAAGCAAGTTTATGGCCTAATCACCTTATAGCAATCATAAATGCAAGTTAAATGCAACTATTTCAATAAAAAGGTTTTTCATGCATGAAAGTGCGATGCTGATAATATGAACATTTTTAATATATGGTTGGATTAAATCCCGATGCACGTTGAATGAATATGTCAATGCAACATAATATAATGCATGCACAATGAAGCAAAACCGCAAGCTACTAAACATATCATGGATGAAAATGACATATACACCATCGATGCATTTATTTTATTAAAATTTACATATTCAAAACATTTTATTACGGCAAACGGTTAATTAATTATTAACGTTTTAAAAAAATGCAATCGGGCCTACACGCGAAAATTGAGAAAACGCGCAGGGGGGCGAAGGCTGGCTCACCATGGGCCGAGGCCCATTCAGCAAGACAGGGGGCAGGCTGGGCCGGCTGGGGCAAGGCCCACGGGGCGTTGGCGGCCGGTCAACATGGGTGACAGGGCGAGCGGCTCGTCCCGTGCTCGATCCCGAGCAGGAGCGAGGCCATGGCGCAACGGCTGGGCAACTCCGGCGACTGGGAGGCCCGGGATCCGGCGAGGGGAGGCCAGGGAAGGCCAGGTTCGGCGAGGGGGAGGCCATACCCGGTGGCGGCACGGCGGCGGAGCTCCGGCAGCAGTGGTGAGCAAGCACCTGCGAGAGAGAGAGGCGAGGTGAGAGAGAGGAGCAGGGAAGGAGGAGAGAGGATGGGAGGGAGGAGGCCCAGCGAGGACTCCTGCCTAATCAGGGTGCTGCTGCGGCGGACGCCGTCGGCTCTCCGGCGAGGGGCCGACGCGGAGGATCTCGGGAGGAGCTGCGGGACTGGCTGGCGACGGGGTGCTGCTCGGCCAGATGGGCTTGGCGGGCCTAGCAACTGGAGGAGAGAGGAGTTGCGCTGAGGGCTGTCTGGCATGGGATTCAAGGCAAATTAGGGTTAGCTACCAAATTAGGAAGGGGAGGGGATTGATTTATAGTTTAGGGGGCTAGGGTTGATGGTCAGTCCGCTTTCGGACCATCGGATGTCGATTCGACGATTCGGAAGTGGAGGGGGGCTACGGTGACTGTGTAGATGGGCTAGGTGGGGAAGAGAGGGAGGTTTGCAGGCTGTGACACGAAGTTTGAATACACGGAGAACGTTTGACGAATAACTGATGACCGCACTGCTACGGTTGGTCGACGGGGTATCAAACGAACTCGGAGTGCGACGAAATTCCACAGGCGGTCTACCTACACTATAACAAGACCGCACGCCAAGCTTCGACCCAATCCAAAAATATTTTTAGCGCGCCTTTTAAAACATTTTCAAAAGGATGCCGCGGGCACGTGCATGTGTGGTTGGACTCGAAACGGTCGACGACACGAATGGAGAGAACCGGCTACTACGAACGGATGCAAGTTCTCAAAACAATTGACGATGCTATGTAGATGATGCGAATGATGCGATGATGAATGCAACAACTAGACAAAACACAAACGAGAATGGAAAGAAAGGGGAATCCTCTGGAATCTTCTAGAGCGTCGGTCCCGGGCTGTTACAACTCTCCTCCACTACACGAGGATCTCGTCCCGAGATCTAGAATGAAAAGGGGAAGAGAAAGAGCAAAAGGTAAAACTTAGTTGCTTCTGATAAACGAGTGAAACCATGAATCTTGAAGGATGCAAAGAGATGAAGAATGAAGAACAAGCAAGAATTCACAAGAAATTTCGCAGCACTTCGGTAGGAAAGAGAGGCAAAATTGATATGATGGAAGGAAATTGAAAGAGATACACCAAACTTTAGTTGGAATAGAATCAAACTTTCATCAGATGGAAGGAACATGAAAATATTTGAGAGCACTCCGGTTAAATGAATAAGCAAGAAACAACATGATCTTGATCAAACTAAATGCGAGATGAAAAGGGCAACACCATCATGCCTCTAGAACAAAAGAATAGAAGCTAGATCTTTGGAGAGAAGAGAACGGAGAAGAAAATAACACCTTCTACCACCATTGAACTTGAAAAACATGGTTGAACGGAGTTGATGGAGAATCAACAATGAAATAATATCTTGTTATGGGCTTGTGAAAAACATCTCAAAATTATGAGGTGACAACCTGCCACAACAAAAACAATTGATTGCTTGAGAGCAACAAGATATTCAAAACTTCTTTCACCAAGAGGAGGAGGAGAAATCTTGAATCATTTATGACACCATTATAGCAACAATCCTTAGGAAATGCTTTAGGTGAAATCCAATCCAAGATAACTCCGAGAAAACAAGATGGGTTTACTTATCTTGATCTTGACAATTTCCTTTGAGACTCCTCGTACTCAAGAATTTAATAACACCATCTCAAAATAAAATGGAGAAGGAATTGAACTAGAAATCCAAGATAAAGAACACTTGAGCGCCTCCAACAAGAATCTTGAAGAACACTTGAAAATGAAAGAAATCTTGATGAACCACCATGAAGAACCTCCGGAAGAACTCTGAAACGAAAGGACGATAGAAAAGAATTGAAGTATGCAAAAGAACAAGATTGGGGCCTTCCAATGAATTAGATGGAGCTTCGAAAAGAGATATTTGAGAAACTTGAACTCTGGAAAAGAAAGATGGCCACTTGGGATAAGGAATTTGATATCATGAACAACTCCGGAAGAAGGATTGAAATCACTTTGATGAAACTAGAATAAGAATTATGTTATGCCTATCCTTAATCAAGTTAAATTGATGACAAGCAACGGATTTCGCGCATGACTTATTCTTCTTCAAAAGATTGAACAGAGAGGTAGAACAGAAACTTGAAGAAGTCTTGAACGAGAACACCGGTAAGAGTCACAAGCGAATGAGGATACTACGATTGAACGAAGATACATGGGAATGAAGAGATCATGATCCACCTAATGGAAAACTTGAACAAGGCACCGGAATAATTGATATGAATGAAGGAACAATCAATGGAGAAGAATTTGAGAATGAAGGTTGAAAGCTGAGAACGAAGAAATCTTCTGAAATGATGGCCTTCGGGAGGATCAAGAAAAGAGAACAACTCTGAATGCACCCGATAGATATGGGAGAAATAACTCATGATCAAAACAATTTGAGATAATAGCAACAAGCTAAAACCATGAATCTGTAGGAGAATGAGCAAAGATTTAAGAGAAACTCTCCTTCGGTCTTTAATGCTAGGAATGATGTCGAGAAACAACACCATGAATTACTGAGACACTCCGGAACAATGAATAAGGAAAAGTTGGGCCAACAATGAAAATGATTTAGAAGCGATCTTGGAGATGGAATACGGCTAATGAAACTCGTTCTTACGCCATATTTAAAAAAGAACTTGAGGACATCTCCGAAAGGATTAGAAGAGTCAGGTAGGATCCTGGGAAAAAACCTGTGGGTTATGGGCCCACTCAAAAGAAACCACCATTGAAACAATTGATTAAAAGAGAGATTGCACTGGTACAAATTAAGAACTTGATGATAAGAGACCGTTGAAATAATTTAAGAGGACAAGAATGAAAAAGAATGTCTTTTGAGATATCTTCAACACTCTGAATAGAATAGAGATATGAATAAGCAAGAGAGGCTTAGATAAGAATTCCAACATGGGAGAGCAAATAGAGAATGAAAATGATATGATGAACACCACGAACTTGAATTGACTCCACCGGAAAAGAAAACAAAGATGAATACCAATAAATGATAACTTGAACACTGAGCATCTTCATAAAGAATCACCAAAGAAGAATAACAACAAGAACAAGGAATATGAGGGTAGATCTTGAAATTGAAACTCCTAAGAATATTCACAATGAATCACCGGAAACAAGATAGAAGAAAAGATAGCGGAAGCATTACATGAATAGAAAAGACACTTGGATGAGAATTTAATCATTCAAGAAAAAGGGTGGGAGGGTGGGAAAAACAAAGAAAACTTGGAACAGATGAGACAACTTCAGAACAAAATATGAGGATTGATCTTGCAGTATTGAAGAGGATAGAATTATCTTGAAGAGAAGCACACCGGTAGGAAAAGAATTGATATGATAACTTGATTGAGCAAAAGAATTAGCATTCCCACAGAAATATGAGAACACTACTTAGCAAGATATGAAATCACCACTTGACATCGAAGCAACTCGAATTACCATACTCAAAACAAAACAAAGGGTGAGGCTTACGAAACAAGCCAGAACAAATACATACCCACTATGTACTTGTTGGAAAGATAATCCTAGGTACGTACTTGAATTCCCACCTCAGAACTTCCAAAAACTTTCTGGTTATGCAATCCGGTGTGGGGGGATACAAGGAGGAAATATCTCACACAACTAACAATCCTACACCCCAACTGTATCCATCCTTCAACACATAACCAGAGGCCTTCGCAAATTCATCTAACTCGAATCCTCGAACTCACGATGATACTAAACCATGGTGGTACCCTAGACGCCTCCCCAGTACAGGGTGACTCCGACCTTATCTCACCACGATAAGTATTGAAGCATTTTCGAACATCGTCCGTCCTGAGATACTAAGAAAACTGAATGATAACGATGTGCCAAGAATTCCTCGGAGCTCAACTCCCCGGAAGAAATCAAGTCAGACAGGAGGCACCACGACAGAACTCCGTCACATTAGCATCATATAGTTTCCAGAATACCCGCATGATCCTAAAATTTTTTTGAGTGAAAAGAGGAGTAGAATCAAAATTTCTAAGTCGAATACCTCACCAGAGCATAGAAGAGGAGTAAAAAGAATCCTACTCTCTGATATAAATAGACTCAAAACAGTTTTTTTACTAGATTCGACTCGGCCAAGTTCGATCAATCAAGGCGGCTCCTAGGTCGGCACAGGCTCTGATACCAACTTGTCACGCCCAAGATGCTGTCCTATCCTTATTTCGGCACGAGGGCCTCGACAGGGATAGAAGCGCATCTTGTCGTGTTGCAAGAATGGATATGATTACAAGGACATGTATAGAAGAGATGAGTTTATGGAATTGGCTTACAATCCCCACAAGCTACATCAGAGTCACATCAATACAACAACATACTCAAACATCATACAAAAGAGCAGGGTCTGACTACGGATGAAATCAAACGACAAAAAGACATCCATCCTTGCTATCCCAGGCTGCCGCCTGGAACCCATCCTAGATTGACGACGAAGAAGAAGAAGAACTCCAAATCAAACAAACATCACTCTCACGTGAAAGCACGGCATTACCTGTACCTGCAACTGCTGTTGTAGTAATCTATGAGCCACAGGGACTCCGCAATCTCATTTCCAAGGGTATCAAGTATTACAACTTAATGGGTGAGGTACGGTTAAGTGGTGAGGCTGCAGCAAGCGACTAAGCATTTATTTGAGTGGCTAACTAACGAGTACAGAACGTAAAGTATGGTAGTCTACGCAAAACGGACGTGAACTAGCAACGATCACTAACTGATCCTCAACAGCTACTTACGTTAAACATAACCCCACCGTGTTCTCTTTCGGATAAGAACTCACGAGAAGAGACAGTCACGGTTACGAACATAGTTGGTGTATTTTATTAGAGATTACTTCAAGTTTGCTATGACTTGGTGTTAAAAAAATATCCAAGTTTGCCACAAAACCGCGAGCATGGCTTCTCGAAAATATTTAACCCTGCAGTGGTGCTCCAACTCATCCATCACAAATTAACCACATGCATCGGGAATAACCTCAACCACGGATCTCGTGATCTTCCTAGGCAATTCCAAAGGAAATCATACACCTCGAGATAGCCCAAAGAAGATCAGAGTTCCTCACTCAAGATGTTCGAGAAAGGTAAAACAAATCCAGCAAGGCCGCCCTGCGTGTCGACGAACCCGATAGGAGCCATGTATCTCGTTCTCAGGACACGACCAGATGAGCGCAGCGTACAATGGCCTGATAGAAATCTCCCGAGTTGCCCCGGGTTGTCCCCGCACACGACTCTAGTTTGGACCAACACTCATGAGGAGCATTGACCCGAGGGTTGATTAATTATCCATTGGGTCCGAAAAGCCCCTATGCACGTTTATTAATTATTAGGAAAATGTAGTACCAATGTTGGGCCTTGCCAGACAAGTTTTGTCCCAAAAAGAAAATCAAGGGGGTCCCCATAACACCCCCGAGCATGTTAGGAGCGCTCAATTATGGAACATAACACCGGTTCACAAGTAACTAGGGGCGGCAAGAGTGGAACAAAACACCAAGCAAAAGGCCAAGCCTTTCACCTTTACCAAGTATATATGTGCATTAAATTAAATATCAGCAATATTGTGATATAACAAAAGAATGTCCATGTTGGCACATGGAAGCAACTACACCTGCAACTAGAAATGCTATAAGAAGGGCTGAGCAAGCGGTAACATAGGCAAACAAAGGCTTGCTGGCATGTGGAGGGGTTAGAGGCTTTTCATGGCAATGTTGGCAGGCTTGACAAACAAGTGGTAGGTAGCGTGACATAACGATAGAAAATGAGAGATCTAGCATGGCAATGATAGTAATGGTATCCAGGGAAATGTGTCATCTTGCCTGAGATCCCGCTCAGAAGAAGAACGAGTCCATGAAGAAGACGAGCCAACGTAGTCGAACGAATCCTCACACTCCAAACGCTTTCGGAACTCTATCGAGAAGAAGCAATCCAAAAAAACAATCAACACAAGATACACCACAACATATGCATGACACGATGCACAAACAAATATGATGCATGTCTGGTTTAAATATGCAAGGCATGACAAGCAAGAACAACAAACACTAGTACACATCAAGGGAAGTTCAATATGCAACGAGTTGCATATTGACAAAACTCCACGTTCGAATTATTTAGTTCACTCTCGTTAGGTACACGGAAATATTAAATGTTGTTAGGCATGGCAAGAGGTGAAGCATGAGTAAAATACACTATCTAGGCATCTTAAATGAGATCGGAAACAACTTATAGTATTTCCGAAACGACCTCATATGTTAATTTAGAAATTGGTCCAGATCTGAACTAATCATATTTTAGATTTGTTAAATAACAGAATAAAGTATAACATGTCATTATACACGTTGATCTAGTCAATTTACATATATGGAACATCTCAAACGGAGCTACGGCCTAAAAGATATGAGCAACACAAGGTGCACATGTCATGAATGCAAATGCATGGGAAATACAATCACAAACATTTCAAATCATGAATGCAGAAAGTTATTATGATACTACATGAAATTCTAATCAAGTTTCATATATGGCATGTCCAAAACGGAGCTACGGTTCAACCACAAACACCACAACGAGTTTTATACTAAATCTGTCCAAAACAGCAACATGGCATTTTGCACACATGAAAACACCAAGTTACGCTATTCTAAAATGCACAAACTAAGTATGGGGCAGTAGCATATAACACACAGTTCATTTCATCTTCATATATCATATCCAAAACATGCATGGATCACATGGTAGGAAGCTCACAAGGTAGCTACTTGAAAACAGTTTCAGACTTTGTGAAAATAGCAGTTTTGACAGTGCATATTTTATCATGAAGGCATATTGACAGAAGTAAAACTATATGCTACAGGTCATATTATGGCATGAAACTTAGCAGCATACTAAAGTACATTATCTGCTACAAGTAACTCCATTACACCAACCCCGAAGGAGTTCTAGATCACTAGCAAAACACATGGCAAGACAGCAAGAAAATATTACAGATTCCAGACTTAGAAATATTTTAGCATCTCAAAACAGCAGTATTTTATAGCAAGTTGTCAACAAAAAAATAACACCTAAACATGCATTTCTATGACAAGCAAAATGTCCAGGAGGTAGGACACATATCAAAGGGCACATCTGATGTTCAAAATCATTTCATATCGTGCATGGATTAAATCACACAAAAATAGCAAAAGGGCATCATAGCCAAAATGACATGCACACAAAAATGCACAAATGACAAAACTAAATGCACAGATAAATTATATGGATTTTTCTACCCGGGAACATATATAATATGCATGGTTCATGTGGAAAAATAAGTCACAATTAGTTAAGCAAGTTTATGGCCTAATCACCTTATAGCAATCATAAATGCAAGTTAAATGCAACTCTTTCAATAAACAGGTTTTTCATGCATGAAAGTGCGATGCTAATAATATGAACATTTTTAATATATGGTTGGATTAAATCCCGATACACATTGAATGAATATGTTAATGCAACATAGTATAATGCATGCACAATGAAGCAAAATCACAAGCTACTAAACATATCATGGATGAAAATGACATATACACCATCGATGCATTTATTTTATTGCAATCTACATATTTAAAACATTTGATTATGGCAAACGGTTAATTAATTATTAACGTTTAAAAAATGCAATCGGGCCTACATGCGAAAATAGATAAAAACATGTGGGGGGGGCGAAGGCTGGCTCACCATGGGCCGAGGCCCATTCGGCAGGATAGGGGGCAGGTTGGGCCAGCTGGGGTGAGGCCCATGGGGCGTTGGCGGCCGGTCAACGCGGGCGACAGGGCGAGCGGCTCGCCCGTGCTCGATCCCGAGCGGGAGTGAGGCCATGGTGCGGCGGCTGGGCAACTCCGACGACTGGGAGGCATGGGATCCAGCGAGGGGAGGCCTGGGAAGGCCAGATCCAACAAGGGGGAGGCCGTTCCTGGCGGCGGCGCGGCGGCGGAGCTCCGACAGCGATGGCGAACAAGCACCTACGCAAGAGAGAGGCGAGGTGAGAGAGATGAGCAGGGAAGGAGGAGAGAGGATGGGAGGGAGGAGGTCCGGCAAGGACTCCGGCCTGATCTCGGCGCTGCTGCGGCAGAAGCCGGCGGCTCTCCGATGAGGGGCTGGCGTAGAGGAGCTCGGGAGGAGCTACGGGGCTGGCTCGCGGCGGGGTGCTGCTCGACCAGATGGGCTTGGCGGGCCTAGCTTCGGGCCCGGGCGGGCCTGGCGGCTGGAGGAGAGAGGAGCTGCGCTGAGGGCTGTCTGGCACGGGATTTGAGGGAAATTAGGGTTAGCTGCCAAATTAGAAGGGGAGGGGATCTATTTATAGTTTATGGGGGCTAGGGTTGATGGTTCAGTCCGTTTTCGGACCATCGGATGTCGATTTGACGGTCTGGAAGCGGAGGGCGCTACGGTGACTGTGTAGATGGGCTATGTGGGGAAGAGAGGGAGGTTTACGTCCCGTGACACGAAGTTCGAAAACACCGAGAACGTCCGACGGATAACTGATGACCGCATTGCTATGGTTGGTCGACGGGGTATCAAACGAACTCGGAATGCGACGAAATTCGACAGGCGGTCTACCTACACTATCACAAGACTGCACGCCATGTTTCGACCCAATCCAAGAATATTTTTAGCGCGCCTTTTAAAACGTTTTTAAAACGATGCCGCATGCGCCTGCATGTGTGGTTGGACTTGAAACGATCGACGGCACGAATGGAGAGAACCGGCCACTACGAACGGATGCAAGTTTTCAAAATGAGTGACGATGCTATGCAGATGATGCGAATGATGCAATGAGGAATTCAACAACCAGATGAAACACACAGAATCGAAAGAAAGGGGAATCTTCTGGAATCTTCTGGAGCATCGGTCCCGGGCTGTTACAGGGTCAGTATCATGTTTATACAACCAGCCTTAACTAGCAAGATCAGAAGTTGCACAAGCGGGCGGTTAATGCGATTATGCCAGCTCTCCCACAATACTTGAAGTGGTCCGAGTATGACATAACTTGTAGCAGAAAGGATCACCCGCCGTGTGTTGACGACCCAGGCCGGCTGGCTTTGGTAGTTGCCCCCAAAGTAGGAGGATATGTGTTTACTAAGGTGCTCATGGATGATGGCAGCAACATTAATGTTATGTACTATGACACTTTCCGCCGGATGAAGTTGCTTGATAAGGATCTTAGGCCTTCGTCGACGGTCTTTCATGGTGTGGTGCCTAGCAAGTCAGCTTATCTAGTGGGTAAGATCTCTTTGGAAGTCGCCTTTGGTGATGAATACAATTACAGGGTGGAAACCTTGTGTTTTGAGGTGGTCAAGATCAAAAGTCCATATCATGCCCTATTTGGACGTCCAGCTTATGCCAAGTTCATGGCTAGGCCTTGTTATGTCTACTTACAACTCAAGATGCCGGGTTTAAATGGGACGATTACATTGCATGGTGATCGGGAGACGACTATTGAGTGTGAGGAAGGAGACACAGCTTATGCAGAGTCAAGTTGCACAGAAGCAGAGCTCAAGTTTTATAAGGAAAATGTTGACCCGGAGGACTTGAATCCGCTCAAAAAGTCCACCACAGAATCTAAGCCGCCCCTCAACTTTTCGGCGGATGACACCAAGCTAGTGGATTTTAGTCCGGCAAATCATCTCAGCAGTTTACTATTGGGGCCAATATGGATCCCAAATAGGAAAGCGCGCTCATCGAATTCATCCGTGAGAATTGGGACATCTTTGCATGGAAGCCATCGGACATGCCAGGTGTACCGAGAGAGTTCGCTGAGCACCACCTTAATATGGATCCTAAATTTAAGCCAGTCAAACAATTCCAATGGTGGTTCAATGAAGAGAGGCGCAAGGCCATTGGGGAAGAGGTGGCCGGGCTCCTAGCGGCGGGTTTCATCGTTGAAGTGTGTCACCCAGAGTGGCTTGCCAACCCGGTGCTAGTGCTTAAGAAGAACGACATGTGGCGTATGTGTGTGGAATACACGGATCTTAACAAGGGCTTGTCCGGTTGACCCGTTCGCTCTCCCCCGTATCAACTAGATCATGGATGCAACAACGGGTTGTGAGAGTTTATGCTTCCTGGATGCTTATTCTGGTTATCATCAGATCAAGATGGCAGTCGAGGACCAAGAGAAGACGGCTTTAATCACGCCTTTTGGTGCTTTCTGCTATGTGTCCATGCCTTTCGAGCTCAAGAGTGCCCAGGCGACTTACCAGTGTTGTGTACAAAATTGTCTTCACTGTTAGATTGGGCGCAATGTTCATGCATATGTGGATGATATTGTGATTAAATCAAGGAAGAAGGAGACTCTGCTTGACGACCTGAAGGAAACCTTTGACAACTTACGGGTCTACAAGATGATGCTTAACCCAGCTAAGTGTGTGTTTGGCGTTCCTGCGGGCAAGCTCTCGGATTTTCTAGTCTCTGAGCGTGGCATTGAGGCTAATCCTGACAAAATCAAGGCTATCACTTCCCTGTATGATCTGGCGTGCGTCAATGATGTTCAGCGCCTGGCGGGGTGGATCGCTGCGTTGAGCCAGTTCATAAGCCGCCTTGGTGAGAAGGCCATCCCTTTGTATCAGATGATGAAGAAGACAGACAACTTTGTCTGGAGTACGGCAGCAGTTGAGACATTTGAGGCACTCAAGAGACAGCTCACTAAGCCGCTTGTCTTAGCGGCTCTGGCTGAGAAGGAACCTTTGCTCTTATACATGGCGGCTAATAACATGGCAGTCAGCGCTGCGATCGTTTTTGAGCGTAAGGAGGCAGGGAAGGAATATCCAGTTCAGAGGCTGGTTTACTATATCAGTGAAGTCTTGACAGATTCCAAGCAGAGGTTTCCACATTGCCAGAAGCTGGTGTATGGGGTGTTCATGGCCAATTGTAAGCTGAAGCATTACTTCCCGGGGCACCAGATCACAGTGGTTAGATCTGCCCCGCTAGGAGACATAATTCAAAACAGAGAAGCCACCGACAGGATTGCTAAGTGGGCATTGGAGCTTGGCCCTCTTAATCTGAAATACGTGCCTCGCACGACGGTCAAATCTCAAGCCTTAGTGGATTTCATAAACAACTGGACGGAGTGTCAGGCGCCCAAGGAAAAACCGGATAACACATATTGGACAATCCGCTTTGATGGATCCAGGCAACTGGAAGGATCAGGGGCAGGGGTTGTCTTAACTTCCCACAAAGGTGACACGTTCTATTACGTGTTAAGGTTGTTGTTTCCTTGTACTAACAATGAAACTGAGTACGAAGCTCTGCTTCATGGCCTCCGGATGGCTGAAGAGATGAATGTGAGTCGGGTTAGGTGTCTCAGCGACTCAGACCTCGTGGCCCAGCAAGTTTTAGGCACTTGGGAGTCCAAGGATCTGCGGATGGCGGCTTATCGTCAAGCGGTGTGTGTCATTGCTGGTCATTTCATGGGTTATCAAGTGGATCATGTTGATCATCGCAAGAACGAGGCGGCCGACGCGCTCTCAAGATTGGGCTCTCAGCGTAAACCGGTACCGCCTAATGATTTCTTAGATGTGCTACATCACCCATTAGTTAAGTTGGCTTCAGAGGAAGAATTGGCTATACCTGACCTGGAGGGGCAGCTGGTGGCGGCTGTACATGCTATTCCTGCCTGGACTGTGCCTTATTTGGCATATTTGGCTAGCAGCGAGTTACCCGAGGAGGAAAACATCGTGAGACAGATCATTAGGCGGTCTAAGTCTATGACAATCGTTAATGGTGAGTTACATAAGTGCAGCGTCACTGGCGTCTTTCAACGTTGTGTCTCGCCTAAGGAAGGCAAGGAAATTTTGAATGAAATTCATGTTGGCGATTGTGGTCATCACACTGGTTCAAAATCTCTGGTGTCCAAGGCTTTGTGGTCCTTTCGGTGAAACTTCCCTCCGAGAGGGGGAAATCAAAGCCATCGTCATCACCAACGATCCTCTCACCGAGACGGGGTCAATCTCCATCAACATCTCCCTCAGCACCATCGCCTCTCCAAATCCTAGTTCATCTCTTGTATCCGATCTTTGTCTCAAAACCCTAGATTGGTACCTGTGGGTTGCTAGTAGTGTTGATTACTCTGTGTAGTTGATGCTAGTTGATTTACTTGGTGGAATATTATATGTTCAGATCCTTGATCATCACTTATACTCCTTTGATTATGAACATGAACATGTTTTGTGAGTAGTTACGTTTGTTCCTGAGGACATGGGATAAGTCTTGTTATCAATAATCATGTGCATTTGGTATTCGTTCAAAATTTTGATGAGATGTATGTTGTCTCTCCTCTAGTGGTGTTATGTGAACGTCGACTACATAACACGTCACCGTTGTTTGGGTCTAGAGGAAGGCATTGGGAAGTAATAAGTAGATGATGGGTTGCTAGAGTGACAGAAGCTTAAACCCTAGGTTATATGTTGCTTCGTAAGGGGCTGATTTGGATCCACACGTTTCATGCTATGGTTAGATTTATCTTAATTCATCTTTCGTAGTTGTGTATGCTTGCGAGAGGGGTTAATCATAGGTGGGAGGATTGTCCAAGTAAGCACAACACCCAAGCACTGGTCCACCACATATCAAATTATCAAAGTAGCAAACGCGAATCAAATGAGCATAATGAAAACTAACTCGACATAAATTCCCATGTGTCCTCGGGAGCGCTTTGATTTATATAAGAGTTTGTCCAGGCTTATACTTTGCTATAAAAAGGATTGGACCACCTTGCTGCACTGTTGTTATGACTGTTACTTGCTACCCGTTACATATTATCTTATCACAAAACTATCTATTACCGATAATTTCAGTGCTTGTAGAGAATACCTTACTGAGAACCGCTTGTCATTTCCTTCTGCTCCTCGTTGGGTTCGTCACTCTTACTTATCGAAAGGACTATGATAGATCCCCTATACTTGCGGGTCATCAAGAATCTTTTTTGGCGCTGTTGCCGGGGAGTGAAGCGCCTTTTGTGAGTGGAACTTGGTAAGGAAAATATGTATATAGTGTGGTGAAATTTACTGTCATTTGTTACTATGGAATGTAATACTTCGAAGGGCTTGTTCGGGGTATCTTCACCTCGTCCGAAAACACAATGGGTTGTCCCTCAACCTACTGAACCTACTGAAAATATTTATTATGAAATTCCTTCGGGTATGATAGAGAAACTGCTAGCTAATCCTTATGCAGGAGATGGAACACTACATCCTGATTTGCATCTAATCTATGTGGATGAAGTTTGTGGATTATTTAAGCTTGTAGGTCTGCCCGAGGATCACATCAAGAAGAAGATGTTTCCTTTATCTTTGAAGGAGAAGGCATTGACATGGTATAGGCTATGTGATGATATTGGATCATGGAGCTACAACCGGTTGAAAATGGAATTTCATTAGAAGTTCTATCCTATGCATCTAGTTCATTGTGATGGGAATTACATTTATAATTTCTGGCCTCGTGAAGGAGAATGAATCGGTCATGCTTGGGGGAGGCTTAAGTCAATGTTATATTCATACCCCAATCGTGAGCTCTTGAGGGAAATTATTATTCAGAATTTTTCTGCTTGGCTTTCCCATAATGATGAATCCATGCTTGATACTTCTTGTGCTGGTTCTTTTATGAAGAAAGACTTTGAATTAAAATGGAATTTATTGGAAAGAATTAAACGCAACTCTGAAGATTGGGAATTCGACAAAGGTAAGGAGTCAGGTATATATCTTAAGTTTGATTGTGTTAAATCCTTCGTGGACACCGATGCTTTTCGTGAATTTAGCACTAAATGTGGACTTGACTCTGAGATAGTAGCTTCTTCCTGTGAATCTTTTGCTACTCATGTTGATCTCCCTAAGGAGAAGTGGTTTAAATATCATCCTCCCATTGAAGTTAAAGTAGTGGAAACTATTAAAGTTGAAGAGAAAATTATTACTTACAATGTTGATCCTGTTATCCCTACTGCTTACATCGAGAGACCACCTTTCCCTGTTAGGATAAAGGAACATGCTAAAGCTTCAACTATGATTCGTAAGAGTTATATTAGAACACCTACACCCCCTGAACAAATTAAATTTGAACCTAGTATTGCTATGGTTAAAGATCTCTTGGTTGATAATATTGATGGGCATACTATTCATTTCTATGATGAAGCTGCTAGAATTGCTAGACCTCATACTTAGCATAAACATAGCCCAGTTGTTGGCATGCCTGTTGTTCTGTTAAAATAGGAGATCATTGTTATCATGGCTTATGTGATATGGGTGCTAGCGTAAGTGCAATTCCCTATTCCTTATACAAAGAAATCATGCATGATATTGCACCAATTGAACTAGAGGATATTGATGTTACTATTAAGCTTGTTAATAGACACACTATTGCACCAATGGGGATTATTAGGGATGTTGAAGTCTTGTGTGAGAAAGTAAAGTATCCTAATGATTTCTTTCTAGATGGTTACTCTGGTTTCTCTCAAATACCTGTATCAAGCCAGGATGAAGAAAAAAACTACTTTAACTTGCCCTTTCGGTACCTTTGCTTATAGAAGTATGCCTTTTGGTTTATGCAATGCACCTGCTACCTTTGAAAGATTATGATGGCTATATTTGACTTTTGTGAAAATATTCTTGAGGTTTTCGTGGATGATTTTTCTGTTTACGGAACTTCATTTGATGATTGTTTGAGCAACCTGGATCAAGTTTTGCAGAGATGTGAAGAAACTAATCTTGTCTTGAATTGGGAAAAGTGCCATTTATGGTTAATGAAGGTATTGTCTTTGGGCACAAGATCTTCGAAAGAGGTATTGAAGTTGATAAAGCTAAAGTTGATGCTATTCAAAAAATGTCGTGCCCTACGGATATCAAAGGCATAAGAAGTTTTCTTGGTCATGGTGGTTTCTATAGGAGGTTTATCAAAGATTTCTCTAAGATTTCTAGGCCTCTCACAAACCTTTTGCAAAAAGATGGTCCGTTTGTTTTTGATGATGATTGCGTAGAAGCATTTGAAATTCTTAAGAATGCCTTGATTATCGCACCTGTTGTTCAACCACCCGACTGGAACCTACCTTTTGAAATTATGTGTGATGCTAGTGATTATGTTGTTGGTGGTGTTCTAGGACAAAGATTCGATAAGAAATTAAATATTATCCATTATTCTAGTGAAACTCTAGACAATGCTCAAAGAAACTGTGCTACTACTGAAAAGGAATTACTAGCATTTGTGTTTGCTTGTGATAAGTTTAGACCTTATATTGTTGATTCCAAAGTAACTCTTCACACCAATCATGCTGCTATTAAATCCCTTATGGAGAAGAAAGATGCTAAACCTAGATTTATTAGGTGGGTCCTTCTTCTACAAGAATTTGATTTGCATATCATTGATAGAAAGGGTGCTGATAACCCTGTGGCAGATAACCTGTCTAGGTTAGAAAATGTTCTTGATGACCCACTACCTATTGATGATAGCTTTCCTGATGAACAATTAGCTGTTGTGAATACTTCACATAATGCTCCTTGGTATGTTGATTACGCCAATTCGGTGTTGCTAAATTTATACCTCCTAGTTTCACATAGCAACCAAAGAAAAAGTTCTTCTATGATTTAAGGCCTTACTTTTGGGATGACCCACATCTTCATAAAGAAGGAGTAGATGGTATTATTAGACATTGTGTACCTGAGCATGAATAGGAACGTATCTTACGCAAGTGTCACTCCGAAGCCTATGGAGGACATCATGCTGGAGATAGAACTGCACACAAGGTAATAATATCTGGGTTTTATTGGCCTACTCTCTTCAAGGATGCTCGTAAGTTTGTCTTAACCTATGATGAATGTCAAAGAATTGGTAATATTAGTAGACGTCGAGAAATGCCTATGAATTACTCTCTTGTTATCAAACCATTTGATGTTTGGGGCTTTGATTATATGGGGCCTTTTCCACAATCTAACGGGTATACTCATATTCTAGTTGATGTTGATTATGTCACTAAGTGGGTAGAAGCTATTCCAACTTGTAGCGATGATCATAACACTTCTATTAAAATGCTTAAAGAAGTTATTTTCTCTAGATTTGGAGTCCCTAGATATTTGATGACTAATGGAGGTTCACACTTTATTCATGGTGCTTTCCATAAATTGCTCGCTAAATATGATGTTAATCATAGAGTTGCATCACCTTATCACCCTCAATCTAGTGGTTAAGTAGAATTGATTAATAGAGAGATTAAATTGATATTGCGAGAGACTTTAAATAGATCTAGGAAGAATTGATCTAAGAAACTCGACGATGCATTGTGGGCTTATAGAACTGCTTACCAAAATCCTATGGGTATGTCTCCGTATAAGATGGTTTATGGTAAAGCATGTCACTTACCTCTAGAGCTAGAACATAAGGCATATTGGGCAATCAAAGAGCTCAATTATGATTTCAAACTTGCTGGTGAGAAGAGGTTATTTGACATTAGCTCACTTGATGAATGGAGAACCCAAGCCTATGAGAATGCTAAGTTGCTTAAAGAAAAGGTTAAAAGATGGCATGATAGAAGGATACAAAAGCGTGAATTTAATGTAGGTGATCATGTCTTGCTATACAATTATCGTTTAAGATTTTTTGCTGGAAAACTTCTCTCTAAATGGGAAGGTCCTTACATCATCGAAGAGGTATACCGTTCCGGTGCCATCAAGATTAACAATGCCGAAGGCACAAACCCAAAGGTGGTGAACGGTCAAAGAATCAAACATTATATCTCAAGTACTCCCATAAATGTTGAAACCAATATCATCAATACCATAACTCCGGAGGAGTACATTAGGGAGACTTACCAGAACATTTTAGACTCCGAAAAGGAATACATATGTGGTACGGTAAGTAAAAAGACTCCAAAACTTTTTCTATGTCAATTTTCATCTGTTTCGGAATATTTAAAAATTAGGAAAATTTAAAGTAGTCTGAATAGTGCATGAGGAGGCGACAAGCCTGCTTGGCGTGACCACCCCCCTGGCCACGCCCCTAGGGCTTGTGGCCACCTCGTGCACTACCCGACCTCCGTTTTCTTGTGGCATACTCCTTCGGGTTGGTAAAAATTCATTATATAATCTCCCGAAGGTTTTGACTCTCATATCATGACAATACCTCTCGTTTTCTCTTTTGAGCTGTTTCTGCAGCAGATTTAGGTCAACATGGCGTCCCTAAGTGTTTCGAAGTACAAGTTCTCCAAGAAGGCCATCAGCCCCTACCTTGTGGAGGTGCTGCAACACCCTCAAACCATTGAGGTGCGTGAGGGGGTGCTTCACATCCGTGATGTGGAGGGGCCAAAGAAAACCGGAAGCATGGAGACAAGGCTTAAAGCAATGGAGCAACAGGTCTTCATGTGCCAAGGGATGGTGGAACGGGGACTTGATGCTAACCATATGATGGTCATGGAGTTTACCCATAAACATAAGTTGGACACCAATGACGTTGTGGATCACATCTTCAAGCTTTACGAGATAATCGAGCACCTCCAAGCCCAGATCTACGACCTGCAAAACCAAAACTGTGAGTATGAATACAGATTTAAGAGAATGAGTTTGGCTACAGATTTGAGGATTCCGGAGACTCGTTCATACTTTTATAATGGTGATCATATGCCTTGGAAGGTGGAGGACAAGCTTCCAACCTCATCAACAACTCCCACATCATCAGCTCCGAAGCTAGAGAACTAAACACATGGGTATGGACACTCCCTTTGGCTTGTGCCAAGCTTGGGGGAGGTGCCCCGGTATCGTATCACCATCACATCTTTCGTTTTTATTTTTATTTTATTTTATTTTCATCATCTTTTCTTAGTTCAATCCTTTTGGTTATATCTTGAACTAGTAGAATAAAGTTTTCGTGTGATCTAGCTTTGAGTCTTTTCTTTATGATTCCCCCTATGTAAGAAAGTCCATGAGTTATATAATGAAAAGTACTTTTGAGTTTAGGGCCTTGCTTGGTATGATTTTAATCTTGAGAAATATGAAGTAGAAAGAAGTGTAGAATGAAAGCAAAGAGTACATATGAAAATCTTATGGGGGGTGACGACTTCACATATAAAAAGTATGTCGACTGAAACTTGTTGTGGGTTGACAAAAATAGCTGTTGGTCATTGGTGCAATTAAAAGGAAGTGATAAAGAAAGAGAGGTTCACATATAAATATATTATCTTGGACATATTTTATTATTGTGAGCACTCATTAAAATATTATATCTTAAGAAGTTTATGTTGGATAAGGAAGACAACATAATGGTTTATGTCTGCTTATTTCTGAATAGAAGTTATATTGTTATAGGTCCCTCAACATATGTCGCTTGCTTCCACCTCATATCAGCCAAAACTTCCACACCAAGTAGAGATACTACTTGTGCATCCAAACACCCTTAAACAAGTTTTGCCATGAGAGTCCACCATACCTACCTAAGGATAGAATAAGGTCCTTCAAGTAAGTTGTCATCGGTGCAAGTAATAAAAATTGCACGCTAAATATGTGTGATCTATTAGTGTGAGGAAAATAAACTTCATACAAACTTGTGATAGGGAAGACATAAAAGCGACAGACTACATAATAAAGTTATCTATCACAAGGGGCAATATAAAGTGACGTTCTTTTGCATTAAGATATTGTGCATCCAATTATAAAAGCGCATGACAACCTGTGCTTCCCTCTATGAAGGGCCTATCTGTTACTTTTATTTTTCTAGTACATACCTTTATGCAAGAGTCGTGGTGATCTCAATCACCTTCGTTATTTTCGCCTTTATCTTCTGGCAAGTGCAACATGTTGGGGAATGATCTAGGCACATATATCCACTTAGAAGTGGGTGAGCATGAGTTATTACTGTTGATGTTACCCTTGAGGTAAATAGTTGGGAGGCAACACTATAAGCCCCTATCTTTCTCTATGTCCGATTGAAACTTTGAAATCATAGGTACCTCGTGAGTGTTAGCAATTGTGAAAGACTAAAAGATGATTGAGTATGTGGGTCTGCTTTACAAGCTCTTATATTGACTCTTTCCCACGTTATGATAAGTTGGAATTGCTTTAATGACTGAGATCATAGTTTGTCAGTTCTCAATAGAGTTATTGATTCATACTTTGCCATTGTGAATGAATTGTTACTTTGGCATAAGAAATTATATGTCAATATATGTTGCTGTTCTAAAGATGATCATGATGCCTTCATGTCCGTATTTTATTTTATCGACACCTCTATCTCTAAACATGTGGGCATATTTATTGATTTCGGCTTTCTCTTGAGGACAAGCAAGGTCTAAGCTTGTGGGAATTAATACGTCCATTTTGATCATGATTTTATATTGATATTATTGCATTATGGGCTGTTATTACACATTTTGGTACAATACTTATGCCTTTTCACTCTTATTTTACAAGGTCTACATGAAGAGGGAGAATGCCGGCAGCTAGAATTCTGGACTAGGAAAGGAGCAAATCTGAGATACATATCCTGCGTAACTCCGAAAGTCCTGAAAATATATGGAGAATTATTTTGGAATATATAAAAAATATTGGGCAAAATAAATACATAAGGAGGCCCACCAGCGAGCCACAAGCCTGTTGGCCGCGGCCCCCCCTAACCGCGACTAGCGAGCTTGTGGTCCACCTGGCAGCCCTCCGGTGCCCATCTCCTGCTATATGAAGGGTTTCGTCAAGGAAAAAAAATCATAAGAGACCTCTTGGGACGAAGCATCGCTGTCCCAAGGCGGAACTTGGGCATAACCAATCTAGAGCTCCGGCAGGGCGACCCCGCCGGTGAAACTTCCCTCTCGGAGGGGGAAATTGAAGCCATCATCATCACCAACGGTCCTATCATCGGGAGGGGGTCAATCTCCATCAACATATTCATCAGCACCATCTCCTCTCCAAACCCTAGTTCATCTCCTGTATCCGATCTTTGTCTCAAAACCTCAGATTGGTACCTGTGGGTTGCTGTAGTTTTGATTACTCCTTATAGTTGATGCTAGTTGGTTTACTTGGTGGAATATTATATGTTGAGATCCTTGATCATCAGTTATACTCCTCTGATTTTGAACATGAACATGTTTTGGGAGTAGTTACATTTGTTCCTGAGGACATGGGATATGTCTTGTTATAAGTAAGCATGTGATTTTGGTATTCGTTCGATATTTTGATGAGATGTATGTTGTCTCTCCTCTAGTGGTGTTATGTGAACATCGACTACATAACACTTCACCATTGTTTGGGCCTAGAGGAAGGCATTGGGAAGTAATAGGTAGATGCTGGGTTGCTAGAGTGACAGAAGCTTAAACCCTAGTTTATGCGTTGCTTCGTAAGGGGCTGATTTGGATCCACACATTTCATGCTATGGTTAGATTTATATTAATTCTTCTTTCATAGTTGCGGATGCTTGTGGGAGGGGTTAATCATAAGTGGGAGGCTTGTCCAAGTAAGGACAGCACCCAAGCACCGGTCCACCCACATATCAAATTATCAAAGTAGCGAACGCGTATCAAATGAGCATGATGAAAACTAACTTGACATAAATTCCCATGTGTCCTCGGGAGCGCTTTGCTTTATATAAGAGTTTGTCCAGGCTTATCCTTTGCTATAAAAAGGATTGGGCCACCTTCCTGCACCGTTGTTACAATTGTTACTTGCCGTTACAAATTATCTTATCACAAAACTATCTGTTACCAATAATTTCAGTGCTTGTAGAGAATACCTTACTGAGAACAGCTTGTCATTTCCTTCTGCACCTCGTTGGGTTCGACACTCTTCCTTATTGAAAGGACTGAGATAGATCCCCTATACTTGGGGGTCATCACGTGCCGTCACTCAGCTGGATGCTACATCATCACTCGGCCACTCCGTGCACCGTCACTCAGCTAGGCGCTCCTTCGTCACTCGGCCACTCCGCGCGCCGTCACTCAGCTGGACGGTCCTTTGTCACTCGGCCTCTCCGCATGCCGTCACTCAGCTAGACGCTCCTACATCACTCGGCCGCTTCGCGCGTCGTCACTCATTTGGACGCTCCTTCATCACTCGGCCGCTCTGCGTGCCGTCACTCAGCTAGACGCTCCTATGACATTCGGCCGCTCCGCGCGTTGCCGCTCCGTGAGGGGCTTCTTTATCGCCCGGTCGCTCCGCGTGTCGCTGCTCCGTGAGGCACGTCTTCATCATTCATCCACTCGTTCGCCATCAGACAACTAAGTCATTCTTCACACGTTGCATTTTATTAAAATAATTATTTCCGCATTACCGAGTGTCAAGTAAGTTTCACATGACATTCACTCAGAGGCCACGCTATCGAGTGTACCTCTATGCTCATTTGTTTATTTTCATGTCGGAACACTTCACTTCCGCCTCATTTGGGTCCAGTACTCAAAACGAGTTCAGTTGGATCCTTCACTTTCGCAAGTTCAGTAGGATCCTTCACTCTTTTAGACTCTTGCTTGTTCAGGACCAACAAGTACCTGGAACACCCAGCGGGTGTCTATAGGTGTTATTTACACAAATTATTTCAGCAAATATCAAATTACTTTGAGAGATGTTCATGTTGGCTTGTGCTATTTTTCATACACAAGTTACGCGATCACTCGATACATTTGTGTGCCATCTTCGTAGCTACTCAGGCCCAGTCGCCACGACGATCATTCATGTGTTTCCACTTGTTCGGACGCCTCCTCAATGACATGATGGACTCGGCCGCCCCGCAAGCCGATACTTGGTCGGCCACCTCCTCGACGACAAGCTCGACTCGGTTGCCCCGCGCGCCATCACTTGGTCGGCCACCTCTTCGACGTCAAGCTCGACTCGGCCACCCCGTGCACCATCACTTGGCCCGACACCTCTTCGAGGACAAGCTTGACTTGGCCACCCTGTGCGCCATCACTTGGTCGGACTCCTCTTCGACGACAAGCTCGACTCGGCAGCCCCGCACGCCATCACTTGGTCGGACTCCTCTTTGACGACAAGATCGACGCGGCCGCTCCACGCTCCATCACTTGGTCGGACTCCTCTTCGTTGACAAGCTCGACTGGGCCACCCCGTGCGCCATCACTTCGTCGGACTCCTCTTCGATGACAAGTTCGACTTGGCCACCCCACGTGTCGCCACTCAGTCTGACGCGTCTACCTCACTCGGACACCCTGTGTGTCGCCTCTCCATGTGGCGCATCTTCATCACTCGAACGCCCTGCGCGTCACCACTCACTCCGGTGATTTTCCTTACATCAGAAGCTATATCGCCCCCGGTGGGTGAACGACTTAGCAGAAAATCTGATTTCACCTAAGTTAGAAAACTACTCCGAGTGAGTACATTATCCACACTAGGGGGCTTAGTTGTGACTCTGTATTGCCTAAGTTAATAACTACTCCGAGTGAGGACATCATCCACACTCGTGGTATTAGTTGCGACTCCGTATCGCCTAAGTTAAATACTACTCGACTGAGGACACCATCCACACTCGGAGGCTTAGCTGTGACTCCGTATCGCCTAAGTTAAAAACAACTCAGAGTGAGGACATCATCCACACTCAGGAGCTTAGCTGCGACTCCGTATGGCCTAATCTAAAAACTGCTCCGAGTGAGGACATCATCCACTCTCGGGGGCTTAGCTATGACTCTGCATTGCCTAAGTTAAAAACCACTCCTAGTGAGGACATCGTCCACACTCGGGGGCTTAGCTACGTCTCCGTATTGCCTAAGTTAAAAACAACTCCGAGTGAGGACATCATCCACACTCGGGGGCTTAGCTATGTCTCCGTATCGCCTAAGTTAAAAACCACTCCGAGTGTGGACATCATCCACACTCGGGGGCTTAGCCGCGACTTAGTATCACCTAAGTCAAAAACCATTCCGAGTGAAAACATCATCCACGCTCGGGGACTTAGCCTTGATCTGGAAATCATATAAGGCACTCAATAGGCATTCAACATGCCAAGCACACGAAGATTTACCTGACTAGCCAAGTTCTAGGCTATATTTATTTACCGTGCCCAGTGCACAAAGATCAGTCTGACTGATTCAGCTCCAGACTACAACAATTTACTATGCTAATCACATCAGAGTTCACCTATTTAGTTCAGTTCCGCACTGGAAGACTTAAACCCTCTGCCCGACTCATCTAGTCTGACAGAGGATCGGGGAGTACACCTAGTGGGTGCACTCAGCGTGCTCCCACTGGAAGAGAAATAAAACATTCTGCTCGGTCAGATCCGGCAACAACATTCAAGTTCAACAAACTCTATAGACTCCAACCAACTACTAGCAATCAGTCAGAAGCTCAGGCGCTACTCTTGGGATACACATAATAGGTAGGCCCATGAAGGGTCAAAATATCATAATACCATGGGGTCCACACATCAGGTGGGTCCGAATAAATACATACATACTATTCACTCGACCGAGTACGTTCCATCCACTCAGACGACAGTCAACCACTCGTCCATATGTCTCACTCGAATATGCGAACACCAACAAGGCAGTCGAAGCATCATTCTCATTGTGGAGGTTCTATAGTGGGCTGACTTTATGGCATCAATGACCTATCTTGTAACATAGGAGGTGAGGGGGTAGAAGCCATGCTTGCCTCGGTTGTGGATGGCAACCGCCTCATGAAAAAGCTCCTGCCACTTGACGCTCCCCGCCTGCTCTGCACCAAGAGGCCAAAGTTAAAAAAGCAAAGGAAGATCCGGCCTGGCTGCCACGTAGCCAGTCAGCCGGCTTGCATCTCAGGGGCTACACCTAGTGGGTGCATGTAGGATCGAAAGTAGTGCTGGAGGGGGGGGGGTGATTAGACTACTTGACCCTCCAACCGTTAGTGGTGGTGCTGAGTGCTTCTCTTTCGAGTAGGTGGTGGTGAAGGGGTATATATATTGGCATCCCTAAAAATGCAACCGTTACACACAATAAGTCAGGCTCGGTGACACCGATGTGTTAATCTCGGTGGTACTGAAGTGACCAAAAAGTGGCAACTTTTGAATCTTAGTGAGATCGATATAGGAATCTCGGTTGCACCGATAAGGTGACCAACTGTTAGAATCCTCAATCTCGGTGATGCCGATACGACAATCTCGAAGGGTATAGGATCGAAAGTAGGTCTGGAGGGGGGGTGATTAGACTACATGATTAAATACAAATCTACTTTTTCCCAATTTTAATTTTTGGCAGATTTTAGCATTCATAGTATGTCAAGTACACCCTACACATGCATGTCTAAGAGTATAGCAGCGGAAAGTAAAGACATTGCACATGTAAGTAAAGAGAGGGTAAGGAAAGCAAACACAATTGGTGACATGATGATTTTTCCTGTGGTTTCGATAGGTGGTGCTATCGTACATCTACATTCATGGAGTCTACAACCCACGGAGGGTAACGATCGTGAGAGTCCACGGAGGGCTCTACCCATAGAGGGTTCCACGAATAAGAAACCTTGACTATACCATGATGGTCTACGTCCACGGAGGACTAGCCTTACTCGGGGTAGATCTTCACGAAGTAGGCGATCTCCTTGCCCTTACAAATTTTTTGGTTCACTCCACAACATGAATTAGGAGGTTCCCAAGGGACACCTAACCAATCTAGGAGGCACCACCCTCCAAAAGGTAATAGGCTCGGTAATATCGATGAACTCCTTGCTCTTGTGATTCAAGATGATAGACTCCTCAAAACACAATCACTCTCTCACAGATATGGCTTGGTAGAGAAGACGGGATTGGTGGAATGCAACTTGGGGAGGCTAGAAATCAAGATCCATATGGTTGGAGTGGAAGATCTTGACTTCAACACAAGGGTAGGTTGTTCTCTCTCAAAAAACTGATAGGATTGGTATGGAATGGTTATGAGTGCTTCTTTTTTGAGTAGGTGGTGGTGGAGCAGTATATATAGGCATTTCCAAAAATCAAACTGTTACACACAATAAGTCAGACTTGGTGACACTGATGTGTTAATCTTGGTGGTACCGAAGTGACTAAAAGGTTGTAACTTTTGAATCTCGGTGAGATCGATATAAGAATCTCGGTTGCACCGATAAGGTGACCAACGGTCAGAATGCCCATTCTCGGTGACGCCGATTCAACAATCTCGGAGGGACGGAACAGTGAATTTGTGTAACAGAAAGTTGGCAGCCTGAACTCGGTGGCACCGGTATGGAATCGGCTATACCAAAGTGGCTAGGGTTTGGCTGAGTCTGTCTAGGGTTTGGAATAGGTGGCACCGAATGTGGAATGTTGGTTGCACCGATTTTGAGTGTTTGGCTTTGGACAGACTTTGGTGGGAGAGTTTGTGGGTGTCTTTGGTGAATATAACTTGTGCACATATGAGTATGTTGTTCACCAACAAAACCTTACCCCCTTTTAATAGTATTGGCTTTCCTATGGACTCAAAGTGATTTCTCACAAATATAAAATGTAGAGTCCTCATGCTTGAAGGTTTGCCAATCCATTTCCTTACATCTTGGGGTAATCCACAATCTCCTTTTGCCAACCCGTTATTGAACTTTTCCTACAACATACTTGATAGAAATATTAGTTCAATGACTTATCTGTTGTTATAAATTACCAAAACCACCAAGGGAATAAATGTGCTTTCAGAGGAACCGAAATTGTGAGCTTGCATAACAGAAAGTTGGCAGCCCAACTCGGTGGCAAAGAATGCAGCATCGGCTACACCGAAAGGCTAGGGTTTGACTGAGTGTGTCTAGGGTTTGGAATCGGTGGCACCGTGTAGAATGTTGGTTGCACCGATTTAGAGTGTTTGGCTTTGGACAGACTTTAGTGGGAGAGTTTGTGGGTGTCTTTGGTGACTATCACTTGTGCACGTATGAGCATTTTGTTCACTAACAAAACCTTACCCCTTTTAATAGTATTGGCTTTCCTATGGACTCAAAGTGATTTCTCAGAAATATAAAATGTAGAGTCCTCTTCCTTGAAGTTTTGCCAACCTATTTCCTTGCATCTTGGGGTATTCCACAATCTCTTTGCCAACCCATCATTGAACTTTTCCTGAAACATACTTGGTGGAAACATTAGTTCAATGACTTATATGTTGTTATGAATTACGAAAACCACCAAGGGAGCAAATGTGCTTTCAATCTCCCCCTTTTGTTAATTGATGACAACATATAGATCAAAGCTTTGACATATGATATAAACAATGTATATAATCATCGCTTTGAGGAGTATGTGATAAGCAAGAGCTTCCCCTAACTTTGTGCATTATTTTGAATTTGCATTCGAATGCAAATGCACAATTTATTAGGTACATGGCGCACTTCTTCCATGCCACATACATCTTGGTGGTGCGCGAGAATAATTAGAGTTAACAACATAGCACAACACAATCAAGCAATGTGAGTGATCATCACATAATCATCAAATGATACGAAATAGTAGCAACACATGTAACAACGTATGATCATACAGAAACATGAAAGTATCTCACATCAAACCAAAATAACATTTGGAAACATTTGGTCTTTTGAAAAAACAGCGATAAAAAGCAGACGCTCTCTCACTCGAAGCCTAAAATCTATATACACTTCTCCCCCTTTGGCAACAAGTTACCAAAAAGTTCAATGACATATATCTAATCGTTCTGTGGCTGAACTCCTTAGGTCATCGATGTCGGAGTCGAGAGAACTGCGTCGGCGAAGACTTCCGTTGAAGTCCTGGATGGAGCTGGCGTAGATACTGGAGGCACTAGAGCTGATGGAGCTGAAGATACTATGGCTGGAGCAGAAGATGAAGGCCTCGACTCTGGAGCTGGTACTATAGGAGTCCTGGCCTTAGTCATAAATTGGGTAGTCGTCCTGACAGGTGCACTATCTTCCTCATCATCAGAAGAATCAGATTCTGAGGAGTGGTGATGGATTGGGGCTTCATCGACCTCCTTCTTGAGCTCATTGACTATCTTACTCAGCCCATCAACCTTGTCATTCAGAGTTTTCACTCTATCATCAATAATGTTCACAAGGCTCTCCTAAGTATCCATGATGGTCTTGATATCCTTCTGTTCTCCATGATAGTGGTGATCAAAAGATCGATCTACTCGTTCCTGGACCAGGGAACCTGAGCACTAGTGGCTCGAGCTGCCTCTGCTTCTGCCTCTGCATGTGCCTGAGATGCAGCTGATGTGGGATGATCTGGGTCCATCACCACAACGTTGTCCTCAAAGTCCAGCTGAAGTGGCAAATAGGGACTGTCCAGAGAAAATATGTGCTTCTCAACTGAGAATCGATGAGCATCTGGATATAGGGTGCATAGCAGCATGAGCGCTTCTGATCAGTAGAAACCCTCTTTACAATCTCTACAATCGAGTCCATCACTCGAATCCTGGTGTGACGATCAAGATGGATGAGCATGTTGATGGAGTATCCATGAATCATATTCTCATCTCTAGACTTGTGCGTCAAGGTATGCCTCAGGATGGTGTTCATGGTACGGAGGCCTGGCTAGAGAAAGTAGATGGAGCCAAGCTTGTGAGATTGCACTTTGTCTGCACGGATAGGATTATACATGTCCTTCATAGCATTGTGGCTCTCCTTGGATTCTGTGTAGACATCCAAATCTCCATCCTGAACCTCTGGGACTCATAAGATGGTATCCCAGTCATTAACAGTAGATTCATATCTTGCTCCTTCAATCATCCAGGCAATCCTACCATCTCCATAGAAATGTGCAATGGAGTAGAATAGCATGATCATCTCATCATTCTAGGCAGTAAACTCTCTGCCAACAAACTCATCAAGTCCAATGCAGTGAAAATTGTCTTGGACACATGGAAAGTAGTCCTTATTCTCCTTGATGTACTTCCAGTCAACATACCTCATGTCACTGACTGCTGGGCTCTTGTCTTGAAAAACTATCTCATAGAAGTCTTGCTGCTCTTTGGTGTGAAATCTGTAATCAACTACAGTGTTTCTCCTCTCGGCATATGGATAAACAACTCTCCATGCCCTCAAGCCTGAATCATTCCTCTTCTTCATATTCTAACCAACTAGGTGGCTGGCATCATGAACTGGAAGGTGAGGTATGAGCTTCATCAGAACAGACATATCATCATCATCATCTGCTTCTCTAAAAGTGGATTTCTTGTTCTTCTCAGAAGCAAGTATATCCCTGGTAGTCCTCTTGGACTTCTGTGCAACAGCTTTCTTTGAAGTTTCCTTGGTGCTCTTGGATGGACCTAGCTTCGGCATAGCATCAGCCAATGTTTCTTGGCTTTCTTCTTAGGAGGGGCCTAAGCAGCAGGTTCCTCCTCTTCCTCCTCAGCAGCAGCAGCCTCCTCTGGATCCTCAAACATGGAGGTAGGCCTGCCCTGCACATGAATGATCCTCTTCCTAGCTATCTTGTTTGGCACAACCTTCCTAGGCACCTCAACAGACACTGTTCCCTAGCACTCACATGTGCTTTGAAGGTTTCTGCAGGTGCATAAGTTTTGCGGACCACCTTCCTGGATGAGGTGGCCTCATTGGCATCCTTACTAGCAGCCTTCTCTTGCTTCTTGGCAAGAATCTCTTCCAGGACAAAATCTGAATCATCTTTATTTGAGTGGAGTCTCTTCCTGGTCCTTGTTGCAGCCTTAGGCAACCCATGAGAACTAGGAGTGCCTGAATCTAAAGATGAACTCGACTCAGGACTAGTGCCTGAACTCATCTCAACATTCTGCTCTGGCAAGTTCTGACTATCTGACCCTGACATGCTAACCCTATGAATAGAGTATAGAAGAGTGGAATAGGACAAGTCATCACAAAATGCATCTGGTTTTTGAAAGCGTGAACAGAAAAATTATAGATGTAGTTCGCTTCAAAATTGGATTTCGGTGTCACTGAGTCAAACATTTCGGTGTTGTCGAGACTCACAAAACTCTTACCTAAAACTTGGCAACAATTTCAGTCAAACCAAAACATGTCAATCAGTCTCATCGAGTTCTGTCCTCAGTAGCACAAAAAGGCAATCGCTGGAACCGATTTTTCTGACTCGATATCACCGAGATGCAACTTCACGAGCTACTAAACCTAGAATTTTTCGATTCGCTAGACTATGGAGTTTATCTTGTGGATTGAATGATCTCAAACTGTGGCTAGATAATGGAGAAACCCTAATTTGCAAGAATCAGAGGTTGGAGCACAAGAGGGGGGAGAATCGATACCCTAGCTCGGTGACAGATCTGCTACGGCAGCGACGGGGGCAAAGTTTCCGTCGATGGCGGAGATTCCCAGCGGCGGAGGAGCGCAGGAAGACAAGGGCAACGACCAGGGGGTCCTTCTTTGGCAGCTGAGGGTTCGGGGCGTGACGGTTTGAAGATTGAAATTTCGAATCATCGGGACCACAACTTATATACCCTTCACTGTCGGTGACGCCGATTCTAAATTTTTGGTGTCACCGAGATTCTCTATTGTGTGTTGACAGGGAAACTCAGTGTAACCGAGAATATGGAATCGGTAGTATCGAGATAGAAAACCAGATAAACCCTAGGCATTCGGTGAGACCGGGAATTGTGGGTTGGTTCCACCGAGATGCACTTGGGAGGTTTTAATGGTCAGTCCTTGTCGATACGGAACTCTGAGTGCTCCACACAGAGAGGGATCGAAAAGCACCTGTTCAAATTTAGTGATGCAACCTGAATAGAGTATGAGGTGAGAAATCATAGATAGCTAAAGAGTGGTCCTAGGTATTTTTGTTCATCCAATTGGCGAATAAATATGAAAAGACAAATAGCAACAATTGGATGTCCTCGAATGAGAAAATAAATGCAGACCAACATGCTCACATAATAAGATGTCAAACGAAATCATGGCAAACATGCACAAACACAATAGCATCTAACAAGCACTTTCGCGATGGTGGAGTCATCTATATATGAGTATATTGACTTATGTAGCGACCCGACCTGAAAGGTCAAGTCTCCGGTGTTTCCGTACCATCCCAAGATCATGCTGGTACACACACGGTACATCAATGTATATATCAAAGGGAAATCACACAGCATTATATTAATCGAAATCTCATATCGAGTCCTTTATTACAATAAAAATTACAATAAAGTGGCCGAAGGCCAACTCATGAGAATAACTAAATCTTGCGGAAGCGTCGAAGGTAGATGAG